>OY982973.1:15728523-18128523 GCA_963890685.1 Plagodis pulveraria | reverse complement strand
CAATACCTATAAATAGTCAAAAATCAAATTATGTAGCTTCAGTTCATTTTGAGTACTTCTACTGCTAACAACTAATAGTATCTACCTACCCGCTTACCCCGTGATTGTGAATAATGGAAAGTGTAATTTCAAACTTGGACTTGTTTGTTATTCTGAGTAGTCAGAATACTAAATTCGATCACGAAATATTATTTAACACGCTTGTTAATCGACTAGATTCTAGCCTTTCCGATGAAGACCGTGTTACCCTCAAGGAATTTTGTCGGAAATTCACACGGGCTGTTCAGAAGAGATGGATAAGATCCCACCGCAAACCTGATATTTTTAGACGTGATTATTCCAATTGGCTTGAGGCAAATATTGACTGGCCAAGCTGCGTACAAACAAATTTGCTCATACAAGAATCGGTAAATGAAAGTACTTATGCTGAACCCTTACCATCAACGTCAACGATGATATCGGCTTCAACAATGACAAAAAGGTCGCGAAAGCCCTTTGAAGATTTAAGCAACAAGCAGAAGAAGAGGAGATCAAATGAACATAAAGATGAAGAACCTGTTGAATTAGCATATTCAGCTGCAGCACTTTTAAAACAAGATGGTCGTGAGGATATTGCATACGTTATTGAATACATGTTAAAAAATCCAGATGCAACAGCAAGAATTAAGGAAATGATCAAAAAACCAGTCCCTAAAGTATTATTTTCACCAGAGAAAGCACTGGGTTTGTTGCTTTCATTAAAATTATCAAAATGGCAATACATCACTTTGAGGGAAACAACAACTCGAGAAGGTTCGAAAGATATATATCCGTCGTATTATAAACTTCAAAAGGCTAAGCTTCAGTGTTACCCTCCGGAGACATTTGTGACCATAACGGATAGCTCAGCTTCGATTGCACTCCAAGCATTACTAGATTTAACAGTGACCAGGATTATTGAAAGTCTTCCTAGTACTAGTGAAATACAAGGCAAGCAATTGATTTTAATATCGAAGTGGGGATTTGACGGTGCATCCAACCAAAGTAGATATAAGCAGAAAATAGACAGTGAGCAAGATGATTCCAGCATATTTATGACCTCTTTGGTTCCTCTAAAGTTAACAACAGGAGAAGGTGATACTATTTGGATAAATCCAAAACCCTGCTCTTCTACATATTGCCGCCCAGTGCAGTTCAGTTTTTTGAAGGAGAGCAAAGAAGTTGTCATGAATGAAAAAACTAGAATGGATAATGAAATCCAGGCTTTGATTTCCACAAAATACCAAGCAAATGAGATTAGTCATCAATTGTTATTAACAATGATCGATGGCAAAATTTGTACATATCTCTCGGAAGCTAAATCAAATGCGGCCTGCTACCTGTGTTTGGCTAAGCCAACCGAAATGAATCAGTTAGATAATGTAACGTCAAAGACCGTTTCTACTGGTTCCTATGAATTTGGATTGTCACCACTACATGCCCGTATTAATGTAATGGAATGTCTTTTACACATAGCTTATCGCCTCGATTTTAAGAAGTGGTCTGCGAGGGAGGAATCTCACAAGATACTGTTACAGACCAGAAAAAAGCTTATCCAAGATCGATTCAGAGATGATCTTAATCTCTTGATCGACATCGTTAAACAAGGGTCAGGCACAACTAACGATGGTAATACTGCGAGAAGGTTTTTCGAGTTTCCTGAGAAAACTGCAGCAATAACAGGACTGGATGAAAACCTTATCTACAGGTTTGCCGTGATTCTGCAGGCAATCACTTCTGGTGAGATAATTGATGTGCCTAAGTTTAAAGAGTATACCAAATTAACTGCCGAAAGATATGTAGAACTTTATAATTGGTATTACATGTCCTCAACTGTCCACAAATTATTAATCCACGGAGGTGATATAATAGCCGAAAATGCTATTGTGCCAATTGGGAGTCTATCAGAAGAAGCTTCAGAGGCCCGCAATAAAGACTTCAGAAGATTCAGGGAACATCATTCAAGGAAGAAGAGTAGACAAACATCTAACGAAGACATCCTCAACATGCTTCTTCTCTCATCTGATCCTCTGATTTCTTCAATAAGACCAAAACTGGATGCCCATAAGAAGCAGGTATACTTTAGAGAAGCTTTAGATCTACTCAAACTTCAGGAACCTCCGATAGAGTTCTTGGATGTAATGGGAACTGTAGAGTCAGATTCTGAAGTGGATTCTGATGGTGGTGAAGTATTAGAATAATTTAACTTTTAATATTATAAGTAGTTACTTAATTATTGTAATTTTATTTTCACTTGTATTTGACTTATTTATTTATTTATTTTACTTATATTAATTGTACTTACCTAAATCATTTTATTTGATTCCAATTTAATATTTATTGTGTGTAATAATTTCAATTTATTTTAAATTTCAGTTGATTTCATCTTTTGTTAGATTTAAGTATTTAATTTAATTTATTTTGAAGAATTTTATGATTTCTGATATTTATATTTGATATTCATGATTTTATTATGTTTTTTACATTAATAAAAAAATCAATTCTTTCTAAACTTCTTTTTTAATTTTATAACCCAACTTATCTAAGTATCTAATACTAGATAGTTTAAATCTCATATAAGATAAAAGTTTTTATCTTAATTTAATGATAGTTTTATACTATGGATCTGCATAGTATAAAACTGATAAATTACGTATATTTGAAGCATTAAATATAGCCTATAAAAAAGAATGATAATTCTGCACTAATTATTAAATTACGGAGCTCTTAAACTTAATACATATTCTTTTGAGTGTATCCTTTCGCTAATTGCTTTATTAGGTATTTAGTCTATCTGATCACCTAACGGAGGTCATTAACAAATGAGTACTTTTACAGTACTCATTTGTTATTGATTACCATACCATTACAGGTGACTAGATTAGATTCAAAAGATAATTTATTATTACCATGCAAGTTGTATTCAGAGGTGAAAATGTTTTGGTTAACAGTCTTTTGTGATTTCTTAGAAAGTTTTGCATTAGGATTTATAAAATACCCTAAACTAGAACTAATAATCGCATATTTTAAGCATTACAAACAGTTTTCAATATAAAAAAAATTGATAACTTTGACGATTTTTAAAAAAAAAATCGCTAGTGGTGCCGCAAAACAAAGTATGTCAAAAAATCATAAATAATTAGTACTTATTACGTGTGCAAGAATATAACGGCCAAACTTGTGATTACGGAGATATTGACATTTTATACGTTAGTCCCATACAAATTTTTCAAAAAAAAATTATATCTTGCCTATTTGTACTCACAATTGTCGCACATCCCATTTTATAGTATAACAATGATTAACAGAACTCGTCCCAAGCAAAAAAATTTAGCTTTAATAATTCCAGATTCTATGTCTATGAAAGACGATTTTCGATCTACTGTGCGGCGTTTGTATGAAGAGCTGTGCGGCCAGTTCAACCGCGCGTAACTGAATACGTCGAGCTACCAAATAGTGCGGCCTGAGGTAGCGTATAATACCTAAAGTCCAGGGGAAGCCTCGCCTTAAGACTACAATTCCATTTACTATCCATTTAAATATTTATTTTAGTCACTTTAGCATACATTTACATTCCATTCATATATTTACATAATTATATTACAATTTATAGTTTTTTGCGATATATAATCCTAACATCTTGTACCTATTTATTATCTTACGTAGCAATTTTTCACAATATTTTCTATTAAAATTAATTAAATGTTTAATTTATTAGCGACTTGCCATTTTGGCTTTAAGACAAGTTTAGTGCATTGAGTTGACTAAAATATAATTATAATGATCTTACCTATCTACTCTACACTAAGAAATATTATCTAGCACAGATTATGGGTGCGTACCATTAGCGTGAGATTCGCTAAAAACGCTAAAAACGATCACACTCCCAAAAAGTTTTCCACATGGGTCTTGGCGTTATTTTCACCTTAAACGCTACATCTATTGTCAAAAGTGACAGAAGTGGCAAATTTTAGTGCCATTCTTAGCGTTCTTATCCAAAAATGGAACGGGGATGACAGTTACAAACGATCACGTGATCACAACCACAGACGCAGAATGTGATCAAAATTATCGAAAATAACGTTCTTAGCGACTAATGGAACATACCCTATATATGAGAACAATTTGTATACGGTATTATAGGTACCCAAATAAATCATCAGATTCAAATCACGTGAATCATATCAAGTTAATTACTAAAAATGCTGTACACCGAACAATTATCTTCCCAATTTACCATGAAAACGCAAGCAGAATCTAATGGTTTTAATTTGTAGAAGCCGCTAAAACCACAAGCTGATATGTGCCTTATTATCTGCGGTGCAAAGGATGGTATCGGTTGAGAATTACCGGCAATTAAAACGGTAGGTGGCATGAAGGAATCGGTATCGTAACCTACTAATTATAGCTTTTTCTAGACCCATGACTGATGCCAGTATGTTCTTATTGAGTATGATATAAGACCATAAACTGGTATCAATGATCAGCATTCTTGCTTTCAGGGTCTTTTGATTAGTGCGCTAAAGGATGTGGTTCTTGATTGGGGTTAATAGGTATCCTACCATGTGATTTTCTAATTCAAAAGTAGGTTAGTTATTCTGTTAGATGGAAAATAATTTGTTTTTGATGCGATCAAACTACCTATGACGATATTTCTATATTGCTTCGTAGCTACAGTCACTTATTTATTTGAATGGGTTTGCGGAGTAATCCTTCTGGTCCTTTTTATTCTGTGACAATAGTCCGAGTGCTTTAAGGTTGAACTGGCCGGTAACTTTTCCATACAAACGCCGTAGGATGATCACTCCCTTATTTGAGGTTTTAGGTCCAGAACTAAGCATGATATCGATTTATCTCTTCATTATCTAGGCTTGTCTTGGCACCGATTTGTAAAAAAAATCTTCACATTTATTTATTTATAATATATAAAGCTCGATTACCACTGACTGACTGACTGACATAAATGTTCTCCTAGAAGGAGCAGAGTAGGGTAAAAATGAAGTATGGCAAAAATGTTCGGGGGGTTTTGGTGAGTATGAGAAAAATCGAAAATCATAAAAATGACGCCTGCCAAGTGAAGATGGATGAAGTATCTCGAAAACTGTAAGAGATAGGTAGGGGTTGTTTGAACAAATGTCATAGGGAATCGGGAGAGCGGTCGAATGACACCTGTCAAAAATCCAAAATGGCGGATTTCAAGATGGCCGCCATACAAATTGATCCGAGCCTGCTGAAGCGAGGCCGTCAGGCCGAGGTTCAGTAGGGGCGGAGCAGTTTGTATGGGGGCCTTCTTGAAATCCGCCATTTTGGATTTGTCCCAGGTGCTCCTATCATTCTTTATACTGCATTTGGTGTATATTACCTTATATTTTCGACTGTATTAGGAGTTTTGTGGGATTTTTTGACTGAATTTGGAGTTACTGTCCTACATAAGTGTAGTAGCGAGCCCGAAGGGCGAGCTCCTGGTGAGGCCGAAGGCCGAACTTTCGGTCCGCGAGGCCGAAGGCCGAGCGTATGATGCGCGAGCCCGAAGGGCGAGCGCTTGGCGAGGCCGCAGGCCGAGCCGTGTTGGTAACTTGCGAGGCCGAAGGCCGAGCTCCGACTTGAGAGTATTTTCCACGTCTCCGACTGGTCTCCATGGCAACTGCCCGCGGTAAGCGAAGCACCTACGAGTGGGGTTCCTTAACAAAAGTGACTCAGAACCTTGGTCACATTCTGCCCGTACCACCTTTTTATGGCAGTAGGGTGAATCTGTTTTAGTGGCTACAGTATTGTTCTTTATTGTATTAAGAGTTAATATGGGATTTCATTCTTCTAATGGAGTTTTGAACATACTTTTTTTAATGTATAAGGTGTTTTGATATTGTTCAAACTTGCACAACGATAAATGCGGGCCGCATGCGGCCCGCACACTGCCCGAAAAACTAGTTATTTATTTATATTATATAAAGCTCGATTACCACTGACTGATTGACATAAATGTTCTCCTAGAAGGAGACGAGTAGGAACAACGTGATGTATGGCAAAAATGTTCGGGTAGTTTCGGTGAGTATGAGAAAAATCGAAAATCATTAAAAAGACGCCTGCCAAGTAAAGATGTATGGCGTATCTCAAAAACGGTACAAGATAGGTAGGGGGTGTTTGAACAAATGTCATAGGGAATCGAGAGAGCAGCCGGATGACATCTGTCAAAAATCCAAAATGGCGGATTTCAAGATGGCCGCCATACAAATTGATCCGAGCCTGCTGAAGCGAGGCCGTCAGGCCGAGCTTCAGTAGGGGCGGAGCAGTTTGTATGGGGGCCGTCTTGAAATCCGCCATTTTGGATTTGTCCCAGGTGCTCCTATCATTCTTTATACTGCATTTGGAGTGTATTACCTTATATTTTCGACTGTATTAGGAGTTTTTGTGGGATTTTTGACTGAATTTGGAGTTTCTGTCCTACATAAGTGTAGTAGCGAGCCCGAAAGGCGAGCTCCTGGTGAGGCCGAAGGCCGCACTTTCGGTCCGCGAGGCCGAAGGCCGAGCGTATGATGCGCGAGCCCGAAGGCCGAGCGCTCGGCGAGGCCGCAGGCCGAGCCGTGTTGGTAACTTGCGAGGCCGAAGGCCGAGCTCCGACTTGAGAGTTTTTTCCACGTCTCCGACTGGTCTCCATGGCAACTGCCCGCGGTAAGCGAAGCACCTACGAGTGGGGTTCCTTAACAAAAGTGACTCAGAACCTTGGTCCCATTCTGCCCGTACCACCTTTTTATGGCAGTAGGGTGAATCTGTTTTAGTGGCTTCAGTATTGTTCTTTATTGTATTGAGAGTTAATATGGGATTTCATACTTCTAATGGAGTTTTGAACATACTTTTTTTAATGTATAATGTGTTTTGATATTGTTCAAACTTGCACAACGATAAATGCGGGCCGCATGCGGCCCGCACACTGCCCGAAAAACTAGTTATTTATAATATATAAGGCTCGATTACCACTGACTGACTCACTGACTCACTGACATAAATGTTCTCCTAGAAGGAGCAGAGTAGGGTAAAAATGAAGTATGGCAAAAATGTTCGGCGGGTTTAGGTGAGTATGAGAAAAATCGAAAATCATTAAAAAGACGCCTGCCAAGTAAAGATGAATGACATATCTCAAAAACGGTACAAGATAGGTAGAGGGTGTTTGAACAAATGTCATAGGGAATTGGGAGAGCAGTCGGATGACATCTGTCAAAAATCCAAAATGGTGGATTTCAAGATGGCCGCCATACAAAGTGATCCGAGCCTGCTGAAGCGAGGCCGTTAGGCCGAGCTTCAGTAGAGGCGGAGCAGTTTGTATGGTGGCTGTCTTGAAATCCGACATTTTGGATGTGACCCACGTGCTCCTATCATTCTTTATACTGCATTTGGAGTGTTTTACCTAATATTTTCGACTGTATTAGGAGTTTTTGTGGGATTTTTGACTAAATTTGGAGTTACTGTCCTACATAAGTGAAGTAGCGAGCCCGAAGGGCGAGCTTCTGGTGAGGCCGAAGGCCGAACTTTCGGTCCGCGAGGCCGAAGGCCGAGCGTATGATGCGTGAGCCCGAAGGGCGAGCGCCTGGCGAGGCCGTAGGCCGAGCCGTATTAGTAACTTGCGAGGCCGAAGGCCGAGCTCCGACTTGAGAGTATTTTCCACATCTCCGACTGGTCTCCATGGCAACTGCCTGCGGTAACCGCAGCAACTACGAGTGGGGTTCCTTAACAAAAGTGACTCAGAACCTTGGTACCATTCTGCCCGTACCACCTTTTTATGGCAGTAGGGTGAATCTGCTTTAGTGGCTACAGTATGGTTCTTTATTGTATTGAGAGTTTATATGGGATTTCATTCTTCTATTGGAGTTTTGAACATACTTTTTTACAACGTATCATGAGTTTTGATATAGTTTAGTACTGCATAACGATAAATGCGGGCCGCATGCGGCCCGCACACTGCCCGAAAAACTAGTTATTTATAATATATAAAGCTCGATTACCACTGACTGACTGACTGACTCACTGACATAAATGTTCTCCTAGAAGGAGCAGAGTAGGGTAAAAATAAAGTATGGCAAAAATGTTTGGGTGGTTTTGGTGAGTATGAGAAAAATCGAAAATCATTAAAAAGACGCCTGCCAAATGAAGATGGATGACGTTTCTCGGAAACGGTAAGAGATAGGTAGGGGGTGTTTGAACAAATGTCATAGGGAATCAGGAGTTTAGTTGAATGACACCTGTCAAAAATCCAAAATGGCGGATTTCAAGATGGCCGCCATACAAAGTGATCCGAGCCTGCTGAAGCGAGGCCGTTAGGCCGAGCTTCAGTAGGGGCGGAGCAGTTTGTATGGTGGCCATCTTGAAATCCGACATTTTGGATGTGTCAAACGTGCTCCTCTCATTCTTCATACTGCATTTGGAGTATTTTACCTTTATTTTCGACTGTATTAGGAGTTTTTGTGGGATTTTTGACTGAATTTGGAGTAACTGTACTACGTTAGTGTAGTAGCGAGCCCGAAGGGCGAGCTCCAGGTGAGGCCGAAGGCTGAACTTTCGGCTCGCGAGGCCGAAGGCCGAGCGTATGGCGCGTGAGCCCGAAGGGCGAGCGCTTGGCGAGGCCGCAGGCCGAGCCATGTTAGTAACTTGCGAGGCCGAAGGCCGAGCTCCGACTTGAGAGTTATTTCCACGTCTCCGACTGGTCTCCATGGCAACGCCCGCGGTAACCGAAGCACCTACGAGTTGGGTTCCTTAACAAAAGTGACCCAGAACCTTGGTACCATTCTGCCCGTACCACCTTTTTATGGCAGTAGGGTGAATTTGCTTTAATGGCTACAGTATGGTTCTTTATTGTATTGAGAGTTTATATGGGATATCATACTGTTATGGAATTTTGTTTTTTTTTTAATGTATAAGGTGTTTTGATATTGTTCAAACTTGCACAACGATAAATGCGGGCCGCATGCGGCCCGCACACTGCCCGAAAAACTAGTTATAATATATAAAGCTCGATTACCACTCACTGACTGACTGACATAAATGTTCTCCTAGAAGGAGCAGAGTAGGGCTAAAATGATGTATGGCAAAAATGTTTGGGGGGTTTTGGTGAGTATGAGAAAAATCGAAAATCATCAAAAAGACGCCTGCCAAGTAAAGATGGATAACATATCTCAAAAACGGTAAGAGATAGATAGGGGGTGTTTGAACAAATGTCATAGGGAACCGGGAGAGCAGTCGAATGACACCTGTCAAAAATCCAAAATGGCGGATTTCAAGATGGCCGCCATACAAAGTGATCCGAGCCTGCTGAAGCGAGGCCGTTAGGCCGAGCTTCAGTAGGGGCGGAGCAGTTTGTATGGTGGCCGTCTTGAAATCCGACATTTTGGATTTGTCTTACGTGCTCCTATCATTCTTTATACTGCATTTGGAGTGTTTTACCTTATATTTTCGACTGTATTAGGAGTTTTGTGGGATTTTTAACTGAATTTGGAGTTACTGTCCTACATTAGTGTAGTAGCGAGCCCGTAGGGCGAGCTGCTGGTGAGGCCGAAGGCCGAACTTTCGGCTCGCGAGGCCGAAGGCCGAGCGTATGGTGCGTGAGCCCGAAGGGCGAGCGCTTGGCGAGGCCGCAGGCCGAGCCGTGTTAGTAACTTGCGAGGCCGAAGGCCGAGCTCCGACTTGAGAGTATTTTCCGTATCTCCGACTGGTCTCCATGGCAACTGCCCGCGGTAACCGAAGCACCTACGAGTGGGGTTCCTTAACAAAAGTGACTCAGAACCTTGGCACCATTCTGCCCGTACCACCTTTTTATAGCAGTAGGGTGAATCTGCTTTAGTGGCTACAGTATGGTTCTTTATTGTATTGAGAGTTTATATGGGATTTCATACTTCTAATGGAGTTTTGATCATACTTTTTTTAATGTTTCAGGTGTTTTTTGACAGTTCTTACTGACTCAAGATAGATGCGGGCCGCATGCGGCCCGCACACTGCCCGAAAAACTAGTTATTAATAATATATAAAGCTCGATTACCACTCACTGACTGACTGACTGACTGATTGACATAAATGTTCTCCTAGAAGGAGACGAGTAGGGCTAAAATGATGTATGGCAAAAATGTTCGGGGGGTTTTGGTGAGTATGAGAAAAATCGAAAATCATAAAAAAGACGCCTGCCAAGTAAAGATGGATAACGTATCTCGAAAACGGTAAGAGATGGGTTAGAGGTGTTTGAACAAATGTCATAGGGAATCGGGAGAGCAGTCGAATGACACCTGTCAAAAATCCAAAATGGCGGATTTCAAGATGGCCGCCATACAAAATGGTCCGAGCCTGCTGAAGCGAGGCCGTTAGGCCGAGCTTCAGTAGGGGCGGAGCAGTTTGTATGGTGGCCGTCTTGAAATCCGTTATTTTGGATGCGCCCCACGTGCTCCTATCATTCTTTATACTGCATTTGGAGTGTTTTACCTTATATTTTCGACTGTATTAGGAGACTTTGTGGGATTTTTGACTAAATTTGGAGTTACTGTCCTACATAAGTGAAGTAGCGAGCCCGAAGGGCGAGCTTTTGGTGAGGCTGTAGGCCGAACTTTCGGTCCGCGAGGCCGAAGGCCGAGCGTTTGATGCGTGAGCCCGAAGGGCGAGCGCCTGGCGAGGCCGTAGGCCGAGCCGTATTAGTAACTTGCGAGGCCGAAGGCCGAGCTCCGACTTGAGAGTATTTTCCACATCTCCGACTGGTCTCCATGGCAACTGCCTGCGGTAACCGCAGCAACTACGAGTGGGGTTCCTTAACAAAAGTGACTCAGAACCTTGGTACCATTCTGCCCGTACCACCTTTTTATGGCAGTAGGGTGAATCTGCTTTAGTAGCTACAGTATGGTTCTCTACTGTATTACAAGTTTATATGGGATTTCATACTTCTATTGGAGTTTTGAACCCCCTTTTTTTTTAAATGTATCAGGTGTTTTTTTGACAGTACTGACTCAAGATAGATGCGGGCCGCATGCGGCCCGCACACTGCCCGAAATACTAGTTTATTTATAATATATAAAGCTCGATTACCACTGACTGATTGACATAAATGTTCTCCTAGAAGGAGACGAGTAGGAGCAACGTGATGTATGGCAAAAATGTTCGGGTGGTTTTGGTGAGTATGAGAAAAATCGAAAATTATTAAAAAGACGCCTGCCAAGTGATGATGGATGACGTATCTCGAAAACGGTAAGAGATAGGTAGGGGGTGTTTGACCAAATGTCATAGGGAATCAAGAGTGCAGTCGAATGACAGCTGTCAAAAATTCAAAATGGCGGATTTCAAGATGGCCGCCATACAAAATGACCCGAGCCTGCTGAAGCGAGGCCTTTAGGCCGAGCTTCAGTAGGGGCGGAGCAGTTTGTATGGCGGCCGTCTTGAAATCCGACATTTTGGATGTGACTCACGTGCTCCTAACATTCTTTATACTGCATTTGGAGTGTTTGACCTTTATTTTCGACTGTATTAGGAGTTTTTGTGGGAGTTTTGACTGAATTTGGAGTTACTGTCCTATATTAGTGTAGTAGCGAGCCCGAAGGGCGAGCTCCTGGTGAGGCCGAAGGCCGAACTTTCGGTCCGCGAGGCCGAAGGCCGAGCGTATGATGCGCGAGCCCGAAGGGCGAGCGCCTGGCGAGGCCGTAGGCCGAGCCGTATTAGTAACTTGCGAGGCCGAAGGCCGAGCTCCGACTTGAGAGTATTTTCCACATCTCCGACTGGTCTCCATGGCAACTGCCCGCGGTAACCGAAGCACCTACGAGTGGGGTTCCTTTACAAAAGTGACTCAGAACCTTGGTTCCATTCTGCCCGTACCACCTTTTTATGGCAGTAGGGTGAATTTGCTTTAGTGGCTACAGTATGGTTCTTTATTGTATGGAGAGTTTATTTGGGATTTCATACTTCTATTGGAGTTTTGAACTTATTTTTTTTAAATGTATAAGGGGTTAAGGTAAAGTTAAGTACTGCACAACGAAAAATGCGGGCCGCATGCGGCCCGCACACTGCCCGAAAAACTAGTTTATTATTATTATAAATATATAAAGCTCGATTACCACTGACTGACTGACTGACTCACTGACATAAATGTTCTCCTAGAAGGAGTAGAGTAGGGTAAAAATGATGTATGGCAAAAATGTTCGCGGGGTTTTGGTGAGTATGAGAAAAATCGAAAATCATTAAAAAGACGCCTGCCAAGTGAAGATGGATGACATATCTCAAAAACAGTACAAGATAGGTAGGGGTTGTTTGAACAAATGTCATAGGGAATCAGGAGAGCAGTCTAATGACACCTGTCAAAAATCCAAAATGGCGGATTTCAAGATGGCCGCCATACAAAATGATCCGAGCCTGCTGAAGCGAGGCCGTTAGGCCGAGCTTCAGTAGGGGCGGAGCAGTTTGTATGGTGGCTGTCTTGAAATCCGACATTTTGGATCTGACCCACGTGCTCCTATCATTCTTTATACTGGATTTGGAGTGTTTTACCTTATATTTTCGACTGTATTAAGAGTTTTTGTGGGATTTTTGACTGAATTTGGAGTTACTGACCTACAATAATGTATAGCGAGCCCGAAGGGCGAGCTTCTGGTGAGGCCGAAGGCCGAACTTTCGGCTCGCGAGGCCGAAGGCCGAGCGTATGGTGCGTGAGCCCGAAGGGCGAGCGCTTGGCGAGGCCGCAGGCCGAGCCGTGTTAGTAGCTTGCGAGGCCGAAGGCCGAGCTCCGACTTGAGAGTATTTTCCACGTCACCGACTGGTCTCCATGGCAACTGCCCGCGGTAACCGAAGCACCTACGAGTGGGGTCCCTTAACAAAAGTGACTCAGAACCTTGGTACCATTCTGCCCGTACCACTTTTTTATGGCAGTAGGGTGAATCTGGTTTGATGGCTACAGTTTGGTTCTCTACTGTATAAGGAGTTTATATGGGATTTCATACTGTTATGGTTTTTTTTTTTTTTTTTAATGTATAAGGTGTTTTGATATTGTTTCCAATTGCATAACGAAAAATGCGGGCCGCATGCGGCCCGCACACTGCCCGAATAACTAGTTTATAATATATAAAGCTCGATTACCACTGACTGACTCACTGACTGACTGACTGACATAAATGTTCTCCTAGAAGGAGACGAGTAGGGTAAAAATGAAGTATGGCAAAAATGTTCGGGGGGTTTTGGTGAGTATGAGAAAAATCGAAAATCATAAAAATGACGCCTGCCAAGTAAAGATGGATGACATATCTCAAAAACGGTACAAGATAGGTAGGAGGTGTTTGAACAAATGTCATAGGGAATCGGGAGAGCAGTCGAATGACACCTGTCAAAAATCCAAAATGGCGGATTTCAAGATGGCCGCCATACAAAATGATCCGAGCCTGCTGAAGCGAGGCCTTTAGGCCGAGCTTCAGTAGGGGCGGAGCAGTTTGTATGGTGGCCGTCTTGAAATCCGACATTTTGGATGTGACCCACGTGCTCCTATCGTTCTTTATACTGAATTTGGAGTGTTTTACCTTATATTTTCGATTGTATTAGGAGTTTTTGTGGGATTTTCGACTGAATTTGGAGTTACTGTCCTACATTAGTGAAGTAGCGAGCCCGAAGGGCGAGCTCCTGGTGAGGCCGAAGGCCGAACTTTCGGTCCGCGAGGCCGAAGGCCGAGCGTATGGTGCGTGAGCCCGAAGGGCGAGCGCTTGGCGAGGCCGCAGGCCGAGCCGTATTAGTAACTTGCGAGGCCGAAGGCCGAGCTCCGACTTGAGAGTATTTTCTACATCTCCGACTGGTCTCCATGGCAACTGCCCGCGGTATCCGAAGCACCTACGAGTGGGGTTCCTTAACAAAAGTGACTCAGAACCTTGGCACCATTCTGCCCGTACCACCTTTTTATGGCAGTAGGGTGAATCTGCTTTAGTGGCTACAGTATGGTTCTTTATTGTATTGAGAGTTTATATGGGATTTCATACTTCTATTGGAGTTTTGAACATACTTTTTTAATGAATCAGGTGTTTTTTTTGACAGTTCCTACTGACTCAAGATAGATGCGGGCCGCATGCGGCCCGCACACTGCCCGAAAAACTAGTTTATAATATATAAGGCTCGATTACCACTGACTGACTCACTGACTCACTGACATAAATGTTCTCCTAGAAGGAGCAGAGTAGGGTAAAAATGAAGTATGGCAAAAATGTTCGGCGGGTTTAGGTGAGTATGAGAAAAATCGAAAATCATTAAAAAGACGCCTGCCAAGTAAAGATGAATGACATATCTCAAAAACGGTACAAGATAGGTAGAGGGTGTTTGAACAAATGTCATAGGGAATTGGGAGAGCAGTCGGATGACATCTGTCAAAAATCCAAAATGGTGGATTTCAAGATGGCCGCCATACAAAGTGATCCGAGCCTGCTGAAGCGAGGCCGTTAGGCCGAGCTTCAGTAGAGGCGGAGCAGTTTGTATGGTGGCTGTCTTGAAATCCGACATTTTGGATGTGACCCACGTGCTCCTATCATTCTTTATACTGCATTTGGAGTGTTTTACCTAATATTTTCGACTGTATTAGGAGTTTTTGTGGGATTTTTGACTAAATTTGGAGTTACTGTCCTACATAAGTGAAGTAGCGAGCCCGAAGGGCGAGCTTCTGGTGAGGCCGAAGGCCGAACTTTCGGTCCGCGAGGCCGAAGGCCGAGCGTATGATGCGTGAGCCCGAAGGGCGAGCGCCTGGCGAGGCCGTAGGCCGAGCCGTATTAGTAACTTGCGAGGCCGAAGGCCGAGCTCCGACTTGAGAGTATTTTCCACATCTCCGACTGGTCTCCATGGCAACTGCCTGCGGTAACCGCAGCAACTACGAGTGGGGTTCCTTAACAAAAGTGACTCAGAACCTTGGTACCATTCTGCCCGTACCACCTTTTTATGGCAGTAGGGTGAATCTGCTTTAGTGGCTACAGTATGGTTCTTTATTGTATTGAGAGTTTATATGGGATTTCATTCTTCTATTGGAGTTTTGAACATACTTTTTTACAACGTATCATGAGTTTTGATATAGTTTAGTACTGCATAACGATAAATGCGGGCCGCATGCGGCCCGCACACTGCCCGAAAAACTAGTTATTTATAATATATAAAGCTCGATTACCACTGACTGACTCACTGACTGACTGACTGACATAAATGTTCTCCTAGAAGGAGTAGAGTAGGGTTAAAATGATGTATGGAAAAAATGTTCAGGAGGTTTTGGTGAGTATGAGAAAAATCGAAAATCAAAAAAATGACGCCTGCCAAGTAAAGATGGATAACACATCTCGAAAACGGTAAGAGATAGGTAGGGGGTGTTTGAACAAATGTCATAGGGAATCGGGAGAGCAGTAGAATGACACCTGTCAAAAATCCAAAATGGCGGATTTCAAGATGGCCGCCATACAAAATGGTCCGAGCCTGCTGAAGCGAGGCCTTTAGGCCGAGCTTCAGTAGGGGCGGAGCAGTTTGTATGGTGGCCGTCTTGAAATCCGACATTTTGGATGTGTCCCACGTGCTCCTATCGTTCTTTATACTGCATTTAGAGTGTTTTACCTTATATTTTCGACTGTATTAGGAGTTTTTGTGGGATTTTTGACTGAATTTGGAGTTAATGTCCTACATTAGTGAAGTAGCGAGCCCGAAGGGCGAGCTCCTGGTGAGGCCGAAGGCCGAACTTTCGGTCCGCGAGGCCGAAGGCCGAGCGTATAATGCGCGAGCCCGAAGGGCGAGCGCTTGGCGAGGCCGCAGGCCGAGCCGTATTAGTAACTTGCGAGGCCGAAGGCCGAGCTCCGACTTGAGAGTATTTTCCACGTCTCCGACTGGTCTCCATGGCAACTGCCCGCGATAACCAAAGCACCTACGAGTGGGGTTCCTTAACAAATGTGCCTCAGAACCTTGGTACCATTCTGCCCGTACTACCTTTTTATGGCAGTAGGGTGAATCTTATTTGGTGGCTACAGTTTGGTTCTCTACTGTATTACAAGTTTATATGGGATTTCATACTTCTATTGGAGTCTTGAACAATTTTTTTTATGTATGAGGTGTTTTTTTGACAGTTCCTACTGACTCAAGATAGATGCGGGCCGCATGCGGCCCGCACACTGCCCGAAAAACTAGTTTATTTATAATATATAAAGCTCGATTACCACTGACTGACTCACTGACTGACTGACTGACATAAATGTTCTCCTAGAAGGAGTAGAGTAGGGTTAAAATGATGTATGGCAAAAATGTTCGGGGGGTTTTGGTGAGTATGAGAAAAATCGAAAATCATAAAAAGACGCCTGCCAAGTAAAGATGGATGACATATCTCAAAAACGGTACAAGATAGGTAGGGGGTGTTTGAACAAATGTCATAGGGAATCGGGAGAGCAGTCGGATGACATCTGTCAAAAATCCAAAATGGCGGATTTCAAGATGGCCGCCATACAAAATGATCCGAGCCTGCTGAAGCGAGGCCTTTAGGCCGAGCTTCAGTAGGGGCGGAGCAGTTTGTATGGTGGCCGTCTTGAAATCCGACATTTTGGATGTGACCCACGTGCTCCTATCATTCTTTATACTGCATTTGGAGTGTTTTGCCTTCATTTTCGACTGAATTGGGAGTTTTTGTGGGATTTTTTACTGAATTTGGAGTAACTGTTCTACGTTAATGTAGTAGCGAGCCCGAAGGGCGAGCTCCTGGTGAGGCCGAAGGCCGAACTTTCGGCTCGCGAGGCCGAAGGCCGAGCGTATGGTGCGTGAGCCCGAAGGGCGAGCGCTTGGCGAGGCCGCAGGCCGAGCCGTATTAGTAACTTGCGAGGCCGAAGGCCGAGCTCCGACTTGAGAGTTTTTTCCACGTCTCCGACTGGTCTCCATGGCAACTGCCCGCGGTAACCGAAGCACCTACGAGTGGGGTTCCTTAACAAAAGTGATTAAGAAGCTTGGTACCATTCTGACCGTACCACCTTTTTATGGCAGTAGGGTGAATCTGGTTTGGTGGCTACAGTTTGGTTCCTTATTGTATTAAGAGTTTATATGGGATTTCATACTTCTATTGGAGTTTTGAACTTATTTTTTTTAAATGTATAAGGGGTTAAGGTAAAGTTTAGTACTGCATAACGATAAATGCGGGCCGCATGCGGCCCGCACACTACCCGAAATACTAGTTTATATTATATAAAGCTCGATTACCACTGACTGATTGACATAAATGTTCTCCTAGAAGGAGACGAGTAGGAACAACGTGATGTATGGCAAAAGTGTTCGGGTGGTTTCGGTGAGTATGAGAAAAATCGAAAATCATAAAAATGACGCCTGCCAAGTAAAGATGGATGACGTATCTCGAAAACGGTGCAAGATGGGTGTTTGAACAAATGTCATAGGGAATAGGGAGAGCAGTCGAATGACACCTGTCAAAAATCCAAAATGGCGGATTTCAAGATGGCCGCCATACAAAATGATCCGAGCCTGCTGAAGCGAGGCCGTTAGGCCGAGCTTCAGTAGGGGCGGAGCAGTTTGTATGGTGGCTGTCTTGAAATCCGACATTTTGGATGTGACCCACATGCTCCTATCATTCTTTATACTGCATTTGGAGTGTTTTACCTTATATTTTCGACTGTATTAGGAGTTTTTGTGGGATTTTTGACTGAATTTGGAGTAACTGTCCTACATAAGTGTAGTAGCGAGCCCGAAGGGCGAGCTCCTGGTGAGGCCGGAGGCCGAACTTTCGGTCCGCGAGGCCGAAGGCCGAGCGTATGATGCGCGAGCCCGTAGGGCGAGCGCTTGGCGAGGCCGCAGGCCGAGCCGTGTTGGTAACTTGCGAGGCCGAAGGCCGAGCTCCGACTTGAGAGTTTTTTCCAAGTCTCCGACTGGTCTCCATGGCAACTGCCCGCGGTAAGCAAAGCACCTACGAGTGGGGTTCCTTAACAAAAGTGACTCAGAACCTTGGTCCCATTCTGCCCGTACTACCTTTTTATGCCAGTAGGGTGAATTTGCTTTAGTGGCTACAGTATGGTTCTTTATTGTATGGAGACTTTATTTGGGATTTCATACTTCTATTGGAGTTTTGAACTTTTTTTTTTTAAATGTATAAGCGGTTAAGGTAAAGTTTACTACTGCATAACGATAAATGCGGGCCGCATGCGGCCCGCACACTGCCCGAATAACTAGTTTATAATATATAAAGCTCGATTACCACTGACTGATTGACATAAATGTTCTCCTAGAAGGAGACGAGTAAGAACAACGTGATGTATGGCAAAAATGTTCGGGTGGTTTCCATGAGTATGAGAAAAATCGAAAATCATAAAAATGACGCCTGCCAAGTAAAGATGGATGACGTATCTCGAAAACGGTGCAAGATGGGTAGGGGGTGTTTGAACAAATGTCATAGGGAATAGGGAGAGCAGTCGAATGACACCTGTCAAAAATCCAAAATGGCGGATTTCAAGATGGCCGCCATACAAAATGATCCGAGCCTGCTGAAGCGAGGCCGTTAGGCCGAGCTTCAGTAGGGGCGGAGCAGTTTGTATGGTGGCTGTCTTGAAATCCGACATTTTGGATGTGACCCACATGCTCCTATCATTCTTTATACTGCATTTGGAGTTTTTTATCTTTATTTTCGACTGTATTAGGAGTTTTTGTGGGATTTTTGACTGAATTTGGAGTAACTGTCCTACATTAGTGTAGTAGCGAGCCCGAAGGGCGAGCTTCTAGTAAGGCCGAAGGCCGAACTTTCGGCCCGCGAGGCCGAAGGCCGAGCGTATGGGGCGTGAGCCCGAAGGGCGAGCGCATGGCGAGGCCGGAGGCCGAGCCGTGTTAGTAACTTGCGAGGCCAAAGGCCGAGCTCCGACTTGAGAGTATTTTCCACGTCTCCGAATGGTCTCCATGGCAACTGCCCGTGGTAACCGCAGCACCTACGAGTGGGGTTCCTTAACAAAAGTGACTCAGAACCTTGGTACCATTCTGCCCGTACCACCTTTTTATGGCAGTAGGGTGAATCTGCTTTAGTGGCTACAGTATGGTTCTTTATTGTATGGAGAGTTTATTTGCGATTTCATAATTCTATTGGAGTTTTGAACTTATTTTTTTTAAATGTATAAGGGGTAAAAATAAAGTTTAGTACTGCATAACGATAAATGCGGGCCGCATGCGGCCCGCACACTGCCCGAAAAACTAGTTTATTTATAATATATAAAGCTCGATTACCACTGACTGATTGACATAAATGTTCTCCTAGAAGGAGACGAGTAGGAGCAACGTGATGTATGGCAAAAATGTTCGGGGGGTTTTGGTGAGTACGAGAAAAATCGAAAATCATAAAAATGACGCCTGCCAAGTAAAGATGGATGACGTATCTCAAAAACGGTACAAGATAAGTAGGGGGTGTTTGAACAAATGTCATAGGGAATCGGGAGAGGAGTCGAATGACACCTGTCAAAAATCCAAAATGGCGGATTTCAAGATGGCCGCCATACAAATTGATCCGAGCCTGCTGAAGCGAGGCCGTTAGGCCGAGGTTCAGTAGGGGCGGAGCAGTTTGTATGGGGGCCTTCTTGAAATCCGCCATTTTGGATTTGTCTTAGGTGCTCCTATCATTCTTTATACTGCATTTGGAGTGTTTTGCCTTCATTTTCGAGTGAATTAGAAGTTTTTGTGGGATTTTTGACTGAATTTGGAGTTACTGTCCTACATAAGTGTAGTAGCGAGCCCGAAGGGCGAGCTCCTGGTGAGGCCGAAGGCCGAACTTTCGAACCGCGAGGCCGAAGGCCGAGCGTATGGTGCGTGAGCCCGAAGGGCGAGCGCTTGGCGAGGCCGCAGGCCGAGCCGTATTAGTAACTTGTGAGGCCGAAGGCCGAGCTTCGACTTGAGAGTATTTTCCACGTCCCCGACTGGTCTCCATGGCAACTGCCCGCGGTAACCGAAGCACCTACGAGTGGGGTTCCTTAACAAAAGTGACTCAGAACCTTGGTACCATTCTGCCCGTACTACCTTTTTATTGCAGTAGGGTGAATCTGCTTTAGTAGCTACAGTATGGTTCTTTATTGTATTGAGAGTTTATATAGGATTTCATACTTCTATTGGATTTTTGAACATACTCTTTTCTTACGTATTAGGTGTTTTGATATTGTTAAATCATGCATAACGATAAATGCGGGCCGCATGCGGCCCGCACACTGCCCGAAATACTAGTTTATATTATTAATAATATATAAAGCTCGATTACGACTCACTGACTGACTGACTGACTGATTGACATAAATGTTCTCCTAGAAGGAGACGAGTAGGGCTAAAATGATGTATGGCAAAAATGTTCGGGGGGTTTTGGTGAGTATGAGAAAAATCGAAAATCATAAAAAAGACGCCTGCCAAGTAAAGATGGATAACGTATCTCGAAAACGGTAAGAGATGGGTTAGAGGTGTTTGAACAAATGTCATAGGGAATCGGGAGAGCAGTCGAATGACACCTGTCAAAAATCCAAAATGGCGGATTTCAAGATGGCCGCCATACAAAATGCTCCGAGCCTGCTGAAGCGAGGCCTTTAGGCCGAGCTTCAGTAGGGGCGGAGCAGTTTGTATGGTGGCCGTCTTGAAATCTGACATTTTGGATGTGTCCCAGGTGCTCCTCTCATTCTTCATACTGCATTTGGAGTGTTTAACCTTCATTTTCGACTGTATTAGGAGTTTTTGTGGGATTTTTGACTGAATTTGGAGTAACTGTTCTACGTTAATGTAGTAGCGAGCCCGAAGGGCGAGCTCCTGGTGAGGCCGAAGGCCGAACTTTCGGCTCGCGAGGCCGAAGGCCGAGCGTATGGTGCGTGAGCCCGAAGGGCGAGCGCTTTGCGAGGCCGCAGGCCGAGCCGTATTAGTAACTTGCGAGGCCGGAGGCCGAGCTCCGACTTGAGAGTTTTTTCCACGTCTCCGACCGGTCTCCATGGCAACTGCCCGCGGTAACCGAAGCACCTACGAGTGGGGTTCCTTAACAAAAGTGACTCAGAATCTTGGTACGATTCTGCCCGTACCACCTTTTTATGGCAGTAGGGTGAATCTGCTTTAGTGGCTCCAGTATGGTTCATTATTGTATTGAGAGTTTATATGGGATTTCATACTTCTATTGGAGTTTTGGACATTACATTTTTTAATGTATAACGTGCTTTTATGACAGTCTCAATTGACTAAAGATAGATGCGGGCCGCATGCGGCCCGCACATTGCCCGAAAAACTAGTTAATAATATATAAAGCTCGATTACCACTCACTGACTGACTGACTGACTGATTGACATAAATGTTCTCCTAGAAGGAGTAGAGTAGGGTAAAAATGAAGTATGGCAAAAATGTTCGGGTGGTTTTGGTGAGTATGAGAAAAATCGAAAATCATTAAAAAGACGCCTGCCAAGTAAAGATGAATGACGTATCTCGAAAACGGTACAAGATAGGTAGGGGGTGTTTGAACAAATGTCATAGGGAATTGGAAGAGCAGTCGAATGACACCTGTCAAAAATCCAAAATGGCGGATTTCAAGATGGCCGCCATACAAAGTGATCCGAGCCTGCTGAAGCGAGGCCGTTAGGCCGAGCTTCAGTAGGGGCGGAGCAGTTTGTATGGTGGCCGTCTTGAAATCCGACATTTTGGATGTGTTTTACGTGCTCCTATCATTCTTTATACTGCATTTGGAGTGTTTTACCTTATATTTTCGACTGTATTAGGAGTTTTTGTGGGATTTTCGACTGAATTTGGAGTTACTGTCCTACATTGGTGTATAGCGAGCCCGAAGGGCGAGCTTCTGGTGAGGCCGAAGGCCGAACTTTCGGCTCGCGAGGCCGAAGGCCGAGCGCATGGTGCGTGAGCCCGAAGGGCGAGCGCTTGGCGAGGCCGGAGGCCGAGCCGTGTTAGTAACTTGCGAGGCCGAAGGCCGAGCTCCGACTTGAGAGTATTTTCCACATCTCCGACTGGTCTCCATGGCAACTGCCCGCGGTAACCGAAGCACCTACGAGTGGGGTTCCTTAACAAAAGTGACTCAGAACCTTGGTACCATTCTGCCCGTACCACCTTTTTATGGCAGTAGGGTGAATCTGCTTTAGTGGCTACAGTATGGTTCTTTATTGTATGGAGAGTTTATTTGGGATTTCATACTTCTATTGGTGTTTTGAACATACTTTTTTTTAATGTCTCTGGTGTTTATTTGACAATTCCTACTGACTCAAGATAGATGCGGGCCGCATGCGGCCCGCACACTGCCCGAAATACTAGTTTATTTATAATATATAAAGCTCGATTACCACTCACTGACTGACTGACTGATTGACATAAATGTTCTCCTAGAAGGAGCAGAGTAGGGTAAAAATGAAGTATGGCAAAAATGTTCGGGGGGTTTTAGTGAGTATGAGAAAAATCGAAAATCATTAAAAAGACGCCTGCCAAGTAAAGATGAATGACGTATCTCGAAAACGATGCAAGATAGGTTGGGGGTGTTTGAACAAATGTCATAGGGAATCGGGAGAGCAGTCGAGTGACACCTGTCAAAAATCCAAAATGGCGGATTTCAAGATGGCCGCCATACAAAGTGATCCGAGCCTGCTGAAGCGAGGCCGTGAGGCCGAGCTTCAGTAGGGGCGGAGCAGTTTGTATGGTGGCCGTCTTGAAATCCGACATTTTGGATGTGACCCACATGCTCCTATCATTCTTTATACTGCATTTGGATTGTTTTGCCTTATATTTTCGACTGTATTAGGAGTTTTTGTGGGATTTTCGACTGAATTTGGAGTTACTGTCCTACATTGGTGTATAGCGAGCCCGAAGGGCGAGCTCCTGGTGAGGCCGTAGGCCGAACATTCGGCCCGCGAGGCCGAAGGCCGAGCGTATGGTGCGTGAGCCCGAAGGGCGAGCGCTCGGCGAGGCCGTAGGCCGAGCCGTATTAGTAACTTGCGAGGCCAAAGGCCGAGCTCCGACTTAAGAGTATTTTCCACGTCTCCGACTGGTCTCCATGGCAACTGCCCGCGGTAACCGAAGCACCTACGAGTGGGGTTCTTTAGCAAAAGTGACTCAGAACCTTGGTATCATTCTGCCCGTACCACCTTTTTATGGCAGTAGGGTGAATTTGCTTTAGTGGCTACAGTATGGTTCTTTATTGTATTGAGAGTTTATATGGGATTTCATACTTCTATTGGAGTTTTGAACATACTTTTTTCCAACGTATCAGGAGTTTTGATATAGTTTAGTACTGCATAACGATAAATGCGGGCCGCATGCGGCCCGCACACTGCCCGAAAAACTAGTTTATAATATATAAAGCTGGATTACCGTACACTGACTGACTGACTGACTGACATCATTGTTCTCCCAGAAGGAGTCGAGTAGGAAGAATGTGATGTATGGGAAAAGTGTAGAGGGGGTTTGTGTGAGTATGGGAAAAATCCGAAAACTCAAAGATGACGTCTGCCAAGTAAAATTGGATGGCGAATCTCTGAAACGGTAAGAGATAGGTAGGGGGTGCTTGACCAAATGTCATAGGGAATCTGGAGAGCAGTCGGATGACATATGTCAAAAATCCAAAATGGCGGATTTCAAAATGGCCGCCATACAAAATCCTTCGATCCCTCAAAAAAGTAGCTGGTTCTACCAGTAAGAGTTGAGTACGGTTATAGTAATGTATTACGAAAATGACTAAGGGGTTTAGCTGAGTAGGGGAAAAGTTAAAAACCCTAGAAATGACGCCTGCCAAGTGAAGCTGGACTACATATCTCGAAAACGGTAAGCGATAGGTTGGGGGTGTTTGAACAAATGTCATAGGGAATCGGGAGAGCAGTCGAATGACACCTGTCAAATGTGCTACTCTCATTCTTCATTCTCATTCTTCATACATTATTTGGAGTATTTGACCTTACAATGTCGACTGTATTAGGAGTTTTTGTGGGATTTTCAACTGAATTTGGAGTAATTGTCCTACTGGCCGTGTAGCGAGCCCGAAGGGCGAGCTTCTGGTGAGGCCGAAGGCCGAATTTTAAGGCCGCGAGGCCGTAGGCCGAGCGGATGGTGCGCGAGCCCATAGGGTGAGCGCTAGGCGAGGCCGCAGGCCGAGCCATGTTAGTAACTTGCGAGGCCGAAGGCCGAGCTCAGACTTGCACCGATTTGGCTGAAAATCGATATATAGGTTGTTCTCGTCATCCTTATTCCAAATATGAAATTTTTATTTCGATGACGTCTGCCAAGTAAAAAAAGTTACTCTGATTTGGCTGAAACTCGATATTTATGTGGTTCTGGACGTCCTTATTCTAAATCAAAAATTTTTGTTTCGATGACGTCTGCCAAGTAAAAAAAGTTACTCCGATTTGGCTGAAACTCGATATTTAGGTGGTTCTGGGTGTCCTTATTACAAATCTAAATTTTTCTTTTCGATGACGTCTGCCAAGTAAAACAAGTTACTCCGATTTGGCTGAAACTCGATATTTAGGTGGTTCTGGGTGTCCTTATTACAAATCTAAATTTTTCTTTTCGGTGACGTCTGCCAAGTAAAAAAAAGTACTCCGATTTGGCTTAAATTTTATATCTAGGTTGTTCTGGACGTCCTTATTCCAAATATGAAATTTTTTTTTCGATGACGTCTGCCATGTGCAGATAAATCACGTATCTCGAAAACGGTAATAGATAGGTAGGGGGTTTTTGAAAATATGTCATAGCGAATAAAGAGAGCAGTCGAATGACATTTTGGATGTGTCTTACGTGCTCCTATCATTCTTTATACTGCATTTGGAGTGTTTTTCCTTAATTTTCGACTGTATTAGGATATTTGTGGGATTTTTGACTGAATTTGGAGTTACTGTCCAACTTTAGTGTATAGCGAGCCCGAAGGGCGAGCTCCCGGTGAGGCCGAAGGCCGAACTTTCGGCTCGCGAGGCCGAAGGCCGAGCGTAGGGTGCGTGAGCCCGAAGGGCGAGCGCTTGGCGAGGCCGTAGGCCGAGCCGTATTAGTAACTTGCGAGGCCGAAGGCCGAGCTCCGACTTGAGAGTTTTTTCCACGTCTCCGACTGGTCTCAATGGCAACTGCCCGCGATAACCGAAGCACCTACGAGTGGGGTTCCTTAACAAAAGTGACTCAGAACCTTGGTACCATTCTGCCCGTACCATCTTTTTATGGCAGTAGGGTGAATCTGCTTTAGTGGCTACAGTATGGTTCTTTATTGTATTGAGAGTTTATATGGGATTTCATACTTCTATTGGTGTTTTGAACATACTTTTTTTTAATGTCTCTGGTGTTTATTTGACAATTCCTACTGACTCAAGATAGATGCGGGCCGCATGCGGCCCGCACACTGCCCGAAATACTAGTTTATAATATATAAGGCTCGATTACCACTGACTCACTGACTGACTGATTGACATAAATGTTCTCCTAGAAGGAGCATAGTAGGGCTAAAATGATGTATGGCAGAAATGTTCGAGGGGTTTTGATGAGTATGAGAAAAATCGAAAATCATTAAAAAGACGCCTGCCAAGTGAAGATGGATGACGTATCTCAAAAACGGTAAGAGATAGGTAGGGGGTGTTTGAACAAATGTCATAGGGAATAAGGAGAGCAGTCGAATGACATCTGTCAAAAATCCAAAATGGCGGATTTCAAGATGGCCGCCATACAAATTGATCCGAGCCTGCTGAAGCGAGGCCGTTAGGCCGAGCTTCAGTAGGGGCGGAGCAGTTTGTATGGTGGCCGTCTTGAAATCCGACATTTTGGATGTGTCTTACATGCTCCTATCATTCTTTATACTGCATATGGAGTGTTTTACCTTTATTTTCAACTGTATTAGGAGTTTTTGTGGGAGTTTTGACTGAATTTGGAGTTACTGTCCTACGTTAGTGTAGTAGCGAGCCCGAAGGGCGAGCTCCTGGTAAGGCCGAAGGCCGAACTTTCGGTCCGCGAGGCCGAAGGCCAAGCGTATGATGCGTGAGCCCGAAGGGCGAGCGCTTGGCGAGGCCGTAGGCAAAGCCGTATTAGTAACTTGCGAGGCCGAAGGCCGAGCTCCGACTTGAGAGTATTTTCCACGTCACTGACTGGTCTCCATGGCAACTGCCTGCGGTAACCGAAGCACCTACGAGTGGGTATCCTTAACAAAAGTGACTCAGAACCTTGGTACTATTCTGCCCGTACCACCTTTTTATGGCAGTAGGGTGAATCTGGTTTGGTGGCTACAGTTTGGTTCCTTATTGCATTAAGAGTTTGTATGGGAAATCGTACATCTTTTGGTGTTTTGAAATATTTTTTTTTAATGTACAAGGTGTTTTGATATTGTTCAAACTTGCACAACGATAAATGCGGGCCGCATGCGGCCCGCACACTGCCCGAAAAACTAGTTTATATTATATAAAGCTCGATTACCACTGACTGACTGACATAAATGTTCTCCTAGAAGGAGGCGAGTAGGAGCAACGTGATGTATAGCAAAAATGTTCGGGTGGTTTTGGTGAGTATGGGAAAAATCGAAAATCATTAAAAAGACGCCTGCCAAGTGTAGATGGATGACGTATCTCGAAAACGGTAAGAGATAAGTAAGGGGTGTTTGAACAAATGTCATAGGGAATCGGGAGAGCAGTCGAATGACACCTGTCAAAAATCCAAAATGGCGGATTTCAAGATGGCCGCCATACAAAGTGATCCGAGCCTGCTGAAGCGAGGCCTTTAGGCCGAGCTTCAGTAGGGGCGGAGCAGTTTGTATGGGGGCCATCTTGAAATCCGACATTTTGGATGTGTCACACGTGCTCCTATCATTCTTTATACTGCATTTGGAGTGTTTTACCTACATTTTCGACTGTATTAGGAGTTTTTGTGGGAATTTGGACTGAATTTGGAGTAACTGTCCTACATTAGTGTATAGCGAGCCCAAAGGGCAATTACCTGTTGAGGCCAAAGGCCGAACTTTCGGTCCGCGAGGCCGAAGGCCGAGCGTATGGTGCGTGAGCCCGAAGGGCGAACGCTTGGCGAGGCCGTAGGCCGAGCCGTATTAGTAACTTGCGAGGCCGAAGGCCGAGCTCCGACTTGAGAGTTTTTTTCACGTCTCCGACTGGTCTCCATGGCAACTGCCCGCGGTATCCGAAGCACCTACGAGTGGGGTTCCTTAACAAAAGTGACTCAGAACCTTGGTACCATACTGCCCGTACCACCTTTTTATGGCAGTAGGGTGAATCTGCTTTAGTGGCTACAGTATGGTTCTTTATTGTATGGAGAGTTTATTTGGGATTTCATCCTTCTATTGGAGTTTTGAACTTATTTTTTTTAAATGTACAGGGTGTTAACGTATTGTTTAGTTCTGCATAACGATAAATGCGGGCCGCATGCGGCCCGCACACTGCCCGAATAACTAGTTATTATTATTTATAATATATAAAGCTGGATTACCGTACACTGACTCACTGACTGATTCACTGACTGACATCATTGTTCTCCCAGAAGGAGTCGAGAAGGAAGAAAGTGATGTATGGGAAAAGTGTAGAGAGGGTTTGGGGGAGTATGGGAAAAATCCGAAAACTCAAAGATGTCGTCTGCCAAGTAAAGTTGGTTAGCGTATCTCGGAAACGGTAAGAGATAGGTAGGGGGTGCTTGACCAAATGTCATAGGGAATTGGGAGAGCAGTCGAATGACATCTGTCAAAAATCCAAAATGGCGGATTTCAAAATGGCCGCCATACAAAATCCTTCGATCCCTCAAAAAAGTAGCTGGTTCTACCAGAAAGAGTTGAGTACGGTTATAGTAATGTATTACGAAAATGACTAAGGGGTTTAGCTGAGTAGGGGAAAAATTAAAAACCCTAGAAATGACGCCTGCCAAGTAAAGCTGGACTACGTATCTCGAAAACGGTAAGAGATAGGTTGGGGGTGTTTGAACAAATGTCATAGGGAATCGGGAGAGCAGTCAAATGACACCTGTCAAATGTGCTACTCTCATTCTTCATACATTATTTGGAGTATTTAACCTAACAATGTCGACTGTATTAGGAGTGTTTGTGGGAATTTCAACTCAATTTAGAGTAATTGTCCTACTGTCAGTGTGGCGAGCCCGAAGGGCGAGCTTTTGGTGAGGCCGAAGGCCGAACTTTCGGGCCGCGAGGCCGTAGGCCGAGCGGATGGTGCGCGAGGCCGCAGGCCAAGCCGTGTTAGTAACTTGCGAGGCCGAAGGCCGAGCTCAGACTTGCACCGATTTGGCTGAAAATCGATATATAGGTTGTTCTTGTCATCCTTATTCCAAATATGAAATTTTTATTTCGATGACGTCTGCCAATTAAAAAAAGTTACTCCGATTTGGCTGAAACTCGATATTTAGGTGGTTCTGGGTGTCCTTATTCCAAATCTAAAATTTTTTTTTCGATGACGTCTGCCAAGTAAAACAAGTTACTCCGATTTGGCTGAAACTCGATATTTAGGTGGTTCTGGGTGTCCTTATTCCAAATCAAAAATTATTTTTTCGATGACGTCTGCCAAGTAAAAAAAAATTCTCCGATTTGGCTTAAATTTTATATCTAGGTTGTTCTGGACGTCCTTATTCCAAATATGATTTTTTTTTTTCGATGACGTCTGCCAAGTGCAGATAAATCACGTATCTCGAAAACGGTAATAGATAGGTAGAGGGTTTTTGAAAAAATGTCATAGGGAATAAGGAGAGCAGTCGAATGACATTTTGGATGTGTCTTACGTGTTCCTATCATTCTTTATACTGCATTTGGAGTGTTTTTCCTTAATTTTCAAATGTATTAGGAGTTTTTGTGGGATTTTTGACTGAATTTGGAGTTACTGTCCAACTTTTGTGTATAGCGAGCCCGAAGGGCGAGCTCCTGGTGAGGCCGAAGGCCGAACTTTCAGTCCGCGAGGCCGAAGGCCGAGCGTGTGATGCGCGAGCCCGAAGGGCGAGCGCCTGGCGAGGCCGTAGGCCGAGCCGTATCAGTAACTTGCGAGGCCGAAGGCCGAGCTCCGACTTGAGAGTATTTTCCACATATCCGACTTGTCTCCATGGCAACTGCCTGCGGTAACCGCAGCACCTACGAGTGGGGTTCCTTAACAAAAGTGACTCAGAACCTTGGTCCCATTCTGCCCGTACCACCTTTTTATGGCAGTAGGGTGAATCTGTTTTAGTGGCTACAGTATTGTTCTTTATTGTATTGAGAGTTAATATGGGATTTCATACTGTTATGGAGTTTTGTTTTTTTTTTTAAATGTATAAGGAGTTACGGTATTATTTAGTACTGCATAACGATAAATGCGGGCCGCATGCGGCCCGCACACTGCCCGAAATACTAGTTATTAATAATATATAAAGCTCGATTACCACTCACTGACTGACTGACTGACTGATTGACATAAATGTTCTCCTAGAAGGAGACGAGTAGGGCTAAAATGATGTATGGCAAAAATGTTCGGGGGGTTTTGGTGAGTATGAGAAAAATCGAAAATCATAAAAAAGACGCCTGCCAAGTAAAGATGGATAACGTATCTCGAAAACGGTAAGAGATGGGTTAGAGGTGTTTGAACAAATGTCATAGGGAATCGGGAGAGCAGTCGAATGACACCTGTCAAAAATCCAAAATGGCGGATTTCAAGATGGCCGCCATACAAAATGCTCCGAGCCTGCTGAAGCGAGGCCTTTAGGCCGAGCTTCAGTAGGGGCGGAGCAGTTTGTATGGCGGCCGTCTTGAAATCCGACATTTTGGATGTGTCTTACGTGCTCCTATCATTCTTTATACTGCATTTGGAGTTTTTTATCTTTATTTTCGACTGTATTAGGAGTTTTTGTGGGATTTTTGACTGAATTTGGAGTAACTGTCCTACATTAGTGTAGTAGCGAGCCCGAAGGGCGAGCTTCTGGTGAGGCCGAAGGCCGAACTTTCGGCCCGCGAGGCCGAAGGCCGAGCGTATGGGGCGTGAGCCCGAAGGGCGAGCGCCTGGCGAGGCCGTAGGCCGAGCCGTATTAGTAACTTGCGAGGCCGAAGGCCGAGCTCCGACTTGAGAGTATTTTCCACGTCTCCAACTGGTCTCCATGGCAACTGCCCGCGATAACCAAAGCACCTACGAGTAGGGTTCCTTAACAAATGTGACTCAAAACCTTGGTACCATTCTGCCGGAACCACCTTTTTATGGCAGTAGGGTGAATCTGGTTTTGGAGGCTACAGTTTGTTTCTTTATTGTATTGAGAGTTTTAATGGGATTTCATACTTCTATTGGAGTTTTGAAATATTTTTTTTTAATGTTAAAGGTGTATTGTTATAGTTTAGTACTGCATAACGATAAATGCGGGCCGCATGCGGCCCGCACACTGCCCGAAAAACTAGTTATTATTTATAATATATAAAGCTCGATTACCACTCACTGACTGACTGACTGATTGACATAAATGTTCTCCTAGAAGGAGCAGAGTAGGGCTAAAATGATGTATGGCAAAAATGTTTGGGGGGTTTTGGTGAGTATGAGAAAAATCGAAAATCATTAAAAAGACGCCTGCCAAGTGATGATGGATGACGTATCTCGAAAACGGTAAGAGATAGGTAGGGGGTGTTTGAACAAATGTCATAGAGAATCGGGAGAGCAGTCGAATGACACCTGTCAAAAATCCAAAATGGCGGATTTCAAGATGGCCGCCATACAAAATGCTCCGAGCCTGCTGAAGCGAGGCCTTTAGGCCGAGCTTCAGTAGGGGCGGAGCAGTTTGTATGGTGGCCTTCTTGAAATCCGCCATTTTGGATTTGTCCCAGGTGCTCCTCTCATTCTTCATACTGCATTTGGAGTGTTTTACCTTATATTTTCGACTGTATTAGGAGTTTTTGTGGGTTTTTTGACTGAATTTGGAGTAACTGTTCTACATTAGTGTATAGCGAGCCCAAAGGGCAACCACCTGGTGAGGCCGAAGGCCGAACTTTCGGTCCGCGAGGCCGAAGGCCGAGCGAATGGTGCGCGAGCCCGAAGGGCGAGCGCTTGGCGAGGCCGCAGGCCGAGCCGTGTTGGTAACTTGCGAGGCCGAAGGCCGAGCTCCGACTTGAGAGTTTTTTTCCACGTCTCCGACTGGTCTCCATGGCAACTGCCCGCGGTAAGCGAAGCACCTACGAGTGGGGTTCCTTAACAAAAGTGACTCAGAACCTAGGTCCCATTCTGCCCGTACCACCTTTTTATGGCAGTAGGGTGAATCTGTTTTAGTGGCTACAGTATTGTTCTTTATTGTATTGAGAGTTAATATGGGATTTCATACTTCTAATGGAGTTTTGAACATACTTTTTTTAATGTATAAGGTGTTTTGGTATTGTTCAAACTTGCATTACGATAAATGCGGGCCGCATGCGGCCCGCACACTGCCCGAAAAACTAGTTTATAATATATAAAGCTGGATTACCGTACACTGACTCACTCACTGACTGACATCATTGTTCTCCCAGAAGGAGTCAAGTAGGAAGAATGTGATGTATGGGAAAAGTGTAGAGGGAGTTTGTGTGAGTATGGGAAAAATCCGAAAACTCAAAGATGACGTCTGCCAAGTAAAATTGGATGGCGTATCTCTGAAACGGTAAGAGATAGGTAGGGGGTGCTTGACCAAATGTCATAGGGAATCAGGAGAGCAGTCGGATGACATTTGTCAAAAATCCAAAATGGCGGATTTCAAAATGGCCGCCATACAAAATCCTTCGATCCCTCAAAAAAGTAGCTGGTTCTACCAGAAAGAGTTGAGTACGGTTATAGTAATGTATATCGAAAATGACAAAGGGGTTTAGCTGAGTAGGGGAAAAATTAAAAACCCTAGAAATGACGCCTGCCAAGTAAAGCTGGACTACGTATCTCGAAAACGGTAAGAGATAGGTTTGGGGTGTTTAAACAAATGTCATAGGGAATCGGGAGAGCAGTCGAATGACACCTGTCAAATGTGCTACTCTCATTCTTCATACCTTATTTGGAGTATTTGACCTAACAATGTCGACTGTATTAGGAGTTTTTGTGGGATTTTTAACTGAATTTGGAGTAATTGTCCTACTGGCCGTGTAGCGAGCCCGAAGGGCGAGCTTCTGGTGAGGCCGAAGGCCGAACTTTAAGGCCGCGAGGCCGTAGGCCGAGCGGATGGTGCGCGAGCCCGTAGGGCGAGCGCTAGGCGAGGCCGCAGGCCGAGCCATGTTAGTAACTTGCGAGGCCGAAGGCCGAGCTCAGACTTGCACCGATTTGGCTGAAAATCGATATATAGGTTGTTCTCATCATCCTTATTCCAAATATGAAATTTTTATTTTGATGACGTCTGCCAAGTATAAACAATCACTCCGATTTGGCTGAAACTCGATATTTAGGTGGTTCTGGACGTCCTTATTCCAAATCTAAAATTTTTTTTTCGATGACGTCTGCCAAGAAAAAAAAGTTACTCCGATTTGGCTGAAACTCGATATTTAGGTGGTTCTGGGTGTCCTTATTCCAAATCTAAAATTTTTTTTTTGATGACGTCTGCCATGTAAAAAAAGTTACTCCGATTTGGCTGAAACTCGATATTAAGGTGGTTCTGGGTGTCCTTATTACAAATCAAACATTTTTTTTTCGATGACGTCTGCCAAGTAAAAAAAAGTTCTCCGATTTGGCTTAAATGTTATATCTAGGTTGTTCTGGACGTCCTTATTCCAAATATGATTTTTTTTTTCGATGACGTCTGCCAAGTGCAGATAAATCACGTATCTCGAAAACGGTAATAGATAGGTAGGGGGTTTTTGAAAATATGTCATAGGGAATAAGGAGAGCAGTCGAATGACATTTGGATGTGTCTTACGTGCTCCTATCGTTCTTTATACTGCATTTGGAGTGATTTTCCTTAATTTTCGACTGTATTAGGAGTTTTTATGAGATTTTTGACTGAATTTGGAGTTACTGTCCAACTTTAGTGTATAGCGAGCCCGAAGGGCGAGCTCCCGTTGAGGCCGAAGGCCGAACTTTCGGCTCGCGAGGCCGAAGGCCGAGCGTAGGGTGCGTGAGCCCGAAGGGCGAGCGCTTGGCGAGGCCGCAGGCCGAGCCGTGTTAGTAACTTGCGAGGCCGAAGGCCGAGCTCCGACTTGAGAGTTTTTGTGTCTTCGACTGGTCTCCATGGCAACTGCCCGCGATAACCGAAGCACCTACGATTGGGGTTCCTTAACAAAAGTGACTCAGAACCTTGGTACCATTCTGCCCGTACCACCTTTTTGTGGCAGTAGGGTGAATTTGCTTTAGTGGCTGCAGTATGGTTCTTTATTGTATTGAGAGTTTTTATGGGATTTCATACTTCCATTGGAGTTTTGAACATTCTTTTTCTTAAAGTATTAGGGGTTTATGTGAAATTTCCAAATGACTCAAGATAGATGCGGGCCGCATGCGGCCCGCACACTGCCCGAAAAACTAGTTATTATAATATATAAAGCTGGATTACCGTACACTGACTGACTCACTGACTGACATCATTGTTCTTCCAGAAGGAGTCGAGTAGGAAGAATGTGATGTATGGGAAAAGTGTAGAGGGGGTTTGTGTGAGTATGGGAAAAATCCGAAAACTCAAAGATGACGTCTGCCAAGTAAAATTGGATGGCGTATCTCTGAAACGGTAAGAGATAGGTAGGGGGTGCTTGACCAAATGTCATAGGGAATCAGGAGAGCAGTCGGATGACATTTGTCAAAAATCCAAAATGGCGGATTTCAAAATGGCCGCCATACAAAATCCTTCGATCCCTCAAAAAAGTAGCTGGTTCTATCAGAAAGAGTTGAGTACGGTTATAGTAATGTATTACGAAAATGACTAAGGGGTTTAGCTGAGTAGGTAAAAAATTAAAAACCCTAGAAATGACGCCTGCCAAGTAAAGCTGGACTACGTATCTCGAAAACGGTAAGAGATAGGTTGGGGGTGTTTGAACAAATGTCATAGGGAATCGGGAGAGCAGTCTATTGACACCTGTCAAATGTGCTACTCTCGTTCTTCATACATTATTTGGAGTATTTGACCTTACAATGTCGACTGTATTAGGAGTTTTTGTGGGATTTTCAACTGAATTTGGAGTAATTGTCCTACTGGCCGTGTAGCGAGCCCGAAGGGCGAGCTTCTGGTGAGGCCGAAGGCCGAACTTTCGGGCCGCGAGGCCGTAGGCCGAGTTGACGGTGCGCGAGCCCGCAGGGCGAGCGCTAGGCGAGGCCGCAGGCCGAGCCATGTTAGTAACTTGCGAGGCCGAAGGCCGAGCTCAGACTTGCACCGATTTGGCTGAAAATCGATATATAGGTTGTTCTCGTCATCCTTATTTCAAATATGAAATTTTTATTTCGATGACGTCTGCCAAGTAAAAAAAGTTACTCCGATTTGGCTGAAACTCGATATTTAGGTGGTTCTGGGTGTCCTTATTCCAAATCAAAAACTTTTTTCTCGATGACGTCTGCCAAGTAAAAAAAGTTACTCCGATTTTGCTGAAACTCGATATCTAGGTTGTTCTGCACGTCCTTATTCCAAATATGTTTTTTTTTTTCGATGACGTCTGCCAAGTAAAAAAAAGTACTCCAATTTGGCTTAAATTTTATATCTAGGTTGTTCTGGACGTCCTTATTCCAAATATGATTTTTTTTTTTCGATGACGTCTGCCAATTGCAGATAAATCACGTATCTCGAAAACGGTAATAGATAGGTAGGGGGTTTTTGAAAATATGTCATAGGGAATAAGGAGAGCAGTCGAATGACATTTTGGATGTGTCTCACGTGCTCCTATCATTCTTTATACTGCATTTGGAGTGTTTTTTCTTATATTTTCGACTGTATTAGGAGTTTTTGTGGGATTTTGGACTGAATTTGGAGTTACTGTCCTACGTTAGTGTAGTAGCGAGCCCGAAGGGCGAGCTCCTGGTGAGGCCGAAGGCCGAACTTTCGGCTCGCGAGGCCTTAGGCCGAGCGTATGGTGCGTGAGCCCGAAGGGCGAGCGCTTGGCGAGGCCGCAGGCCGAGCCGTGTTAGTAACTTGCGAGGCCGAAGGCTGAGCTCCGACTTGAGAGTATTTTCCACATCTCCGACTGGTCTCCATGGCAACTGCCCGCGGTAACCGAAGCACCTACGAGTGGGGTTCCTTAACAAAAGTGACTTAGAACCTTGGTACCATTCTGCCCGTACCACCTTTTTATGTCAGTAGGATGAATCTGGTTTGGTGGCTACAGTTTGATTCCTTATTGTATTAAGAGTTTGTATAGGATTTAATACTTCTATTGGAGTTTTGAACATACTTTTTTTTAATGTCTCTGGTGTCTATTTGAAAATTTCTACTGACTCAAGATAGATGCGGGCCGCATGCGGCCCGCACACTGCCCGAAATACTAGTTTATAATATATAAAGCTCGATTACCACTGACTGACTGACTGACATAAATGTTCTCCTAGAAGGAGCAGAGTAGGGTAAAAATGAAGTATGGCAAAAATGTTCGGGGGGTTTTGGTGAGTATGAGAAAAATCGAAAATCATAAAAATGACGCCTGTCAAGTGAAGATGGATGACGTATCTCGAAAACTGTAAGAGATAGGTAGGGGTTGTTTGAACAAATGTCATAGGGAATCGGGAGAGCGGTCGAATGACACCTGTCAAAAATCCAAAATGGCGGATTTCAAGATGGCCGCCATACAAATTGATCCGAGCCTGCTGAAGCGAGGCCGTCAGGCCGAGGTTCAGTAGGGGCGGAGCAGTTTGTATGGGGGCCTTCTTGAAATCCGCCATTTTGGATTTGTCCCAGGTGCTCCTATCATTCTTTATACTGCATTTGGTGTATATTACCTTATATTTTCGACTGTATTAGGAGTTTTGTGGGATTTTTGACTGAATTTGGAGTTACTGTCCTACATAAGAGTAGTAGCGAGCCCGAAGGGCGAGCTCCTGGTGAGGCCGAAGGCTGAACCTTCGGTCCGCGAGGCCGAAGGCCGAGCGTATGATGCGCGAGCCCGAAGGGCGAGCGCTTGGCGAGGCCGCAGGCCGAGCCGTGTTGGTAACTTGCGAGGCCGAAGGCCGAGCTCCGACTTGAGAGTATTTTCCACGTCTCCGACTGGTCTCCATGGCAACTGCCCGCGGTAAGCGAAGCACCTACGAGTGGGGTTCCTTAACAAAAGTGACTCAGAACCTTGGTCACATTCTGCCCGTACCACCTTTTTATGGCAGTAGGGTGAATCTGTTTTAGTGGCTACAGTATTGTTCTTTATTGTATTGAGAGTTAATATGGGATTTCATTCTTCTAATGGAGTTTTGAACATACTTTTTTTAATGTATAAGATGTTTTGATATTGTTCAAACTTGCACAACGATAAATGCGGGCCGCATGCGGCCCGCACACTGCCCGAAAAACTAGTTATTTATTTATTATTTATAATATATAAAGCTCGATTACCACTGACTGACTCACTGACTGACTGACTGACATAAATGTTCGCCTAGAAGGAGTAGAGTAGGGTTAAAATGATGTATGGCAAAAATGTTCGGGGGGTTTTGGTGAGTATGAGAAAAATCGAAAATCATAAAAAGACGCCTGCCAAGTAAAGATGGATGACATATCTCAAAAACGGTAAGAGATAGGTAGGGGGTGTTTGAACAAATGTCATAGGGAATCGGGAGAGCAGTCGAATGACACCTGTCAAAAATCCAAAATGGCGGATTTCAAGATGGCCGCCATACAAAGTGATCCGAGCCTGCTGAAGCGAGGCCGTTAGGCCGAGCTTCAGTAGGGGCGGAGCAGTTTGTATGGTGGCCGTCTTGAAATCCGACATTTTGGATGTGTCTTACGTGCTCCTATCATTCTTTATACTGCATTTGGAGTTTTTTATCTTTATTTTCGACTGTATTAGGAGTTTTTGTGGGATTTTTGACTGAATTTGGAGTAACTGTCCTACATTAGTGTAGTAGCGAGCCCGAAGGGCGAGCTTCTGGTGAGGCCGAAGGCCGAACTTTCGGCCCGCGAGGCCGAAGGCCGAGCGTATGGGGCGTGAGCCCGAAGGGCGAGCGCATGGCGAGGCCAGAGGCCGAGCCGTGTTAGTAACTTGCGAGGCCGAAGGCCGAGCTCCGACTTGAGAGTATTTTCCACGTCTCCGAATGGTCTCCATGGCAACTGCCCGTGGTAAGCGAAGCTCCTACGAGTGGGGTTCTTTAACAAAAGTTACTCAGAATCTTGGTACCATTCTGCCCGTACCACTTTTTTTATGGCAGTAGGGTGAATCTGGTTTGGTGGCTATAGTTTGGTTCTCTACTGTATAAGGAGTTTATATGGGATTTCATACTGTTATAGAATATTGTTTTTTTTTTTAAATGTATAAGGTGTTTTGATATTGTTTCAAATTGCATAACGATAAATGCGGGCCGCATGCGGCCCGCACACTGCCCGAAAAACTAGTTATTTATAAAATATATAAGGCTCGATTACCACTGACTCACTGACTGACTGATTGACATAAATGTTCTCCTAGAAGGAGCATAGTAGGGCTAAAATGATGTATGGCAGAAATGTTCGAGGGGTTTTGATGAGTATGAGAAAAATCGAAAATCATTAAAAAGACGCCTGCCAAGTGAAGATGGATGACGTATCTCAAAAACGGTAAGAGATAGGTAGGGGGTGTTTGAACAAATGTCATAGGGAATAAGGAGAGCAGTCGAATGACATCTGTCAAAAATCCAAAATGGCGGATTTCAAGATGGCCGCCATACAAATTGATCCGAGCCTGCTGAAGCGAGGCCGTTAGGCCGAGCTTCAGTAGGGGCGGAGCAGTTTGTATGGTGGCCGTCTTGAAATCCGACATTTTGGATGTGTCTTACATGCTCCTATCATTCTTTATACTGCATATGGAGTGTTTTACCTTTATTTTCAACTGTATTAGGAGTTTTTGTGGGAGTTTTGACTGAATTTGGAGTTACTGTCCTACGTTAGTGTAGTAGCGAGCCCGAAGGGCGAGCTCCTGGTAAGGCCGAAGGCCGAACTTTCGGTCCGCGAGGCCGAAGGCCAAGCGTATGATGCGTGAGCCCGAAGGGCGAGCGCTTGGCGAGGCCGTAGGCAAAGCCGTATTAGTAACTTGCGAGGCCGAAGGCCGAGCTCCGACTTGAGAGTATTTTCCACGTCACTGACTGGTCTCCATGGCAACTGCCTGCGGTAACCGAAGCACCTACGAGTGGGTATCCTTAACAAAAGTGACTCAGAACCTTGGTACTATTCTGCCCGTACCACCTTTTTATGGCAGTAGGGTGAATCTGGTTTGGTGGCTACAGTTTGGTTCCTTATTGCATTAAGAGTTTGTATGGGAAATCGTACATCTTTTGGTGTTTTGAAATATTTTTTTTTAATGTACAAGGTGTTTTGATATTGTTCAAACTTGCACAACGATAAATGCGGGCCGCATGCGGCCCGCACACTGCCCGAAAAACTAGTTATAATATATAAAGCTCGATTACCATTGACTCACTGACTGACATAAATGTTCTCCTAGAAGGAGACGAGTAGGAGCAACGTGATGTATGGCAAAAATGTTCGGGTGGTTTTGGTGAGTATGAGAAAAATCGAAAATTATTAAAAAGACGCCTGCCAAGTGATGATGGATGACGTATCTCGAAAACGGTAAGAGATAGGTAGGGGGTGTTTGACCAAATGTCATAGGGAATCAAGAGTGCAGTCGAATGACAGCTGTCAAAAATTCAAAATGGCGGATTTCAAGATGGCCGCCATACAAAATGACCCGAGCCTGCTGAAGCGAGGCCTTTAGGCCGAGCTTCAGTAGGGGCGGAGCAGTTTGTATGGCGGCCGTCTTGAAATCCGACATTTTGGATGTGACTCACGTGCTCCTATCATTCTTTATACTGCATTTGGAGTGTTTGACCTTTATTTTCGACTGTATTAGGAGTTTTTGTGGGAGTTTTGACTGAATTTGGAGTTACTGTCCTATATTAGTGTAGTAGCGAGCCCGAAGGGCGAGCTCCTGGTGAGGCCGAAGGCCGAACTTTCGGTCCGCGAGGCCGAAGGCCGAGCGTATGATGCGCGAGCCCGAAGGGCGAGCGCCTGGCGAGGCCGTAGGCCGAGCCGTATTAGTAACTTGCGAGGCCGAAGGCCGAGCTCCGACTTGAGAGTATTTTCCACATCTCCGACTGGTCTCCATGGCAACTGCCCGCGGTAACCGAAGCACCTACGAGTGGGGTTCCTTTACAAAAGTGACTCAGAACCTTGGTTCCATTCTGCCCGTACCACCTTTTTATGGCAGTAGGGTGAATTTGCTTTAGTGGCTACAGTATGGTTCTTTATTGTATGGAGAGTTTATTTGGGATTTCATACTTCTATTGGAGTTTTGAACTTATTTTTTTTAAATGTATAAGGGGTTAAGGTAAAGTTAAGTACTGCACAACGAAAAATGCGGGCCGCATGCGGCCCGCACACTGCCCGAAAAACTAGTTATTATTATTATTTATTTATTATAATATATAAAGCTCGATTACCACTGACTGACTCACTGACTGACTGACTGACATAAATGTTCTCCTAGAAGGAGCAGAGTAGGGTTAAAATCATGTATGGCAAAAATGTTCGGGGGGTTTTGGTGAGTATGAGAAAAATCGAAAATCATAAAAAAGACGCCTGCCAAGTAAAGATGGATGACATATCTCAAAAACGGTACAAGATAGGTAGGGGGTGTTTGAACAAATGTCATAGGGAATCGGGAGAGCAGTCGAATGACACCTGTCAAAAATCCAAAATGGCGGATTTCAAGATGGCCGCCATACAAAATGCTCCGAGCCTGCTGAAGCGAGGCCGTTAGGCCGAGGTTCAGTAGGGGCGGAGCAGTTTGTATGGGGGCCTTCTTGAAATCCGCCATTTTGGAGTTGTCCCAGGTGCTCCTATCATTCTTTATACTGCATTTGGAGTGTATTACCTTATATTTTCGACTGTATGAGGAGTTTTTGTGGGATTTTTGACTGAATTTGGAGTTACTGTCCTACATAAGTGTAGTAGCGAGCCCGAAGGGCGAGCTCCTGGTGAGGCCGAAGGCCGAACTTTCGGTCCGCGAGGCCGAAGGCCGAGCGTATAATGCGCGAGCCCGAAGGGCGAGCGCTTGGCGAGGCCGCAGGCCGAGCCGTTTTAGTAACTTGCGAGGCCGAAGGCCGAGCTCCGACTTGAGAGTATTTTCCACGTCACCGACTGGTCTCCATGGCAACTGCCTGCGGTAACCGAAGCACCTACGAGTGGGGTTCCTTAACAAAAGTGACTCAGAACCTTGGTCCCATTCTGCCCGCACCACCTTTTTATGGCAGTAGGGTGAATTTGCTTTAGTGGCTACAGTATGGTTCTTTATTGTATTGAGAGTTTATATGGGATTTCATACTTCTATTGGAGTTTTGAACACATTTTTTTTTGTATCAGGTGTTTTTTTGACAGTTCCTACTGACTCAAGATAGATGCGGGCCGCATGCGGCCCGCACACTGCCCGAAAAACTAGTTATTATAATATATAAAGCTGGATTACCGTACACTGACTCATTCACTGACTCACTGACATAATTGTTCTCCCAGAAGGAGTCGAGTAGGAAGAAAGTAATGTTAAGCAAAAATGTTCTGGGGGTTTGTGTGAGTATGGGAAAAATCCGAAAACTCAAAGATGACGTCTGCCAAGTAAAATTGGATGGCGTATCTCTGAAACGGTAAGAGATAGATAGGGGGTGCTTGACCAAATGTCATAGGGAATCGGGAGAGCAGTCGGATGACATTTGTCAAAAATCCAAAATGGCGGATTTCAAAATGGCCGCCATACAAAATCCTTCGATCCCTCAAAAAAGTAGCTGGTTCTACTAGAAAGAGTTGAGTACGGTTATAGTAATGTATAACGAAAATGACAAGGGGGTTTAGCTGAGTAGGGGAAAAATTAAAAACCCTAGAAATGACGCCTGCCAAGTAAAGCTGGACTACGTATCTCGAAAACGGTAAGAGATAGGTTTGGGGTGTTTGAACAAATGTCAAAGGGAATCGGGAGAGCAGTCGAATGACACCTGTCAAATGTGCTACTCTCATTCTTCATACATTATTTGGAGTATTTGACCTTACAATGTCGACTGTATTAGGAGTTTTTGTGGGATTTTCAACTGAATTTGGAGTAATTGTCCTACTGGCCGTGTAGCGAGCCCGAAGGGCGAGCTTTTGGTGAGGCCGAAGGCCGAACTTTCGGGCCGCGAGGCCGTAGGCCGAGTGGACGGTGCGCGAGCCCATAGGGCGAGCGCTAGGCGAGGCCGCAGGCCGAGCCATGTTAGTAACTTGCGAGGCCGAAGGCCGAGCTCAGACTTGCACCGATTTGGCTGAAAATCGATATATAGGTTGTTCTCGTCATCCTTATTTCAAATATGAAATTTTTATTTCGATGACGTCTGCCAAGTAAAAAAAGATACTCCGATTTGGCTGAAACTCAATATTTATGTGGTTCTGGACGTCCTTATTCCAAATCAAAAAAAATTTTTTCGATGACGTCTGCCAAGTAAAAAAAGTTACTCCGATTTGGCTGAAACTCGATATTTAGGTGGTTCTGGGTGTCCTTATTCCAAATCAAAATTTTTTTTTCGATGACGTCTGCCAAGTAAAAAAAGTTACTCCGATTTGGCTGAAACTCGATATCTAGGTTGTTCTGGACGTCCTCATTCCAAATATGATTTTTTTTTTTCGATGACGTCTGCCAAGTGCAGATAAATCACGTATCTCGAAAACGGTAATAGATAGGTAGGGGGTTTTTGAAAAAATGTCATAGGGAATAAGGAGAGCAGTCGAATGACATTTTGGATGTGTCACACGTGCTCCTCTCATTCTTTATACTGCATTTGGAGTGTTTTACCTCAAATTTTGCGACTGTATTAGGAGTTTTTGTAGGGTTTTTTGACTGACTTTGGAGTTACTGTTCTACGTTATTGTAGTAGCGAGCCCGAAGGGCGAGCTCCCTGTGAGGCCGAAGGCCGAACTTTCGGCTCGTGAGGCCGAAGGCCGAGCGTATGGTGCGTGAGCCCGAAGGGCGAGCGCTTGGCGAGGCCGCAGGCCGAGCCATGTTAGTAACTTGCGAGGCCGAAGGCCGAGCTCCGACTCGAGAGTATTTTCTACGTCACCGACTGGTCTCCATGGCAACTGCCCGCGGTAAGCGAAGCACCTACGAGTGGGGTTCCTTATTAAAAGTGACTTAGAACCTTGGTACCATTCTGCCCGTACCACCTTTTTATGGCAGTAGGGTGAATTTGGTTTGGTGGCTACAGTACGGTTCTTTAACGTATTAAGTGTTTGTATGGAAAATCGTACATCTTTTGGTGTTTTGAAATATTTTTTTTTAATGTATAAGGTGTTTTGATATTGTTCAAACTTGCACAACGATAAATGCGGGCCGCATGCGGCCCGCACACTGCCCGAAATACTAGTTATAATATATAAAGCTGGATTACCGTACACTGACTCATTCACTGACTCACTGACATAATTGTTCTCCCAGAAGGAGTCGAGTAGGAAGAAAGTAATGTATAGCAAAAATGTTCTGGGGGTTTGTGTGAGTATGGGAAAAATCCGAAAACTCAAAGATGACGTCTGCCAAGTAAAATTGGATGGCGTATCTCTGAAACGGTAAGAGATAGGTAGGGGGTGCTTGACCAAATGTCATAGGGAATCAGGAGAGCAGGCGGATGATTTTTGTCAAAAATCCAAAATGGCGGATTTCAAAATGGCCGCCATACAAAATCCTTCGATCCCTCAAAAAAGTAGCTGGTTCTACCAGAAAGAGTTGAGTACGGTTATGGTAATGTATTACGAAAATGACTAAGGGGTTTAGCTGAGTAGGGGAAAAATTAAAAACCCTAGAAATGACGCCTGACAAGTAAAGCTGGACTACGTATCTCGAAAACGGTAAGAGATAGGTTGGGGGTGTTTGAACAAATGTCATAGGGAATCGGGAGAGCAGTCGAATGACGCCTGTCAAATGTGCTACTCTCATTCTTCATACATTATTTGGAGTATTTAACCTTACAATGTCGACTGTATTAGGGGTGTTTGTGGGAATTTCAACTCAATTTAGAGTAATTGTCCTACTGTCAGTGTAGCGAGCCCGAAGGGCGAGCTTTTGGTGAGGCCGAAGGCCGAACTTTCGGGCCGCGAGGCCGTAGGCCGAGTGGACGGTGCGCGAGCCCGCAGGGCGAGCGCTAGGCGAGGCCGCAGGTCGAGCCGTCTTAGTAACTTGCGAGGCCGAAGGCCGAGCTCAGACTTGCACCGATTTGGCTGAAAATCGATATATAGGTTGTTCTCGTCATCCTTATTCCAAATATGAAATTTTTATTTCGATGACGTCTGCCAAGTAAAAAAAGTTACTCCGATTTGGCTGAAACTCGATATTTATGTGGTTCTGGACGTCCTTATTCTAAATCAAAAAATTTTGTTTCGATGACGTCTGCCAAGTAAAAAAAGTTACTCCGATTTGGCTGAAACTCGATATTTAGGTGGTTCTGGGTGTCCTTATTACAAATCTAAATTTTTTTTTTCGATGACGTCTGCCAAGTAAAAAAAGTTACTCCGATTTGGCTGAAACTCGATATTTAGGTGGTTCTGGGTGTCCTTATTACAAATCTAAATTTTTTTTTTCGATGACGTCTGCCAAGTAAAATAAGTTACTCCGATTTGGCTGAAACTCGATATTTAGGTGGTTCTGGGTGTCCTTATTCCAAATCAATTTTTTTTTTCGATGACGTCTGCCAAGTAAAAAAAAGTACTCCGATTTGGCTTAAATTTTATATCTAGGTTGTTCTGGACGTCCTCATTCCAAATATGAAATATTTTTTTCGATGACGTCTGCCAAGTGCAGATAAATCACGTATCTCGAAAACGGTAATAGATAGGTAGGGGGTTTTTGAAAATATGTCATAGGAAATAAGGAGAGCAGTCGAATGACATTTTGGATGTGTCTTACGTGCTCCTATCATTCTTTATACTGCATTTGGAGTGTTTTTCCTTAATTTTCGACTGTATTAGGAGTTTTTGTGGGATTTTTGACTGAATTTGGAGTGACTGTCCTATGATTGTGTACAGCGAGCCCGAAGGGCGAGCTCCTGGTGAGGCCGAACTTTCGGCTCGCGAGGCCGAAGGCCGAGCGTAGGGTGCGTGAGCCCGAAGGGCGAGCGCTTGGCGAGGCCGCAGGCCGAGCCGTGTTAGTAACTTGCGAGGCCGAAGGCCGAGCTCCGACTTGAGAGTATTTTCCACGTCACCGACTGGTCTCCATGGCAACTGCCTGCGGTAACCGAAGCACCTATGAATGGGGTTCCTTAACAAAAGTGACTCAGAACCTTGGTACCATTCTGCCCGTACCACCTTTTTATGGCAGTAGGGTGAATCTGCTTTAGTAGCTACAGTATGTTTCTCTACTGTATTACAAGTTTATTTGGGATTTCATATTTCTATTGGAGTTTTGAACATTTTTTTTTTATGTATTAGGTGTTTTGATATAGTTTAAAATTGCATAACGATAAATGCGGGCCGCATGCGGCCCGCACACTGCCCAAAATACTAGTTATTTATAATATATAAAGCTCGATTACCACTGACTGACTGACTCACTCATTGACATAAATGTTCTCCTAGAAGGAGACGAGTAGGAGCAACGTGATGTATGGCAAAAATGTTCAGGGGGTTTTGTTGAGTATGAGAAAAATCGAAAATCATAAAAAAGACGCCTGCCAAGTAAAGATGGATGACATATCTCAAAAACGGTACAAGATAGGTAGGGGGTGTTTGAACAAATGTCATAGGGAATCGGGAGAGCAGTCGGATGACATATGTCAAAATTCCAAAATGGCGGATTTCAAGATGGCCGCCATACAAAGTGATCCGAGCCTGCTGAAGCGAGGCCGTAAGGCCGAGCTTCAGTAGGGGCGGAGCAGTTTGTATGGTGGCCGTCTTGAAATCCGACATTTTGGATGTGACCCACGTGCTCCTATCATTCTTTATACTGCATTTGGAGTGTTTTACTCTATATTTTCGACTGTATTAGGAGTTTTTGTGGGATTTTGGACTGAATTTGGAGTTACTGTCCTACGTCAGTGTATAGCGAGCCCGAAGGGCGAGCTCCTGGTGAGGCCGAAGGCCGAACTTTCGGCTCGCAAGGCCGAAGGCCGAGCGTATGGTGCGGGAGCCCGAAGGGCGAGCGCTTGGCGAGGCCGCAGGCCGAGCTGTGTTAGTAACTTGCGAGGCCGAAGGCCGAGCTCCGACTTGAGAGTATTTTCCACGTCTCCAACTGGTCTCCATGGCAACTGCCCGCGATAACCAAAGCACCTACGAGTAGGGTTCCTTAACAAATGTGACTCAAAACCTTGGTACCATTCTGCCGGAACCACCTTTTTATGGCAGTAGGGTGAATCTGGTTTTGGAGGCTACAGTTTGTTTCTTTATTGTATTGAGAGTTTTTATGGGATTTCATACTTCTATTGGAGTTTTGAAATATTTTTTTTTTAATGTAAAAGGTGTATTGTTATAGTTTAGTACTGCATAACGATAAATGCGGGCCGCATGCGGCCCGCACACTGCCCGAAAAACTAGTTATTTATAATATATAAAGCTCGATTACCACTGACTGACTGACTGACTCACTGACATAAATGTTCTCCTAGAAGGAGCAGAGTAGGGTAAAAATGAAGTATGGCAAAAATGTTCGGGTGGTTTTGGTGAGTATGAGAAAAATCGAAAATCATTAAAAAGACGCCTGCCAAGTGATGATGGATGACGTATCTCGAAAACGGTAAGAGATAGGTAGGGGGTGTTTGAACAAATGTCATAGGGAATCGGGAGAGCAGTCGAATGACATCTGTCAAAAATCCAAAATGGCGGATTTCAAGATGGCCGCCATACAAAATGCTCCGAGCCTGCTGAAGCGAGGCCGTTAGGCCGAGCTTCAGTAGGGGCGGAGCAGTTTGTATGGGGGCCTTCTTAAAATCCGCCATTTTGGATTTGTCCCAGGTGCTCCTATCATTCTTTATACTGCATTTGGAGTGTATTACCTTATATTTTCGACTGTATTAGGAGTTTTCGTGGGATTTTCGACTGAATTTGGAGTTACTGTCCTACATTGGGGTATAGCGAGCCCGAAGGGCGAGCTCTTGGTGAGGCCGAAGGCCGAACTTTCGGTCCGCGAGGCCGAAGGCCGAGCGTATGATGCGCGAGCCCGAAGGGCGAGCGCTTGGCGAGGCCGCAGGCCGAGCCATGTTAGTAATTTGCGAGGCCGAAGGCCGAGCTCCGACTTGAAAGTATTTTCCACATCTCCGACTGGTCTCCATGGCAACTGCCCGCGGTAACCGAAACACCTACGAGTGGGGTTCCTTAACAAAAGTGATTCAGAACCTTGGTACCATTCTACCCGTACCACTTTTTTATGGCAGTAGGGTGAATCTGGTTTGGTGGCTACAGTTTGGTTCTCTACTGTATAAGTAGTTTATATGGGATTTCATACTTCTATGGGAGTTTTGAACTTATTTTTTTTTAAATGCATATGGGGTTAAGGTAAAGTTTAGTACTGCATAACGATAAATGCGGGCCGCATGCGGCCCGCACACTGCCCGAAAAACTAGTTTATAATATATAAAGCTCGATTACCACTCACTGACTGACTCACTGACTGACATAAATGTTCTCCTAGAAGGAGCAGAGTAGGGTAAAAATGAAGTATGGCAAAAATGTTCGGGGGGTTTTGGTGAGTATGAGAAAAATCGAAAATCATAAAAATGACGCCTGCCAAGTGAAGATGGATGACGTACCTCGAAAACGGTAAGAGATAGGTAAGGGGTGTTTGAAAAAATGTCATAGGGAATCGAGAGAGCAGTCGAATGACACCTGTCAAAAATCCAAAATGGCGGATTTCAAGATGGCCGCCATACAAAATGCTCCGAGCCTGCTGAAGCGAGGCCTTTAGGCCGAGCTTCAGTAGGGGCGGAGCAGTTTGAATGGTGGGCTTCTTGAAATCCGCCATTTTGGATTTGTCCCAGGTGCTCCTCTCATTCTTCATACTGCATTTGGAGTGTTTTACCATATATTTTCGACTGTATTAGGAGTTTTTGTGGGTTTTTTGACTGAATTTGGAGTAACTGTCCTACATTAGTGTATAGCGAGCCCAAAGGGCAACCACCTGGTGAGGCCGAAGGCCGAACTTTCGGTCCGCGAGGCCGAAGGCCGAGCGAATGAAGCGCGAGCCCGAAGGGCGAGCGCTTGGCGAGGCCGCAGGCCGAGCCGTGTTAGTAACTTGCGAGGCCGAAGGCCGAGCTCCGACTCGAGAGTATTTTCCACATCTCCGACTGGTCTCCATGGCAACTGCTCGCGGTAACCGAAGCACCTGCGAGTGGGGTTCCTTAAGAAAAGTGACTTAGAACCTTGGTACCATTCTGCCCGTACCACCTTTTTATAGCAGTAGGGTGAATTTGCTTTATTGGCTACAGTATGGTTCTTTATTGTATTGAGAGTTTATATGGGATTTCATGCTTCTATTGGAGTTTTGAACACACTATTTTTTTAATGTATCAGGTGTTTTTTTGACAGTTCCTACTGACTCAAGATAGATGCGGGCCGCATGCGGCCCGCACACTGCCCGAAATACTAGTTATAATATATAAGGCTCGATTACCACTGACTGACTCACTGACTCACTGACATAAATGTTCTCCTAGAAGGAGCAGAGTAGGGTAAAAATGAAGTATGGCAAAAATGTTCGGGGGGTTTTGGTGAGTATGAGAAAAATCGAAAATCATAAAAAAGACGCCTGCCAAGTGAAGATGGATGACATATCTCAAAAACGGTACAAGTTAGGTAGGGGGTGTTTGAACAAATGTCATAGGGAATCGGGAGAGCAGTCGAATGACACCTGTCAAAAATCCAAAATGGCGGATTTCAAGATGGCCGCCATACAAAGTGATCCGAGCCTGCTGAAGCGAGGCCGTTAGGCCGAGCTTCAGTAGGGGCGGAGCAGTTTGTATGGCGGCCGTCTTGAAATCCGACATTTTGGATGTGTCACACGTGCTCCTATCATTCTTTATACTGCATTTGGAGTGTTTTACCTACATTTTCGACTGTATTAGGAGTTTTTGTGGGATTTTTGACTGAATTTGGAGTTACTGTCCAACATTAGTGTATAGCGAGCCCGAAGGGCGAGCTCCTGGTGAGGCCGAAGGCCGAACTTTCGGTCCGCGAGGCCGAAGGCCGAGCGTATGGTGCGTGAGCCCGAAGGGCGAACGCTTGGCGAGGCCGTAGGCCGAGCCGTATTAGTAACTTGCGAGGCCGAAGGCCGAGCTCCGACTTGAGAGTTTTTTTCACGTCTCCGACTGGTCTCCATGGCAACTGCCCGCGGTAACCGAAGCACCTACGAGTGGGGTTTCTTAACAAAAGTGACTCAGAACCTTGGTACCATTCTGCCCGTACCACCTTTTTATGGCAGTAGGGTGAATTTGCTTTAGTGGCTACAGTATGGATCTTTATTGTATGGAGAGTTTATTTGGGATTTCATACTTCTATTGGAATTTTGAACTTATTTTTTTTAAATGTATAATGGGTTAAGGTATAGTTTAGTACTGCATAACGATAAATGCGGGCCGCATGCGGCCCGCACACTGCCCGAAAAACTAGTTATTATAATATATAAAGCTGGATTACCGTACACTGACTGACTCACTGACTGACATAATTGTTCTCCCAGAAGGAGTCGAGTAGGAAGAAAGTAATGTATAGCAAAAATGTTCTGGGGGTTTATGTGAGTATGGGAAAAATCCGAAAACTCAAAGATGACGTCTGCCAAGTAAAGTTGGATGGCGTATCTCTGAAACGGTAAGAGATAGGTAGGGGGTGCTTGACCAAATGTCATAGGGAATCAGGAGAGCAGTCGGATGACATTTGTCAAAAATCCAAAATGGCGGATTTCAAAATGGCCGCCATACAAAATCCTTCGATCCCTCAAAAAAGTAGCTGGTTCTACCAAAAAGAGTTGAGTACGGTTATAGTAATGTATTACGAAAATGACTAAGGGGTTTAGCTGAGTACGGAAAAAATTAAAAACCCTAGAAATGACGCCTGCCAAGTAAAGCTGGACTACGTATCTCGAAAACGGTAAGAGATAGGTTTGGAGTGTTTGAACAAATGTCATAGGGAACCGGGAGAGCAGTCGAATGACACCTGTCAAATGTGCTACTCTCATTCTTCATACATTATTTGGAGTATTTGACCTTACAATGTCGACTGTATTAGGAGTTTTTGTGGGATTTTCAACTGAATTTGGAGTAATTGTCCTACTGGCCGTGTAGCGAGCCCGAAGGGCGAGCTTCTGGTGAGGCCGAAGGCCGAACTTTCGGGCCGCGAGGCCGTAGGCCGAGCGGATGGTGCGCGAGCCCGTAGGGCGATCGCTAGGTGAGGCCGCAGGCCGAGCCATGTTAGTAACTTGCGAGGCCGAAGGCCGAGCTCAGACTTGCACCGATTCGGCTGAAAATCGATATATAGGTTGTTCTCGTCATCCTTATTCCAAATATGAAATTTTTATTTCGATGACGTCTGCCAAGTAAAAAAAGTTACTCCGATTTGGCTGAAACTCGATATTTAGGTGGTTCTGGACGTCCTAATTCCAAATTTAAAAATCTTTTTTCGATGACGTCTGCCAAGTAAAAAAAGTTACTCCGATTTGGATGAAACTCGATATTTAGGTGGTACTGGATGTCCTTATTCGAAATCTAAATTTTTTTTTTCGATGACGTCTGCCAAGTAAGAAAAGTTACTCCGATTTGGCTGAAACTCGATATTTAGGTGGTTCTGGGTGTCCTTATTCCAAATCTTAAAATTTTTTTTGGATGACGTCTGCCAAGTAAAAAAAGTTACTCCGATTTGGCTGAAACTTGATATTAAGGTGGTTCTGTGTGTCCTTATTCCAAATCTAAAATTTGTTTTTCGATGACGTCTGCCAAGTGCAGATAAATCACGTATCTCGAAAACGGTAATAGATAGGTAGAGGGGTTTTGAAAAAATGTCATAGGGAATAAGGAGAGCAGTCGAATGATATTTTGGATGTGTCACACGTGCCCCTTTCATTCTTTATACTGCATTTGGAGTGTTTTACCTCATATTTTCGACTGTATTAGGAGTTTTTGTAGGTTTTTTGACTGAATTTGGAGTTACTGTTCTACGTTATTGTAGTAGCGAGCCCGAAGGGCGAGCTCCTGGTGAGGCCGAAGGCCGAACTTTCGGCTCGCGAGGCCGAAGGCCGAGCGTATGGTACGTGAGCCCGAAGGGCGAGCGCTTTGCGGGGCCGGAGGCCGAGCCGTGTTGGTTACTTGCGAGGCCGAAGGCCGAGCTTCGACTTGAGAGTATTTTCCACGTCTCCGACTGGTCTCCATGGCAACTGCCCGAGAAAACCGAAGCACCTACGAGTGGGGTTCCTTAACAAAAGTGACTCTGAATCTTGGTACGATTCTGCCCGTACCACCTTTTTATGGCAGTAGGGTGAATCTGCTTTAGTGGCTACAGTATGGTTCATTATTGTATTGAGAGTTTATATGGGATTTCATACTTCTATTAGAGTTTTAAAACACACTTTTTTTCACGTATTAGATGTTTCTGTGAAACTTTCAAATGACTAAAGATAGATGCGGGCCGCATGCGGCCCGCACACTGCCCGAAAAACTAGTTATTTATAATATATAAAGCTGGATTACCGTACACTGACTGATTCACTGACTCACTGACTGACATCATTGTTCTCCCAGAAGGAGTCGAGAAGGAAGAAAGTGATGTATGGGAAAAGTGTAGAGGAGGTTTAGGGGAGTATGGGAAAAATCCGAAAACTCAAAGATGACGTCTGCCAAGTAAAATTGGATGGCGTATCTCTGAAACGGTAAGAGATAGGTAGGGGGTGCTTGACCAAATGTCATAGGGAATCGGGAGAGCAGTCGGATGACATCTGTCAAAAATCCAAAATGGCGGATTTCAAAATGGCCGCCATACAAAATCCTTCGATCCCTCAAAAAAGTAGCTGGTTCTACCAGAAAGAGTTGAGTACGGTTATAGTAATGTATTACGAAAATGACAAAGGGGCTTAGCTGAGTAGGGAAAAAATTAAAAACCCTAGAAATGACGCCTGCCAAGTAAAGCTGGACTACGTATCTCGAAAATGGTAAGAGATAGGTTGGGGGTGTTTGAACAAATGTCATAGGGAATCGGGAGAGCAGTCGAATGACACCTGTCAAATGTGCTCCTCTCATTCTTCATACCTTATTTGGAGTATTTGACCTTACAATGTCGACTGTATAAGAAGTTTTTGTGTGATTTTCAACTGAATTTGGAGTAATTGTCCTACTGGCCGTGTTGCGAGCCCGAAGGGCGAGCTCCTGGTGAGGCCGAAGGCCGAACTCTTTGGCCGCGAGGCCGTAGGCCGAGTGGACGGTGCGCGAGCCCGCAGGGCGAGCGCTAGGCGAGGCCGCAGGTCGAGCCGTGTTAGTAACTTGCGAGGCCGAAGGCCGAGCTCAGACTTGCACCGATTTGGCTGAAAATCGATATATAGGTTGGTCTCGTCATCCTTATTCCAAATATGAAATTTTTATTTCGATGACGTCTGCCAAGTAAAAAAAGTTACTCCGATTTGGCTGAAACTCGATATTTAGGTGGTTCTGGGTGTCCTTATTCCAAATCTAAAATTTTTTTTTCGATGACGTCTGCCAAGTAAAAAAAGTTACTCCGATTTGGCTGAAACTCGATATTTAGGTGGTTTTGGGTGTCCTTATTCCAAATCTAAAAATTTTTTTCGATGACGTCTGCCAAGTAAAAAAAGTTACTCCGATTTGGCTGAAACTCGATATTTAGGTGGTTCTGGGTGTCCTTATTTCAAATCTAAATTTTTTTTTTCGATGACGTCTGCCAAGTAAAAAAATTTACTCCGATTTGGCTGAAACTCGATATTTAGGTGGTTTTGGGTGTCCTTATTCCAAATCTAAAAAATTTTTTTCGATGACGTCTGCCAAGTAAAAAAAAGTACTCCGATTTGGCTTAAATTTTATATCTAGGTTGTTCTGGACGTCCTTATTCCAAATATGATTTTTTTTTTCCGATGACGTCTGCCAAGTGCAGATAAATCACGTATCTCGAAAACGGTAATAGATAGGTAGGGGGTTTTTGAAAATATGTCATAGGAAATAAGGAGAGCAGTCGAATGACATTTTGGATGTGTCTTACGTGCTCCTATCATTCTTTATACTGCATTTGGAGTGTTTTTCCTTAATTTTCGACTGTATTAGGAGTTTTTGTGGGATTTTTGACTGAATTTGGAGTTACTGTCCAACTTTAGTGTATAGCGAGCCCGAAGGGCGAGCTCCCGGTGAGGCCGAAGGCCGAACTTTCGGTCCGCGAGGCCGAAGGCCGAGCGTATGATGCGCGAGCCCGAAGGGCGAGCGCTTGGCGAGGCCGCAGGCCGAGCCGTGTTGGTAACTTGCAAGGCCGAAGGCCGAGCTCCGACTTGAGAGTATTTTCCACGTCTCCGACTGGTCTCCATGGCAACTGCCCGCGGTAACCGAAGCACCTACGAGTGGGGTTCCTTAACAAATGTGACTCAGAACCTTGGTACTATTCTGCCGGTACCACCTTTTTATGGCAGTAGGGTGAATCTGTTTAAGTGGCTACAATATTGTTCTTTATTGTATTGAGAGTTAATATAGGATTTCATACTCCTAATGGAGTTTTGAACATACTTTTTTTAATGTATAACGTGTTTTGATATTGTTCAAACTTGCACAACGATAAATGCGGGCCGCATGCGGCCCGCACACTGCCCGAAATACTAGTTATTTATAATATATAAGGCTCGATTACCACTGACTCACTGACTGACTGATTGACATAAATGTTCTCCTAGAAGGAGCATAGTAGGGCTAAAATGATGTATGGCAGAAATGTTCGAGGGGTTTTGATGAGTATGAGAAAAATCGAAAATCATTAAAAAGACGCCTGCCAAGTGAAGATGGATGACGTATCTCAAAAACGGTAAGAGATAGGTAGGGGGTGTTTGAACAAATGTCATAGGGAATAAGGAGAGCAGTCGAATGACATCTGTCAAAAATCCAAAATGGCGGATTTCAAGATGGCCGCCATACAAATTGATCCGAGCCTGCTGAAGCGAGGCCGTTAGGCCGAGCTTCAGTAGGGGCGGAGCAGTTTGTATGGTGGCCGTCTTGAAATCCGACATTTTGGATGTGTCTTACATGCTCCTATCATTCTTTATACTGCATATGGAGTGTTTTACCTTTATTTTCAACTGTATTAGGAGTTTTTGTGGGAGTTTTGACTGAATTTGGAGTTACTGTCCTACGTTAGTGTAGTAGCGAGCCCGAAGGGCGAGCTCCTGGTAAGGCCGAAGGCCGAACTTTCGGTCCGCGAGGCCGAAGGCCAAGCGTATGATGCGTGAGCCCGAAGGGCGAGCGCTTGGCGAGGCCGTAGGCAAAGCCGTATTAGTAACTTGCGAGGCCGAAGGCCGAGCTCCGACTTGAGAGTATTTTCCACGTCACTGACTGGTCTCCATGGCAACTGCCTGCGGTAACCGAAGCACCTACGAGTGGGTATCCTTAACAAAAGTGACTCAGAACCTTGGTACTATTCTGCCCGTACCACCTTTTTATGGCAGTAGGGTGAATCTGGTTTGGTGGCTACAGTTTGGTTCCTTATTGCATTAAGAGTTTGTATGGGAAATCGTACATCTTTTGGTGTTTTGAAATATTTTTTTTTAATGTACAAGGTGTTTTGATATTGTTCAAACTTGCACAACGATAAATGCGGGCCGCATGCGGCCCGCACACTGCCCGAAAAACTAGTTATTATATTATATAAAGCTCGATTACCACTGACTGATTGACATAAATGTTCTCCTAGAAGGAGACGAGTAGGAACAACGTGATGTATGGCAAAAGTGTTCGGGTGGTTTCGGTGAGTATGAGAAAAATCGAAAATCATAAAAATGACGCCTGCCAAGTAAAGATGGATGACGTATCTCGAAAATGGTGCAAGATGGGTAGGGGGTGTTTGAACAAATGTCATAGGGAATCGGGAGAGCAGTCGAATGACACCTGTCAAAAATCCAAAATGGCGGATTTCAAGATGGCCGCCATACAAAGTGATCCGAGCCTGCTGAAGCGAGGCCGTTAGGCCGAGCTTCAGTAGGGGCGGAGCAGTTTGTATGGCGGCCGTCTTGAAATCCGACATTTTGGATGTGTCACACGTGCTCCTATCATTCTTTATACTGCATTTGGAGTGTTTTACCTACATTTTCGACTGTATTAGGAGTTTTTGTGGGATTTTTGACTGAATTTGGAGTTACTGTCCAACATTAGTGTATAGCGAGCCCGAAGGGCGAGCTCCTGGTGAGGCCGAAGGCCGAACTTTCGGTCCGCGAGGCCGAAGGCCGAGCGTATGGTGCGTGAGCCCGAAGGGCGAACGCTTGGCGAGGCCGTAGGCCGAGCCGTATTAGTAACTTGCGAGGCCGAAGGCCGAGCTCCGACTTGAGAGTTTTTTTCACGTCTCCGACTGGTCTCCATGGCAACTGCCCGCGGTAACCGAAGCACCTACGAGTGGGGTTTCTTAACAAAAGTGACTCAGAACCTTGGTACCATTCTGCCCGTACCACCTTTTTATGGCAGTAGGGTGAATTTGCTTTAGTGGCTACAGTATGGATCTTTATTGTATGGAGAGTTTATTTGGGATTTCATACTTCTATTGGAATTTTGAACTTATTTTTTTTAAATGTATAATGGGTTAAGGTATAGTTTAGTACTGCATAACGATAAATGCGGGCCGCATGCGGCCCGCACACTGCCCGAAATACTAGTTTATAATATATAAGGCTCGATTACCACTGACTCACTGACTGACTGATTGACATAAATGTTCTCCTAGAAGGAGCATAGTAGGGCTAAAATGATGTATGGCAGAAATGTTCGAGGGGTTTTGATGAGTATGAGAAAAATCGAAAATCATTAAAAAGACGCCTGCCAAGTGAAGATGGATGACGTATCTCAAAAACGGTAAGAGATAGGTAGGGGGTGTTTGAACAAATGTCATAGGGAATAAGGAGAGCAGTCGAATGACATCTGTCAAAAATCCAAAATGGCGGATTTCAAGATGGCCGCCATACAAATTGATCCGAGCCTGCTGAAGCGAGGCCGTTAGGCCGAGCTTCAGTAGGGGCGGAGCAGTTTGTATGGTGGCCGTCTTGAAATCCGACATTTTGGATGTGTCTTACATGCTCCTATCATTCTTTATACTGCATATGGAGTGTTTTACCTTTATTTTCAACTGTATTAGGAGTTTTTGTGGGAGTTTTGACTGAATTTGGAGTTACTGTCCTACGTTAGTGTAGTAGCGAGCCCGAAGGGCGAGCTCCTGGTAAGGCCGAAGGCCGAACTTTCGGTCCGCGAGGCCGAAGGCCAAGCGTATGATGCGTGAGCCCGAAGGGCGAGCGCTTGGCGAGGCCGTAGGCAAAGCCGTATTAGTAACTTGCGAGGCCGAAGGCCGAGCTCCGACTTGAGAGTATTTTCCACGTCACTGACTGGTCTCCATGGCAACTGCCTGCGGTAACCGAAGCACCTACGAGTGGGTATCCTTAACAAAAGTGACTCAGAACCTTGGTACTATTCTGCCCGTACCACCTTTTTATGGCAGTAGGGTGAATCTGGTTTGGTGGCTACAGTTTGGTTCCTTATTGCATTAAGAGTTTGTATGGGAAATCGTACATCTTTTGGTGTTTTGAAATATTTTTTTTTAATGTACAAGGTGTTTTGATATTGTTCAAACTTGCACAACGATAAATGCGGGCCGCATGCGGCCCGCACACTGCCCGAAAAACTAGTTATATTATATAAAGCTCGATTACCACTGACTGATTGACATAAATGTTCTCCTAGAAGGAGACGAGTAGGAACAACGTGATGTATGGCAAAAGTGTTCGGGTGGTTTCGGTGAGTATGAGAAAAATCGAAAATCATAAAAATGACGCCTGCCAAGTAAAGATGGATGACGTATCTCGAAAACGGTGCAAGATGGGTAGGGGGTGTTTGAACAAATGTCATAGGGAATAGGGAGAGCAGTCGAATGACACCTTTCAAAAATCCAAAATGGCGGATTTCAAGATGGCCGCCATACAAAGTGATCCGAGCCTGCTGAAGCGAGGCCGTTAGGCCGAGCTTCAGTAGGGGCGGAGCAGTTTGTATGGTGGCCGTCTTGAAATCCGACATTTTGGATGTGTCTTACGTGCTCCTATCATTCTTTATACTGCATTTGGAGTTTTTTATCTTTATTTTCGACTATATTAGCAGTTTTTGTGGGATTTTTGACTGAATTTGGAGTAACTGTGCTACATTAGTGTAGTAGCGAGCCCGAAGGGCGAGCTTCTGGTGAGGCCGAAGGCCGAACTTTCGGCCCGCGAGGCCGAAGGCCGAGCGTATGGGGCGTGAGCCCGAAGGGCGAGCGCATGGCGAGGCCGGAGGCCGAGCCGTGTTAGTAACTTGCGAGGCCGTAGGCCGAGCTCCGACTTGAGAGTATTTTCCACGTCTTCGAATGGTCTCCATGGCAACTGCCCGTGGTAAGCGAAGCACCTACGAGTGGGGTTCTTTAACAAAAGTGACTCAGAATCTTGGTACCATTCTGCCCGTACCACTTTTTTATGGCAGTAGGGTGAATCTGGTTTGGTGGCTACAGTTTGGTTCTCTACTGTATAAGGAGTTTATATGGGATTTCATACTGTTATAGAATATTGTTTTTTTTTTTTAAATGTATAAGGTGTTTTGATATTGTTTCAAATTGCATAACGATAAATGCGGGCCGCATGCGGCCCGCACACTGCCCGAAAAACTAGTTTATTTATTTATTTATTTATATTATATAAAGCTCGATTACCACTGACTGATTGACATAAATGTTCTCCTAGAAGGAGACGAGTAGGAACAACGTGATGTATGGCAAAAGTGTTCGGGTGGTTTCGGTGAGTATGAGAAAAATCGAAAATCATAAAAATGACGCCTGCCAAGTAAAGATGGATGACGTATCTCGAAAACGGTGCAAGATGGGTAGGGGGTGTTTGAACAAATGTCATAGGGAATAGGGAGAGCAGTCGAATGACACCTGTCAAAAATCCAAAATGGCGGATTTCAAGATGGCCGCCATACAAAATGATCCGAGCCTGCTGAAGCGAGGCCGTTAGGCCGAGCTTCAGTAGGGGCGGAGCAGTTTGTATGGTGGCTGTCTTGAAATCCGACATTTTGGATGTGACCCACATGCTCCTATCATTCTTTATACTGCATTTGGAGTGTTTTACCTTATATTTTCGACTGTATTAGGAGTTTTTGTGGGATTTTTGACTGAATTTGGAGTAACTGTCCTACATAAGTGTAGTAGCGAGCCCGAAGGGCGAGCTCCTGGTGAGGCCGGAGGCCGAACTTTCGGTCCGCGAGGCCGAAGGCCGAGCGTATGATGCGCGAGCCCGTAGGGCGAGCGCTTGGCGAGGCCGCAGGCCGAGCCGTGTTGGTAACTTGCGAGGCCGAAGGCCGAGCTCCGACTTGAGAGTTTTTTCCAAGTCTCCGACTGGTCTCCATGGCAACTGCCCGCGGTAAGCAAAGCACCTACGAGTGGGGTTCCTTAACAAAAGTGACTCAGAACCTTGGTCCCATTCTGCCCGTACTACCTTTTTATGCCAGTAGGGTGAATTTGCTTTAGTGGCTACAGTATGGTTCTTTATTGTATGGAGACTTTATTTGGGATTTCATACTTCTATTGGAGTTTTGAACTTTTTTTTTTTAAATGTATAAGCGGTTAAGGTAAAGTTTACTACTGCATAACGATAAATGCGGGCCGCATGCGGCCCGCACACTGCCCGAAAAACTAGTTTATTTAAAATATATAAAGCTCGATTACCACTGACTCACTGACTGACTGACTGACATAAATGTTCTCCTAGAAGGAGTAGAGTAGGGTTAAAATGATGTATCGCAAAAATGTTCGGAGGGTTTAGGTGAGTATGGGAAAAATCGAAAATCATTAAATTGACGCCTGCCAACTAAAGATGGATGACGTATCTCGAAAACGGTGCAAGATAGGTAGGGGGTGTTTGAACAAATGTCATAGGGAATCGGGAGAGCAGTCGAATGACACCTGTTAAAAATCCAAAATGGCGGATTTCAAGATGGCCGCCATACAAAATGCTCCGAGCCTGCTGAAGCGAGGCCTTTAGGCCGAGCTTCAGTAGGGGCGGAGCAGTTTGAATGGTGGCCGTCTTGAAATCCGACATTTTGGATTTGTCCCACGTGTTCCTCTCATTCTTCATACTGCATTTGGAGTGTTTTACCTTATATTTTCGACTGTATTAGGAGTTATAGTGGGATTTTTGACTGAATTTAGAGTTACTGTCCTACATTAGTGTAGTAGCGAGCCCGAAGGGCAAGCTCCTGGTGAGGCCGAAGGCCGAACTTTCGGCCCGCGAGGCCGAAGGCCGAGCGTATGATGCGCGAGCCCGCAGGGCGAGCGCTTGGCGAGGCCCCAGGCCGAGCCGTATTAGTAACTTGCAAGGCCGAAGGCCGAGCTCCGACTCGAGAGTATTTTCCACGTCACCGACTGGTCTCCATGGCAACTGCCCGCGGTAACCGAAGCACCTACGAGTGGGGTTCCTTAACAAAAGTGACTCAGAACCTTGGTACTATTCTGCCCGTACCACCTTTTTATAGCAGTAGGGTGAATCTGCTTTAGTGGCTACAGTATGGTTCTTTATTGTATTGAGAGTTTATATGGGATTTCATACTTCTAATGGAGTTTTGATCATACTTTTTTAATGTATCAGGTGTTTTTTGACAGTTCCTACTGACTCAAGATAGATGCGGGCCGCATGCGGCCCGCACACTGCCCGAAAAATTTATAATATATAAAGCTCGATTACCACTGACTGACTGACTGACTCACTGACATAAATGTTCTCCTAGAAGGAGCAGAGTAGGGTAAAAATGAAGTATGGCAAAAATGTTCGGGTGGTTTTGGTGAGTATGAGAAAAATCGAAAATCATTAAAAAGACGCCTGCCAAGTGATGATGGATGACGTATCTCGAAAACGGTAAGAGATAGGTAGGGGGTGTTTGAACAAATGTCATAGGGAATCGGGAGAGCAGTCGAATGACATCTGTCAAAAATCCAAAATGGCGGATTTCAAGATGGCCGCCATACAAAATGCTCCGAGCCTGCTGAAGCGAGGCCGTTAGGCCGAGCTTCAGTAGGGGCGGAGCAGTTTGTATGGTGGCCGTCTTGAAATCCGACATTTTGGATGTGACCCACGTGCTCCTATCGTTCTTTATACTGAATTTGGAGTGTTTTACCTTATATTTTCGATTGTATTAGGAGTTTTTGTGGGATTTTCGACTGAATTTGGAGTTACTGTCCTACATTAGTGAAGTTGCGAGCCCGAAGGGCGAGCTCCTGGTGAGGCCGAAGGCCGAACTTTCGGTCCGCGAGGCCGAAGGCCGAGCGTATGATGCGCGAGCCCGAAGGGCGAGCGCTTGGCGAGGCCGCAGGCCGAGCCGTTTTAGTAACTTGCGAGGCCGAAGGCCGAGCTCCGACTTGAGAGTATTTTCCACGTCACCGACTGGTCTCCATGGCAACTGCCTGCGGTAACCGAAGCACCAACGAGTGGGGTTCCTTAACAAAAGTGACTCAGAACCTTGGTCCCATTCTGCCCGTACCACCTTTTTATGGCAGTAGGGTGAATTTGCTTTAGTGGCTACAGTATGGTTCATTATTGTATTGAGAGTTTAAATGGGATTTCATACTTCTATTGGAGTTTTGAACACAATTTTTTTTGTATCAGGTGTTTTTTTGACAGTTCCTACTGACTCAAGATAGATGCGGGCCGCATGCGGCCCGCACACTGCCCGAAAAACTAGTTATAATATATAAAGCTCGATTACCACTGACTGATTGACATAAATGTTCTCCTAGAAGGAGACGAGTAGGAACAACGTGATGTATGGCAAAAATGTTCGGGGGGTTTTGGTGAGTATGAGAAAAATCGAAAATCATTATAAAGACGCCTGCCAAGTGAAGATGGATGACGTATCTCGAAAACAGTAAGAGATAGGTTCGGGGTGTTTGAACAAATGTCATAGGGAATCGGGAGAGCAGTCGAATGACACCTGTCTAATGTGCTACTCTCATTCTTCATACATTATTTGGAGTATTTAACCTTACAATGTCGACTGCATTAGGAGTGTTTGTGGGAATTTCAACTCAATTTGGAGTAATTGTCCTACTGTCAGTGTAGCGCGCCCGACGGCCGAGCTTTTGGTGAGGCCGAAGGCCGAACTTTCGGGCCGCGAGGCCGTAGGCCGAGCGGATGGCGCGCGAGCCCGCAGGGCGAGCGTCAGGCGAGGCCGTAGGCCGAGCCGTATTAGTAACTTGCGAGGCCGAAGGCCGAGCTCCGACTTGAGAGTATTTTCCACATCTCCGACTGGTCTCCATGGCAACTGCCTGCGGTAACCGCAGCACCTACGAGTGGGGTTCCTTAACAAAAGTGACTCAGAACCTTGGTACCATTCTGCCCCTACCACCTTTTTATGGCAGTAGGGTGAATCTGCTTTAGTGGCTACAGTATGGTTCTATATTGTATTGAGAGTTTATATGGGATTTCATACTTCTATTGGAATTTTGAAATATTTTTTTTTAATGTAAAAGGTGTTTTGATATTGTTTAGTACTGCATAACGATAAATGCGGGCCGCATGCGGCCCGCACACTGCCCGAAAAACTAGTTTATATTATATAAAGCTCGATTACCACTGACTGATTGACATAAATGTTCTCCTAGAAGGAGACGAGTAGGAACAACGTGATGTATGGCAAAAGTGTTCGGGTGGTTTCATATCATAAAAATGACGCCTGCCAAGTAAAGATGGATGACGTATCTCGAAAACGGTGCAAGATGGGTAGGGGGTGTTTGAACAAATGTCATAGGGAATAGGGAGAGCAGTCGAATGACACCTGTCAAAAATCCAAAATGGCGGATTTCAAGATGGCCGCCATACAAAATGATCCGAGCCTGCTGAAGCGAGGCCGTTAGGCCGAGCTTCAGTAGGGGCGGAGCAGTTTGTATGGTGGCTGTCTTGAAATCCGACATTTTGGATGTGACCCACATGCTCCTATCATTCTTTATACTGCATTTGGAGTGTTTTACCTTATATTTTCGACTGTATTAGGAGTTTTTGTGGGATTTTTGACTGAATTTGGAGTAACTGTCCTACATAAGTGTAGTAGCGAGCCCGAAGGGCGAGCTCCTGGTGAGGCCGGAGGCCGAACTTTCGGTCCGCGAGGCCGAAGGCCGAGCGTATGATGCGCGAGCCCGTAGGGCGAGCGCTTGGCGAGGCCGCAGGCCGAGCCGTGTTGGTAACTTGCGAGGCCGAAGGCCGAGCTCCGACTTGAGAGTTTTTTCCAAGTCTCCGACTGGTCTCCATGGCAACTGCCCGCGGTAAGCAAAGCACCTACGAGTGGGGTTCCTTAACAAAAGTGACTCAGAACCTTGGTCCCATTCTGCCCGTACTACCTTTTTATGCCAGTAGGGTGAATTTGCTTTAGTGGCTACAGTATGGTTCTTTATTGTATGGAGACTTTATTTGGGATTTCATACTTCTATTGGAGTTTTGAACTTTTTTTTTTTAAATGTATAAGCGGTTAAGGTATTGTTTAGTACTGCATAACGATAAATGCGGGCCGCATGCGGCCCGCACACTGCCCGAAAAACTAGTTATTTATAATATATAAGGCTCGATTACCACTGACTCACTGACTGACTGATTGACATAAATGTTCTCCTAGAAGGAGCATAGTAGGGCTAAAATGATGTATGGCAGAAATGTTCGAGGGGTTTTGATGAGTATGAGAAAAATCGAAAATCATTAAAAAGACGCCTGCCAAGTGAAGATGGATGACGTATCTCAAAAACGGTAAGAGATAGGTAGGGGGTGTTTGAACAAATGTCATAGGGAATAAGGAGAGCAGTCGAATGACATCTGTCAAAAATCCAAAATGGCGGATTTCAAGATGGCCGCCATACAAATTGATCCGAGCCTGCTGAAGCGAGGCCGTTAGGCCGAGCTTCAGTAGGGGCGGAGCAGTTTGTATGGTGGCCGTCTTGAAATCCGACATTTTGGATGTGTCTTACATGCTCCTATCATTCTTTATACTGCATATGGAGTGTTTTACCTTTATTTTCAACTGTATTAGGAGTTTTTGTGGGAGTTTTGACTGAATTTGGAGTTACTGTCCTACGTTAGTGTAGTAGCGAGCCCGAAGGGCGAGCTCCTGGTAAGGCCGAAGGCCGAACTTTCGGTCCGCGAGGCCGAAGGCCAAGCGTATGATGCGTGAGCCCGAAGGGCGAGCGCTTGGCGAGGCCGTAGGCAAAGCCGTATTAGTAACTTGCGAGGCCGAAGGCCGAGCTCCGACTTGAGAGTATTTTCCACGTCACTGACTGGTCTCCATGGCAACTGCCTGCGGTAACCGAAGCACCTACGAGTGGGTATCCTTAACAAAAGTGACTCAGAACCTTGGTACTATTCTGCCCGTACCACCTTTTTATGGCAGTAGGGTGAATCTGGTTTGGTGGCTACAGTTTGGTTCCTTATTGCATTAAGAGTTTGTATGGGAAATCGTACATCTTTTGGTGTTTTGAAATATTTTTTTTTAATGTACAAGGTGTTTTGATATTGTTCAAACTTGCACAACGATAAATGCGGGCCGCATGCGGCCCGCACACTGCCCGAAAAACTAGTTATAATATATAAGGCTCGATTACCACTGACTGACTCACTGACTCACTGACATAAATGTTCTCCTAGAAGGAGCAGAGTAGGGTAAAAATGAAGTATGGCAAAAATGTTCGGCGGGTTTAGGTGAGTATGAGAAAAATCGAAAATCATTAAAAAGACGCCTGCCAAGTAAAGATGAATGACATATCTCAAAAACGGTACAAGATAGGTAGAGGGTGTTTGAACAAATGTCATAGGGAATTGGGAGAGCAGTCGGATGACATCTGTCAAAAATCCAAAATGGTGGATTTCAAGATGGCCGCCATACAAAGTGATCCGAGCCTGCTGAAGCGAGGCCGTTAGGCCGAGCTTCAGTAGAGGCGGAGCAGTTTGTATGGTGGCTGTCTTGAAATCCGACATTTTGGATGTGACCCACGTGCTCCTATCATTCTTTATACTGCATTTGGAGTGTTTTACCTAATATTTTCGACTGTATTAGGAGTTTTTGTGGGATTTTTGACTAAATTTGGAGTTACTGTCCTACATAAGTGAAGTAGCGAGCCCGAAGGGCGAGCTTCTGGTGAGGCCGAAGGCCGAACTTTCGGTCCGCGAGGCCGAAGGCCGAGCGTATGATGCGTGAGCCCGAAGGGCGAGCGCCTGGCGAGGCCGTAGGCCGAGCCGTATTAGTAACTTGCGAGGCCGAAGGCCGAGCTCCGACTTGAGAGTATTTTCCACATCTCCGACTGGTCTCCATGGCAACTGCCTGCGGTAACCGCAGCAACTACGAGTGGGGTTCCTTAACTAAAGTGACTCAGAACCTTGGTACCATTCTGCCCGTACCACCTTTTTATGGCAGTAGGGTGAATCTGCTTTAGTGGCTACAGTATGGTTCTTTATTGTATTGAGAGTTTATATGGGATTTCATTCTTCTATTGGAGTTTTGAACATACTTTTTTACAACGTATCATGAGTTTTGATATAGTTTAGTACTGCATAACGATAAATGCGGGCCGCATGCGGCCCGCACACTGCCCGAAAAACTAGTTTATAATATATAAAGCTCGATTACCACTGACTGATTGACATAAATGTTCTCCTAGAAGGAGACGAGTAGGAACAACGTGATGTATGGCAAAAGTGTTCGGGTGGTTTCGGTGAGTATGAGAAAAATCGAAAATCATAAAAATGACGCCTGCCAAGTAAAGATGGATGACGTATCTCGAAAACGGTGCAAGATGGGTAGGGGGTGTTTGAACAAATGTCATAGGGAATAGGGAGAGCAGTCGAATGACACCTGTCAAAAATCCAAAATGGCGGATTTCAAGATGGCCGCCATACAAAATGATCCGAGCCTGCTGAAGCGAGGCCGTTAGGCCGAGCTTCAGTAGGGGCGGAGCAGTTTGTATGGTGGCTGTCTTGAAATCCGACATTTTGGATGTGACCCACATGCTCCTATCATTCTTTATACTGCATTTGGAGTGTTTTACCTTATATTTTCGACTGTATTAGGAGTTTTTGTGGGATTTTTGACTGAATTTGGAGTAACTGTCCTACATAAGTGTAGTAGCGAGCCCGAAGGGCGAGCTCCTGGTGAGGCCGGAGGCCGAACTTTCGGTCCGCGAGGCCGAAGGCCGAGCGTATGATGCGCGAGCCCGTAGGGCGAGCGCTTGGCGAGGCCGCAGGCCGAGCCGTGTTGGTAACTTGCGAGGCCGAAGGCCGAGCTCCGACTTGAGAGTTTTTTCCAAGTCTCCGACTGGTCTCCATGGCAACTGCCCGCGGTAAGCAAAGCACCTACGAGTGGGGTTCCTTAACAAAAGTGACTCAGAACCTTGGTCCCATTCTGCCCGTACTACCTTTTTATGCCAGTAGGGTGAATCTGCTTTAGTGGCTACAGTATGGTTCTATATTGTATTGAGAGTTTATATGGGATTTCATACTTCTATTGGAATTTTGAAATATTTTTTTTTAATGTAAAAGGTGTTTTGATATTGTTTAGTACTGCATAACGATAAATGCGGGCCGCATGCGGCCCGCACACTGCCCGAAAAACTAGTTAATAATATATAAAGCTCGATTACCACTGACTGACTCACTGACTCACTGACATAAATGTTCTCCTAGAAGGAGCAGAGTAGGGTAAAAATGAAGTATGGCAAAAATGTTCGGGGGGTTTTGGTGAGTATGAGAAAAATCGAAAATCATAAAAATGACGCCTGCCAAGTAAAGATGAATGACATATCTCAAAAACGGTAAGAGATAGGTAGGGGGTGTTTGACCAAATGTCATAGGGAATCGGGAGAGCAGTCGGATGACATCTGTCAAAAATCCAAAATGGCGGATTTCAAGATGGCCGCCATACAAAGTGATCCGAGCCTGCTGAAGCGAGGCCTTTAGGCCGAGCTTCAGTAGGGGCGGAGCAGTTTGTATGGGGGCCATCTTGAAATCCGACATTTTGGATGTGTCACACGTGCTCCTATCATTCTTTATACTGCATTTGGAGTGTTTGACCTTTATTTTCGACTGTATTAGGAGTTTTTGTGGGAGTTTTGACTGAATTTGGAGTTACTGTCCTATATTAGTGTAGTAGCGAGCCCGAAGGGCGAGCTCCTGGTGAGGCCGAAGGCCGAACTTTCGGTCCGCGAGGCCGAAGGCCGAGCGTATGATGCGCGAGCCCGAAGGGCGAGCGCCTGGCGAGGCCGTAGGCCGAGCCGTATTAGTAACTTGCGAGGCCGAAGGCCGAGCTCCGACTTGAGAGTATTTTCCACATCTCCGACTGGTCTCCATGGCAACTGCCCGCGGTAACCGAAGCACCTACGAGTGGGGTTCCTTTACAAAAGTGACTCAGAACCTTGGTTCCATTCTGCCCGTACCACCTTTTTATGGCAGTAGGGTGAATTTGCTTTAGTGGCTACAGTATGGTTCTTTATTGTATGGAGAGTTTATTTGGGATTTCATACTTCTATTGGAGTTTTGAACTTATTTTTTTTAAATGTATAAGGGGTTAAGGTAAAGTTAAGTACTGCACAACGAAAAATGCGGGCCGCATGCGGCCCGCACACTGCCCGAAAAACTAGTTTATATTATATAAAGCTCGATTACCACTGACTGATTGACATAAATGTTCTCCTAGAAGGAGACGAGTAGGAACAACGTGATGTATGGCAAAAGTGTTCGGGTGGTTTCGGTGAGTATGAGAAAAATCGAAAATCATAAAAATGACGCCTGCCAAGTAAAGATGGATGACGTATCTCGAAAACGGTGCAAGATGGGTAGGGGGTGTTTGAACAAATGTCATAGGGAATAGGGAGAGCAGTCGAATGACACCTGTCAAAAATCCAAAATGGCGGATTTCAAGATGGCCGCCATACAAAATGATCCGAGCCTGCTGAAGCGAGGCCGTTAGGCCGAGCTTCAGTAGGGGCGGAGCAGTTTGTATGGTGGCTGTCTTGAAATCCGACATTTTGGATGTGACCCACATGCTCCTATCATTCTTTATACTGCATTTGGAGTGTTTTACCTTATATTTTCGACTGTATTAGGAGTTTTTGTGGGATTTTTGACTGAATTTGGAGTAACTGTCCTACATAAGTGTAGTAGCGAGCCCGAAGGGCGAGCTCCTGGTGAGGCCGGAGGCCGAACTTTCGGTCCGCGAGGCCGAAGGCCGAGCGTATGATGCGCGAGCCCGTAGGGCGAGCGCTTGGCGAGGCCGCAGGCCGAGCCGTGTTGGTAACTTGCGAGGCCGAAGGCCGAGCTCCGACTTGAGAGTTTTTTCCAAGTCTCCGACTGGTCTCCATGGCAACTGCCCGCGGTAAGCAAAGCACCTACGAGTGGGGTTCCTTAACAAAAGTGACTCAGAACCTTGGTCCCATTCTGCCCGTACTACCTTTTTATGCCAGTAGGGTGAATTTGCTTTAGTGGCTACAGTATGGTTCTTTATTGTATGGAGACTTTATTTGGGATTTCATACTTCTATTGGAGTTTTGAACTTTTTTTTTTTAAATGTATAAGCGGTTAAGGTAAAGTTTACTACTGCATAACGATAAATGCGGGCCGCATGCGGCCCGCACACTGCCCGAAAAACTAGTTTATAATATATAAAGCTCGATTACCACTGACTGACTCACTGACTGACTGACTGACATAAATGTTCTCCTAGAAGGAGTAGAGTAGGGTTAAAATGATGTATGGAAAAAATGTTCAGGAGGTTTTGGTGAGTATGAGAAAAATCGAAAATCAAAAAAATGACGCCTGCCAAGTAAAGATGGATAACACATCTCGAAAACGGTAAGAGATAGGTAGGGGGTGTTTGAACAAATGTCATAGGGAATCGGGAGAGCAGTAGAATGACACCTGTCAAAAATCCAAAATGGCGGATTTCAAGATGGCCGCCATACAAAGTGATCCGAGTCTGCTGAAGCGAGGCTGCTAGGCCGAGGTTCAGTAGCGGCGGAGCACTTTGTATGGCGGCCATTTTGAAATCCGCCATTTTGGATGTGTCTGACGTGCTCCTATCATTCTTTATACTGCATTTGGAGTGTTTTACCTTATATTTTCGACTGTATTAGGAGTTTTTGTGGGATTTTCGACTGAATTTGGAGTTACTGTCCTACGTTAGTGTAGTAGCGAGCCCGAAGGGCGAGCTCCTGGTGAGGCCGAAGGCCGAACTTTCGGCTCGCGAGGCCGAAGGCCGAGCGTATGGTGCGTGAGCCCGAAGGGCGAGCGCTTGGCGAGGCCGCAGGCCGAGCCGTGTTAGTAACTTGCGAGGCCGAAGGCCGAGCTCCGACTTGAGAGTATTTTCCACATCTCCGACTGGTCTCCATGGCAACTGCCCGCGGTAACCGAAGCACCTACGAGTGGGGTTCCTTAACAAAAGTGACTCAGAACCTTGGTCCCATTCTGCCCGTACCACCTTTTTATGGCAGTAGGGTGAATTTGCTTTAGTGGCTACAGTATGGTTCTTTATTGTATTGAGAGTTTATATGGGATTTCATACTTCTATTGGAATTTTGAAATATTTTTTTTTTATGTAAAAGGAGTTTTGATATTGTTAAGTACTGCATAACGATAAATGCGGGCCGCATGCGGCCCGCACACTGCCCGAAAAACTAGTTTATAATATATAAAGCTCGATTACCACTCACTGACTGACTCACTGACTGACATAAATGTTCTCCTAGAAGGAGACGAGTAGGAGCAACGTGATGTATAGCAAAAATGTTCGGGGGGTTTTGGTGAGTATGAGAAAAATCGAAAATCATTAAAAAGACGCCTGCCAACTGAAGATGGATGACGTATCTCAAAAACGGTAAGAGATAGGTAGGGGGTGTTTGAACAAATGTCATAGGGAATTGGGAAAGCAGTCGAATGACACCTGTCAAAAATCCAAAATGGCGGATTTCAAGATGGCCGCCATACAAAATGCTCCGAGCCTGCTGAAGCGAGGCCTTTAGGCCGAGCTTCAGTAGGGGCGGAGCAGTTTGTATGGTGGCCGTCTTGAAATCCGTTATTTTGGATGTACCCCACGTGCTCCTATCATTCTTTATACTGCATTTGGAGTGTTTTACCTTATATTTTCGACTGTATTAGGAGTTTTTGTGGGATTTTTGACTAAATTTGGAGTTACTGTCCTACATAAGTGAAGTAGCGAGCCCGAAGGGCGAGCTCCTGGTGAGGCCGAAGGCCGAACTTTCGATCCGCGAGGCCGAAGGCCGAGCGTATGATGCGTGAGCCCGAAGGGCGAGCGCCGAGCGAGGCCGCAGGCCGAGCCGTTTTAGTAACTTGCGAGGCCGAAGGCCGAGCTCCAACTTGAGAGTATTTTCCACGTTTCCGACTGGTCTCCATGGCAACTGCCCGCGGTAACCGAAGAACCTACGAGTGGGGTTCCTTTACAAAAGTGACTCAGAACCCTGGTCTCATTTTGCCCGTACCACCTTTTTATGGCAGTAGGGTGAATTTGGTTTGGTGGCTACAGTTTGGTTCTTTATTGTATTGAGAGTTTATATGGGATTTCATACTTTTATTGGAGTTTTGAACACATTTTTTTTAAAGTATTAGGTGTTTCTGTGGAATTTTCAAATGACTAAAGATAGATGCGGGCCGCATGCGGCCCGCACACTGCCCGAAAAACTAGTTATATTATATAAAGCTCGATTACCACTGACTGATTGACATAAATGTTCTCCTAGAAGGAGACGAGTAGGAACAACGTGATGTATGGCAAAAGTGTTCGGGTGGTTTCGGTGAGTATGAGAAAAATCGAAAATCATAAAAATGACGCCTGCCAAGTAAAGATGGATGACGTATCTCGAAAACGGTGCAAGATGGGTAGGGGGTGTTTGAACAAATGTCATAGGGAATAGGGAGAGCAGTCGAATGACACCTGTCAAAAATCCAAAATGGCGGATTCCAAGATGGCCGCCATACAAAATGCTCCGAGCCTGCTGAAGCGAGGCCGTTAGGCCGAGCTTCAGTAGGGGCGGAGCAGTTTGTATGGTGGCCGTCTTGAAATCCGACATTTTGGATGTGACCCACATGCTCCTATCATTCTTTATACTGCATTTGGAGTGTTTTACCTTATATTTTCGACTGTATTAGGAGTTTTTGTGGGATTTTCGACTGAATTTGGAGTTACTGTCCTACATTGGTGTATAGCGAGCCCGAAGGGCGAGCTTCTGGTGAGGCCGAAGGCCGAACTTTCGGTCCGCGAGGCCGAAGGCCGAGCGTATGATAAGCGAGCCCGAAGGGCGAGCGCTTTGCGAGGCCGTAGGCCGAGCCGTATTAGTAACTTGCGAGGCCGAAGGCCGAGCTCCGACTCAAGAGTATTTTCCACATCTCCTACTGGTCTCCATAGCAACTGCCCGCGGTATCCGAAGCACCTACGAGTGGGGTTCCTTAACAAAAGTGACTCAGAACCTTGATACCATTCTGCCCGTACCACTTTTTTATGGCAGTAGGGTGAATCTGGTTTGGTGGATACAGTTTGGTTCCTTATTGTATTAAGAGTTTATATGGGATTTCATACTTCTATTGGAGGTTTGAACTTTTTTTTTGTAATGTATGTCGTGTTTTATGGCAGTTCCTACTGACTCAAGATAGATGCGGGCCGCATGCGGCCCGCACACTGCCCGAAAAACTAGTTTATTTATAATATATAAAGCTCGATTACCACTGACTGATTGACATAAATGTTCTCCTAGAAGGAGACGAGTAGGAACAACGTGATGTATGGCAAAAATGTTCGGGTGGTTTTGGTGAGTATGAGAAAAATCGAAAATCATAAAAATGACGCCTGCCAAGTAAAGATGGATAACGTATCTCGAAAACGGTGCAAGATAGGTAGGGGGTGGTTGAACAAATGTCATAGGGAATCGGGAGAGCTGTCGAATGACACCCGTCAAAAATCCAAAATGGCGGATTTCAAGATGGCCGCCATACAAAGTGATCCGAGCCTGCTGAAGCGAGGCCTTTAGGCCGAGCTTCAGTAGGGGCGGAGCAGTTTGTATGGTGGCCGTCTTGAAATCCGTTATTTTGGATGTGCCCCACGTGCTCCTATCATTCTTTATACTGCATTTGGAGTGTTTTACCTTATATTTTCGACAGTATTAGGAGTTTTTGTGGGATTTTTGACTAAATTTGGAGTTACTGTCCTACATAAGTGAAGTAGCGAGCCCGAAGGGCGAGCTCCTGGTGAGGCCGAAGGCCGAACTTTCGGTCCGCGAGGCCGAAGGCCGAGCGTAGGGTGCGTGAGCCCGAAGGGCGAGCGCTTGGCGAGGCCGTAGGCCGAGCCGTATTAGTAACTTGCGAGGCCGAAGGCCGAGCTCCGACTTGAGAGTTTTTTCCACGTCTCCGACTGGTCTCCATGGCAACTGTCCGCGGGTACCGAAGTACCAACGAGTGGGGTTCCTTAACAAAAGTGACTCAGAACCTTGATACCATTATGCCCGTACCTCCTTTTTAAGGCAGTAGGGTGAATCTGCTATAGTAGCTACAGTATGGTTCTCTACTGTATGACAAGTTTATATGGGATTTCATACTTCTATTGAAGTTTTGAACATATTTTTATTATGTATGAGGTGTTTTTGTGACAGTTCCTACTGACTCAAGATAGATGCGGGCCGCATGCGGCCCGCACACTGCCCGAAAAACTAGTTTATTTATATTATATAAAGCTCGATTACCACTGACTGATTGACATAAATGTTCTCCTAGAAGGAGACGAGTAGGAACAACGTGATGTATGGCAAAAGTGTTCGGGTGGTTTCGGTGAGTATGAGAAAAATCGAAAATCATAAAAATGACGCCTGCCAAGTAAAGATGGATGACGTATCTCGAAAACGGTGCAAGATGGGTAGGGGGTGTTTGAACAAATGTCATAGGGAATAGGGAGAGCAGTCGAATGACACCTGTCAAAAATCCAAAATGGCGGATTTCAAGATGGCCGCCATACAAAATGATCCGAGCCTGCTGAAGCGAGGCCGTTAGGCCGAGCTTCAGTAGGGGCGGAGCAGTTTGTATGGTGGCTGTCTTGAAATCCGACATTTTGGATGTGACCCACATGCTCCTATCATTCTTTATACTGCATTTGGAGTGTTTTACCTTATATTTTCGACTGTATTAGGAGTTTTTGTGGGATTTTTGACTGAATTTGGAGTAACTGTCCTACATAAGTGTAGTAGCGAGCCCGAAGGGCGAGCTCCTGGTGAGGCCGGAGGCCGAACTTTCGGTCCGCGAGGCCGAAGGCCGAGCGTATGATGCGCGAGCCCGTAGGGCGAGCGCTTGGCGAGGCCGCAGGCCGAGCCGTGTTGGTAACTTGCGAGGCCGAAGGCCGAGCTCCGACTTGAGAGTTTTTTCCAAGTCTCCGACTGGTCTCCATGGCAACTGCCCGCGGTAAGCAAAGCACCTACGAGTGGGGTTCCTTAACAAAAGTGACTCAGAACCTTGGTCCCATTCTGCCCGTACTACCTTTTTATGCCAGTAGGGTGAATTTGCTTTAGTGGCTACAGTATGGTTCTTTATTGTATGGAGACTTTATTTGGGATTTCATACTTCTATTGGAGTTTTGAACTTTTTTTTTTTAAATGTTACTACTGCATAACGATAAATGCGGGCCGCATGCGGCCCGCACACTGCCCGAAAAACTAGTTATTATTTATAATATATAAAGCTCGATTACCACTGACTGACTCACTGACTGACTGACTGACATAAATGTTCTCCTAGAAGGAGTAGAGTAGGGTTAAAATGATGTAGGACAAAAATGTTCGGGGGGTTTTGGTGAGTATGAGAAAAATCGAAAATCATTAAAAAGACGCCTGCCAAGTAAAGATGGATGACATATCTCAAAAACGGTAAGAGATAGGTAGGGGGTGTTTGAACAAATGTCATAGGGAATCTGGAGAGCAGTCGAATGACACCTGTCAAAAATCCAAAATGGCGGATTTCAAGATGGCCGCCATACAAATTGATCCGAGCCTGCTGAAGCGAGGCCGTTAGGCCGAGGTTCAGTAGGGGCGGAGCAGTTTGTATGATGGCCTTCTTGAAATCCGCCATTTTGGATTTGTCCCAGGTGCTCCTATCATTCTTTATACTGCATTTGGAGTGTATTACCTTATATTTTCGACTGTATTAGGAGTTTTTGTGGGATTTTTGACTGAATTTGGAGTTACTGTCCTACATAAGTGTAGTAGCGAGCCCGAAGGGCGAGCTCCTGGTGAGGCCGAAGGCCGAACTTTCAGTCCGCGAGGCCGAAGGCCGAGCGTATGACGCGCGAGCCCGAAGGGCAAGCTCTTGGCGAGGCCGCAGGCCGAGCCATGTTGGTAACTTGCGAGGCCGAAGGCCGAGCTCCGACTTGAGAGTTTTTTCCACGTCTCCGACTGGTCTCCATGGCAACTGCCCGCGGTAAGCGAAGCACCTACGAGTGGGGTTCCTTAACAAAAGTGACTCAGAACCTTGGTACCTTTCTGCCCGTACCACCTTTTTATGGCAGTAGGGTGAATCTGTTTTAGTGGCTACAGTATTGTTCTTTATTGTATTGAGTATTAATATGGGATTTCATACTTCTAATGGAGTTTTGAACATACTTTTTTTAATGTATAAGGTGTTTTGATATTGTTCAAACTTGCACAACGATAAATGCGGGCCGCATGCGGCCCGCACACTGCCCGAAAAACTAGTTATTATAATATATAAAGCTCGATTACCATTGACTCACTGACTGACATAAATGTTCTCCTAGAAGGAGACGAGTAGGAGCAACGTGATGTATAGCAAAAATGTTCGGGGGGTTTTGGTGAGTATGAGAAAAATCGAAAATCATTAAAAAGACGCCTGCCAACTGAAGATGGATGACGTATCTCAAAAACGGTAAGAGATAGGTAGGGGGTGTTTGAACAAATGTCATAGGGAATTGGGAAAGCAGTCGAATGACACCTGTCAAAAATCCAAAATGGCGGATTTCAAGATGGCCGCCATACAAACTGCTCCGCCCCTACTGAAGCTCGGCCTAAAGGCCTCGCTTCAGCAGGCTCGGATCATTTTGTATGGCGGCCATCTTGAAATCCGCCATTTTGGATTTGTCCCAGGTGCTCCTCTCATTCTTCAGACTGCATTTGGAGTGTTTTACCATATATTTTCGACTATATTAGGAGTTTTTGTGGGATTTTTGACTGAATTTGGAGTTACTGTCCAACATTAGTGTAGTAGCGAGCCCGAAGGGCGAGCTCCTGGTGAGGCCGAAGGCCGAACTTTCGGTCCGCGAGGCCGAAGGCCGAGCGTATGGTGCGTGAGCCCGAAGGGCGAGCGCTTGGCGAGGCCGCAGGCCGAGCCATGTTAGTAACTTGCGAGGCCGAAGGCCGAGCTCCGACTTGAGAGTATTTTCCATGTCACAGAATGGTCTCCATGGCAACTGCCCGCGGTAACCGAAGCACCTACGAGTGGGGTTCCTTAACAAATGTGACTCAGAACCTTGGTACCATTCTGCCGGTACCACCTTTTTATGGCAGTAGGGTGAATCTGGTTTGGAGGCTACAGTTTGTTTCTTTATTGTATTGAGAGTTTATATGGGATTTCATACTTCTATTGGAGTTTTGAACATACTTTTTTTAATGTATAAGGTGTTTTGATATTGTTCAAACTTGCACAACGATAAATGCGGGCCGCATGCGGCCCGCACAATTACCTAATATTTTCGACTGTATTAGGAGTTTTTGTGGGATTTTTGACTAAATTTGGAGTTACTGTCCTACATAAGTGAAGTAGCGAGCCCGAAGGGCGAGCTTCTGGTGAGGCCGAAGGCCGAACTTTCGGTCCGCGAGGCCGAAGGCCGAGCGTATGATGCGTGAGCCCGAAGGGCGAGCGCCTGGCGAGGCCGTAGGCCGAGCCGTATTAGTAACTTGCGAGGCCGAAGGCCGAGCTCCGACTTGAGAGTATTTTCCACATCTCCGACTGGTCTCCATGGCAACTGCCTGCGGTAACCGCAGCAACTACGAGTGGGGTTCCTTAACAAAAGTGACTCAGAACCTTGGTACCATTCTGCCCGTACCACCTTTTTATGGCAGTAGGGTGAATCTGCTTTAGTGGCTACAGTATGGTTCTTTATTGTATTGAGAGTTTATATGGGATTTCATTCTTCTATTGGAGTTTTGAACATACTTTTTTACAACGTATCATGAGTTTTGATATAGTTTAGTACTGCATAACGATAAATGCGGGCCGCTGGCGGCCCGCACACTGCCCGAAATACTAGTTATAATATATAAAGCTCGATTACCACTCACTCACTGACATAAATGTTCTCCTAGAAGGAGCAGAGTAGGGTAAAAATGAAGTATGGCAAAAATGTTCGGGTGGTTTTGGTGAGTATGAGAAAAATCATTAAAAAGACGCCTGCCAAGTGATGATGGATGACGTATCGAGAAAACGGTAAGAGATAGGTAGGGGGTGTTTGAACAAATGTCATAGGGAATCGGGAGAGCAGTCGAATGACATCTGTCAAAAATCCAAAATGGCGGATTTCAAGATGGCCGCCATACAAAATGCTCCGAGCCTGCTGAAGCGAGGCCTTTAGGCCGAGCTTCAGTAGGGGCGGAGCAGTTTGTATGGTGGCCGTCTTGAAATCCGTTATTTTGGATGTGCCCCACGTGCTCCTATCATTCTTTATACTGCATTTGGAGTGTTTTACCTTATATTTTCGACTGTATTAGGAGTTTTTGTGGGATTTTTGACTAAATTTGGAGTTACTGTCCCACATAAGTGAAGTAGCGAGCCCGAAGGGCGAGCTCCTGGTGAGGCCGAAGGCCGAACTTTCGGTCCGCGAGGCCGAAGGCCGAGCGTATGGTGCGTGAGCCCGAAGGGCGAGCGCTTGGCGAGGCCGGAGGCCGAGCCGTGTTAGTAACTTGCGAGGCCGAAGGCCGAGCTCCGACTTGAAAGTATTTTCCACATCTCCGACTGGTCTCCATGGCAACTGCCTGCGGTAACCGCAGCACCTACGAGTGGGGTTCCTTAACAAAAGTGACTCAGAACCTTGGTCCCATTCTGCCCGCACCACCTTTTTATGGCAGTAGGGTAAATCTGGTTTGGTGGCTTCAGTTTGGTTTTTTATTGTTTTAAAAGTTTGTATGGGATTTCACACTTCTATTGGAGTTTTGAACACACTTTTTATAACGTATTAGGTGTTTTTTTGACGGTCTCAACTGACTCAAGATAGATGCGGGCCGCATGCGGCCCGCACACTGCCCGAAAAACTAGTTATTTATAATATATAAAGCTCGATTACCACTGACTGACTGACTGACATAAATGTTCTCCTAGAAGGAGCAGAGTAGGGTAAAAATGAAGTATGGCAAAAATGTTTGGGGGGTTATGGTGAGTATGAGAAAAATCGAAAATCATAAAAATGACGCCTGCCAAGTAAAGATGGATGACATATCTCAAAAACGGTACAAGATAGGTAGGGGGTGTTTGAACAAATGTCAAAGGGAATCGGGAGAGCGGTCGAATGACATCTGTCAAAAATCCAAAATGGCGGATTTCATGATGGCCGCCATACAAAATGATCCGAGCCTGCTGAAGCGAGGCCTTTAGGCCGAGCTTCAGTAGGGGCGGAGCAGTTTGTATGGTGGCCGTCTTGAAATCCGACATTTTGGATGTGTCTTACGTGCTCCTATCATTCTTTATACTGCATTTAGAGTGTTTTACCTTCATTTCGACTGTATTAGGAGTTTTTGTGGGATTTTTGACTGAATTTGGAGTTACTGTCCAACATTAGTGTATAGCGAGCCCGAAGGGCGAGCTCCTGGTGAGGCCGAAGGCCGAACTTTCGGCTCGCGAGGCCGAAGGCCGAGCGAAGGGTGCGTGAGCCCGAAGGGCGAGCGCTTGGCGAGGCCGGAGGCCGAGCCGTGCTGGTAACTTGCGAGGCCGAAGGCCGAGCTCCGACTAGAGAGTATTTTCCACATCTCCGATTGGTCTCCATGGCAACTGCCTGCGGTAACCGACGCAGCTACGAGTGGGGTTCATTAACAAAAGTGACTCAGAACCTTGGTCCCATTCTGCCCGTACCACCTTTTTATGGCAGTAGGGTGAATCTGTTTTACTGGCTACAGTATTGTTCTTTATTGTATTGAGAGTTAATATGGGAATTCATACTTCTAATGGAGTTTTGAACATACTTTTTTTAATGTATAAGGTGTTTTGATATTGTTCAAACTTGCACAACGATAAATGCGGGCCGCATGCGGCCCGCACACTGCCCGAAATACTAGTTATTTATAATATATAAAGCTCGATTACCACTGACTGACTGACTGACATAAATGTTCTCCTAGAAGGAGCAGAGTAGGGTAAAAATGAAGTATGGCAAAAATGTTCGGGGGGTTTTGGTGAGTATGAGAAAAATCGAAAATCATAAAAATGACGCCTGCCAAGTAAAGATGGATGACATATCTCAAAAACGGTACAAGATAGGTAGGGGGTGTTTGAACAAATGTCAAAGGGAATCGGGAGAGCGGTCGAATGACATCTGTCAAAAATCCAAAATGGCGGATTTCAAGATGGCCGCCATACAAAATGATCCGAGCCTGCTGAAGCGAGGCCTTTAGGCCGAGCTTTAGTAGGGGCGGAGCAGTTTGTATGGTGGCCTTCTTGAAATCCGCCATTTTGGATTTGTCCCAGGTGCTCCTCTCATTCTTCATACTGCATTTGGAGTGTTTTACCATATATTTTCGACTGTATTAGGAGTTGTTGTGGGTTTTTTGACTGAATTTGGAGTAACTGTCCTACATTAGTGTATAGCGAGCCCAAAGGGCAACCACCTGGTGAGGCCGAAGGCCGAACTTTTGGTCCGCGAGGCCGAAGGCCGAGCGAATAATGCGCGAGCCCGAAGGGCGAGCGCTTGGCGAGGCCGCAGGCCGAGCCGTTTTAGTAACTTGCGAGGCCGAAGGCCGAGCTCCGACTCGAGAGTATTTTCCACATCTCCGACTGGTCTCCATGGCAACTGCACGCGGTAACTGAAGCACCTACGAGTGGGGTTCCTTAAGAAAAGTGACTTAGAACCTTGGTACCATTCTGCCCGTACCACCTTTTTATGGCAGTAGGGTAAATTTGCTTTAGTGGCTACAGTATGGTTCTTTATTGTATTACAAGTTTATATGGGATTTCATACTTCTTATGGAGTTTTGAACACACTTTTTTTTAATGTTTCAGGTGTTTTTTTAATAGTTCCTACTGACTCAAGATAGATGCGGGCCGCATGCGGCCCGCACACTGCCCGAAATACTAGTTTATAATATATAAAGCTCGATTACCACTGACTGACTCACTGACTGACTGACTGACATAAATGTTCTCCTAGAAGGAGTAGAGTAGGGTTAAAATGATGTAGGACAAAAATGTTCGGGGGGTTTTGGTGAGTATGAGAAAAATCGAAAATCATTAAAAAGACGCCTGCCAAGTAAAGATGGATGACATATCTCAAAAACGGTAAGAGATAGGTAGGGGGTGTTTGAACAAATGTCATAGGGAATCTGGAGAGCAGTCGAATGACACCTGTCAAAAATCCAAAATGGCGGATTTCAAGATGGCCGCCATACAAATTGATCCGAGCCTGCTGAAGCGAGGCCGTTAGGCCGAGGTTCAGTAGGGGCGGAGCAGTTTGTATGATGGCCTTCTTGAAATCCGCCATTTTGGATTTGTCCCAGGTGCTCCTATCATTCTTTATACTGCATTTGGAGTGTATTACCTTATATTTTCGACTGTATTAGGAGTTTTTGTGGGATTTTTGACTGAATTTGGAGTTACTGTCCTACATAAGTGTAGTAGCGAGCCCGAAGGGCGAGCTCTTGGCGAGGCCGCAGGCCGAGCCATGTTGGTAACTTGCGAGGCCGAAGGCCGAGCTCCGACTTGAGAGTTTTTTCCACGTCTCCGACTGGTCTCCATGGCAACTGCCCGCGGTAAGCGAAGCACCTACGAGTGGGGTTCCTTAACAAAAGTGACTCAGAACCTTGGTACCTTTCTGCCCGTACCACCTTTTTATGGCAGTAGGGTGAATCTGTTTTAGTGGCTACAGTATTGTTCTTTATTGTATTGAGTATTAATATGGGATTTCATACTTCTAATGGAGTTTTGAACATACTTTTTTTAATGTATAAGGTGTTTTGATATTGTTCAAACTTGCACAACGATAAATGCGGGCCGCATGCGGCCCGCACACTGCCCGAAAAACTAGTTATTTATAATATATAAAGCTCGATTACCACTGACTGACTCACTGACTGACTGACTGACATAAATGTTCTCCTAGAAGGAGACGAGTAGGAACAAGGTGATGTATGGCAAAAATGTTCGGGTGGTTTTGGTGAGTATGAGAAAAATCGAAAATCATAAAAAAGACGCCTGCCAAGTGAAGATGGATGAGGTATCTCAAAAACGGTAAGAGATAGGTAGGGGGTGTTTGAACAAATGTCATAGGGAATCGGAAGTTTAGTCGAATGACACCTGTCAAAAATCCAAAATGGCGGATTTCAAGATGGCCGCCATACAAAGTGATCCGAGCCTGCTGAAGCGAGGCCGTTAGGCCGTGCTTCAGTAGGGGCGGAGCAGTTTGTATGGTGGCCGTCTTGAAATCCGACATTTTGGATGTGTCTTACGTGCTCCTATCATTCTTTATACTGCATTTGGAGTGTTTTTCCTTAATTTTCGAATATATTAGGAGTTTTTGTGGGATTTTTGACTAAATTTGGAGTTACTGTCCAACATTAGTGTAGTAGCGAGCCCGAAGGGCGAGCTCCTGGTGAGGCCGAAGGCCGAACTTTCGGTCCGCGAGGCCGAAGGCCGAGCGTATGATGCGCGAGCCCGAAGGGCGAGCGCTTGGCGAGGCCGCAGGCCGAGCCGTGTTAGTAACTTGCGAGGCCGAAGGCCGAGCTCCGACTTGAGAGTATTTTCCACGTCACCGACTGGTCTCCATGGCAACTGCCTGCGGTAACCGAAGCACCTACGAGTGGGGTTCCTTAACAAAAGTGACTCAGAACCTTGGTCCCATTCTGCCCGTATCACCTTTTTATCGTAGTAGGGTGAATTTGTTTTTTGTGGCTACAGTATGGTTCTTTATTGTATTGAGAGTTTATATGGGATTTCATACTTCTATTGGAGTTTTGAACATACTTTTTTCCAACGTATCAGGAGTTTTGATATAGTTTAGTACTGTATAACGATAAATGCGGGCCGCATGCGGCCCGCACACTGCCCGAAAAACTAGTTTATAATATATAAGGCTCGATTACCACTCACTGACTGACTGACTGATTGACATAAATGTTCTCCTAGAAGGAGCAGAGTAGGGTTAAAATTATGTATGGCAAAAATGTTCGGCAGGTTTTGGTGAGTATGAGAAAAATCGAAAATCATAAAAATGACGCCTGCCAAGTAAAGATGAATGACATATCTCAAAAACGGTACAAGATAGGTAGGGGGTGTTTGAACAAATGTCATAGGGAATCGGGAGAGCAGCCGGATGACATCTGTCAAAAATCCAAAATGGCGGATTTCAAGATGGCCGCCATACAAATTGATCCGAGCCTGCTGAAGCGAGGCCGTTAGGCCGAGCTTCAGTAGGGGCGGAGCAGTTTGTATGGGGGCCTTCTTGAAATCCGCCATTTTGGATTTGTCCCAGGTGCTCCTCTCATTCTTCATACTGCATTTGGAGTGTTTTACCATATATTTTCGACTGTATTAGGAGTTTTTGTGGGTTTTTTGACTGAATTTGGAGTAACTGTCCTACATTAGTGTATAGCGAGCCCAAAGGGCAACCACCTGGTGAGGCCGAAGGCCGAACATTCGGGCCGCGAGGCCGAAGGCCGAGCGAATGGTGCGCGAGCCCGAAGGGCGAGCGCTTGGTGAGGCCGCAGGCCGAGCCGTATTAGTAACTTGCGAGGCCGAAGGCCGAGCTCCGACTTGAGAGTTTTTTCCACGTCTCCGACTGGTCTCCAAGGCAACTGCCCGCGGTAACCGAAGCACCTACGAGTGGGGTTCCTTAACAAAAGTGACTCAGAACCTTGGTCCCATTCTGCCCGTAGCACCTTTTATGGCAGTAGGGTGAATTTGCTTTAGTGGCTACAGTATGGTTCTTTATTGTATTGAGAGTTTATATGGGATTTCATACTTCTAATGGAGTTTTGAACATCCTTTTTTTATGTATCAGTTGTTTTTTTGACAGTCCCTACTGACTCAAGATAGATGCGGGCCGCATGCGGCCCGCACACTGCCCGAAAAACTAGTTTATAATATATAAAGCTCGATTACCACTGACTGACTCACTGACTGACTGACTGACATAAATGTTCGCCTAGAAGGAGTAGAGTAGGGTTAAAATGATGTATGGCAAAAATGTTCGGGGGGTTTTGGTGAGTATGAGAAAAATCGAAAATCATAAAAAGACGCCTGCCAAGTAAAGATGGATGACATATCTCAAAAACGGTAAGAGATAGGTAGGGGGTGTTTGAACAAATGTCATAGGGAATCGGGAGAGCAGTCGAATGACACCTGTCAAAAATCCAAAATGGCGGATTTCAAGATGGCCGCCATACAAAGTGATCCGAGCCTGCTGAAGCGAGGCCGTTAGGCCGAGCTTCAGTAGGGGCGGAGCAGTTTGTATGGTGGCCGTCTTGAAATCCGACATTTTGGATGTGTCTTACGTGCTCCTATCATTCTTTATACTGCATTTGGAGTTTTTTATCTTTATTTTCGACTGTATTAGGAGTTTTTGTGGGATTTTTGACTGAATTTGGAGTAACTGTCCTACATTAGTGTAGTAGCGAGCCCGAAGGGCGAGCTTCTGGTGAGGCCGAAGGCCGAACTTTCGGCCCGCGAGGCCGAAGGCCGAGCGTATGGGGCGTGAGCCCGAAGGGCGAGCGCATGGCGAGGCCAGAGGCCGAGCCGTGTTAGTAACTTGCGAGGCCGAAGGCCGAGCTCCGACTTGAGAGTATTTTCCACGTCTCCGAATGGTCTCCATGGCAACTGCCCGTGGTAAGCGAAGCTCCTACGAGTGGGGTTCTTTAACAAAAGTTACTCAGAATCTTGGTACCATTCTGCCCGTACCACTTTTTTTATGGCAGTAGGGTGAATCTGGTTTGGTGGCTATAGTTTGGTTCTCTACTGTATAAGGAGTTTATATGGGATTTCATACTGTTATAGAATATTGTTTTTTTTTTTAAATGTATAAGGTGTTTTGATATTGTTTCAAATTGCATAACGATAAATGCGGGCCGCATGCGGCCCGCACACTGCCCGAAAAACTAGTTTATATTATATAAAGCTCGATTACCACTGACTGATTGACATAAATGTTCTCCTAGAAGGAGACGAGTAGGAACAACGTGATGTATGGCAAAAGTGTTCGGGTGGTTTCGGTGAGTATGAGAAAAATCGAAAATCATAAAAATGACGCCTGCCAAGTAAAGATGGATGACGTATCTCGAAAACGGTGCAAGATGGGTAGGGGGTGTTTGAACAAATGTCATAGGGAATAGGGAGAGCAGTCGAATGACACCTGTCAAAAATCCAAAGTCAGTAGGGGCGGAGCAGTTTGTATGGTGGCTGTCTTGAAATCCGACATTTTGGATGTGACCCACATGCTCCTATCATTCTTTATACTGCATTTGGAGTGTTTTACCTTATATTTTCGACTGTATTAGGAGTTTTTGTGGGATTTTTGACTAAATTTGGAGTTACTGTCCTACATAAGTGAAGTAGCGAGCCCGAAGGGCGAGCTCCTGGTGAGGCCGAAGGCCGAACTTTAGGTTCGCGAGGCCGAAGGCCGAGCGTATGATGCGCGAGCCCGAAGGGCGAGCGCCTGGCGAGGCCGTAGGCCGAGCCGTATTAGTAACTTGCGAGGCCGAAGGCCGAGCTCCGACTTGAGAGTATTTTCCACGTCACCAACTGGTCTCCATGGCAACTGCCTGCGGTAACCGAAGCACCTACGAGTGGGGTTCCTTAACAAAAGTGACTCAGAACCTTGGTACCATTCTGCCCGTACCACCTTTTAATGGCAGTAGGGCGAATCTTATTTGGTGGCTACAGTTTGGTTCTCTACTGTATTAATAGTTTGTATGGGACGTCGTATATCTTTTGGGGTTTTGAATCATTTTTATTAACATGTATAAGGTGTGTTGATATAGGTTTAAATTGCATAACGATAAATGCGGGCCGCATGCGGCCCGCACACTGCCCGAAAAACTAGTTTATAATATATAAAGCTCGATTACCACTGACTGACTGACTGACTCACTGACATAAATGTTCTCCTAGAAGGAGCAGAGTAGGGTAAAAATGAAGTATAGCAAAAATGTTCGGAGGGTTTTGGTGAGTATGAGAAAAATCGAAAATCATTAAAAAGACGCCTGCCAAGTGATGATGGATGACGTATCTCGAAAACGGTAAGAGATAGGTAGGGGGTGTTTGAACAAATGTCATAGAGAATCGGTAGAGCAGTCGAATGACATCTGTCAAAAATCCAAAATGGCGGATTTCAAGATGGCCGCCATACAAAATGCTCCGAGCCTGCTGAAGCGAGGCCTTTAGGCCGAGCTTCAGTAGGGGCGGAGCAGTTTGTATGGTGGCCGTCTTGAAATCCGTTATTTTGGATGTACCCCACGTGCTCCTATCATTCTTTATACTGCATTTGGAGTGTTTTACCTTATATTTTCGACTGTATTAGGAGTTTTTGTGGGATTTTTGACTAAATTTGGAGTTACTGTCCTACATAAGTGAAGTAGCGAGCCCGAAGGGCGAGCTCCTGGTGAGGCCGAAGGCCGAACTTTCGATCCGCGAGGCCGAAGGCCGAGCGTATGATGCGTGAGCCCGAAGGGCGAGCGCCGAGCGAGGCCGCAGGCCGAGCCGTTTTAGTAACTTGCGAGGCCGAAGGCCGAGCTCCAACTTGAGAGTATTTTCCACGTTTCCGACTGGTCTCCATGGCAACTGCCCGCGGTAACCGAAGAACCTACGAGTGGGGTTCCTTTACAAAAGTGACTCAGAACCCTGGTCTCATTTTGCCCGTACCACCTTTTTATGGCAGTAGGGTGAATTTGGTTTGGTGGCTACAGTTTGGTTCTTTATTGTATTGAGAGTTTATATGGGATTTCATACTTTTATTGGAGTTTTGAACACATTTTTTTTAAAGTATTAGGTGTTTCTGTGGAATTTTCAAATGACTAAAGATAGATGCGGGCCGCATGCGGCCCGCACACTGCCCGAAAAACTAGTTTATAATATATAAGGCTCGATTACCACTCACTGACTGACTGACTGATTGACATAAATGTTCTCCTAGAAGGAGCAGAGTAGGGTAAAAATGAAGTATGGCAAAAATGTTCGGCGGGTTTAGGTGAGTATGAGAAAAATCGAAAATCATTAAAAAGACGCCTGCCAAGTAAAGATGAATGACATATCTCAAAAACGGTACAAGATAGGTAGAGGGTGTTTGAACAAATGTCATAGGGAATTGGGAGAGCAGTCGGATGACATCTGTCAAAAATCCAAAATGGTGGATTTCAAGATGGCCGCCATACAAAGTGATCCGAGCCTGCTGAAGCGAGGCCGTTAGGCCGAGCTTCAGTAGAGGCGGAGCAGTTTGTATGGTGGCTGTCTTGAAATCCGACATTTTGGATGTGACCCACGTGCTCCTATCATTCTTTATACTGCATTTGGAGTGTTTTACCTAATATTTTCGACTGTATTAGGAGTTTTTGTGGGATTTTTGACTAAATTTGGAGTTACTGTCCTACATAAGTGAAGTAGCGAGCCCGAAGGGCGAGCTTCTGGTGAGGCCGAAGGCCGAACTTTCGGTCCGCGAGGCCGAAGGCCGAGCGTATGATGCGTGAGCCCGAAGGGCGAGCGCCTGGCGAGGCCGTAGGCCGAGCCGTATTAGTAACTTGCGAGGCCGAAGGCCGAGCTCCGACTTGAGAGTATTTTCCACATCTCCGACTGGTCTCCATGGCAACTGCCTGCGGTAACCGCAGCAACTACGAGTGGGGTTCCTTAACAAAAGTGACTCAGAACCTTGGTACCATTCTGCCCGTACCACCTTTTTATGGCAGTAGGGTGAATCTGCTTTAGTGGCTACAGTATGGTTCTTTATTGTATTGAGAGTTTATATGGGATTTCATTCTTCTATTGGAGTTTTGAACATACTTTTTTACAACGTATCATGAGTTTTGATATAGTTTAGTACTGCATAACGATAAATGCGGGCCGCATGCGGCCCGCACACTGCCCGAAAAACTAGTTATAATATATAAAGCTCGATTACCACTGACTGACATAAATGTTCTCCTAGAAGGAGTAGAGTAGGGTAAAAATGAAGTATGGCAAAAATGTTCGGAGGGTTTAGGTGAGTATGAGAAAAATCGAAAATCATTAAAAAGACGCCTGCCAAGTAAAGATGGATGACGTATCTCGAAAACGGTAAGAAATAGGTAGGGGGTGTTTGAACAAATGTCATAGGGAATCGGGAGAGCAGTCGGATGACATATGTCAAAAATCCAAAATGGCGGATTTCAAGATGGCCGCCATACAAAGTGATCCGAGCCTGCTGAAGCGAGGCCGTTAGGCCGAGCTTCAGTAGTGGCGGAGCAGTTTGTATGGTGGCCGTCTTGAAATTCGACATTTTGGATGTGTCTTACGTGCTCCTATCATTCTTTATACTGCATTTGGAGTATTTTACCTTATATTTTCGACTGTATTAGGAGTTTTTGTGGGTTTTTTGACTGAATTTGGAGTTACTGTACTACGTTATTGTAGTAGCGAGCCCGAAGGGCGAGCTCCTGGTGAGGCCGAAGGCCGAACTCTCGGCTCGCGAGGCCGAAGGCCGAGCGTTTGGTGCGTGAGCCCGAAGGGCGAGCGCTTGGCGAGGCCGTAGGCCGAGCCGTGTTAGTAACTTGCGAGGCCGAAGGCCGAGCTCCGACTTGAGAGTTTTTTTCATGTCTCCGACTGGTCTCCATGGCAACTGCCCGTGATAACCAAAGCAACTACGAGTGGGGTTCCTTAACAAAAGTGACTCAGAACCTTGGTTCGATTCTGCCCGTACCACCTTTTTATGGCAGTAGGGTGAATCTGCTTTAGAGGCTACAGTATGGTTCTTTATTGTATGGAGAGTTTATTTGGGATTTCATACTTTCTATTGGAGTTTTGAACTTATTTTTTTTAATGTAATGGGTTAAGGTAAAGGTTAGTACTGCACAACGATAAATGCGGGCCGCATGCGGCCCGCACACTGCCCGAAAAACTAGTGATAGTTATAAGCCTCGAAACATCCCTGTAATATCACGAATTTTAGCGCATGTTTAGTCGTAAATAAACTACTTATAGAGCATGAAATCCCTAAATTTATTTACATAGAAGCATAGCTCAGTTCATGATCATTTTAGATAACATTTTGGAAAACAAATACATCCAGTAGTATAATCATAAACATCCTAGAGCCAAAGGTCGGCACACATAGTTTTGCGCGCTAGTTTTTCGTTCAAAATATTGGGCATCTCATGTCAATACTTCCATTCCGCGGTGAGGGAAGCGGGCGGGCGGGTCTCATGCGCAGCACACTAATATATAATTAACAAAACGCACACTACCAAAAGTCACGTGCACCGCTCCGCGATCTTAGAACATAATATTATATTGTAGGAATGCCCTGTTGCTTTTTGGTGTGCAAGTATGTATACACTACCAATATGTAGTGCCTATGCCTACTTACGTACTTATATATATATATATTTACATATGTTGGGAGTTGGGGACCGGATTTTCTTTCGCATTTGATTAGTTTGTTCGTGATAGTAAGTGTCGGACGCCATAATCCATATAGATAGGTAGGTACTTGGGTAATATAAATACGTAACTATGTCTAGGTATATATATATATATATTTACATATGTTGGGAGTTGGGGACCGGATTTTCTTTCGCATTTGATTAGTTTGTTCGTGATAGTAAGTGTCGGACGCCATAATCCATATAGATAGGTAGGTACTTGGGTAATATAAATACGTAACTATGTCTAGGTAATCACCTACTCTCACCTTAGTTAGTACCTTGTAGGTATTAGTCAATACGCAGGTCATGATAGCTATGGTGAGTACCTTTTTTTTTTTTTTTTTTGTGGATTGTGACGGAACAAGCCCGAGTCCCACCTGATGTTAAGTGGACTAACCTCTGCCTATAACAGACGCATTTCGTCAGCGACGAATTATCTAAGGTCGCTAGCCAGGCGGGCATTCACAAAATGCCCTTCCACCATGCGGTGAAGCTCAAGCTCTGGGCGGGATTCGAACCATGGACCTAATCATTTTAGCAACACTTAGACAATATAAAAAGCTGCATTTGGTTAGATATGGTATGGACGTAGGTAGTCCGCATTATTTTTAGAATATAGTCTAAGCAGTAATATAGCTTCGAGAAAGTACCTACCTAACACAACGTAGTAAAGGGTTAGAATTAGAAGCTCAATGGAAGATACCTACCTATCTACGATATAATTATCATTTATCATATAGGCCTGCCTAGGCGTAGGCACGCAACTGTCAGCGATGTCAAATCGACATTCGCGGGCGCGCATTACATTGCATACCTATCTACATAGCTATAAGATCACAACAAATAATAAAGTTAGTACTATGTATCTACCTACGTAAATTAGTAGAATAAGTATGTATATTTGTAGTAGGTACTTATACCTAAGGTAGTACGAAAGTTTATATGGTAAACTTAGCGATGATTGTAGGCACTTACCTAATCAAAAATAACCTATGATTAGTTATTGATTTTAATTGGAAATAATTTAAATCAGTTAAGGGTAGGTAGAGAATTTTTATTCCAAATGTGTTCTACCAGGATTGGTAGATCCATGATGCCATCGTACATTACCGCTTAGAGACAGATTTTGAAATCGGTACGACACACTCTCATCTCAAAGCTCGCTAGCCGGGCGAGCATTCGCAAAACAACCTTCCACCATGCGGTGAAGTTCATGCCCGCGGCGGGATTCGACCCATAGACCTGTTGCGCGGCAGTCCATTGCTAAGAGCCATCACTGCTTCCCGTTTAGTGTTTAGTGACAGAATTTCTACTTGAGGGTGGTAGCTAGCCAAGCGAGCATTCGCAAAATGCCTTTCTACCAAGCGGTGAATTTCAAGCCCGCGGCGGGATTCGAACCATAGACCTGCTGCGTGGCAGTCCAAACCTAATGCCACTGAGCCATCACTGCTTCCCGTTAGGTGCTTTCTGACAGATTTTCTACTTGAGGGTGGTAGCTATCCAGGCGAGCATTCGCAAAATGCTCTTCACCAACGCGGGGAAGCTCAATATCGCGGCTGGATTCGAACCATGGACCTGCTGCGCGGCAGTCACTAGCTAATGCCACTGGCCCATCACTGCTTCCCGTTAGGCGCTTACTGACAGATTTTCTGCTTGAGGATGGTGGCTAGCCAGGCGAACATTCGCAAAATGCCCTATGCCCTTCCACCAAGCGGTGAAGCTCGAGCCCGCAGCGGGATTCGAACCATAAACATGCTGCGAGGCAGTCCATAGCTAATGCCACTGAGTTCACGTTAGTTGCATGGTGACAGATTTTCTACTTGGGTAGCTATCCCGGCGAGCATTCGCAAAATGCTCTTTTCTTATGCCTGATAGGTTAGCCTTTGACCACTATCTCACCTGATGGTAAGTGATGATGTGGTCGAAGATGTTGTTCAGGCTAACCTAGAAGTACTGGCTCTCAAGGACAGCTGCCGGAACACACCGTTAGGTGCTTGGTGACAGATTTCCTACTTGAGGGTGGTAGCTATACAGGCGGGCATTCGCAAAATGCCCTACCACCATGCTATAACGACTGCCATCCTAAGACCACAACCGGGACCAACGGCTTAACGTGCCCTCCGAAGCACGGAAGCGCTCAGTAGTATTGTCCTAGCGGTCACCCATCCAACTCATGCCCGCGCGCGACGGTGCTGATCGGTTGAGAACAGCTAAGTAAACTTCGCTACGAACTCTCCACCACGCGGTGAAGCTCAATATCGCGGCGGGATTCAAACTATGGACCTGCTGCGCAGCAGTCCATAACCAATGCCACTGAGCCATCACTGCTTCCCTTTAGGTGCTTGGCGACCGATTTTTTACTTGAGGGTAGTAGCTATCCAGGCGGGCATTCGTAAAATGCTCTTCTACCACGCGGTGAAGATTAAGCCCGCGACGGGATTCGAACCATGGACCTGCTGCGCGGAAGTCCATAACCTATGCCACTGAGCCGTCACTGCTTTACAAAATATGTTGTAGTAAAAGCAGTAACTTGCTAATTATGTAATAAATAATTATTGTAGGTAAATATTTACTACATCAATATGAAAAGAACAAACTAATACATTTACTATGTACCTACAAATCATTGTACCTACTTACTAAATATTTACCTACTATAGGTGAAATAACATCAGTATGTTATTATAAAACGAACGAAAATTATAACAACAGGTACCTACTGTCCGAACCAAAATGTATTCCTCTGTGAATATATAATATTATTTTATAAGAAATACCTACACACGTCGTGACGTAGCTTGAGACACTATCTCCGTCCGTCGCGCGTCGTCAAACATCGTAATTCGTTCGGCATGGTTCGGCTTTCATTGATATATCGCAAACAAGTGTGCGTAATTAGCGTAGATGCAATACGGGTGTGTGATGCGCGATCACTATCTTCGTACTACTCATCACGGAGTCTTACCCTTTCCCACAAAGGTATAGGTGAAATAGTATGCTTTGTGGCCTCGCCCGCTGATAAGTTCGAGCCGTCGGCAAGTGCATCCTTAATATGCTCTTCATTTCGAATATGACGACAGTAAATATAAATCAGTTAGGTATACAAACAATATTTCATATATTAAATAACAATTTAATTTAAAGTAAATTTTAAGTTAATGATTAGATTCAGGCGTTACTTTGCGGAAATCCATATTTAATACTAACTAATATTTGAAAAATATTTTAAGAAAATTATTTTCCCGATCATGTGCTCGTATAGTCAAGACCTCCTGAGGATGCTTCGTGTGGAAGCGAAACGCGTCAAAAATTCTTCCGGTTTGGCTGCGTGGCGTTTGTGACGTCACGTCGACTTAACAGGTAAATTGGGCGGAATTGTCACTAGATATATGTTTTAAGTGTTTTACTAAAATATTAATTTTTGGGGTGCCGAGCTGGAATTTCACCCTATTGCTACCTGTGGGTGTCGTAATAGGCGACTAATGGCAAAATAATACCGGAAGGTGGGCAGCAGCACATTCAGAGGAACTAATATCTTAAACTGCGATCCCCAAGACGCCTGCTAATCGTGGGGATTATGCCCCTTTAATGTGGAGGCTGTTTTCAGCAGTGGACAATCCGGCTGATACAGTACAGGTGTAGTTCCATCTAATGTTTATACGTAGAAAACTTATAATATATAGGGCAGGAACTACCAATCAAGATACGGGTGTTTATATACCCAGTTTGGTAGGTAGAGTCGCAAACTTGAACGATGTATTTAAAATTATTACCTAAATACTTTTATTTTTTCATTATATATGCACTATGTGTTAGTCGTGCTGGCAAATGTCGGTCGATAATCCACGCCCCGGCAGCCCGGTGGACTAAGTGAATGACTTTATGAGCTACCGCCATGATAAATTCAAGTTCAACTTCACTAAAATGAATTGATTTCATGCTCTTTCAAAATGAAAATATCAACCCTTACAATTGCGTAAAACTAAAAAATCATATTCGTAATTGAATTTAAAACAAACACATTCGTCAGAATCATAACTTTGCATCTCATTTCTCGTCCGTGACATATAATCTGTCAAAATTATAGCCAAGCGACTTTCACTATTGTTTAGGGCAATGAGTACTCTCATGATGGGCAAAGTACGGCCCGCGGGCCAGCTCCAGCCCGCGAGAGCATTTAATCCGGCCCGCCAACGTGTAACCGATCTAAAAATATCGGTTAACTTAATAATTAAAAATTTCACTAAATACTAATTTAAATCAGCGCGACATCTGTAGGCAAACGCACAAACGACTACCTAAATTCCATCTGAAGATGAAAGCACCTTTTAAATCAAGAAACCTAACTACCCTTGCTGCGCGCTGAGGTAGTTCAGCGACTCACCAATAGAGGTCGCGTATAACAATCAAAAATGTTAGGCCTTTGATAGCAATTACCCGTCTTCTTCTTCTTTTTCTCCATTCAATTCGACTCATATATTGACAGTTAAAACAAATGTCAATCCAGTCTGTCAGAAATAATACCACGAGTTGGTTTTTGAGTTCCGATAGAGGAACGTTTGTTTTTTGAATACTTTCAAAATCCAATGCAGTGATTGGTTTTACGACCCCAACGGTTTTGAGGCTTTTTTCGTTACCATATATGGTAGCGAAATTCGCCCCCGACATCCGGCCAACTTGATGTCTTTCCTCGACGAGGAATCATGATGACTTTGACCCCAGCCATCGACTGTGCTAGAATTAAAATAACTAAAGTGTCACTAAGACTTAATTAAAACAGTAATCTACTGACAAGCCCCAAAATCTGGGGTTCAAGTACGAGGCTGAAGTTCAAGTACGAGGCTGAACTTCCAGTACGAGGCGGAGAACTTTCCGTACGAAGCTACACACTAGCCGTACACTACCTTATACCTGACTTCTGAGTTCCGGCCGTCCTCTGACCTCCAGCACCGACCGCGGCCACCTTCTCTACAGCGATAGCTGGGAATTTCTACCGGCGCGGCGGTGTGGAGACGAGCCCTGCACGGCAGACCTGCTGCTGAGCATCAACTTGGATACTAGTGGACCGGAGCTAAGTCATTAAATAAGGAAGCTTGCCAAATTGATAAGCCTGTCTGAAATCCACGACCCTTTCTCTAATATACTTGTATTCTGATTCTTCTCTTCTTTTTTTTATGCTCCCTACTACCAACCTTAGGTAGGCAGGTGACAAACGGCCTTTCCGCATGAATAGTATAAGGCCCGCGATAATTATATTTTGATGGTTCAGAAAATATAAATGAATCAGCTAGACTAGCCATGTAGTTTATGATTGTGTTGCAAAACCTGCATTCGAAAATATTATGGCAAATCAGCAATTTCATATTTCTCACATGCCTACCATGGCAGGGCTTTCGAATAAAAGTTGAATTGTAATTTTTAACATTTGTGCAAGTATATGTAATGATTTGATATGATTAAAAGTTTCAACACAAAATATTTTTTGCCTATGATTCTGGCCCTCCTCTGAAATTTAGTTGCGGTGGTGGACGCCATCCGCCTTGTCCCTTGGGGCATAGAATATATAATGATACTACGTATAGAATGGACACTCCTCTCCCCCCACCAAAACCAGCCTTCCTCAACTCGCCACCGATGTCAGCTGTCGCTGAGCTGTCCTGAGTACGGGACGCGCAATTCGCGCACGATGACGTGACGACGAAGCGTGACGATTGTACGAGTATTTTAAAGTTGAGAATGGTACTCTTGTATGTACAATTGTGCTGTTTACGGTTGCTTATCAACTAAACGAGAAAATGATTGTTTGTTGTGAATAATGATTTTTTATTATACGAGAAGAACATAAATTACCTATTCTTGTGCTTGTAATTATTATCATTACTTGTAGAAAATGTGAACTTGGAATGATACTTTTTGTATAGTGTAGGTATGTGAAGTAATGTTACCTACTCAGTTGTGTGTTGCATATTCCTACGTCGTACATGGAGTTGGATTGTTGTGCTTGAAATGTTTCTGAAGGTGGGTAAGGTACGCATAACCTATGAAATCTAATAAGTCATAATAACCGCATCAAAGATTGTTAGATAGATAAGTACAATAATTAGTCATACGATGACAACCTTAGACTTCACGCACACATTTACGCGTGTACAAAAACAACATTTGTGTAGTGTGTGTGTAATAGGTAGTTGGAACGCGTTTTTAAATACAGAATGAGTCGAGTATCCAGGCTGTGCTTGGGGGTAGAGTGAAGCGGCAGTTCGCCCGCCTCCTCCCGTCAGTGGGGTCGCAGGTGGAGAGTCGAGGGATTCCCCACCAGCTTGCCTTCATAGACGCAGTGCTCCGTTTCAGTTCGGGCCTACCGCCGCCGCCAGGACAAAATGGTGAATGCTAATGCGATCCCATCATGCCCCACGTCGGCGAAGGACTTCTCACGAGGGCTTTAGTGGGATCAAGTCCCACAAATCCCCTTCCACTGCCCGAAAGCATTTCAAAAACAAGGTTAGTGATCGCACCGACAACGATCAAACGTTATAGTGCGATCGGTGCGTCGTCGAGCGATGTTATTAAACGCACTACTTTATTTATTATTAATTTCTGTTTCTAACATATATTAATGATCTGCCTTGCATGGTCAAAGATTTCTGCGATATTGTTTTATTCGCAGATGATACCTCTCTGATTTTAAAAGTAGATAGGAGAGACAGTGAACTAACTCATGTAAATAATGTATTATCTAAGATCTGTAAATGGTTCGCCGCTAATAATCTTCTCTTAAATTCAAAAAAGACGAAATGTTTAAAGTTTTGTTTACCAAATGTTCCTTATGTTGAACCAAACATAAAGCTTGGCCCAGATAAACTCCCTATTGACAAAGCGACAGTCTTCCTGGGAATCAAAATGGATTCCACTTTACAGTGGGATCCACATATACATGATCTCTCCGGAAGGCTTAGTTCTGCTGCATATGCAGTTCTTAGGATAAGACAGTTAACAGACGTAGCTACTGCTCGCCTAGTTTATTTCGCGTACTTCCACAGTATTATGTCGTATGGTGTATTGCTGTGGGGAACTGCTGTTGAGATAGAGACTTCTCTTTCATATATCTTTATCATACAAAAGCGTGCAATTCGAGCCATATATATAATGGGTCCCAGGGAATCTCGGAGGGATCTTTTTAAAGAAATTGATATTTTAACTTTACCAAGTCTGTATATATTTGAAAATATTATGTATGTTCGTAAAAAAATGAGTAAATTTAAATTAAACGGTGACAATCACGATTACTATACTAGGCATAAAGATAAAATAGCAGTGCCAGGTTTTAGATTAGCAAAGACAAATAAAAAGTCCTTCTTAGGTAATTGTGTACGGTTTTATAATAAAGTTAACAAATATATTACAACGCTCACAGAAGGGAAATTCAAGTTGCACGAGTAAAACATATTGAGTAAAAAATCCTACTACACGGTTTCTGATTACTTAAACGACAAAAAAGCCTGGACAATTCCACCTCTCCCAAGCTATTGCCTGTCCCCTACATAATTTAAACAAATATTGTAATAACTCTATTATATAGTAAGTATGTAACACATTGTTAAAAGATGTTTAAAAGAATGTCCCCGAGTTTCTTGCCCGTTCTTCTCGCAGTGGCTCTATACAATTTATTTGCTGAACGTGGCAGTACAATGTAGAATATTTCAATACTAAAATTTTTAATTGACCTTCATAAGAGCGTCGTAGACGCCTAAATTGAATAAACGATTTTGACTTTGACTTTGACTTTATTTCTATAATGTCAATGTCAGATTGATATCAACTCGAATTGTAGAATGTAAATGTCAAATGTTTATGACTCACTAAAATCCTCAAATAGATTAAATTATGTAGGTACCTTCAATCCGAAGGGTAGATTAATTACAGGTTTGTGATAATAAATTATGTTTATGGTGTAAAGTACTTGAACCCAACGAGTACATCAATTAGACTTTTATAAAATATTTCTGAGATATGGATTGACCTTTCACTACCAATATCAACCTTGTTCCGTACAGTTCCTGGTTTAAGAATTTATGAACTGTTCCATATCGTCCTGTTTGATGTCGTGAGAGAGCACTTAGGGAAATAATGCGTAGAATGAGAACCATGCCAATAGTCACGCCGACTTGACGTTTTGTGCACAACAGAGCCTACCGCCTTAGAACACTCATGCAAAGCAGCTCATGCAAAGGTAGCAGGTATAATATGAACAAGAACATCACTGAGGAGGGAGATAGAAACGATCTGAAGCGCTGTAATAGTACATTGTACATCGAGGGGAGAAAACGATCTATTTATGTTCGAGAGTTTGCTTAAGCCCGACGCGGAGGGCTTAAAGACAACTCGAGAACAGAAATAGAACTTTCTCCCGAGTGATACATAGTGCTTTATACTACACCTAGGAGGAAAATAAAATCATTATACGTTTTCTCGTACTTACCTCGAGACTTCTCAGGCGTTAAGTTCTTTATGACTTCTTGAGCTGCATTTCTTGTTTCTGGTGGCGTCATCATTATAAAATCGTCACTTTCACTATCAGATGACATTTTGGAAAATTATTTAGAATAATTAAAAGCGTACTGTTAAAATATCAATTTATTAAAAACAAAATTTAACCAAACATAACAAATTGCCGCGCTTTTTTTCTCGTAGTGCAAAAGAAGGTTGCCAACCTCCTTTCATTGAAAATCGAGTACAAATAAAAATCACACCTCTTTTTTTCTAAGTATTTGATATAAAACCTTTTATAGATAGATTTTTTATATGTAAGCAGCTAAAAACAAAAGAACGCTACCAGAGCAGGTATGGATTTTCATACAACATTCCTTCACTGCTACGGAGTGAAGGAATGAAAACCCATATAACTTTCCCCGCCGTACATTTATAAGGGAAAAATGACGAACTTTATAACATGTTTTTGAACGAGTAATGAGACCTTTTCTGAGTGGGTGTGGTATAAATGGTATTTTCAACACACTCGCTCGTAACGGGCCTTTAAATGCACCGATTTTAGTGTCATAATATAGTCTATTACGCACTCGTGCTATTTTTTATTTCACCGCAATAGTGTTTTAAATAGAAAAAAAAACAACGTTTTAATACTTCTCACCAAGCAGATTGTAGTTTGTTTCGTTAGTTTTTCACTTAAAAACAAACCAAAGAGATTTTACCTACTGAAGTAGAAATTTAGGAGATTTAATTATAAACCTTCTTAATCAGATTATTATTGCTATCAAAAAGATCAAGAAAATATTTTCGTATCGAAATTTTCGTATTCGTTCCTCGCGAGTGTGTTGAAAATCGTCGTATGAAACTTAAGCGCGTTGTTTATCACAATTTCTATTCCATTTAAACATCCTCCATTAAAACCCATCTCGGTTGTAATAAATAACTTCGCGCACTTGTTGCATAATGTACTATTTCAGGGTTACAAGAGGGTTTTCCCTCGCCCAAAGTCCGGTGGAGTCAGTGTGGAAAAACAAAACGTTAGCCCATTCTTTCAACACACAACGGAACCTGATCTAATCATCATTAATATTAAGTTTTATTATGTTTCATAATTATATTGACCTGCTTCTTATTTATGCTCGCCTAGTACTTTCTAATTATACGACCTTTTTAGTATGATTTCTAATATCTTTATTTTCACTATTAAATTCAGAATTCTGTGACAAACAGACAAACAGCGTTTCTGTTTTTAGCGTTGACTTTCACAAAATCCTTAAAAAGAACTAACAACACAATTTTCAATAATTTGTAAGTTTACCTCTGATTCAAATATGAACTTATGGCACGTAATTAATACTATTAGGTATTATAACTTTAGTCACAACTCACAAGTGAGTTTCAAATATACTATTTATTGGAAACTATAGCGTCGTTGTCAAACCAAAATCTGCTATGTGCACAAATAATACTTAAGAGATATTGAAGAAATAATATATCCTGAAAAATTTTATATGGAATGTTATTTGACAAGCAATTTAAAATGAAAGTCTTAGATTATATACATGTTCTTATTAGGATTTTGTTTATAAAAACATTTTTTTTTTCGTAATAATTTGAAAGATGAGTAATTTAAGCACATAACAGACTTTAAAATGTCAATTATGTGTCACATAACAGGTATTAGTAAAAAATATTTGTCATTTATGTTAGTGATTTATTATTGATAATTATACACAAAACAAGTTTTAATCAAATTTATATTTAAGACAATCGTAAAATGGATGGTCGTCACGGTCTATAAAAGGTTTTAGCTCTTCAGGGACATGCCTTCATTGTGGAAGAAGTTTATATTCATGTGGATGGCGAAGTTTGAAGCATACTTCAACAGTAGACATGTACAAAAATGATCTACTATCATTTACTGTGGGATCAGCCTTCGTTTACCAGGTCTGATAAACTGATAATTAGATAATTAATTTACATAATCCTTAAGAAGATCAAAATAAATTACTCTAATATCGTAGGGTTGCTTAGGCCGCGCTTGACGCATTCTCCTTATGTAATCTTGAAGTGTATAATCGGGGGCTTTATATAATTTTCGATAGTATAGTGGACACTATCAACCTCCATCATAGTATGACCCTTTTCCAGAATTATTTGTTCCACTTCTAATCTAAAAAAATAAGCAGAGTTACATAATACACTTGCCAAAACTTTACTTCTATTTTAGTTACATCGATCACTAATTATGGTGATGTGTTTATAAGCTTTGCATGTAGTTTTTAGGTAATCAATTACGCAGCTTGTGAACTCGTCGGATGTAACACCTCCATCTGCTTCATGCCAAAAATATATAGTCACATATCCAGTATGAGAACTATAAATTTTAAAATTATGATACTGTAGTTTCTGCTTATAATACAATGCACTGGCAAGTAATTTTGGTGCTAAAAGGACAATTTGCACGTCAACAGATACCTATCACTATGCTATCCGGGTTATCCTTCAAGTTTTCGATCGCTTTATTTTAAGCGCTTCGTGCTTCATCTTTTTTCTGGATATGAGTCTTTTAGTCTTCTTGTGAAACATTTTTTAACCGAAAACTAGAACATACATCGCATTGATCCTTCCTAGGTTTGTGAATTGAAATGTTCTCTTTTTTGAGTACGCATAAGAAGGTATTCCTTGAAGCCATCGAGATATTATTACTAACGTATAGAGTCGCTATTCTCAACAATCGTCATGTTCCATTCTGTTAGGAATAAACTTAAAGCCGCTGCAGCGCTGAAACCATAATTACTGGTGTCTAATTAGACTCTATAAGAACACTGTGCTAGTACGCTTGGTACAGTTTTCTCGCGCCCAAAAGGTCATAAACGCTGGGAATTTTCGGGCGCTTACGCGTTTCGTTCAATTATATACTACGACTAGTCGCTCTCACAGAGTGAACCGACTACAGAAGTGACATACATAGCTAAATACCTAATACGTTTTAATTGTTTTTTAATCAGTAACAATTGAAGCGACCAGAAGGTGGGAAGCAGTGCCTTATAAAGAACTGTAATTTTACACTGCGATCCCCAAAACGCTTGCCAATAACGGGGAATGCCTGTGTTCAACGGTGGACGTTATAGCTGTTAATGATGGTTTAGATAAATAAAACTGAGGAGTAAATTGTCAAGCGTGAGTTACGAAAATTAAAGGTAATCCAAATGCTCCCGCCCACAACCAGTTGGCCAAGTCCAAATCAGTCCAGCCATTTGGAAGTTACGATGATAAACAGAAATAATTTTTACCTGTGTCAAACGTTTTTCGTCGAGAGTAAAAAATAGGTAATTAACTCAATGTTGCTATTTATCATATCTGTCCACTTAATCTATAACGTATTCACTACATGAACATGGCCGCCTACGCTGTGCCGTGAAGCATGGCCTTGTGCGATTACAAATCGACAAAATAATAATGTAATAGGGCGTGTTTAATTAAAAAATCTGAATTTACTTGTGAAAATTGATTCCATCGCTTTTATTTGTTCTTTCCGAATGGTTTTTGCAGTATCTTAAGATGCAGGATGGCATTATGAATAAGCAATATTTGAACGAAATGCGCGTGTAATCTCTACGAGCGCCCAGTAGCGTGTGGGTGAGAAGATGCCGGCCGGCTTCTTTGCACTGTACAACTATGCTTGTTTGAGATTTCGCGTCTAGTATATATACGTCAATGCTTGAAACTTGGTTTGGTAAACTGCATGCATGTGCAGATTTCATCGAAAAATTGACTCGACGTAAATGCGCTTCGATGATGCCCAACAATAGTGGCTTGGCACTTTCGGAAGTGCCATTCATTACAGAATCATTACCTCTTAAGTTCCTGGGGGAGACATCAATACTACGGTTATGTAAAATTAGTGAAGGGCATTCATTGTCATCTCCCTTTGACGAAATATCTTTAACCTAGCTTAAGAAAAAATCTCGTCCGAGATCAAGTGTGTTTAAAAAGAACCTACACACTTTTTCTCTAGTATTTTGTGAATTATACTTAGGTACAATAATATCAAAACCATTTTTTTTTTCACACCAAGTGGTGGTAGGAAACGATGAATCATCGCTTTGATCAGGGGTTGAATTCACTTTCATGCTGTTTTCATGCACGTAAGAAGATGTAGACGGTTGATTGACCACGGCATAATTCAAAAGATCTTCATTCAGGTTTATCGATTCTCCGAGATTTTCGCATAAAATCTGCTGATTTTCATTTGTCATGAGCAGTTAACACTTAATCTACTATTTTCTTTCCCCTACTCATTGTGCACTCTATAAAATAGCATTAATTCACTTATAACTTGATGTAACGTATGTGCTTAGCCAACGAATACACTTTAGTAACTGACTGCCACCAACTAAATAAAATTCATTCATATAGGTAGGATACAAAATGAGAGCACTGAAATTTGAGGGTAAACGTAAATAAAAGTGAAGCATAATCATACACTACAATATAATTGCAAAGCAAAACTATCATAACTAAGAGGTATGTATTACTGTTTAAAGTTGTAATAGAAGTATGTTTATTGTTTATATCTGTTTAGACTAAACACATAAGAGATGTTTCACTCTGTAAACCATGATCAAATAAAATATCCTATGAGACATACAGCCACATAGCAGTCATTATTTGCCAATATTTTAGCTGCTGCACATAGCATATTTTATTAATTGGCCACTGTTCTTCGTATAGTGGTCATAAGCACATAACAGTTTTATTATATGAAAGTTTGGGTAGCGAACTAATCACAATGGTCAAAATGTTAAATTCTCAAAAAAGCGCACATAGCAGATTTTAGTTTGACAACGACGATAGCCCATTGTTCAAGTTCCTTCCATTTAGTTTAGATATCTGCTTACATTGTGAATCAGTAAGTAATGCGGCTTGATCCCGATAGGTGTCGCAGATAGCAAGTGTAAGGAGTTCATTCAATGGTAGCTAGATGGCGCTGTCCAATGTTAAAACATGCAAGCACTTGCATCGATCAAATAGAGAGCCGTAGCGCCAATTTCAAATTTTGTATGAGAGCTAGATACGCTATCGAATATTATAAATTGATTGCAATATACGTTAGTGCAGCTACTTGAGCGGTTTCATTTATAACCCACAGTAGTACTAGGTCGACATTAGGGATTTCCCTAAACATTGGTCCTATACGAGCGGATAGGACGGTGAATCTTCGAGTTCACACGTACTCGCAGTGGATCGCTGCAATAAACTGAGTACGTGGGCCATCGGCTGGCGAACCATCTGGGGTTACAGCTGGCATTGGAAGGAGCACGCTTTGCTAGAGGAGCGGCGGCAAGGCGGACGTGGAGAGGATCACCGTGAAGCAGCTTAGTGACCGCGGAGCTACATCGGAGCTGGCTGGCACGAAACTATAGTGAAAAAGGGCAAGTGCAGTGTGAATAGTGAGTACTTTCAACTATACTTCATGAGTGTAAACTTAATAAATTCAAGTGAACATCAAGATAGACTTTTAACTGTAGTTTGATATAAGACTTAGAATATTTTACTGCATGTGGATAGGGACTTAGAATAATTTGGTAAAAAACGACGGAACGAGGAATCTATGCCCAAATTTTTACCAAGTTGTTCGTTTTCAAACACTTGTAAAATTTTCGCGGATTTGCTAGGACTTAGATTAATTTTAATTTATAATTTGTATATTAAATTAAGATTCGATTTAAACATAAATAAATATGGAAGGCCTTATTAAGGTTCAGCTGGATTTACAAAATAACATAAAAAAGGCATTGTCAAACTTTAAAAAAAGTCCTAAAGAACGAATAACTATAGAATATTTAGAATGTAGAATGGAAAATTTAGAAAGAGATTGGTCATTGTTTAGATCTAACAATGGCAAGTTGTATGAGACTTCAAAGGCAGAAGAATTAGAAAAATCTATTTATGTTGTTAAGGATATTTATGATTGTGCAGAGGACAGCTATTTGACTTACAAGTCGCTGATGAAAACATTAATAAATCAGTTTTCAATTGAAACTAATCCAATTTCTAAGTCAAGTTCAAGTTGTCTTGTAAAATTACCAAAAATTTCTATCCCGACATTTAGTGGGTTATATTCAGAATGGACTACATTTCACGATTTGTTTACTTCACTAGTTCATAATAATGATTCATTAGATAACGTACAAAAGCTACACTATTTAAAAACTCATTTATCGGGTGAGGCTGCACAGTTATTAAAGCACACTCCTATATCAGCAACTAGTTACACTCAATGTTGGTCACTACTGGTAAAAAGATATAACAATAAAAAATATTTATCAGATTGTATCTTGAATAGATTATTTGGTCAGAGACGGCTTAATACAGAATCTGCTTCAGGGTTAAAGGAACTTTTTGATACCACTGTTGAATGTATGAACGCATTAAAAAATATTGACATTGATGTTAGCACTTGGGATATTATAATAATCCATATTGTGATTGGTAAATTAGACCCAGAGACCCGTAAGCAATGGGAACTGCACATTTCTACTTCTTCGGAAACGAATGAGTTGCCAACGCTAGATCAATTGTATGGATTTCTTGAAAGTCACTTTCGTGCACTTGAATTCATTGATTTCAAAAGACCTCAGATACAATACATTGGTCCTCAACAAACAAGAACAAAAACGTTGTTAGCCACTAACGGGCCCGGCTTGAGCTGTGAATATTGTGGAGAAAATCATAAGCTATGCTTCTGCAAAAAATTTGCAAAACAACTTACTGCTCAAAGACGTGATTTTGTTTCTAAAAACTCTTTGTGTTTTAACTGCTTAGGTGGTAATCATGTAGTGTATAATTGTAATAAACCTACTACTTGTAAAATCTGCAAAAAACGCCATCACACTTTATTACACTTAGAATACAATGGGAACACTACAGAGCAAGGGATCGAAGAGCCGCTTGAGAATGATGATTCACCGGTGGCTGATCCTCAAGTAGTCTCTTGTCTGTCGACTAGAGAAGTTAAGAGGCACGGACAGGTGTTATTAGCAACTGCATTGGTATCCGCCGAGTCTGAATCAGGCAAAAATCAATTAGTACGGGCTTTAGTAGATCAAGGCTCTCAAGCCTGCTTCATAACAGAAGCTACAGTTCAACTTCTCCGACTCAGAAAGAAACCTGTTAGAGGAACAATTACTGGTGTAGGTGGAGACAAAAAATTAACCTCTAGATACGTGGTGAACCTTAATCTCAAATCACGCATTGATAAAAAATTTAATCTACAGATAAACGCTTATGTTCTTAAAAATATTACGTCATATCTTCCGGAACAAAGGGTAGACCAAGTTAATTGGATAGAGTTAACAGAATTGTGTCTAGCAGATCCACATTTCAACGTGCCAAACAAAATAGACTTATTGTTGGGAGCTGATGTGTTTTCCCAAATTGTAAAGGACGGCCTTAAAAAGGATCCGACAGGAGCACTTATAGCACAAGACACTATTTTCGGTTGGATATTGTCTGGCAGTATTGTTAAAGATCATGGCTATGAAGAGAGACCTAATGTCACAGCAATGCACGCACAGTTTCAAGAGGATGACATTTTGAAAAAGTTCTGGGAACTAGAAGATCAACCTCACAACATAAATATCCAATGGAATGAAGAAGAACAAAAATGTGAAGAGCTATTCTTAAATACTACTACTAGGACAGTAGATGGACGTTATGTTGTAACCTTACCGTTCCGGAATGATCCACCACATTGCCTGGGAAGAAATTCACGACAAATAGCTGAAGTTCGATTTAGGGCACTTGAAAAGAGACTATCAAAGGACACAGATCTCCGGAACAACTATACAGCTGTTATGAATGAGTACATACAATTAGGACACATGCGTCTTATACCTAAAAGTGATAAAAAAAGAGAAGAAGCAGTCTATCTACCCCATCACGCTGTCGTCCGAAATGATAAAAGCACTACAAAGGTTCGCGTTGTATTCAATGCTTCAAGCAAAAACAAGGAAGGAGTAGCGTTAAATGATGAGCTGATGGTTGGGCCAAAACTTCAAGCAGACCTACGTCATTTAATTTCACGCTGGAGAGTTTATCCAATTGTACTAGTAGCTGATATTATCAAAATGTACCGACAGATCAAAATCTCCGAAAAGGACACATTGTTTCAGCGTATATTATGGCGCGAATCTCCAGAAAAGGATATTCAAGATTACGAGTTATTGACGGTCACTTTTGGGACTGCATCTGCTCCTTATCAAGCAGTAAGAGTACTGCATCAGATCAGCACTGATGAAGGCAGAGAATTTCCGTTAGCTTCACCAATACTTAAAGAATCGTTCTATATGGATGACCTAATGACGGGTGTTTTCGAAGTTGAGGAAGGTGTAGATATATACCATCAAATAAAGGAGTTACTTAAAAAAGGAGGCTTTTGCCTACAGAAGTGGAATAGCAATAATGAAAAATTATTAGCAAAAATACAGAGAAATGAGGCTGAAACGTTGAAAGAATATGAAAGCAAAACACTCATGTCACAGGAACACAAGCAGGTTATTAAAACTAATGCACAGGACAAAAAAATCTCAAATAATGTAAAAGATCTAAAGGTAAAAAGAGAAATAGAAAAATCTGAAAATATTACAAAGATTTTAGGTATAACCTGGGACCGTAGCGGAGATTACTTCCAGTATACGGTGAGTCTCCCTTCTGCAACTGGACCTGAAACAAAAAGGACTGTTATATCAGTAATAGCCAGACTATACGACCCTCTCGGCTGGATCGCGCCTTCAATAATTATAGCAAAAATGTTTATTCAAAAGTTGTGGCTAGCAGGAATAAGCTGGGATGATCCTATATCAGCAGAGCTACAAAGGGAATGGTCTACTTACCGTGACGAACTGATACATCTGACCTCAATTCGAATACCAAGGTGGTTAGGCACACCTACAATGGATTCCAAAGTAGAGTTACACGGATTCTCCGACGCATCAAAGTTTGCATATGCCGCTGTAGTATATCTAAGAACAATAGACGGTACCGGTAACGTACGAGTTTCTTTAATTGCTGCAAAAACAAGAGTAGCACCAATTAAACAGGTAAGCATTCCACGTCTTGAACTTTGTGGAGCGGTGCTGTTATCAAGACTATTAATAGAATTAGCAAAAGTCTATAATATCAACAAGAGCTATTTAAAGGCATGGACGGACTCAACTGTCGTTCTTGGTTGGCTTAATAGCCATCCAAGTAGATGGAAGACTTTTGTAGCTAACAGAGTATCAGAGATTCTAACAAATCTAGATTCTTCCCAATGGTATCACGTTATGTCGAAACAAAATCCCGCCGATTGTGCGTCAAGAGGCGTACTACCAGGATCACTGGCAAATAATGAAAATTGGTATACAGGACCACCATTTCTAAAAGAAGTTAATATAACATATAAAAAGCCATCATATGTAAATGTTAATATGGAAGAAGCTGTTAAGGCACTCGTATGTACACAGTCCGAGGAGTCATTTTTGACACGGTTCTCTTCTTTGCAAAGACTTTTAAGAGTTTTAGCTTATTGCCGAAGATTTTATAGCCGAGATAATAACAAAAAAACTTATTTAACCAAAAAAGAAATCGATCAAGTACTGTTATGTTGTATTAAAAAAGTGCAGAGGGAAGAGTTTAACGAAGAGTACACACAGTTAGAAAGCAAAAACCATGTGCTAGCAAAAAATAGTAAGCTTAAGTCTCTGTGCCCATATCTTGATAAAGACGGGCTAATGAGAGTGACTGGTAGATTACAACAATCTGAATTAGCTGAAGAAACAAAATATCCAATAATATTACCACACTCTTCTCATTTCACTAACCTGATTGTCTCAGATGCTCATAAAAAAACTCTCCACGGAGGAATCCAACTCATGGTAAACTATCTGAGAACCACATATTGGATTGTAGGTGTACGGAGCCTTGTTAAACAACACGTGCGTCGGTGTGTTACTTGCATTCGGCAAAACGCTAAGGTCCAAAATCAATTCATGGGATCTCTTCCTTCTGTTCGCTGTGCTCCTGCAAGAGCATTTTTAAAAAGTGGAGTAGACTATGCAGGGCCTATAAAAATAAGAACAACAAAAGGCCGTGGACATCATTCTTACAAAGGTTATATAGCCCTATTTATTTGCATGGCTACCAGAGCCATACATTTAGAAGTAGTAAGCGATATGAGCACTCAAACATTCTTGGCGGCTTTCAGGAGGTTCGTATCAAGGCGTGGTCACTGCTCTGAAATATTTAGTGACAATGGTACAACGTTTGTAGGTGCTGCTAAGGAGTTACAACATATTAAAATAATTCAGCAAGAGGCAGCAGAACATTTAGAAGTGCACGGGACTTCTTGGCATTTCATACCTCCGCATTCACCAAATCATGGAGGTTTGTGGGAAGCAGGCGTGAAGGCTACAAAATTCCACCTGAAACGAGTAATAGGTGACTATACACTTACGTTTGAAGAAATGAGTACACTTCTGAGTCAGGTAGAAGCATGTTTAAATTCACGCCCTATTACCGTAGATAGCTCAAACCCTTCTGAACCCCTTCCGCTGACTCCAGGTCATTTTTTAATAGGAGGACCGCTGCTTGAAATACCTGAGGCTGAATCTTATTTAGAATCACATATCAGTGCATTAACTAGGTGGCAACTCATTCAACGAATGTTGCAAGACTTTTGGAGCCGCTGGTCTAAGGAATACTTATGTAACTTAATGAATAGATACAAATGGAGTGTAAAAACCCCAGAGCCAAATATAGGAGACTTAGTTCTTATAAAGGAAGATGATATGCCGCCATGTCGTTGGTTGATGGGTAAAGTCGTTGAAAAACATCCTGGAAAGGATAACATCACCCGCGTAGTCACACTTCGTACGAAGGGGTCTCTTTTAAAAAGACCAACATTCAAACTGTGTACTCTTCCGATAAATGAAAATGATAGTACGTAGATAAAAGGCAAAATGATAGTCCATATTAATGGTAGCTATAAGAAATGTATAAGAGACAAGGATGATTTCATGTTGAAGTGTCACTCTTGAATCATGTAACTGCAGCATGATAAACTAATATATCCTTAGGATTAAGATAGCTTTTTAATTTCTAAGTACCCATAGCCATTATGAACAATTATGTATACACATACCTATATTCACAAAATTTGTATAACATTATAAACGGAGTCCACCAAAGATCTATGTTTGTTGTAAAGTACATTTCGTCACTAAATGTCCTTGGTGGGCTGTATGTTCAAGTTCCTTCCATTTAGTTTAGATATCTGCTTACATTGTGAATCAGTAAGTAATGCGGCTTGATCCCGATAGGTGTCGCAGATAGCAAGTGTAAGGAGTTCATTCAATGGTAGCTAGATGGCGCTGTCCAATGTTAAAACATGCAAGCACTTGCATCGATCAAATAGAGAGCCGTTGCGCCAATTTCAAATTTTGTATGAGAGCTAGATACGCTATCGAATATTATAAATTGATTGCAATATACGTTAGTGCAGCTACTTGAGCGGTTTCATTTATAACCCACAGTAGTACTAGGTCGACATTAGGGATTTCCCTAAACACCATTTTGATGATATTTGGTCACTGAATGAGATTCAAAATTATTTAACAAGTCAAAATGTTTTAAGTTAAAAGTATCAGGCAAACATTACTTCAAAGGGTGACCATATCTCAGGTACAAGAAAGCAATGAGGTTGTACGATTAGATTAGTCACAGGTGAAATCGAAATCATCGATGACATTCAAGAATCGCACCCAGGAGGTTCTCTTCAGTTCACGAGTAGGACGAACAGAACGACGAGCGAGAACATAAAAGCAAACGAATAAATTAATATTTAATATTTGGAAAATGTACAAACCATACCAATCTGATTTAAAAAATATATATTCAGAATCTACCCAGAATCTACACTGCACAGTTAAGTTGGTGGTACATACCATACGAATCTGATTTAAAAAATATATATTCAGAATCTACACAGAATCTACACTGCACAGTTAAGTTGGTGGTACATACCAACTTAACTGTGCAGTGTAGATTCTGTGTAGATTCTGAATATATATTTTTTAAATCAGATTCGTATGGTTTGTACATTTTCCAAATATTAAATATTAATTTATTTACACAGAATCTACACTGCACAGTTAAGTTGGTATGTACCACCAACTTAACTGTGCAGTGTAGATTCTGTGTAGATTCTGAATATATATTTTTTAAATCAGATTCGTATGGTTTGTACATTTTCCAAATATTAAATATTAAATATTACACTGCACAGTTAAGTTGGTATGTACCACCAACTTAACTGTGCAGTGGGCGAGGGCGCTGCTGATCAAGGAAATCAACTACAAACTGTCACATTTTGAAGGAATATTGTAGTTCTTTTTTCTGCCACTTGAACAGATAAGTTGGTGGGTCTGTACAGTCCCACCAACTTATCTGTTCACGTGGCAGAAAAAAGAACTAAAACGTTCCCTCAAATTGTGACAGTTTGTAGTTGATTTCCATGACCAGTAGCGCCCTCGAAAACTGCACAGTTAAGTTGGTGGTACTATAAATGCTTTCAAATCTATGATACGAACGAAGTTAAATCAATACATGTTTTGAGGATACCTTTCTTTCGGACCCGAAGTTCAAAACTTCGACGAATTTGAGTTCCTAGAAAACGCAATGTTGATAACGTGCCGAGGGCGAGGCAATATATGATGTGATGATAGAACGAACTACGTTATCAAAACATACGCAAAGCCCAAGAAAGAGTAAAGAAACAAATGTTTGGCATAAGAATTAAGTACATAAATATTTACCTTACTAATCTAGATCTAGGCAATATCAACCAAACTTTATTGATAACTGTATAAACGGACGTCAATTCGTATACTAATAAATTTATCTACAGATATTAACCACTTTTTTTACCAACGGTATGCCTTAATTATCAAAACACTACAAACTATATACAAAACTACCGACGAATTATTTATTCGCAGAACAACACTACATTCACATCCTCGAGACCTCTGGTGTTGCGGATGTTCGTGGGCGACAGTGATCACTTACCAGCAGGTGAGCCGCCTTCTCGTTTTCCATCGTATAACATAAAAAAAAACACTGCAGCTACTACAACGAAAGCATTGAGGTAAATTTAAGGCCATTACAGTCCAAATGCTCCAGTCTACTACCAGTTGGTAGCATGCTCAGCATGCTTATCATGCTTGCACAACGTCGCTTCCCACGACGCCGATTAATGGAAGTTAGTTACACTACGCCCCTCTCACAATTGCATCCTTCCCGTCGGCAATTTAAATGTAGACACTCGAAAAGAAAAACGCTTTCAGAATTTTAATAAAACTATGAAATTACCGTTTCATTGTAATAGGTACTTTGAATTGACATAGAACCTTCATGGTTTGAGATTTTTGAGTGAAACTTTTTTCACATGGTACCTACGTATGAGGTTCTGAATCTTTTAAAAAATGTGCAACATTTGATTATCGACTTTCAGTTGTTTTTTTTTTATTCAGCTTAGACAAGAATGATGGATTCGAATATTCGAGTAATTTTTAATCTCGACGTCTGACACAGAACTAACGCGGCAGAAACAGCTCCCAATATCAATGTTGCGTTTGAAGAAGGGACTGCTAATGAACGCACGGTGCGATTTTGGTTAACGCTTTTGTGATGGAAACTCTGATTTGAAGAACGAACCACGTGGAAGACCACCAATACGGGTGATTAGCAATGAATTGAAAGAGATGGTGGAAGCCGACCCGAGCCAAACTACCCAGGAATTAGCGGCATGGTTTAACGTTACCTTACCAACAATATTGAATTATTTGCGTCAAAACAATAACATCAAAAAAATATGAAAAATGTATGCCTCATGATTTGACTGATCTGCTGAAAGAAACATGTGTTAAAACTTTTGTTGCCTTGTTGAATCGATACAGAAATGAAGGAATATTGGATCGAATTGTGACATGTGATGAGAAGTGGATTCATAACGATAACCGTAAGCGAAAAATGCAATGGCTGACCCCAGGTCAAACGCCGCAACAGTGTCCTAAAGCAAAACTTACCAATAAAAAGGTAATGGTTACTGTTTGGCGGTGTCAGCATGGTGTTATTGCTTTCTCCGATCTGGTCAAGCAATAACGGCAGATGTCTACTGTGCCGAACTCAAAATAATGATAGCAAAATTAGCACTGAAACAGCCCCGACACATGAATCGATCTTCACCATTATTGCTCTAGATATGATATGATTATTGCTAGATCACCAGAGTTCTATCGCAAAAGGCATAAATGACCTTCCTATTAGATAGCAGCAAAGCACCCCCCCCCCCCCCCAATCCCCTCCTAATACAACGAATTAACAAAATAAAATCAACGGAGCAGGGACAGTATACCAGGCGGTCATATGTTCAAAGAGCCAATCAAGGCGGTTGATAGGGATAAGACCGCAATTTGTGGTTTTTCCTATCATATAGCATCCTATGAAGTGAAGAAAACATTAATAAGTATACCTATATACTAGGAGAGCAGAAGTTATGGAAGGTTTTATTTTAAGTGGTTGAAGTAGGAATTACCAAACACTGAAAAGTTTTGGAAAATAAGATGTGCTCCCAGCCCACACGGGCCCAAAGTAGTATAACATTATATGTTATACATAATATGTTCTATGCCCAAAGTCTCTGCACCAAACGGCTTAAATATTGAACTTTGTTTTAGGGTATTCTCAGCGCTCCCCATAAATAGCAGGTTCAGAGCTGGAACCTAAGTAGTTTCTTCAGGAATGTGTTCAGGATGCCCAGAGTGTAAACATACTAAAAAGTGTCTGCTACGTAATGAAAGCTAATAAAATTTACTACAACTTTTATCCAATCCACTTTTTCGACATTCTAATAAGTTTTCGAGTATCACGCTCCGAAATAGAGAAAATGTTTTTCAGCGTAACGGACCTAATGTTGAAAACTATAAATTAGATATTTTATTGATAGAATAAGCTGGGAGTACCTCCAAGTGGTGAAGGCAATTATAGTTTGTTTCATTCCTTTTTCATATAAAAACAAACCAAAGAGTTTTTTACCTACCTGATCTTTTTTATTGCAATAATAATGTGAATAAGAAGTTTTATAAACTAACTAAAGTCTGTCGCCAAGCGGCAAGACGGTGTGTTCCGGCAGCAGTCCTTGAGAGCCAGAGAAATTACAGGCACGTGAGACTTAAGAACTATGTCTCAAGGTGACGGGCGCAGTGCAATTCGTAACTTGTGACGAAATGTATCTGTTATAGGCAGAGGTTAGTCCGCTTAACATCAGGTGGGCCTCGAGCTTGTTCCGTCACAATAACATAAAAAAAAGCTTAATCTTCTAAAGTTAAAACTTTGTATATGTAAAGCATATTCCGATTAGTTTTTTATTATATCTAGTACTAGATATATATCAACAAATTGACTATGGAAAAAATTAAGGTAGTTCGGTGTTTTCGTCAGGGCCGTCTATATTAGGGAAATCAGCGCGCCAATAATTAAATATTTTTTTATCAAAATTTTCGTACTTGATCCTTGCAATTGTGTTGAAAAACGTCGTATGAAACGCGTGTGATATGTTGATAATTACTCACTCGGCACCCTCATCGCTATATCGCCCCGCGTGTAATGATGAAGATACCACACTTCACTATCACTATCACTACATAGTATAAAACAAAGTCACTTTCTCTGTCCCTATATCCCTATGTATGCTTAAATCTTTTAAACTACGCAACGGATGTGGTTGCGTTTTTTTTAATAGATAGAGTGATTCAAGAGGAAGGTTTATATGTATAATAACATCCATTAAATAGTAAAGAAATACTGTTATGTTTGAGGTTTCTAATGTGATGTCGTAAATAATTACATTTTTCCGCTTACATTGCAAACGCAAGCTGAACCCTACGAGATTTTATCAAAATAATGTACTAAGTATTGTACACATTGAAAATGTCTACAGAAAACTTTGCTATGGTATATTATGTTTATAATTGCGGGACGTAGCGTTTGCCGCGGTTCCGGCCGGCCCGGGCGGCGGGAGCGTGTAGTAGTGTAAAAATGTGAAAGTAAATAAGAAAAAATGTAATGTATGAATTTAGATATTCCAAAGATAGCAGGACATTTTCATGGTTTAGGGAAAGAAGAATTGTTTCACTCTAAATTTAACGCGTGCGGGCCACGGGCAGTAATGCATGAATAAATCAAAACTACTGGATCGATTTTAATAATTTTTTCAGTGAATGATATGGGCTATATATGTTATACCCGTGCGAAGCCGGAGCGGGCCGCTAGTGTATCATAATTACGGAAATCTGGCAAACCAGAAGCCATTAGGCCTAGAGTAGGCATGAATGCAAAATTTCACCGAAATGAATACTTTTTTATTACTTACTCATATTTTACTCTTTTTATCCTCTTTGTGATTAACCTTCTACCTTAATCTCTCCTAATGGTTCCTAAGTGATGGTGAGGTCGAAGATGTTAATAGCTAAACCTAGAATTACTGACACTCAAGGGCGGACAGAAACAAACTGTAAGATATATAGATACATAGATAGATTTTCTACTTGAGGTAACGCCTACTTAAATATAAATAGCATACTTCTTTGTCGTTATAAATTGTTTAACATGGGGCTAGTAGGGCGTTAGGGGACATTGAATGTAAAAAAAAATGAAAAGTTAATGAAAAAAACACTGTTGTATTGAGTGAAACTGATACTTCTTCATCTTACCCTTAACCCAGTTATATTAGGTTTTTTTTTATTGTGACAGAAACAACCGAGATGCCCACCTGCTGTTGTTAAGCGGACTAACATCTGTCTAGAACAGATGCATTTCATCACAACCGACGAATCATTGCACTGCGCCCGTCACCTTGAGACGTAGTTGTTAAAGTCTCATGTGCGTGTAATTTCACTGGCTCTCAAGGACTGCTGCCGGAACACATCGTTAGGTGCTTGGCGATAGATTTTCTACTTGAGGGTTGTAGCTAGCCAGGCGGCCGATCGCAAAATGCCCTTCCACCATGCGGGAAAGCTCAAGCCGGCGGTGGGGATCGAACCAGGGACCTGCGGCAGTCCATAGCTATAACTGCTCGGCCATCATTTCTTCGAAAGGTGGCTTTTTGGTGGCTTTATAGGTATTGGTTCGCTGCCTTCCTAGTAGTATCCAGCCTAAGAATCCCCTTCGGTATTACACCCGTACAATTCAGATAAGATTTTAGTAAGGCCTATTTTGCGACTAATGTGAGGCAGCACGCTACTAATAAGATCTGAGTGAGCTAAGTAACTAATAATAATTCTGTTTATAAATATTTCTAGCTCGTAATCGCCGGAGAGAATTTTGCTGGAGAAAACGACACGCGTCCTACCTCGATGACGCCTAGGCGGGTACTGAATGACGTGCGCGAGAGCTTGAATCTTTAGATTTGTAGTTTATTTTTTCTTGTTAAAAAACTATAGCTAAATTTGAAAATGTGCCTTTAAACGTTACTAATAAATAACAAGCTCTATCCATTGGTAAAACTTCCACATAGTTTCATGATAGTATCTTTTAGTTCTACCTGATTTAAGTAGCGATATGGTGTCATGTTTGACATTTTTTTTTATAGAAGAAATTGTTCATAATCACGTTTTTGACTTTGTACGTTCCTGGAGAGTATGTTCAACTTTATATAAATGATTTTATATATTCTAAATTTTCAATTCTATTCGAGTTACAGATTTTAAAAAATGTCTTAAGTAGGTGCAACCTCGCCTTAAGTCTCAGGTCCCTGTAATTTCATAATTACTTACTGGCTCTCATGGACTGCTGCTAGACACACTGTTAGATGCTTGGCGACAGAGTTACTTTTACTAATTGATGGTACGTGATTGTTACGTGGTGCAGTTTTAAGTTGCCATTTTAACGTAATGGCCACATTATAAAAGTTATAAACCTCTATGGTGCAATACTCGTGTGTATTTACACAAATAGAAACAGTTATTTTAACTGTTTTTTAACTGTGGTTTGACTTTCAATGGTTTTTACATTGAGTATGAACATAGTAGAAGGAGTGGTATAAAACCGACCTCACTAACCCTGAACCCAGACAACACAAGTAAAATACAACATCCCGGCCGTTGCCTATTTCTAGGTACAGAATTAAAATTTAGCATATACGAGGACATACATTATAAATAAGTAACAACCCTGAGACAGGCAAGTATGGTAGGTAATTATATCGCGAATTGGGCCGGAGATGGCCTACTTCCTCACTCTTCCTACTGTGGTATGAGACCTCAATAGTTTTCAAGGTAAGAACGCACACTTACATAAACAATATTTAAAAATTGAAATGTTGCAATAATGTTGTATTGTTTTCTTTTTATTATTTATCGTTTTTTTTACGGAACACGCAGCGGTAATCACTAAGTATTCTGTCATCTGTGCCTCTGCCTATAACAGATACATTTCGTCACGAGTGACGACCTGCACTACCATCACCTTGAGGCATACAGTTGTTAAGTCTTATTGTGCCTGTAATTCACTGTCTCTCAAGGACTGCTGCCGGCACACACTGTAAGGTGCTTGGCGGCAGATTTTCTACTTGAGGGTGGTGCCAGGCGAGCATTCGCAAAATGCCCTTCAACCATACTGTGAAGCTCAGCCGCTGCGCCACCTTACGCCACCATACGGCACCGTACGGCAGTCCATACACAGAAAAAAAAGACTTCTTTAGCTAAGAATATATATTGTCTTAATAAATTCAAGACAATGCTGTATTACAACAAGAATAAATTCTGAACTGAAAAATAATCGAGTCTTGATAATACACTCGAATATTCTTAGGAATATTGTTTTGACCCAAAAAATATTTCTTCACATAAAGTATTCAAATTATTATTTCAAGATAACGAAAATATTCATCTAACAATAAAATAGGATTCTTCTGTTAACATTTTATTCTCTAAATAAAATGTCTATATTCTTTCTTGAAATATTTTTAAATATTATTGTTCGAATGTAATTAAGGTGCTTCACTTACCAATATTTATGGTAAGATTCTTGGATTCAAAACTAACCATATTCGTTGGCTCAAGTATTCCTTTTTTTCTGTGTAAGCTCTATTACCGTACCGCTCAGCTATCACTGCTTGCTTAACCTATTTGATAGGTAAAAACCACGAAAACATAGTTAGGAGCATGTCCTGAAAGATTAATATCGGTCATCCATGCGTCATTCAGCTATTTACGTTGGGACGATCGTAAATTCTGTCTATTGAACTGGTGCGGCGTACGTCGTTTTGGTCGCAAGGACAGCTTCATTTCCACACAGTCGTACTATAAAATGTTATGACTAACAGGCGAAGTGCGCCGTAATTTTAACTGGCTCCAACTAGGTGAGAGACCATTACCAGTCAGATTAACTAAGGTGCAATGACGAGCGAAGCGAGAGAAATGAGAAATGTAAGGTACCTAACAAAGTGTGAGCAGAGCGAGCGAAGCGAGCGTGCAGCGTCAGCGCCAGTGATAGCCATTCCTTGTGAGAGGATTGGATAAATCCAACCAGCTATGTCTAGTATTAGCCGTGTAGGAATAAATAGAGTACACCTAAGATTAGCTACCATTTTATTGCTGTACCTAGTTGAGGGGACACTAGTGGGTGACTCAGTCCAGTCACCCCGTAACCACGATCACTGTTAAATGTTTGTAGTATCGGGTCATTTTTTTTTAATGCTGATTTTCTTATATTTTACCCTTATCTCGAAGGGTAATAGCTATAGATTGCCGTGCCGCAGGTCCATGGTTCGAGCCCCACTACCACCGCCGGCTTGAGCTTCTGCATGGTAGAAGTGCATTTTGCTAATGCCTGCTTGGCTAGCTACCATCCTCAAGTAGAAAATCTGTCACCAAGCACCTAACATTGTGTTCCGGCAGCAGTCCTTAACAGCCAGTAAATTACAGACACACAAGTGTATGTCTCAAGGTGATGGGTGCAATGTAGTTCGTCTCTTGTGACGAAATGCATCTGTTATAGGCAGAGATTCCGTAACAATCCGATAAAAAAAAAACTAGAACATTGTTATAGTAAAATTTCTATTTTATATATATACCCCCGTGGGGTGCCGGGTTAGAATTGCACCTCCCCATATCATCCCGTGGGTGTCGTAAGAGGCGACTAAGGGAAAAATACTGGAAGGTGGGCAGCAGCAACTTCTAAGGAGCTGCCATCTTGCACTGCGATCCCCAAGCCGCCTGCCAGGCGTGCATGGGGATTATGGCAGGTGCCCCCTTAATAGGAGTGCCTGTGTTCAGCAGTGGACGAGTCGGCTGTTACAGTAAGCGCTTTCTCAGAATCACGAAAACTATTGAGTAACCTCAAATACTCAATGAAAATCAATTAATAGTCAAAACACAGAAAAGAGTTGAGAATAAACTCTTTGTATTATTGTGAATACACACGAATATTGCACCATAGAGGTTTATAACTTTTTGAATGTGGCCACTACGTTAAAATATGGCAACTTTCAATTCGGCACCAATTTCCAATCACATATATATTTTAATGCCTGGTAGATTATCATTTGACCATTATCTCACCTGATGGTAAGTGATGATGTGGTCCAAGATGTTGTTCAGGCTAACCTAGACGTACTGGCTCTCAGGGACAGCTGCCGGAACACACCATTAGGTGCTTGGCGACAGTTTATCTACTTGAGGGTGGTAGCTAGCCAGACGGGCATTCACAAAATGCCCTACCACCATGCTATAACGACTGCCATCCTAAGACAACAACCGGGACCGACGGCTTAACGTGCCCTCCGAAGCACGGAAACGCTCAGTAGTAATGTCACTAGCGGTCACCCATCCAAATGATGACCGCGCGCGACGTTGCTTAAATTTGCTGATCGGTTGAGAACAGCTAAGTAAACTTCGCTACGAGCGCTTCAAAACCTAAATTAGCACCTACCATCAATTAGCACTTCAAAAATACGAAAAATTCTCAGCTGCACTCAGCTAGTACCAGATTTCCCTGACAAATATAAATAACGTGGAAATAAACAAGCAATAGACAGTGTTATATTGCCGCAATGTGTTCTGCACTTTAGTGACATTGAACTTCCAATGGCAAAAGAATTTGCAAAGATGGCACAGTTCCAAATTATGCCAGTTACAAATCTTCTGCACTAATAATAAAAACGTCTGGTTTTATAACCTAAATATTTATTCGGAGTTTACAGAGCTTGTATTGGTTGGATACATATAACATCAATCAATTTTCATGTTGAAATTTCTGCGAAGTATCTATTAGGTATTTATTTTGATAATAAAATTTAAAGATTTTATTTTTCGTAGGTATTTGATATATACAATACCAATAACTTTGTGGTACACCAATTTAAAAAAAAATACATAGAGACATAAGCTGTAAGTACTATGGGTGCCCCTATCGCCAAAAGAAAGGTCTTACAAGCAACCGTTCATCTCGTCTGTTCAAACCGGGATCCCGGTCAGCGGTCGATAGTCGTATGTAATCTGCGAAACTCCGATTTGCATAATCTAAATGGTTTTCGACATCCTTGGCTATACGAGAAAAAAACTCATTTTTCTGTTAAAACGGAAAGTATTTTTAATATTTTTATGAAATCTGAAAACAGCTCAAATTACATATTGGCGCCAAAAATAAAATCTCGTTACTACTTCTGCAGTAATGTATCTAGAAAGCTGTAATTTTGCATATGTATAGGGAACAAGTCATTAACGATGTTAAAATAAATTAAGAATATAAGGATTAATAAGTTTTTTTATATATATTTTTTTAGCCCCCGTGTCTGTCCTGCCGGAATCCCGGTCGACTGAAAAAAAGGTTTATTGTGAAGCTTGTATATATGCTATCATTATTATTCAAACGTTGTTAGTAAGCTAGTATCCTTGGCTATATAGCACAAAAAAACGCATCATTTTACGATAGCGAGAAGTTATTCAAATCGTGAAATGAAAATAAAAAACTTTCACACAATACATTTTGCCGCGCAAACACTCATGCATGGAAACTTACGTAATTAATAATCTCGAAACTACTTTTAAACTACTAAACCTAAGAATCTGTAATAATTCAGGTGTATAGATTACATGTTAATAATGATATCAAGTAATATAGTTTTTAATACAGTTTTCCCGCCAAAATTCTTAAAAAGAATGAGTATTTTAATCTCGTTACTACTATTAAAATATTTGGCCTGATAATCTGTAATAATTCATGGGTAAAGAACCATGGTCAATAATCATATTAAACGAAGAATCAAAGTTGTATTAATATAAGAATAAGTTATGCAAATAATAAGTTCGGCAAAAAGAAAAAAAAACAATTGCTATTTCCCGCCACTTTCGTCGTGTATTCAAAACTCTTTTCCTGCTAAATTTTTCATGAAAAGGTCCCTTGTATAAAGTATACCTGAAGACCAGTCTTCAACCGCTGTGCACTGCCAGTAATGACTTATGGCACTGAGACGTGGTCCTCAACTGTGGCCATTATGGTCAAGCTCAGAATCGCTCAACGAGCTATGGAAAGAGCGCGGAGTTTCTTTGTGTGATAAAATCCGGAGCGAGGGAATTCGCCTAAGAACCAAAGTCAACAACATAGCTTTCAGAATTTGCAAGTTGAAGTGGCAATGGGCGGGCCACGTTGCTCGACGAACCGATTACCGTTCGCATTGGGAAAGAAACGTTCTCCAGTGGTTATCACTATACACCTGAAGACGTACAATTGGCAAGCCCCACACTAGGTGGACTGACGACATCGTAAAAGTCGCGGGTAGCCCGTGGTTACAAGTGGCTAATAATAAGCGACAGATTTTCTACTTGAGGGTGGTAGCTAGCCAGGCGGACATTCGCAAAATGCCCTACCACCATGCTATAACGACTGCCATCCTAAGACAATAACCGGGACCGACGGCTTAACGTGCCCTCCGAAGCACGGAATCGCTCAGTAGTAATGTCACTAGCGGTCACCCATCCAACTCATGACCGCGCGCGGTGTTGCTTAACTTTGCTCATCGGTTGAGAACAGCTAAGTAAACTTCGCTACGAGCGCTTCAACATTGTTAAAATTGTTTTTCGCAATAAAAGCCAAAACTCCAGGGGTACCAGATTGTCATATCTTGATCTTCCAGTTCCATTAAATCAATATACCAGCATATGGTGATGACATCATATCATTGTATTGTCATAAGAACTACTAACAATTATTGGAAATTTTTACCACACCAGTATGTTTTATATTGTATATACCTAACCTTTATATCCTCTATGTTTATTTGTATCAGAGGTTTAAATTCAGTCTCTATTTCAATGTTATTTCATTGATTCAGGTCGACGTAATAAAAGTGTGCTAATATTAGTTTTACCGTACAAACTAAATTTATATGAACACACTCTTACGTAACTATCAATGCTGGATTAAATCTAGGCACATAAAACATCCCAACGGCTACACAACACATAAATTTAAGTCAATGTTATCACGGGTCATTCGATAACGCTCCAAAACTACATTAAAACATCAGTTATTGTGTCTTCCTCGACTGCCACACACAAAATGGCACAAATATTTACTAGATTATTTATTTTTAACTATCTACTTGCCTTTATATCAGGGCAGTGTACTGTAGAAAGGGCTCAACAATTCTTCAAGCGATCTGTGTACGATTTTTCCGCGGAACTGTCTTCAAGAATCAGTCAAGAAACGGAGGCCCATTTTATAGCATCTGGACTCTCGCCATGGAGTTTAATAGCTGCTTTATCCTTAGGAGCGTCACAGGATACATTCACGGAAATAGTACATGTATTGAAAATGCATCCACATAGATGTTTCAACAGCAAATATTTTGAAATTACCAGACATCTGACTTCTTTGACGAACGAAACCATCTTAGAGAGGAGTGCAGCAATCTTTATGGACAACAAACTGAACGCGAAGAAAGATTTCCTGTTAGACGTCCACAGAGCGGGGATTTGTGATGTCATAGTGTTAGCTTTTGAAGAGTATGCATCGACTGCTGCTTTCATAAACGAATATGTAAGTTCAGCCACTCACGAAGCCATCGATGAGATCGTAACACCTTCTGACTTAGAAGGTACTTACCTCATACTGATTGACGCGTTATATTTTAAAGGCCCGTGGAGGATTGCGTTTCCTTACGCTGATACTGAAACCAGTGCATTCTACAATGAAAAAGGTATCCAAACTGGTGATGTCAACCTTATGTTCGTTACTGGGACATTCAATGTAACTCCAGTCAGGCCAATACAGGCCAAGGTCTTAGAATTGCCATATGGCGAGCAGAACCGATATTCTATGCTCATATTCTTGCCCAATCAGGGTGTAGCAGTGAACACTGTGATAGAAAACCTTAAGAAAATAAGCATAAAGACTGTATTTGCGCTGTTCGAGCGACGTGGAGCAACGTCAGTCGCCGTGCAAATACCAAGGTTTAAAATCACTTCCGATATAAACAATTTGAAGGAACTGCTTATCGATATGGGTTTGAAGAAGATGTTCGATGCCAGCGTGGCTAAGTTCGAACAGCTTGCTGAATTGCCCGTTCACGTGTCAAACTTTATCCAGAAGGCTGATATAGAGGTCACAGAGGATGGAACGGTAGCCAGTGCTGTAGACGAAGCCATTTTGCAATCCAGAAGCATGGGTGAACAGTTTATAGCTAACAGACCGTTTTTCTTCATGATCATCGATAGAGACACTGAAATTCCACTCTTTTCTGGTGCATACTCTAAACCAAATACTTTCTAAATGTTTTAGTAAGTAAACTTTTGTTATATAATGTACATGTCAAAAGTTGTGAAATATACGTATCAACGTGTGGCCTTTTGTTACGTAATATTATTTACTAAAGTAACCTAACCTAATGAAAATAAGTCAAGATATTTTTTATAAAGTGATTTTGTAAAGTCAAGATATGTATTAAGGTATACAGTGCCGCTGTGCACTACATTTAGGTTATTATGAATGGTCTGTCTGAGTGGTATGGTCAAGGGCATGGCTGATGCCGAATAGGTTATTTTATTACGTTATAAATATTTAGCAAATGGCAGGGTAAGTTATTGCCCACGTAATAAATATTTCGACCTATTATTTTCCTGATTTATATGTCATTATGCAATTTTATGATTCTTGGCTATAGTTTTGCTCGCTAGCCACGAATAGTTAGTCATATTAGTCGTGTACCTACTCATAGCCAAGATTTATATACCTATATTAGATTTTCTTATAGGTTCGAGGTACCAAGTAGTCAGTAGTCTCCTTTCTAGGTCTAGCAGACTATGAAGGTTACATGTTTTGATGCGAATAAAGACTATAATATAGGTTAAAGGTAACATTTTCAGCCCTAGGGAGAATCGCTTTCAACTGACAGCTATCAAATTAAAAAAGTCTTACCCATGTTCCAACTTTCTATACAGCCACTCAATTACAGCGCGATGTAAAACTTAAATAACATACAGTTATGTATTAATTAATGTTTGTTTTTTAAATGACTTAATAAAATATACTTTCAACTATTCTTCATAGTAACATAGTTTTGATCAAAATGATTACCATTTTTTCAAAAGTAAAAATGAAAAATAATGGCTAAATAGCTCTCCAGCAATGGCCAGAGAAAAACACAACTATCGAGAAATCGGCAAACCGATCTTCATTGTTTTTTTTCGACTTGTAGAGTTATACTGATTACTTCCGTATAGCAGATATTTGTATTAACTCAATGAGTTCTTCTGATTCAGATATGGTTTTTAACGCCTGATTTCGAGAAGAGGCTAAAGCTGTAGTGGAAAATCTTTTACATAGACAAAATGGCGTGCTGAGAAAAAAGTTAAATCGTTACCAGAAAACGTTTTGTCCATATATTTCAACGAATTATCAAAGACTGACAAACCTTCAGCATTATGGAGCGTGTATTCTATGTTATTAAAGACAACGAAGCAGTGATGGCTCATTGGCATTGGCTTTGGACTGCCGTGCAGTAGTTCCATGGTTCGAACCCCGCCGCGGGCTTGAGCTTCACCGCATGGTGGAAGGGCATTTTGTGAATGCCCGCCTGGCTAGCGACCACCCTCAAGTAGAAAATCTGTCGCCAAGCACCTCACAGTATGTTCCGGCAGCAGTCCTTGAGAGCCAGAAAAATTACAGGCTAATGAGACCTAACAACTGGACGTCTCAGTGTGACGGACACAGTGCAATTCCTCGTTGACGAAATGCGTCTGTTATAGGCAGAGGTTATTCCACTTAACATCAGGTGGGCCTCGGGCTTGATCCGTCACAATAACATAGAAAAAAAAACATTTAATGGATTACAAGGACTAACATCGTTTCTTAAAAGGCAATCAGATGGATTTAAATTAAAAAAAGTTGTCTCTTCAAACAAGCGCCTGACGAAATAGTCGCACTTAGTAATGTAGGTAAGCAAAGCTTTTTATTGTTTTTCGCATATTTATAAGAAATTTGTATCAAATTGTAACTTTCTATATTTTACTTTCCGTTTGTTCGGAATTATTATTATATAAAAAATATTCTGCTGGAATAGTTTATTTTTTGTGGTACGTTCAGTTACCGGGTCAAAACTGTTCGATACCTACTGAGTTTGAAACAAGATCTGGCCCTAGTTGATATAACAACATCTTTTAGTTCATGTAAACAACATTATATGATTGCACGAATTCGCTTTGAAACTTAATTATTATAACTGCAATGTATAAACAGCTGTGAGTACCGAGAAACTGCATTAGTTTTATTAACCTGCAGCGGAAGTATACAGTAAACTGCCCGCTGTAATATTTATAGCTTTACTAGTAGAACTACCCGCGAATTCGTCTGAGCGTGCTTTGTATAGTACCACCAACTTAACTGTGCAGTTTTTGAGGGCGCTACTGGTCAAGGAAATCAACTACAAACTGTCACAATTTGAAGGAATGTTGTAGTTCATTTTTTGGCCACCTGAACAGATAAGTTGGTGGAACTATACGTAATTTCCTACTTCAATTTCGTTTGATGGTTTTGATTGACTGTCGTTTTAGGATTCCGTACCCAAAGGGGAAAACGGAGCTCTAGTAATGAGACTTCTCTGTCTGTATGGCTGTCCGTTCGTCTGCCACAAGTCTAGCTTGTCAGCAGAAAGAGTCACAAACCTGAAATTCAAATATTGTGCGTAGAACATGTTAATTGAGTTTTTATTTAATATATTATTTTGTTTTTTTTTAAAGAATTCTCAAATGATTCTAAAAAATTGAGGTCGATCAATATTTAGAAGAACGAACACCACATCCAGGGAGGGGTAACAAAATAACCCATTGGAGATAGTCATAATATACCTATTTTGCATCAGGGGGCCAACTCCCACCTTTTACAAAACCATCATAAAAAGGAGCGTTTTGTTTCATGCTTAAAATAATAATTCGCAGTCACGAACTATCACCGACCCACAATCGCGTCAAGCAATATTAGTTTGACCCTACTTAAAGAAGAATGAAATATGTATCACGGTTGTGCAAGAGAGATACAAGATGTTTATTATATACCGTTATCCCGCTCGCACTGCTCCGAACTACGATGTTATGGAAAGGTTTTACCCGTTTTACCATAGTTTTACGACATTTTATTGTCTGCTGCACAACAACTGTATGTATCTTTATATAGTTTCACTCATCAAAAAAAATTTTGCTGCATTTATTTTAAAGTATTAAGTATAATAGAGATCAAAACATTGTACGTAATATATACGTTAATTAAACCCATTTTTATCGTAAAATAGTCAAAATCAAGTTTAAATCCGCTACTAGAAAGTAACTTATGATGAATTAACATAACGGATTTGTCGTTGGAACAGTAATACTTCGTATTAAAAGTAACGTCGGAGTTCGCAAATAGAGTAAACAATTTGTTTCGACGTCATCAAAACGCTGAGCGATTCCATTACCGATTGTAGGCTTGCTTAATTGCGTGGAGGTATAAAATGTATCAGTAAGATTAAGTTATTATTACTATAAGCGGTGAGAGTTGGCCCCCAGAGCTTAGACTCGGTACCGACCATATTCCTCGAACACGCCGGATCAAGGTCAATGTCGTGCGATTGCACACGTATGGGGCCTGACTGCTGGTGGGGAAATGGAAATAGTGGAATGATAGAAGATATTTTTCAATATTTGCTCGTAGCGAAGTTTTGCTTAGCCATTCTGAACCGATCAGCAAAGTTAAGCAACGTCCACTGCGGTCATGAGTTTGATGGGTGACCGCTAATGACATTTCTACTGAGCGTGCACGTGCTTCGGAGGGCACCATAAACCGTCGGTCCCGGTTGTTGTGTAAAGATGACACTCGTTATAACATGGTGGTAGAGCATTTTATGAATGCCCGCCTGGCTAGCGACCAACCTCGAGTAGAAAATCTGTCGCCAAGCACCTAACGGTATGTTCCGGCAGCTGTCCTTGAGAGCCAGTACTTCTAGGTTAGCCTGAACAACATCTTCGGCCACATCATCACTTACCATGAGGTGAGATTGTGGTCGAAGGCTAACCTACCAGGAATAAAAAGAAAAAAAAAAATTATACCACAACACAAAAAATGCATCTGTTGCCTTGCCAACATCAAAACCCCCAGTATAAATATAATCTCTCATCAATCATTTTATAAAATAAAAAATTTTAACTATCAAGGCCATATACATTTCAGGAACTATTAAATCCGTCACAAAATGTCCCTATTTTTATAAAAAGTAAACTGATATGCCACGTAGGTACCCAACAACATTTAAACACAATCTAGTAATCACGAAATCTATATCTTTACTTACAATAAAACTGTAACAGTTCCTATTCTGTACATTGCAGATATATTGAAAAATCAAAATTCAGAGTACTCTGTAGTTGACACTGATGCCATAACTGTATTTTTTTTTTCTGTCTGTCTGTATCCCGGCCGCGCATCACTCCAAAACTACAGAATGGAAGTCAATGAAATTTAACACGATTTGAGTGCATACTACAAAGAAGGTTATTGTATACTTTTTATCCCGAAATTCAGCACGGTTCTTTCGGGAAAGGGGATGAAAGACAAAATGTACACTTAGTTGTAATTTAATAACGCAGCCCGGCACCCCACGAATATTCCGGCACCTCATGGGCATCACGGCACCCCACGGGCAGCCTGGTACCCCATGGGCAGCCCAGCACCCCATGGGCAGCTCGGCACCCTACGGGTCGCTCGGCATCCTTATTTAGATTTGCCAGCTAGCTAAGATAAAACACTAAAATCTGGAACATTCACCACAATCAGTTTTTTTTACTATCTATCTTTTGCCGGATACCATTTGGAAACAGCGCAATGGCGGTAGAACGAAAATATATTAGATTCCTGCAGTTGCAGAATCTAATATATTTTCGTTCTACCGCCAAACAAGGAGAACCTCGGCAAAAAGATCCCGTTTTATAATCAAAATTCCAAAGAAACGCACAAATTACTTTGCTTCAACCTTTATTGTGCGAACTGCGAAGGAACTTTCTGAGTTACTTAACTACTGTCTTCTGGAAAATACAACCCGGGAGTTTTAAAACCTAAAGTAAAAAGCTCCTTTCTGAGCTATGCTTTACTAGGAGTGCTTAACCGCAGACCACAGCGTTGCTTAATATGAGATAAACAGTGCTCAAATGTGAATAATTAGTTTGCAGGTACGGCAATCGCGAACGAAGTCGCAAGTACAGCTAGTCTAGAATAAAAATACATAGCTTTAGCCCAAATTCAATGGCCATTAAAATAGCTAATAATTTACAAAGTAGGATTAAAAGAATGATTACACGTTTGAAAAAACACTAAAAAGCATATTAATAAAAAATCTTAATATTCTATTGACGACGTCCTTCAATAATAATGTAGTATTAATTATTAGAAATAGACCGGCGAACTCCTCACCAACATTGCTACACCCAATCACTCACTCTTAATTGCCGTGTCTTTACTTATTAGAATAATTTTGTAATATCTAACAAATTAAATATTTCGTATCCTCGACTGCAGCCGTACTTACGTATTTGGTGCAGTCGGTAGAATACTCGCGGTCGGTTTCGCGATCGCATATTCGTCTAGAAGATATCAGCAAATCGCATAAGCTGCCCGTGCTGGCTGTCAAGTCGTTATTATATTTTGTCTCCTAAAGTTATTTTTGTTCATAACTTCCACTTTTCAAACATAAAAACTCTTTGCTAAGATTTTTAAAAAGTACCGTTCGTTTTAGACGGAGCATCTTGATAAACCGTGCGTTTAACCTTATTAAAAATAAACTCGTGCGTTTTACATTACAATAACGCACAAGTACATAATGAGATACAATACGATATTGAAATTGGTGAAATGAGAGACCCTTTACGATCAAATGTGTTGTAAAATATTTTTCAGGGCGGTTCCAATACATGTGAAGGTAGCCGGAGCTGAAACTTTATCGCACCCCAGACCCAGACAGTGAGATGTGATCTCAGATTTTTTTTGATCAGATTTCAGAATTGTTTCTATGATCTGAGGATGTGATCGTCTAGCTAGATTATACGTATCATATTCACTACTCATTATGTTAATCTAAAACACAATGAGTCGGGAACATGATATAGGTAGTTAATTATTTTTATACCCTTAAAAAAATAACCATATGGGGGCTGTGATTTTAGACTATTTTTTTACAAACATGACCTTCCTATCTTTTCGCAAGAAAACTGAAACATGAAACTGAAGGTGACCTCTCAAAAACATTTATCAGCAACAGTTAAATAATGATTGAGATTATGTGATACAGACAATGATATTATATATAGGAGATATGTTATATGGCGCACTCAAATGGCCCCATCTAAACTACTCCCGGGACGGTCTTGTATCTGACCGCACTCATTCAGCGAGAGACAGTCCAACGTACGCGCGTCTCTTTGAGACGGATATAATTTTAAATAAAATGCCTTTTTGCGTGTACAGAGCTGTGGTAATAATTATAGGACAGTATACAAAACAAAAGGAATTATGTATCACCTATAAGTCTGCATAAATTGACATTTTCTTTTAGTATTTTAAATATAATTGTGTATTTCTGAAAACCAGTGCTTGAAATCATAGAAAAGGATAGTGAAACGTATGAAGTAGTGCGCAAGACAAGGATGGAGAGCGCGGTTATCAGTCGCGATGTGTTCCGTGTCATAGATGAATAGAGTAGATGTTACATTGCATCTGTGATTGAGTACCTACTTTATTAAATTAATATGCAGTAAGATAGAGGATATTCTTTTGAAACAAAATTAATTAACGTAATAAGTTTACACATGATATATACATATAAATTAAGATTATAAACAAAAGTTGTGTTTTTTTATTACTAGGATTAATTCCTTATGATTTATCCATATTATTATATCAATAATTTAACACAAAATGAATAATCAATTTCAATGCGCTGTATTTTTCACCAAAAAATTGTAACCATCACTTTTCACAAGTACCTAACCGATTAAAAACCATTAACATTTGATAATTAAGTAGCTTGTGATGGTAAAAATAGATAATTTTAAATACATTTTACACAATAATATAAATTTATATGTTTGCATTAATCCTCCGAATCACTTAATTTGTCCTGTCGCATCTGTAGAAATATTAATCTTAGTTCCGACATCGTTGCGCGCTATCCCTGTCGCTCACATAGAATGTCCGATCTTATGTCGCCGGCGCATCTTCGAAACATAATCTATCTATACAAGTACATACATCAATTGACGGCACGGGTGTCGTTTACAAACGTTGTTTTAATACGAATAAACGTATCTTTCGTAATCTTTGGATACAGAGTAAAAATAATCGATGATCTATAAAACACTTACTGTCTTACGTTAATTCTGTGCTAACGTTAATTTACCGAGCACAGTGAGGTCTCTGCGGCAAGTTACGAACGCAAATAGCACGATAAGTATGCTATGAAGAATGAAAAAGAAATTTATCTGTTTACTTCACTGTCGTACATGTCAGATGGATTGATTGACGTTTGTGTGTAGTGTAGGTATCCTGTGTCCTTCCTTGTTGTAGGGATGACGATTTTGCATAAACATCGATTTTGTTATCGACTGCCGTACATCTATTACCGATGTTTACATCGGTAATCGATTTCATCGACTATTGACTATCTGACATCAATATTATTTTCCAAAATCCAAACGCACAGTAATATTTTACTCATCTTGGCCTACTTTTTACTCATCTTTTACAGTCATAATTATGTCTAATTCAAATCAAATTTGACATGAATAAGAATATAAATGGATAAAAAAAATTATATCGAATGCTCTCATACTGTTACTTTGTGATATCGGTGCTGATGTTAGGTAAGTTGAAATAATACATTTTAAAGAAAAACCTTTGGATTTCACTAATTTAATACATTGCACTTTTTTTATGTGACATCCATGTCATGCCGTGAAATCGTTGATCATATAACGATATAAGGTATGTAGTTATCACTATCCCACAACTTGAATATTTTGTGGCACACTTTACTGAAAAACTATCACGCCTATTATATTTGTGCTTTAACATAGTAATTTAAAGTGGAATTTTGCATGGTGGAAGTAATTTTGTAAAATGCATTTGTACTGTATTCAAAGAACTTTAGACAATGACACCATTTTTCCTAGTTGTAGGGCTTTTTGCGAATGCCCGCCTGGCTAGCGACCACCCTCAAGTAGAAAATCTGTCGCCAAGCACCTAACGGTGTGTTCCGGCAGCAGTCCTTGAGAGCCAGTGAAATTACAGGCACATGAGACTTAATAACTATGTCTCAAGGTGACGGGCGCAGTGCAATTCGTGACTTGTGACGAAATGCATCTGTTATAGGCAGAGGTTAGTCCGCTTAACATCAGGTGGGCCTCGAGCTTGTTCCGTCACAATAACATAAAAAAAAGTAATTTAATTTGTAAAATATCGTAATTTAACATCATATCTAGATGTGTCAAAAAATATGATTTTATAACCATTAATAAAAATAACATTAACAATTTTGTATTCATTGGATAAAATGTTATTGTACTACTAACGCCACCTGTTAGAAAACCAAAGTTAACATAACTGCAACAAAACTAAAATTACTCAAATACGTCATAGTTAATCTACTTACACTAGAATCAGGTTGTAAAATAAACGCGAGCCATCACAAAGCTCAGTTTTTGCTAGTAATAATGAAAAATGCTAAAACATTCACATATTTTTCATATGACATCGATTCATGCTGTGACATCGATGTTTATTGAAAATCGACGATCATCGAGCATCCCTACTTTGTTTTTGTTTACACAAAAAATGTTGTTTTTATTAAATTTAATTTAATTTATTTTACATTATTAAATTGATATTTAGTCGCCATTTTTTACTCTGCAGTAACCAGTGACTGCTGTTTTGAGTTGTTCCACAAAATACATAACGTTAAAATAGAAATAAAAATAATTACATTGGCATAAAAATTTTTCGAACTTCGATCCTTCGTAAAAGGACTAAGTTCAAAGTTCTGTCTAAATTCTGTAATTCTTTAAATTTGAACCACTCGTTGACTGTATATGTGAAACTCTCTAATATACAATGGAGGTCCATCGCAAAAAAATAGTGAAGCCCAAACCGTGAGTACATATAATAAAATTGATAATTCTTAGGAATTAAGTGTTATTGCTAATCAACTACATACAACAGCCTTCGGATGTAGGGCCTTGGCCAACGATATCTCAAAATGTAACTAGATAGAACAAGGCAGAACTTACAGAAAACCATGGTCCTGGAACTGAAGGAAATTTTGAAGTTCCACACAGACCTATATGTGGTGCCAGGCAACCCACCATCTCATCCCATGGGTGTCTTAAAAGGCGACTATGGATAAAAAAGTACTGGAAGGTGGGCAGCAGCACCTTCTGAGGAGCTGCTATCTTACATTGTGATACCTAACACACCTGCCCAGCTTGTGGATTATGGCAATTTCTCCACTTATTGGGAGAGGCTGTGTGCAGTAGTGGTTAGGTATTCATAATATGATAGAAAACCTATAATAAATTATAATCCTAAACCGAGTCAGTTAGTCGATATATCAGTGCTGCAGGTCCATGGTTCGATTTCCACTGCTGGCTTATGTGCCACCTGGCTAGCTACCACCTTCAAGAAAAAAATCCAAACACCTAACAGTGTGTTACGAAAATATAAAATATACCCATGAAATTATGTACCTCTTGTTTTTTATGTTTGATATGTTATCCTTTGTCCTCTGTCTCACACATTGTAAGTGATGATGTGGTCGAAGATGTTGTTCAGGCTAACCTTAAATAACTGACTCTCTAGGGCAGCTGTCAGAACACACCGTTAGGTGCTTGACATTTTCTACTTGAGAGTGTGAGTTAGCCACATTTGCAAATGAACTGACGGCTTAATGTGCCCCCCTAAGCACGGAAGCGCTCAGTAGTAATATCATTAGCGGTCACCCATCCAACTCATGGAGTTGCTTAACTTAGCTGATCAATTAAGTACGGCTAAGTGTCATAGATAATGTGTATATACGTAATACTTAGTGAAGGTTACCATGACTACCTTTTGTTGTTAATTGTGTCTTGAAGAAAATAAAAGTAACGTTTGTAAAAATATAAGATTATTATTAAAGACCTAGTTATAGGCTACAGATTGTACGGGTGAGCTCTGTACACACTGCATCCAACTCTGGATAACATATATTTACTATAGAATAGGTTATGGGCATATTCACGTGAGTATATAAAAAATGAGTCACGTACATATCGAGCCATTACGAAGAGAAAACTATGATACATGGCGAATACAAGCTAAAGCTCTTCTATTAAAACTAGGTCTATGGAATTATGTTTCGCAAACTACAAAGAAGCCAACTATCGAAGGCGATGACTTAAATAAGTATTTGGAAAAAGATGGTTTGGCGCTGGCGGAGTTATTCCTAATAATCTCACCAGGTGAGTTGAAACAAATTAAAAACTGTGAAACCAGCAAACAGGTATGGGACACACTAGAATGTATCTACCATAGCAAAGGTCCTGCACGGAAAGCAAGTCTTTTGAAAGAATTGATATTGAGAAAAATGAAAGACAGTGATAGTATAGTAGATCATTTGAATAAGTTTATGGACATAGTCGATAAGTTAGCAGACATGGACATAACGATAAATAAGGACCTACTTAGCATAATGATGCTCTATAGCTTACCTCAATCTTTTGAAAATTTTCGTATTGCTATAGAATCTAGGGATGATCTACCAAATCCAGACAACTTAAAAATAAAAATTGTAGAAGAAGCTGAAGCTAGACGAAACATAGCTAATACATCTGAACAAAGTTCTGAACAAGAAGTGCTATATAGTAGACAGCGAAAGACAGGCAAGAAATATGCTGTTGAATGTTTCAAATGTAAGAAAAAAGGACATAAGGCGAAAGAATGTTGGTCAAAAGTCGACCAAAGTAATAAAGGTAATGTGAGCCTATATTGTACAGGAGAGACATGTCTTAATACAAATAATAATAAAGGAAAAGTAAATAAGTGGTGTATAGACAGTGGCTGCACGTCACATATGACACACGAAAAAGATAGATTTAATATTTTAAAAAATGAGAACAGTAAATCTTTGAAGTTAGCTTCAGAAAACTGTACAACACAGATTGAAGGCAGTGGTAATATAAAACTTAATATTAAGAAAAGACCTGATTTACAATTGACCGAAGCATTGTATGTTCCCTCACTGACTACAAACCTTATGTCAGTAGGAAAAATGACAGACAAAGGTGCAACAGTCTTATTTAAAAAGAATATTGCAACCGTTATGCGAAATGGTGAAATGCTGTTAAAAGCAGAAAGAAGTGATGATGGTTTATACTATGTCACAGAAAACATATCAGAAAAAGTGAACTACTGTGAAACAAATAAAATGCAGCTATGGCATAGAAAGCTTGCACATCTAAATGAAGGACAAATGCGAATAGCCATGGATAAGAACATCATGGAAGGTTTAGAATTTAATAAGAATGATACAGTTAAAAACTGTGAAGTTTGTGCTAAGGGCAAGGCGACAAAACTACCGTTCAATGTACCTAAAAATGAGCAAAGAACTAATGAACGATTAGAAATTGTTCATTCTGATGTTTGTGGACCTATGAGACAACCATCAAAGGGAGGTTCTAAATACTTCATCACATTAATCGATGATTTTTCAAGGTATACACGAGTATATACTATGAAAACTAAAAATGAAGCCCTAGCAAAGTTTAAGGAATACAGAAACGAAGTTGAAAGGTTTACCAAACAAAAAATAATTTGTTTGCAAAGTGACAATGGGGCAGAGTATATCAACAATGAATTTGACAAATACTTGAAAGATAATGGCATCAAAAGGAGACTTTCCGCACCGTACACGCCGGAACAAAATGGCTTAGCAGAAAGAAAAAATAGAACATTACTTGATAAAGCCAGATGTATGTTAATTGATGCTAATATGACAGAAGATTTTTGGGCCGAAGCTATAAATACAGCTAACTACTTAGCAAATCGTAGCCCTTGCAGCAGTATTAATAATGCGACTCCGTTCGAAAAATGGGTAAAAAGAATCCCATCTGTGAGACATTTTCACATTTTCGGGGCTAAGGCATTTGTTTTGAACAAAGGAAAGAAAAATGGAAAATTTGAAGCCAGAGCTACAGCTGGAATATTTTTAGGATATTCAGAAAATCACAAGGCATTCAGAATTTTTAATACAAAAACAGAAAATGTCATAATTAGTAGAGATGTCAAAGTTTTAGAAAAAATGTTTTACGAAAACGAGATGAAAGAAGAACAGAAACAAGACAAAAATGATATAAAAGTAGTACTTTTCCCGAAAGAAGAAAATGTAGAAAATATAGAAATCTTGAATGGAACAGTAATTGATGAACCAGAACCGGAAATAAATAACGATGAGATATTCGAAGATGCAACTGCAGAAGCAGATGAAATAGATAATGAAATTGATGCGACTACTTCCAGTAATGGAAAACGACAGAGAAACCCACCGGTATGGCACAAAGATTATGAGATGGATACTGAACAATCATTTTTGTGTGAAATAGATGAAAATAGTGATGAGTGGGAAGATGCAATTTTAAGCGAGATAGAGTCACATCTAACAAACAATACTTGGAAAATTGTACATAAGAATGAAAGCAAAAATTTGATCGATAGTAAAATGGTATTAAAATATAAGTACAATGAAATTGGAGAAATAGATCGACGTAAGGCGCGACTTGTGGCACGAGGTTTCAATCAGAAAGAAGGAATCGATTATACGGAAACATTCGCACCAGTAGCAAAAATGAGTACCATAAGATTATTGATTGCTTATGCGATGGAAAATGATATGAAGCTATCCCAACTAGATGTATGTACTGCATTTTTAAACGGTGATATAGATGAACAAATTTACATGAAAAAGCCGAAGAACTTGGAAAAATATTTGAAAATTATTGCAGCACATGGAAAAAACATTGAAATAGCAAAAAGAGCAAAAGAAATGCTACTAGACATCATTAAATATAAAAATAATGGGATATGCCAACTAAATAAAGCTATATACGGATTGAAGCAAGCAGGACGACAATGGTTTCTAAAATTACATCAAAAAATGATAGAAATCGGATTTAAAAATTCTACAGCGGATCCTTGCTTGTACATCTTAGAAAAAGAAGGAGAGAAGTTGTTAGCCAACATTTATGTTGATGACTTAATACTGGCATATAAGTCAGAAAAATTGTTAACAGAAGTTAAAACAAAATTGCAGAAAGAATTTGAATTACGTGATATGGGTGCTCTCCATCATTGTCTGGGTATACGATTCTCCCATGTAGGGGGAGAAATGACGTTGACACAAGATACTTATATTGAAAATTTGATAAAAAGTTTTAACATGGAAGAATGTAAACCAGTTTCGACGCCCATGGAACCAGCTCTAAAGTTAGAGAAAAACACAAATGAAGAAGAAAAAGATAACTATCCATATCAAAAACTAATCGGATCGTTAATGTATCTAGCAGTTGCAACAAGACCAGATATTATGTTCGCCGTAAGTTATTTAAGTCAATACAATAACTGTTATGATAAAAGTCACTGGCAAGCTGCAAAAAGAATTATACGTTACCTTAAGGGGACAAAGAATGTCTGTATAAGATACAAAAAATCAGGATTGCCACTTATAGGAATGACAGATTCCGACTGGGCAGCGTGTACCCTTGACCGCCGGTCATATACCGGATACATTTTCAAGTATGGTGGTGGTCTAGTCAGTTATGAAACAAAGAAACAAAGAGTGGTTGCTTTGTCTACAGCAGAAGCTGAATATATGGCGTTGACAGAGGCAACGAAAGAAGCCCTACATTTGAAATATTTATTAGAGGACATTGGAGTATCGCAGCAGACAGTTCCAATTTACAATGACAATCAGGCAGCACAGAAGTTAGCCAATAATTTAATGACTGGTAAGAGATCAAAACACATCAGTATCAAGGAACATTTTGTGAGAGACTGTGTCCAAAGAAAACTGGTAACCATCCGTTATGTGGGCACAGATAACATGGAAGCAGATTTTTTAACAAAGGCCTTACCGCAACCAAGGCTTTCTAAGTTGCTTAAAATGATAGGAGTCACTCAGACCTCAGCTCAGAACTGAAGGTCATCGTGAGGGGGAGTGTCATAGATAATGTGTATATACGTAATACTTAGTGAAGGTTACCATGACTACCTTTTGTTGTTAATTGTGTCTTGAAGAAAATAAAAGTAACGTTTGTAAAAATATAAGATTATTATTAAAGACCTAGTTATAGGCTACAGATTGTACGGGTGAGCTCTGTACACACTGCATCCAACTCTGGATAACATATATTTACTATAGAATACTAAGCACTCGTTTACTACGAGTGCTTTAGCAAATGAATACACACACAACATAGTTATTTCTTCTGTTTGCTTATTATAATGATCCATAGACACAACCTTATGAAGGGTGTTGTGTCTATGGATTTCACAACAAAACTTATTATTATTATTATTTATTGTCAGGCATACAGTTGTAACAACTGATAGTTGCCTGTATCCTGCTACTCTCTACTAGTTTTATTAACATTAAGATATTTGTTGAGTTGATTCTTAAACTGATTTACAGTTTGGGCTGAATCTACCTCTTCCGGAAGTTTGTTCCATGCATTGACTACTCGGTGGCTGAAAAAATGTTTGTGAGCATTGTTATTTGAAAAAACAATTAAAATATAAAAAAAATAAACTTCTAACAATAAATATTATTAGTCATATTACCTGAGGAGGAGGATAGGTGTTCTGTTTTTATATTTTACCATTCAGTACTTAACTTCATTTGTATCTGTATTTATGCTTCTTAACCGACTTATTGTCTTAAATGAGAATGTAGATTAATACTAGCCTAGGTACCTAAAGCCAAGCAAAGCAAAGCCAGTAGATGTAGGTACCTATCTACCTATTTGTATTGCGGCTGTTTTCTAGATGCGCTGATATTTAAAAAGGGTCAAACATGGGAAGGCAGGCATTAGTAGTCTACACAGAGATAACCTCTTACATAACCAATATGAAATAGAATTTGACCAGAAATAATTAAATCTTTGTGTAAACTCTGAATTAACAGGTTAGTTTTGGTTTTAGGTGCCGGGCCCACAGCATGCAGGCTAGAGTTTGGAATTCTGAGTTCCAAAGTGTAAATGCACTGTGATGTGTGCAATCTCTTGAATAAATGCACACACAACAGCTGTCTGACCACCTCTGAAAAATAATATACATTCTTTTTTTTTAATATTTTAATAACGCCTGCAAATGCAGATTACATTATAAAATGACAAATATATGAGAGGAAAACTTTTATTATTTTTCCTCTCATATATTTGTAATTTTGTAATGCACATTTTGTTAGAGTTCTATTTGAGTTGACCGCTTACATCATAATCATTCATTGCATTGTCTGACAATATGGAAAATAATTGCAAACTAGTGGGAGAACAATCTTTGCTTTAAGATTTTAAGGATACCTATTATTATAATTGCGAGAAAGAGAAAATGTGGGATGTGTAACTTGTAACTAAGATGGCAGAATTGTAGAACTTTTCAGTTATTGAACTATGTGTTAATGACTAATGTGTAGTAAAATGAACAAGGAATGCAAAACTCAGAAGGAACTATAACTTATTTGCTGTGAGCCCTGGGCTTTATTTTCGCTGCCTGCTTACCTTTCCTGAGAAAGGTTCTTTACACGCTACCTGTATTTTTAGGTGCACTCTTTCACTTAGAACCTTGAGTTGCTTTGTACGACATCCAGATATGCATATTTCATGGAGAGATATAGATAAATTTATATGTTCTTAAACTGGTGACTGTGTGGATATAGGATATTCTGTTCCAAAAACACAAATATACGATAGGAAAAATTTTAATCATTTGCGGGATACGAACCCGCGTCCATCCACCCCTTGAGCTGGGGTATGCTCTAACCAATTGAGCTAACATGACATGACGTCATAACTCGAATCTTTCCTATCGTTGTTTAACCATCGTATTGGGATGGAGTGACATCTAATAGTACCACTTGCGTTGTACTACAAACAAGACCAATTTTGCCATTGGTTTTATACTTGTAAATGATGACGCAACCTTATAATTTAAATATTGTTAGGTTTGCAATAACGCCTGCTATGCGGATTACATTACAAAAACACAAATATATGATAGGAAAAATTTAAGTCATGTGCGGTAAAAAAAAATCCTATCGTATATTTGTGTTTTTGTAATGTAATCCGCATAGCAGGCGTTATTGCAAACCTAACAATATTTAAAATAGGATATTCTGTTTTTTATTCTAGGGTTTTCAGCGAAATACCAGATAAATACCAGCTGTCTGAAGAGCAACTAAAGTACTACAAGGACAATGGATTCCTGGTCATCAAGCAGCTTATTGACTTCTCTTCATTGTATACATACAAGTGAGTGTTGCTTCATTGGCGGTGCCAAAGGTCAATGAAATATCAAATTATTTTTTTGGCTGATAGGTAATTCTTTGACCCCAATCTCGCCTGATGGAAAGTGATGATGTTGTCGAAGGTGTTGACAGGCTTTACCTAGAATTACTGGCTCTCAAGGACAGCTGCCGGGGAACACCGTTAAGTGCGACAGATTTTCTACTTGAGGGTGGTAGCTAGCCAGGCGGGTATTCGCAAAATGCCCTACCACCATGCTATAATGACTGCCATCCTAAGAAAACAACTGGAACCGACGGCTTAGCGTGCCCTCCGATGCAGGAAAGCGCTCAGTAGGAATGCCACTAGCGGTCACCCATCCAAGTCATGACCCCGGCAGACGTTGCTTAACTTTGCAGGTTGGTTAAGAACAGCTAAGCAAACTTCGCTACGAGCGCTTCAAAAGCGCTTATTGTTCGAATACATGCAGTAATCAGAAAATGTACCAAATATTGACTCAGCTGATCAGATTCCCAGGTGGTAGGCCTATTATGCCGTGGGGTGCCGGGCAGCCGGGCAGCCCCTATCTACCCATGGGTGTCGTAAATGGTGACTAAAGGTAAAACACTAGAGGGTGGGCAGCAGCACTTTCTGAGGAATCTGATATCTCACACTGCAATCCCCATGACGCCTGCCAAGCATAGAGATTATGGGAAACCCCCCACTCCCCCATATTGGGGGATGCTGTGTTCAGCAGTGGCCTTTCCCGGCTGATACAGTACAGTACAGGCTTCTTAATCATGAAGCCGTTTAGTGCGTACCATCGCATTGTCAGATATTGCTGTGTTTAGGTTTGAAGGTTGCTGTACAAAGTGACATTACCAGGCAATTGAGACGTAAAAACGAATGTCTGAGTGTAGAGTGCAGTGCATTTTCACCCATAATGGACAGCTGCCGGAACACACCGTTAGGTGCTTGGCGGCAGATTTTCTACTTGAGGGTAGCCGCTACCCAGGCGGGCACTTGCAAAATGCCCTTCCACCATGCGGTGAAGCTCAAGCCCGCGGCGGGATTCGAACCATGGACCTGCTGCGCGGCAGTCCATAGCCAATGCCACTGAGCCATCACTGCTTCTTTCTTTTCTTTTTCAGTGTTTAAAGTAGATTTCGTATTTTTTTTCATTGTTCTTCGTGTATAAGTGTGAAGGCAAAGAAACAGAACAACAAATGTACCTACTTGACCATTTATATTATTGATACAGATCGTTGTACAGTCAACATAATAATTTGACTTTAGTAACTTACTCCAAGTAATTTTATATATTATTTATAATAAACAATTGAATAATTTACGATATGAATTATCACAGCACAAGAAAGTCAATGAACTGATAAAAAAATTAAATAAAATTGTTATCAAAGGGCATGCAGTCACAAATAAGTTTGATCCATCTTAATGGATCATCTAACCCCCACTTCAGTCCTGGGTAGACTGATAGTAGTGGGTGTTTGAGGATCCATCAGATAAGTTTACTTGGTTCAGCTACGGAATCATACTGTGGGGAAATAGTGTATGGTCTGAAGGTCTTTTTATTTCCCAAAAAATGCGTACCTATCCTTGTCAATATTAAAGCCATGGAAAATTGTCAGCCATATTTTATAAAATATAATACTCCATAATATTCAACCCTTGTTACCTAAAAAATACCCTCAATTCTTTATTAAAGAAGTGACACTTTAGACAACGAAAATTGAATTTGAGGTTGAAAGTTCGTTGTTTGATATAGTCTACGGTCGGACCGCATCGTTCTCGATATGGAATCTCCAATGCTACTATGAGAACGCTGTTATGCTTCAATCAGTTTTAAGTCTTAATACAGATAAATTAAAGAACATTTTCACATGGTAAGAGTCTGAGAGTCCTAGTTATGGATCAGCGAGAGGTGTCGCTACAGTTCTAGAAAATACAGGTTACATATTTAGAATTTACGTTAATGTCTTTGTTCTCCATAACAAACCCCCTGTATTGAGGGAGGCTGTGTTCAGCAATGGACTCTCCGGCAGATATATAGATAATAATTATTATGATAAGCCAATACGTGTTTTGTGGATACCTTTCTTTCGGAGCCGAAGTTCGATACTTCGACGAAGTAGAGTATAATTAAGGTTTTGGAGGAGAAAACAGGGGAACACAAAACGTCAATTTAGAAAAGTTTCTTTCTCATCTTCGCATTCATCGTTCCTCCTAAGTATTATTAACATATAAGTATTGTTTACAGGCAGCGTTTTTTGCAAATCGCCAAAGGGATCGCTCCCAAAAACATGATAACAGTTGTTAAGGAACCATCTCTAGTAAAGAAGAACTTGAATCCTGAGGACTATATTAATAAGGTACATTTTATCTCCTTATTTTTTTATTTATACCTGATAGGCTTGCCTTTGACCACTAACTCACCTGATGGTAAGTGATTATGTTGTCGAAGTTGTTGTTCAGGCTAACCCTGAATTACTGGCTGTTAAGGACAGCTGCTGGGGCACACCGTTAGGTGCTTGGCGCAGATTTTCTACTTGAGGGTGATAGCTAGCTTGGCGGGCATTCGCAAAATAGCCAACCACCATGCTTAACGTGCCCTTCGAAGCAACTGCACGATCAGTAGTAATGTCACTAGCGGTCACCCATCCAACTCATGACCGCGGCAGACGTTGCTTGACTTAGCTGATCGGTTAAGATAGGCCAAAAAAACTTCGCGCACCAAAACTCTTAGTTATATTTACCTAAACTGTAAACGATACAAAAATTGTTTATTTTTAAACTCCGTTACTGATTATTTCCCGTGGTTTGCCGGGCTAATATTGCAGCCCACATATCATTCTGCGAAGAAGGGATATGCAGAATATTTCATTAAGCGCTTCCTATCCTTACATATTTATAAATAAAACAATGTGTGTGGTAGATATCATCGAAACGTTTTATTCGTTTGAAGACCTATCGATGTCATTATATGTGGAATAATTGTTCAAACGTACGCCGCGGCTTCTCTAGGTGGAATTTCCAATTTTCCATGATTCTGGTGCATACAACAGACTGAATTAGACCGATGGCATGAGATACGAGTATGTTGGCTTTTAGGGCCGCTGTGGATCTTGGCTTATTTGCATAGACCTGCGACTTATAAAACATCACAAGAAAAAGTCTAATGGGGTCAAATCGCACGATCTCGATGGCCAATTCACGTCACCTCCTGAGACCATCACTTCGTGAGATGAACACGTCCTCAAATTGCTTATGCATAGTAGCATGAGCTGTATTGCACGTAACGCCGTCCTTTTGAAACCACATCTCGATGGTGTCCATATCATCCAATACAGGCCAACGAAAGCTGGTACTCATCTACCTTTAGCGCTCGCTACCAAGCCAACGGCCTGACCAACGTCGTTCTCAAAGAAATATGGACCAGTCACGGCGCCAGCCCATAATCCACATCAAACAATGAATTATTTGAATGCATTGGACGCTCTTGGATCTCTAGTAGATTGGTATCGTCCCAAATTCGAATTTATTGTTTGTTGAATTACCCATTCAACAAGAAATGGACCTCATCGCTGAAGATGATTTTTCGATGAAAATAAGGGTCTGTTTCCAACTGCTCTAAAGTCCATTCAGCGAACACACGTCGTTGTCTTTGGTCGTTTACCTTCAGCTCCTGGGTCAGTTGAATTTTGTACAGGTGCAGGAATAAGTTACGATGCAAAAGTCGCCAAGCTGTGGCCTGTGAGTTGACGCTGAGTTCTTATGAGCGTTGCGAAATCGCTTCGGATTCTCCTGCACACTCTTTCTTACAGCGGTGATATTTTCAGCAGATCTTGCTTTGCGCTTTGTCGACGCACGGATGTTGATTGATTGTTTAAAGATCCGGTGCACTCAAATTTATCCACCACACTGCGACTAGTCCTCTTGGTAGAAAGATTATACCGATCACAAAATAGGCGAAGCGCGTGGAACGTTTCTCGAGCAGAACACCCATTTTGATAAAACAATTTTATAAATTGCACGTTCTGTTGAACGCTATATCCATCCATGGTGTATTGGCAAAACAGAATAAATGACAGTCAGTTTGACAGACGCAGCTTCAACAATATGGCCTCTATCAACTGTCAAAGTTCGGTAGTCCCTATTGGAAGACCCGTTGTATACCAGAAAGTGGGCAGGAGCGCCTTGTGAAGATCTGCCATGATCTTACAACTGCGATCCCCTAGGTGCCTGCACAAGGAGGGTAGGGTTCATGGCACTAATGGGGCAGGCAATTGTTCAACAGTAGACTTTAGGCCTCTACATGATAAATGCGAAGTAGTGGAACCCCAAACTGCTATTATGGAAAAGATTAAAGTGAACCCTTTCTTTTTTTAATATTGCTAGGTTTGCAATAACGCCTGCTATGCAGATTACATTACAAAATCCGATTACGAAAATCTGCATAGCAGGCGTTATTGCAAACCTAACAATATTAAAATTATAAGGTTGCGTCATCATTTACAAGTATAAAACCAATTGCAAAATTGGTCTAGTTTGTAGCACAACGCAAGTAGTACTATAGATGTCGCTCCATCCCAATACGATGGTTAAAGAACGATAGAAAAGATTTGAGTTATGACGTCATGTCATGTTAGCTCAATTGATTAGAGCATACCCCGGCTCAAGGGGGGATGGACGCGGGTTCGAATCCCGCACATGACTTAAATTTCTCCTATCGTATATTTGTGATTTTGTAATGAACCCTTTCTTTCCAGCTTCAAGAAATCGTGTACGACGACGTGTTCGTAGAATACGCACAGCATCCACAATTGTACCACGTACTGACCCAGCTGATCGGAGATGACGTCACCGGTATACACAGCATGTTCATTAACAAACCGCCGGGCACGGGACGGCATCCGCCACATCAGGTATTCTAGAATAATCAGTTTTTTTTTATGTTATTGTGTCGAAACAAGATCGAGGCCCACCTGATATTCAGCGTACCTCTGCCTATAACAGATGCATTTCATCACAAGCCATGAATTGCACTGCGCCCGACACTTTGAGACATAGTTGTTAAGTCTCATGTGCCTGTAATTTCACTGGCTCTCAAGGACAGCTGTCGGAACACACCTTTAGGTGCTTGGCGGCAGATTTTCTAATTGAGGGTGGTCGCTAGCCAGGCGGGCACTTGCAAAATGCCCTTCCACCTTTCAAACAATATTGGTTGATTGGTTCCCACGAACAAGCTGATTTTCAAAATAACCTCCCAACCGATGCGATTCGCAGAGCGGCACGTACCTACGAGTAAAATGTCGTAAGCGACTCATAAAAAACCTGCTTTTTGATATAAAACTAAGCTAAATTAACAAATTTAAAAAATATATCTAACTTAATAAATAGATTCAGGCGCTACTTTGCGGAAATCCATATTTAATAATAACAAATATTTTTAAAATATTTTATGAAAACATCAAATTAATATTTTAATAAAACACTTAAAAAATACAAAAATATATCTAGTGACAATTCCGCCTAATTTTCCTGTTAAACCGACGTGACGTCACAAACGCCACGCAGCCAAACCGGAAGAATTTTCGACGCGTTTCGCTTCTACACGAAGCATCTTCAGGAGGTCTTGACTCTACGAACGCACGATCGAGAAAGAAGTGTTTTATTAAAATATTAATTTGATGTTTTCATAAAATATTTAAAAATATTTGTAATTATTATACATCTAACTTCTTAGAAAGGGAAGCTCACTGTCAAATTAGTTAGTTGGTGCTATGTGTTTGTTATAAAGAAGAGGTCAATTTGTACGGAAATATTTTTTATTTTGATGATTTTACTACATACACTGATTTTACATTTTTTTATTTTTTTTATGTTATTGTGACGGAACAAGCCCGAGGCCCACCTGATGTTAAGTGGACTAACCTCTGCCTATAACAGACGCATTTCGTCAGCGACGAATTGCACTGTGCCCGTTACACTGAGACGTCCAGTTGTTAGGTCTCATGTGCCTGTAATTTTTCTGGCTCTCAAGGACTGCTGCCGGAACACACTGTTAGGTGCTTGGCGACAGATTTTCTACTTGAGGGTGGTCGCTAGCCAGGCGGGCATTGACAAAATGCCCTTCCACCATGCGGTGAAGCTCAAGCTCTGGGCGGGGTTCGAACCATGGACCTGCTGCACGGCAGTCCATAGCCAATGCTACTGAGCCATCACTGCTTCAAAACTATTACTTTTATAAAAGAAGAGCTGGTGTGGAGCACGTGAAAGTCTTGTTTCGTGAATTTTTTTCATAACTGGTAGGTTAGCCTTGCCCACTATCTGACCTGATGGTAGGTGATGATGTGGTCGAAGATATTGTTCAGGCAAACCTAGAATTATTGGATCTGAAGGACAGCTGCCGTTTAACGTAATCATGTAATGTGTGCAAATTAAATATAAACTCTTCGTTAAATATTGTCTTGTTACTCGTTAAAAACCTAATACATATCTGGCTGGTAGAATAGAAAATAAGCAGTATGTTTAAACTTGTTTAAACTTGTTTAGGTCTCATGCCATTAAACCCCTCACTGTACTCTGTAGACTATATTAGAATCCCTTGTTTTTTTATGCCTGATAAGTTAGCCTTTAAGTCAAAGTCAAAGTCAAAATCATGTATTCAATTTAGGCGTCTACGACGCTCTTATGAAGGTCAATTACAAATTTTAGTATTGAAATATTCTACATTGTACTGCCATGTTCAGCAAATAAATTGTATAGAGCCACTGCGAGAAGAATTTAACCATTATCTCACCTGATGGTAAGTGATGATGTGGTCCAAGATGTTGTTCAGGGTAACCTAGAAGTACTGGCTCTCAAGGACATTGCCGGAACACACTGTTAGGTGCTTGGCGACAGATTTTCTACTTGAGGGTGGTAGCTAGCCAGGCGGGCATTCGCAAAATGCCCTACCACCATGCTATAACGACTGCCATCCTAAAACAACAACCGGGACCGACGGCTTAACGTGCCCTCCGAAGCACGTGCACGCTCAGTAGTAATGTCACTAGCGGTCACCCATCCAACTCATGACCGCGGGCGACGTTGCTTAACTTTGCTATTCAAAATATAATAAAATATAAAGATGCTTATAATATAGCGTTATCCTACTCACACTGTTCCGAACTACTAAGTTATTGAACGGTTTTACCATAGTTTAACGACATTTTATTGTATGCCGCACAACAGTCAACAACACGGCTGTCTGTATTTTTTTAGTTGCACTGATCAAATAATGTTGCTGCATTTATTTTAAAGAATAATAGAAATAAAAACATTGTAATTAACTCATTAATTAAACCCATTTTTATGGTAAAATAGTCAAAATCTAGTTTAAAGCCGCTGCTGATGGATAAACATGATGGATTTTTCGTTGGAACAGTAATACTTCGTATTAAATGTCACGTCAGAGTGAACAAGTTGTCATGACGTCATCAAATCGACGAGCGATTCCATAACCGTTTGTAAGCTTGCTTAATTGACGTGTAGGTATAAAATTTAAAAGTAATATTTAATTACTATTACCATAAGAGGTGAAAGTTGCCCCCCTGTACCTTAATAGCTAGGGTGTTGAAAATTGGCTCCAACTTCGATCGGGTCCGACATCCGACAAACGGGAACAGGCTCTTACGCCTCTCTGGCTACTGTACTGTACTGTAACAGCCGACTCGTCTACTGCTGAACACAGCCTCCCCTATTAAGGGGGTATTTGCCATAATCCCCGCGCTTGGCATGTGGCTTGGGGATCGCAGTGTAAGTTGACAGTTCTTTAGAAGGTGCTGCTGCCCACCTTCCAGTATTTTTCCCTTAGTTGCCTCTTACGACACCCATGGGATGATATGGGGAGATGCAATTCTAACCCGGCAACCCACGGGCAAAATATTTATAATATAATATCTCTATATAATTTGTTGCCAGAGAAATTATATCTTATATATAAAATTCTCGTGTCACAGTTTTCGTTGCCATACTCCTCCGAAACGGCTTGACCGATTTTGATGAAATTTTTGTGCTTATCCGGTATCTATGAGAATCGGCCAACATCTATTCTTCATCCCCCTAAATGTTAGGGGTAGTCCACCCCTAAATTTTATTTTTTATTTTTTAGACAAAATTTTTAATTTCTAATTTTTTATGATACAACATACAAAAATGCAAACAATCCTCAATTTTCACCCTGCTACGATCAACCCTTATTTTTTAAATTGTTTATATGGCAGAACAACGTTTGCCGGGTCAGCTAGTAATTTATATAATTTCTCTGGCAACAAAGCCGCGAAAAGAACAACATATTGAATAAGTTTTCGCAGCAAAAATAGAAGGTACCTACGTTTCATTTTAGCTCAAGATAATGGACGTACAAAATAAATAAACTTGTCAATCTGAGAGATAACTAATGGTTCCTTGCTAATTCCACATGTGTTACATGTTCTTTATTTATAATCCGGTTGAAGTATTATGGCGGATTGCCCAAAAAATATGCGGCAAGATATACATTTTAAGTAAAAGTGAAAACTAAAAACTAACAATTTCGATACTAAATATGATTCATAACAATATACAAAGTATCGACTGACTGTTTTGCATGTGGCAAAACGGATCCCTCAGGGCTAAAATAATATATGTTTCTTTGTAATTTTTAGCTGCTAGGCTACTCTTTGACCTCTATATCACCTGATGGAAAGTTGGTTAGGTCGAAGATGTTATTCAGGCTAGCCTAGAATTACTGGCCAATGACAGCTGCCGGAACACACCGTTACGTGCTTGGCGACAGATTTTATACTTGAGGGTGGTAGCTAGCCAGGCAAGCATTCGCAAAATGCCCTACCGGACCCTATAACGTACTGCAATCCTAAGACAACAGGGACTGACGGCTTACCGTGCCCTCCGAACCACGTGTACGCTCAGTAGTATTGTCACTAGCGGTCACCCATTCAAGTCATGACCGCAGCGGACGTTGCTTAACTTAGCTGATGGGTTAAGAATAGCTAAGCAGACTTCGCTACGAATGCTTCATATTATATAACATAATTATTAAGATTAAACTTCGCATACAACTAAAAATAAATAAATATATCTTATATCCGATATTTACATAATTGTAATGACCGGGAGTGTCTAGAGGGCACCTGTTTTTATATTTTGTAGTTGAACTCAGGACATACGTTTTTTTATGTCTGATAGATTACCCTTTAAGCAGTATCTCACTTGATGGTAAGTGAAAATGTGGTCGAAGATGTTGGTCAGGCTAACCTAGAATTAATTTAGATACATTAAGTATTTTATATAGACTTTCCTTTTTTTTTAATACCGGTGGTATGCCTTTATTAACAAAGTTCTACAAACTATATACAACACTACAGCTACTACAATAAAAGCATTTGGACTCATAGGCAGTCAAAATGCCCTAGCCCACTATCAGTTGGCAGCGTGCCCAGCATGCTGGCAGCATTGCCCCGTTGATTTGCAATGCTTATTATTATCTTTTCCTTACTAATATTATAAACGCGAAAGTTTGTATATATGGATGTTTGTTACTCTGTCACGCAAAATTCTACTGAAAGGATTTTAATGAAACTTTACAATAATATAGCTTACACATCAGAATAACACATAGGCTATAATTTATAAAGATATTGTGCGAATGGTCCAAAATATAACGATAAGTGTCAAGTAAGTAGGAAAAAAATCTGCTTGATGCGACCTTTTTTTTTTTTTTTTTTTTTTTTTATGCCTTATAGTTTAGCCTTTGACCACTATCTCACCTGATGGAAAGTGATGATGTGGTCGAAGATGTTGTTCAGGCTAACCTGTTCTGGCCTGTGCAGCAAAAACCTTTAGAGTTAAATGTACATAATGTATTATTAAATTTTTTATGTTATACATTCTTACAAAAAAGCCTGCGATGGCATATATCTATCTTTATATGTAAACCACGCTCTTCACGCTCAAACGGCTGGACCAATTTTGATGAAATTTGGTGTGGAGGTAGATGAGGCGTTGGACATATGGGATACTTTCATCATCATCATCCATCACCATATCTTGCTCTTGACTAAACGTAGCTACTGCTTGGCTAGTTTATTTCGCGTACTTCCACAGTATTATGCCGTATCGTATATTACTGTGGGGAGCTGCTGCTGAGATAGAGACATTTTTTTTTACAAAAGCGTGCAATTCGAGCCATACATGAAATGGATCCTAGGGAATCTCTGGGGATCGTTTTAAAGAAATTGATATGTTAACTTTACCCAGTATGTATATATTTGAAAATATTATATACCTATGTACGTAAAACTTTGAGTAAATTTTAATAAAACCGCTGGGCGCAGCTATTGAACTATATAATTTTAGTAGAAAATGGTGGTTAAAATGTTCCGTGGGGGTCCAGTATCCATCAATTATTAGATCTTAGAACGATGTAAACTACGACTAGACTGACTATTTTATGAAAAAAAATATTTTTGTACTATGTACATGACGCGAGTGGCAGATGTACAAACCGTACGAGTCTAGTCTAAAACAAAATAAAACTTTTTTTTTTTTCAGGATCTGTACTACTTCCCGTACCGACCGGCCGACAAAATAGTAGCCAGTTGGACAGCGGTGGATGACGTGACTACAGACAATGGCTGCCTTTACGTTGTACCGGGTTCGCATAAGAAACAAGTCATTTACGAACACGGAAACCTTCAAGTAAGTAATTGGTAAAATGCTAACAACCTCTTAGGGTTGACTTCTGCTAGTCCTAACAAACATTTTGAGATGTTTTTTTTGTGTTTTTTTACGTGTATTTATTAAAAAAAGTAGAACCTCTGTCACCAAGAATCTAACGGTGTGTTCCGGCAGCTGTCCTTGACAGCCAGTACTTCTAGGTTAACCTGAACAACATCTTCGACCACATCATCACTTACCATCAGGTGAGATAGTGGTTAAAGGCTAACATATCAGGAATAAAAAAGAATAGTCCTGTTTCAACTCTTATTTGTTCCGTGGCTTCACAGCGCAATAGTACATGCTCCACGGCCTCTTCTTCACCCATACAGCCTCTACATCCTTGTTCAGGCCTACCTAAAAGTACTGGCTCTCAAGGACAGCTGCCGGAACACACCGTTAGGTGCTTGGCGACAGATTTTCTACTTGAGGGTGGTAGCTAGCCAGGCGGGCATTCGCAAAATACCCTACCACCATGCTATAACGACTGCCATCCTAAGACAACAACCGGGACCGACGGCTTAACGTGCCCTCCGAAGCACGGAAACGCTCAGTAGTAATGTCACTAGAGGTCACCCATCCAACTCATGACCGCGCGCGACGTTGCTTAACTTTGCTGATCGGTTGAGAACAGCTAAGTAAACTTCGCTACGAGCGCTTCAAATCCAACATCTGTTGGATTGTTCTATCTAATAAATTCAATACGTTTCGCAATATCTATTTTTAAAATAAAATATCATTATCTAATTGTTATCAGCAACATGCCGCTGTACTAACAATGTATAACTTACATTACTACAAATTGTGTTACTTAGCGGGCATTCAAATAATACTTATCTATATCGCGCGCACGGAGAGTAAAGGCAATGCTTCTCGTAGAACGTTCTAGAAAACTAGTTCTAGTACGTTCTACGTTAGGGCTACGTATGTTGCGAAATTATAACTACATATACCTCAACAAATCTTGTTTACTTTTAAAATAAAAATAAGAATGCGCGCGAAAGCGGACAAAGCGGTCTTCGATATTGTCTGTTACATTTGCCTAATTTCGACACGTTTGATAGCTGCGTCGGTGGTGTAATGGTCAGCATAGTTGCCTTCCAAGCAGTTGATCCGGGTTCGATTCCCGGCCGACGCACACTTTTTGTTTGTTATACTATTTGTGCTTAAAATTATTTGCTCGTGTGTATATATTGTAAAAAAATATGATAATTGTATTTTTTCATTCGTAAATTGAGATTTCCAAAAAAAAATAGTGTTTCACTATTTATATTCTCAGGAATTAATTTCCTAAGTATTTACCCAAGAAACACTTAAAATGCTGATTTATATTTTAGTTTTTGAGCTCTATTATATAAGTATGATTACTGAAAAATATTGCACAGAGGCCGCTGTGTCTATGTTTATTTTTTATATCTTAGATATAGGTTAGCCTTTGACCACTATCTCGCCTGATGGTAAATGATGTGGTTGAAGATATTGTTCAGGCTAACCTAGAATTACTGTCTCTCAAGGACAGCTGCCGGAACACACCATTGGGTGTTTCGCGTCAGATTTTCTACTCGAGGGTGGTAGCTAGTAAGGCGGCCATTCGCAAAATACCCTACCACCATGCAACTAAAAAATATGAATGGTAAAACCGCAGTTTTTATACTATGCTAATCAGTTTTGTTATTCAAAAATGGATTTCAGTAAAAGGTTGGTCTCTTGACCAACCTTGACCACTTGATGATTGTTTTCTACATAAGAATCTTATAGGAGTTATTAAAAGAATGAAAATTCTCCCAATTGTATACAATAACTTTTTTCTTATCATAAAATAGATTTTTTTAAGGATTATACCCAGTTTATATTTGCGATTACACAAGAATTTGTAAATTCCTATTTCTGGCCATTAGCTATCGCAACCCTTTTACATAAAATATATATAGATAACACTTTATTGTTACACCACATAAGACAATAAATAAGAGGTAAAAATTATAATTTTCAGTGAAAGTGTTACAATGGGCGGCCTTATTACTAAAAGTAATCTCTTCCAGGCAACCTTTGTATAGTAAAATGAAAATAAATTAATATCATATATTTTTGTACTAACTAATATTTTCTTTCTTGTAACATACACTTAGCGCCAACTGGCTAGAACGATATTTTTTTTATAGCTGATAGTCTACTCTTTGACCACTATCTCATCTGATGGTAAGTGATCATGTGGTCGAAGATATTGTTCAGGCTAACCTAGAATTACTGACTCTCAAGGACTACCCCCGGAACACACCGTTAGGAGCTGGGCGACATATTTTGTACTTGAGGGTGGTAACTAGCCAGGTGAGCATTCGCAAAATGCCGTACCACCATGCAGAGCTGGCTGACAATAGATTCCCTAAGTAGTAAGGGTCACAAAGAAGGGAAAACATTATTTTTTTAACAGAAAATGGAACCGACTATGAAGTCGGTTCCATTTTCTGTTAAAAAAATAATGTTTTCCCTTTGTTGTATTTTCTGTTAAAAAAATAATGTTTGACATTTGAGTCATGAGACTCAAATGTGTAAAATAACTTGTCGAAGTCGGTACCATGCGCACAATATTGTGATAATAGGTACTTTTGAACCATCTTGGTACCGACTTCAACAAGTTATTTCACACATTTTAGTGTTGAAGTCGGTTCCATTTTTTGTTAAAAAAAATAATGTATTCCCTTCTTTGTGACCCTTACTACTTTAAGTTTTTGTATTTTTTTTTGTCAATGACTAGCTAGGCAGTTAGTTGTACGTATAGTGTTTATTTTCATAATTGCATTTGGTTATTAGTTGTGTATTTCGACAATTGCAGGATTCCAACAAGTTGTACCACGGCATCCTGGCTGAGGAGGAGGTGGCTCCGGAGGGCGCGAGGGTGCACCTGGAGATGTCTCCGGGAGACACGGTGCTCTTCCATCCATATCTGGTGCACGGCTCCGGGCCCAATGTCTCCAAGGTAAGGATATGCACTACTATTATATGTTAATTTAGAACAGCAGCTTAATATACAGGGTTATTGGAAAAATGCAAATAACCTCTTAGGGTTGACTTCTGCTAGTCTTAACAGACATTTTGAGATGAATGTCAGTAATTTATTATTTCATGTATTTTTATTACTTAGTTCGATGTAAATATTCAAAACTGTATTCAAAGGGAGCGCAGCTCGGCGCGGTCCAGTGTTGCCGTGGCGGGCGCTCTTGGCTCGGACTAGGCATTGTCTTTTACTAGCAGAAGTCAACCCTAAGAGGTTGTTAACATTTTTTCAATAACTCTGTATATTATGCCCTGTGTGGCTACACACGAGTTATTGAAAAATGTGTGCATTAATTATTTAAAAAATGTGTGCATTAGTTGGCTAACACTGAGTAAAATAATTAAAGAAGCCTTTACTCTCCAAAAAAGAAGTATTCGGACGATGGTTCGTATCACAAAGGGATTCCTGTACAGATCATTTTAGGGCATTAAGCATTTTGACAGTCCAAGCCATTACATCTTGGTCCTTATGAATTACTTAGTTATATAAATGAAAGATTTTGAAAACGAGTACGAGAAAGGGGAGAGGAAATAAAAATTACCCCAAAACTGAATATAAGTAAGCACGCACCAAAGTAAAAATATTATATGAATTGCCTCAAAATCTAAAAAAAGAAGTCTACCAACTAAATATATTTCAACGAAAGCTTAAAGCTTTTCTGAAAAATTGTGTGTTGCACTCGGCATCAACGGCAACAACGGCAATTTTGCATCAAACTTTCGGTAGTATACCGTACTTTGAATTCTATAGTAGGAACACTCGCTACGCTCATATAAAAACATTGCTTAACAAAAAACTATATCTTATTTTTTTTGCAATAACGCCTGCTCTGCGGATTACATTCCAAATCCCCATCCCCATACGATGGTTGAAAAACGAGAGCAAGAATTAGAGTCATAATGTCATGTTAGCTCAGTCGGTCAGAGCATACCCCGGCTGTAGGGGTTGATGGACGCGCGTTCGAACACACATGACTATATTTTTTTACCTCGTAAATTTGTAATAGATAGATAGATAGAAACACTTTATTTACCTTAAACACATTAAAATGAAAATTAACCCAAAAATTATGTTTACGAAAGGTAATCTTATTCTTTAAATAAATTTCTTCCAGACAACCGAAAAGAAAGGATTTACATAAATTTGGCAGTTTACTACGTAAACATTACCTATTTTACGGTACTTAAAAATTAAAACAAATTAAATATTCACGAAGTATTATTTAAATAAATACATATCTTAAAATATATACTTACATACTTTATAATATAAATACATAATAAATACTTACATTAAACATAAACTAACATACATTTTAATATAAATATATACATACAATATTTAATATAAGACTATTATAATATATTATTTCAGAATTATCGGAAAGCGATAACTTTCCACTTCGCTAGTTCAGACTGCGAGTGTATAGACGTGAAGGGGACAGTGCAGCATCAGGCGGCGATGGAGATAGAAGCGGAGGCCAAGAAGAGAGGCTTCGAATTGACCTTCGCTGTAAGTACTACATTTTTTAAAATATTGTTATGTTTGCAATAACGCCTGCTCTGTGGATTGTATTACAAATTTACGAGAGAAAAAATTATTCGGATTAGCGTACCACCGGCCAGTTTCCTTACTCGTCAATAACACTAATTCGCCAGTTTACACATTAGACAGTTTCGGTAGTTTGTTTATTTCGCTAGTTAGGCATTTTTCCTGATTCTTCAGTTTCCTCTTTCGCTAGTTTTGCTAGCATGTCTGTTTCGTGAAATAGCCAGTTTTGCGATCCGCTAATTTCGTTATTAGTCAGTTTCGCTAATCGAACGGTTAACCTATTCTAGCTAGGTAGACAATTTTACTAGTTTTCTGTTTCCGCAATGCTTCAGTTTCCTCGTTCACGAGTTTGTTAGTTTTGTCCACTGGTTTCGTCAATTCGCAAGTTTCTTTGTAAGGTTAGCTAAGTCAGGTTGTCATCAGCGCTAGTTTTCATATTCGTCTGTTTCACTAGTTGTCAGAATCTAAAGATGTCTAAAAATCTCAATTTTTTTTAAATGTAATTCAAGTGATAAAGGCACTTTTGCAAGATGCATACAAACTGCGACTTTAGACGTTTTTAGATATTGTACGATAATATAATATTGGCTGCTATTTTTTAACGTTTGTCATTGATTCTTGTCATTCTGTTAAATATTTATGACACTGTTATCGTTTCCGAAATAATTGTGTGTAGTGGAAGACAAACTAATTGTGATGCTATTAAGCGTAAGAAATAGTAAAATAGTATTAAAAAACGGACATCGATACAACTATGGGCAAAAAATGGTAATGGGACAACATGGTGGCGATGCCAAAACAGAAATTCATGCAAAGTCAGTTTAACCATAGACAGTGATGTGACTACGGTAATCCGAGCAACTGAACATAGCTATGGCTGTGACTCGGATCTCGGTTCTACTCTCGTTGCTGAAGCTTTACATAATTGTAAAAAAAGATTGCGCGAAGAAGACGGATTGCGGTTATCGTTGTAGATATCTCTTATACATTTTTTAACATTACTTCGCTCTGTTGTCAACCATTTCCACAACGTACGCGATATAATATATTTTTTATATATTTTTTCACACGATCGGTTACATTATCGAAGTGTTCATACAGAACCTAATTTTTTGAAAATATTATATAGCTTATGTTCATCATGGATATTGTAGGATTCTAAATGCTAACGGTGTAAAAATTTTTCAAATTGGTCCAGTAGTTTTTAATTTTATTGGTTACATACAAATCTTTTATCTCTAAAATATTGTGTTTTACTACTTCTTCGTGTTATCTACTCGTAACACGAAGAAGTAGTAAAACACAATCTAAACTAATTGAAGAACAAGATAACTGGCGAACAAGGAAAGTAATGGGTTGGGATCATGACGAAATAGCAAAACTGACAATCTAAACTAACTGACGAACAAAGAAATTTCCGAACCAGGAAACCAACTTAATAGGGAAATTGACAACTTAATGAAACTGGCCAGTAAGGAAATTGGCGAATTCAGAAACTGTCTAATGTGTAAACTGGTGAATTAGTGAAATTGACGAGTAAGGAAACTGACCTGTGGTACGCTAACTCAATTATTCATGTGCGGGATTCGAACCCGCGTCCATCCACCCCTATAGCCGGGGTATGGTCTGACCGACTGAACTAACTTGACAGTATGAGTCATGACTAATTCTTGCTCTCGTTCTTCAACCATCGTATGGGGATAAATTTGTAATTAAAATTAATAAAAGAAAATATTAAAATAAACATCTGCACTAAGGCACCGGTCCCACTTCTGCGGTCCGCATTCCCTGTAGCATCATCGAACCTACTGTTTGTTGGGTACAGTATACCCCCAAGTTAGTCCAAATAAAATTTCATCAAAATTGGTCAAGTAGTATTGGTTTAAGATAATAAGACTACTGAGACGAAAAGTCCTATGATCGAACTGTAAATGTTATTAACATCGGACTAAAAAGCTCAGTAGTCCGATTGTCTGTAACACCGGACTACTGAGACGAAATAGTAACATTAGTCCGATCATCGACCTAAATTATCAGTAACTACTGATACTAGGCCATTCTTTTATTTGCATTCATTTAAAAAATAACTCGTAAAAAATCAAATATCTTTTTTAATATACCATGTAACTTGTTTTTCTAAATATGATTTAATACGCCATCGTGCTACGAGTAAGTAAGCGAAACATCGCATTGACAAGTTTTTAGAGCACAAACAAATTTTTAGAAGTGCGATGCGAACCCGCGTTATTTGCAGTGGTCGAGCATGTCTCGATAGTCGAGCGGTTAAGGCGCGCTAAAAATAAAGCTGATGGACGCGGGTTCGAATCCCGTTTAATCCAAATATTTTGTTATAAAAATTTTTCAATTCGATTTCTATGTAACGTTTCATAAAAAAAAAATATCATCACACAATTATATGTTAACACTAAACACCGTTGTTTCACCGAGCAAGTTACAGTCCCATGGAAGGGGCGAGCCTACGGTCATGTACCAGTTACAGACTCCGAACTGCTACTGAATATTCCTTAGATCAAAGACTGAAGAACAACCCGACCCGGGAATCCTACCCATGGACATAACGCAGACCAATGCACGCTGATAGGGTATTTTGCGAATTGTCTGGCCAGCTACCGCCGTCAAGTAGAAAATCTGTCTTGGAACACCGAATAGCTGTTCTTTAGAGCCAGTAATTCTAGGTTAGCCTGAACGACATCATCCACCGCGTCCTCACTTACCATCAGGAAAACTTACAATATTTTAATAAAACACTTAAAAAATATATCTAGTGACAATTCCGCCGAATTTGCCTGTTAACCCAACGTGATGTCACAAACGCCACGAAGACAAACCAGAAGAATTATCGACGCGTTTCGCTTCGACACGAAGCATCCTTAGGAGGTCTTGACTCTACGAGCGCACGATCGAGACATTTTTTAGTCTTTATCGTGCGTTTTTATATTTTTCAAGTGTTTTATTAAAATATTGATTTAGTTTTTTCCAGTTATTTCCGTGGTTCCATTGGACGTCCCATTGACGGGACGATGGACAAAAATCATTTAACCGTAGACCAATTGGCCTATGGAACCACGGTAAACATTTCTTAGAATACTTTTAAAATATTTGTTATTATTGAATATGGATTTCTGCATAGTAACGCCTGAATCTATTCATTACCATCTGGTGTGATAGTGGTCAAAGGCTATCTAATCAGCTATAAATAATAATTATTTTCCGTTTTTTTTTAGGAAATATGGCAGATGAAGAGCAGACGCATCACAGGACTGAAGTCGCATCTTTGAAAATCGTGTTACCTAAGAAATATTGTATCAAATACATTCCAATTTAGTTTTAGTCAGCCCTGACTCACTCCGCGCGTTAGGTACGTCGCTACAGGTACATCGGCGTATCCGTCCGGACGGGCTTATTGTACGTGCGTGCCGCGTCAGAAGAGAACAGAGCTATACGTGCACATGCGATAGAAAGAGAGACTTGTAGGTGAATATAAATATTAGGTACTCCGTGCTTTGCGAGCTGAAATGCACTTTATTGCTTCGTAGCTAGAGTCGCTTATTTATTGGAGTGACTTTGCGGAGTGAGCCATCTGGTCTATTTTATTCTGTGACTTAATATGTTCCTATAATATTTATGTTAATAAGGTGAATACTGATTGACTATGGCAAAAAAAATTACAATATGTATGTTAAATTATATATTTTTATACGATAGTTTTGGATGAGGTTTTTATACGATATTAATAAGGGTATTTTTTAATACATGTTGAAGCGCTAGTAGCTTAGCTTGCCTAGTCGTCCGTTACCGATCTACTAGGTTAAGCAAAGTTCGCTAGCGTCATTATTTGTATAGTTATAGCGGCAATATTTTCCAAGCTTTAAGTGAATAATTTCTGTCATATAAAAATTAAACAAGGTGTCGGGAATTGATTATGTCTACTAGTTACTGGGCTCCCTTGGGGTGCCGTGCTAGAATGTCAGCCTTATTTTATTGTCACTTCAATAAGTTTCACTATGACGTCTTTAAAAATTAAGTTCTTTATATATTTGCCACGATAGCCCAAATGGCTGAACGTGCCCTGGTCCGAGAGACCGGTCGTGGTTATCATCACTATCATTATAAGCTGGAAAACATCCACTGTTGAACAAAGGCCTCTCCCAAAGACCGCCAAAACGGCTATAAGCCACTAGTAACTACTGGCTACCTTCGAGTGGGGTGCCAACACATTTTCGGGTGATATAGATACTTGTTAATAACTGTATTTGTTATAGGTAAGTAATTATAAATAAATATAAGAAAATGATTATGGTTGTGATATTTTATTTCAATTAAAAACATATCATATTTATGTACATAAAGGTGTTTGTTATTTTTATATAAAGGTTTATATATGTTACGAGATAAATGTTTTTTTTAATGCAATAAATATATTTCAATAATCAATAAAGATTTTTAATATCGTACCCTCGTGTTCATAAGAACAAAAAAATACAGAACTAAGGCAAAATCAGAAAACTCGGAAAAATCAGTTTAAGAATACCTAAAATATGTAGTTTTTGTCTGTACAGTAGTCAAAAAACTGTTCGCGATTCAACCAACAAATTGCGCAATGGATAATCGTACACAGATAATCTCAATGAACAGATCTTAGCGTGGTGCGGCCGCCGCTATCGTCCGCCATTTGTCTACGCGCGAGAAAATACTCTACTCGTGTCATGCGTGACATATTTCTTATTTGCACATGCTAGCCAGGGGGACAAATCTGCTAATTACATGTTCATATTCAGCATAGATTCATACAAGACAGAATCGGTAGTCTGCTGATCCTCTACGAATGTATGAATTAATAATAACGAAATTGTTTTCTGAATTACCTTACCTACTCTTCTCTTTTTATTTTGTGTTGGCAATATCGTCAAACCAGTCTAGATTCATATATTCATAAGGGGCAGACTACCGATTCTATCTTGTATGGATCTTGAGTGAATCTATGCTGAATATGAGCATGTAATTAGCAGACTTCGCCCCCTGGTATGAGTGTTTTGAATCTGCTTGGTACCGACTTCAATAAATAATTAAGGTGTAGTTTTTGTCTATTCAATAATAAACACAAACTACATGGCAGTCATCAAAGCGGGACCACCATCTCTGATTGGGCTCAACATTTCCGAAAAGTTAGTGCACCATTTCTCCTAATTTGTGCCTTTTTTATTCTTGCTGATAGGAAAACCTTTGACCACATCTCAGCTGATGGTAAGTGATTGAAGGTGTTAACAGGCTTAACCTAGAAGTACTGGCTCTTAAGGACAGCTGCCGGAACACACCGTTAGGTGCGTGGTGACAGATTTTCTGCTTGAGGGTGGTCGCTAGCCAGGCGAGCATTCGCAAAATGCCCTAACACCATGCGGTGAAGCTCAGGCCCGCGGCGGGATTCGAACCATGAACCTGCTGCGCGGCAGTCCATAGCTAATGCCACTTAGCCATCAATGCTTCAAAGTTTACGAGATAGATCAATCAAAAGGTGGCACCTCCAGGGTGACATTTCGTTCAGCATTGACAATACAGCAGCGAGCAGATTCCAGCCAACAGAATTATACGACATTTGGTAAAACTTTAATGCCCCAAAAAAAAATATCAAATGAAAATAAAAGTAATTGTATCAAATCGGAAATGGTGCTCCCGCCCTTGTGACGGACATAAAGCTACTTTTCACGTACCGTGCTCGTAAACACCAACCATTGATAGAAAAAAATATTTAAATATTGTTTATGCCCGCTGTAAGCAGACTGAAACTGCATATATGCGGGAAAGCGGCGTGTTGTATGAATGTATGTTCACAACAAATGCTTATTTGGACGTACTCGTAGAGGACATGAACATCGACTGTGTCTTTTTAGTTCCGTACTCAAGAGAAAAACGAAATCTCATTGAGGGTTTTATAATTATTATTATTTAATTAGTAATTATTTTTATACTGATATATTCAGTGCCCTGTAAATGATCAAACATGTTTCAACGTTTTTCAAACAATGTACGTGTTAGACGCGTTTGATCCTGTCTGATGGTAATCTAGTCTGCCGTCTGAAACAGCATGTTTGTCAAACATAATGTTGTGCGATGGTGTTTGTTAAACAAGATCTTTATGATAAAACTGGAATTATCAATTTGAAAATATATACAAAATAAAACAACGACTTAATTACCATACAAATTATTTATTATAAAATCTTAGGTCATGTGTACACTTAGGGGTACGCACTACGCATAAACCAATGCGTTCAGTTGCGTCCACAGTGGGGTTCAAAGTGGTGATCAGTTCTTTTCATTACTTCATTTTTTGTGCGTATTATTATGGGACGCTCAAATAAAAAGCGATCCTTTAATATACGCTCATAAAACTAAAAAATATGTATGAACGAACAGAATTGGTAGCCATCTTGAACGCCAATGCGGACGCAGCTGATCGCGTTGGTCTGAACGTACCTTTACGGGTTTTATACATATTTTATTACCCAGTATTCTACTCTTCAATGTTTAATACATTAATATTGTGTAGAGAATTATTATATTATATTTTTCTCAGACTGTGTTACATTATAATACATTATTTATGAACTCATGTAACTAAACCTTAAATTAAGGTTATAGAATATCTTTTAATGTATAAGAAATATCATAAAATGATTAACATGGACAGATAGATTACACGGTAAGAAAGTTACCTATATTAATGTTTAATTTTAGGTATATCTAGAAAGAAATTATATTGTTTATTTACAAATGTCACAAAAAATATTATAATTAAGTATATTAATTTGTTACCTATATTAAAATAAAACTAGTTAAAGTACAATAACCTTAGCAAATTCCAAATCACTTAAAGTGCAACTCTATACAATTCTTATATTAATCAAACATGAATATAAAATTCAAATATTTTTCCTTTATTGCTTAGATTTTAATTCTAATGCCCAATTCAGCCAAATAATATTATCTGAAGTGTAACTATTTTACATACGCCATGAAAATTAAGATAGTCAGTAAGTAGCGCTTTCCATAAAAGTAGTTTTGTTTTTATATTTTTAATTGTAAACTTTTTAAATTTGGTTATATTTTACATGCATATCTATCGACTTAATATCGTTGGTCGTTGTCTATGTATTATGTATTTTATGTTTATAGTTTGAATTCAGAATTCCCTTTCTAAACAGTTTTTCTGTACAGCTGATAACATACATAAAATGACGGGAATCTGGCAAGCCTGGAACTTAGGCACTCATAAAGGTATGCGAAATCTCACCGAGTTTTAACACTTCGTATTTAAAATATGTATGTAAGTACGTTTGTATGGAAAGCGCTGTGCAATGCATACACTGTAAGACCGATTTAAATCCCATGCGCATATGAATACCTTTCAGTGTTCGAAAGGCTAAAGTAGTAGTTACTTCATTGGTCAAAGTAGGACTCATAAAATATGATACAAAAATATAATTGTAGTCGAAGAAATTGTTAGGTGAGTTTATTGTCAATTAATGCTATATACGCTACAATCCAGCCAGACCTAGATTAGTAGCTCGTTGCCGATCAGTTTGGAAAACAAAACAAAACAGCGTAGTTATAAGGTTCATTTCAGCACACGCTAAAATGTGTCTGAGTGTGTTGATTACAACATGATTTTCTTGTACTCGCCGGCAACAAACTTAATTCTGTTATCGACGTCTCCGGTGTGATTGCAATCCACCTGCTACCATCGGTATAAATATTTACTAAGGATATTCTTATAAATCTAAAATTTGCCGTATAGTACAAGTACAGTATATTGCTTTTTATATTATGAATGTAAATGAAATGGATATTTGCTGCTTTAAATGATTCACCTACCTTATTTTAAAATCAATTAAGTACATTACTTGTCCAAGTAGCATACATTTCATTTTGTATTACGTAGAACTCAATTAAGGGTGAACTGGCCGACCCGTTCTCCATACAAACGCCGTAGGGTGATTACTCCCTTATTTGAGGATTTAGGTCCAAAACAAAGCATAATACCGAATGATCTCGTCATTGCCTAGGCTTGTATGATGCCGAAATTTTAATAAGATAATTAACTTGAGAGTTATGAGCTTCGAAACATTTTCATATAACAATTTCGAGGCTCATAACTTTCAACATAATTATCTTTTTAAAATTTCGGCATCATACAGGCCTAGATAATGACGAGATCAATCGGTATTATGCTTAATTCTGGACCTAAAATCTCAAATAAGGGAGTGATCACCCTACGGCGTTTGTATGGAGAAGCGACCGGCCAGTCCAACCTTAAGTGCTTATCTTTTGCTGAAGTGTAAACGAATCATTTCCATTACATATGCGATTAAAAAATGTTGAAGGCTGTAAAACTACGCTCAAACCAACGCGTTTAGCTGCGGCGCTGATCTGACTGACATAAACTTCAGTTTAGTTATTTATTCATAAACAAAGGTGGCGATCAGTAGTCAATATTTTTTGAGCGCTATTAAGTTACGCTCAATAATCTACGCCAAAAATAATAGTGCAACATTAGATAATGTAAACCTACCTTAACGACGCGAACAAATAACATTAAAATTAAGTACTTAGAACTGAACGCAATAATGAACGCCACCGCGGGCGTATCTGAACGCGTTAGTTCAGGCGTTCCTAAATCAGTCAATATATTGAGCATTTGGACTGCCTGTGAGTCTGTAATGACTTGTTAGTTGTCTAAATGCTTTCATTGTAGTAGCTGTAGTATTGTATATAGTTCGTAGTATTTTATTAAGGGTGAACTGGCCGGGCCGTTCTCCATACAAACGCCGTAGGGTGATCACTGCCTTATTTTCGGATTTAGGGCCAAAAAAAACATAATACCGATTGATCTCGTCATTACCTAGGCTTGTATGATGCCGAAATTTTAATAAGATATTTATCTTGAGCTTTTAACCATTTTCATATAAAATTTTCAAGGCTCATAACTTTCAACATAATTATCTTTTTAAAATTTCGGCATCATACCAGCCTAGATAATGACGAGATCAATCGGTATTATGCTTAATTCTGGACTTTGTAGAATTCAAGAAAGATACAGATAAGTTAAATATATTATATTATTATATTAGTTGCTTAGAATCATACTCAAAAATCTCCTCTTAATCAATTGAAGATTACCTGAGCATATCTAGATTCTTATATCAGCGTTTATTATAAAACGCTTATCTATAATTTTATTTCTACTTACGTCAACTTTATCTTTATCCCAATATATATTTATAACTTATAAATATATGTACATTTATAAAATTATATTATTTTCAAACTTATAACTCGCATGGGCAACGTTTTTGAGCTTCCGATATAATTAAATATCGCCACATGCAAGTTTAGGTAATAATTATAAATATTATAAGATAGAAGTATAATTAAGGAGGTGAAAATTATAACTTATTTTAAAACTGTGACATGAGACTAGATCTGTTATGAAATAAAATTATAATAAATCTGTTTTCTTAAAGGTACTTTTTTCGGTGTAACAACATTCAAATCCTGTTGGTAACTAAATATAATCGTGTTCTGCTCATATCCTCCATCAAAAATCTGTAAAAAAATACAATCACGTTTATAATATATAAAGAAAATAATAGATACTATTTTTTTTAGTTTACTTAGAGGTAAACTTATTGATAGAGTGAAGGATCGAATAAGAACGCGCTAGATTGCAAAACCACTAAACAATTTCTCAGCCCGTAACAAAAATATAGCCCGCACCGGGCTACGTTTCTGCAAGGCTTTTGAAAAATCTTGGTCGAGCTAGATTTGATCGATGCTCCTGGAACAACCTATATAGCTATTGTCAAAGTGTGAAGTTGTTTTTAGGTGATAAAAGATTTTCTGGATGTTTTGGAAATAGGGCTCATTACGTTATCTTTGGATTAGCTTGACAAAATTTATTGTTTATTGTAAAGTCTGTCACATTTGACAACTAGCCAAGATTTAGCTGATTCGAAAGGTAGTATAATTTTGGCCAGACAGAGCTTTTAAGCAAGATCGGAGTGATGGGACGGCGTGTATCCGCGGTTACTACAAAATTCGCCTTGGACGAAGGAATGCAGGAACGTACACCAGAACTTATATATTCTACATTGTGGTCCCATAACATGGTATATGACATAACACAGAGATGTAAGATGTAAAATTTCACGAGTTTACTGTAATATCACACAAACTTGGCTGAGCCTTGACTTTAATCATAGAGAAAAGTAATATACAGAACATTAATTTAGAATAACGAATGAATGGAAAATACAACGTGTTAAACAAATCCTTAACATTTTTGATGATGTGACAATCGACATAATCACCAAATTGATGATTTGAATTAACGTTCTTCTGATTCACAATTCTCAGGGTTAGGCGGTGAACGCAATAATATGAAATAAATAAATGCATAAGTCTATTGAAAGCAAGATTTAAAATCATGCAAGATATAGTAAGATTTAAACTGCCATGCACTAAAAAAATATTATAAGTTACGTAATAAATTATTAATATAAAAGCAAGATAATTAAAATATAGCATACCTTGAGGATCTCTCTTCACCAAAGCCGAGTAAAGCATAGGTAGGTACGTAGATAGGTGTAGGTATAGTTGAAAATAAAAGTGTCAATCATTAATAATTATATTTAATTGCTAATTTAAATATAAAGCATAGTTACTTCTAATGTGTTTAATTGTTTGGCCCCATTGACTCTAAATATTATTTCTACATGTCTAATTACTATAATATTTTACCTTAAATTTTATAATATGATATTAATATAACAAAGTGACCCAGTATAAGCAATTCTAATAATAATAATTCGTTGAGTAGAATCACAGATTCGATTTCACTAAAATTGCAATTTAAATTTAAGACTGTAACAAAATTAAAATAAGCTAGATAAGAAGGAGTTTTGACAGCCCTGGCTCACTCCGCGGTACGTCGCTACAGGTACAAGTGCTTATCCGTCCGGACGGGGTTATTGTACGGCGCGTGCCGCGTCAGAAGAGAACAGAGCTGCGTGCACATGCGAAAGAAAGAGAGACTTGTAGGTGAATATGAATATTAGGTACTCCGTGCTTTGCGAGCTGAAGTGCACTTTATTGCTTCGTAGCTAGAGTCGCTTATTTATTGGAATGGCTTTGCAGAGTAGTCCTTCTGGTACTTTTTATTTTGTGATATTGAGAGGAATAATTTTGTCTATGGGAAATAAAACGTGCAGAAGATCTCATTCTCGATTTCCTAAAAGAAAGGTGGTTAGTATAATAATAAGTTGAGTTATAATAATAATTAAATTTCAGTAAGTTATTTACGCTCTACTACACCACTGTTTTTCAATATTGATTTTTTCTAAACAAGTAAAGTTGTTGAAATCGAATCTGTGTTCAAAATTCCTATGTTAGTTTTATTTTATCATACGTATCCTTTAAATTATTTAAAGAACGTTCAAAGTGCGTTAAATGATCCAAAGGCCAATAGACTAGAACATTAAATAAATACGAATGCATTTTGTTCTACATGCGTGCACAATTTTAAGTTTAGTGTTATGGAATTCAGAAACATCAGTCTCCGAGTTCTAACTACAAGCTAGTCAGGCAGGCAAATAAGAGCGTTCCGTAAGTTACTTTAAATATAAATAATTTAGTACTTAAGGCTAGTGTCTCCTTAGCTCCTTCCATACAAACGTAGTTTCGTCATATATTAAATACCAAATGTTGAAACTCCCTGAAATTCGGTATACATGTCCTTAAGCCTAAAATCTATGCTTTTCTCTTTCTAGTTTTTTGTTATATTACTTATTTTATCTGTAAATGTGTAAATAAGAATTCGAATACAAAACGATTTTATAATAAAAACACATTTTTACGAAAACTGACAAACCAGAAGCATAGAGCCTTAAAGACATGCATGCAAAATTTTAACAAGTTTGAACTCTTGGTATTTATAATATGACGAAACTAAATTTGTATGGAAAGCCCTACGAAGAAACTTCCCGTAATGGTTATAACCTATTTCAATTATATTATAACCTATATCAAGCCAACATTGCCTTAATTTGAATTAATTGTATCAAAAAACGTTTCGCGTAAAATACTTTCGACTTTATAATTGATTACATTAGATGACGCTACAAGACGTCCATGCGTTAGCATCCTAGTCCTAGCTCCCTTGGATGACCCGGTGGTCATCAATAACAAAACTATAGTTTCAACCACATCCGGTGATGTGATACATTTTTGTTATTGATAACAAAAATAGAGAGCTAAGGATCTCGATCTGTATTTTAAAAAAAAATGTTGGTACGGAACCCAAAGTATGACGAGTCAAACTCGCACTTACCCTGTTTTATTTAAGGAAAGGTTGGCTTTGACGTAAAATAACCCATAAAATTACAACTACGTATACATTTGGTAAAGGTTGTCTTGAAGAGATCGCTTTTTAGCGATAAGACCGCCAATTGTACTACATTACTAAAGTTTATTTTATTGTTTATAATTATTATGTTATTTTGGTGAACAATAAAGAGTTTATCTATCTATTTTTATAAAGATTGCAATAGTTGTAATTTTATTTAAATAACTATATATTTGTAATTAAATATACTTAGAATACGTAGGGTACATAGATACTTATATCATTTCATGCAGTTATTATTTTATAAACTATTTAAACTAGAATATTAATAAGTTTATACTGGCACGTTTCTATATAAAATATTAATTTAAATTTAGCGCATTTTAAATTTAGCAAAGCATACTCATAGTTAGCCCATTTATGATTTATAAGGGGTTTTTAATTATATTATTAAAAAGTTAATTATTTATAAAATAAACATGCCCATATAAATGTTAATGTCCTTAGAAACTAGCTAAGTATCTACTTCTAAATGAATTTAATTAAAGCTTTTAAACCTTATAATTTCAATTCTCTAATTTGTACATAATTTGAATACCCCAATCCTTTAAATACGTTTTTCATTCCACTCATCTTTTTCACACTACTAAGATATTAGCCAAAGTTAATTTTTGATCTTCTATACATCAGATATATTATTTGTGTCATAACATAATAATTTGCTCACTTACATCCATCGCTTATGTGCTCAGCATGCCTCACTCACTTATAAGTTACGTAGTATGTGACGTAGGTCACACTTACCTCACGTCATTACCGATTACGTCACAATTTACCCCACATTACTCGTTCAAACTTCTCATACTATCTTGATTTTAAATATAAACTCTGACCCCTTGCGATGCGCACTGCAATGGACAGGAGTGGTGCCTGCCATCAGGCGGGTAACCAGGGGCCCGATTCTCTTAGCTATTGAACAGCGTTAACGCAACTTAATTGCAAGAAAATCGTAGTTTTGACAGTATCCGTAGTCTGCTCGCTATTTAGGTTCGATAGCAAGTCAGTGGCTTGCTATTTTGTTGCGTTGCTACAGTGGCATACAATATTTTGAAGGATTTTAAATAGAAAAATAGCTAAATGATTTAAATATATTTATTTAATGTATTGTTTGCTAGAAAACCAGTGAATTGATGATTTGACTGATGCTTGATTGATAAAAGTTTTCATATTATAGTGTGGCGTTTGGTCAATAGCTAAGAGAATTGATGCTCTGACCGTCTCATCACTTCTCTCTTTTTATGTTAACATAAAAAGAAATAGAAGTAATTCAGACCTCACGATACTAGTTCTCGCTTGTAATTCCTTTCTTTGCGTAATCTTTTTGAGCGCTACGAATAAATATGAAAAGAAATGTAAATCAAACTCAAAAACAGCAGAACGCAAACTTTACCGCGGCGGGAGTTGTGTAAAATGTGTACCGTGCGCAACAACATTATTTGGCAACATCTAATCGCCAAATCAGTCAACAATCAATCCTATTGAGTTTGGAAGATACTTGATAAGTCCGAAATGAAAGCGGTAACTGTATCAGAGTTACACTTCTTTACATATTTATTCGTAGGCACCATCACTGGTACCACATGATGTCATAATTCCCCAGTATAAACTCATGTCACTCACACTTAGAGTAACCCAAAGAAATGTAATCCTTCACCATCTCACTCTTTACATGTGTCACTTTTACCTCTCCAATCGTCGTTATCTGGATGGCATTAAAGTAGAAGTACGAGTAACTAGAGTCTGAACTCGGTTTCCTAAGCCTGTCTAACCTAATTTGTCATCACGGACTTGAACTCCTGATAAGGCCAGGCCAGGCCTAGTGGCAAGCCGTGTTTGTGGTCGAGCAAAGTGGCAAGTCAAATTACCCAAAAATCTGCTCGGTGAGTAGTGATACTCCGTTTTTTAATAACTGTTACAGTTTTTAGTTTTTAGTTACTGTTACGTTATCTATATATTCTGAAACTAGACAGTATACATGTACATACTAGACTAAGTATATATATATATATATATATATATATATATATACACATACATAAACAGTATGTATATATATATTTTATTGATTTATGTTTAATACAACAGCGACATTAAAATTTAAAATTTCCGGCGTCGTTTCCGAAATTCGTAAAAATATCGAAAATTGTCACAGTTACATTTTGTTATTTTACACACATTATGTTGCGTTATTTTATTTTAATTCTGATCATACATTATTGCTCTTTCATTACGTTACCCCTAAATAATTCACTTTCACACACTTTCATCCGTCTCTTATGTTACAAAACCTTTATTTGAAGTTATCCTCAAGTGACCCATGCCCAACGTCACCTTTACCCAACGTCATCTTTACCCTACGTCACCTTTACGCCACATTACTCATCCCTATTCCTCCTACTATTCACATACACCCTGACCACTTCACCTTCATATTTCCGCTGCGACGGCATGAAGTAGAAGTCGGGGTTGTGGCTCCCCGCGGGCTCGGGCCGCGTGCCACGTGGGAGGGAGTACGCTGCACGTTCTCTCTCTCTGTCTGGCCGGGTGGATGTTGAATATCTGGGAAAGAATGCATTCAAAAATCAATAATGGACAAATGATAGGTTCTGTATTAATTGCTGATAGGGCTTAGCCTTTGATCACTATGTCACCCGACGGCAAGTGATGATGTTGTTTAAACTAACTTAGAATGACTAGCTCTCAAGGATAACTACAGGAACACACCATTAGGTGCTTGGTGATAGATTATCTACTGATAAGGATAAAACGACTGCCATCTTAAGACAACAACCGCCTAGCTGTCCCCCGAAGCACGTGCACGCTCAGTAGTAATGCCCCTAGCTGTCACCCATCCAAATCATGACTGCGCCAGAGGTTGCTTAACCTAAAAGATAGCTTAAGGGTGAACTGGCCGGCCCGTTCTCCGTACAAACGTCGTAGGGTGATCACTCCCTCATTTGAGGATTTAGGTCCAAAATAAAGCATAATACCGAATGATCTCGTCATTATCCAGGCTTGTATGATGCCGAAATTTTAATAAAATAATTGACTTGAGAATTATGAGCCTAGAAACATTTTCACATAAAGTTTTCGAGGCTCATAACTTACAAATTAATTATCTTTTTAAAATTTTGGCATCATACAAGCCTAGATAATGACGATATCAATCGGTATTATGCTTAAGTCTGGACCTAAAATCTCAAATAAGGGAGTGATCACCCTACGACGTTTGTATGGAGAAGTGACCGGCCAGTTCAACCTTAACAACGATAAGGCAAGCTAGAGCGCTTCATGATATATTAGTTAATATAATGAACTTAAATTTAAGCGCTGACAAGTGCTATATAGCTTTATTTATAATGTTTTTAGCAAAATATATTACGTCTAAAGCAGTAAGAAAAGTATGTGATAAACTTTATCATATTTCGTAAGGCCAAGTCAATTCTGATAAAATTTTCATAGATTAATTACTTACGATTGCAATGTTTATATGTAACGTAATTTTTTTTTTTTATGCCTGATAGATTATATTTTGACCACTATCTCACCTGATGGTAAGTGATGATGTGGTCGAAGATGTTGTTCAGGCTAACCTAGAAGTACTGGCTCTCAAGGACCGATGCCGGAACACACCGATAGGTGCTTGGCGACAGATTTTCTACTTGAGGGTGGTAGCTAGACAGGCGGGCATTCGCAAAATACCCTACCACCATGCTATAACGACTGCCATCCTAGGACAACAACCGGGACCGACGGCTTAACGTGCCCTCCGAAGCACCAAAGCGCTCAGTAGTAATGTCACTAGCGGTCACCCATCCAACTCAAGACCGCGGGCGACGTTGCTTAACTTTGCTGATCGGTTGAGAACATCTAAGTAAACTTCGCTACGAGCGCTTCAACTACTATTTTAAGTATGCATGTATGTTTATGAAAATATAACAATAAAATAGCGCTCATCAAAAGGGACAAGTTAATACATATGCGATTTATACTACGTATACTATATATATATTTATGTATGTATGTATACTATATATTGGGTACTAGTTTTGTGTTAAATAGCTTACGTAAGCGATTTCACTAACTGATAGCGATTTCATCTTTTTTGCCTCTCGTTCACTACTATGCAGACTGACAGGGACGTATTTCAGCATTGGTCAACTTCTTCAGTGACCGACTGGGGCTGTTCCAGTAGCATGTTGGAGGTCAAGAGTTAAGTCTCTTCATGCACTAATGTGTATGGTGGTCGATAATTTTGGCACGTCCGTACACTAGTACGAGTTTACGAGCACGTTACGTTTACGTTTTTTTTTACTAAACGTTTAAGCGGTCACCCATCCAAGTATATAGAGACCTCAGGGGTCATGTTAAGCGGTATCCTCTGCCTATCACAGATACATTCCGTCACAAGTGACGAACTACACTGCGCCCGTCACCAGTTGTTAAATTTCATCATGTGCCTGTAATTTTACTGGATCTCAAGGACAGCTGCCGGAACACACTGTTAGGTGCTTGACGACAGATTTTCCACTTGAGGGTGGTAGCTAGCCAGGCGGGCATTCGCAAAATGCCCTTCCACTGCGTTTAAGCTCAAGCCGGCGGCGGGGATCGCACGCGACACCGCAGTCCATAGCTATAACCGCTCCGCTATCATTGCTTCAAGACTAAGGAACTATATAACTAGTAAATTTCTGCTACAGCTCTACATTATAATACTTTTTTTTAACACCCTTGCTCGTAAAGTGAGCTTTATTATATCGTTCTTAGGGCCCTAAACCGAACTAAAACACCCTCGTGCATAAAAATATTATATACTAGTGCGTAATAGAATTATCCCTACAAAGTTAAGTTAGTACCTAACTGCAAATTATATGCGAGTAAACAGAGCATTTTCAATTTAACCGGGTAATACAGATTTGTAACATCAAAGATATTTATATGTAATCATACATCATACATTTGCCGCGAGCAAAAAAAAAACTACGCGCACTATTTTCCATAATTTTCGTACGTTGTTTGTATCGCATTTGTGCAATATTTTCTTTTTTCCTCACAAGGGTGTTGAAAAAGTCCGTATGAAACTCGTGAGCAACTTGCTCATTATACACGAGGCTGTGAGCCAGCCGAGTGTATAATGAGCAACTTAGCTCACTTGTATCATAATCTACTATTAGCTAATGAAAACAAACTATAACTAAATACCTTATCTGTCAGTGTCAAGAAGTTATAATAGTTACTATATTATGTGAGGATTGACAATAAAGTAAGAACATATTAGAGATAACACGTACGTTTATGTACATGTTTAGACATATATTATTCTCTTTGTCACTGAGAGTCAATGACTCATCTTTCTAGCCTTATCGCAAATATGCGCGGTCGATACTAAATTCACAAAAGTTCAATAGCATACCTAAAAAATATTAGCTTTACTTGAAAGATTTTTAGCAAAATATATTTAGTTTGCAACAGTAAGAAACTTATGTTAAACTTGATCATATTTTGTATGGCCAAGTTAATTCCAAAACATTTTCCGTAAAATTTTCTCGATAGAATAAAATTGCAAGGTTGACTCCAAATTATTACGCTTAATGAATAATTATGAAATTATTCATCTAAGTTATTCTATAATAATATAATCTAAAATAGCAAATCCTTATCAAGAGGGACAGTTTAAGTTATAATTTCGATTTAAGTTACTAGTTTTGTTTTATGCATTCTTTCGTATTTCAACCAAACTGACCGTGATTTTACCATCGCTGTCTCTCTTTCATTCCTACGCTGTATAATAGCATAGATAAATGAACAGGACCATTTATCTATGATAATAGTGATAGAACTTCAGCATTGGACAGCGTCTTAAAAGTCTAGCAACGCACAAAAACTTCGTAAAACAATATGACTTCGATTATGGAAGCATATTTAAAGAAGTATTCCATCACAATCGTATTTTGCCATAAGAATATAGGTTTTATTTCTCGCTGGTCTTTTCTTTGGCTTTATGGTTCCCTGGTACTTTTTAAATGAAAAACATTACATGAATCATTTAACCGCATTCCTGTCGAAGCCTAAAGTTATTCTTTTTTGGGATACTGTTCTTGGTAGTATTTAACGTGGCAATAGAAATGGTAGACACGTGTCTATCATATATGTAGGGTAGGCACAGCCAAGATTAAAAATAAAACAATACAAGAAACATTATATGTCCAAACGCGATCCTTTCGACGCCTAAAATTATTCTTCTTGGTAGTATGTAACGTAGCCTTAGATATAGTAAAGAAGCTTTTATGTCCCGGAATGGGTAGCCACAGCCAAGATATTTTAAACAAACCCGTTTCTCCAGATATGTTTTGGGCCCAAACAGTAGTTAAGTTGGGCAATCCTTTAACTCCCACCTCATCTACCGGGCTCATTCTAAGAAAATTTCTATGTCAAAATAACTATAACAAAATGTCGACGATTTTTCATCAAACTACTTTTCTTTATTGCATAGAATTTAAATATTTTTAAGCCATATGAAAACTTCTATTGCTAAGTCATCGAAGATAGTAAATCCGATAGTTTAAAAAAAATACTAATGCAAAAACATTGTTGCGACCGTGACAGGACTCGAACCTGCAATCTTCGGATCCGAAGTCCGACGCCTTATCCATTAGGCCACACGGTCTCATGGAAACTTAGTCGAAATTCGGCATTCGCTCCTATACCACTTTTCATCCCTTAGTTCGTCGCCCTTTTACACGTTTATCATGTTAATAAAACCACAACAACCATTTGAGACTAAAAGATTGTACCACGAACAAAATAAAGTTGAAATTTGTTTGACTTTTAATATCTAATGTAAATATTCAATGAATCTTCACAATGTACCGCATGAATGATTCAAATGCTTTGTAGCCTTGAATTATATTTGAACGATGTAAGTAGATATCTAATTTACATTGATACGATAATTGCGTGCTTGTACCGCGATTTTTTACACGTGTTTTTTTTTCAGCTGATATGCTATTAGTACATTCCTTTGACCATTGTTGGCAATTGATGATTATGCCGAGGATTGTAAACAGGCGTAACTTAAAATGTACTGGCTTTCATGAATAGCATTATGATATGAATTAGGCTTATTGCCTAGTAGTGCTCGTACACTAAAAAAAACACGTGTAAAAAATCGCGGTTAAAGCATAGCTTTCTTAGCAGTTCTTAACCGATTACCTAAGTTAGCAACGTCCGCCGCGGACTTGGATGGGTGACCGCTAGTGACATTACTACTGAGCATGCACGTACTTCGGAGGGCACGCTAAGCCGTCGGTCCCGGTTGTTGTCTTAGGACAGCAGTCCTTTAAAGCATAGTAGGACATTTTACGATTAGATACCAGCTATAAAATAATTTTAAAAAATCATCCGAATTAGCTCCGTGGCGTTTATGACGTGACGTCGGTTTAGCAGGAAAATTAGGCGGAATTGTCACTAGATATATTTTAAAGTGTTTTTCTAAAATACAAATTCAATATTGTCTAGAAATATTTGCTATTAATTTCCTATTTGAAACATTAATAGCCGAGCGGTAATAGTTATGGACTGTCGTGCCGCAGGTCCATGGTTCGATCTCCACCGCCAGCTTGAGCGGGTTCGTGGCTTAGGCCCCCAGTGGTCGACGCACCTGTGGTCGAAGCCCCCGGTCAATTTAATTTAAATCGAAGTAACTTTTAATCAGATGTACTGGCAGGCATAAAAATGTTTTACAAAATTAATAACTATATACTATGAGATATTTCCACAGTACATTTATGCAATGTTTTATATCATATTGATACTTATAAAGTAGAGTTCATTCTTCCTTGTGGTGTTCTTTCGTTTACTTACAGGAATATTCAATGAGAAAGAAAGACATAATTTTTTTTATTTTATATTGTGATTTTTTTTAAATAATTTAATATATAAGTTAAACGAATGATTTACCTGATATTTCTATCTACGGCCCGAGATAGAAATATAAATCGTTATCATTTAAAACGATTATAAATTAACGATATTTTTTTTTCTAAACGATAATAAAGACAGGTTCGTCCCCAAGTGGATCATATATCAAATCAAATCAAATCAAAATTAGTTTATTGCCACACAAAAAAATATATAGATAGAAATAACAATGACAACCAATACACAAGAAAAACTTAAAATAATTCGTAACTAACATAGAGGGAAAAGAAAAAGATGATATTATATAAATAAATAATGTGGGCAAAAGGAGAAAACTCAGCATAATGTCCGTACACATTTGCACAGACGCTGTTAATAAGTCGTTTATTCCAGGCCTCTGCTAAATTTGTGGTTCTGTGGTTCGCAAATCCAGCATGTAACAATGTTTTTCCTCCTAACCTATTTTTAATTATTTTGTACTTAGAAGTAACTACAAAATAGAAAGCTATATTATTAGCAAACATGTGGTTTCTTGCTTAAACACGGGAAAATGAAAGATTTTTTCCCTATAAATAACTGCCTCACGCATGCATGGTACGCATGATCTTCTTTGTACGTATGATAATTTGGTTGAGAAAGACTTTTGTCGTTTACTATACTTAGTGAAAAAAGGACAAAAATAAATATATTAAATTTATTAGAATCGGGGGTGTCATCCAGAGGTGCGTCGACCACTGGGGGCCTTAGCCACGAACCCGCTTGAGCTTCACCGCATGGTGGAAGGACATTTTTGACCCTCAAGTTGAAAATTCTTTCACCATTAGAGTCCTACAATATATCTGATAAACATGCTGTGGCTCTAAACACTTTAAAATCATAATTTATTTCGTTTTTTTTAATTTTCGAAGCCGGTGTTGGTCGCTAGAATATAAAAAAGATATGTTAACACTGTATCAGGTGTCAGTCCAACATGTAACTTACCCATAATGCTGTTGAGGGCCCCTCGGCCGCTGCAAGGACCGCGTCTCGTGGTAGTACTGCGCAGCGCTGTTCGGGTGCTTCGGCGGCGCTCGGCCCGTCGTGCCGCTGCCGTTCTGTGCCACGGCCGACATCTTGTGACCGTTGCCGGACATTTTGTGACCATTGGCGGGCACCTTGTGTCCATTGGAGGACATTTTGTGTCCGTTAGAGGACACTGCGCTTGTCGGCCGCGGTGGAGGCGGGTCTGTTGGCCTGTTGAAGAATATATATAAGCAAATATATGAGATGGTATTTAATTTTACACAGTATACAGGGTTATTGGTAAAATGCTTACAACCTCTTAGGGTTGACTTCTGCCTACCGCACCGCTGCCTTTGAATAGTTTTTATTTATATTTTATTATAGATTATAGTTATATTACTGAGCTCGATGTAAATATCCATATTTACATAGAGCTCAGTAATAAAAAATATGAAATAATAAATTACAGGTACAAGAGACTTTTAATATCAGGTGGGCCTCGTGCTGATTCTGTTAAATACACATCAACAAATATGGGTATCAAGCCATGAAATGCTTTGATACCCTTAGTTCTTTTACCAAAAATTGTAATCGAACACCAAATGTAGTAAATGATCAATGTTTTAGCGAGGGCTTAAATATCATTTAGTCTAAGGCAAAGTCATATTTAGGTGCGACGACGAGCGAAGCGAGGAGGAGCTTTAGTTTACTTGTGACTACAACCGTGCCGCGGCAGCGGCCGGCGATGCGCCACAAGAATTTAATGGTGATCATATACAACTTTTGGTGATCATTTACTATTTTTGATTGTTATATGGTACTATATATGGTGGTAAGTTAAACATAAGCCAAAAAATAATACATTAAAAACCTGTGCCTACTTTTTTGCTTATGGCCACTGTAATACTTTCGTAGATCTATGGTAAATTGTTGTTGATCTACATAATTACAATTTGACGGCTGGACATGGTCAGTTTATAACCTTACGAAAATTTAAACGTTAGATTGTAAATTTTAGTTCCCATTCACAATCTATGGACAGTTTATAATCTAACTAGATTTCTTATAAACTAACGGTTAGTACAATAAACCGGTGACATATATACATATTTGATAAAAATTGAGTGATATTATGTTATATATGATGCTAACAATGATACCTTACTGATGAGAGTGATATGAATGATATGATGCAGATGAAGGTGCGATGCATAGATATGTTTGATGCAGATAGGGAAATATTATATTTTTGTAATGACGCATGCTCCGTGGTTTATATTACAAAATTACTACGAGAGGAAAATTTTTACTGATATTAAAAATATAGGGTTCCGTCATAGTAAACAAGTTTAAAGCTAATTGCCAAAAATTGGTCTTGTTTGCAGTACAACGTAAGTTGAACTATAGATGTCGCTCCATCCCAATACGATGGATAAGAATAAGAGGACATATTAGTCACGCGTCATATCTCATGTTGGCTTAGTAGTTAGAGTATGTTCGGCTATAGGGGATGATCACGCGGGTTTGCATCCCAAATATGACTATAATTTTTCCTCTCGTAATTTTGTGATATTGTAAATAATTTACAAAATTACAAATATCCACCCCTTTAGCCGGGGTATGCTCTAACCAATTGACATGACGTCATAACTCAAATCTTTCCTATCGTTCTTTACCCATCGTATTAAGATGGAGTGACATCTATAGTACCACTTACGTTGTACTACAAACAAGACCAATTTTGCAATTGGTTTTATACTTGTAAATGATGACGCAAACTTATAATTTTAATATTGTTATGTTTTCAATAACGCCTGCTATGCGGATTACATCACAAAATTACAAGTAAAAATTTGAGTTATGAGTTCAAGTCATGTTAGCTCAATTGGTTAGAGCAAACCCCGACTAAAAGGGTGGATGGCTGCGGGTTCGAATCCCGCACATGACTTAAATTTCTCCTATCGTATATTTGTAATTTTGTAATCTAATCCGCATAGCAGGCGTTATTGCAAACATAACAATATTAAAATAGAAAATAATTTTCATAAATGAAGTGCATTAAAGAATGATAATACAGTGACGATATTCTAACTACAAAAGGAAGTAGTATCGTCTTACGGTAGATACCTCAGCGGGGCGGGGTTGGCGGCAGGCCGGTGGCGGAGCGGGGCGGTGGAGGCGGTACTATTGTACTTGTCATCATTCTCAAACGGCTCGAAGGCGTAGTTTGTGTTCGCGGAGTATTCCTTCCAAGCTGCGTTGGGGATGAGCTGCTCCTGCGAGAAAGTATCGATTACAGTGGTACGGCATTTTGAGAATGTTAGCATGGTTGGCTGCCGCTCTCGAAGTTTGAAGCAGTGATGGCTCAGTGGATTTGCAGGTCCATGGATCGAATTCCGCCGCAGGCTTGGGCTTCACCGCATGGTGGAAGGGCATTTTGTGAATGCCCGCCTGGCTAGCGACCACCCCCAAGTAGAAAATCTGTCGCCAAGCACCTAAAGGTGTGTTCCGGCAGCTGTCCTTGAGAGCCAGTAATTCTAGGTTAATAAGTCTGTTAACACCTTCGACCACATCATCACTTACTATCGGGTGAGATTGTGGTAAAAGGCTAACCTATTAGCAATAAAAATAATTTAAGTACCAAAACAAAAATCATTTAAAAAAAAAATTATCATTTGGTAGAATTCTCAAAGATATAACAAGTTCATCTTCAAAATCAAAAGATGGCGCGCAACTTTTTCCTGTTCAACCTCAAATTGGAAATTGACGTCAATGGCAGTATGTTCAAAATAATAACACTTTTATAGAGCTTGTAGTTTGATTTGGTAACTATTATACCTTTTCATGGTATTCAAAAGATTTAAATAGTATAGATATTGTTCGTATTAACGAGAAGTCATTTAACACCAATTCAGATGATTCCATAATTTTCCCCCAATATGTAATAGTACATTATGATACAAGTGCGCTATGTTGGTTCAAGCGGAAGGCGAGGGCTGTAATAGAGACGAGAGTGTAATAATGCCCAATATGCTCACGAGGGAGGTACAAATACGAAAATTTCGTTGAGAAAAAATGGCGCGCTGAATTATGTTTTCGCGCGCTGTCTGTGTTTAGCTTAGTGCGTATAGATGGCGCTGACGAAAACACCGAACAGCCTTTTACATTAACCCCCTTACTTATAAAAACATCGCTATTTAGTTGCTAAGTAATGGATAACTAAACAGTGTTTAAGTAATGCTTAAATATTTCTTACTTATAAACGCTACATAGCACCTGTTTAGCTAAGCAATGGATAATGAGGTCGAACGTATTTTAAACTGACAACATTGTACTAAAAAGTATTATGAATGACCTAAATGGCCAAATAGCATGTATCTAGTGCTAAATATCTTGGAATTAAAAAGTAAATATAATACTTTTCTTTGTATAGTACCACCAACTTAACTGTGCAGGTTTCGAGGGCGCTACTGGTCAAGGAAATCAACTACGAACTGTCACAATTTGAAGGAATGTTGTAGTTCTTTTTTCTGCCACCTGAACAGATAAGTTGGTGGGTCTGTAACTAAATCAGCTGATAAGAAATATGGGCGCCATCTTGTTACTTAAAATTTAAACAAGGGTGGGACGGTGTTTAAATTGACAGCTGATTTAAGCAGTACTTAGGTACTGGATAAAGTTATGTAGCGTTTATGAGTAAGAAATTTTGCTAATCAGCGGCTAAGTAATGTTTAAAATTTAAGTAGCGTTTATAAGTAAGGCTGTAAATGAGTAATTTATCCTTAGACCAATTTGTTGTTATATACAATACAACGAATCGGAATACACTTTATTCGTTTTTGATAGCAATAATAATCGGTAAAATAAGGAGGTTAATATATAATTCGCCTAGAATTTTACCTCAGTATAAGTAAAATCTCTTTCGTTTGTTTTTTTTTTTAAGGAAAAGTAATTAAACCAACAACAATCTCCTTGGTGACTAGTACGATAAAGTTGTTTTTTTTTATATCATGTACATTTCCGGTAAATTAGACAAAAAAGCCCATTACTATCAAGTGTGTTGAAAAATATATTTAATAAAAATTACATATACCCGTAACATAAGTAACCAATTCAATAAGTAACATAAAATATATTAGATATTGTTTAAAACATTCCTCCTTCTACATGTTAGACAATGTTACAATGTTAGACTACCTAGATAAATAAAGTAATAAAAAAAATACTTTGAATTTCTCGCCAAAGTCAGCGTGTTCCTTAATGTAGTTAAAGTTCACGTAGTAACTACCACGTAGTAACACCAGTAATACTTAACTAGGTACATTATTATAACAATAATATATTTAATAAAAGTCTTCGCTTTGCAGTCAAAATTGAGCCATAATTCTACAGTTTAAGGTGTACTTTACCTTGGTCTTAGCGCCTCCTCTGCTCTTGTACAACGTACAGCCAGCCTGCAGTAACGCAACTAGCACTAATGCAGCCACGCACCCAACCACTACGTAAAGTTTGGTCTCTGCTTTACCGAAGAACGAACGTGCGTTGCCTTCTTCGTTATCTGTGGTTGGACGTTCTGCTAACACTGGAAAGACAACGAAAATCAATGATATTGACACGTAGGGCCGGAAATAATTTTACTATATATATAAATTAATGGACACACGTTTAAATGAAGGAATCGCCTTGTTTATAAACCAAGAAACTGGGAATCGGGCTTGACGCTTTTCGAGTTCCGAATTACAACAGCCCGTAAAAGTATAGAAATATGTTATACAGCTCCAACATCGGCATTTATAGTTTATGTTTCGAAGGGCTCGTAGCGTACTTTGCTTAGCCGTTTTAAGTTAAGCAACGTCTGCCGCGGTCATGAGTTGGATGGGTGACCGCTAGTGACTACTACTGAGCGTGCACGTTGTCTTACCATGGCAGTCGTTATAACGTGGTGGTTAGAGGGTATTTCGAGAATGCGCGCCTGGCTAGCTACCACTCTCAAGTAGAGATACTGGTCAAAGACTGGTCTATCAATAATGTAAAAAAATATTTAGTTAAATAGAGGATATTAAGGTACATAATATGGTTTGGTTATTGAGATAGACGCCGAAACAAAAGTTGACGACTTTGTCGGACTCCCATATTTGGTATGTTTCCCTTCTTCGCCCCTTACGAGAAGATGCGGTAGGTTGGGTGTGGAGTTGCGGGGGGCGGGGGAAATATCAGTGTAATCTAAAATAATAATTAATACGCACCGTCCCCTATAACAATTAAAGTAATTTAATTGGAGCACGAAATTTCGGCTCGAAAGAACGTGCCCTGGTGGCCGAGTGGTTTAGGCACCCATCGCGAAATGGGAAGACGCGGGTTCAATTCCCGCCCAGAGCATAAAAAATTTTGTGCTCCAATAATTTGTGAAATAAATAATTCATAATACTTACAACTTTGAGGCTCAAACACCAAAAATTCAGGATCCACGTTCAAGTTTCCAACCCTCCCTTGCGCCAGGGTATCTCTGACCACTCTATGCCACCGCTCCATCTCCTCTTCCTTGGTGACGTTGGCGGTGGAAGTGTCCAGGGACCTTCCGCTGGAACCTTCGATTGTATTCGAGTCTATCGATTTGAGGGTTAACTCTGCGAGGATGGCTTTGGTTTCATTTCTGTATGGAAAAAAAAAACAAAAGTTTTTAACTAAAATAACCGAGTTCTAACATATAATACACATTATAAGGGATAACTCAGAATGAAGCAGTATAATATAGTATAGTATAATGAAGCAGCGATGGCTCAGTGGCATTGGCTATGGACTGCCGCGCAGCAGGTCCATGGTTCGAATCCCGCCCAGAGCTTGAGCTTCACCGCATGATGGAAGGGCATTTTGCGAATGCCCGCCTGGCTAGCGACCACCCTCAAGTAGAAAGTCTGTCGCCAAGTACCGAAAGGTGTGTTCCGGCAGTATTCCTTGAGAGCCAGTGAAATTACAGGCACAATGAGACTTAACAGCTATGTCTCAATGTGACGGGCGCAGTGCAATTAGTGAGTTGTCATGAATTGCAACTGTTATAGGCAGAGGTTAGTCCACTTAACATCAGGTGGGCCTCGAGCTTGTTCCGTCACAATAACATAAAAAAAAAAACCTTAAATACTACTCGTGAGATCTCAACCAAATTTAAATTGGATCACAAGAATATAAAAAAATACATCAGAATCGATACACACGTTAAAGAGTTATGGGTGAACTGACCGGTTACGTTTCCATACAAACGTCGAAGGGTGATTATTCCCTTTTTAATATTGTTATGTTTGCAATAACGCCTGCTGTGCGGATTACATTACAAAATTACAAATAGGTATACGACAGGAAAAATGTAAAGTCATGTACGGGATTCGAGCCCGCATCCATCCACCCCTTTAGCCGGGGTATGCTCTAACCAATTGAGCTTTAATGACAATGATTCATTACTAAAAAAATCCTATCGTTCTTTAACCATCGTATTGGGATATAAAAAAAACAGTTCACTCCGTTAAAAGTTTTGAGGTAACACACCTCTGTCAATTAATTCAATTTCAAACCAACGTAACTCCTCCTAATATTATAGTCGGTCAAAAATGTTTAAAATCACAGAATTGCGTCGTCGTTAGAAAGTTTTAACAACGTAACTTGAACTATAGATGTCGCTTCATCTCCATGGTTAAAGAACGAGAAGACAAATTAGAGTTGTGACGAGTCATATGTCATGTAGGCTTAGCGGTAAGAGCATATCCCAGCTATAGGGGTGGATAACGCGGGTTCAAATCCCGCACATGGCAATATTTTTTCTTCGCTATGTAATTTGTGAAGCTAAACGCTACCAGAAGGAACCCACATTGAATAGACATCGTTACTCACTGACTGAACCCATTGACCAGGAGTCCATGATATCCCTTAGTCTTCCCAATCTGCGCAGATAGACTGTCGACCACTTGTTGGCTGAGCTCCTCGTATTCCTTACTGCCTGGTGCCGGCGGCTTGAAGCTGTCTGCGAGTCCTGTGATGCGGATCAGCATAGTGTACGAGGATAGACCGGGGACTATTGGCTCCTCGGTCAGCTCCTCGTCCGTGGGTTCTGTAGAGAAATAACGGTACTTTACTATTTTGTTAAATGTATCCTATAAAACTACAGGGGTTACAAAAAAAATCATTAAGAATATTACCAATATTTTCAAAGGCATATATTTAAATAGTTTTAATTTAGCCAAAACAGAAAAGAAAAACTTTTTTTTTACTGGTCATTGACATTGGTCATTTATTTTGATGATTGATCCTTGTTCTTTTAAACATAAAATTAATAAAATCGATCGATACTTTAAAATGTTAACAACTTCGCAAAAACAAATTCAGATGTAGAATTTACGTCTGATCGTTACTTGTTGGTCCCCAAAACTAAGAGAAATGAGTATCAAAATATAAATATCTAAATATATATTGTGATACTTATTTACACAATTTGATTTATCTAAATTGAAATACCTTCATAGCCTCTGTTTGAACTAGGACCTGGGATTAACGCCAATCGATTTTAATAGAAAATTCTTTAGGAAAACCGCGGCAACGAAAAAAAAATGTTTAATCCTTCTTTCAGACGAGAAAAGCAACAGCTTACAGTCATGTCCAAGATTCTGAGAGGACAGATTGACGAGCCTGATCTCCACGATGTGCTGTGTCAGCTTTTTGTGCCTGATAACTACCGACGTAGCAGGAGACACCAGCTTTTCGCCGTTCCAGATTGTCGAACCGTAGTGCGACATAATTCACCCATACCGTGTACACTTCCCCGTAGGGTGCAGGGTTAGAATTGCACCTCCGCATATCATCCCGTGGGTGTCGTAAGAGGCGACTAAGGGAATAATACTGGAAGGTGGGCAGCAGCGCCTTCTAAAGTACTACTATCTTACACTGCGATCCCCAAGCCACCTGCCAAGCGTGGGGATTATGGCAAATACCATAATTTGAAGCAATGATGGCCGAGCGGTAATAGCTATGGACTGCCGCGCTGCAGTACCCTGGTTCGATCCCCACCGCCGGCTTGAGCTTCACCGCATGGTGGAAGGGCATTTTGCGATTGCCCGCCTGGCTAGCTACCACCCTCAAGTAGAAAGTCTGTCGCCAAGCACCGAAAGGTGTGTTCCGGCAGTAGTCCTTGAGAGCCAGTGAAATTACAGGCACAATGAGACTTAACAACTATGTCTCAGTGTGACGGGCGCAGTGCAATTCGTGAGTTGTCATGAATTGCAACTGTTCTGGGCAGAGGTTAGGCCACTTAACATCAGGTGGGCCTCTAGCTTGTTCCGTCACAATAACATAACATAAAAAAAACCATACCATAAAAAAAAAATAAAAAAATAAAAAAAAAAAAACCCTTAATAGGGGAAGCTATGTTCACCAGTGGACGATCCGGTTGATACAGTACAGTACAGAACAGTACACTTTTTCCCCTTAACACTCCTGGCAGCCAAGCCTAATCATGATTTGTTTGCTGATGGATGGTAAAGTATTTTGTCTGCATGTTTGTATTTTTGTGAGAGGGATGAATGATTTGAAATTTTACTAAAGTTTTTTTTTTTTATGTCTGATAGGTTAGCCTTTGACCACTATCTCACCTGATGGTAAATGATGATGTGGTCGAAGATGTTGTTCAGGCTCACCTAGAAGTGCTGGCTCTCAAGGACAGCTGCCGGAACACACCGTTAGGTGCTTGGCGACAGATTTTGTACGTATTCTAGTATGTAGGTATTTTAATCAGTCAAATTGTTTTGTTAAGAATTATCATGTATGAGCTATCTGACATAATATATTCTGATGTGTAGGTATTACAATTGACAATAATAAATATAACTGGTGTAAACCGATTTAATTATAAATAAATAATATTTTAAACATAAAAAAAATTATCACTCATATTTTTAGAAGTGCTCATGTACTCAATTAGTTTTAAGAGGATTAAATAATATTGTCCCTACTTTTAATAAAAACATAACACTGTTTAAAATTGTAAAATTGGCGCAGAAACAATTTCGTGACGCCATTTCGTTATACGCAACTATTTCATATCTACCCGCATAATGTTTGTCTCCTCGCTTGCCATCAGGTGAGATGGTGAAATCTATCTATGGCCATAACAGTATCTTACCAGGTCCGCAAGCCCTGATGCAGACCCGCTCCTCGCTGACGATGGGCGTCTCCAGATGCTTGCTGGTCCGTTTGTTGACGGGCTCGAAGTTACCTCCGTGGGTGATGAACATCATGTACTGGCATTGGGTGTCTGTGAACGGGAGGTCCTGGAAATAACAGACACAAAAAAATATAGATAAGACAAAAATTTAAATTCTACCTTCAATGGTTCCGTAATACCACAGAATAACTAATAGTTAGTACTAGCCACTGTTTTTAATTTCTAAAACCAACTTAAATATTTTTCTTTTTTAATGTTATTTATTGTTCTAAATAATCTAATATATGTCATTGTTCTCATTTTTTTATTAATTCTGTGTATTGTTTTTTTTTTATAGCTGATAAGCTAGCTTTTGAACACTATATAACCAGATGGTAAGGGATGATGTGGAGGAATATGTTGTTGCTAACCTAATATTACTGATTTTTTTCTTTAGTCACCTCTTACGACACACCCATTGGAAGAAATGGAAGGGTGTCATTCTAACCCAGCACCCAACGTGCCAAAACATGACTTAAAATAAAATAATAAAAATTGCAGTATGATAGGTATTTACCTTCTGATCCCCAGTGTCCCGTTTCCTGACGAAGCTCAAGGTGGTGATCCCGTCGACTTGGCTGCCCGACTCCTTGGACAAGTCCTGCCGGGAGTCGACCCTCGGGGCGGAGTAGCCTGTCACCCACGTGTCCATCAGGAATGGCCGGCCTGACCGAGAGTCCACCCATCCTATTATCGCGTCGGTTTGAGACTGGAAATTAATGGTATGGTGTTGAAGAACTACTTTTCAGTATAGACATTTACAAACTCCACACGGCTACTAATTATTTTTTATGACGTGAGTATCGAACAACTAAAAAAAAAACGCAGTTTAAGACTCCAAGCTGCGTTTTTTTTTTATAGCTGGTAATCTAGCCTTTGACCACTATCTCATCTGATAGTAAGTGATGATGTTGGCGAAGTTGTTGTTCAGGCTAACTTAGAATTACTGGCTCTCAAGGACAGCTGCCGGAACACACGATATGGTGTTTGGTGCCAGATTTTCTACTTCACGGTGGTAGCTAGCCAGGCGGGCATTCGTAATATTCCCTATCACCATACAGCTTACACACACTAACGTGTTCATACATATGTATGAACATGACCATAAAACCAGCCAAGTGTAGAACTGTTGTGTTTAATACCAGCAGCTATATTTCGCCATCAGACGTCCCGACAAAGCATCATGTTTTATCAATGTCATGTCGAGGCCTGAAAGTCCACAAACGTGCGATTTTGACGGTAGTATCTGCCTCGCACTGCCGCTATATAGAACCAGCTGCCTGGTGATGTATTTCCGAACGGATACGACTTAGGGGCCTTTAAGAAGAGAGCATATTCCCTCCTCAAAGGCCGGCAACGCATCCTCGATACCTCTGGTGTTGCGGATGTTTGTGGGCGATGACGGTTATCACTTACCACCAGGTAATCCGTATGCTCGTTTGCCCTACTATCGCACAAAAAAAGAAGTTGGACTCGCACACCGAGAGTTCCATTCAAACACAGAATGTACATTCAATAACAAGTTAACACTTCGTAATATTCATAAAAATGTACTGTACTGTATCAGCCGGATAGTCCACTGCTGAAAACAGTCTCCCCCATTATGGGAGGGTTTGCCATAGTCTCCACGCTTGGCAGGCGGCTTGGATATCGCAGTGTGAGATATCAGTACCTCAGAAAGTACTGCTGCCCACCTTCAAGTGTGTTACCCATAGTCGCCTCTTACGACACCCACGGGTAGAGATGGGGGAAGGGAGGTGACATTCTAGCCCGGCACCCCATAGGTATATAAAAATGTAATGTCACAAAATTCTTAACAATCGAAGTCAACACAGATATGAGTAAAAATATTCAAATTATTATTTTATTATATGATACTTCTTCATAAGTTTGCCACAATTTTGAAAATTACACTAAGTATACTTGTTATTTTAGGTGACTGTACCATAAAATCATTTTTAACATGGGTACAGTTCGAGATTCTTGGCGGTACTCCGAACCGAACTTGGCATTTTTTTATTGTTTGTGGTTTTTATCGTCAGATATTGGCCTATAATCGTGCTATGTTTGACGCGTTTATGTATTACCATTTTTACGATAGACGTTTGTTTTATAAGATCTTTATTTAACATATAAAATATTATTTACAATAATTACAAGACACGGTCAAGTACTTATTTCAACAATTTTACATTAGCTTGGCAGGTTAACATCACCTTTTTAAACCCTTTTAATAAAATAGATAGGTACCTATTTATGAAAATTTAACATTGCTTAACTTATATTATATTCTAAGAAAGTATTTTATTCACATTACTTACGATGAATTAATTCATATGTGTCCTTTGTTCCAGTAAACATTTATAACAACATCAGCACAAACACAATTACACACGAACAGACAAAATACTTATGTAGGTACCTATGCATTATAACAACTACAGAACTATTTAACTTTACGATAGAGCAAAAATAAAAACCTTACAAAATTATAACTAAAGGATTTTTAATTTTTGAGTTTTTTTTAACTATAAGCGAGTTTCAAACCCGCGATTATCAGTTCCTATAGCCGGGACATGTTCTGCCAAATAAACTATCGTAATTTTTTTCCAAACATTTGAACGTTATTGATTTTCTATTTACTTTGTCTGTGGAGCCCTGGTCTAGTATATAATCCCCCATCGTAAGTGTCGGAAGAGGCGACTAAGGGTAATATACCGGAAGGTGCAGCAGTGCCTTCTGAGGAACTGCTAACGATCCCCAAGACGCCACCTTAGCGTGGGGATTATGACAAACCCTCCCTTAATGGCTCCCCATTAAGGTGTTCAGTGGATAATCCAGCTGATACAGTAACAGTTACCGTTTTTATTGTTTAGGCAATTCACTATAATAATACATATTCGACAAGGGACAGCCGAGGCTCAGTAAAAGGGTTTCGCTGTCCAGTATGGAACTCTAAAAATGCTTCTGTATCAGCCAGATACTCCGCTGTTGAACTCAGCCTCCCCCAATACGGGGGGTTTGCTATATTCCCCACCCTTGGCAGGCGGCTTGGAGATCGCAGTGTGAGATATCAGAAAGTGCGGCTCACTTTCTGGTGTGTTACCCTTAGACGTCTCTTACGACACCCACGGGTAATGGGGGGGTGACATTCTAGCCCGGAATCCACGGCCAAAAATGCTTACCATCTTCTTATTATCACTGAACCCTATCCCGGTCCATTGCTTGCTCTGCTTGGTCTTGATGATGAAGCGGACTGAGTCCTTCCCCCGCTTCAGTCCAAGGTATTCCCAGGAGGCGAAGTAATCGCAGGTATCGTTAGTAGTGGAGGCTTCTGGGTTGCAGTTGGTTGGAAGCTTGAACTGGGCACCACACTTGTCTGGTAGAGGGGTGATGTCGCCAGATATAGGTGATTTAGTTTCCTCTGAAATGGTTCAGCACAAAACGGTAACAGTAAAAATCAATGGTAACATTTTTTTTTTTATGCCTAATAGGTTAGCCTTTGACCACTATCTCACTTGAGGGTAAGTGATGATGTGGTCGAAGATCTTGTTCAGGCTTACCTAGAAGTACTGGATCACAAGGACAGCTGCCGGAACACACCGTTAGGTGCTTGGCGACAGATTTTCTACTTGAGGGTGGTAGCTAACCAGGCGGGCTTTCGCAAAATGCCCTACCACCATGCTATAACGACTGCCATCCTAAGACAACAACCGGGACCGACGGCTTAACGTGCCCTCCGAAGCACGGAAACGCTCAGTAGTAATGTCACTATCGGTCACCCATCCAACTCATGACCGCGCGCGACGTTGCTTAACTTTGCTGATCGGTTGAGAACAGCTAAGTAAACTTCGCTACGAGCGCTTCAAAAACTAAACCTGGCAAACCACTACTTAAAAACAATATACTTCCCCTACCATATATGTATGTATATAAGAGACTTGTGTATCTTTGTAAAGGCAAATCCAAGTTATTTTCAAAAAAGAACTGATGTTATTCCAAGACAAAAAAGACCTAAGTATAAAAACTTATTATACCATCATCTACGCCAGAAACTTATTTATGAAAAAAAAATTATATGTCTATTACTGTTTAAACAAATTACCGGAAAACTTAAAAACTTTCGCCGGAAACAGCTTCAAAACTAAACTGGACAATTGGTTATTAGACAAATGTTTTATAGCATGACAGAATAGTATAATATTTGAAGTAGTGATGGCTCAGTGGCATTGGCTATGGACTGCCGCACAGCCGGTCCATGGTTCGGATCCCGCCGCAGGCTTGATATTCACCGCATGGTGGAAGGGCATTTTGCAAGTACCCGCCTGGCTAGCGACCACCCTCAAGTAGAAAATCTGTCGCCAAACACCTAACGGTGTGTTCCGGCAGCTATCCTTGAGAGCCAGTGAAATTATAGGCACATGAGACTTAACAACTATGTCTCAAAGTGACGGGCGCAGAGCAAATCATGACTTGTGATGAGATGCTGTTATAGGCAAAGGTCGCTTATCATCAGGTGGGCCTCGAGCTTGTTCCGTCACATTAACAAAGAAAAAAACATGTACTAGCTTTCCGCCCGCGGGTATATCGATTGTCGCGCAAAAACATTAACCTCTTTTTACGCATTGGATAAAAACTAGCCTATGTCCTTCCCCGTGTCTCAAACTATTTCCATACCAAATTTCATCCTAATCGTTCTTGTAGTTTCTATTCAATGCAAACAAACAAACAATCAAATTTTTCCTCTTTATTATATTAGTTTAGATAATATTTTATTGTTTAAAAATTCATAATATGTTTTAAGAATAAATACTAATATTTGTACGCCTGCTTGCAGGTTGTATGCATTGCTATATATTTTCCTAACATCTGAAATTGTAATGATTGTGTATACTGACAAATAAATGATTGATTTGATTTTATTAAGGTCATTTTATCATTTAAAATATTTTGGAACAAGAAGCTCCTTAGAATTAGATCATGTGTAGTAACTTAAAATGTTTAGAAAAGTAATGTTACTAAATTACAAATATACGAGAGGATTTTTTTTTAAGTCATGTGCGGGATTCGAACCCTCATCAATCCACCTCTTTAGCCGGGGTATGCTCTAACCAATTGAGCTAACATGACAATGTATTGTCACTACACACAAAATTACAAATATACGATAGGAAAAATTTAAGTCATGTGCGGGAAAAAAAATTATCCTATCGTATATTTGTAATTTTGTAATGTAATCGGCGTAGCAGGCGTTATTGCAAACATAACAATATTAAAAATATAAAAAAGTAATTAAACAACTTTAAACGGTTTAAATCGTGCAAACACTGCAAAGTGTTTGAAACATCGGGAAACAAATAATGATGAATATACGCGATTTAAACCGTTTAAAGTTATTAAATTACTATGTGTAATAACGCGAAAACCTAAGACAACGTTAAAAAGAAAGTACTTACCGAAGAAGTTAATCCTGGTGACTCCTCTCTGCGAGCCGTGTCCATGGTACTTGAGTTCGTCTGGTCGGTAGAAGTCCCCCACGGCGGCCGGGCCCGCCTCCAGCCCCGAGGGCGGGCTGTGCACGTAGCGCGCCGGCTGCTGCCCCCGGGACCAGATCACGTGCATCGCCGCGTCCACCACCGAGTGGTCCGTCGGCTCTACCGCCTGGAAGGTAACGTACCTACTGGTAATGGCTACTAATTGAATCCCTGCCCCTGTTGTACCTATATTTATATACATATATGTGGGAGATTCAGTCTATTTTAATTTATTTTAACGTTTATATGCTGATTTGACTAACTAGTCCTTCAACGACTCAACCACTCCCACTGCGTCATTCGAGCACCTCCCTCCACTCTGTATATCAACAGCCGTGTTAGCGTTAGTTTGGCATTCTATCCGCGACTACGCGCCTAACGAGACGTCTTGTATAAGAGTCAGGTAAATACTGTTTTACTATTACTGTGTAAATTAGGCCTTTATGCTGATTATTATTGTTATTATGATTAATTAAGTTGCTATGTGATAACCTATGGTCCTTGCGTGACCTATTGTATAATTGATTCACAAATATACATGCAATATTTATTAAATAAATATGTATAACCTAAAATTACCTGTTGTTACTTATTTTAATCCCACATATACCAGCCGTTTGATATTGGCATGTTGGTAGGACATTTTACAACCTACCTTCAAGTAGAAAATCTGTCAAATTCAAATATATTTATTGCATGAACATGGGTGGTAAACAAAGTTCTTAATTGTAGAAAGTTCTCCATATTCCATCTTTATGGTATACAAAAGTTGTAAAAATTGAAGTTATTTCAGACATATTGTGATAATATTAACATACATTATATATTATTATACATGAAATGTATCTGTGACAGTCCACTGCTGAACACAGCCTCCCCTATTAAAGGGGTATTCCATAATCCCCAAGCTTGGCAGGCGGCTTGGGGATCGCAGTTCTTTAGAAGGCGCTGCTGCTCACCTTCTAGTATTTTGCCCTTAGTCGCCTCTTACGACATCCACGGAATGATATGAGGAGGTGCAATTCTAACCGGCACCACACAGGGATACATGAAATATGATCCAAATAAATTACATTTCTATGTTAAGTTACATTATTCGTTACATATAATGTCAATTCACAGTGATAGATATTTTTACACGGCAATAAGCATACATTAAAAGAAATATGTCAATTTGAATTACACTTTTAACAGTTCCAACAAGTTTAAAACATGAACACTAATTATAATTTGTCGTGACCTATAAGGTGAGTTCCGGGATCAATCCTTGAATGCTAGTAGCCTGTGAACTAATCTCGATCACATCATCTCTTACCAACAGATGAAATGTTGGCCAAAGGTTAACCTAAGAATAGTTAAACAAATGTATGATGGTACCTGAATCTTCTTCCTGAACATGATGGTGGTAACTCCATTTTCTTCGAAACCGGAAGCGGCTGTGATGTCATCGTGCCCGCCCCAGAAGGTGTCTACCCGAGGTGTTGACCTGGACAATATTGCATTATGTAATTATGTAATAGCAGCCTTAGGCACTCCACTGCGTAGAGACGGACCCGCGCGCTGTCGAGCTCTGGGTACGTTGGTAGCTCTACATACTTAGGCTAACGACCAGTGAAAGTTGACATTCGCCTAACCGCAGCGGACGCAAGCGCACGGCTTTAGTCTCACCGGTCGGTGCTTTTTTATAAAACTTACCAGTTTACACTAAGCTCTACGCGCGAATTCCGTTCAACGCAGCGGAGAGTCTCATTGTCCAACTACCGTAGTTATGTATTCTTAAATTTCAAAAACTTTGGCATTACTCACTATTTTTTTTTTGTAAATTTTATGTATTTTGTTGTATATAGCAGATAGGCTAGCCTTTGACCGCTATCTCACCTGATGGTAAGCAATGATACGGTCGGAGAGTTCAGGCTAACCAAAAATTACTAGCTCTCAACGACAGCTGCCGTTAGGTATTTGGCGACAGCGTGGTAGCCACCAAAATGCCCTACCACCTTGATATAAGCCCAGCTTCAGCTTTACCGCAAGGTGGAAACGCATCGAATGCTCGCCTGGCTTGCTACCTCACCCTCAAACTCACCTAACAGTGTGTTCCGGCAACAGTATGTTACTTTTGGCTTAATAAATGTATGTTTCAGGGTGATGGGCGCAATGCACTTGTGAGGAAATGCCTCGTACTTGCTATGTGTGTACTCCGTCACAATCCCGAAGGCGGGCAGCATCTTCTGAAGAACTAACCATCTTACACAGCAATCTTCAAGACGCCTGCATGGGGTTATGGCTGTTAATGTGATTGGCCACACTTAGGTGTTAAGCACGTTGCAGTATCACGCACATCTTTTTTGTTTAAATCTGTGGGTGACACTGAAACAGTCATGGGCACGCGAGGCGCTTACTAAGGCGAACTGGTTCATCAAACGCTTTAGTATTTTCACGTACCTGTCTCTTGTATAGTAATCGAGGACCCGATGATAATTTCCTTTAGCTGTTCCGATGACGAGGTCCGTGCAGTCCATTGGGTTGAAGTCGAACTTGGGCGCGTATTCGTGTGCGGGGAAGTACCCTACAAGACGAAGTGCATTGATTAGAGAGAGGCTAACAAGACGGTGACATTTACTCATCAGAAACAGTATAGCTTCTCGTTTTGATATATTTTCCTTAGAGGTCATCACACTAATGTTATAAATGCGAAAGATTGTGTGTGTGTGTGTATCTTACTATACTTCCCTTCGTTACCGTGTTACCACTAACTGTTCTGATACCCATTTTTATTTTCCATATTACAACGGACCAATATCATTGTTGAAACTGCTTCTTTTTGCAAAAATCATTAACCTTAAATAATTAAACACAAATAAAATAATCACAGGTTTAACTTGATCTCTATTTCTATTTCTATCTCCAGATCCCTATTTAAATAACACGCAAATGTACGTTATTGGAGAACATTTATGTTCCGCGCGTATAACGGAGGTGTTAAATGTTAAGTACTTACAAGCAAAATGGAAATTTTGAATGGGCTCCGCGAATTTTAATGACTTGTGACCACTACCTTACCTGATGGTAAATTGTGATATACTATATACCATCCAGTGTTGTGTAAAACATTAATTTAATTTTCATTATAAAAAGTAACGTGGTTTTCACTAATTTTAGTAAATAATACGGGATAACTCAAGTGAATAAGTTAGATAGCTCCGACTATAGTTTCAACCACATCCGGTGGTCTTTTTCAAGGAGAGTTCGGGACGCCCGCGTTCAGAGCACTCAGAGTGCTATGCGAGACGTGATATGTGACGATAGTCGGAGCTATCTGACTTATTCACGTGAGTTATCCCGTATTATTTACTTACGAAAAATAGTTAAATGTTCTTAAAATTTTATTGTAATATTTTTTTAATATTGCTTGGTTTGCAATAACGCCTGCTATGCGGATTACATTACAAAATCACAAATATACGATAGGAACGCTACAGCTCTGTATACCGGGTTTAGGCCTGTTTTTGGTACCTGTGACCAGTAGAGCTGCAAGTAAAAATTTTATTTTGATGTTTTTTCAGTGGCCCATGCTATATTAGTTTTTATAATTACAGTAATGACATCCTGCTCCTTGAAGGCAGCAGGGACGATAATCATCATTAGTTACCACGGGCCTTATTGTCTAACTCAATATACCTACAAAGTTACTTTATGGTCTAACTATAGAATGGAAACGTAACGTAAAAATGTCAAAATGACGCTCATATTGGACGTCATTTTGACATTTCCTTTGAAAACGACGCCCATTATGGCTGTATTCCACTTGACGCCTATTTCGTTATTTTAGATAATTTTGACCACATTTTGTGTCTAAGGTTCATATTAAATGTTATAATAAGACGCAATACGTGGTCAAAAAGCGAAAATAACGAAATAAGTGTCTAGTGGAATACGCCCTTTGGAGTTCAAATGTCAAAATGAAGTAAATTTTCATTACCAATTTAGTTAAGCAATAAGAACCATTCTCGTGTAGTTTTTACAATGTAATGTTACAAAGTTAATAACCTGTTACCTGGTTTAACCGACATCGTTAAACACCATCTTACTTATTACAGACCCACCAACTTATCTGTTCAGGTGGCAGAAAAAAGAACTAAAACTTTCCCTCAAATTGTGACAGTCTGTAGTTGATTTCCATGACCAGTAGCGCCCTCGAAAATTGCACAGTTAGGTTGGTGGTACTATAGGTTATACTTATTAGGTTATGAATATAATGAAATAGTACAATTAGAATATGACAGAATCTTTACAAAGTTTGAATTCAGAATACAAGAGAAGAAATGCGACAAAATAAGAACAGTAAAAAAGAAATAAAAGTACAGGATAAGGGAAAAGGGAAAGAAGAAATAGGTTTCAAGCAGTAGCAAGCACGGCGAAGCAGAATAAAGAAATAAAAAGCGAAGTAAGAAAATAAACTACTTAAAAGGTTATGAAATTTATGGATTTCAATAACAACATGCAAATTATTATCACATCCTATTTTAATAAAAATATGAAAAAAAAAACTGCCTATAATAATACTTTACGATGCATTTACTATAACCGTATCTTGAGGATTGTACCTTTGTATGTCATTTAAATTTTTAAAAACAACAAAAAAAAACATTAATTAAATTTATACAAGTTTTATCGTTTCTTTTTTTGCACATTGTACCAATTTCTAATTTTGACGTCACAACATGGCGCTAGGCCGATCCTATTCTTATTTTAATCGCATTGTACATGAACCTTGAAAACAAAACACTCCTTTTTTTCGTAGTTGTGTAAAAATGAAACAAGAGTGATGAATGTATTCATTAATGAATCGATCAAAGGATGTTGTACACTTAATTCGACATCGACTACTACGATATAGCAAACAGACGCCATGCGTCAGGTCGAACTTTCGTTATAAAGGGCAATAAGTAGTAGTTCTTCAATTTTACTTGTCCATTCGCAGAAGATTGTAATATGCTTCAGGGTCTTTATCGGCTACTATCAACAATGCATCTGAAGCCGATAAATTTATTTTTGCAGTCCACGGTAATATCCACCACCGCAGACATTGTATTTGCTCCTCGTTTGTTAACTCCTTGATTAAATTATCATAAACGAATTCCAAGACGCACAATTTCATTCGATGACATATTGAATGAAAATAGGAGGTGAATGTTCATTCCTATGTCATTCCAGCTAAGCCATCGGAACATGGAATGAAAAAAATGAAGCATTCATTCAAGTGAACATTTATTCAACGTCTGATACCACCTTTATCACGCCTTTCAATTCACACCACTTCTCGAAACTCTCAAGTGTCAACTCAACTGAAATTTTCTATCATACTCAACTCATACTTACACTCTGTTCCAAGAGTCGACTAACACTCCTTTATGAACTGCCAGACGCGTCTTTTTGTACGCTAGATATAAGTATATAGGTTTTATATCCTTCATTGTACATAATTATTATATGTAAGTACCATATTATTTAGTTAACGTGATCAAGCAAGTTATTTAATCTTGGTTAATAAATTAGAAATTATTTTTAATCACAAGACAGTGCTACATTTGCTGTACAAATACTAAAATATAATATTTATAAATCAAAATGCATTCAGTGATAAATGATAGACAGCATTAATACAACTAATAAACATTTAAAACTGAATATTATAGGAAAAATCGTAATACAATTCTTTGAATATTCATTTAATAATTAGTACCTTTATATGCATAAATTATCATTGTGACATAGTCATTCATTTTTTTTCTTACGATGTTAAATTTGTATTATTGAATATTAGTGACAATACAAAAAAAGGTCCTATTAAAATCGTTTACCACTGAATGTATTTGTCTGTGCAAAGCTTGGTGCGTTACCTTGTTCTTCAGTAAGTCCCTTCACTAGCAAACTCTCGTCCGATTCGGCGGGGGGTTCGGGATAAGGTTCGGATTTAGGTTCCGACGTGGGTTCGGGTTCAGATTTAGGTTCGGGGTTAGGTTCTGGTTCAGATTTAGGTTCTGCTGTTGGTTCTGGTTCAGATTTAGGTTCTGAGGAGGGTTCTGGTTCAGATTTAGGTTCAGGGTGAGGTTCTGCGCCCGGTTCCGGCTCAGCTTTAGGTTCAGGTTTAGGTTCAGATGTTGGCTCAGGGTGGGGTTCTGGTTCGGATTTGGGTTCAGCTGTTGGCTCTGGTTCGGATTTAGGTTCAGGGATTGGCTCAGGTTCAGCTTTGGGTTCGCGAGAGGATTGAGCTTTTGAAGCAGTTTCAGGATTAGGCTCAGAGCTAGGTTCTGGCTGGGAAGTAGGTTCAGGTTCAGCTTTAGGCTCTGCAGCAGGCTCTAGTTCAGCTTTAGGCTCAGCGGTTGGCTCAGGTTCGGACTTAGGTTCTGATGTAGATTCTGGTTCTGCTGTAGGTTCGGGCTCGGATTTAGGCTCAGGAGTGGGTTCAGACTTAGGTTCAGCGGTAGGTTCAAATGTTGAATTGGGTTCTGGTTCAGAAGAAGGTTCGATTGGGTTTATTTCGGTTTTAGGTTCACTAGTAGGTTCGGTTGTGGTTATTCTAAATTGGGAGCTTTGCTTATACTTTGGTGTATACTTTGGCTTGGGTTTAGAACTCTGTTGCGCAGAGCCAGGTTCAGGGGTAGGACTATTTGGTTCATTGGATACAATGGTCGATGTGACGACATCTGTAAAACAATCATGCAGCATTATATATACATTAGTAGTGTATTTTTACATATATGTTAGTTTATAGTCTGTTTTTCTTTGTTTTGTGCGTTCGCAAGTGTGGCTTGTTAGCTATTGTGTGTTAATTATTAGGTGCGTGGATTTTGTTAGGTAGTAAGTTTTGTCATACTTACTTGGTGATTCTTGTGCTGCCCTTTTTGGTCGTCCTGTAGACATGAAATAGGATGTGATTTTAATTTATTCAATAGTAAAGGTTTCATGAAGGGTAGTGACACTTAGTTGAGTTAAAATAAATTAGGATTAATTTTATATTTTCTAAAAAAATATATTCCATCAAGTTATTTTTGGAAACTTAAAATGAGACTGCATTAATAGAAGTGCCGTTTCAGAGGCTGGATGGTAATTAGCCAGGGGGGAATTCGAAAGTCAAGAAAAATGCCCTGCCAATATGCAAAACTGTAACTGAAAATGTATTTTTCTGAAAAACTCAATACCTGGTTTGAACTGGAGATCGAACTCAGAACCTCGAAGTAATTCTGTCTCGTGCCACCTAATAATGCGGATACGGCAGCTGTCCATGAGAGCCAGTAATTCTAGGTAAGCCTGGACAACATCTTCCACCACATCATCATTTCCATCAGATAAGATAGAGGACAAAGGTTAGCATAAAAATCTCAGGAGTCGGTACCTGTACCCAGTAGATGGCAATATGCTTGCCTCCCACTACATTGGACCAAAACATGTCATGATAAACGTAGTTGTTTAGATATCTCTGCCTACCCTTCAAGGGAATACAACCGTAAGAAAATTGTTTTAGTATGTTTTCGCTAGAGCAAGGTCATCCATATCACCTTCCACGTTAAAATTTATATCGGTTCCAGTTCCCAGTTTATTAAAGAAATGAATAAAATTTAAAATGGTGCCTTTAATCCTCTTAAACGCACATTATTGGTGCCTATAGTGTGCAAGTAAGAGGTTTAGCTGCACCATTTTTGATTCTGTTCATCTCTATAATAAACCTGGTCATGAAAAAAATAACTAATACAGTCAATTCGGGTAACTTTAAATTGCCGTGTAACAGAGTAAAACTTTTCTTTCAAATGACAGCTGTCAAAATACAAAAAAAAAAAAAAATTAATTCTTCGTTTTCTGTATTAACATTTGTTGGTGGATGTAAAAGAGCACCGATGAACCAATTAAATGTAATATGAACCATATTTATTTTTGAGTCTCCTTAAAATCTGAAAATAGTGTTCAAAGTTACTCAATCTGAGGTTAAAAATTAACTAATTATAAATAACACATACCTTTTGAACTCGACACTTTATACGAAACACTAGTTTTAACTGTAACATCATTCCCCAAGTTCTTAAAATCAAATCCATCCAAAGAATGCATCGCCACTCGTTTGTTCCTATCATTTTCCATTAGACCCTGCGTCGTTGTTTCGGCTTTCGGTTCGGCAGTCGGTTCTGGTTCAGCTTTAGGTTCCGCTGTAGGTTCCGGTTCAGCTTTAGGTTCAGCTGTAGGTTCCGGTTCAGCTTTAGGTTCCGAAGTAGGCTCAGGTTCGGATTTAGGTTCCGGTGTCGGCTCAGGTTCGGATTTAGGTTCAGGTGTGGGTTCTGAACCTGGTTCCGGTTCTGCACTCGGTTCTGGCTTGGTTTCTGGTTCTGCTTTTGGCTCTGGTTCAGGAAGTGGTTCCAGATTTTGTGTGTTCGCTGTAATGCATAGATATAAAATTTGGATTGTGTTTTTAAGAATCCATGGGGTTTGGGCTAGATATCACCCCCCCCCCATATCTATGGGAGTGGTAAGAGACGATGAAGGGAAAATATCAGGTGGGCAGCAGCGATTTGGATAACTGCGATCTCCAAGCGAGCCAATATTGGTAATTGTGTTAAATATAAAAATATATAAACGAATATTGGAATACTTTTATTAAATAGTATGTAACACATTTTTCAAAGACTTAAAGAATAGCCCTGTCCTTTCGCAGTGGCTCTATATATTTTTTTTTTGCTGAAAATAGCAATACGATTTAGAATATTTCAATATTCAAATCTGTAATCTTCATAAGAGCGTCGTAGACGCCTACATTGAATAAACTATTTTGACTTTGAAATCCCTCTAGAATATATCCGGTTGATACAGTACAGCTACAGCTGTTGTGGGCGATGAACACTATTAATAGGCAATTGAATGGTCTTGTAAGCAGTATTTACCAATAAAAATAGTGAAATTTAAAAAAAAAAAACGACTTCTGACGTTTATAAGTATGAAATAACTTGTGGAAGTCGGAGGATGCTAATGTGAGGTCGGTGTTTTAAATCAGCATGGTAACGATTTCCACAAATTATATCATACTTTTCTGTGTAGATTATTGGTTCCGTTTGTTTATGAGCTCTCAAGAGCTGTTTGATCTTATACCGGCATCGCGATTCTATCATCGTACCTCTCGTCACCGGTTGAAAGCTCATCCACACATAATCGAGTCCTGGAAGTCTCACACAGCTCGATTTATGCGTTCCTTCTTACCGCATACCTGCAAAATGTGGAATGATCTTCCACGTAACGTTTTTCCGCAGAGCTACAGTATGGATTCCTTCAAAAAGGGTGTTAAAAGAGTACTACAGGGTCGGCAACGCATTGGTAACGCCCCTGGTGTTGCAAATGTCCATAGGCGACGGTAACCGCTTACCATCAGGTGGGCCGTCTGCTTGCTTGCCACTCCATTACATAAAAAAAAAATGATAGGTATTTGAACATAACCTACTCTTTAAATCGAAGACATTACACGACTGAACGAACTTTTTCTTAGTTAAAGAGTTACTCACATCTTTCTTCAATGGTAGGTCCTAATACGGGGAAATTCTTGCACTCTTTAGTCAACCCGCTTGGACGCCACCCGATACCTGAAATTGAGATTAATTTAATTTAATATAACCGGAATACGCATGCATCATTCGCGTAGAACTAAATTATAATAATCTATAACGTAATAAACTAACAAACTATCGACGAGGCATTGCTGCGAGCATGCTGGGAACGCTGCCAACTTACTAGTTGGCAGCGTGCCCAGCATGCTCATGCTGCTCATGCTCACTACTGTGAGCAGGGGCATTTGGACTGCCTGTGAGTTTGTAATGACTTAAAGCTTGTCTAAATGCTTTTATTGTAGTAGCTGTAGTGTTGTATATAGTTCGTAGTATTTTGTTAAAGGCTAGCCTGATGTGATAATGTGGTCGAAGATATTGTTCAGGCTAACCTAGAATTACTGGATCTCAAGGACAGTTGCCAGAACACACCGTTAGGTGCTTGACGGCAGATTTTCTACTTGAGAGTGATAGCTGGCTAGCTATTCGCAAAATGCCCTACCACTACTATGCTATAACGACTGCTATCCTAAGACAACAATCGGGACCGAGGGCTTAACGAGCTTCCGAAGCACGAGCACACTCAGTAGTAATGTCACTAGTGGTCACCCATCCAACTCATGACCGCGGCGGACGTTGCTTAACTTTGCTGATCGGTTAAGAACGGCTCAACAAACTTCGCTACGAACGCTTCAGTATCTCTTAATAAAAGGCAGCACACCTCTCTACACACTTTAGCCTATACATAAGTGGGCCCTTCCGTCATCAACGCTGGCGTCCCAGAACCTATCAGACGAAGTGCCATGTTAAATTAAAACAGCTGAAGATCTCACCAGCGTAAGAGGTTCCGTTGACCATCATGATGACCTCGATCTCTGACTCATCCTTGACAATCTTCCAGTATAAGTTGAACTTGTCCGACAGCTCCTTCTTGCTGTACTGGGCCAGGTTGATCTTCTTGTCTTTCCATGGCGCCTCTGAAATGAATAAATATATAAATTAGGAGACGACACGAATTTCTTAGCATTCCATGGATTCACCGTGCGGGTGCCGGGTCCATAGCGTTGCAGAGGAAGAGGCCAGAGGGGCCTGGGACTTGCAACCAAGGAGTAGGGTTAAGAGGCCCCTTTTTGTAGAATTACTGGCTCACAAGGCCAGCTGCCGGAACTAACCGTTAGGTGCTTGGCGACAGATTTTGCACTTGAGGGTGGTAGCTAGTCAGGCGGGCAATCGCCAAATGCCTTACCAGCATGCAAAAGTGCCAGCATTCTGATCCCGCGTCGCATCGAACAAAGTCGCTCTGATAAGTTTTGGATAATACAATGAACTCTCGGCCCCCACGGAACTGACCCAACGTCTCTACACCAAACGGCTCAAATATGTAACCAAAAACGAAAAAATATAAAAATTAAATGTTTCATATTTATCATATTCATTACCGACTTTAAGAAAAGGAGGAGGTACTCCATTCGTCTATATTTTTTTATATTTGTTACCTCAGAACTTTTGAATGGGTGAACCGATTTTGATGATTCTTTTTTTTTAAAAGCTGATGCTTGCCGTGCATTTATCAAAATCGGTCAATCCGTTTATGAGTTACACTCCAATAACTGAAAGTATTTTTCTATCTTGATGATAGAGTCATTGATAGTGAATGACAATCGATACAAGTAGCAAGTGTCACTAAGGGGTGAAAAAAATTGTTTATACCAAGAAATGGAACCGGAATCCACACTCAAAAGTGAGAAATAACTTGTCGAAGTCAGTATCATGCGCACAATATTGTGTTAATAGGTACTTTTGAACCATCATGGAACCGACTTCAACAACTTATTTCACACATTTGAGTCATATTATTATAAAACATTATTTATTTATGTGTTTGAGAGTTGAAGTAGTGAAAATATTAAATTTTTTTGTGTTATTTTTTTTAATTTAATTTTAAAACTTCTGAATACCCTGAACATATTATACTCTGGTTACCAAATTAGCTACAGCCGAAATAAAATATTATAAAGTTTGAATTTCTAGCAACAGACGCAAGTTTCCAAATCAAAATATATATTCTGGTACAAATATTATACTTACTCTTATTACATCCCTTCCCATAGAACCCAAATGGACAGTAGCACATCTTGCTGGGCGACTCAGTCGCGTTAATGTCGATGCATTTGCCTCTCAAGCCGCAGTCATTATCCTCTGTGCACTCGTCTGCGAACTGGCAACGCGGCCCCGAGTACATCTTGTGGCATTTACAGCGGCCCAGGATGTGGAAACCATGGCCGGAACACGTCTCATGGTAGTCTTTGCCTGAAATTGGGAATAAATGGTGAAAAAAAAAATTGTATAAAAAGAAACTGTACTGTATCAGCCGGATTGCCCACTGCTGAACAGCCTCCCCCATTATGAGAGGTTGCCATAATAGTTTTTGGGATAGTTTTTATGGTCTTGGGGATCACAAAATTACAAATATACGAGAAGAAAAATTTTAAGTCATGTGTGGGATTCGAACTCGCGTCCATCCACCCCTTTAGCCGGGGAATGCTCTAACCAATTGAGCTAACATGACAATGACGTCATAACACAATTTTTTCCTATCGTTCTTTAACCATTGTATTAGGATCGAGCGACATCTATAGTTCAACTTACGTTGTACTACAAACAAGATCAATTTTGCAATTGGTTTTATACTTGTAAATGATGACGCAACTTTATAATTTTAATATTGTTGTCTTAAATTTTTCCTCTCCTATATTTGTAATTTTGTAATGTAATCCGCATAGCAGGCGTTATCGCAAACATAACAATATTAAAAAGGTGTTGGGGATCGCAGTGTGAGATATCAGTTCCTTAGAAAGCGCTGCTGCCCACCTTCTGGTGTGTTACCATTAGTCGCCTCTTACGACACCCACGGGTAGAGACGGAGGGATGACATTCTAGCCCGGCAGCCCACGGGCTAAACAAACTAACACAGTTTTAATATCTAATTAGGACACTAATGAAAATCAAACTTCATTTTTATCAAACACCGGAAAAGGTTCTCAGTCAACGCCTATATACGAGTATTTTCTTTAATGTACAACCACGCATAACTTTATTCTGAATCATCCAATTTTGATGCCCTTTTTTATTGGGTATTCATCCAAGTTCATTCCATATAAATTTCATCAACATAGGTCGAGTAGTTTTTAAGTTACACTCAATCGACTGAAATAAATATTTGAGATTGTCTATACCTGGATACCCGTTACCGGCCTGGCCGTCGATATTACTAAAAGGTATGTTCCGGCAGCTGTCCTTACTGTACTGTATCGGATTGTCCACTGCTGAACACAGCCTACCCTATGAAGGGGGTATTTGCCACAATCCCCGCGCTAGGCAGGTGGCTTGGAGATCGCAGTGTTAGATGGCAGTTCTTTAGAAGGCGCTGCTGCCCACCTTCCAGTAGTTTTCTCTTAGTCGTCTCTTACGACACCCATGGGATGATATGGAGAGGTGCAATTCTAACCCGGCACCCCACGGGGAAGCTGTCGTTGAGAATATTTATAAATAAGATAAACTAGAATTACTGGCTCTGGCTGTCCTTGAGAGCCAGTAATTCTAGTTTATCCTGAGCATGATCTTCGACCGCATCACTACTTACCATGATATTCAGGTGATAAGTATATCACCTGAATATCATGGTAAGTAGTTTGACAACTAGGTCAAAGGCTATCTACATAAAAAAAAGTAAAAGTAGTTACGTTTAGTGGTCTATATCATAAAGTTGTTTTAAGAATATAATATAATTTATATTGATTGCCATATTAAAAACAATCAATATAAATTATACAAAATCAGTATTTATAAGAATGAAAATATACAACTAACAAATAACGCAATGATAGTAAATAAATATTCATTAATCTTTTATTTACACCATCTCGTTGACCTTTGGATTAAAATACCGATATAGATTGATTGATATTTATATTATATTTATGACAGCAATCAGCGTTGTCCTTGTCTATATTGCCTATTTTGTCATTTAAATACCTGCTTGAAATTTAAATTTGGCAATATGGTTTTACCGAACTATATTGATATAGAATAACGTAAATTGGCAAACATTACAATTTATTTTTTATATCAAAGCGGCAGATCCTTCTTTGAGGTTATGCTGTTTGATTGTTACTTAGTATTTTTGTAAATTAAATATTATTATTAATTTGGTTACTGATCGATTTATTTTATTGACGCGGCAAAGAAAAGGACTATTTATTACTTACTTGAGAAGTTACACTTGAGAATGCTAGTTTGGAGAAAAGTTTAAATTAATGTTTAAATATTTTTTTTCCCTCACAAGGGTGTTGAAAAAGTGCGTATGAAACTCGTGAGCAACTTGCAAGTGCGTACGACACTCGGCTGATTTACGCCTTTGCCTACGGCTCGGGCTGCAACACACAGCCTCGTGTATAATGAGCAACTTAGCTCACTTGTATCATAATCTACTATTTTCAAACCGGTCCAGTAGTTTTTAATTTATTCGTTACATACAAAAATACGAATATTCTCTCTTTATAATATTAGTGTGTGTGTGTTGTGGGCAGATATCTCAATATTAAAATGCAGATTAAACCTAGCTAAAAAATCTCAATATATCTCTCGGATTTAGGGACCCTGGTGGCTTCCCCAAAGCAATAGTGTTAAAACACTATCTGTACTTAAGCTGGAAGGGCACTAGGAAAATTACTGGCCAAACGAGACATAAGAACTAATGTGTTGGAGTGATAAGCACAGTACAGTGTCAAGCAGTATACGCATGTCTATATAGTGAAGTTTCCTGATTATGATTATAACCTTGTCAGTTTTGTCAAACAAAGAATTGTTACAACCTCGGAAGGACAATTCGATTCGAACGAGCTTACATTAATGCAAATGCCGTTATCGTATATTATTCATGAGCATTAGAACGTTATCTGTATTGTCTCGACTGCCTTGATACGTATTTGAACAATGCCTGGAATGTAGCTGATGAAATATAAGCATGGACTCGTAGTCTAAAACCTCCGACTTATTTAGCATATCCAGTTATATTCACACAAACGAGAAGACAACATGAATAGTCATGTATAGTACCACCAACTTAACTGTGCAGTTGGCGAGGGCGCTGCTGATCAAGGAAATCAACTACTAACTGTCACAATTTGAAGGAATGTTGTAGTTCTTTTTTCTGCCACCTGAACAGATAAGTTGGTGGGACTGTACCACTCTTTGATATGGCATAGGAACATGCCACGTGTTGCCAGCATGCGGTCAAATATACTACCGGGTATATATTCCGCTAAGTTAAAAAACAGATACCGTAAACTTTCTTTAGCTACTTTTATAAAATACCAAATTAATTAACGGAAATCTGCAGAAAATAGGACGATCAAACACTGTATGGATGGGGCCAATACAAAAAAAAATGCTTAAATTGTTATTTTCGAAAATTAGGGTTCACAAATGGGAGTCAATTTTTTTTAAACGCTATGAGGTTTATTCTAACCTTCTATTCTAAAAAAAAAACAAATTAGTTAAGTACCCGAATGATATACCATTAGTTAATGACGTTAAAGGCTTGAGGATGAAATTAAGATAATTTGGCATCGTCAAGACCACTACGTCCTAGTTATGAAATCACTAGTTATGAATGAAATTCTATTGTTATCATTATCGCCGATGCCAATGGGTTGAGATGTACATATATATATCTTTTTACATATAATATGTACCTGCTGAATGTGTGTTTTTAGGAAATAAATTATTATTTTCATTCTGAAAGCTTATTTCATCATGAAATTTTAGGAATTTCTGTAATATTATAAAATCCACGGACCAAGTGAAGATCATTATCGGGAGTTGTATCAATAACTCTGGTAGTAGTTGCGTCCTGAAAAACTTAAGAACAATGCGGCAAGTATTAAGAATGGCGGCTTTATGCATTGTTAAATAAATAATTTTAGGTAAATCTAATAATTTAATGCCATGGTGTAAGTATTTCGGAATAACTCCTGTATTCGAAAGCACCATCGGCACAATATATCTACACGTTGTTCATTTTCCAAATTCTTATTATTTCTTCCTTCAGCTCTGTGTATTATTTCAGTGATTATTTTTTGTATATTGTGGGTGTTAGGAACGACTATGTAAATTAGATATACCCACATATTTATGTCTGGTCTATTGTTATGTATGGTTTTATATCGTAATATTATTATTATTATTAAGGGATGTTACTCACGTGTAACAATATCGATGTCGGAACAGCTCCAGAACCGATAGTTGGAGCCCCACTCGCCTGCCTCCCTCTGCAGCTGCAATGTGCAGTTGTCGCAGGTGAAGTCACCCGGGAGCCGGACTTCGTACTTTTGGGCTCTGGAAATGCAGTTTCGTTATTAAAATAAGTAGGTAGTGCCCCGTGGGGTGCCGTGCTAGAATGTCACCCCGAAATACATTTTTAACTCCAGAAGTGTTGACCCTTTACACAAAGTATACTCGTAAGTTGAGAGTGTACTCAAGGGACTGACGATTCGAAGTATTTAACCTTTTTCAACACCCTTGCTCGTAAAGTGAGCTTTATTATATCGTTCTTAGGGCCATAAACCGAACTATAACACCCTCGTGCATAATAATATTATACACTAGTGCGTAATAGAATTATCCCTACAAAGTTAAGTTAGTACCTAACTGCAAATTATATGCGAGTAAATAGAGCGTTTTTAATTTAACCTGGTTATACAGAATTGTAACATCAAAGAGGTTTATATGTAATCAACCAACATACATTTGCCGCGCGCAAAAAAAAGAACACTTGCGCGCTATTTTCCATAATTTTCGTATGTTGTTTGTATCGCATTTGTGCAATATATGTTTTTTTTCCTCGCAAGGGTGTTGAAAAAGTGCGTATGAAACTCGTAAGCAACTTAGCTCACTTGTATCATAATCTACTATTTTTAAATACGTTCTTAAAGTTTGAAGATCGCTTTTAAAGTCAGATCTGTTTCAAATTTGAGAAATGGTATATTATGAAAAGAATAAACACTTACGTGACGTCATCTCTGACGAACTCCGATCCACCTGCCCTGGGGGTGAGGTCGAGGACCGGCCTCTCCAGGTAGTCCAAAATCCTGAGGCTGAACCCGCCCTGCAATTTACAATAAATAGTGTCATTTGTAAGTTTTCGAAGCGTTCGTAGCGAAGTTTGCTGAGCCGTTCTGAACCGATCAGCAAAGTTAAGCAACGTCCGCCGCGGTCATGACTTGGATGGGTGACCGCTAGTGACATTACTACTGAGCGCTTCCGTGCTTCGGAGGGCACGTTAAGCCGTCGGTCCCGGTCTTAGGATGGCAGTCGTTATAGCATGGTGGTAGGGCATTATGCGAACGCCCGCCTGGCTAGCTACCACCCTCAAGCAGAAAATCTGTCGCCAAGCACCAAACGGCAGCTGTCCTTGAGAGCCAGTAATTCTAGGTTAGCCTGAACAACATCTTCGACCACATCATCACTTACCAACAGGTGGATAGTGGTCAAAGGCTAATATATCATGCATAAAAAAAATGAAATAGATTTTTAGCAAAATATATTCAGTTTGGAACAATAAGGAAATTATATGTTCAACTGGATCATAATCTATAACGCCAAGTGAATTCCTAAAAACTTTTCCTTACACTATTTTACATTCCTAGAATAACATTGCAAAATTGACTCTTATTACGCTTGTAACGTAATACTACATTATGATATAAGTGCGGTAAGATGAAAATTGCAGCCAAGGCGATATTGCTACAAGAAAGCAGAGACTGTATTTATCAAGGTAGGTATATCATATGACGTTTTTCAACAAACGGGCTTAGCATGGTAAGGAAGGACGTATGGCCCCTGTGAGGAATAGTTGAATTGGTGAATGTCAATTGTTTGTCGTCTCATAACTAGTAATCCCAACTTTCAGTCTTTTATCTTGAACTGTCACAGAGATAATGTCAAAAATGTGTTTTTGAAAAAAAAAAACATTCTCGCGTATCTCCTAAACCATAGCAGCTAAAGCATCGAAACAAAATCACAGCTACGTAGTTTGAGTGGGAGTATATCCTATAATTTTATACGTGAAAAATAAAAGTTTTTTTTTTTTTTGAGATGAAATTCTCGTCAGTTTCACACATATTTAAATAATATAAATTAAACCCCGCAGTGCCCGCCTGGAGCTCGCAGACACAGCTGCGCACTCGCCCTGATGATGAGCATCTGATATGCTCGAAACCCGCGAGACGTATTCGATCCTCAACGTGAGTGTTTTTGCCGGTTTAATTTATAATATTTAAAAAAGATATAAATGTCAATTTATTTATTCAGCTCTTTTCAACAGGTTTTTTTTAAAGTACAACTATGAAAATATCATATAAAGCAAGTTATATGATTATATAGTAATAGCTACTAGCATACGAAAAATCAATTGATTATCTTTGGTGAGATAGGATAAGAAAATAAATCTAATGCGGTCAGAAACTACGTAGGCACTTTGTATAACTAGACGAAATTATCGTATGTTTATTACACCAGCGGTCCGCGGTTTCACTGCGTGGTTAGTGATGAAAAGTATCCCATACGACCTACATAGTATATCATCCAGAAACAAAACTACCAAGTTTAATCGACAGACATATAATATGTCAGTGCAGAGGTAACTGCATTAAACCATGTGAGGCTTGTGTTTACCTAAATCGTTACTACATAGATCATAACAATAATATTTAAAACGCTTCAGCCGTACGACCGCGAAAGAGTATCACAAACTTCCGCATTTATAGTTTATGGTGTTATTGTAGGATAATATGTTTGTATTTAATTTATCTTCCTCTACTTACTAATCTGACATAATAATGTCAGGTAGGGTAGGTATATAAAGAGTACTCAGCCTGCATTTATTTACTTACAATTTTGGCTTCCTTAGGTATCAGTCGTAAGATGATTTTTTGATGTACCGAAATGCGTCATCTTAAATTTATTCTGAGTAGGTAAGGAAGACTTTGGGTGATTGCTATTAAAAATCAAAACTACTAATAAATATGTATTTATGCGTAGATTAGAATTCTGATCTACGTTTTCTTTGGCCTAACTACAAAGCCAATGAAAGATATTTTCACTATTGAATTATTCCTGTCGGCAAAAAGATTTCGCCCAACGTGGGGCTCGAACCCACGACCCTGAGATTAAGAGTCTCATGCTCTACCGACTGAGCTAGCCGGGCTGTATTGGGAAGCTTGAAATTAAACATCACTTACCCGATGTGCGTAAGCTAAGTGCCAATGTACTGTAAATGTTGATCCTGCCAAAAACGATGTCTTCAATGAACCTGAAACAATAAAAAAAATTGCTATGACATAAAATTTAATCATGCAATATCACCCAATTATAAAACTAAGCATTGAGTCCTTGTATGGGTATTTGTGCAAATGAGAAAGCTAATATACGTAGTCGGACCTTATAAAGTAATAACTTGTCTTTTAGTTGTGTAAAAACTACAGATAAAAGTCGTACCTAATAACCGTAACTTGTATTACTAGGTACAACATAACTATTTATTAAAATATATGAGACCAGTTTAAAAAATATTTACACATTTCAACATAGCTAGATATTTAAAGATTTTAAAATTATTGCCCAAACAGAACGTTGAAGAATCTGAATGAAGTATTTAACAACTAGTTAACAACGCCATCAGGCGTCAAGGAGCAGAACTACAAAGTGACACACATTCAATCAGATTTACTCAATCCGACATAGATGTCGCAATTACTAATTGTTCGACGTGAGAACGAATTAAGGTATTTCGGTCGATTTATTACGTGCTGACAGACATACATTTAATTTTAACGTCACTTGAGGCACGTTCCCACGATAGTTAAGCACTTCCCACTTTGTCTCAATAATTGTATTGTTTCACTAATGGTAAAATAAGAAGAAATAATACTACTAGTAACTAATCTGTTTATAGAGAAACTTTGTTGCTGTAAGTACACATTCCTTAACTACTGATGACAGAATACCCACACAACCAACTTATGAATTATCGTCTAAACTCATTGCCGTCGGTGCACCACCACCAGAGCCGCACGAGTGAATGGCACGTCAAATTCGAAATTCCGTGTCTCGGGTTCGTTTCTCCTAGTCCTAGTTGTTACTGTTATTATATTAGTATAACGTAGTAATTTAATAATTACCTACGGAAGAACAAAAATAATGAAACTTCACCATTTGAATGTGACACCAATCGTCAGACGTAGATGTGTCAGCGACAGCACTGACAGCTGTCACAATCAGCATATAAACATGTAATTCTAAATTATGTACATACCAGCGTCAATCGATTGAAATCTTCAAGCAAGTAACACAAGCTGAATTAATGAAACACATTGATGGCATAATAAATTGTTTTGCTTTATTCGTTTTTATAGTTTGTCCTAGAATACGGGACCATATTATTACCAAGGTTCGACTGTCCGTCCGGCCGTTTGTCGATCTTTAAATAGCTATATTTGGTACCGTAAGATAGAAATCTTAGTACTTATGTTGAAATTTTCATAGATTATGTAATAAGTAATAAAATTTATTTCAAAAGTTTTAACATAGGTAAATGGAGACCTCATGAAACGAGTTTTTTTTCTCAATTTAACAAGAAATGTTTTTTCAGCGGTTTCCAATATACATGAGAAGGTTCCCGAAAAAAGCTTTCGAAGCAGTGATGGCTCAGTGGCATTGGCTATGGACTGCCGCGCAGCAGGTCCATGGTTCGAATCCCGCCCAGAGCTTGAGCTTCACCGCATGGTGGAAGGGCATTTTGCGAATGCCCGCCTGGCTAGCGACCACCCTCAAGTAGAAAATCTGTCGCCAAGCACCTGACGGTGTGTTCCGGCAGCAGTCCTTGAGAGCCAGTGAAATAACAGGCAAAATTGGACTTAACAGGTATGTCTCAAGGTGATGGGCGCAGTGCAGTTCGTCACTCGTGATGAAATGCATCTGTTATAGGCAGAGGATACCGCTTAACATCAGGTGGGCCTCGCGCGTGTTCCTTCACAATAACATAAATTTAAAAAAACAAAAATACATTTTACGCTAGAGTGCAAAAACAATCCTGGGGTATCATCGTCAGAGCTTTCAGTACAAATATAGGTAATAATTATATAGGTATATGTGTATCTCAAAAGAAACTAGTTAAGATCTGAAATAAGGTTAGTAGGTAACCTATAATTATGTTGCATATCCAACAAAATATACTGAAAATGCATATTTAAAATGGGATAAACAGACAAATATTTTTTCACTTACGGGCAATGGCAATGCTGAACCCGGTTTTTTTAATCACGGTAATAATACAAACGTAAAACTTGGTACAATTATAATATAAAATCTAACGTACAACAAATAATAAAAACTGGCCAAGTGCGAATGAAACTCCTTTTAGGCATGTTGGTAAATGTTGATATGGAAAAAGATGTAAGTACTTGAGATTTTATGTCAGGGTGATGGGCGCAGTGCAGTTCGTCACTTGCGACGAACTACATCTGTTATAGGCAGAGGTTACCACTTAACTTCAGGTAGACGTCGAGGTTGTTCCGTCACGATGCCATAAAAACCATACTATATATCTTGAATCACAACTGGTAAGTAACTACTACAATATACATTTTACTTTTTATTTAAATATATATAAATATTTATTTATTATTATTTATTTATATATAATTATATTTATAATTTATTTATTGTCCGGTTCTTGTGTTGGAAAATATTGTTTAATTTTATTATTATCAGTATTGTTATAGATACACCTCCGTCCATATCTATTTATAAATATCCCTTTGTATAGGGTTGTCTGGAAGAGATCGCTCTCAGCGATAACACCGCCCATTGTCACACCTACTCTTAGTTATTGTTTTAAGTTATAGATTTGTAAATTTTAATGTGTCAATAAGTTATCTATCTATCTACAATACCTACACCTTAGATTTTTTTTGGAAAAAGACAACTTCATTCAATACAAACTGGTGCATGCCTGCGTTTTCCATCCAAAATAATTTATATGTTTACGCATATGCGTGAGTGCTCTTTAAATAATTAATACTTAAAATTTCATATTTCAGAATAGGGGTTTGGCTATAGATTTTCTACGGCGCTGATAAGTGCTAAATATATTTAATATTGTTAAGTTTGCAATAACGCCTGCTATGCGGATTACATTACAAAATCACAAATATACGATAGGAAAAATTTAAGTCCCGCACATGACTTTGTGATTTGTGATTTTGCTAAATATATGTTTATTTGAACAGATTTTTAGCAACGTTTATTTAGTTTGTAGCAGTAAGAAAGTTATATATTAATCTTGACCACATTATCTAAGGCCAAGAAAAGTCCGTAAATAAGTTTCCTTAAAAATTTCTAGATAGAATAAAATTGCAAAGTTGGCTCTACATTAAGCTTGTAACGTAAATATATTAATTATTTACGTATGATTGTGTATGAAATTAAATTAATAAATAAGGAAATCTTTATCAAGAGGGACAAGAAAAGTTAAATTTTTGATTTTGTTACTAGCTTGCTTTCGGATTTTACTTAAACTGATCGCGATTTCACCATCGCTGCATCTCTTTCACTCCTACGTAGTCCGATAGTGACAAAAATTCAGCATTTGACAGCGTCTTGAGCACCATGAGAGCTTACCATCATAAAAATCCTATAAGACTGATATGATAACATTACTGCATACACCCGACAAATGTTTTAGAGGCAAAAATCCCACTGTTCCAAAACAGAGAGAGAAGATAGACTCTGGAAACATTTCGACCGTGACAGGACTCGAACCTGCAATCTTCGGATCCGAAGTCCGACGCCTTATCCATTAGGCCACACGGTCTTCCTATCAAAGGTCAAAAATTAAGACCATTTCAAGGAAGACTGCGTGCGCAGGCTTTTTAGCCAATCAATACTATGTACAAAACGACATCAAAGGAGAGTTAGAAGCCTTTCCACCTTACAGACCTTCACGAAAGCGCGCCCCTATTTTTTTCCACAACTGCTACTGCCTGCCCAATAAAACCAAAATTATTTAAAAATATATTAAAGATCTAAAAATTCCATGCCCTAAAGTGGCACAAATTTATTTATTGGCCATATTTTACTGATTTAGATTTATTTAATATTAATTATTTAAAATGCATTTTTTGCACTGGACGAAAATGTCACAAACTGGGTTTGCACACTACGCAGGCTATCTCAGATACGATGACATCATATTTTCCAACTTTAAATTAATTTTGGCAGTTTTGGTTTGATTTAAACAAATTAGTCGCATATAATTGAATTGCTGAAAATGCAAGTGACAGATGTGGCACAAAACGCAATAATAAGCTTTATAGGTTCTATATTATAGCTTATTCTATCTTTATAGCTTCTACATGCGATAAATTAGCAACTTTGGATTATTTTTTACTTATGACCCCAAAATAGCTTAGCGCTATGGGTCTACAAGCAATTATATCTTATAATTTTAACCCACACTAAGACAGTGTACCAACAAGGGCAAGACGTACACAAATAATGTATTGTGGAGGGGCTTTTGTTTGTGATCAGCCAACACCCACCTTTTACCATACCATCATAAAAAAGTGCGTTTTGTTTCATACAATGATAATTCGCAAAGACGAACTATCACCGACCCACAATCGCGTCAAGTAATTTTGGTTTGATCCTACTTAAAGAACGAATGAAATATATATTACGGATGTGCAAGCGAGATACAAGACGTTTATAATATACCGTTATCCCGCTCGCTCTGTTCCGAACTACAATGGTTTTTGAAACGGTTTTACCATAGTTTGCCGACATTTTATTGTACGCTGCACAAGAGCTGTCTGTAATTTTATGCAGTTTAAATTTCCTGCATTTATTTTATAGAATAATAGAAATAAAACCATTGTAAGTACTTAATTTACACACAAATTAAACCCATTTTGATCGTAAAATATATATGACGGATTTATTGTTGGAACAGTAATACTTCGTTTTGTTATGTTTGCAATAACGCCTGCTTGGCGAATTACATTACAAATATTTACGAGAGAAAAAGCTCCATCCCGGCACGATGGTTGAAGAACGAGAACAAAAAATAGTTAAGAGCCATTGTGTCATTTTAGCTCAATTGGTTAGAGCAAACCCCGGCTAAAGGGGTGGATGGATGCGGGTTCGAATCCCGCACATGACTATATTTTTTTCTCTCGTAAATTTGTAATGTAAAGTAAAACTTCGTATCAAATGTCACGTTAGAGTACACGAATTGAGTGAACAACTTGTTTCATCAAAACGATTCCATTACCGATTGTAAGCTTGCTTAGATAACGTGGAGGTATAAAATTTAATAGTAAAGTTAAATTGTTACTCTATAAGAGATGAGAGTTGGCCCCCTGGGCTGTATTACTTATTTGCCATCGTCAATTTTTTCATCCTTTTTTTTTTTTTTTTTTTTTATGTTATTGTGACGGAACAAGCCCGAGGCCCACCTGATGTTAAGTGGACTAACCTCTGCCTATAACAGACGCATTTCGTCAGCGACGAATTGCACTGTGCCCGTCACACTGAGACGTCCAGTTGTTAGGTCTCATTAGCCTGTAATTTTTCTGGCTCTCAAGGACTGCTGCCGGAACACACTGTTAGGTGCTTGGCGACAGATTTTCTACTTGAGGGTGGTCGCTAGCCAGGCGGGCATTCACAAAATGCCCTTCCACCATGCGGTGAAGCTCAAGCTCTGGGCGGGATTCGAACCATGGACCTGCTGCGCGGCAGTCCATAGCCACTGAGCCATCACTGCTTCAAAAAAATTTGGCAGTCTAGCCGGGCCGCAATAATTTGCAAAATACTACAGACTTTAACACTAATGAAGGCTCTATTACGCTTAAGATCAGGTGGGCCTCGTGCTTGTTCCGTCACAATAACATAAAAAAAGGCACTCTCCCCATATTTATTGAGTGTGCCTTGAGCTGCCTGGCGTGCGTAATAATTTACATTTTATTGATTTACTATGTGTACCTTAAATCAAATTTGGTGATTGGTTATTTTTAGTATGTTGAGGGCCAGTGATAATTACCCCCAGTTTCTGAAACGTTTGCCAAAGTTTTGATTAGTTGACAGACTAAAATTTAGTCTGAAAAAATATAATACTGTATTCTGATTAAATTTAATACTGTACGCTGACTGGTCATTGGTATGACGCGATATGTGACCAATGAGCGTCCAGTATTCAACCTGCTGATCAAGACTTTGACTCCCATCTTCTGGAACGTTTGTCAATCTTGTAAGCAGTATGCTGTGTGTGTGCAATATACTGAAATGAGTGAAAATATATTTAATAACAAAAAACTTGTGGAAGTCGAACGAATGTTTGTGTTTCGAATCGGTATGGTGCCGACTTCAACCTAAATAAATTATTTTTAATAGTTCACTGCAAAAAGATCCGCAGCCGGTAGGATTCGAACCTACGCTCCCAGAGGGAATCTGATTTCGAGTCAGACGCCTTAACCACTCGGCCACGACTGCTTGCGTGAGAACTTGCGAAATTACGGACCACACCATAACAGCTAATATTTACATATTTGGCGTAATAGTTTTACATTTTTATATACACAAAATAAATATGTTGAAAAGTTAGAGAACTTCAAATCGTATACATGACCAAGTTACGTTGTTCTAGAGAGATCTATGAATTCACAGCTACCAAGATCTGAGTGGTATGTGGAGTTGGAGATGGATTTAAAAAGATTGATGTTTGTTGTACCTAACTAGAATAGAAAAGACAAAATGAGGAATTAATATATCAGCGGAAGATTGAAAGAAGCGCAATTACGAAAAAAAATTAAGAGCCTGTTTCAGAATGTTCGAGTAAGTTCCGGTTATACTACCCAGAACATAAAATAACCGAATAATAAAAATGACAGTTAACATGCAGCGCGTTTCAAGCTTTAACCGATGGATAGGCTAAATCGATGACTGAAACGCAAAGATAGTGTTTTATTTATTAAATATGTTCTGGGTAGTATAACCGGAACTTGCTCGAACATTCTGAAACAGGCCTTAAGAATACCTACTCGTATTTTTTTGTAGGGTTCACAAGGATGTTGTTTGCCAGTATATATACTATGGGCGAGGGAAGGTCCTCTACAGACTTTGACCCGAGATTGGCTACAGAAAGAGGAGTTGGCAACGGGCTCAAGGGCACCACTGTGGTTCGGATCACGGCTTGACTCGCTGCCGAGAGACAAAGGGGTCGGAACAATTGCCCCGGTACAACTGCAGTATTGTAGGTACCGTTGAGAATGGGCCCTACTGAATATTAATCTGTGACTATTTGGAGAGTCACTAATCGGGACTCTCTTGCATTGAGCTCGCCGGCGAGCTCGGTGTTTGATTGTGTAACCTCTGATTACCGCACACCTGGGGATGTTACCGGGCGGGACGACTTGCGGACAACGCTAAAGCTGCCAACGTAATGGCTGCGATGGGGTCATCCGGGTCGTCCCATACCTGCCGTGGTCGGCGACTACGGGGAGGTCTTAAATTTTTCTTTATGACAGCAAAAAATACAAATCGATATAAGTAACAGAACATATCGGATCATTTTAATTTATATTTAAATAAAAAATAAAGTAAGTATCAATTTAAGCAGAGATTTAGATTTCTCTAAAAAAACAGATGGGATCAAAACATATATGCGATGGGGTCATCCGGGTCGTCCCATACCTGCCGTGGTCGGCGACTACGGGGAGGTCTTAAATTTTTCTTTATGACAGCAAAAAATACAAATCGATATAAGTAACAGAACATATCGGATCATTTTAATTTATATTTAAATAAAAAATAACGTAAGTATCAATTTAAGCAGAGATTTAGATTTCTCTAAAAAAACAGATGGGATCAAAACATATATGGTGAAATTAAGGAGTAAATCTTCTACCTTACTCTTAGAAGATCAAAAGGCGTGAATATAATATATACACCGTGTCCCAAAATTCAACGATAAGCCGGCATCGGTGCATGGACCTACTCATGACTACTCGGGAAAAAAAAAAAATTATAACTCTTTTTTTTTTTTAAAAGAGACTTTTATAAAGTTGCGCCAACTTTTAATAAAACTTGCCATGGTAGTGTCCATACTTTTTTTTTTAACCCAGACTATAGAAAGTGCATAAAATGTTAAAATCTATGAAAATTATAAGAAAAAATTTTTTTTTACTGATTTTTGTAAAATAACTACAGTCTTTCTGTAATTTTAAAGGATTGTGGTAGATAGCCGTCCTTCTTAGGTTGCTAATGCACAAAAAATATCAAAAATATGTCAAAAATTGTGGTCATGGTAGTTGAAAATAGCATAATGGGTATCGAATATCGATGAAATTTATAAAAGTCTCTGTAATTAATAAAAAAAAAAAATTATAATTTTTTTTTTTTTTTTCCGAGGAGTCATGAGTAGGTCCATGCACCGATGCCGGCTTATCGTTGAATTTTGGGACACGGTGTATATATATATGATATATGAACATTCTGTTTAAGCATTTCTTAAATTTCCTTACATTTAATATCCTAATGTCTCAGTGATAGGGTCTCGATTTTACACTTTTTTATATTATTGTGACGGAAAAAGCTAGAGGCCCACCTAATGTGAAGCGGACTAACCTCTGCATATAACAGATGCATTTCGTCAGAAGTCACAAATTGCACTGCGTCCGTCACCTTGATACATAGTTGTTAAGTCTCATGTGTCTGTAATTTCTGACTGCTGCCGGAACACACCGTTAGGTGCTTGGCGACAGATTTTCTACTTGGTAGCTAGCCAGGCGGGCAGTCGTAAAATGCCCTTCCACCATGCGGAGAAGCTCAAGCCGGCTGTGGGGATCGAACCAGAGACCTGCGGCACGGCAGTCCTTAGCTATTACCGCTCGGCCATCATTGCTTCAAAATTTTTTGGGTACGGAACCCTACAAACATTGCATATCCTATCTAATAACGAGACTTCACCATACTGAGGGGAGGGAGGGGCGAAATGGATTCTCGCGACATTCGGCAGCTATTACTGCGACACTCCGCCATTCGCCCTCTCTCCCCTCACGCGCGTTGTTTACTAAAAACATAGAAATATAAACATGGGTGCTTACCATTTGAAGTTTTGAAGCGCTCGTAGCGAAGTTTACTTAGCTGTTCTCAACCGATCAGCAAAGTTAAGCAACGTCGCGCGCGGTTATGAGTTGGATGGGTGACCGCTAGTGACATTACTACTGAGCGCTTCCGTGCTTCGGAGGGCACGTTAAGCCGTCGGTCCCGGTTGTTGTCTTAGGATGGCGTTCGTTATAGCATGGTGGTAGGGCATTTTGCGGATGCCCGCCTGGCTAGCTACCACCCTCAAGTAGAAAATCTGTCGCCAAGCACCTAACGGTGTGTTCCGGCAGCTGTCCTTGAGAGCCAGTACTTCTAGGTTAGCCTGAACAACATCTTCGACCACATCATCACTTACCATCAGGTGAGATAGTGGTCAAAGGCTAACCTATCAAGCATAAAAAAAAAAAAATTCGCCAAAAACGCTAAAAACGATCACATTCTCAAAAAGTTGTTCCACTTGGGCCTTGGCATTATTTTCGCCATAAACGCTACATCTAATGTCAAAAGTGACAGAAGTGGCAAATTTGCGTTCTTATCCTAAATGGAACAGGGGAGAACAGTTACAAACGATCACAGTGATCACAACCATAGACTCAGAATGTGGTCAAAATTATCGAAAATAAAGAAATTAGCGTCAAATGGAATAGGCCCCAAGTGGACCTCCCAGGGTTAATGTCCGATGACTCAACGGTTGGTGAGTCATCGTTGCAGTTTTCATGCTGCTGTTTACCTGATAACCTGTTATTGAGGAAGGTCGTGACTGCGGTCGCGGCTTAGCTATCAAAAAATACTTACTGGTTTTAATAACTAATATCACCCAACTAACCTGGGAAATATAATTTTTTTCGCACCATTTGAAGCGCTCGCCACGAAGTTTGCTTAGCTGTTCTTAACCGACCAGCAAAGTTAAGCAACTTCCGCTGCGGCCACGAGTTGGATGGGTGACCGCTAGTGACATTACTACTGAGCGTGCACGTGCTTCGGAGGGCACGTCAAGCCGTCGGTCCCGGTTGTCGTCTTAGGATGGCAGTCGTTACAGCATGGTGGTAGGGTATTTTGCGAATGCCCGCCTGGTTAGCTACCACCCTAGTAGAAAATCAATCGCCAAGCACCTAACGGTGTGTTCCGGCAGCTGTCCTTGAGAGCCAGTACTTCTAGGTTAGCCTGAACAACATCTTCGACCACATCATCACTTACCATCAGGTGAGATATAGTGGTCAAAGGGTATCCTATCCAGAATAAAAAAAAAATATTGGTAGTTCGGATTTTCTACCTCTACCAAGCCACCGATAGGCAGCTGTGACATAAATATTGTATTTTTTTTATAATAAAAATAATGTTATTGTGATTACTTATGAGACAAATTTAACAATTCGAGTAAGAAACTAATATCCAAGAATTATGAATATAAGGTAGGTAGATGTATTTTAGTCACATTCAGTTTTTTTATTTTTTTTTATTTTTTATGTTATTGTCACGGAACAAGCTCGAGGCCCACCTGATGTTAAGCGGACTAACCTCTGCCCTTAACAGATGCATTTCGTCACAAGTCACGAATTGCACTACGCCCGTCACCTTGAGACATAGTTATTAAGTCTCATGTGCCTGTAATTTCACTGGCTCTCGAGGACTGCTGCCGGAACACACCGTTAGATGCTTGGCGACACATTTTCTACTTGAGGGTGGTCGCTAGCCAGGTAGGCATCCGCAAACTGCCCTTCCACCATGCGGTGAAGCTCAAGCCCGCGGCGGGATTGAATGACTTAGGTCCACTTGCGCCAACGACGTAACGCGAGGTGAACTAGAATTAAGTTTACACTGTCATACAAAAACTAAGATTAACTTTCGAATTTACGTTGGCACAAGCACTTAGTATACGATTTTTGCCACCGTATATAACATTAGTATACATGTGCACCTTGTTGACAAAATAAATTATTTGATGCCGATGGCATCTGAACTAGTAATAAAACTGTATTGCACCTGGACATTTTGCTCATCATGCTATTACGACTGTCATCCTAAGACAACAACCGGGACCGACGGCTTAACGTGCCCCCCGAGGCATGGAAACACTCAGTAGTGATGTCACTAGCGGTCACCCATCCAACTCATGACCGCGGGCGACGTTGCTTAACTTTGCTGATCGTTTGAGAACAGCTAAGTAAACTTCGCTACGAGCGCTCCTACTGCTTTTCATATATTAAAGCTAATCATTTACTCGCAGGTATATTTACTTCATTTCATTCATGTACAAAAGCGCCAAGACAGTTTTTTGATATGTTCAATTATGTTTGATTAATAAAATATCAAAAATATCTAAATTTTGACATACCTTCCTTTTGCCATGCCTTCTACTTTTAACCAAATTGACTGACTGACTTCATACTTACATTAAAAAATATAACAGAGGTAGTATTACAGTTTCGCCAAGACAAAAATGGGGTAAATATTATTATAATGATCCTTACCCTTGGGCATCCCGCATGGTGGCTTCGTCCGAGAATTGTCCAGGAAGTCCAAGTCGAACCTCCTCGCCGGAGGGAATGTAAGCGCTACATGCCCGTACACACACACAAGCGCACTCAGCGCTAGCGCAGCGCACACTAACACACTCCTACACATCGTCACTACACTCAATCACTAATTCACTACACTAGTACCTCATCTCTATAAGTGATATGCACATTTTTGGCCGCTTCACTGGCTATATAATTCGATTTTTTTAATAACTCACTATGTTGTGGAATTTGTGGTCGCAATCTGAAACAATAAAATTAATACAATTAATGATTGTTTTTTTTAATGTTATTGTGACGAAACAGGCCCACCTAATGTTAAGCGGTAACCACTGCCTATAACAGATGCATTTCATCACAAGTGACGAACTGCACTGAGCCCGTCACCCTGAGACATATAGTTGTTGAGTCTCATGTGCCTGTAATTACACTGGCTTTCAAAGAATGCTGCCGGAACACGCCGTTAGGTGCTTGGCGGCAGATTTTCTACTTGAGAGTAGTCGCTAGCTAGGCGGGCATTCGCAAAATGCCCTTCCACCATACGGTGAAGCTCAAGCCCGCGGCGGGATTCGAACCATGGACCTGATTCGAACCTTGTTGTTACATAAATATACACACAGACTTACAACGTTACTTTTTTTTAAATAGGATTGTAACGGAACAAGCCCGAGGCTCACTTGATGTTAAGCGGTGACATCTGCCTTTGATTATAGATAATGCATTTATTATTATTAAGTACATTTATATTATTTATTATCATTATTATTTATATTATTTTCATTTATATTTATTTATTCATTACAGATGCATTTCACTTTGAAATTCAGAGAGGCAGAGGTGACCCTAAAATAAAAACAAATACCAACGAAAATAATCAATTGCGTACTTTAAAAAAAAAAATAAAATAACCGGAGGCGGTATGCCTTTATTAACAAAATACTACGGACTATATACAACACTACAGCTACTACGATAAACGCATTTAGATCCCTATAAGTCATTGCAGACTCACAGGCAGTCCAAATGCTCCAGCCCGCTACCAATTGGCAGCGTGCCCAGCATGCTGGCAGCATTGCCCCGTTGAATCGCAATGCTTATTCGTTGAGCCAAATAGTTGCCAGCATTTTGATCACGCGTTGCATCGACCAAGCGCTCTGACAAGTTTTGGAAAATACGATGTGCTCAATTATTATAAATTTAATAATCATTTAAAAATAACTCAATGATGACCTATTGTATAATTTTTCATTTAACATAGTACCTAATTACGACTCGTTAAAATATTTTACATAGTTTATTAATCATCTTCATTTCTCATAGGAATTAAGTTCATAGACATAACAATTGATAATTAATCAGGCTACTTAAGAGTAGAGTGCACGAAGCGCTTTCCATGGAAACGTAGTTTCGTCATATTTTAAATACCAAGTGATCAAGCTCGGTAATATTTTGTATGCATATTGCTGAGCCTAATATCTATGCTTAAGGTTTGTCAGTTTTTCGATTTACATTTCATTTTGTCCCTAAATGTCAAAATAACAATTACAAAACGATTTTTCGAATAATTATGACAATACTTAATTTTAGGGAAATCTGGCAAACCAGGAGCATAGATATTAGGCTCAAGGACATACATGCAAAGTTTCACCGAGTTTGAGCACTTAATATTTACAATATGACGAAACCACACGAAACTAGCAGTGTTGGCTTAGTGGCATTATGGACTGCCATGCAGCAGGTCCATGGTTGGAATCCCGCCGCGGCCTTGAGCTTCACCGCATGGTGGAAGGGCTTTTTGCGAATGCCCGCCTGGCTAGCTACCACCCTCAAGTAGAAAATCTATCGCCAAGCATCTAACTGTGTGTTCCGGCAGCTGTCCTTGAGAGCCAGTAAAATTACAGGCACATGAGACCTAACAACTATACGCCTCAGTGTGACGGGCACAGTGCAATTCGTCGTTGACAAAATGCATCTGTTGTAGGTGGAGGTTAGTCCACTTAACAACAGGTGGGCCCCGGGTTTGTTCCGTCACAATTACATTAAAAAAAACTACGTTTGGTAAGCGCTCCGTGCACTCTACTCTTAAAATTGTTTTCTACAAACGTATCTTTTAACGAAGGCAGTTAAGTCTAAGCCTCGTAAACTTTCAATTCTCATGGTTAGGAGATTTATAAACAGCATTTTCAAAGCAATCTACTAATAACTATTGTATGTTTAGAAATACCTTATGTGAAACAAAGACAAAAGATTGTATATCTCAGTCTCCCATTAGCGTCCCTTCACAAAACAGTGAAATTGTTATCATTAAAGCAACAGCTTTCTATGAAAGTATCGAAATAACGCGTTTGCTTACAAAACATTGCCATTGCCGTTTGCTAACAAGTGAATTGATCTAATTTTCTAGCGTACGTAATAACTGCCATTTCTATTTTCTGGTCGCTGTGGTTAGGGTTGCCTAAATGTTATATTTTATAAGTATTGTAAATTATTTCTAATAGAAGCAGTATCGCGTGCTGAGAAAATCACGTTTTACAAATTATTGAAGCACAAAACTTTTTGTTCGGGAATCGAACCCGTGTGCTCCGATTTCGCGCCGGATGTCTATTCCTCTCGTAAAAATTGAGTAAGTATGGAAAGGAAATTGTTGAAAATGTTATAAATGCGCTGGGAAATTACATGACAAACTATAAAAAAATAGGATATATAATGTGTGTCAGCTTTTTAAAACTATGTTGACCATACCCATTTTAAGAGCATCATGACGCTTCAAGTGAATTAGGCACTTTCTGTGTAATTAAATCACTACTCTGATTCTTTGTTGGATTTACAAGGAATCAGAAGCTAATAATTAAACATACCTAGGTACACTTATTACTACAAATACATAAATATTAAATAAATATACTACAATTAGAACAATCACAAATAAAAATACCTAGGTACTACATTGATAATTTGTTACAAAATGAAAGTTAATGTACTGCGACCGAACGTATACATTTCACTCGCCACTAGATGGCGCTATACTGGACTTTGGCAATCTTCATACATAACGCGCTCCAATGTATGGGATCCTGCATCGCGCAAACGATATTTCGCGGCCGCGCCGCATGTATTGAATAGACGCTCTGTTACAAGTGTACTTGCTTCGGCAGTACATATACTAAAATTGGAACGATACAGAGAAGATTAGCATGGCCCCTGCGCAAGGATGACACGCAAAATCGTGAAGCGTTCCACATTTTTTGCATTTATTTATATGCATATTAGTTCTTTTATTTTAATATGTATTAGGCAGTTAAACCGAAACATAATAAAATATATAAAACGTTTCAGTTTTGTGTCAATAACGAATAATCTAAACTAATATAATAAAGATGAAAGGTTTGATTGTTTGTTTGTTTGCATTGAATAGGCTCTGAAACTAAGGACCGATTTGGATGAAATTAGGTATGGAAATAGTTTGAGACGCGGAGAAACACAGGGAAGTTTTTTATCCAACTGCGCAAAAAGAGGTTAATGGTTTTGCGCGATAACCGATATACCCGCGGCCGGAAAGATAAGTACTAAATAAGCACATAGTATTGTAATCAATATATAATAAATAATACATTTGTATTATTTACTACACTAAATAATGTTTCAATTAAATAAAAACGCATTACCTAATAGGTACTCGTATCTCAATTTTGAGGCCATCCTTAGATATTTAAAAATAATGTAATATTTTACTGAGGGCCAAAGGAACTAATTAGTAGTACCTAAAATACAATTAAAATTTTGGGACAACTGCTTTAATCATTTAGTGCAAATAAAATAATAGTAACTAATATTAGTGACTTATTATTTTTAGAAGTGAAAACCCTACCTCTACAGTTTACTGTGGTATCATTCTATTACTTTTGAAATCTATTTAAGTTCCGATCTTCTATCAGCTTGTGTAAGAGTGATTGTTATATCATAATAATATGTCATTATGTATTATTGAAGTGTGTAATGTGTTGTTAATGATAGAGATTTATTGGTCACAGATGGATGGCTACACTTATTATAAAATGTATGTAGGCGTTAGAAAAACATTTGGAAACTGATATGCATACAATGCAAAGAAAATGGTATGGGTAATGAAAGTTTTATGATTTCATAGTTCGTCTAAGTCAATAATGATTGTCAACGTTGTTCCTTTACCCTATTATATCTTCTCCAGACCTTATCCCATTTTATTTTGGGTCGGATCTACTAATCATCGGTCTCAAGTTTTGTCTTTCCTGGGTCGAAATTATTTTCTTTCTTAACCTTCATAATTACACCCTTATTATATGTGAATTACTCTTAGTTTATTATAAATGTGAATTGAATATTATATTATTTATTATTTGGTATATATTTTGTATGGTAATAATCTGATTTACAATCTCTCGTACACGTGTGCATTCCTTCGATTAACCACAACAGTCCACACTCGGTACAAACTAGTTTTTTTTACGGTTTTAATATTCCTATTCTTAATAACCTTATAAACGAGCGCAGTGTTTCACATTTATCGAATATGGGCTGAATTCTATTATGCGCCCAAATTAAACTAAAGTGAAGTAAAAAACAAAAGTTCTTATTTTATCTTATCTTAAGTTCAAATTGGTATAGCAATCAATCATTCAAATCCAAATTGTTACTCAATCATTTATTGGTAAAAGAAAGTTGTTTACACGACATATTCATAACTATTAAAGAAAATATAGAAGCAAAAAAAAACTGGTTTAAACAGATAATATTGGTTGGGCAGGAGAGGAGGCTCGAGCGGTGAAAGGGAGCATTGATGCAACATAAAGCCTTACTCACTGGGTTGCAAGTCCCAGGCACCTTGACTTGAGCCTCTTCCTCTGCAACGCTATGGACCCGGCACCGCACGGTCAATCCATGCAATGCTAAATAAATTCGTCTCAAGAATCATATTATACAGTATCTTTTGTTCATTTTACATCGACAAGTTTATAAGAGAACATCATCAATGTAGTCGAATCCAATACCTAAACATTATTAAGGATAACTCAAATGCTACTCGTTAAATCTCACTCAAATTTAAATAGGACCACATGACAAGCACCAGCTTTCGAATATAAACAAAAAAACATCAAATCGGCACACACTTTAAAATGACAGGAGGTAACACACAAAAAAAATACAATGAATACGCGTCTACACGCGGTATGTCAATTAAATTACAAATTAACAATACAATTTGTATTACACTTGGGTGCATACCATTTGAAGTTAGATTCGCTAAAAACGATCACACTCCCAAAAAGTTGTTCCACATGGGTCTTGGCGTTATTTTCGCCATAAACGCTATGAGGCTACTGGAACAGTTTGAATTCCCTACATCTAATGTCAAAAGTGACAGAAGAGGCAAATTTTAGTGGCATTCTTAGCGTTCTTATCCTAAATGGAAAAGGGATGACAGTTACAAACGATCACAGTGATCACATCACAACCACAGACGCAGAATGTGATCAAAATTATCGAAATTAACGTTCTTAGCGACTAATGGAACATACCCTTACACTTTTCCAATCATCTATAGATACTACACAATTAATGCTTACACATTACACAACCAATATAAAAAGAACTAGCATTGGTGGATTGAAATAGAAATTAATTTCTTTTTAATTTGGCCGTTTAACATTTTATTAGACTGATATATAACTGATGATTGAAAATGTAATTATAAATTTAAAGATAACCAATCATATTACAAATTAACAATACAGTTTGTTTTATTACATTTACACTTTTCCAATCATCTATAGATACTATTCATAATAATATAAAAAGAATCCGCATTGGTTGTTTAAAAAGAAATTAATTTGTTTTGAATTAGCCGGTTCACATTTTATTAGTCTGATATTTATAACTGCGGGCCGATCACGTATTTCTGTAGCTATCAGACAGTTGATGCTATCAAAGTTTTATAGCAATCGATATTTTGCGATCATGTATCTTGTAGCATCCACATATAAAAGTGTATCTATCGATAAATTGCAAAGTGAAGTTGATACGAATCATTGGCTATCTGACCAATTTAAATGGCGCCATCTACTATGAATGTCAAAATAACCAAGGCACAACTTTATTCAATAGTATAATACTTTTATGTCTCTTTCTAACCGGTGATTCTGATGATTGAAAATGTAATGATACATTTCAAAGATAATCAATCCAGTTAGCAAAGGAATACAAATTGAGAAATGACACTTGCAATATTTTTTTCATAACAGATTGAAATTAAATAACGTTATAACTTATTTTACGTAGTACATAACTGTATTAATATATTACTGGCGAGGCCATTAAATATGTATTACTGCAGGCAGATTGTATTATCGAGGGTAATGGCCAAGGGAAATCATTAAAATATGATTAAAGTGCATGTGAAAAAATCAAATTAAATATTTTTCCCATTTTTGTAACCTTCATATGATGTTAATTGATTTATTACGATATCAATCGGAGAAATATTTGTAGAGATGTTTGGGCAGTATGTTGTACAATTGATTAAAAATGGTATCATTTCATTTTTTATCATTTTTTTTCAAAACGCGAGTGAATATGTACACCGTGTCCCAAAATTCAACGGTAAGCCGGCATCGGTGCATGGACCTTTTTTTTTTTAATTACAGAGACTTTTATAAAGTTGCGCCAACTTTTAATAAAACTTGCCATGGTAGTGTCCATATTTTTTTTTTTAACCCAGACTATAGAAAGTGCATAGAATGTTAAAATCTATGAAAATTATAAGAAAAATTTTTTTTTTTACTGATTTTTGTAAAATAACTACAGACTTTCTGTAATTTTAAAGGATTGTGGTAGATAGCCGTCCTTCTTAGGTTGCTAATGCACAAAAAATATCAAAAATATGTCAAAAATTGTGGTCATGGTAGTTGAAAATAGCATAATGGGTATCGAATATCGATGAAATTTATAAAAGTCTCTGTAATTAATAAAAAAAAACAATTCCATTTTTTTTTTTTTTTTCCGAGGAGTCATGAGTAGGTCCATGCACCGATGCCGGCTTATCGTTGAATTTTGGGACACGGTGTATGTACATTCTGGGTGAGCGCTCCACCATAGATAGCATCATCACTTAACATCAGGTGAGATAGTGATCAAGCGCTACACAAATCAGTAAAAAAAAAATTCAAAAAAAAACAACACAGGAAATGAATGACATTTATTTATAAAATTATATGTTATTGCATGAACTACATAAGTTGACAACAGTTATCAATAAGAAGTTTTTTTGTTATATTACATCATAATTCTGGTTTTGTTAATAATATTTATCGAAAGATAATATATGATAAATTAATGAAGTTTTCTTGTATTTATTTTAAATAAAACATAAATATTAAGAAGAAAATATAATATTTGTAACCTCCCCGTGGGGTGCCGGGCTAGAATTGCACCTCCCCATATCATCCCGTGGGTGTCGTAAAAGGCGACTAAGGGAAAAATACTAGAAGGTGGGCAGCAGCGCCTTCTAAAGAACTGTCATCTGACACTGCGATCCCCAAGACGCCTGCCAAGCGTGGGGATTATGGCAAATACCCCCTTTATAGGGGAGGCTGTGTTCAGCAGTGGACGATCCGCCTGATACAGAACCTTGCACCTGGCTGTCATGCACAGCTGTATGACAGCCATTGGTTAACTGACTTTTATTTGTTGTTTTTTTTTATGTTATTGTGACGGGACAAGCTCGAGGCCCACCTGATGTAAAGCGGACTAACCTCTGCCTATAACAGATGCATTTCGTCACAAGTCACGAATTGCACTGCGCCTGTCACCTTGAGACATAGTTGTTAAGTCTCATGTGCCTGTAATATCACTGGCTCTCAAGGACTGCTGCCGGAACACACCATTAGGTGCTTGGCGACAGATTTTCTACTTGAGGGTGGTCGCTAGCCAGGTGGGCATTCGCAAAATGCCCTTCCACCATGCGGTGAAGCTCAAGCCCGCGGCGGGAATCGAACCATGCACCTGCTGCGCAGCAGTCTATAACCAATGCCACTGAGACATCACTGCTTCAAAAATGCATGTACTCTGTAATTATTAACACAATTTATGAATTAAAAGGTTCAAAGAATAATAAAAATATGAAATTACATAAATTAATGACATTATAGTTAATTATAAACCCTTTATCCATGACAGTCACAAGTGCGTGTAACGGAACGTCCAAAATTTACATTATTATGTTTGAGAAATTAGTCATTTTATAATTTTCTCATCTCATTTTGAAGCAGTGATGGCTCAGTGGCATTGGCTATGGACTGCCGCGCAGCAGGTCCATGGTTCGAATCCCAGCCAGAGCTTGAGCTTCACCGCATGGTGGAAGGGCATTTTGCGAATGCCCGCCTGGCTAGCGACCACCATCAAGTAGAAAATCTGTCGCCAAGCACCTGACGCTGTGTTCCGGCAGCTCAGTCCTTGAGAGCCAGTGAAATAACAGGCAAATGAGACTTAACAGGTATGTCTCAAGGTGATGGGCGCAGTGCAGTTCGTCACTTGTGATGAAATGCATCTGTTATAGGCAGAGGATACCGCTTAACATCAGGTGGGCCTCGCGCTTGTTCCTTCACAATAACATAAAAAAAAATTAAAAAAAAAAAAATAACTTTCCTTTATATTAGGGTGCATATTCATTTAATACGATTTATATTATAATATGTAATAGTTATTTGAGTAAAGGAAGGTCATTTACGTGCGTCACAGTTGACGGTCACTCTCTACTTTCTCCTCAACAATGGAGGCTATATTTATTATATTACGTTTTGTTTTCTCTTTATGTCGAACATCTTATTAAGTGTTGTATTGATTGACTAGCCGGCGGCTTTATAGCCACTTTGCCGTTTGGTTTCCTTATAAGTTAACTAAAATTGTAGTGGTTGGTGTAAGAGGAAAATATTATTTAAGATTTCTTCCTTTACTACGTTTTTTTTTCAAGTGGACGATTATCGTAACCCAACCTGACCTAATGGAAAGTTACTATGTAATCAAATACTAGTCTAGAGGATTTTTAAATATGTTTTTTTTTGCAAAGTCGACGTCAATATGTATTCAATCGCTCTTATGAACGTCAATTACAAAATTTTACCAATAAAATATTCTACTGCCGCGTTCTGCCAGAATGGTATAGAGTCACTTCGAGAAGAACGGGCAAGAAACTCTTTTTCTGGACATTCTTTTTATATGTCTTTACTCTTTTATAATTTGAAAATCTAATATAAAATTATTACAATATTTATTACGTATTGATACAGCCAAATAAATGGATTTGAATATGAATTTTAATAGAGAAACAAGCGGATCATATATTTTTTCTTTTTTATGCATTTATTAACAAAATACAATAAAATAATAATTAAATTTTATAACACATTTGCTCGTTAAGGGTCTCTTATTTCACCAATTTCATATCGTATTGTATCTCATTACGTACTTATGCGTTATTGTAATGTAAAACGCACGAGTTTATCAAGATGCTCCGTCTAAAATGAACGGTACTTTTTTAAATCTTAGCAAAGAGTTTTTATGTCAGAAAAGTGGTCAACATTTTAGGAATAAAACTAACTTTGGGGTAAAATATAATAAAAAGACATTTAATTCATTAATTTACCTAATTAATTTTGACCATCAATTACAACTATTTCTGGTATTTTATATTATATTCTGTATATCTGTAACAAAACAGTTTTACAAATTGTTCAATTTTTCTGCTTTAACAAGTGATTAAAGATTTATTCGTTTAAGAAAATCCGAGCATTATTTATTGCCTCGCAAATATGTTATATAACGTCGTATGACATACGTGCGGTTTGATAATTACAGCGTCTGCTTTCTTGTAGCCGTAGGCGAGGGCTAGCAATATCGCCTCGGCTGTAATTTTCAACTTACCGCACTTATATCATAATGTACTATTAACATTAAACAACTGAAACGCAATATGCCTGTATTTTCACCAGCGCTCATACACTTCAAACGGGAACACAGTCGTGCGATTATTGCTTGGCGGTAGAAACAGGTATGGTGGCAGTACTTCCCTTGACGAATTTTTCAATGTGAACTATATTCGTCAGGCAGGCAACGGAGGCTAACTATAAAACCATAGTCGACTACAACCTAAAAATGCCTATACGAAACAGAAACGAAGAGGTCGTGGAGGCTCTAACTAAAACAACAAGGGCATCGCCGGAATCTGTGGCCGGCCCTTCAACGACAAACTAATCCGGGAAATGCACAGCGCAATAAACTAACCAACTAGATATATAGACAAAAAAAATTATATATATATGGACTCAATTTAGCTATAAGACATTTTAACTAACATCACTAGGCTAACTTCCCATCAGGAAGAATATTGATATGTTGGAGAATGAACTCAATGTTTAAAATTATTATATACAACAATAAAAATATTTAAATCAAATAAGAGTACGGACCACGAGTCTGTAGTGTGTAGCATGTAATAAAAAAAAATTTGAACTATAATATCCTTCGCATAGGTATAGCTTAAATCAATAAACATTCAGAAGTGTTAGCGTCCACCTTTCACCTGCATTCCTGTCGAATAGCTGACGACATACCGATTATATTATCGAAACGGTTGATAACTCGATTAGAAATAGAGATTGTTATCGATAGTTTGCGGTTGTAGTAAGTTGCGATAATTTAAGGTTTGATGCAAGAGAACATTATTTTTATACTTGTTATCGTAGTCCATTGAGTCTTGGTCATTGAACTAATAAAAAATATTTAAATCTAATAGTCTTGGTACTTTAAATACAGGGTTATTGGTAAAATGCTAACAACCTCTTACAGTTGACTTCTGCTAGTCCTAAGAAACACAATGAGATGACTTTTTTGTTTTAAAAAAAAAATGTTTTGAAAATTAAAAATTAAAAAAGTGTTTTTTTATATGTTTTTGACATAATAAGCACGAAGACCTCCTGATGTCAAAAGTTTCTTGTGCCTGTATTATTTAAAAAAATGTATTATACTTTGCTCGATGTAAATATTAAAAACTCTATTCAAAGGGACCACGGCACGGTCCAGTGCTGCCGTGGCGGGCGCTCTTGGCTCAGATTAAAGCTAGGATTAAATTAAAACGCAAAAAAATATGTAAAAAACATCTCAAAATGTTTCTTAGCACTAGCAGAAGTCAACCCTAAGTGGTTGTTAGCATTTTACCAATAACTTGCAAACACGTTCTTAACAAAAGCATTTTCGAATTATTAAAATCTTAATCAATAAATAATTATGCTAATCGAATAATGACTTAACCACACTGTGACATAATGAACTGGACATTCCGTTACGTTTACCGTCCGCAGTCTACCGTTATTGTTATTATTATTACGGAAGGAACAAAAATCACATTCTGTGACGGAACGGTTAGGTAATAGAGGCACTTCCTCGTGTGCTGTCATCTCTAATGCGATGCGAGATTGTTAAATAATAATTAATAATGCCTATAATAATAACTGTCAGCTATTTATGTGGTCACTTTCGTTTATGTTTAGGATTCAAAAAGAAAAACCTTGTAGCAGGGATCGCCAAATGGCGGACCGCGGACTTATTTGTAGTGATGGAATCATACTTTGAAGTGTTAGTAAATTTAGTTTAAATCAGTTCCGGTAAGAAAATACATTTGTCAGTTAAGACTGACAAGTGCTAAATAGTGTCACTTAAACAGATTTTTAGCAAAATGTACTTAGTTTGTATAGCAGTAAGAAAATTGTAAGTTAATCTTAATTATTTACGTATGAATGTGTATGAAAATATATATGAATAAAATAGCAAAACCTTATCAAGGGACACGAAAGGATACATAGATATATGTTTTTTTTGTATTGTTTGTGTTGTGTATGTTTTTGTGTACTTTCGGATTTTCTCTAAACTGATCGCGATTTCACCATCGCTGCCTCTCTTTCACTCCTACGCAGTCCAATAGTGAGAAAATTTCAACAGTTGATAGCGTCTTAATTGACTATAACTTAAACCAACTCAATAAATTTTCATGATAATTAAATAGGACCAATTAAGAGGTACCCAACAAACAAATAATTATCAAAATCAGTTCATAACTAGCAGAACAATCGCGTAACAAAGATATAAGAACATAGAGTAGAATTAAGAATCAAAAAGGAGTCAGAATTAAGGAGGTCTTTTATGATAACCTACTTCTACGATTTAAAAACACTACTCATTGCAATAATATGATATAACGTTCTAAATAATACAATTTTAAGATGTCACTATGTCACCCCACAAGCCACACCGCATTAACCCGGTCGAGTCCCATTCAAACACGGTTAACAATAGAGTGTCAAAACACGCCGCTGCTGTTATGTAAGCACGCGTGAGATCGCCGCGGTGTGTCACAGGCTTTATATTTCGTGAGAAAATTTACTGTTTTGCCTTCACTGATGGAATTAAAAATATTCTACGGTAACGAATAATGATATTAAATTATATAATAATAATAATATTCGTAGGTATAGTATTTATTTAGTAATAATAATTAAACAGAAAAACTGAAAGTGCCTAAATATATTATAATAAGTAGGTATAGAAAATTCACAATGTACGTCAGTGCCTAAATTATCCAGAAAATCTGAACAAATGGTTCATAATTCCGTAATCGTTTTTTGCAGATTTAACCATTGTCAAATTTGGTGCAATTCAGTCTAAAAATATATTAATCTATTACTGTTATTTATTCGTAGTATTGAATATTAAAAATAACTATAAATATTTTAGTATAATTCATAATTTCAACTTACTTCACAGCATCCGATATGGTCTAGTGGCTAGGATACCTGGCTCTCACCCAGGAGGCTCGGGTTCGATTCCCGGTATCGGAATTACTTTTTGCACTTTGGAGTTCGAGCAAATAACAAAACAGCAGATGTTTCGATTCAAATTTTAGTCGAAGCTGATAAGCGCGTAGCATTCTGTCATCTCTGGCCAAGCCTAACATAGACAGCAACGATAATATATTGTTTCCCTAATTCTACTGGTTTTAACGACATCTATTGACGAGTAGCAAAAACAGCTACCTAAGAAAAAGCTACCAAACAATTCTTCGTCGACAAGATGTGCAAACGACATTATAAATGTTATTTTCAATTATCCTTACAGCCAATCTATAAATTTAAAATATGCGTCTTATGCAGTATTTTAATATGTATATTGCCTCTAATGAGTTCAATAAAGACAGATCGTTACACTTTTTGTTACACAATGAAGAAACGTAAAATGTTGAATAAACGGTGTAAAATCGATGAAATGCTTGAAACGATCGTGACAAAGTGATTTGCCTTCCAGTCATTGCAACTTCTCGGTTCTTAGCATCTTTATCGCATTATGCGCATACTACAAACGATTTTCACCTTTATCTTAATCGTATATGGTTTAATTTTAATAGCTTTTTTCTGTACTTATGTCATTTTCTCAAATTATATTTACCTTGTTAGATTTTAACCCTTAAACGCGTTTATTTAGGATTCAATATTAAAAGTGCCTGATTTGCTTTCGATCTTCGATACTAGAGACATTAGACCTTATTTTAGGTGATTAGGGTGTAATTTAAAATGTGGAAAAAGTAGGAAGTAGAAGCTTCCGTGTACATGGTGTAGTTAAAAGGTGGGAAAGATTCTATCAATTGTATTCCGTATCTGACCTTCCTTGATGAAATTGCGGACAATGAGAAATCTTAAGTTTGATACTAATCATGTTTGACACGCTTTTGTTCTAACTGTTCTAAGTTTGCTTTTCATGTTGTGCCAGAGAATCTCTAGACTGGTTAATAATAATATTTAGTCGTAGACAAAAACGAAGATAGTAATATTTTAAGAAAATATTCTTAAAATATTACAATCTTCGTTTGTGTAAGTTCTATTCTTCGTCTTTTCTTCATGGATGATTTAGTTTTTCTGACGTTATTTGTCTTTTCGTCCGCAGTTATAATTTTAGTCAGTAACATCGATGTGATGGTGAAAAAATTTGACAAAACTATAAAACTTCAAGGAGATAGCATTGCTATCCGATGATTAATAAAGCGTTAGAGTATTTGGACATCCTGCATTAGCTTTTAGGTTGGCTAAATTCTTTCATTGTAGTGGCTGTACTGTTGTATATACTTTGTAGTGTTTAGTTACCAAAGGCTGAATAAAAAGTACATATTTTTTTCTTGCTGATAAACTAAGCTTTTTTGACCACAATCTTACCTCATGGTAGTGATGATGTGGTCGAAGATGTTAACAGGCTTAACCTAGAATTACTGGGTCTCAAGGGCAGCTGTCGGAACACACCGTTAGGTGCTTGGCTACAGATTTTCTACTTGAGTGTGGTTGCTAGCCCGGCGAGCATTCGCAAAATGGCCTTTCACCATGCGGTGAAGCTCAAGCCCGAGGCGGGATTCGAACCATGGACCTGCTGCACGGCAGTCCATAGCCAATGCCACTGAGCCATCACTGCTTCAATACTATGTCAGAGATAAAGTGTGTTTGTAATGTAAGAGTAGCCATCTAGTTAGGCCATCATACTTTTATTAAACTAGACAGCAATTTTAATAGTAGGTTAAACAATGTTACGGCATAGAAAACATTCCCCATTAACACTAAAAACAAGCAACCGTAACGATATAATTACAAAAATTGCGTAAAAGGTACATCTCTTATGTTATACAATCGATTAAACAGATTCGATCTAAAACATCGATTACAGAATCGATTTACGATATCGTAAATGTAGTTGGTCAATGGCACTGTGATTTAATTATGATATTCGTAGGTTTGTCTGATGAACAAGTAGGGTTACCAGACGTACTGGAAATCCGGGATAGTCCCAGGGGTGTCTTGTCCCGTGTCCAGTAATTTTATTCTACTGTCCCGGATCTGCGAAAAACCTAATACTCGTCAAGTATTAGGTTTTTCACAGGACACAAAAAAAACATCAAACAAAATTGCTGTACAACAATACATACTTAGATAAGTACATGTGTTTGGTGTACTTACGCAAGTTTTCAAGTACATAGGTGGTATCTGCTAGGCAAGCATGTTCCACCGTCGACCGCGTCATCACTTTCCATCAGGTAAGACTGTAGTAAAAGGTTGCTCATCTAAACTTAAAAATAACTTGAGTTAATACCAACTTTCTTTCAAACCCCAAAAATTACCAGGAATTGAAATACGTTCATCTGGCAACCCTATGAACAAGTGTGTACAAATGACTCTGAGCAAGTGTTTGGGTCTTTCTTAATAACTTGTGAAATGTCTTGCTTGAAACAAGTTCGTTTAATGAGAGATTGCTTATTGATGTATTACACCAGACGTTCCATGTTATCAAGTCGTAAATTTCACGGTGAACGCTCATCAGCACCGTCATACCTGTCAATAAATTCATGCTGTCAGCACCTGTTCTCATAATATGAAGCTTTATTGTTGCACAAAGTGCAGCTGGAATTAGGAATCTCACAAAATTAGAGATTTTGTTAACGTTATTGTTTGTTATCCGATTTTGATGATTTTCTTTCTACAGGGTTATTGGTAAAAACTAACAACCCCTTAGGGTTGACCTCTGCTAGTCCTACCAAACATTATGAGTTGTTTTTTTGTGTTTGTTTAAGTGTATTTGACGGAATAAGCAAAATGAATAATAAATGTATATGCGAAATGTATGTAAAAAAGAAGTATGTATAATATATATAATATAAATGTAAGTATGTGCTTGTTATGTTGTCCCATTTAAATTTCAGTGAGATCTGACGAATAGTATTTGAGATATCTCTAATAATTCGAATTTATATATAAATAACTGGTTCAGGGAGATCAATAGACAAGGATAATGCATGACATTACGCAGAGGCATTACAAGTAAAAGTTAGTAGTTAATGTATGAAATATCATCCCGTTTATTATAATTTTTCCTCTCGCTGTAATTTTCTAAAATATCACAACTATTTACTTTAGCAAAATTAATAACACATTTTTATATAAAATTATGTACAAATTTCACAGATTAAATAACTATTTTAATGATATTTCAGAAAAGAAAGCGGTATAAATTATTGACGATTTCCTTTAAGTTGTTTCAAATATTGATAGAATACGTTTTCAAATTATCGGAGTACAACATTTATTTTCCGGAAGCGAATCGTCCTTCGATTTCGCGCCGATTGCCTATTCCATTCAGCCATCGGAACCTTACTCTTTTGAGTCGAAAATATGTAAATATGATTTTTGCTCAGCACGCTATAGTGTAATCATATTTAGAAATATTGATAGAATAATCAGGGTGCTGCAACACTGCTTTCAATTTACAAAATCAAACGGATTGGTCATGCCAAGCTATCATAAGTATCTACAAATATGTAATAAAATTTGTTTAGCTACAGAGAATTAAAGGCTTCTAAATAATGTCAAGGTAAAATAATACGTATCCCCATTAAAATACAACCAATAATGTTCCCACGACTGCTGTTTACAATCACGTTGGCCACAGTATAAGCATCCACAGTATAAGCATCCACAGTACTGCGTATATTGTCAAACACAAAATAATAGATCGTTGACATTCAAAATAAGACAGATAATAATGATCAACGCCTTTTGTAACGCGATAGTAAAAGCAGTTGATTGATTAATTCGCGCTATTCATAACATTCACGCGTGATTTAACGCGATAATTATTGGCATTAGCATTGTTGATCGGTCGTTGTACTGGTGATGGGTGATATCATTCATTTATTCAGTTTTTGCTTATAGTTTGTTGCAGTGAGAAGTCAGTTTTTAGGGTTCCGTGACTAAAGGACAAAATGGAGCCCTATTAAGGAGACTCGGCTGGCTGTCTATTGTCCGAAGGTATATCACGGGTATTTAGCTCCTAAACGGAATGAATTGAAAACCTGAAATTTAAGGGGCTCCTTTTCACCTAACTACACATGTACATGTGTAGTTAGGTGAAAATAATCTTTGTTGCATCCTAGCATAACGGGTGTTTCTAGAACTTATTGATGGGAGCACAAAATATATTTTTATAATTTCTTAACTAAAGAAACAAATAAATGGAGTAGGCAAAGTTGACACTTAAGTCCATTTTTAAATGACTTCAAAAATAGGAGACGGTTTTGAATTCAACGGTATTTTTTTTGTTAGTTTCTTATTATAGCTCTTTCTAGGATGTAATTTTTTTTTTGATTTATCTTTCTGAAGCTGGTAAGACCCTATCATGTGGCCTCATTGTAATTTGAGTGAGTATTTAAGTTATTGCTAATAATGGGTATTTTATGTTTGTGGTCGGATTTTTTTTATTTCGAATTTATCAAATTATTTTATAAAAACATCTCTATTATTATATGTACCAAATCCTCTATTTAACAAACAAATACTAAAAATGCCGATTTATAATGTTGTTTTGTAACCCAACAAGCATTTTACGTTCTGTAATAAATAATACATATGGAACCTTCAAAAATCGATACCTCGCACTTGGCCAGTTTTTATAGCCTTAACTCAGAACTATTGCGTAACGGCCAATGGCCATTACAATAAGACGAGTATTACAATAGAGTAAAGAAAGACTCTTTTCTATGTACTGAGGTCCAAAGAAAGGGCTGCCATTTTAATTGTGTACGCACTACGGAAATGTTAGTTTTTTTTATATTGAGTTCATAATGATATTATGCTAACATTATTTTTCCGCAATCCTGTTATGTTTAGTAATGTTGAGTTTGTATATTTCACATAATCTTAAAGAAATGTATTACAATGAACAGAATATTTTGTAAGTTGATAGGCTAGCCTTCGACCACGTATGATGGTAAGTGATGGTGTGGTTCAAGATGTTGTTCAGGCATACTTAGAATAGAATTACTGGCTCTCAAAATAATGCCAGCAAATAAAGTTTATTTCGGCATTCTTAGATATATACGATCAAAACTCTTATCGAGAAAAATTAAATTAGTACTTAGTAATTCCTACGTCCAGTAAGAAGGCTCGCTTCAAGAAGTTTATTTGGTTTCATGTTGTATGTACTATATATATATGAAAGTTTTTTATGCCATAATATTTTTTAAACGTCTGAACAGACTTGGGTATAGGTGGTAGGTATCGTTAGAGTCCTAATATGATCCCAAGTGACAATGCCTATAACTTTTTTGTCGTCAGAACAGTCGTTGTCATTTTCTTTTAATTTTGCTTGTACATACGAGTATCTACAGAGGTCCTACTCTAAACGTAAACAGATAAAATTCATGCGTTAAGTGCGTAAAATTTCCCAATAACCTGTCATAAGCAGTGTAAATTATGTTGTAACATGGTTACTGCGCATGTATTCTTAACCAGTAGACAAATACTTTCCCCGTTGAGTTGACGCAACAAAACGTGCACTAATGCTCGGAAACGTAGTGAAAACTGTTCTCATTCACACTTTTTATTCATCTGAGTCAATATAACATTTCCATTTGAATTTCTTTTCCAATTGCGTTTGGGAAATATTTATTTATAGTACCCATTTAACACCATCATTTAATATTATTGTAAAACTGTGCTATGATACTTATAATAAATTGTAGCAAGTTATATTTCCACTGGAATTTGATGTATGTTAACAATTAAACAATAAAAAATAAACAGCATGCTGTCAATAGTTAGACATTAGTATGTTGTCTTAGGTTTTCGCGATTATTACACATAGTAATTAAACAACTTCAAACCGTTTAAAGTTGTTTAATTACTAAGTTAGACATAGCGTTTATTTCTTACACAATAACAATATAGGCATTGTTAAAATATGTTTCAACATTTCTGAAACATATTTTATAATAAAATTCAATGATAACAACGGAAACATATTCTTATTTCTATCGTATATTTGTAATTTTGGAACATATTCTTAATTTTTTACTTTTATAATAAATATGTTTCTGTTATTTTTAAACATATTTTACAATGCATACATCTGTTCTATCTAGTTATTGTGTATGGTATAAACTTAAAGTCTAACTATAGAAAGTTTGTTGTTTATTTTTTTCTTTATTTACAATTTTTATTATTTGTTGTTAGTTGGTATATTCGCCATTGGCCATTTTTGCCGACATATTAAATATTTAATCTGTTAATGATCCTCTCGTGTCTGTCACCGATTATTATTAAGGTACAGTCGATTTAAAAAACGTTGTTTAAAAACTTTATACTCGTAACATGAGTCTACTGAACTTAGTCCAATTTAACGCCAAGAATTCACACGTTTTTGCGTTTACCGCTAAACTATCCCCCATTGTCGTATCTACTCGTCTACCTTTACGAGTACGTTTAGTAAGATTACATTAAATTAGAATTTTCTTCATAAATAATTATGTGAATATAAATTCTGATAAGAGAATACAATCCCGTTAATATTTTTTGGAGGTGGTAGGTAGGTAGGAACATATAATTATGGGACAAGTTTTGAGACTAGGCACAATCTCGAGATTTTCATGGTCAGAAAATGGTCCTCTATTTCTGTACTTCATATTGAACCCTGATTTGTATTATTTAATTCTGACACATCTCACACACACATCATGATAAAACACGTAAAATAATGATAGGGTCGTGTTACGTTTTTGGTCATGTTTCCTTTATATTAAAACTAAAATAAATTCCAGCCGCATGAGTACCAAAGCACAGAATAAAAAGGTCCAGAAGGGAAAGACAAATAAAAGGTCCTTCTAAGGTAATTGTGTACGGTTTTATAATAAAGTTCCCAAACATATTACAACGCTCAGAGAACGGAAATTCAAGTTGCATGTGAAAAACATATTGATTAAAACTACACAGTTTCTGATTACTTAAACGACAAAAATGCTTGGACAATTCCGCCTCTGCCAAGCTATTGTCTGTCACCTACATAATTTAAACAAATAATGTAATAACTCTATCATATAGTAAGTATGTAACACATTGTTAAAAGATATTTAAAAGAATGGCCCCGAGTTTCTTGCCCGTTCTTCTCGCAGTGGCTCTATACAATTTATTTGCTGAACGTGGCAGTACAATGTAGAATATTTCGATACTAAAATTTGTAATTGACGTTCATAAGAGCGTCGTAGACGCCTAAATTGAATAAATGATTTTGACTGACTTTGACTTTTGACTTTGGTCACTCCGCAAAGTCATTCCAATAAATAAGCGACTAGCTACGAAGCAATAAAGTGCACTTCAGCTCGGAAAGCACGGAGTACCTAATATTTATATTCACTTTGTACCAGTGTGGAATGAGCCAGGCATAACCAAAGTCCGGGGCAAGATGGTGAATGCTAACGCGTACCTATCTTGCCCCACCTTGGCGTAGGACTGCTTACGGGGGGGTTTTAGTGGGCTAAGTCCCACACCTCCTCTTTCAGCACCTCCGTGGTGGATGGGCAGAGAGAAAGCAATTCCCCCCCTCAAAAAAAATGCCCTAAGTAAAGTAGTTGCTACTTAGGATACCAATCATTGAGTAAGTATATACCTACTAGAGGTATAAAAATGTACGTACCTAATATGTCTCTACTAGTATCTACATTACGAGTATATCTCAATCGAGATGCGTTGAGCAATTGAGACCTTGACTCGATTGAGCCATCACATCACAGGTTGAATAGCTAGATATCATGGCAGCTTTGCGGCCATAAGCCATTGTAGGGTCTTGACCTCAAGCATTTACGTAATTATTGTTAGGTGAAGCCATTAGATACACTAGGTGTATATTTTCGTGTGAATAAAATACTTTAATGCACAATTGAGACAAAGTTGCGCTGTTCATTCATAACTTTGTTTTTGATTTAACTTTCTAAAATAAAGTTGAACACTGGCCACCAATAGATGACGCTAAATCAAAACATGTAATTATAATCGTCTGTAATATCCAAGTGTGGTGTAATTAAAATTCAAATAAGAGGAAACCATAATCTCAACTATTTATCAAATCAATAATAATTATTTTAAACTACAAAGGATTATCCAATACAATATGTATTATAAAAATAACTAAAATTACCAATTTATTTAGTTTTTGACGTCTTATCTATCATCATCATATAAAAAATACATTTTTTATTTATTTATTTATTTACAATTAAAACGGTTTACACCAATTACATTAATTATTATCAATTCTAATACACATATAAATTACACATTGAAATATAATAATGTCAGATAACACACACACACAACTAATAATTATACAGTGAAAATTAAATTATATTTAAATAGGATACATTAAAAACATGAAGAAAAATAATAATAATAAAAATATAAATAATAGCATGATTCATAAACACAATTTGACTAATTAAAATACCCACATACAATAGTAAAATTTAGATCATTCATCCCTCTCACAAAAATCTAAACATGCAGACAAGAAACTTTGCCATCCATCAGCAAACAAATCACAGTTAGGCTTGGCTGCCAGGAGAGTGTTGAGCGCAAAGAGTGTACGCGGTATGGGCGAATTATGTCGAGCTACGGTTCGACAATCTGGAACGGCGAAAAATTGGTGTCTCCTGTTACGTCGGTAGTTATCAGGCACAAAAAATTTACACACCACATCATGGAGATCAGGCGCATCAATCTGTCCTCTCAGAATCTTGCACATGACTGTAAGTTGTTGCTTTTCCCGTCTGACTTCCAAAAAGTTATAACCAAGACAGCCGAGGAGGAATTTCGTGGGATACATATATGGGTAGTACCCATTCCTACGCTTATATAAATACCTGAGAAACGCTTTCTGTACCTTCATGCATAAGAGAATATTTGCTCTCGTGTGGGTTCCAGACGCACATAGCACTTTCTAATTTGCTTCGGACCAACGTATCAAACATTAGCCGTATAACATGGAGGTTATCAAAGTCATTAGAATTTCTCAGGATGAAACCTAAACGTTTAAATGACTCTTTAGTCAATGTGACTATGTGGTCGTGGAACGTTAACTTGCGATCGAATATTATTCCCAGATCTTTAATTACTGTCGAACGAGTTACGCTAACACCATTTATTTTATAATCGTAACTTACTGGGTGCAACATTCGACCGAAAGTCATGGCGTAACATTTGGCTATGTTAAACTCCATCCCATTCTCGTTACTCCAACGATGTACAGCATCGATGTCCTGCTGAAGGGCTGTGCAGTCAGCATCAGACCTTACCTCGGTAAATAGTTTTAAGTCGTCAGCGTACAGCAAGCATCGGGAATTTTTGAGGGCGGAAGGAAGATCGTTTACCATTACTAGAAATAAAAGAGGTCCTAGTATCGATCCTTGACTGACTCCGGAGCGCGTATGATAGGGTCTAGATTCATATAAACCGAGTTTGACAAACTGCTGACGCTCACGAAGATAGTCTGCAAGCAAACGGAGAAGTCCCGGGGCAAAGCCTATAGTAATAAGTTTTGCCAGCAGTATGTCATTATTAACCCTATCAAACGCCCTCCTAAAATCAAAGTACAGTACGTCCACTTGTGAGCCTCTGTCCAATCTATCTGAAATAAACTCTACAAGTGTCAATAGATTAGTATCGACAGATCTTTTTGGTCGGAACCCATGTTGCTCAGTACATAGGTATTTGTCAACTTGTGCAAGGATGTATTTGTGGATGATGCTTTCGAAGACCTTTGCAGGAGATGACAACACCGCAATAGGTCGGTAATCCTCCACGTTTGATTTGTCAGAGCATTTCGGTATTGGGGTAACTCTCGTGGATTTCCATTGAGGCGGGTAATGTCCAGTCTTCAAAGCCAAGTTGTAAATGTGACAAAGCGGAACGCAAAACTGCTTCTTTACTTGTTTTATAACAGTCGAGGGAATGCAATCTGGCCCTGTGGAGCTGTTGGATTTTAATTTGTTTATGCCACACATAACATCATGAGGTGTTATGTGACAAATATTAATATAATTGCTATTATGACTTTTATCTTGGTTGTTAACTACGTTAGAGTCAAGTAGAGGTGTGTCGGGCAGGAATACACTAGCAAAAAACCTAGCAAAAGCTTCAGCAGCGTCTACACCTGAAAATGTTTGACCTTTGTATGTAATATGATGATGATATAGAAAGTTAAATAAATTGTCAATTTTAGTTAGCAATTTTGTTTTTTTTTAAGCTTGAAGTGCACGAAAGTTATTATTTTAGCTGTGAAGACTTCCTAAGGTCAAAAAATAAACAAGTACCAATAAATTTATGAAAAAAGTAAAAATCCCGACTGCAAGTTATATATATTTATGGAATCGTTTTATAAAGCGTTTAATTTTTAAACATAACTCAATGGGTTTAAAAGGAAAAACAATTGTATGTCCCAATATGGCATCTACAATCCGCCATTTTGTTTTTTATGTACTAGTACTAGTGTCACTTGCGCTATCAAGACGAATCTAATGATATCTTATACATTAAAATCGGTTAAGCCGTTTAGAAGGTGGAATAAAGAAAATCACACAACATACATATATACATGAACCCTTAAACATAACACTTCTGTTTTTGGGCTGTCGTCTCGTAATAAGAAAACAGAGAGGTTTTAAGGAAACAATAATTAGTATTGTAACTTTACAACAAACAATTTTAGAACACTGTCCGAGCGAAGAATAAACATATTTTATCGTCCAAATTGAGACTTCTCGTACGAACGAAATGTCCTAAATATTTTCAAATACTCTCCACCAACTTCCGCATATTTCAACAAAGCAAGATGACCGTAAAATAATAAGTTAAGATGAAATTATAACCGTGAAAATCTTGTTACAACACTTAAGCACTGACATAACAGTGAACAAGTAAGTAGATACTTACCTACCTATAGTAAGAGCGATCTGCGATTTTGCAATAAAATAACAGAACGTTAACAAAGATGCTAAACTAACCCACAGGAATCTACGACAGCTTGTGTATGGTATGGAATAGCTATTCTTTGGATAACTAGGTTTTATATGGTGGGAGACTGAGTCTATCAATATAATATCAGGCTTGGGGGGCAACTCCCACATCTCTTAATTCAGTCTTATTTTAAACTTACATTAACAATTTTAATTTGCACTACCACATGTCACCATAGTAAACTTACATTAGAACGTCAACGTGTGAGCGGGCATGCATTAAATCAAGACATTTGTGCGATAGAGATAGCGCTATATCAACATTATTGTTTCGTGACGGCCACGGTACGAATCTTAGTATCCATATTTTAAGTTTGAAATAATGATGTTGGTTTTCCATTATAGTTTTTAAAAGTTGGGCCCCTGGTTCACTCCGTATTTTAGGTACATAGCTACAGGTATACATCAGCGTATCCATCCAGGCGGGATTATTGTAAGGCGCGTGCCGCGTCAGAAGAGATCAGAGCTATGCCTGACTATGCGATAGAAAGAGAGACGTCTTGTAGGTGAATATAAATATGAAGTACTCCATGCTTCGCGAGCTGAAGTGCACTTTATTGCGTCGTGTTAGAGTCGCTTATTTATTGGAATGGCTTTGCGGGTGATCGTTCTGGTTCTTTTTATTCTGTGATAATATGAAAGTCATTACAGAATTAACAGATGTATTTGTCATCAAATCACGAGTTGGACAGGGACACCGATTAATCTAAAAATAAATTGTAAGGGAAGTGTATATGGTACCGGCATGGTATATAAGGTTGCGTTATCATTTACAAGTTTAAAACCAATTGCAAAATTGGTTTTGTTTGTAGTACAAAAGATGAACTATGGGTGTCGCTCCATCCCAATACGATGGTTGAAGAACGAGGGCAAAGATTAGAGTTACGAGTCATTCTGTCATGTTAGCTCAATTGGTCAGAGCATACCCCGGCTAAAGGGGTGGATGGACGCGGGTTAGAATCCCGCACATGACTATAACTCTTTCTCTCGTATTTGAAATGTAATAATAGGTCTTTACCGTGAAATTGCCATTCTGCAGTACTGGCCATTTCAAATCAAAATATTTTTTGTTTGACTAAGTATTCTAAGTTTTTTTTTTTTTATAAAAACATGTAATTATTTTTCCAAAAGTATTTGTTTATTGATAAGTGTTACATTTTCATCGCATTTCAATCTTTCGTCATCATGGATACGTTAAAGTCAAGCAGGCGATATTGCCAACATAACAATATTAAAATCTAAATGGGACAGTTCCCGAAATACTTTTTGAATGATTCCTGACATACTTCTTACCGTGAGTAGGACCTGCTCATTCAAGGTGAATATCGTCAGTAGGTAGGTGATAAAATGTGAGTAGCTATGAATGATGGGACGTTACCTAATTCGAAACAATTCATTTAACGCCAACGCACTAAACGCAGTCAGCAACCAGCAAGGTCATAGGCACTACATGAATCATTTGTAATACATGACCGTACCTACATAACATTTACATTCTGACATTCCTACGCCCGTAATTATTAATATCAATATTTACTGTAAATGAATTAATCTTCTATACCTTTATATTTAATACATAAAAAATATTATTCCACGAATTCATAATTAAATTTTTTATTTTTTTATTTATTTATTGTCCAAAATTTTAACAATACAAAAATTGTACTTAAAATTAGAGACTGCGTAAGTCCGAAGGGCTTATGTGCAGTCAATGAGTTCGGTAACTTATAAATTACAATATTAAAATAAGAAATTACTTACATAAGAATAGCTAATTAAAGTATGTAATCAGTGTTATTTAATAACATCAGTTTCTTTTTTAGTATTTTGAAAGGGCGTGGAGTGTGGAGGTATAATATGTCCTGTATGTCTTTAGGTAAAGTGTTAATTAATTTAGGTAGAAGGTAATTGTAGGTTCTCATTCCATATGCATTATTATATCTAGGTAGCGTAAATGGTTTAGAGTTATTAAGGGTACGTAAGTTGTTAGGACGCTTATATTTATTTATGTTTAGATTACGGATTTCATTGTATTCTTCTTTTAATATGGACATTTTTATCATGTTTTGAATGGGCAAAACGTTACAATATTGGAATAAACTTGAATAGTCATCACGGTGTAGTAGTTTAATTTTCCTTGGTATAATATTTTTTAATATTCGTATCTGCAGCGTGTGTATTTTTTCTAAATGCGTCTTATAAGTTCTGCCGTAACTGCTAAGTCCGTAAGCAATCACGGAATCAGCTAAGGCTAGGTACAGCATTCTAAGTATCTCATAGGGTAGCTTATATTTCAGTGTGGCTATTCTGCTGAGTATAGACCGTAGTTTATTACATATGTGTCTAATGTGCGGAATCCAGTTGAATCTGTTGTCTATTATAAGTCCTATGTATGTATGTTCTTTTACAAACTCTATAGGAATACAATCGCAAGGACGGCCACTAGCTAAGTGTAGACACTCGTGTTTGTGTGCACGGATGACAGGTTGATATGTTGTTGTGTTGTATGATGAGTGTATATGCATTGCCTTCGTCTTGTCAGCGTTTATTACTAAACATGCATCATGCGACCACTTACAAAGTGTGTCGAAATGGGTTTGTATATGACGCTCGGCGACGGCGAGTTCCCTGTCAATGAATAGAAACATTTGATATATTTTCATAATTTGTTAAATATATTTTCACCACCCTCAAGGCCCGCGATAGAAGCTATGCAATAGCTTAAAAAATAGTTTTGGCATCAGTGTCAGCTACAGAGCGCACTCGATTTTTTTTTTCAAAATATCTGCCATGTACATATTTGGATCTGTTACAGTTTTCTTATAAGTATAGATAGATTGCTCGCTAAATAGATTCAAGAGTACTCTCAGTTTCTGAGTTATGATGTGTTGTACCATCTTGTAGTTCGTAGTAGTAGTACTGATAGCAGCTATAGTATAGTCTATAAGTTTGTGATATTTACATATGAACATAATAGAAAGAAACATATGCTGGCATAAATTACACTGACAGACGTCAAAAATGTCAATGACTTTTATTTGTATCAGAGTTGTGACATTTCTCAATATAAATTTCACTTTTTTTTTTTTTTTTTTTTTTTTTTTTTTTTTTATGCCTGATAGGTTAGCCTTTGACCACTATCTCACCTGATGGTAAGTGATGATGTGGTCGAAGATGTTGTTCAGGATAACCTAGAAGTACTGGCTCTCAAGGACAGCTGCCGGAACACACCGTTAGGTGCTTGGCGACAGATTTTCTACTTGAGGGTGGTAGCTAGCCAGGCGGGCAGTCGCAAAATGCCCTACCACCATGCTATAACGACTGCCATCCTAAGACGACAACCGGGACCGACGGCTTAACGTGCCCTCCGAAGCACGTGCACGCTCAGTAGTAATGTCACTAGCGGTCACCCATCCAACTCATGACAGCGCGCGACGTTGCTTAACTTTGCTGATCGGTTGAGAACAGCTAAGTAAACTTCGATACGAGCGCTTCGAGTTGTGACATATCTCAATATAAATGTCACTTTCTTATCCCTTTATCATGTAACGTGACATTCAATATGAGTAATGACAACAGGCAAGTTGGCACTCCCATTGCAACGTGAGATGTGATGTCAATAGTTGCGTAAGAGGAAAAGTTGCAACGCCCAATGTGTGGTCATTACTGACAGAACTTGTGTAAGAAAATTTGTTTATATATTCAATTGCATGGTGGTAGGGCATTTTGCGAATGCCCGCCTGGCTAGCTACCACCCTCAAGTAGAAAATCTGTCGCCAAGCACCTAACGGTGTGTTCCGGCAGCTGTCCTTGAGAGCCAGTACTTCTAGGTTAGCCTGAACAACATCTTCGACCACATCATCACTTACCATCAGGTGAGATAGTGGTCAAAGGTTAACCGATCAGGCATAAAAAAAAAAAAAATAAAAATTCTACATACAAAAGTGCAGTCAAAGAAATGGTAAATAAAAATTGTCACATATTCCTTATTTTTATTTATTTTAAGTACCTAAGAAAGATATATGTTGTATTCTGTTTCGATACAACATTTTTTTTTATGCTTGTTAGGTTACCCTTTGACCACTATCTCACCTGATGGTAAGTGATGTGGTCGAAGATGTTGTTCAGACTAACCTAGAATTACTGGCTGTCAAGGACAGCTGCAGGAACACACCGTTAGGTGTTTGGCGACAGATTTTCAACTTGAGGGTGGTAGCTAGCCAGGCGGGCATTCGCAGATTGCCCTACCACCATGCACGGAAAATAGGATGCTAATGTACCTAGTAATTACAATTGTAGGTAAAATATATGACTGTCATGTGCGTTTCATATTTATAATCTTTAACTATCAGCTCGTTATGTTTTTTAATGCGCGCCTGGCTAGCGACCACCCTCAAGTAGAAAATCTGTTGCCAAGCACCTGATGTGTTCTGGCAGCAGCCCTTGAAAGCCAGTTATTCTAGGTTAAGCATGTTAACACCTTCGACCACATCATCACCTATCAGGTGAGATTGTGGTCAAAGGCTTACTATATTCAATAAAAAAAACGAATCATGAATATAGAAAGTCAAATAAATTATAAATTATTGACGCGTAATGATGTTATCGAAGCATTTAGTTTTATTAATAAACTAATCCACTTCGAAAGACATAATTATATAATGTATTTTTAATTTCTTAGTAGTGTAGACATCGTCAACCAGTTGTGGTAAAAGTTGTTAAGAATAAAGAAGAAAAAAACTAATATTACACACCGCGATGCCAAACTAGATAAATATTATGCAGTAAGTACTCAAGTATACTTTCTATTTCTCCATTTGCTAGTAGATTCGAAATTCTTCTGTTATAACTTGGTATAACATTGACCTCTATATATTAGAATAAATGCCCTCGAAGCAAAAACACGTAAATTGCTTTGTCGGTTATAAAAATTATCGTTTAGTAATTTCCCCGTGGGGTGCCGGGTTAGAATTGCGCCTCCCCATATCATCCCGTGGGTGTCGTAAGAGGCGACTAAGGGAAAAATACTGTAAGGTGGGCAGCAGCGCCTTCTAAAGAACTGCCATCTGACACTGCGATCCCCAAGCCGCCTGCCAAGCGTGGGGATTATGGCAAATACCCCCTTTATAGGGGAGGCTGTGTTCAGCAGTGCATGGACGATCCGGCTGATACAGTACAGTACAGATGCCAAACTATAGATAAATATTATGCAGTAAGTACTCAAGAATACTTTCTATTTCTCAATTTGCTAGTAGATTCTTCTGTTATAACGTGATATAACATTGACCTCTATATATATTAGAATAAATGCCCTCGAAGCAAAAACACGTAAATTGCTTTGTCGGTTATAAAAATTATCGTTTAGATATTTCCCCGTGGGGTGCCGGTTTAGAATTGCCCCTCCCCATATCATCCCGTGGGTGTCGTAAGAGGCGAATAAGGGAAAAATTCTGGAAGGTGGGCAGCAGCGCCTTCTAAAGAACTGCCATCTGACACTGCGATCCCCAAGCCGCCTGCCAAGCGTGGGGATTATGGCAAATACCCCCTTTACAGGCGAGGCTGTGTTCAGCAGTGGACGATCCGACTGATACAGTACAGTACAGATGCCAAACTAGATAAATATTATGCAGTAAGTACTCAAGAATACTTTCTATTTCTCAATTTGCTAGTAGATTCTTCTGTTATAACGTGATATAACATTGACCTCTATTATTAGAATAAATGCCCTCGAAGCAAAAACACGTAAATTCCTTTGTCGGTTATAAAAATTATCGTTTAGATATTTCCCCGTGGGGTGCCGGGTTAGAATTGCGCCTCCCCATATCATCCCGTGGGTGTCGTAAGAGGCGAATAAGGGAAAAATTCTGGAAGGTGGGCAGCAGCGCCTTCTAAAGAACTGCCATCTGACACTGCGATCCCCAAGCCGCCTGCCAAGCGTGGGGATTATGGCAAATACCCCCTTTATAGGGGAGGCTGTGTTCAGCAGTGCATGGACGATCCGGCTGATACAGTACAGTACAGATGCCAAACTATAGATAAATATTATGCAGTAAGTACTCAAGAATACTTTCTATTTCTCAATTTGCTAGTAGATTCTTCTGTTATAACTGACATAACATTGACCTCTATATATTAGAATAAATGCCCTCGAAGCAAAAACACGTAAATTCCTTTGTCGGTTATAAACATTATCGTTTAGATATTTCCCCGTGGGGTGCCGGGTTAGAATTGCGCCTCCCCATATCATCCCGTGGGTGTCGTAAGAGGCGACTAAGGGAAAAATACTGGAAGGTGGGCAGCAGCGCCTTCTAAAGAACTGCCATCTGACACTGCGATCCCCAAGCCGCCTGCCAAGCGTGGGGATTATGGCAAATACCCCCTTTATAGGGGAGGCTGTGTTCAGCAGTGCATGGACGATCCGGCTGATACAGTACAGTACAGATGCCAAACTATAGATAAATATTATGCAGTAAGTACTCAAGAATACTTTCTATTTCTCAATTTGCTAGTAGATTCTTCTGTTATAACGTGATATAACATTGACCTCTATATATATTAGAATAAATGCCCTCGAAGCAAAAACACGTAAATTGCTTTGTCGGTTATAAAAATTATCGTTTAGATATTTCCCCGTGGGGTGCCGGTTTAGAATTGCCCCTCCCCATATCATCCCGTGGGTGTCGTAAGAGGCGAATAAGGGAAAAATTCTGGAAGGTGGGCAGCAGCGCCTTCTAAAGAACTGCCATCTGACACTGCGATCCCCAAGCCGCCTGCCAAGCGTGGGGATTATGGCAAATACCCCCTTTACAGGCGAGGCTGTGTTCAGCAGTGGACGATCCGACTGATACAGTACAGTACAGATGCCAAACTAGATAAATATTATGCAGTAAGTACTCAAGAATACTTTCTATTTCTCAATTTGCTAGTAGATTCTTCTGTTATAACGTGATATAACATTGACCTCTATTATTAGAATAAATGCCCTCGAAGCAAAAACACGTAAATTCCTTTGTCGGTTATAAAAATTATCGTTTAGATATTTCCCCGTGGGGTGCCGGGTTAGAATTGCGCCTCCCCATATCATCCCGTGGGTGTCGTAAGAGGCGAATAAGGGAAAAATTCTGGAAGGTGGGCAGCAGCGCCTTCTAAAGAACTGCCATCTGACACTGCGATCCCCAAGCCGCCTGCCAAGCGTGGGGATTATGGCAAATACCCCCTTTATCCCTATAAAGGCTGAGGCTGTGTTCAGCAGTGGACGATCCGACTGATACAGTACAGTACAGATGCCAAACTAGATAAATATTATGCAGTAAGTACTCAAGAATACTTTCTATTTCTCAATTTGCTAGTAGATTCTTCTGTTATAACGTGATATAACATTGACCTCTATTATTAGAATAAATGCCCTCGAAGCAAAAACACGTAAATTCCTTTGTCGGTTATAAAAATTATCGTTTAGATATTTCATCGTGGGGTGCCGGGTTTCCCCGTGGGGTGCTGGCTTAGAATTGCACCTCCCCATATCATCCCGTGGGTGTCGTAAGAGGCGACTAAGGGAAAAATAAGATGGGCAGCGGCGCCTTCTAAAAAACTGCTAACTGACACTGCGATCCCAAAGCCGCCTGCCAAGCGTGGGAATTATGGCAAATAGGGGGTATTATATTATAGGGGAGACTGTGTTCAGCAGTGGACGATCCGACTGACACAGCACAGTACAGATGCCAAACTATAGATAAATAGTATGCAGTAAGTACTCAAGTATAATGTTGTCTTAGGTTTTCGCGATTATTACACATAGTAATTAAACAACTTTAAACGGTTTAAATCGCGTATATTTATCATTATTTTCGTCCCGACGTTTCAAACACTTAGGGATGATTTATATTAGACCGGGCCGTGTCCGGGCCGGGCCGTGGACGGGGCGGGCCCGAGGCGGAGCCCGTCCGTACGTTAGTAGGCGGGCCCGGACGGGACACGGATCAGGCACGGTATAATATAAATTGCTTCATACAAAATGTATGTAACGTTTCAAATCCGTGCCCCGTACGGGCCACGTGCACGGCACGCCCCGGGCACGGCAGGCTCTAATATAAATCTACCCTTAGTCACCCCGTGACCACGATCACTGCAAAGGGTTTGAAACGTCGTCGGGAAAAAAATAATGATAAATATACTCAACTATACTTTCTATTTCTCAATTTGCTAGTAGATTCTTCTGTTATAACGTGAGATAACATTGACCTCTATTATTAGAATAAATGCCCTCGAAGCAAAAACACGTAAATTCCTTTGTCGGTTATAAAAATTATCGTTTAGATACTAAACGAAACGACACGTAGGTAAACTAGTTGTTGACGTTTAGTTTTGCATCAGACATGCAGTAATTGTCACGAACGCACGTCAATGTCGAATTAGTTCGTGACTAACTGGCTAAATATTTTAGTATCTAATTTTAGTCTTAGCATGTCCAAGACTGCATAAGTTTAGTCTGTGGAAAATGTAATAGATCGCTTGGGTAATTTTTTTGATAATTATCTAGAACATTGGTTCCTAACCTTTTCGGAATTGTTACCCCTACTGCTTGTTAAAGAAACTGATATTGGCCCTAATTCAAAATTATATAACTAAAAATACAAGTCAGTAAAATATCTTTATTCATAAAAAATACACACTGACAATACCACTTTGTTAATAATATTTAGTTTTTTTTTTCCCTGCCAGCGGTATCATTTTCTTTTAATCATATTCTATTTTGTCTATTCATCTATTTCAGGTACCACCTCTGTTACCCCCATAGAATATCTATTTTACCCCCGCAGGGGTAATTACCGGAGGTTCGGAACCACTGATCTAGAATATTCCTAGATCTTAACCGCCTGTGGGGTGCCGGCCTAGAATGTCCCCCCCTCATCTCTACCCGTGGGTGTCGTAAGAGGCGACTAAGGGTAACACACCAGAAGGTGGGCAGCAGCACTTTCTGAGACACCGATATCTCACACTGCGGTCTTCAAGCCGACTGCCAAGCGTGGGGATTATGGCAACCCCCCCATATTGGGAAGCTGAGGTCAGCAGTGGACTATCTGGCTGATACAGTACAGTACAGTTACCCGCACTAATTGATCAAAGATTGTGACAGAGGTGATCGTACATTTTACATATCTAAATACGAAACTAAATAGCTTATATACATGAGGCTAAGTCACCCTCGTCCGTGGCAAAGTACCTTAACCTCGATACCCACACGCGGTCCCCGGTTGGTGCCAATCGGGTGACAACGCAGATGGTAGGCATCTTAAGCAAGAGCACGTCTTGATGGGTACCACCACAGTGTCAGATATTCTACCTCCAAGCATAAGTGTGCAAATACTGCTGTGTTAAGGTTTTAAGGACATTGTAGCAAGTGAAATGGACTTAGCAATTTACTTAGAAACAAATATTTTAGAGTGGAAAAAACGATGTATACAATACAGACCTACATACATAACAAAATACATTATACAATGTATACGAATGTATGTATGCAACAATTAGTATACAACTAGGAAGGTATGGGAAAACCTTGCAATTTTCCAAAACCATAACCTATAACCAAATCTGAAGGTAAGAAGCAGACGAAAAAAGCTGCTGTTAAAACCTCTTATGAGCATGTTCACCAGAAGCAGCAGGTTTATCACTAACCAGATCCTTAAAACGAAATTCCTCATTTACCCCTCTCAATTTTAAAACTAAGGTATCCAAATATTTTAGTTTTAAAATTAATCTATTGCTTGTGCTATACATTTATAAAAGTAATGAAATACAATTTTCTGACTGTCAATCATCCTTCTCGGCTTAACTTGTTAAGTGATAAAATAAACATTTAAAACAACAAGCTAACGTGGCCTTAAACTGACCTTAAATACTTACATAATACATTGTTCAACCAAATTTGGCAAGTCTAACACCACTTTTTACGTTTCGCAGATATGCCAATTTAAACTTTAACTCGGACGTAATAAGGAGTAGATCTACAGGTAAAGAAAGATAGTTTTGCAAATTTGTTTCCAAAGGAGTAAAACAGCATCCGCTTGTAAATTCGTTTAAGATGGCCTAAAGATAAAGTTAACGGTTTACACTCAGGTTTAAAAAGCTTGTTAGATTTCGAAACAAACAGTTAAACCTCATAAAGCTTACGAAATTGTACTTACATGGTTTTTTCTTCTAGTACACCGATATCAGGGTCATATATTTTGATTATCTGAAAAAAAACTTCAATTTAAATTATGTTGTTATGATTGTAATAATAATTGTCTATTGGAAGTAATTTAAATAAATTTAATGTACGTATTGTTGAAGCTTTTCAACAGACATAAAATTAATTTACTCATGGGCCACAAAAGCATTTAATTAGTTCAGCTACTCGTCAATAGATGGCAATAAAAGTAATTTCTCAATTCGAACGCAATGTCGCATGCGTAAGGCGCATAGCACGCACGACTTACGAAATCTCTTTCACAGCAATTTAATTGCCAATCTCATTACTATTGACGAACGTAAACAACTAATGCCATGTTTGATACGTGGGCTGACTTGCGCATTGTTAGATTCCATGAGATTTGCATACTTGTGAGGGTTTCGCAATGGACACCCAGGCACCAGGTGCTGTGTATTGCAACATGCAAAACAGGTGGCAGAACGGGTTTTGTCCTTCCCAATATTTTTAAGTCACTGTTGTACTTGAATAAAGATTTTTGTATTGTTTTGTAGCTAGCTAGCTAGGTTTGGTGACACGGAATCCGTGGTAATAAAATTATATTGCTCCTAACCTAATATTTTAATTAGCTTTTCGGCTCCTATAAAAGTTATGTTACCCTTAAAATTGTCTAAAATACTGAAATAATTTTGGAATCAGGTGCAAAACTATGCCCCGGGTGAGGATCGAACTCACGACCTTAAGATTATGAGACTTACGCGCTGCCTACTGCGCTACCGAGGCTGATAGTATATAGGCCGAAATTAGGAAACTCTTCAATATAATAGAGCCGAACTCCTTTTGACATTTTCTTTTTAATGAAACTTTTTCAAAATTCAAATATCATAGGTGAGTACGCTAGGATGAGGGACACAAAATAATGGTCATTTTGATTAACATTCTAGTTAGATAATAAAGCCCCAGGTCGCGTGTAATAGGGGGCGAGCTTAAGTCACATACTCCTAACTCGGAAAATTCTTATTAACATATTATTATGTTACTAAGAATTTTCTCTAGGCAGAACCAAAGGCGTATGTAACTTTATTCACTTATCTATGTTAGAGAAGAAAACATTTGGCTGACGACCCAGAGATTGAATCAAATCAAAGGGATGTGGCGTCACGATCGCGCCGCTGCATCAACAGACCTACTTATAGTCGTTTAAAGTTGTTTCATTTCTATGTGTGCTGGTAGGAAATCCATTCAATAAATCACAGGCCATTTTTGCTTAGAAATATTACTGACAAAGACAGGCGCACGAGGAAGAAATGAGACGGAGTGATGTAACCCTTCTTGGAGCAGTACAAGACAGAAAATGACATCAACGGGCTTTTTTATATCGTGAAGCCTTTGACGAAAATCTCACCTTATTTGATGTGGTCGAAGGTGGTGAACAAGCATAACCTAGACTGAACTGATAACTGAAATATATTTTCCAAAACACTTGCTCGTAGGAGCACGAAGAGGCTCTGTGATTCGCACAGAAAAGAGAAAGCATTTATTTCTCTATGGTGATACGCATATACTCTATGACAGCATGTAAGTAATGCGTTACCTGTGTTGAAATGTGCTTATTACCACATGAATACGGTTATTTATTCATGTGTTATTACTTTCCAGTTTAGTTTTAATAATCTGCCAGAAGATTGATGCGTTTTATTAATTTCATCTACTAAAAAGTTTCCTACCTTTGGAACACATCAAATCTCTTTACTTTTGGCGGGTTGGCAGCATAGTGCGACATTATTTAAACGACCATGGTTTTAAACCGACTTTAAAACCTAATCGGATGTTCTCTATTCGCTAGTATTTTTTATAATCGAAAGCTTGTGCTTGTCATGTGGTGGGACCACATGATTTTAATTTTGAGTGAGATCTGGCGTATTTAATTGGCTGCGACTACATTGATGACGTTCTCTTATAAAAAAGTCGATGTAAAATGAAACGATGATAAAACTGTGTACCTACTACTGTTTGGATTATTTACATACTTTTTATATGCATTTATTGTTTTAGAATATTTTCCGTCAGTATATTTTTTTACACACCAATTATTACTTGTTTTAACATGTTGAATAGTTGAGTTGTTTCGAAAATCGAAAGCGAAATGACAGAACCTCCAACGACGTCCTAGTTTTTTGTCCTATCACGTCAGTACGCCTTTTGACGATCAATTTTCTATACTTTCATAAAGAACGCCATATCTTAGTGTCTCCGTAGGTATAATTTACTCTTTAGTACTAAAACCCTCAGCGGCCATTTGTATATCGAATTGATATATATTTAAAATACAGTATGAAAACTCTCGCCCACGGATCGGTCATCGATATCGTAGCCTCGATTAGTATAATTCGACGATTCATAATAATAGTTATTATTAGTTACCACCGAATGCTTTGCCAGAACAAACACAAAACATATTCAATGACGGATATAAGTAGCTTATCCGCGTTTAGGTATGTAATATGTATCATACCATATATTATTGTGTATAAATATATGATCCTTTATAATATATGATGACTCATAGATTCAGAATAATGTTATGTGGATATGACTACATAATAATATGACTAAGTTTTTGTGATTGTTTGACTGTGGTCATGCGGGGACATGAGGAGTGTTCTAAGGAACTGTTTGGTGCAGCTGAATTCCGCTACCGGACTACCGGTCAGAACATGATGCTTCATTCCACAACCGTGCGATTCTCAAGGCATTTTTTGCCTCGCACTGCCAGAATATGGAACCAGCTGCCAGGTGCAGTATTTCCGAACCGATACGACTTGAGAGCCTTCAAGAATAGAGCATATTCCGTCCGCAAAGGTCGGCAACGCGACGGTCGGTGAAGGAACGGAAAGTAGCGACGGTGATGACTGACCAACAGGTGAGCCGATGGCTCGTTTGCCCTCCTAAACCATACAAAAAAAAACAATATACGATATCATTTGTTGTCTTTAGATATGATCATATTATATGTATGTAATACAGGCCTGCCACAGAATAAAAAGTACCGGAATGTTCACTCCGCAAATCCATTCCAATGTAAGAAGCTACTCTAGCTACGAAGCAATAAAGTGCACTTCAGCTCGCAAAGCATGACCTAATATTTATATTCACCTACAAGGCGTCTCTCTTTCTATCGTATAGCCAAGCATAGGTCTGATCTCTTATGACGCGGCACGCATGTATAATAGTCCCGTCCAGACGGGTAAGCCGATGTACCTGTAGTGTGACGTACCTAAAGTACGGAGTGAGTCAGGGCTGCTAAGGCATAGATAGTATTCAGAGCACGGTGCGGGCTAACGGATGGTGGTGGTCGTAGAAACGAAACTCCTCACTTTCACTCAATTATGTGAACACGCGAGCGGACATCGAACACTATCTAATTTATCTTTATCTATCGTCTGTGAACATCTTAACTGTACAGTTACCTACCGGCTTAATAAGTTAGCATCGTACTGGACCACTATGGCCTAGTTATGAATGAAATTCTATTGTTATCATGATCGCCGATGCCAATGGGTTGAGGCGCTGACATGTGCTTAATAGCGTTACTTACTCGAACTAGATACATAAGTGCTTTTTGAAGCGCTCGTAGCGAAGTTTACTTAGCTGTTCTAAACCGATCAGCAAAGTTAAGCAACGTCGCCCGCGGTTTTGAGTTGGATGGGTGACCGCTAGTGACATTACTACTGAGCGTGGACGTGCTTCGGAGGGCACGTTAAGCCGTCGGCCCCGGTTGTTATCTAAGGATGGCAGTCGTTAAAGAATTGTGGTCGGGCAATTTGCGAATGCCCGCCTGGCTAGCTACCACCTTCAAGTAGAAAATCTAACGCCAAGCACCTAACTGTTAACTAGTGTATTCCGGCAGCAGTCCTTGAGAGCTAGTAGTTCTAGGTTAAGCCAGTTAACACCTTCGACCACATCATCACTTACCGTCAAGTGAGATTGTGATCAAATTACCTATCACAAAAAAAAACACTAAGTAGTAGTCACAGATTAGGATATGTGGAAGTAATGAACAAACAAACTATGCAAGACAAAGCCGTGTACAGACCCGCCAACTTCAGGTGGCAGAAAAAATAACTACAACATTCCTTCAAATTGTGACAGTTTATAGTTGATTTCCATGACCAGTAGCGCCCTCGAAAACTGCACAGTCAAGTTGGTGGTACTATAAATTCGCATCAATGATATACTGTGGTGGAACGCGCCTTCGTAAATAAACAAGTCTACGTATCTAATATCATATCTAATATATATATATATATATATATATATATATATATATATATATATATATTATATATATATATTAGATATGATATTAGATTATCTAATATATATATATAATATATATATATATATATATATTTATGTTATTGTTACGGAACAAGCTCGAGGCCCACCTAATGTGAAGTGGACTAACCTCTGCCTCTAACAGTTGCAAGTCATCACAAGTCACAAATTACACTGCGCCCGTCACATTGAGACATAGTTGTTAAGTCTCATTATGCCTGTAATTTCACTGGCTCTCAAGGACTACTGCCGGAACACACCTTTCGGTGCTTGACGACAGACTTTCTACTTGAGGGTGGTAGCTAGGCGGGCAATCGCAAAATGCCCTTCCACCATGCGGTGAAGCTCAAGCCGGCGGTGGGGATCAAACCAGGGTACTGCGGCACGGCAGTCCATAGCTATTACCGATCGGCCATCATTGCTTCAAGACTGACTATCTAGACTATTTTATCTAGACTTTATATAACATATCTTTTTAGGGCGTATACCACGATTTGACGCTAAATTTATTCGCTTCGTTATTTTCGATAATTTTGATCACATTTTGTGTCTATGGTTCATATTAAATGTGGATCCATAGACGCAAAATGTGGTCAAAATTATTGAAAATAACTCAAATGGAATACGGCCATAGTTAGCTCAATGAAAATGTCCATCGCTACATAAGGCAGCATAATTTAGAATGTGAATAAGCTGTGTCCTAAATACCCTTCTATGCATATGGCGTCGCTCGGACCAATATGGACGACCGCAAACTATGCAATTCGAACTTGGAAATATTAACCTACTTACATGATCATTAATGTGCCTTTATAATACTACGAACTATAAATAACACTACAGCTACTACAATGAAAGCATTTAGACAACCTATCAGTCATTACAGACTCACAGGCAGTCCAAATGTTCCGGCCCACTACCAGAGCGCTTACTGTATCAGCCGGATAGTCTACTGCTGAACACAGCCTCCCCCAATAGGTTTTTGCCATAATCCCCACGCTTGGCAGACGGCTTGGGGATCGCAGTGTGAGATATCAGTTTCTCAGAAAGTGCTGCTGCCCATCTTCTGGTGTGTTACCCTTAGTCGCCTCTTACGACACCCACGGGTAGAGATGGGAAGGTGACATTTTAGCCCGGCACCCCACGGACAGCCCGGCACCCCACCAGAGCGCTTGGTCGATGCGATTCCTGATCAAAATGCTGACAAGTGCTAAGTAGCTTTACTTGAACAAATTTTTAGCAATATGTATTTAGTTTATTGAAGTAAGAAATTTATATATTAATCTTGATCACATTATCTAAGGCCAAGAAAAGTCCGAAACACGTTTCCTTAAACATTTTTCGATAGAATAATATATTATATATTAATAAAATAGCAAAACTTTATCTATATAGTGATAAAGACTACCTATAACATTATTCACTCGTCCTAAATAGTGTTCATCTTCGACAACAGCAAATACCATTAAATCATCCAGGTAAGCGAATACATTTTTCAGTTAATTGACTATTAACTGATCAGTTACGCGCTGAGGCCCGTGCTCGTCGCTTCGCGCAATCGTGACTCCCAGAAGAAGGACTTCAAAACAGTCCGAAACTGGTCGGAATCTTTCCGGTAAATATAACGCGGGTCCTAGCCGGTTCCTAATAAGTTAATTGACTATTACTTGTAAACTACTCCACCGAATTTGATGAAATTTATTGGGACCACCTCGGAAAAATAATATAACTTCCTTTCTTACCCTTTTCAATAAAAAAATAATCATGAAATCTGACTACTCTGTAAGAAGTTAAGCGTGATTATACATAAAAATATATCTAAAGTAATATAATAAAGAGGAAAGATTTGATTGTTTGTTTGATTGTATTGAATAGGCTCTGAAACTACTGGATTTGGTTGAAATTGGTAACGTAATAGTTTGAGACACGGGGAAGGACATAGGATAGTTTTTATCCAAGCTGGTTTTGCGCGATAACCGATATACCCGGCCGGAAAGCTAGTATACTATATACGTGTCGACCTTTTCCTTTTTTGGAAGTCGATTAAAAACATCTGCGTGCCAATCTTTATCCACAAAAACTTTTATACAAATCAATTCTAAGAGCGTTGTTTTGCAGCAACTTTTTCATGCAATCTCATTAAACATACCCATTAGTGTTCATGTCAAGATCATTAAGTTTTTGTGTAAAATCATCACGTATTAGATCACCGGTGCTTGTCACTGCTTGTGTCACATGCGCAAGGTCAAACCTGTTTGAGGAGAATCAGCTGAAGGTGAAGTGCTATCACATTTAAAAGGGTAATTATGAACTTGGTTTTGATACAAAATCCATAACATTCAAGAAAACTTAAAATTTTCTTAACACAATTAAAAATTTACGAGACAAAAAAATTATAGTCATGTGTTTTGGGGGGTCAGCGGGGTATATACAAATATATCCACTCTTTTCGTATAATATCGTTTTCTCATAACACTAATTTATAATTTAGTAAATTAATTATAGATTACTCTAATAGCGATATTACTCTTAGCACGACCGTTCTGTTCGGCCCCGAAAGCAAGACTGCTTTTGCAATACTCGTGTGGCGGCCATCTTGGCATTAGATGAAAAGTCACGATGACACCACTTAGTACTTCCGTAGTCAACTGAGCTTCTTTTAAGAGATACATTTGAAATAAATAAATACATGTTATATTTTATGAATGAAAACAAATAAGTAACCTAACATGTGCGGGATTCGAAACCGCGTCCATCCACCCCTTTAACTGGGTCTCTAACCAATTGAGCTAACATAACACAATGACTCATAACTCTAATTTTTCCTCCATCACTATCGTATCGGGATGGAGCGACATCTATAGTTAAACTTGCGTTGTACTACAAACAATACCAATTTCGAAATTGGTTTTAAACTTGTAAATGATGACGCAACCTTATAATTTTTATATTATGTTTGTAAATTTGACTGTACTAATGGTAGGTATTGCAGATGATTATAGGTGACGATAGCCGCTTACCATCAGGCGGTCCGCATGTTTCTATCACATAACAAAAAAACGGTCTTTTTCCCTTTTTAGTGATAAATACTTCTTACAAGATCATTCCCTCGCTTAAAATTGTGTTCTTCGGCGACAACAGCAAATGCCATTACATCATCCAGGTAAAAAAATTTTTTGTCAAATAATTGACTATAACCATAGAGAAAAATAACTCTTCAACCGATTTTGATGAAATTCACATGGCATCACCTCGAAGGTATACTCTATCCAACAAAGAAATAATCAAAATCAGTTCATAATTCGCGAAAAACAACAGTCAGTCCAATAAAGAACATCCTCCTGTTTTGGAAGTCGGTTAAAAATAAAGTTCATCATTATCAATCTAGTTTTGAAGAATCTAGTTTTTGTTTTTGAAGCAGTGATGGCTCAGTGGCTTTGGCTAAGGACTGCCGCGCAGCAGGTCTATGGTTCGAATCCCGCCGCGGGCTTGAGCTTCACCGCATGGTAGAAGAGCATTTTTGCGAAAGCCCGCCTGGCTAGCGACCACCCTCAAGTAGAAAATCTGTCGCCAAGCACCTAACAGTGTGTTCCGGCAGCAGTCCTTGAGAGCTAGTGAAATTACAGGCACATGAGAACTATGTCTCATGACGGGCGCAGTGCAATTCGTGACTTGTGATGAAATGCATCTGTTATAGGCAGAGGTTAGTCCGCTTAACATCAGGTGGGCCTCGAGCTTGTTCCGTCACAATAACATAAAAAAAACAAAGAAATCATCAAAATCAGTTCATAATTCGCGAAAAACAGTAGTCAGTCCAATAAAGAACATCCTCCTGTTTTGGAAGTGAAAAAACGAAGTTCTTCATTATCAATCTAGTCACACAAAGTAAATGACTAAGAAGGTTGCTGCTACACAGTACACTCCATGCAAAATTTCACCGAGTCGTTATGCTAATATGTTATGAAAAGACATTGGTATGGAGCACGGGTGCACTAGCCTTAACAAATACCGTAATGATTGCGAAGGTGCCGCCTGTCGTTTGCAGAATTTATGTAAATTATTATTACCTCAGCGACGAGTGTTATGACATTTTTGTATTCAGGTGACGAGACGAATGAGTTGCGTCTACAGCGAGCATGCTTCGTATGCATATGGGTAAATTCGATTGCTTCGCTTTAATCAACGATGGTTCAATGGCATTAGCTATGGACTGCCACGCGAAAGGCCCAGGTTCAAATCCAACCCTGAGCTTTTTGCATGATTGGTAAGGGCATTTTTGTGAATGCCTAGCCAACCGCTCGTATAGAAAATCAATCACCAAAGTAACTGTATTTTTGTACGACAGCCATCTTAGAGAGCCAGTATATGTATACTGTTCGAAAACGAGTTATTTCTCACCAGTGTAATACTTGTCAATTAATCAAGGTTAAACGTTATGTAATATTTTAACTTCGTCGTTTCCGAACGAGCACCCAGTAACTCAAGTAGTCAGTAGTTTTCCGACCCTTTGCATCTATTTTTCACTGACAAAAATTATTCACAAAAAACTTGAAAAATAATACGAACAAGCAAAAGGCTCACATTCTTAATTTAGACAAATATTTAATGTATTTTTTATATGAGTAACAAAATTGTGTAATAAATGGACACTCAAATGACAACTGACTACCATTCACCTAACAAGTGAAAATCTTCACCCTGATTTGCATCGGGTAACATATCAAACTGTCAAGGGAACTTTTATTTGATTTTCGAACGGTCTCGAGTGAATTTAAAAATGTGCCGAGGTGATTTCCGGCCAGCACTAGGGTAACTTTTACATTCAGCCAGTGATTTCCGAACCTACTTTGCTAACCATGTTCAATCTCTTCATCACTCACCGCCAAGTGAGATTGTTGGTAGGCTAGCCAATCAGCAAAAAAATTACCAAATGCGAGTTGTGTCTCTATCACAGGGTTCTACAACACAACAACCCGTTTAAGAAAAAAAAATTTGTGAATTTTCATCCCAGTATAAATCTAGCTTATTATACGGTGTTTTCGGTATTTAGTGCATACAGAAGGTTTGGTTTGTTAAATAAGATGTCTTGAAGAGTTGTCTTATGAGCAGCTAGTATTCAAATATATGGTTAAAATGACGTTTATATATATCGGATATATATAGAGTGAATAGGAATCTTTCATGCAAATACAAAGTGGAGTACATAATGTACCTAAATTCTAGATTTTTTACTAGTTTCGTTTTTGATATAGACCCGTAACAAAAATTGTGTAAAATTTACATCTTTGACGGCTTCCTATTTTCTCATGTATACTCAATGATTTCTAGACCCTGGAGACTAGTACGAAAAAATAGTTATTATTACTTATTTCTTAATTTTTAATTCGTATTTGGCTGCAGAGTTGAAACACTGACTGAAATAAAAACCTGAGGAAGCGAAGAACTCTAGGACAATCCTAGAGTCCTTCGCTTTAATTTTTATAATATAGTAACTTAGCGTTAATTTATGGTATGGTAAAATTAAGAGGAAGATTACTAAAATAGGTAATATTTACAGAAAAATATTATTATACAACTTTTAAACACGTTCGATTTTCAAAAACCTTTTCCAAGCTAGATGATAAAAAGCACTTTGCCTTGCGCATTTCGAATGATAAACAACACCTTTCCGAGCTTGTGAGGTAAAAATATTTTCCGGATAGGTAGTAAACCATTTATTTTATTGTACCTATTGTAAAAAATAATTTATAATTCCTTACCTATTCCTTTTTAAGGGAGTACAAGGGTTTTGTTAGCCGCTGAAACAATACAACTCCAAGGGACTTTATTTTGGTGGTCCGTTTTATACATACATATAGTCGCGCCTGTATTCCCTGAAGGGGTAGTCAGAGGTGTGTAAACTCCCAAGTTTCGCCAATCGGGTTTTGGTCCCATGTAATAGGGGGCGAGCCTATAAACACACACTGTACGAAACACAAGAACATATTACGAATAATATGTTTACACTAACAACATCATCAACAGTAATTCTAGGTTAGCCTGAACAACATCTTTGACCACATCATCACTTACCATCAGGTGAGATAGTGGTCAAAGGCTAACCTATCAAGCATAAAAAAAATTATCTAAGACTGGAATACAAGAACATATTGTATGAAACCCTAAGGCACTAAGATGGTCAGATTTTTAACTCCATAACTCCATATCGACCAGAGAGACCCTTGAGTAACGTGACACCGGATGGTCACCCAGACAGCAGGATCCGCATTGCCAATTGCGCACGGAACCCTAAAAATTAGAATAAAACATAAGAAGTGAACAGCTAAGTGATTATTTACGGAAAAGTGCAGCATCTGATCACTATTTGAGGCAATAGGTAATTAAGAGAGAGGCCGATAATCCGTTGCGCGATAGGAAATCTACCGGCGTGATAGAATGGAATGTTGTAAACCGCTCCGCCTATTAAATTGTAGCCTATTCGTAACGAAATCATCAATATAATATGTATAAAAAAGAAAATGTAATCTCAAAATGTTTGTTAGGACTAGCAGAAGTCAACCCTAAGAGGTTGTTAGCATTTTACCAATAACCCTGTAGAGTAATGTATAGAGCTGCTTTTTCACCCGACTATCACGGAAGGGTTATGTTTTCGTGCGTATCCTTGTATTTAAGGTAAGTATATTACAATCGTGCTTCGTAGGGCAGGTTAAGCCCTCGCGCGGTCCCGGTTGTTATCTTAGGATGGTAGTCGTTATAACATGGAGGTAGGGCATTTAGGGAATGTCCGACTGGCTAGCTACCACCCTCAAGTAGAAAATCTGTCGCGAAGAACTAACAGTGTGTTCCGGCAGCTGTCGTTTAGAACCAGGAATTCTAGGTTAGCCTGAACAACATCTTCTACAACTACAACGGTACAAAGCTACAGTTACATCGGTGTATCCGTCCGGACGGGCGTATTGTACGTGCGTGCCGCGGCAGAAGAGATCAGAGCTATGTGTTGCTATGCGATAGAAAGAGATACGCCTTGTAGGTGAATATAAATATTAGGTACTCGTGCTATGCGAACTGAAGTGCACTTTATTGCTTCGTAGCTAGAGTCGCTTATTTATTGGAATAACTTTGCGGAGTGATCCTTCTGGTCATTTTTATTTTGTGCTTTTGTCAAAGTTTAACGAAATATCCGTCCAGCTTTGTAACTCATTCCGTTTACGAGAAAAAGGCAAAAGACATACGTACGGACAGACAGCAGAGCTCCAAGCTCCAGCTCCTTTTGTCCTTTGAAACGAAGATTAGAAACGAACAATCTCAGATCTAATAGAAAAAAATAATAATGACGCCTGGCAACCTTGATGTCATTCAAGGTCAGCCCGATGATGGTGTTTACGCAACGTTTGATGCAACCTAAATTACACATCTTCATGTAATAAGGGACATTATATATCGCTTACATGCGCTGTTGAGTGTAAGATGACATCAAAATGGGAAGTAAAATGTAGGACAGTGTTTATAAACATTAGCAAAGTACGTAAGTTTGTTTTCCAACGCGTGGTAGGTCAGATAGTTGTAGTGCTTGCACCAGCTCGCAAGTAGGGTCTTCCTGTGCTGCACATTAGTTTACATTCACTATCAATAACACCGAGATCACCGGGGAGCTCGAGGCAAAAAGTCCCGATTAGTGTCCCTCCAATTAGTCACAGAGCTGTTGAAGCAATGATGGCTCAGTGGCATTGGCTATGGACTGCCGCGCAGCAGGTCCATGGTTCGAATCCCGCCCAGAGCTTGAGCTTCACCATGGAAGGGCATTTTGCGAATGCCCGCCTGGCTAGCGACCACCCTCAAGTAGAAAACCTGTCGCCAAGCACCTAACGGTGTGTTCCGGCAGCAGTCCTTGAGAGCCAGTGAAATAACAGGCAAAATGAGACTTAACAGGTATGTCTCAAGGTGTTGGGCGCAGTGCTGTTCGTCACTTGTGATGAAATGCATCTGTATAACAGATGCATCTCATCGCAATGACGGCAGAGGATACCGCTAAACATCAGGCGGGCCTCGCGCTTGTTCCATCACAATAACATAAAAAAAAACCCGTAGGGCCCATTCTCAACGGTACAACACTGCAGTTGTACCGGGGCATTTAGTTCCGATTCCCCCTTTGTCTCTCGGCAGCGAGACAAGCCGAGGTCCGAACCACAGTTCCCAGCTGAAGATTGAAACTACTGCGTCTTTCACAGACTGTGTATCCAACAATAGGTAAAAGGCAAATCACTCTCTGTACTTCTCATTAAAAGCAAGTTTTATATAGCCAGAGTTTGCTCTTTGCAAAAAAACTTCTAGGTCAGCCTGAACAACATCTTCGACCACATCATCACTTACCATCAGGTGAGATAGTAGTCAAAGGCTAAACTAACAGGCATAAAAAAAAAACTTAAAGCGCGCATTTTTTTAAGAATTTTTTGATTTATGAAGCCTGCTTCTCACTTACACTCAACTTTCCACTTTCTATTCAAAGTTTGATACATCCCAACAAAATTATTTCACAATGTATTTTACAGGATATTCAGTAGCGATACTTTCACGGATCACGTTATAAACGATTTGATTGAAGTTCAGCGAAAATAACTTTTGATATATTGTGAAGAATGCTGACAATCAAAAAAATATTGGATTAGAAATTATTTTTCAGAGGGCTCCAATACAAGAGAAGGTAGTCAAAATAAAAAATTTGGCACCCCAGCGAGTACCCATCTAGAACATAATTAATAGTTACAATAATATAATTAATTATTTTATAACCTGCAAAGTAAATAAATGGGGGCTGTGAATTTCAGACTATTTTTAATTTTTAATACGCAGTCTATCTCAGTCATAAGACGATGTCAAGTGCTGAATAGCTATCCTTGAACAGAATTTTAGCAAAATATATTTTGTTACATCAAATTATATGTTAATATCGATCATATTTTCTAAGGCAAAGAAAAGTCCGAAATACGTGTCCTTAAAATTTTCTTGATAGAATAAAATTGCCAATTTACTTTAATTATTTATGTATAAATGTGTAGGAAAATATAACAATAACAAAGCAAAACCTTACCTAGAGGGACAAGAAAAGTTACATTTTCGATTTACGTTAATAGTTTGGTGTTATTAAGCTTACTTTCGGATTTTACCCAAACTAATCGCGATTACACCATCGCTGCCTCTCTTTCACTCCTACGCAGTCTGATAGTGACAAAATTTCAGCTATTGACAGCGTCTTAACTGAAATATCGGTACCTACACAACAAATACTTACTGAAAACATCGTAAAAATGCAAAATTTTCAATAACCATTTTTTTTATTTCGCTTCGTTTCTATGAGTCTGATGTGAGACCTTGAAAAGCAAGGCCCGACCCGCACTTGGGCGATTTTTTATAATTCTTTGACTTCACGTAATAAATTCCTGTTTTGCCCCCTGAATCAGAAGCTGAGTACGCGCTTTTGAAGCGCTTGTAGCGAAGTTAGTCCGTTCTTAATCGACCAGCTAAGTTAAGCAACGTGTTACACGGTAGTAGGGCATTTTGCGAATGCTCGCCTGGCTAGCTACCACCCTCAAGTAGAAAATCTGTCGCCAAGCACCTTACAGTGTGTTCCGGCAGCTGTCCTTGAGAGCCAGTAATTCTAGGTTAGCCTGAACAACATCTTCTACCGCATTATCACTTACCATCAGGTGCGACAGTGGTCAAAGGCGAGCCTATCAGCTAAAAAAAGGCCCATGGAACTGGGCCATTACTGCTTCAGGACTTGCGTTATGTCAGTCCTTTGTCTTTGACCGTGACCGCCACAGGTAGGTAGATACTAGAGAAAAACAAACTTTATAAATAATAGGTACCTTTTATATTGTTATATTATTTTCAATACTGTGTAACAATAACAACTTGGTGTTTGCACACCTGTTCATTGCGTTAATTGAGCATGAGTAATTATTTATTTTTATTTTATAAAGTGACAACGATCCAACGAATATATTATATGTGAAGAAATGTTATTCAAGCTCAAAAACAGCACACCGCAAACTTTACCGAGGCGGGCGTGGTTTAAAAAGTGTACCGTCCGGCGCAGCAATATTACATTGACGCGACCAAGGCAATCGTTTTTAAACGCCAAATCAATTAACCAATCCTATTGAATTAGAAATATTGTGCACGTTTTGTTAATTGTGCACTTTTTTATGTTATTGTGACGGAACAATCTCGAGGCCCACCTGATGTTAAGCGGACAACCTCTGCCTAGAACAGATGCATTTCATCACAAGTGACGAATTGCACTGCGCCTGTCACCTTGAGACATAGTTGTTAAGTCTCATGTGCCTGTAATTTCACTGACTGTCAAGGACGGCTGCCGGAACACACCGTTAGGTGCTTGGCGGCAAATTTTCTACTTCGCGACCACCCGGTCGCTAGCCAGGCGGGCATTCGCAAAATGCCACCTTGCGGAAGGGCATTTTGTTTATTTATCAATAATTGTTTATAAATAACGGACGTTACGAGTTATACAATTAGAAAATCTGTCGCCAAGCACCTAACGGTGTGTTCCGGCAGCAGTCCTTGAGAGCCAGTAATTCTAGGTTAGCCTGAACAATATTTACGACCACATCATCGCTTACCATTAGGTGAGAAAGTGGTCAAAGGCTAACCTATCAAGCATAAAAAAAATACCTATATAAAAAAACCGTACCTACAAATTATTTGAGAACTCCTCCCATTTATAATACGATAAATAAAATGATTTCATCATATCTCATAAAAAGTCATAACATTATTCATAGCGAAAAATATGTAAATCACATAATATTACGTAAACGTCTTTTTTGTTAAATAACGCCTTTCACTTGAGAAGTTGTATTAATTAAAAATTTCATTCTACATGGTACAAATGACGTGGTGATCCATCTAACATTCTAGGGTTCGTACCCAAAGGGCCGTGGGGTGCCGGGCTAGAATGTCACCCCGCATCTGTTCCCGTGGCTGTCGTAAGAGGCGACTAAGGCAACCCTGGCTCACTCCGCACATTAGGTATGTCGCTACAGGTACATTGGCGTACCCGTCCGGACGGGCTTATTGTACATGCGTGCCGCGTCAGAAGAGGACAGAGCTATGCGTGCACATGTGATAGAAAGAGACGCCTTGTAGGTGAATATAAATATTAGTTACGCCGTGTTTTGCGAGCTGCAGTGCACTTTATTGCTTCGTAGCTAGAAGCCTTTCTTACATGTTACAGTATCCTTCACGCCTAAACACAGTAAAGTTTTCACACTGCTGCTTCTACGCGGAAAATCTGACACTGCAGTGGTACCTACCCAGACGGATTCTTACGAGAGTTAAAACACCTGTTAAAAAAACCACTTTCAAAAAGGAGGAGGTGCTATATTCAACTTTTTCTTTACACGAATCGTTTCTCATAATTCTTTTTGATTGAAAAGGGTATACCTCCGAGGTGGTCCCATGTAAATGTCATCAAAATTGGTTGAGTAATTTATAAGTTAGTCAATTAACTGAAAAAAATATTACGAATTTACGAGAGAGAAAATATAGTCATGTGCGGGATTTTTTTTTCTTGTAAATTTGGTATTTTGTAATGTAATCCGCATAGCAGGCGTTTTTTTTTTTTTTTTTTATTATATAAATATACACTCCACAGACTCCAGGGTCCGTGCCTTTTTTTAATTATGACCATATTTTATTTACAAACTAGATACTTACAATATATAGGAAACATGCAACTTTCTTCGAAAATTCTAAAAGAGAACAGTGTTAAAAGAACATATTTTTTTTTTCCGATAAATGTCATTACCACTTGCATCCAGAGCAGACCAGTGTCCTCTAGCAGCACCCGTTCACGAGTTGACGCATGTGCCAGCCATCGCCTTCCTCAACCATTTCTGAGGGAAGATAGTGACCCGACCCACAACGCCACCGCTAGACAACATCTTTCTGTAAGAATGACCGCTCTGGATACCCGTGCCAACGATTACAATTTGGGATAGCAGGCGTTATTGCAAACAACAATATTTTAAAAATAACTTTTTTGTATCTGGATGATTTAATTGTCGACGATGAAAACTATTTTAGGCAAGTGAATGATCTTTATTCTTCTATAATTATAACTAAAAAAAGAAAAATAAATAATAAAACATAACCGAGTACCAATTCTCAAAAGTATGACATTATAACTTGGACGTCGGACCACGCTAATGTAAGGTCGGTGTTTTAATTCAGCATGGTGCCTACCGACTTCAACAAGTTATTTCAAACTTTGCTATGTTGGGCTTGGGAGTCGGTTTAGTTTTTTTTATATATTTTTTTAATGATTTAAACGTGAACGTTTAATATCCATAAACAATCAACATCTGTTACATAAACAGACAAACATCAAGTAATGTTATGTATAATTAAATTACACATAGATGTGGCAAGGTCGTCGGTCAAGTATTTTATACCACCTACCTGAGAGACCTTTGAGGGCCGCATGACGAACGCTTGAGCAATAGTTTTTATAGTAATTATTTTATTGAGATAACTACACCAAGTTTTTATTGGTATTTGCTACTATTAGAAGCGTTTTTAGGGTTCCGTAGGAGTAAACACGACCCTGTTACCAGCCAGCCAATTTTTTTTAAGGATCAACCACGAGGATTGCTGCCGGAACACAATGATAGGTGCTTGGAGACATTTTCTACTTGAGGGTAGTTAGCCAGGAGAGCATTCGCAAAATACCCTTCCACCATGCGGTGAATCTCAAACTGGTGGCGAGGACAAAACCATGGATGGACGTTCGGTACGGCAGTCCATAGCTATTACCGCTCGGCCATCATTGCTTCTAAATGTAATTCTATGTAAATTAATTAGTAATATTTGTTACCAACCAAATCTGATTGAAATTATAGAATAATAGCAGTTTGGTGATTATGTATGCACATTTTATACAACTAAAGCTTTTATTAGTTGGTGGAATTAAGTTAATAATAGCTTGATTTAGCTTACCAAATGTGAATATGTTTATATCTATTATATATAATATATTCTACGTTATCGCTAAACCACAATTGTTCTATGATTTAAATTATAGAATATATTATGAGTATCATAGTTTAGTACTCCTTTTAATTTCCTTCCCTATTCGATAGGTTTGTTTATTTTTTTTCAATAACGTATTACTATATCGCGGCAAACATTTTTAAAAAATTCTTCCTTAGTACACCCCTACGCATCAAGACGAATACATCCTCCAAATTTCAAGTCTCTACGACCTGCGGTTTAGGCTGTGCGTTGTCTGTCAGTCAGTGAGTCAGGACTTTGATTCTTATATATAGATAGATATCTAAATGTTACGTTGTGTAACTCATTCCATATACGAGTACATACAAGTACAGAAGGACAAACAGACAGACACAGGAGTTTCATAAAAGGCCTCCTTTTGCCCTTTGGTACAGAGCTCTAACTGTCAGACTAGCGATATGGACCGAGAACAAAAATATAAGACTAATATATTGTACGGGACCCTCAGTGTGCAAGTTTGAATCGCACTTGTCCGTTTTTTATAGATAAAATTTAATGGCTTGTAGCAATGTAGGCGTCGGTCACGAATTTGCGATTTGTACTTAAAATCATTAAAAATATTTTTTGTTTTCTCATGCCTTTTGACATTGTAAGTTTGTCAATTATGAAACATAAAATACTAAAGTCGGTATATGTATACTTTATACCAAATGAATAAAGAACCGCATTTCTTCATGTGATTTATATAATTAAAAAGTGTTGTGACTACCCTAGCCTTTCAGCACTATTTCATCAGTTGGTAAGTGATGATGCGGTCTAAGAAGTTACCAAGTTTAACCTAGAACGGGACCTGGCTCTGACCTGCCGGAACTGACCGTTAGGTGCTCGGCGACGGACATTTTATGGGTGGAGCAGGGTGGTAGCTCGCCAGTCGTAAATTTCAAACCTGTTCATGGCAGCCCTAAAACTCTGACATAGCTTTCAAATTCAGGTATGTTTTTAGAAATTTTAAATGTCTGTTACGTCATCATCATCTCAACCGGAATGGTCACCGTTGAACAAAGTCTTATCCATATTCCCTACGCTTGGCAGGCGTCTTGGGCATCGCAGTAGAAGTTATCAGTTCTTCAGAATGCGCTGCTACTTACCTTCTGGTCTTTTCCCTTGTCGCCTCTTACGACACCCACGGGAAGAAATGGGGGGGGGGGGGGGGGGGGACATTGTGATCCGGCTCGATAAATGGAGGCGATGCAGGTCAATTAGGAGCTTGTAATGGAACATTTTAATAGGCGCAGAGTGTTGCGGCTACGACCTTTTGTTTTTCCAAAAAGCTGGATATTTGTAAAATTAATACTTTTCACAGGGATGCGGTTGTCTGTTTTAAACATTTTCAACACTATTTTGTTAAGTAGCATATAATTGGTCACATTTAAGCGTGAGTTTGATGTGAAAATGCATTATCGTTGGGGAGTTCCATAAAATTCTTTAAAAAAGCTTCATTTCAAGTATATTAAGGATTTTTATAACATTTATAGATGTCGGTACATCGTATATATTTTTTTTTCCGAATCCATTCTGTACAAGCAAGTGTACTGTACACATACAATGATCCTCTGAGGAGGATTTCAACATCATAGTGACTAAATCAGGAAAAAACCCTCTTTTAAGTTTAATTTAAAAATACAACTGTTGGAACTGCGGCACACTTCAATTCATTAGCCTAGCAACCATGTTAAATAAATCCAACATAAACGTAACAAAAAGTAGATTACCTACTACTTATTTATCTCAACTGTAAGTTGAGATAAATAAGTAGTAGGTAAGTAGTACTCAGTTGTCGCTATTAAGGTACTTTGCTCCGACTCTGTGAAATAACACAAAAACTGGGGCTAATTAAAATACTGGCACAATTCCATTCACTCAATACGACGTTAGTTACTGGGGCATTGCAAAATCTTACGTAGTAGGTAACTTAGAAAAAAAATCGTTAGCGGATTTATGCGTTTAAATCATGTGACCGTATACAGATTTGGTTCTGTATCAGTAAAAGCCGAGCAGTAATAGCTGTGGCCTGCCGAGCCGCAGATGCATCGTTCGATCCCTACCGTCATAGGGTATGTTCCATTAGTCGCTAAGAACGTTATTTTCGATAATTTTCATCACATTCTGCGTCTGTGGTTGTGATCACATGATCGTTTGTAACTGTCATCCCCGTTCCATTTTTGGATAAGAACGCTAAGAATGCTACTAAAATTTGCCACTTCTGTCACTTTTGACATTAGATGTAGCGTTTAAGGCGAAAATAACGCCAAGACCCATTTGGAACAACTTTTTGGGAGTGTGATCGTTTTTAGCGTTTGTAGCGAATCTCACTCAAATGGTAAGCACCCATAGTAGAAGGATGCTACCGTTGGCTAGAGCTTCGGCTGTATGGCCGGACATTTCGCGAATGCTCGCCTGGCTACCTACCATACTCAAGTAGAAAATCTATAGCCTAAGCCATGATTCACCTAAGAGAGTGTTCCGGCAGCAGACCTTGAAACTTGACTTTAGAGGCATATGAGACTTAACACCTGTATGTCTCATAGCGATGCACACTTGGCTACATACATCTGTCATTTTTGTGCAATTGTCCGTGGGGTGCAGGGCTAGAATGCCCGTGGGGTACCGGGCTAGAATGTAACCCCCCTATCTCTACCCGTGGGTGTCGTAAACGGCGACTTAACACACAAGAAGGGTAACACACAAGCAGTGTTTTCTGAGGGACTGATATCTCATACTGCGATCCCCAAGCCGCCTGCCAAGCGTGGTGATTATGGCAAACCCCCTATAATGGGGGAGGATGTGTTCAATCCGGCTGATACCTACAACTTAACGCACTTAGCAAAGGTTACCTACAACTTAAGTTCAAGTGGGCCTCGTGCGTGTTATCACAATCCCACAAAAAAAAACGGAATATTAACTGCTGAATGTCACAATCGGTTGAATAGATAATTACTATAATTAGCCAGGCGGGCATTCGCAAAATACCACCAAATAGGAGATACTACAGAAATCACGATCAAATCCTCAAGTAGGTACCTTTCAAATATGAAGCAGATTACCGACTTTTAGACAATTCTTTTGCAGGTCAAATTTGCAACTTTGTCGACGTTGACTTGAGCGTAATATCAAGCGGGAAGGCTGCTCTATTGGACACAGTGTGTGTTCATAAGCGATGTTAAGAAAAGATAACCGTCAGAAATAACTTGCAAACCTGTTCTGAGCTGAGAGCATGCCGCCTGGCGAGGTTGCGTCATACGCGCATACCACAGCCAGATAGATATACCACCTGTCTACTATTACTGTTATATTAAAGCCTCGTATTCGCTACAGCAGAAAAGAACTGTGGCCGACATTTCTCCACGCTAGAGAAAAAATCTTAGGCTCTCTAATGAACGTGTTCCGTAATTTTGAAGCGCTCGTAGCGAAGTTTGCTTAGCTGTTCTCAACCGATCAGCAAATTTAAGCAACGTCGCCGTTGAGAGCCAGTACTTCTAGGTTAGCCTGAACAACATCTTCGACCACATCATCACTTACCATAAGGTGAGATAGTGGTCAAAGGCTAACCTATCTGGCATAAAAAAAATACAGTTCGAAGGAAATGTAGCTACGCGCCGCTGTTTCACTTATTTTTTTTTATGTTTTAGTGACGGAACAAGCCCGAGGCCCACCTGATGTTAAATGGACTAACCTCTGCCTATAACAGATGCATTTCGTCAACGATGAATTGCACTGTGCCCGTCACACTGAGGCGTACAGTTGTTAGGTCTCTTGTGCCTGACATTTTACTGGCTCTCAAGGACTGCTGCCGGAACACACTGTTAGGTGCTTGGCGATAGATTTTCTACTTGAGCTTGTCACTAGCCAGGCGAGAATTCGCAAAAATGGCCTTCCACCATGCGGTGTAGCTCAACCCCGCGGCGGGATTCGAACCATGGACCTGCTGCACGGCAGTCCATAGCCAATGTCACTGAGCCATCACTACTTACAAAACTTGCGAAAACAATCAGTGTTACTAGCGCTTTCAAGAATCGGTGTAGAAGATATGGTGGAATAAAGAAACTCACAAACACATACATACCGAAAACAAAACTGACCTTTTTTTGGGCAGTCGTGTAAAAAATCATCAAAATCGGTACACCCAGTAAAAAGTTTTACAAATTCAAATTATTTATTTGCCATAATGTAGGTACATTACAGGTCTTAACTAAAATAATATGTGACTCTACATTTAAACCGGGACAAAAATAATGATAAATAACACGATTTATACCGTTTAAAGTTGTTTAATTACTTCTTTCTTCTTCTTCTTCTTCGTGTCGACGAATCACATTTAGATGATATATGATTACTTTAAATTATTCATGATATCATTAATTTATATGTAAGAAATTCATCAATAGTGAATACCTTAAGGTTTATTACATTATCAATAAGAAACTCCTTTAATTTATCTCCTTCACGAGGTAAGACACAAAAAATACTCCTTTCTTAAAGTCTGTTAAAAATACCATTAATTTAAAATCGATTAAGCTACCTATTAAAAGTGATTACTTAATAAAAACATGTGGCTAAGTACTATGTTGCAACTTAGTGATCGTATTTTGTCTTATGTCAAGTGAACTAGTTTCGTGTACACCGAGCATGAACTAGTTTTAAACATAAATCGTTTTTTTATTACCCTGAATATGGGTCATCGTAGGTGCTAATAGGTTGAATATTGATTAGCTATTTGATTCTTAATAGATTAATATTTATCACGTGTGGTCTCACTTTAATAGTTGCGGATTTAAATAAGGATTTCCTTGTTCGCAATATTGGTTTGTTTTGGTTTGGGTAGCTATTTTTGGGACGTAAGTCGTGGTACATAACTGCGGGCCCGCGAGAGATATATCTCCCCGGAGAGAGGATAAAAATCATCTCTCCTTTGATTTTTTTTGCTACTCTCCGAACATGGTCGCGACTATATACCGCTCGTAGCGAAGTTTACTTAGCTGTTCTCAACCGATCAGCAAAGTTAAGCAACGTCGCGCGCGGTAATGAGTTGGATGGGTGACCGCTAGTGACATTAATACTGAGCGCTTCCGTGCTTCGGATGGCACGTTAAGCCGTCGGTCCCGGTTATTGTCTTAGAATGGCAATCGTTATAACGCGGTGGTAGGGCATTTTGCGAATGCCCACCTGGCTAGCTACCACCCTCAAGTAGAAAATCTGTCGCCAAGCACCTAAAGGTGTGTTTCGGCAGCTGTCCTTGAGAGCCAGTACTTCTAGGTTAGCCTGAACAACATCTTCGACCACATCATCACTTACCATCAGGTGAGATAGTGGTCAAAGGCTAACCTATCAGGCATAAAAAAATTTAAAAACTATATTTCAAGACGTGGGTATAAAATTACTAATTGAAAAATATAATATCGCTTGCGTGTGTGCGTATAATTTTCGCTATTTTATTAAATGCTGTGTAACTCATTCGACAACATTACATACTATTAGGTGATATAGCGGACAAAAACTAACGCAAAGAATATTAAATAAACTGACCATATTGATACATGAATATATTTTGTAATAAATTGTTATATATGACGACAGTAATAGAGAGAAGAGATTATCTATCGCGGTTTTTTTTATGCCTGATAAGTTCGATAGTGCCCTTGACCACTATCTCAGCTGATGGTTAATGATGATGTGGTCGAAGATGTTGTTCAGGCTAACCTAGAAGTACTGGCTCTCAAGGATAGCTGCCGGAACACACCGTTAGGTGCTTGGCGACAGATTTTCTACTTGAGGGTGGTAGCTAGCCAGGCGGTCATTCGCAAAATGCCCTACCACCATGCTATAACGACTGCCATCCTAAGACAACAACCGGGGCCGACGGCTTAACGTGCCCTCCGAAGCACGGAAACGCTCAATAGTAATGTCACTAGCGGTCACCCATCCAACTCATGACCACGGGCGACCTTGCTTAACTTTGCTGATCGGTTGAGAACAGCTAAGTAATCTTCGCTACGAGCGCTTCAAGAAGATATATATATAGAAGAATAGATATAGAAGATACGTACTTTTTTATGCAATGAGTGACATGAGCAGGCGGCTCAACAGTAGGTAAGTGATCTGATCACAGTCATCTGCAACAGCAGAGGTCTGGTGGACGGGTTGCCGCGATATGAAGAGGGAATATGCTTTCTTCTTCAAGGCTCCTAAGTTTTGTATGTTGTTTTTTACATTTAAATATGAAATAAATAGTAGGACGACAAACTGGAAAAGCAGGAGCATGAAATACATTCACAGCGTTTAAAAGACAAAAACTACGTTTATATGGAAGGTGCTACGAAAACACATGTAAAAGCCCTAAACCCCTGAAGTGCACAACGTGGAAGGGCATTTTGCGAAAGCCCGCCTGGCTAGCTACCACCCTCAAGTAGAAAATCTGTCGCCAAGTACCTAACAGTGTGTTCCGGCAGCTATCCTTGAGAGCCATTAAAATTACAGGCACATGAGACCTAACAACTGTACGTCGCTGCGTGACGGGCACAGTGCATTTCGTCGTTGACGAAATGCGTCTGTTATAGGTAGAGGTAAGTCCACTTTCCATCAGGTGGAACTCGGGCTTGTACCGTCACAATAACATAAAAAAGGCAGCAAAAGACTATCTATATTTAGATTATCTAATTTTTGTAAATTTCTAATGGCTTCTGTAGCTTATTATCACAATTATCATCCAGTTCAAATTTTATCAAGAGTACAAATGGCTAATAATAGAATTTTCTGGATAAAAAATCAACAGGTACACAAATAAATGTTTAATTAAATTGGAATTGCATTGAAAAGTCCCATTGTAATCCAATTCCAACCAATTAAAGTTATTTCGCGCAAGTAACTGCATAAAAGTAGATATATCCTACCGTCCATTGTTACTCGATGGCCATTAAACAAGCGTCCCTCAGAATCTCTCAGCGTTTTAACCTTAAAAATCAGTGGACTTACTACTAACTTTACTAAATGGACTTACTACTAACTTTACTAACTGGACTTACTACTAACTTTACTAACTGGACTTACTACTAACTTTACTAACTGGACTTACTACTAACTTTACTAACTGGACTTACTACTAACTTTACCAACTGGACTTACTACTTGTACGTGTATATAGAAGTGTATAACATAGAACGTAGTGTATTATGTTCTATGCTCAACGCCTAAGTATTTAAGTACTGGGTCAGGTCCAGAAAGAGGTATCGTAATAGCTGTAACACAGGGAATCCTAGCACAGCTACTAACGAACCTGCTAGTGTTAAGATATGTACGTTTAGTAAATATTTTGTTTTCTTTTGTTAATACTTTTGTAACATATAATTGAAATAAATATATTTTATTATTATTACTTACTAACTAAGCGGTTCTTTCTCTATTAGTTCTCGGTTAGACAATGTCAGAGGCGCTACTATCAAGCGAATGGCCGCAAGTACCATAAAAACATGCCACCACGCGTTAGTCGTTTGGTTGTAAACGTAACAGGCAAAAACAACAAATAACATTTAGTAGCAAAATAACGTTAAGTAACAATAATATTTAGTAGCATTAGAGGTGAACTATACCAATGGTTCACCCATTAACAAAAACTCTGTCACCCACGCCTTAGTGTGTTACCTATTTCACAGTATCTGACTAGCTACTGCTCCGTGGGGTGCCGGGATAGAATGTCCCCCCCCCCCCCAATTTCTACCCGCGGGTATTGTAAGAGGCGACTAAGGAAAAAACTTTATGGAAGGTGGGCAGCAGCACCTTTTTAGGAACTGTTGTCCTATACTGCGATCCCCAAGACGCCTGCGAAGCGTGGGGATAATGGCAAACCCACCACATTAATGGGGAGGCTGTTTTCAGCAGTAGACAATCCGACTGATATAGAGTTATTGCTATTATAAACGAAGTATCAAATATTATGTTATAGTTTCGAGGAGAATCTAGCCTCTTTCTATTTTTAATTTTCATATCGAACTCATTTGTATGTGTGGAAATAATTGCCCGAGCGAGTTGAAAGAGCGAGCGCGAGGCATCTAAATTTCAGCTTGGGCAAAAGGGATTTCGTATGTCGGAAGGCGGATGTCCAGCTAGTCTCCTTTATAGGGCGCATTTCTCAACCGATTGTAGTAAAATTTTGTGAGGACGTTCGATAACTATATGGAACTTAAAAAAAAATATTTAAATTGTTAAACTTCTCGCAAAATAGGTTGAATTTATCACATTTTGGTAATGTATTTCAATTGCAAACTATAATAATCATGTTACTTTAGAAGACAACATATTGTGATAAACAAAATGTTGACGCCTAACTATCTACGAGAAAGATTGCAAAGGCTACTGAATTGCATATTATGTCGATTAGTGATGAGAAATGTTATTTAAATAAGCTTAAAACGTTAGCTCTTGAAACGTTATATAAATGCTGTAAAAAACTGGATGTCCACGACACCGGGAATCCTATTGTAGAGAACAGAGTCCAAACATCCAAAAATAAATATACTACCACTTGTATATAGAAAATTTTGTTTTAAGATTGTAAAACAATTTGCTTGCTGAATAAATGATTATTATTATTATGGGGGTTGACAACGTTACAAGATATCATAATATGTATTTTTAAACAGTTGCGTATAATAACTGTTTACGTAGTTGCGAGATCTACAGCTCACAGAGCCACTAGTATATTATTATTCAATCAAGTAAATGAGATTTCTTTGTAGCAACGGTGGCAATTTGTGTAATTACTGATCGTGGTAAGTAAGCTTTCGGCGCTAGACGCTTAGGGCGTTTGTCGCTCATCGCTTTTTTCGTGGCCATCCCGTGTTATGGCGGCTGATAAATCATAGCAGAAACAATGGTCGTTTGTGTACTATTCGATTGGAGATCCCTCTGCGAGATAGAACTTAACGAAAACACACAAAGAACAGCGTGTATGTATCCATCCGCCTTATTACAAATGGAATCTTATTATGAAGCAGTGATGGCTCAGTGGCATTGGCTATGGACTGCCGCGCAGCAGGTCCATGGTTCGAATCCCGCCCAGAGCTTGAGCTTCACCGCATGGTGGAAGGGCATTTTGAGAATGCCCGCCTGGCTAGTGACCACTCGGAGGTTAGTCCGCTTAACATCAGGTGGGCTTCGAGATTGTTCCTTCACAATAACTTAAAAAAAAAAAAAACTTTCAGTTTTTAAGGTTCCGTTAGTTCACAGACGGATAAACAGTCTCTAAGCTATACCGGGCCTGCCGTACTCCGCACTTTAGGTGCAAAGCTGCAGGTACATCTGCGTATCCGTCCGGACGGGATTATTGTACGGTGCGTGCCGCGTAGAAGAAACCGTACCTAATATTTAGTGCAGAACGTTGACCCAAAAAGGATTATGTGACTAAAAATTTATATAAATTAATTATCAAGGCCACCAATAATAAGAAGGTAAGCGAAAATAAAACTTTTTTTACAATCAAACGTGAGATGTCATCGTCTTGCTCGACCTCATTTTGTAAGATAAAGTTATTTTTTTATATTTAATTATAAAATAAAATGTAATAAATAAGGGACCGTCCAAATGGTCAACTTTAGACCATTTTTGTTTAGAGGTGTCTTTCAAAAGTTACTAGTTAGTGATTTGTAATTTCGATATACCCATATAATTTACAAATACTAAAAATTGCGAAACAGTTTTTCTCTTTATTTATTCATTCTGTTGTTGCAATGCGCAAGTTTTACGGGATAATTTGTCATAATTATTTAATTCTGTCTTAAAAAAGAAATTACCTCCCTAAAGGAAGTGCACTGTACGTAAGATGGAAAAGCGTTTTTTTTTTTCAACTTTACGCAACTACGGCATTCAAGGAAATAATCAACATGGGAAAACTTGCATTACCTGTAATTAAAGTCGACATTCCCACCCACATTGTACAACTAGAACATTCTACGTGTTTTTAACGCGAAGTTTACGTGGTTAAGAATTATTTTATTTATTTTAACTTGGCTCCGTGGGGAATGACCTCATCGTATTTTCCAAAACTTATCAGAGCGCTTAGTCGATGCGACGCGTGATCTAAATGCTGGCACATTTGCAATTCAACGGGGCAATGCTGCCAGCATGTTGGGCACGCTGCTAAGTGGACTGGAACATTGGACTGCCTTTGAGTGAATGACTTGTAGGTTGTCTAAACGCTTTAATTGTAGTAGCTGTAGTATTGTATAATAGTTCGGAGCAATTTGTTAATAAAGGCATTCACTCAAAGGCATTACCGCCGGTAAAAAAAAAACGTTGTTAATAATTAGTGTTCTATCTATAATATTAACTCATCTGACATTGAGTTTACGTGACTAACTTAGTTACTTTTACAGAATACTGAGACACCTAGTGTGACAAAAAACGGACTTCCAAGTATTCCAACACTAAAAAATTTAGAATAATTTTCAAAAGTCTGTACTGTACTGTATCAGCCGGATTGTCCACTGCTGAACACAGCCTTCCTCATTATGGGGGGTTTGACATAATCCCCACGCTTGGCAGACGTATTGGGGATAACAGTGTCAGATATCAGTTCGTCAGAAAGCGCTGTTGCCCACCTTCTGGTGTGTTACCCTTAGTCGCCTCTTACGACACCCACGGGTAGAGATGGGGATGACATTCTAGCCCGGCACCCCATGGGTAAAAGGCCAATAGTGTGTACTATTTATTTATTTACAACTAAAACGATTTACATGAAACCAATTACAATAGTTGAGGAATATCAAACTGTATCCGAATCTGTATCGTACAAATAGATTTCATATAGCATCATAAAATGCTATAATAAAATATAAATTAATTAAATAAAATAAAAAATATTGTCAACGTCAAAAAAACTACACTAATTTACATAAATTTTATTAGCAAGAACAATCTCAAGCGTATACGGTCGAAGAGGCAAGACTTTTCTAGAAGCGAAACGCGTTGTAATATCTTTCGGCAGGGCTAAGTATGTTTGAAGTCGGTTTTTATATGTTAATATAGGGTTTGATCACAACTTCCAAATCATGTCATAAATCAGCGTTTTCAGTACCTATACGTTATACAATGCGGAACTCTGTACGTGCAAAAATATATAAAACGAGTCCTGCCGCTATTGTAAGCGATCGAGAATGAATAGAAGTTTATCATAGAACCTATTGAGGCATACAAAGTACAAACATCCGTCATCTGACCAAAATTCTGAGAAGGATTACGTAAATCTTCGCAAATATGCAAACACATCTTACTTAAGCAAACGCTTACTTAACTTACTTAACGACGTACCTGGTCTAAGTAATACAGACGAGAGAAAACACGTTTTGAAGAGCTCGTAGCGAAGTTTACTTGGCTGTTCTCAACCGATCAGCAAAGTTAAGCAACGTCGCGCGCGGTCATGAGTTGGATGGGTGACCGCTAGTGACATTACTACTGAGCAATTCCGTGCTTCGGCGGGCACGTTAAGCCGTCGGTCCCGGTTGTTGTCTTATAGCATGGTGGTAGGGCATTTTGCGAATGCCCACCTGGCTAGCTACCACCCTAAAGTAGAAAATCTGTCGCCAAGCACCTAACGGTGTGTTCCGGCAGCTGTCCTTGAGAGCCAGTACTTCTAGGTTAGCCTAACAACATCTTCGACCACATCATCACTTACCATCAGGTGAGATAGTGGTCAAAGGCTAACCTATCAGGCATAGAAAAAAAAAGTGGCTCATGCTGATTGATACTTGGGTGCTCCGTTCCAAATGTGAGAGCAATAGGTACTCCACGTGAGGCTGGAGTTGTGGTTTAGAAAGCTGAGTATGGGTCAGGTATAGTCGGGTCTTCACAATGGCAAGGTAATGGTAAAGTTTGATCTTCTATCGTAGGTACTCTAGCTTATCTCTCTTTATAGGTTACCTTTTTTTGTTTGTACCTTAAATTGAACTAAATAATGTCATTGTTTTATAAACCACGTAGTCTCGATTTAGAGAGACTACTTTCTCTGAAAATGGTTTTGAATGATATTTTCCAATCTGAATAATCTTAGTTCAATTAGCAGTAAAACTAACAATAACAGTACTTATTGCTAGTCTATAACGAAAAGGCCCTCAAGTAATAATCATAAATGAACACAGCGGCATTAAATCTGTATATAAGGTATAATAATTTTAATAATAAATTAATAATTTTCATGCTCCTATTCTTATTGCACCTTTGTGGGCTCGTCTGAACTTATTGTACCTATGTATTTGTCTATGACCCTGTTTAAAAAAGAAAAAGAATATAAAATGGCGCGGAAAATCATGACCTCTCACTTGAATTTTTGTATAGACTATAATGGGGTTTTTTACCGGCGGTATGCCTTTATTAACAAAATACTACTAACTATATACAACTAACTATATACAACACTACAATTACTACAATAAAAGCATTTAGATACCCATAAGTCATTGCAGACTCACAGGCAGTCTAAATGCTCCAGCCCACTACTAGTTGGCAGCGTGCTATAATACTATAGGTAATGGTTGTCTATAGGATTCAAGTGAGAATTATTTATTTTCGCCGCCGTTCTATATTCGTTATTCTAATAAACAAATGATGCATTTGATTTTGAAGCGCTTGTAGCGAAGTTTACTTGGCTGTTCTCAACCGATCAGTAAAGTTAAGCAACGTCGCGCGCGGTCAAGAGTTGGATGGGTGACCGCTAGTGACATTACTACTGAGCGCTTCCGTGCTTCGAGGGCACGTTAAGCCGTCGGTCCCGGTTGTTGTCTTAGGATGGCAGTCGTTATAGCATGGTGGTAGGGCATTTTGCGAATGCCCGCCTGGCTAGCTACCACCCTCAAGTAGAAAATCTGTCGCCAAGCAACTGACGGTGTGTTCTGGCAGCTGTCCTTGAGAGCCAGTACTTCTAGGTTAGCCTGAACAACATCTTCGACCACATCATCACTTACCATCAGGTGAGATGGTGGTCAAAGGCTAACATATCAGGCATAAAAAAAAAAGTTTCCCCCCTAAATGTTCCATTCATTTAATTTATAGTAATTTGAAATTAGGTATACGGCGCCTGTTATTAATAAGAGTTTTTACTGAAATCGTTTCCTTTATTTTATGTTACTGTGACGGAACAAGCTCGAGGCCCACCTGATGTTAAGCGGACTAACCTCTGCCTATAACAGATGCATTTCATCTCATCACAAGTCACGAATTTCACTGCGCTCGTCGCTTTGAGACAGTTGTAAAGTCTCATGTGCCCGTAATTTAATTTCACTGGCTCTCAAGGACTACTGCCGGAACGAAACCGTAAGGTGCTTGGAGACAGATTTTCTACTTGAGTATTGCAAAATCAAAAGCTAATTAAAGCCAGACTCGTGACTGAAATGGTAGGTACCTCTTTTTAGATTACCATTCTCAAATAGAAAACCAGAAGAATACCCAGATCCAGAATGACTAGACCTATTACAGACACAAGTAGAAGATGTCTTACTGAAGATGAGCAGAGCATCAACTAAGCACCTGTCCTGCAACTTCGTTTACACATCCAGCTTTACTATAACACCTATTATTAGCTTAGCGTAGAGTCGAATTATTATGTGTATGCACTATCGATTTAAATAAAAAAGGAACATAGCGTACGCTCTAATATCAGACAATATAATGTAGCTAAAATTTACAAGCATATAATGCACACAGTTACACTTCCATTGTAAACGATACACTTTAATTAATGACAAAGACAGGAAGACAAGCATGCAATAGACGCACATACGTTCTTTTTATTCTGTGACACTACTAAGACTTAATCTGGAGACGTCGCCAGATTTCCACCATTGCAACTCTCGCCATCGACGGGGAATCCAACCCTACACATTGAAACCAGAGTTGTTTCGTACTGTGCGGGCTCAAAGGAGCTTCATTCCGCGGACGCTCAGATTGTGGAATGAGCTCCCTGCCCTGGTTTTCCCGTTGGAGTACAGCATGGGGTTCTTCAAAAAGGGCGTGAAGAGATTTCTTCAGGGTCCGCAACGCGCGAGTGATACCCCTGGTGTTGCAAGCGTCCATAGGCTACGGTAACTACTTACCTACTTGTATGCCAACTTGGAGATATAAAAAAAAATTACATTGCCATGTTCGCGGTACGGGTAAAATCCCGTGTTTTTATAAATTCAATGTTAAGGGTGAACTGGCCGGGCCGTTCTCCATACAAACGCCGTAGGGTGATCACTGCCTTATTTGCGGATTTAGGTCCAAAACAAAGCATACTCGTCATTACCTAGGCTTGTATGATGCCGAAATTTTAATAAGATAATGAACTTGAGAGTTATGAGCTTCAAAACATTTTCAAGGCTCATAACTTTCAACTTAATTATCTTTTCAAAATTTCGGCATCATACAAGCATGGCCTAAAGCAAGCTAAACCTAAAGCTAAGCTGGACCTAAAGTCTCAAATACGGGAGTGATCATGATCACCCTACGGCGTTTGTATGGAGAAGCGACGGCCAGTTCAACCGATAATGCTAAAAAGTAAATCATAAAAATCATAGCAATAAATAAAGTGAGATCAATGGAGTGAGATAACGCCAGAGCAGGGCGTGGTACGTACGAATTTACATAAAAACGCTGCGATTGCGCAATAAGAAAGTTTCACGCCGAACGGAAAATGTTTAGCGGTGCTATGTTAACCCGCGAAAGTGATGGACGCTCGCGAAATTTTTAATTTGCTTTGGTATTTAACTGATTTTTAAACGAGTTAAACGTGGAATTTCACGAAAATTGTGCACGAACGAGAAAGTGATTTCTGTTAGTATACCTTCTTTTTTGTAACCGTGGGGAAATCTTTCCAGATACCTATGGGTGCTATGGGGAGCATGCCGGGTTATGTGGGGCTTTCACCCACTTAACCCTCTCGGTGGCCTTCCTCTGTGACTAGCTAACGGAGGGCCCAGGGTTCTCCTGAGGAACTCACCGGTGACCGGAACCATCCTGTCACATTGCCCATAGGCTCATCTATCAAGTGATTTACTTTTTTGCCTTCTGGAGCCATGTAATATGGCATAACGTCATGTGCCACACAATGACGCTGTCTTCTTCGAGCTCGTTGGTGGGATCATAAGAGCCCCCATCCCTACCATCCTCAAACTCGAAGTCCCCTTTTAGTCTGCTATTACGACAGGCAGGGGTGACCAATATACTAAAAGTAATAAATTTAAAATAAGAATAGAAGTGTAAAATGTTTTATTCCCCCGGGGTGCGGGGCTAGAGTTGCACCCATATCTGCGAATCGTAAAACGCGATGAACGGAAACATATCAGAAGGTGGACACTGGACTCCTACACTGCAACCCCAAGACGCCTGGCAAGCGTGGGAATTATGGCAAAAATAATGTTTAAAATTCAAATAATTCGCTAAGGTGCCTAAAGAAACAATTTTAAAACTATTTCCAAATACAAATCACAGTTCCAACCTATTATTCTTGCTGACAGCCGTGCAGCAGGTCCATGGTTCGAAACCCGCCACGGGCTTGAGATTCGCCGCATGGTGGAAGGGCATTTTGGGAATTCGCGCCTGGCTAGCTACCACCCTCAAGTACAAAATCGGTCGCCAAGACAGTGTGTTCCGGCAGCAGTCCTTGAGAGCCAGTTAAATTACAGGAACAATGAGACTTAAAAACTGTACGTCAACAGTGAGACGGACGCAGTACAATACGTCGTTGACGAAATGAATCTGTTATAGGCAGAGGTTAGTCTGAGTTAGTCCGACGAACATGAGATGGGCCTCGGGCTTGTACCGTCACAATAACATAAAATATATATATATAAAACGAAGTCACAAAACATGTCGTTGTGTCAACAGCTAAGGTGAATATTTAAAGTTACTACCAATTGATAGTACAAATAATAAAAACTTGTTTTGATGAGTCAGGTGCATTGCCTTACATGTTAAATGGTTACTTATGACATTTATTTTTTGTGCAAGTGTATCTTTAAGTTAATACCTATCCTTAATATCTACAAAGTCGATTTTTTATGCTCATTTGAAAAATGGATCTACAGTCCCACCAACTTATCTGTTCAGGCGGCAAAAAAAAAGAACTACAACAATCCTTCAAATTGTGACAGTTTGTAGTTGATTTCCATGACCAGTAGCGCCCTCGAAAACTGCACAGGTGGTACTCTAACTGTCCTATGTGCAGGCATAAAAATAAATAATATTACTAAGGCCGTATTCCATTTGAGTTATATTCGATAATTTTAACCACATTTTGCGTCTATGGATCCACATTTAATATGAACCATAGACACAAAATGTGATCAAAATTATCAAAAATAACGAATTTAGCGTCAAATGGTATACGCCCTAATTCTCAAGGTGCGAGTCCATAGATACCTACGTCGGCGTCGGGGTTGTTAACTTAGGAAGCCTTAGCGAAGGTTTTTATTTAATATTGGGATCGTGATGGAACTAGCCGAAACCCTCCCTTTGTAGGTAGGCACCCAATCAAATGTCCAACACAGATCCTACCTATCCATTGAATGGATCAAACACACGTATGGAATCCTTCATGGCAGAGGTTACCGCTTATTCAATATTGTCACAAGTGACGACCTGGGCTGGGCTGGAACTGTCTGCTAATCAATATGAATCTATGGGTATGTTCCATTAGTCGCTAAGAACGTTATTTTCGATAATTTTGATCACAACCATAGACGCACTATGGTTGTGATCACGAGATCGTTTGTAACTGTCATCCCCGTTCCATTTTTGGATAAGAACGCTTAGAATGCCACTAAAATTTGCCACTTCTGTCACTTTTGACATTAGATGTAGCGTTTAAGGAGAAAATAACGCCAAGACCCATGTGGAACAACTTTTTGGGAGTGTGATCGTTTTTAGCGTTTTTAGCGAATCTCACTCAAATGGAACGCACCCTATAATGGACTCGGCCTGGTCAATTTTGACAGTTTTGGTCATCGAGAAACTAACGTTTTGGTAGTCTACTAACTTCATATCGTTCATATTGAGTCAATATTGATTAAATCTCGGTTTCATATGAAAACGAAACGAAATAATAAAATAAAAATAACGAAATTCTTTTCTGAATTAGGTACGTTACTCTTCTCTTTTTATTTTTTGTTTGCAATATTATCAAACCAGCCTAGATTCATCATAGATTCATATATTCGTAAGGGATCAGCAGACTACCGATTCTGTCTTGTATGAATCTTGAATGAATCTATGCGGAATATGAACATGTAATTAGCAGATTTGGCCCCCTGCACTGCGCCGCGCGCCGGTCACCCTACATACAGTGTAATTTTATTGGCTCTCAAGGACTGCTGTCGGAACACACTGTTAGATGCTTGGCGACCGATTTTTTACTTGAGAATAGTAGCTAGCCGCTAGTGCGAACATTTGCAAACTTTCCACCATGCGGTGAAGTTCAAGCCTGCGGCGGGATTCGAACCACGGACATGCTGCACAGCAGTTCATAGCCAATGCCACTGAGCCAGCACTGCTTCTACTTGAGAATGGTAGCTAGCCGCTAGTGCGAACATTTGCAATCTTTCCACCATGCAGTGAAGCTCAAGCCTGCGGCGGGATTCGAACCACGGACATGCTGCACAGCAGTCCATAGCCAATGCCACTGAGCCAGCACTGCTTCTGGGTTGTTTCAAAACTGTATTGAACCCTGCCTGATACACACAAAACAGAACAATCAAAGCATAAGGTAAGTATTGGTTCTATTTACAGATGTTCTGTAAAAACGCGATTTCCAATAAAGAAGCTTACACAGCGGTGACTTTTAAGTCAATGATTCAATAAAATCCTTGCAGCGCAGTAGCAGAGCATTTTTTGAAGGCTCTACTTACTATTACACCTGGTTTATTTATTTAGTGTTAGGTAACAACGCGTGTTTGGTGTAAATCCATGCACATCATAGATAATGATACCTAACAATTCAATTTCATTCTAAATGGACGATATCGGCTCCGTAGAAATCGCTCGTTCCACTACGATCCCCTATTTCAGTCCCCTAGGGAACTAAACAACACTCACCATTCCTCTAGCACTCCCCCATAGGAACAGTGCTTACCAGTAGGTACAGCAATGTATCGAAAAATAGAAAGTGAAAAAAAAAATTACACAGGATGTCATGGAGTCGATTTTGATTACGTATTTTGGTTAATTTTTTTCTAAATATGTGTAGGAAATATGTTTAAAATGTCGACCGAACTATCTTGGTACCTCGTTATAATAAGTACAAAATGGTTACCTACTACCACAGAATAAAAAGCCTATTACCAGTTCGGTGGTCGCTCAGTGCCTAAAACTGCGTGAGTGTCGCGTTAAGTTCTGGCAGCTGTCCTTGAGAGTCAGTTCATAATATATTTAGCCTGGAAGTTTATTTTATTCTGTATAATATACAACATAATATAGGTAGCAGCTTTCGAGCCCGTCATCACGGACGGAGGTGATTTAAAGTACGCAAATGGTAACATACTTATTTTTCACAGCAATCAAGTTTACCTCTGACTATCGTCAGTAATCAGAAATAAATAAAAACACGATAGAATTTAAATTCACATATAACTTACCTTTCTAACTGGAATCCAATAAGAAAAGCAAACAGCATCCAGATATAACAGTAAACAATCAAAATCGATTGAATAATGTTTATTCGATTACGATTACAAAATACATAAAAACTAGACAAGTCACAAACCAGTTTTCTCAAATTCCAAAAGTTTTACAACAACACTTCTCGGTTTAAAACTATTTTCGTATAAATTATCGATTTAAAGCTCGATCTTTCGATTTTAAACTGGCACAAAACAAAGTTTTGTTTGAAAAAGTTAAAACATTCACTTCTAATTTCGCGCATGCGCGCAGGTAACGAGCAAAGCCAAGAAGCGCAACCGTAGACTGCCGCCCAATCGGCGTCTTGCGTTCTCCAGAGATCAAGTTATTACCCAAACGAGTTCGAGTGGTAGCTCAGCTGTCGTAAATTAGGTACATTGCGCGTACGTCGTCGTACAACCGGCTTCTACGCTCGATTTATAATACACTTTGCAATTAACAACTGTATATCATAGGCGTTAAAGTTGAGTTTACTATGTACAAGTCTTTCATTTTCTTTAGAAGGCTTCGATTGTTAACTGCTTTTCAAATGTTGTTCTTTATAAAACGTAGTAAGATTGATTTTATGATGGCAAACGGTAAACTTGATGCATTTTATTGTCATATCTTATATTGTGCTCAATGATCAGGGAGCTAGTGCAGAATATTGCTTGGTGATGTAAATCTTAACTTAGTGGTTCACCTTAGAAGAAATGTGTGGCCTCGGTTGGTATGCGGCGCGGTGCATGGCTGGAGTGGCTTGGCAAAAAGCACGAGCTGAATCTTTATTATTTTATTTGTTGACGTAACACCTGTTGACAAAGTTCTCTTGTGCATCCAACCACTTAGCAGGTAGGTACTAAATAAAATTATGCTTATGTCTAAGCTACTTTTTGATATTTCAAGTGGCTTTTAAAAGCTACGAGTAATGAAAACTTATATACATATTATATAGGTATATAAATAGGAAACGGATCATTTTAGATAAAAATATTTAATATTAAATTCTTATAATAAACTGCTATTCAAAAAACTGGGAACTGGACAACTGGTAGAGCTAGAGAAGTATAACCACAGACCTAGGATTTTTTCGCTATGAGTATAACAATAAAAATATAGGAAGACATCTGTCCAAAAATAAAAAATAAACTGTCACACCATCTATCCAAACGTATAGGTAACTTTTATTACAAATTGTATGTTTAAGAATTGGGGTGCTAATTGGCTAAAAAAAATTGAGATCAACCATCAGATTAAGCTACTCGACACTAGATGGCGATAAACTAAATTAACGAATTTATCATCTTATATATAAAATTCTCGTCTAATATATTAGGTCCTTACATATGAAATTGGCGTTTTGTATGGGAGGAACAAAAAGTCGAATATTTTTTAATATAATATATTTAATTAATCAAAGTATGAACCATTATTTTCTATGCACTTTTGCCATCTCATAGGTAGTTCATTGATCCCTTTACTAAAAAAACCAGTCGGACGGGAATCAATAAAATCTTTGAAGGCGATTTGGACTGCCCCATCGGAGTTGAATTTTTTCCCTTGCAAGAAGTTATCCAAATTTCGAAAAAAATGGTAATCTGTTGGAGCAAGGTCCGGGGAGTACTGAGGATGTCTTAGACTTTCCAATTGAAGCTCTTCTAATTTAGTAGCCGTCTGTAGCGCAGTGTGTGGTCTAGCGTTGTCGTGAAGCAGCAGTGGCGTGGAGCGATTGACCAGCCTAGGTTGTTTAGCCGCTAGCTTTTCCATCATGGTTTGCAATTCCTGACAATAGACATCAGCCGTAATAGTCTGGCCAGATTTGAAAAAACTGTAATGAACAATACCGGCACTAGTCCACCAAACGCTTACAAGTAACTTTTTTGGGGTTAATTTTCGCTTGGGGCAGGATTTGGCTGGCTGGCCAGGATCTAACCATTGCGCTGAGCGCTTCCGATTATCGTAAAGAACCCATTTTTCATCACAGGTAATGATTCGGTTTAAAATACCTTCATTATTGTGCCGGTTTAGTAATGTAACGCAGCAGTCGACGCGCGTTTGCCGGTTTGTTTCAGTCAATTCGTGAGGTACCCACCTTTCAAGCTTTTTAATCTTCCCAATTTGCTTCAAGTGAATTAAAACAGTTTTATCACTAACACTGCAGCCTGCAGCTAACTCGGACGTGGTTTGCGATGGATCCGCTTCCACAATAGCCTTCAACTCTTCATTATCAACTTGAGTCTCAGGCCGTCCACGGGGCTTGTTCTGCAGGTCGAAATTTCCAGAACGAAAACGTTGGAACCAAAAACGAACTGTGTTTTCTTTTGCAACACGACCGCCATACACATCATTCACCCTTCGAGTTGTTTCCGCAGCACTAGTGCCACGGCGGAACTCGTACTCGTAAATAATGCGATATTTAAGGTTTTCCATTTTGTAAAATGAGTGACGCAAACAGAAAAAAACAGAAGAAAAAAAACAAATGAATGACGATCATCGAAGCACAAATACATGAGTCTATAGCTGTACAAATTTGAATTTGGAATTCCTTACCAAAGAGGAGAAATTCGTGATTAAAGTGGCCAGTACGAAAAACGCCAATTTCATATGTAAGGACCCAATATAAAATTCTCGTGTCACAGTTTTCGTTGCCATACTCCTCCGAAACGGCTTGACCGATTTTGATGAAATTTTTTGTGCTCATCCGGTATCTATGAGAATCGGCCAACATCTATTTTTCATCCCCCTAAATGTTAGGGGTAGTCCACCCCTAAATTATAATTTTTATTTTTTAGAAAATTTTTTAATTTCTATTTTTTTATGATACAACATACAAAAATACATACAATCCTCAATTTTCACTCTTCTACGATCAACCCTTATTTTTTAATTTATTTATATGGCAAAACAACGTTTGCCGGGTCAGCTAGTTTGATATATTAGGTCCTTACATATGAAATTGGCGTTTTTCGTACTGGCCACTTTAATCACGAATTTCTCCTCTTTGGTAAGGAATTCCAAATTCAAATTTGTACAGCTATAGACTCATGTATTTGTGCTTCCATGATCGTCATTCATTTGTTTTTTTTCTTCTGTTTTTTTCTGTTTGCGTCACTCATTTTACAAAATGGAAAACCTTAAATATCGCATTATTTACGAGTACGAGTTCCGCCGTGGCACTAGTGCTGCGGAAACAACTCGAAGTGTGAATGATGTGTATGGCGGTCGTGTTGCAAAAGAAAACACAGTTCGTTTTTGGTTCCAACGTTTTCGTTCTGGAAATTTCGACCTGCAGAACAAGCCCCGTGGACGGCCTGAGACTCAAGTTGATAATGAAGAGTTGAAGGCTATTGTGGAAGCGGATCCATCGCAAACCACGTCCGAGTTAGCTGCAGGCTGCGATGTTAGTGATAAAACTGTTTTAATTCACTTGAAGCAAATTGGGAAGATTAAAAAGCTTGAAAGGTGGGTACCTCACGAATTGACTGAAACAAACCGGCAAACGCGCGTCGACTGCTGCGTTACATTACTAAACCGGCACAATAATGAAGGTATTTTAAACCGAATCATTACCTGTGATGAAAAATGGGTTCTTTACGATAATCGGAAGCGCTCAGCGCAATGGTTAGATCCTGGCCAGCCAGCCAAATCCTGCCCCAAGCGAAAATTAACCCCAAAAAAGTTACTTGAAAAATATTCGACTTTTTGTTCCTCCCATACAAAACGCCAATTTCATATGTAAGGACCTAATATATGTAAGCATTTTGCTGATACAAAAAATTACATTGGTACCTACTTATTACATAATAAATATGAATGGTTTTTTTAAACATTACTTCAATTGTTAATATTCTATTTAGGTAGACGGACGTGCTCATTGCTATTATAAATGATAGGCACGACTATCTGTTACTGCGTGACTAATAATTTCTACCTTTATCCGATTAAGTATTCAGAAGTTTTTTTTATGTTATTGTGACGGTGCAAGCCCGAGGCCCACCTGATGTTAAGTGGACAAACCTCTGCCTATAACAGACGCATTTCGTCAACAACCAATTGCACTGTGCCCGTCACACTGAGGCGTCCAGTTGTTAGGTCTCATTAGCCTGTAATTTTTCTGGCTCTCAAGGACTGGTGCCGGAACACACTGTTAGGTGCTTGGCGACAGATTTTCTACTTGAGGGTGGTCGCTAGCCAGGCGGGCATTCATAAAATGCCCTTCCACCATGCGGTGAAGCTCAAGCCCGCGGTGGCATTCGAACCATGGACCTGCTGCACGGCAGCCATCACTGCTTCGACTGTGAAGTGCTGACTACATACCCAGTACCATCTATTTACCTAATTATCTTTTCGAAGGAACGAATCTACCTACACACATATATTTGATCACTCTGCTTTTGTTGACTTTCGCATGATTGTTGATAGAGAAACTTCCGCTGTCACTCACGTAACTTTAGCTTCGCTTCCGTCAACAAAACGAACGTGACTGCCTTGTTGATGAAATAAACGTAGTCGTCGCTTCCTTTTTTTTTTTATTATGATTGACCTTTTTTATTTCTGATTGTCTAGCCTTTGACAACTATATCACTTGAGTTGTTACATTATTCTTTGTTAGCATCAAAATGTTGTTAGCATCCAATCGTAGTACATTAGATTTGGTAATAAATTGAAATTAGAGATATAAAAAAAATAGCAACTCTCTAAGGGAAGGGAAGAGAAGCTTCCACACACCTAACTACCTACCTAAATAAGGAGGCTCTAAACACAAATCAAACCAGTAGGTATGGAGCGTTCAGTAAATTCTAAATAAATTATTTTATTTACCAAAAATACACAAAACTTTACAGGGGTTGCTCGCTAGCACCAGGAACTGAGGGTAATTTAATATTTGAAACTTTTCAAAAATATGCCTAGAGCGAGCGAGCAGCACTGAACTATTTTCTACATTAAATTAAAAATTAATCGCCTCAATTATAATTTCTGTGTGGCAGCAACGTAGACCCACAAACAATTAGTGCCTTTGAATATAATAGTTTAATATTTAGAATGAATTACAGTAATAAAACCAGCTTGCTCAAGAAAATTATGTCTCTCAGGGGGTAATATCATGAGTCGTATAAGGTGAAAGATGAATTCCGTTTTAAAGTAAGATAAGGGCGCCACCCGGCTATGTAAAACCGGGAAAATATATAATTACCGGATCGGTGTGATGATTTACCGCGTTGGAGGGAAGTTTCCGCATTGGTCAGCAGCCCTAGTGGATCAGGGACGCAAAGCCGAGCGCTGACAGGTTAAACCGCACGGGCTGTCTGCCGGAGCTGGGGGGTAATGGTACGTGGTTAGCCTAAGACCCCTAACCATTAACCTCCTTTTGGGAGGTTGGAAGGCGTTTATATCGTAACGGTGACACGTCACGAGTCTCCTCTTTGAACGCAATTTCAGGCAGTATGTATAGTCCAGAATTCCGATGCTTAGTTGAGCACTGTCCTGACGGTCCAGCCCTGAAAATATCGAAATTTGTTTATGAATTGCCAAACCAAGAGCCGCTAGGGCACACCACTGGAATCAAGACATAGTAGAAAGATTCAACTATGATCGAGACTTACCTTGCAGCAGGCAGTGCTGTTCTTGGTGTGAGGGGCGGGAGCAGAGAAAAAAGTCAAACTCGGCCTTGCAGCCCTATTTATGTGCTGCGGCCTTCTAGAAACTTCCTTGAAGAGGGGGAAAAAAAAACAAAGACTATTAATTAATAATATTACCAACTTTCAGATAAAAAAGCCTTATTAATCTGCGCCTAGGGATGCCAGGATTGCTGCAATGAAATAACCAATTCCTACAGAGAGGGTCTTCTTTGCGAAAGCTCGCCTGGCTATCTAGAACCATGCGAACGAACGAACTATAACCTATTACTTGCTTAACTTGACTTTTATTCAAGATAGTTCAAAACGACATACTATTAGGGTTATACTTACGAGCTAGAGACTCCTGATATAGATAGACGAAGAAAACAGTATAACAGGACGAAAAGTACCATCAAGGCAAGGGGATATGACACAGCCACACATCCCAAGTTATACCACGTGAATAAAGAACGGAACAGAATGAAAGCTTCACTACTACAGGTACAGCTATGTGTGGGTGTCCAGTGTGGGAGACGCGCGCAGGTTGGAGCACATGACTGAAGAACAGGATGAAAGCTACGACATCTTGGTCCGATCCTGAGCTGGAGCTCATCTGCACTCGAGCGGGCGCCAACACCAAGCACAAGTGCATAAAAGTGATTATTTTACATTGATGTAACGCTCAATGTTATTTTATTTTTTGAAGCGCTCGTAGCGAATTTTACTTAGCTGTTCTCAACCGATCAGCAAAGTTAAGCAACGTCGCCCGCGGTCATGAGTTGGATGGGTGACCGCTAGTGACATTACTACTGAGCGTTTCCGTGCTTCGGAGGGCACGTTAAGCCGTCGGTCCCGGTTGTTGTCTTAGGATGGCAGTCGTTATAGCATGGTGGTAGGGCATTTTGCGAATGCCCGCCTGGCTAGCTACAACCCTCAAGTAGAAAAACTGTCGCCAAGCACCAAACGGTGTGTTCCGGCAGCTGTCCTTGAGAGCCAGTACTTCTAGGTTAGCCTGAATAACATCTTCGACCACACCATCACTTACCATCAGGTGAGATAGTGGTCAAAGGCAGGTTAGCCTCGAAGATGTTATTCAGGCTAACCTAGAAGTACTGGCTCTCAACATCAGGCATACAAAACAATATTTTTTTTTATATATTTCATGTAGGAAGTTTGCTTGGATCTTCTTTATAAGGGCTTAGTCCCGAAAGCTCCTTTAATTTCCCCTTCATGGGGATTTAAACTTTTAGGAGCAAAATCCCCTTTAATCAGTAATCATAAATCCACTCGGACGAGTGGAGTAGGCAGAGTATTATTTTCGCTTATCACGCGATAGTGCTTGTTATTTAAAAATAAGCAACGAGTTATTCGTAGGAAATAAGGCACATGCCTACATTATTTTGTCGAAACAATGTGAGTCAAAGCGGAACATTGTTCAAATGTCAGTTTGAATTTTAATTAAAGAGATATTACTCACAATATTTAATTACCTCGGAGCTGAGTGGATAAAACCCATTTTAGCCTCGGGTTAAATATCAGCCCTCGCCTTTGACTCGGCTTGCTAAACGGCTAGGCTCAAATAGCATGTTTAATGCACTCGTTATACATGTTACTATTGCTTTAAAATAACAAAATAAGCCGATTTCAAACACAAAATATTCTAAAACAAAAAATTCACTAAAAAGTAAATAAACCTAACCATTTTATTATAAAAACTAACGTGGTTTTCACTCAAATAAGTAAATAATACGGGATAACTCACGTGAATAAGTCAGATAGCTCCGACTATAGTTTCAACTACATCCAGTGGTCTTTTTCAAGGAGAGCTCGGGAGTGCTCAGCGATACGTCAACGCGAGCGTCGCGAGCTCTCCTGGAAAAGGCCACCGGATGTGGTTGAAACTATAGTCGGAGGTATCTGACTTATTTACGTGGGATATCCCGTATTATTTAATAAAAGCAAACCATCGTAGTTTTTCTTTTTCATTTTACATCGACAAGTTTAAAAGAGAACATCATCAATGTAGTCGAAGTCAATTTAATACACAATATAAGTGATCTGATAATTCAAATACCTCCCGTCAGATCTGACTCAAATTTAAATGGAAACACACGACGAGCCAGTTTTCGTGTTAAAAAAAAAACAAAATCTATCAAAAATCAAATCAAACAAAAAAATACAGTCGGATTGAGAATCTCCTCCATTTTTAAAATCGGTTTAAAATCTAAAAAAATGGGGAACGCCATTTGTCGATTTTATTTAGACCTTTTTTTTGTTACGAGCTCGATCTTAAAAACTTCACTTGTTATGAATGAATTAGGTAGGTTCTCGTATATCCATATCTCCCTATGGGAGAGTAAAGTACCAGGTGAGCAGCAACGCCTTTTGAGGTCTCCAAGACCCTACCTTGAGCTTCTGGCTATAGTATATACTGCATGTGTCAGCTGGAGACCACAACGTCAGCTAACACACTAATAATCACACGTAGCATCGAAGTTTATTAGGCACCTAAATTTTGAGTTGGTATTCATAATTGCACTAAATATGCCCTAAATATTGGCGTATTCAGAATTAAGAAATTTCAATTGAGTAAGCTGGACACATCTGCGCTCGACTATGCAACCGTTCTCTATAACATTTATATCGCGTACTATAAAGATTTGGAGGGATTTTCCCGCCGAGGTCTTTCCTCTGCGTTACAATATAGGGTTGTTTAAAAAGGGCGTCATAATGTTTCAGAGGTCGGCTGCGCGTTGGTAACTCATATGGTGTTACAGACCTCCATAGGCGACGCTGTCCACTTTCCATCAGGTGGGCCGCCTGCATGTCTGTCTACTTATAGGCAATAATAAAAAAAGACGCCTGCCAAGAATGGCGATTATGGCAAAACCCTCTACTGTAGGTTTCTTTATTTCAACGGTGGATGTTATCGATTTAGATTATACTTACCTTCAATAGAAAAAAAACAATATTGAAAACTTTGTTTATTCACGGTTGTTTATTCGCTAAATGGATACAATTGTACATAGTTATTTATGTTTATGTATATAAAACAATTTACAGCCAAATGCAAAACTGAGATCAATTTTGAAATTCATTATGTAAGCAGGTATTGTAGATAATTTCTTTAAATAAAAATAATTCATAGCCGAAAATAATAACATGTACCAAATCCTTATTAAAATAAAAGTACTAGTTTTTTTACTTATGTATAGACCTCGAGTACAGTTTTTTTTTATGCCTGATAGGTTAGCCTTTGACCACTATCTCACCTGATGGTAAGTGATTATGTGGTCGAAGATGTTGTTCAGGCTAACCTAGAAGTACTGGCTCTCAAGGACAGCTGCCGGAACACACCGTTAGGTGCTTGGCGACAGATTTTCTACTTGAGGGTGGTAGCTAGCCAGGCGGGCATTCGCAAAATGCCCTACCACCATGCTATAATGACTGCCATCCTAAGACAACAACCGGGACCGACGGCTTAACGTTCCCTCCGAAGCACGGAAACGCTCAGTAGTAATGTCACTAGCGGTCACCCATCCAACTCTTGACCGCGGGCGACGTTGCTTAACTTTGCTGATCGGTTGAGAACAGCTAAGTAAACTTCGCTACGAGCGCTTCGTCATAAGGAACACATAAGGACAACTGAGAGTTGTGCCAAAGAAAACTACTATTTCGGATGGCACAAGTCAACTAGTTGTGTAAAACTCTTCTTTGTAGATAAGTACTGTGTCACATAACATTATTCAACTGATCATATATATAACATAGTAGGTATATTTAGGGCCTGTTTCAGAATGTCCGAGTAAGTTCCGGTTATACTACCCAGAACATATAACTGAATGATAAAAATGACACTTAACATGCAGCGCGTTTCAAGCTTTAACCGAGGGATAGCCTAAATCGATGACTGTGAAACGCAAAGATAGTGTTTTATTTATTAAATATGTTCTGGGTAGTATAACCGGAACTTACTCGAACATTCCGAAACAGGGTCTTAGACTGTATAATTTAACTAAAGAATAATATTAACAGACATTTATCAATTTAAAATACAACTTGAACCCATTTTTTTCTGTTTTCATGTAAATAAACCAATTTTGTCATACTTCTTAATATGATGACAAGCACAAACGCGTTCCAAGCGAAAATTATATTTACAAATGAATTAAGCACAAAATTTATTCCCGGGCGGTAATCAAACCCGCGTCCTCCGCTTTCATCATATCATTAAGCCATCTAAATTTATGCTCCAATCATTAATAAATGTAACTTTGACCTTGTAAAAAAAATGTCATGTGCAAATTGAAACGTAAACAGAAATTTTTAAGGAGAAGATTTTACCATACATACATCACTATGTTAAATCATTGCTAAAACCCTCTTTTGCATTAAAAAGTCGAATTAAATTTGCAAGGAGCAACGTAGTGGTAGTGCCCGTGGGGTGCCGGGCTAGAACGTCACCCCCCTATCTCTACCCGTGGGTGTCGTAAGAGGCGACTAATGGCAACACACCAGAATGTGGGCAGCAGCGCTTTCTAAGGAACTGATATCCCGATTGATAGACGAACAGCGATTGCCAAGACGCCTGCCAAGGGTGGGGAACCCCCCTCCTTAATGTGTTCAGCAGTGGACAATCTGGATGATGCAGTAACGTCGTGGTACGAAGTCATGGTGAGGGTGTCGTAGTGATCAGTACTTCAACTGGTAGTATAATATATATATATATATACACCGTGTCCCAAAATTCAACGATAAGCCGGCATCGGTGCATGGACCTACTCATGACTACTCGGGAAAAAAAAAAAAAAAATTATAACTGTTTTTTTTTATTAATTACAGAGACTTTTATAAATTTCATCGATATTCTATACCCATTATGCTATTTTCAACTACCATGACCACAATTTTTGACATATTTTTGATATTTTTTGTGCATTAGCAACCTAAGAAGGACGGCTATCTACCACAATCCTTTAAAATTACAGAAAGTCTGTAGTTATTTTACAAAAATCATTAAAAAAAAAAAAATTTCTTATAATTTTCATAGATTTTAACATTCTATGCACTTTCTATAGTCTGGGTTAAAAAAAAAAGTACGCACACTACCATGGCAAGTTTTATTAAAAGTTGGCGCAACTTTATAAAAGTCTCTGTAATCAAAAAAAAAAGAGTTATAATTTTTTTTTTATTTTTTCCCGAGTAGTCATGAGTAGGTCCATGCACCGATGCCGGCTTATCGTTGAATTTTGGGACACGCTGTATATAGGTCAAAGGCTTACCTATCAGGCATAAAAAAAACTAGAATGATAATGAAAATTAACTACATTTAGAAATTGGATCTCTATAATAGGTGTCCTAGGTCAGTAGTTATTTATAAGGGGAGTGTTCTGAGAAACTCTTCGATTTACTACCTGCAGCTCAATTTCGCCATCGGACGTCCCGACAAAGCATGATGTTTCATCAATTTCATGTCGACGTCTGGAAGTCCACAACTTTGCGATTTTCACGGCATTTTCTACCTCGCACTGCCACAATATGGAACCAGCTGCCAGGTGCAGTATTTCCGAACGGATACGACTTAGGGGCCTTCAAGAAGAGAGCATATTCCCTCCTCAAAGGCCGGCAACGCATCCTCGATGCCTCTGGTGTTGCGGATGTTCGTGGGCGACGGTGATCACTTACCACCAGGTGAGCCCCCTACTTGTTTGCCCTATTATCCCATAAAAAAAAACTTCAATTACAATTTTAGATAAATAAGTATCCATTTCAATTTGGAATGGTAGGTGAAGAAATTGTTTACAAAATGCATGTGGTACAAAAAATGCATGTTGTTTACATATTAAGCTATTTCAAATTTTATAACAAAAATTCATTCAAACCCACAGCCAGGCTACAAACGGCCTGAAGACAGTCAAACAGACCGTTTTGTTAACCTTTATTTATTTTATTTATGCATGATAGGTTAGCCTTTGACCACTATCTCACCTGATGGTAAGTGGTGATGTGGTCGAAGATGTTGTTCAGGGTAACCTAGAAGTACTGGCTCTCAAGGACAGCTGCCGGAACACACCGTTAGGTTAGCTTGGCGACAGATTTTCTACTTGAGGGTGGTAGCTAGCCAGGCGGGCATTCGCAAAATGCCCTACCACCATGCTATAACGACTGCTATCCTAAGACGACAACCGGGACCGACGGCTTAACGTGCCCTCCGAAGCACGAAAACGCTCAGTAGTAATGTCACTAGCGGTCACCCATCCAACTCATGACCGCGCGCGACGTTGCTTAACTTTGCTGATCGGTTGAGAACAGCTAAGTAAACTTCGCTACGACCGCTTCAACCTCACCTGTTTAATTATCTACATAAATTTCAGTACAGTAACACATTTAACATTTATGTATACCATTAACATTTTGTACTAAGACTATATAATTTAAACACATAATAAATAATACTTAATATCTCTATTATCTATTACTATTATAAATTTAGTATCTAATTACCAAAAATAAAGACTAGATTAATTACACACACTTGATTACATGCTGCTATTTTAGCTATGGTAGCTAAATAAACGATTTAAATATATGCAATAATTGAAATTCTCGTGAGTGGCACACATATTTAAATATTATACATTAAACCGACAAAAACACTCACGTTGAGGATCAAATACGTCTCGCGGGTTTCGAGCATATCAGATGCTCATCATCAGGGCGAGTGCGCAGCTGCGTCTGCGAGCTCCCGGCGGGAGACTGCTCGAAACCCGCGAGACGTATTCGATCCTCAACGTGAGTGTTTTTTGCCGGTTTAATTTATAATATTTAAATATATGCAATAATGCTCACAAAATTCCAATTTAATGAGTTCCACGTACGTATTTCCGAAACAAAGTGTAGTTTCGTGTGTTAGTTTTTGTTGAATGTATGGAAAAACACTTCTCAATAGTAATAATAACAAATATTTTAAGAAAACATCAAATTAGTATTTTAATAAAACATATAATATATCTAGTGACAATTCCGCCTAATTGACCTGTTAAGCCGACGTGACGTCACAAACGCCACGTAGCCAAACTGGGAGAATTTCCGACGCGTTTCGCTTCTACACGAAGCATCCTCAGGTCTTGACTCTACGAGCGCACGATCGAGAACTTTCTCGAGCGCACGAACAGCAACTTGTCATTAGATATATTTTTTAAGTGTTTTATTAAAATATTTTGAAAATATTTGTTATTATGAAATATATATTTTCGCAAAGTAACATATGAATCTATTAATTATCTTACGTCTCAATAGACTTGTCATACAAAAATACCCCACACCCACAAACTATATAACCCCAGCGGAACACCTGCTTCCTGGTAACGAACTGCTGGCCAATTTGGAAGTCACTCAACAGACTCCGTACCCAACTTGGTCGTTGCAATAGCAATCTGGCCAAATGGGGAATAAAAACAAGATGTGGAATGTAAATGTGATGCCCCTGAGCTAAATATGGCACACTTACTGTCATGTCCCCAGTGCCCGACCACCTGCACACAAGATGACCTCAAATAAGCATCTTACAGGGCCGTGGAGGTGGCCTCTCATTGGGCAAACATTATCTAAGAAACCAATGAATAGACACGGCTTAAGACTGGAGGGAAGTCTCGAATTTTCATGCAAAAAGAGAAAACGTTTCTACCCCCCCTAAACAATCACCGATTTTGATGATTTTTGGAAATGTTATACATGTTCAATATCCAGGTTTATAGGATTTGATTTTATTAAAGGAATTTGAATTTATGGGTATTATAATACCGATATTTTCTCAAAGTTTGTGAATTGTTTGTATGAAAAATAATGATAAATAAAGAAAAAGGAAAACCTATAAACCTAGTTTATTCTGTCAGTTATAAAATAAGACCAACATTTTTAGATTTGATTAATGTTTACTATTGCAGAAAAGTTTTCTCCCAGAACGCAAAACTAAGTCAAAACTTGAAGAAGCTGCAATTGTCCTTATTACACAATTCTGTTCGGGGTTTAGCGACGAGAAAGCATCACTTTGTTAAAATGCATTTTGATCTTTGGGAGCTCCTCTTCCCGTTCCTCTTAAGTATTCATATTTCTAAAAACGATTATATTAGGCCTTAGGAAAAGGTTTATATATGCAGTCTATAATGTCTTTATAAATTCACATGATCCCTTATATTAATCGTATATACATACGTTTTGTGTAGTAATGAGAGGCGCATTTATGTATATTTAAAACGTTTTTTAGACTCGTTACGGCCAAAATTGTATTAAGCAATACATATTTGCAGTGAACCGGGGAAATTAGTAGAGTACTATATTTTTGTAGTGCGCTGTACATTTCTATAAGTCGCAATGCCTGAAACCATTTTTCACATCTATATACATTTATAAATAAAACCATAACCTTATGGCAGCGTACACGTATCTTTACGGCTTTTTATCGGCATCGCCTCAACTCTTGCCGTTCTGTATTCTTTATATATAACTCGACTACAATGCAGACTAATCAACGCCGTATCGGCAATCGGCATCGCATCGAATCGGGACCATGTCAGAATGCAGCTAGGCAAGACGTTGATACGGTGTGTCGCTGAAGCGATACGTCGACGTTGTCCTTTAACACTGATGATACTCTTTATATACGTATATAATTTCAAAGGTAATGCGGATATAACAAAATTCTGTACAAAATTGATATCAAGTATAATCTAAAACTTAATTCCCACGGTCCGTGGTTACTCGGTCCGGTTGGCTAACAGATTCTACTTAGAGAGCATTTTGTTACAGTTGCATCAATAATTAATTATTGTTTTGTGATGAACATCCATGAAATCGCGGTCTTTGGAAAATTACTCTAGCAATTAAGTTAAAAATTGGGTACTGGTGGCACTTGCGTAAACGAGGAAACGCGAATTATGTGTAAATTGTCATACAAAAACCAAGTTAACCAGACTTTAACTATCGCATTCACGTTGGTGCAAGAAGCACTAAGCTATGTTATAGTTTTTCAGCGGGATAAACTAAAATTAAACAGAAATTAGTGTTGTTTTTACAAGAATACTCTAAATTTAAAACTCTCAATATAAGGAAGTTTATCTGTTCAAATTCAAATCCAACGCCATCTATGAACAGAGCACAGTACCAGATTCCGGACTAGCAGATTGAGAACTTGAAATCAAGATGAGATTGTAAATCCTCTTTATGCAAGGTTGCCTGTAAGAGATTGCTATAAGCCGCCCATTGTCCAATCTAATTTCTTAATTTGTTTGTTATTTTTACTTAAGATTGTTGAACAATAAATATTGTATTTTTGGTGAAAACTGGGTGAAAAGTACCAGGCAATCATAAGCCCATAAGATGTTACCTAAAACAAGGGTTCTGAAGGAAATATCACAAAACTTTTTGATGTTGCAGTTGATGGGTAAAAAGTACCAGGCAATCATAAGCCCATAAGATATTACCTAAAACCAAGGGTTCTGAAGGAAATATTATCACAAAACTGTTTGATGTTGCAGTTAATGTGTAAAAAGTACCAGGCAATCATACGTCTATAGGATATTACCTAAATCAGGTGTTCTAAAGTAATATATTATTATCACACAAGTTTTTCATGTTGGCACCCATCAACTGGGTAACATTATTAGTTAGAAATTACTATTTTCTTACGTCCAACATACCCCGTGGGGTGCCGGGTTAGAATAACACCACCCCATATCTTCCCGAGGGTGTCGTAAGGGTAAAAACTGGAAGAGCAGCGCCTTCTAAAGAACTCCCTTCTTACAGTGCTATACCCAAGCCGCCTGCCAATTGTGGGGATTACGGCAAATACCTCCTTAATAGGCTAGGCCGGGCGAAGATCCGGCTGATACAGTAATGTCCAACTATTTAGTTGATCCACGGGGAATAAAAACCGTTGTACATTTCAGTTATACACGGGGCTATTACTGGCCAAGAATTGGAGCGTCCTTCGCACAGAGGTGCCTGGCAACAGATTTTCAACTACCAAAGTGGCAGGCTCAGACCCTGCGACCACCTGATACAAAATCGGCTTTCTATACCACCAGGCTATCAGCGCATCGGTGTAACTTATGAATTAAGTATTATTGTAAAGTTAAGTCAGTTCAATCCGGTACGATCCAGCTGTCGTATATGTATTGCCAGTCGATATTTTTGAAGTACGGATGCCTTTTGATTTCTTCGACGCCATCTTTGCCGGCGCCGAGTCGTTCCGCAGGGTAGAATGTTAAAAGCTGAAACATTAAAGGTATTACTGTGAGTTTTGTTGTTTATAGGTTTAAAAAAAACACGTCAAGTGCTTGTACAATACTAACATAAATTATATTTTGTTGCTGGTATATATTAAACAAAAGACATGATCTTATTACTTTGTTTTAGATCTACTTTTGAAGCGCGCGTAGCGAAGTTTGCTTAGCTGTTCCTAACGGATCAGCAAAGTTAAGCAACGTCCGCCGCGGTCATGAGTAAGATGGGTGACCGTTAGTGACATTACTACTGTGCGCTTCCGTGCTTCAGAGGGCACGTTAAGCCGTCGGTCCCGGTTGTCGTCTTAGGGTGGCAGTCGTTATAGCATGATGGTAGGGCATTTTGCGAATGCCCGTATGGCTAGCTACCACCCTCAAGTAGAAAATCTGTCGCCAACCACCTAACGGTGTGTTCCGACAGCTGTTCTTGAGAGTCAGTAATTCTAGGTTAGCTTGAACAACATCTTCGACCACATCATCACTTACCATTAGGTGAGATCGTGGTCAAAGACTAACCTAGGAGTCATAAAAATAAATAAACCTTCAAAGTTCAATGCCTATTTAGGGTTGTCAAAATAGTCGTAAATTTGTATAGCGGTAGGACATTATGACTGCCAGGCTAGCTACTACCGTCAAGTAGAAAATCCGTTGCCAAGCACCTTACGGTACGTTCCAGCAGTAATTATAGGTTAACCTGCAACATCTGCGACCACTTACCATTAGGTGAGTGTAATAGCTATACTATCAGGTATAAAAAACGCAAACACAATTTTAAACTTTTCTTGGATAAACTCTTTGTACTACAAAATGTTGTCATCTACCTATCTAAACAAATACATAACCTCGTTACGTTCGACTTCGGTGTGCGCGTCCAACTAGCTTTTTTTAGATATAACATATAATAAATAGTTTCAGGCGTTACTTTGCGGAAATCCATATTTAATAATAACAAATATTTTAAAAATATTTTATGAAAACATCAAATTAATATTTTAATAAAACACTTAAAAATACAAAAATATATCTAGTGACAATTCCGCCTAATTTTCCTGTTAAGCCGACGTGACGTCACAAACGAATTTTCGACGCGTTTCGCTTCTACACGAAGCATCCTCAGGAGGTCTTGACTCTACGAGCGCACGATCGAGAAAAGATATATTTTTGTATTTTTTAAGTGTTTTATTAAAATATTAATTTGATGTTTTCATAAAATATTTTAAAAATATTTGTTATTATTATATAACATATAATTTAGTTTTAAGAAATGTATGTACCTGAGTGAGTAACGATTCCTCCTCTACAGACATTCCGTCAGGCAACTGCAGTATAGTGTGTGTACTGAATACTGTCCGGTGGTAGTACGATAGTGGCTGGAAGAATAACAAAACGGCTTAATAATGGCTTAGAAGTATCACTATGTGTTTGAAGCGCTCGTAGCGAAGTTTCCTTAGCTGTTCTTAACCGATCAGCAAAGTTAAGCAACGTCCGCCGCGGTCATGAGTTGGATGAGTGACCGCTAGTGACATTACTACTGAGTGTGCTCGTGTTTCGGAGGGCACGTTAAGCCGTCGGTCCCGGTTGTCGTCTTAAGATGACATTTTTCTAATGTCCGCCTGGTGAGCTAACATCCTTAAGTTGAAAATCGGATTTTTTGGAAGACTACTTCCGTTTTAAGGCATACCTTAAAAAGGACTACAAAAATTCCGATTTTCCAATCCAATACTGTAGTACATTATTTTGATCTATCTCGTAGGGTTCAATCAGCGTTTCATCACAAGTGACGAATTGCACTGAGACATACAGTTATTAAGTCTCAGTCTCACGATCAATTCTATATTATGATAAAGATAAACAAAAAAACTCACCACGCCACATATAAGTTGATACATAACAGCTCCAAAACTCCAGAAATCGCAAACATTTTCGGCGCATTCGTTGCTTTCGTCTATAATTGCATTGACATATAGCTCCGGTGCGATATACATGTTGATATCTGATGAGAACCTAAGTTCCGGAGCTGACCGAAGTTTGGAGAGGGTCATGTCTAGTCCCGGATATGAGTAGAAATATGTGAGGATTATTTGACCCCGTTCGCCTAGGAGAATGTTCGAAGGGTTGAGATCTCTGAAACAAAAAAAAAATTGATTCGTATAATCAATTTACTATTTTTTTTTTATGCCTGATAGTTTAGCCTTTGACCACTATCTCACCTGATGGTAAGTGATGATGTGGTCGAATATGTTGTTCAGGCTAACCTAGAAGTAGTTAGTTTTCTATATCGTTCCTGCTGAGACTTAGATGTCGTTAAGATGATGTTGTCATAGGTTTTCGCGATTATTACTGTGACTCCCGTGGGGTCACCCCTGTTTAAAGTTGTTTAATTACTATGTCTATAAGATGACTTTAAGTAATGATAGGATTCATTCTTACCAAGACATCTGTGTATAAAATACTAGCTTTTACCCGCGGCTTCACCCGCGTGGACTATCCCTTAGGAACCGTCACCGGTTTTTGGGAGCCGTGTAAAACGTGTCATATACAGGGTTACTGTTAATTTGCCAACAACCTCTTAGGGTTGACTTCTGCTAGTCTTAACAAACATTTTGAGATATTTTTTATTTTGTTTAATTATTTTTTTTTGTCACCTGATGTTAAAAGTCTCTTGTGCCTGTAATTTCATATTTCATATTACTGTTACGAGCTGAGGGTTCGGGATAAATAATGCAATACGTTTTCGGCAAACTGACACCTTTATTCACAGTTCTACAGTCACTTAACACTTCACTGAACACAACACTAAAACACTGACTGTTCGCACTTTAAAGATCACTAATCACACACTTCACTCAATTTAACTATTCGCGCTTGGAGCACTTGGTCCAAAAGTAATCGCACTGTAGCTTGTATCGAACTCAAAGTAAGACTGACTCATCGGCCCGGACCCGACCCTATTTATACCCAAAAGTCAAAGCTACCAGAATATTCTATACTAGTCTAGATAGAAAAACAATAGGGGCCATAAATCTCTCGTTTAACGTAAACAACTTTTGTATGCAATTCAATGGAAACTAACTACTACTTATGCTGTGGTTGTTTACTAGTTGCCTGAGAACAAAAGGCGACCCTATTTTTATAACATTTTTTTGTGAAGTGTAGGTACATTCTTTGTTTAGTTTAACTTGTTTATCGACCTTGGATTACTCTAGATTGTTCGAGTTCTTGCGCCGTAACACTGCCCCCTCCTAAGACATGCTCGTCCCGAGCATAGTTGGAACCACGGTATGGCGCCAATCGATCCACATGAACAATCTTAGAAACTCCTCGTTGACCCTTTCGTATCCGGTACGTGATGTCGTTGATTTTGTTCACCACCAGGTATGGTCCGTCCCATTTAGGCTGAAGCTTCGGTGACTTCCCTATACTGCGTACAGGATTACGCAGCATTACTTTTGAACCTTCTTGGAATCCAGGTTTAACCAGTTCTCCACTGTACTGGGTCTTCTTCATGTCGGAAATTCCATATTTGTATTGATCTTGACGCTCCCAGATATTCTTCTGTTTGCGGAGGTCACTCACAAAACCCTTTACACTGCTTGTTTGAGATGCTCTTCTAGTGGCACAAATACTGCATTTGTTACACCAGTCTACAACATCGCTCCGACAATGGATCCAATAAGCTCTCGAATCTTTGACAATGTCTTTCTCACTCCAGGGTGACTTCTTGAACATTCGTTGTGACATTGTCGTAGAATCTCACGAATTTTCGCTTCCGGAACAACCACTTGCAGGTGATAGTTATCGCCCCGAACATTCTCCCATTTGCGGCACAGCACACCACTATGGATCACCAAGCTGTCCCACTGCGCCCAATAAACCCTTGTTGCCATACCCATTCCAGCAACAACATTCCACTTGGGCCTTCCAGTGCCAGCTTCCATCCATGACAGAATAGGCCTGATATTCGCATCATCCTGCTGTGCACGTCGCATGGATTTCTTCCAGTCGTCGGTTATAACTGTTCTCACCATCCTTACTGGTATGACTTCCTTCACTTTGCCATCGTGAGTTTCTCTAATGTCGCTGCGTTCAATATTAGAGTGAAGTTCGTTGCGCTGCTGATTCCATCCTTGTCGCAGTCTGTCTTCCGATGTCAATTTCCATCTGGGGCAACTGGATCTCAAATGCCCTTTTTCTCCACAGCTGTAGCATCTCGGGCTGAATCTTGGATAATTTGTATCAGACAGTGTATCTCCTTTCCTGGTCCATTGCATATTCACACCAGTAGAAAGTTTTCTTTCCCATGTTCTGTCGTGTCTTCGGTCACTCTGGTGCGGGCAGTTATATCGCAAGTGACCCCTTTCTCCACATTCAAAACATCGAGGGCTGAATCCCTGGTTGTCATCACGGTAACGTTGTGTGGTAACCTCTCGAATACGATGTGATCGATGATCCTGCCGTACAGCTTCTACCTCCAAGGCATGGGCTAGGGCGTCCTTTATCGATTCATGATGACCCAGCCTCACTGCAGCTCTCACTTCTAAGTCACGTATCCCATCTACGAATGCTTGAAGTAGGATTCCGTCGATGAGTGCCGGTGATGATTGATACGCCTTCCGTACGAGCATTTCCACTTCCAGTGCCCACTGCTGGAGATTTTCACTGCTTCGCTGGGTTCGTTCTTTAAGCTGAGCGCGGAATACATGCTCCAGATGAGCATCACCGAATCTAGACTCCAATGCCTCCAGAAGTTGGTCAAACGCTATGTCTTTTCCAAGCGCCTCCAGAACTGTTAAGGCTTTGTCACGTAGGCCCAGAGTAAGCGCTGTCATAGCCTGCGCTTTAGTCCAACCGTTGGCCTGCACTACAGCCTCAAATTGAATTTTGTAGGCCGACCAAGAAGAGGTTCCGTCAAATGGGGGCACTTTGAACCCTCGAGGCGAAGGTGCGGGTGCCACTGGAGCTACCATGCTCTCTCCAGTTTTGAGAACGCTTAAAGATTTTTTTACGTCAGCGATCCCAGCTTCAACTTCTGCTATGCGGTTCTCGTGTTGCTGGACCTGATCTTCCATCACTTGAAGTTTCTTTCCAAATGTTGCATGCAGGTCTTTCATCAAAAGGGTCTGCTCCTCTTGGCGACGAATCTGATCTTCCTTGTCTTGTTGTAACTGCTCTTCAAGACGTCGAGCCTGCTCCTCCTGGCGGCGAGCCTGCTCCTCCTGGCGGCGGGCCTGCTCCTCCTGGCGGCGGGCCTGCTCCTCCTGGCGACGGGCCTGCTCCTCCTGGTGGCGGGCCTGCTCCTCCTGGCGACGGGCTTGATCCTCTTTGTCTTGTTTCAGCTGTTCTTCAAGACGCCGGGCCTGCTCCTCCTGACGTCGGGCCTGCTCCTGAAGCATTGCCATTAGTGCTGCAAAATCAGTTGCAGCCGGAGCAGCCATAGTCGAAGGGGTTCCCGAAGTAGTGGCGGCGGTTGTCTCTGTAGATGGTTGTTCTTCGGAGAGCACTGGTGGTGTAGCTCCTCCGAACCTTCTTTGGTCGATGTCCTGTTGCCGCTGACTCCTTGTTCGGATGCCCTCAACGTCGTCCTTTGGAAGCACAGGCATTATTTATCCCCAGTTCTGACACCAATTTGTTACGAGCTGAGGGTTCGGGATAAATAATGCAATACGTTTTCGGCAAACTGACACCTTTATTCACAGTTCTACAGTCACTTAACACTTCACTGAACACAACACTAAAACACTGACTGTTCGCACTTTAAAGATCACTAATCACACACTTCACTCAATTTAACTATTCGCGCTTGGAGCACTTGGTCCAAAAGTAATCGCACTGTAGCTTGTATCGAACTCAAAGTAAGACTGACTCATCGGCCCGGACCCGACCCTATTTATACCCAAAAGTCAAAGCTACCAGAATATTCTATACTAGTCTAGATAGAAAAACAATAGGGGCCATAAATCTCTCGTTTAACGTAAACAACTTTTGTATGCAATTCAATGGAAACTAACTACTACTTATGCTGTGGTTGTTTACTAGTTGCCTGAGAACAAAAGGCGACCCTTTTTTTATAACATTTTTTTGTGAAGTGTAGGTACATTCTTTGTTTAGTTTAACTTGTTTATCGACCTTGGATTACTCTAGATTGTTCGAGTTCTTGCGCCGTAACATTACTTTGCTCGATGTAAATTCAAAGGGAGCGCAGCGCAGTCCAGTGTTGCCGCGGCGAGTGCTCTTGGCTCGATTAGTTTAAATCTTTTTAATTTGTTATCGCCATATACGCATCGACCTGTTATCGCATAAACTCGTTGCCACTACGGTTACATGTGTGTGAGTGCACGGCTTGCAACTTGCAAGGTAGCAGCGTGCTCCTACCCCTCTCCTCTCGTCGTCACTCCACGCACCAGAAGCATCCGCGCTCTCTTCGTGTGTGCTCTATGTGAAAAGGAACGATTGTGCTAAACCGCGCCCGCGCCGCTTATATCTTTGGTGACCTTATTCATCATCGAATTACCTACACAAGGACACTGTGCTGTGACATCCGCATAGGAACAAAGTCATCAAGTTAAGGAGGAATTAAACAGGTGCGTGGAATTCTTTAACCTTTCCTTGTTGTATATCTTTTAGACGTGTACCTTCGCTCACCCATGTAATCAGCGCCCCTCTCAAAATACAGTCCATTAAAGTACATATATTGAAGAATTTAATTTAATTGACGCCATAAGCCTTAGGGCCATAACGCTTTCCGCTGGCTTGATATTTAGCCTATTCATAATTGTTCCCGTAAATCGTAGGTTTATAGGTCGTGAAGGTCGACCTATAAAACGATTACTTACCAAACTTTCCATAAAATTCCTTTCCTCATAGTTATATACTTGCCCCGCGTCTACCAGTTCAAACGTAGTGCCCCATGTCGAGTGTTGTAACATATCAATAGAGTACTCAGACGCAGTGGTGAAATTGTTTCCGTTACACTTAGGGTGCGTACCATTTGGAGTGAAATTCCCCATAAACGACCACACTCCCAAAAAGTTGTTCCACATGGGTCTTAGCATTATTTTCGCCATAAACGCTATGAAGCTACTGGAACAGTTTGAGTTACCTACATCAAATGTCAAAAGTGACAGAAGTGACAAATTTTAGTGGCATTCTTAGCGTTCTTATCCCAAATGGAACAGGGGAGAACAGTTACAAACGATCATAGTGATCACAACCATAGACGCAGAATGTATTTAAAGTTATCGAAAATAACGAAATTGGCGTCAAATGGAATACGCCCTTAGCGTCATAAGACAATATCGCAAATTCTTGCCAATTATGGACATCTATTGCCCTTTCTGCATATAAAATTTTTCACCAATTTTTACCACCTTAGGGGGTTGAATTTAAAAAAATCCTTTCTTAGTACACCCCTACGCATACAAACGAATACACCCTCCAAATTTCAAGTCTCTGCGACCAACGGTTTAGGCTGTTCGTTGTCTATCAGTCATCGAGTCAGGATTTTGATTCTTATATATACAAATAATACAATACCTCTCTGTTGCATTATTATTCGTTATTGTGATGAAGAAAATAAAACTAAAAGACCCTCTTGATGAAGTGATTCCTTCTGCATTACATCCACCAAGGATAAGACATCATATACTCATCAAGTGCAAATTTGTTTCAGGTTTGAACTTTTTTTTGTCTTTTGTACCAGTTTCTTAGTATACAATTTTTTGGACCGTTTTTTAAAGCAAGCATTACTTAATGTGATGTTTTTTTATTGCTGATAGGTAAGCCTTTGACCACAATCTCACCTGATGGTACGTGATGATGTGGTCGAAGATGTTGTTCAGGCTAATCTAGAATTACTGGCTCTCAAGGACAACAGCCTCTATTCGTAGCAAAATCTCCTCTTGCGACTTACCATACTCTCCTATTACTATATAAGATGGAATGTAAGAAGCGTTACCTGCAAATAACACCACTGTTGTGTAGACTCTCCAATGCAGTCAATATCTCCGCGCCCCACTTGCAGATGGCAGACGGAGGTAAAACTTCCCGCGGGTGTACTATCTGTAATGTCATAACAGACGTCCTGATTACCAATTAAAAATAATATCTTAGTTATTGTTTTTATGTTATTGTGACGGAACAAGCCCGAGCCCCACCTGATGTTAAGTGGATTAACCTCTGCCTATAACAGAGGCATTTCGTCAACGACGAATTGCACTGCGCCCGTCACACTGAGACGTACAGTTGTTAGGTCTCATGTGCCTGTAATTTCACTGGCTCTCAAGGACTGCTGCCGGAACACACTGTTAGGTGCTTGGCGACAGATTTTCTTGAGGGTGATCGCTAGCCAGGCGGGCATTCGCAAAATGCCCTTCCACCAGGCGGTGAAGCTTAAGCTCTGGGCGGGATTCGAACCATGGACCTGCTGCGCGGCAGTCCATAGCCAATGCCACTGAGCCATCACTGCTTCAAAAAATGATAGTCTTTAGCATTAATACTACATTACTGCAGAATCCAGTAAGTAAGCCTTCTTGGCCAAGTATGGGTTAACTGGACCGAACTGCAGGTGAGGTTCTCTTTACAACATAAGCGAATACTGCGTCTATATGGAACGTTACGATTAAAGTTTTCATACAGTAGTAGAAAAAAGTTTTTTTATAACTCACGTGACAAAAAAAAATAATTCAGCAACTGACCATGATCACTGCAAATTATTTCAAAAGTAGAAAAACAATAATGTAAATTATGCGCGACTAAAAAACCGATTCAAGTAGTTTAATCTGGAAAAGTTACTTCCTATTTCAGAGTATGAAAAAAAAAACTTACCCTATTAATACTGGTATTTTCACTTTCAACATCTCTATTTACATTCTTATCAACAACAACAGCTTCAACATCAACAGGCACATCTGTCAACGCTTTATCAACATTCAACAACAGCCTCTGAGAATTCAACACCAATTCATCAACACTGCTCCTATTATTATCACAATCTTTACATTCAACCGTTTCATTATCAACATAATCATTATGTCCAGCGGTTTCGTTATCAACATAACTGTTACAAACGGCTTCGTTATGTCCAACGGTTTGGTTATCAGTATAATCGTTATGTACAACGTTTTCGTTATCAACATAATCGTTATCAAGTTTTATGTTATTTTCTACGTCCAAGTTCTTCAATTTCGGTTCTGTAAATACGTTTTCTAAGTTAAGTTCTCTTGCCGGTGTATTTGGTATAGATTTTGCGTAGTTTTTGATGTAATCGAATAGTTTTTCTCCAGGGGCACAACCTAATATAAGAAATATTAGGTTGTTCGTTTCTATGTAAGCGTGTAAGGGCACCATGTATGGTATTACTGTGGGCAGTATCGGTGATCTAGTTTCTGAAGTCCTTTGTAAGAAATACTCGTCGAATTCAGTTAGATTGTTCGGTACTTTTTGTATAACCTGTAAAAATAAAAAAAAGCAATTTGATTATTAATTTTCATAAATATTATTGTACACAAGATGTTATTGAGGCGGAACAAGCTCGAGGCCCACATGATGTTAAGCGGACTAACCTCTGCCTAGTACAGATACATTCTAGCCCGGCACCCCACGGGTGGCATCATTATTATAGCAGACGTAACACAGGTTAACCTAGTACGGCTGCTAAAGGAAGGAAAATAGGTATACTGTGTATTATCTTAGGACTTTAGTATTTAAGTAATTATTTATATCCTGTATGTATTACTTTTATGGGAAATAAGCAATTTGTATTATTTGACACAATTTAATCATTATACATAATTATTAATTATTATTCATGATATAATCAAGGTATGCAAAGTACATAAAAGATTTTGACTAGTATTATTTTATAAGAGCATTGACGCATGCTAAGCGAAAACATAGAAATTATTACGGATGGAAAAAGATCCCGCTGGAAGTTATCTTTTTCCATCCGTAATAATTTCTACATAAAAGATGTTTGTATTGACTATAGGCGCCGACATAGATAACATCTGCAATAAGTTTTAATATGATATTCTTATCAGAAAGGGGTCACAATCTTACTGATAAGCAACACATTGATTACGTCTTTGATATCTATTAAAAATAATTGTATATTTTGCACTACTTTCATACTGTACTGTAGGTACATATTGATAACTCGATGATGGGAAAGTTTAAACATACCCACTTGATACTGAAAATAATAATTTTCTTGTATTTTTGATCTTTATAACGATCGGTCGCTGTAAATGCGTTAATGAAATGCATCATGCACTTACCCATATTACTATTTTGATGCGGTCGTGAATTCAACATAGAGAAAAATACATTGTTCATAGTTTTTGGTTTCTATGTTATCAAACGCCTAACTAACGCCAATCCTCAGTTTTCTTTATATAGGCTAGCCTTTCACCACTATCTCACCTGAAGTTAAGCGTCAAAGATGTTGTTCAGGATAACCTACAATTACTGAATCTCAAGTTAAGTGCTTGGCGACAGATTTTTTGTTTAGGGTGGTAGCTAGCGAGGCTTACGACTGCCATTTTAAGTCAACAACCTGGATCAACGCTCAGTAGTAATTTCACTAGCGGTCACCCATCCAAGTAATGACGATGCTGACTCCACATTTCCACTACGATCGATACATATAATATTATTTACACATTATTAAAGACGAAATCTTACATTAACATAACTAAATAGCTTTAAACGGTTTAAATCGCGTATATTTCTCTTTATTTTTATCCCGACGTTTCAAACACTGCAGTGATCGTGGTCACAGGGTGGCTGACATTAACATTTTTTTTTATTTCTCACCTCGAATGGGAATCAAAATAATAACAATAAAAGCTTCATTTCACAAAAAAAGTACATAGGTATAAAATCTTAGCAACAATATAGGTAAATGGTACAATAGTAGGTAATAAGTAAAACAGTACTGAACTGTATCAGTCTTCGTCCACTGCTGAACACAGCCTCCCCTATCAAGGGAGTGTTTGCCATAATCCCCACGCTTGGCAGGCGGCTTGGGGATCGCAGTGTAAGATTGCAGTTCCTTAGAAGGCGCTGCTGCTCACCTACCAGTATTTTTCCCTTAGTCGCCTCTTACGACACCCACGGGATGATATGGGGAAATGAAATGAAATGAAATATGAAATGAAATATATTTATTTGTAAGAAACACGGTAATTACATGTTATATCAGATCATATTTAAAAAGTAGTTCAGCGTGCTTCACCATTTCTGGCATACAAAATACGAATATAAATTACACATTATACAATTAAAGTCACATTACATAAAAAGTTGAAATACCATTAAATTTAAATAATATTAACAATGTCAATTTAAATAATAAAAAAAAATGTCAATGGTCCTTTATGTCAAAAAATTCTTTCATGTCATAAAAACAGTGATTCGTAAGCCATTGATGTAATCTTATTTTAAAAAAATTTAGAGGGAGCTCTCTTATTCTCTTTGGAATCCTGTTGTATACTTTAATAATCATAATTTGACAGTTTTTGCAACGCAGTGCCGTTTTAAATGTAGGCATTTGTAGACGGGTCGGGTCTCTGCCCACACCCTCGAAATAGTCATTTTCATGGAGCTTAGCGTACAAATGCGAGTTTTCTTTTACAAATAAACCAATCTGCATTATGTAAAGACCTGTCAATGTGAGAAGCCTGAGCGTTTTAAATACAGGTCTGCAGGAAACTAAGGGAGGTGCAATTCTAACCCGGCACCCCATGGGGAAGTAAAACAGTACTAAGTAATTAATAACTATGAATTAATTAGGTGCGTCGGTCTCCGGACAAGGTGCCCGATTCCCGGAGCAAAAAAAAAACAATAAAGTCTAGTAGTCTGGTTGATGACCGCGCACTCTCCCCTGACGGTTATAGTAATACAATTAGAGCACAAAATTTCGGCTCAGTCGAGCTATCCTCGATAGCCAAGTGATTAAGGTGAGTGTAATCAGGGGAAGTGGGTTCGATTCCCTATTGAAGTGAGAAACTTTGTGCTCTATAAAAAAATGTAAATGTTATTTTCGTTGAGCACTTGAAGCGATGAATGATTTTAGAAATAATAACAAATATTTTAATTAAGATTATATATTATATAATATGATATAATTAAGAAATGTAATTATTTCTAATTTTGCTGTTAATCCAACGTGACGACGTCAAAAACGACACGCAGTCAAACCGGAAGAGTTTTCGACGCGTTTCACTTCTACACGAAGCATCCTCAGGAGGTCTTGACTCTAGCGCATAGTGACGAGCGCACGATCGAGACAGTGTATATACATAGAGTATTACGCGGAATTGCCATTAGATATTTTTATTATATTTTTTAAGTGTGTTAATAAAATATTGATTTTGTTATTTCTTAGCATACTTTTAAAATATTTGTAATTATTAAATATGGATTTCTGCAAAGTAACGCCTGAACCTATTCATGATTTTAGTAATATTTAACGATATTTTTTTTTCTACTGGAGGTATGCTTTTACTAACCAAATACTACAAACTATATACAAAACTACAGCTACTACAATAAAAGTATTTGCACTCATAGGCAGTCCAAATGCTCTAGCCCACTATCAGTTGGCAGCAATACTTTAATAATTCAATTTAATAATTAAATCAATAATTCAACGATAATTAACTTACCTTCATAGCATAGCATTTCTTATCACTCCTATGCAGCACAAGCATCATACTGTTTCCCAATAACGCTAACACCCTGTATAGTGCTAAATCGTCGTACGGGCGTTTTAGCATTGTGATCGGTATCGGACAGTGGAGAGGCTGTATGTTGCTGTCCTGCTCTGATAGGAGCTGTGGAAAAGAGATAGATATAACATTAATTAAAAATAACTGCAATTGTCTTTCAGGGATGAGAGGTCGAAAAGTCGAAATGTCTTGCTTTGTTGCGAAGGAGATAAGGTCTGTACCGGTAGTTGTCCTAGAGAGCTAGTTTCTATTCTACTCTTAGCTGCATCATTTTCGACCACATCAACACTTACCAACAGGTGAGATAATAATGTCAGATATTGTATCAAAGATAGTGAAGCATAACATAGAATAGAAAACTAGCTTTCAAGGACTCCAGGAGGACACAGGTAAGTGCTTGGCGATAGATTTTCTACTTGAAATTCGTAGTTTTGTAACGTAGTTAGGCGAGCATTCCCAAAATGCCCTATTATCATTTTTATTATTCTATGGCGATTATATTTTATTATTATGCGGTAACCTCTGCCTATAACAGATGAAGTTCGTCACAAGTGCCGAACACTGCGCCTATCACCCCGATTCATAAAGTCGTTAAGTCTAATGTGCCAGTAATTTCACCCCCATCAATACCTACAGTAAGACAGTAGTGCGAACATTACTGTTAGGCAGTACAAGTAGGAATGGTAACAGTAGTTCCCAGGACGAACTCGCACAAAGTTCCACTGCTACAACACGTGGAGAAACTACAGTGCGCGGCGGGATTCGAACCATGTTCCCCCTGCGTGGCAATCCATAGCCATTGCCGCTGGGCTATGTTAACATTAGATCATAGTGTCAAATTTTCCTTCTCATTTTCAGATCATAATCTCTATGCCTACTAGTATGTAATGACATAATATCATGACCTTTTCTCATTAAACGTGTAATCTCTATGATTATTTTTATTTCAATTTTACCGTCGTGTTTATGTATTATAATCAGCAGCGAGTAAGCACAGGTTTCCTTAGTAAGGATATATATCTAAATGGCGACGGTAGAACCATACTGATCCAAGTATCGTTTTCATTATATTGAGAAAAAGAAGGAAACGCGTTTGAACTTGTTTTAAAAATATGCGTGATTTATTATGCTTTAATCTTTATCGAAATGATGGCTAATATGTCAGACAAAAAAAAATATATAAAAATACTTTGATTCAATGTAGTCAAAATGTTGGTACCTGCAGAAAAAAAAACTAGATAAAAAACAAAAATTGGTTCAGTATAGCAGGATATATTTTTGAAAGTAAGTATAATGCTAAAGTGAAAAATTGAGGTCCTCTAGCAATATAAGGCGCTTTTTGTACTTGGATCAATGTTACATTAATTGAATATTTTTTTCCTTGCATTTGTTGCATATAACTCCAATATAGAAAAAAATGTCACTTGGATCAGTATGGTATATATTCTACCTTTGCCAAATATTATTACAAGCACCATCGCGTACTGAGCGAAACTCCATTTACAAATTATTAAAGCACAACATTTTTGGGTCCGGACAACGTACTTTGATTAATAATTATCTATTATTTAGTTATACTACAAAATAAAATGGTTATAGTAAATTATTTTTTCAATTTGCCCTTTGACGTGTATGTTGAATAAATTTAATGATATTCTAAATGTCAGACTCGACGCTTTTTTATTTTGTATAGATAAGCATTTGACCGCAGTTTCATGGTAAGCGACGACGCGGTCGACGGTGGAGCATGCTTGCCTACTCTAGACTTGAAAACTTCCAAGTTATAGATCTCGGGAAACAAAGACACTGGGAGGGTGTTCCATTCCTTCGCTGTTCGTATTATAAAGGTGGAAATATAACTTACGCGTTGTTCCGCATCGAACAGATGATTCTTGTATATCTCCTCTGCGTAAGAGAGATACTTGTTTGTTTTCTCTTTTATAAGCGCGCGTCTTTGTGGGTCCGTGTCGGCTGCGAAAGATAAACAATATTATAAATAAATTATCAATGAGAAAAACTTACTTCTTTTGAATTAATAATCTCTATTTGTCAAGTAATTTTATAATTATACAATAAAAGCTAAATTATGTGTATTTGATAACCTACCAAACAAGTGTACAAAATACATTTATATTTTTTTTGGAATGACGTAGCGTTGCCTTTTGAAATAGTGTTAGCGTAGTGGCAATGTCTATGGACTGCCATGCAAAAGGTCCATGGTTACATCCCGTCGCGGACTTGAGCTTCACCGCATGGTGTTAGCGCATTTTGCGAATGCTACCACCTAGCTACCACCCTCAAGTAGAAAATCTGTCGCTAAGCACCGAACGGTGTGTTCCCGCAGATATCCTTGAGGGCTAATAATTCTAGGATTAACTTTAAACTGTTAACTCCTTCGACCACATCATCAATTTCCATCAAGTGAGATTGTAATAAAAGGTAAACCTATACATATCAGATTATTGCTTTTAAAATAAATAAATTTCTGCATAAAAGTAGTAGTGAGTAAACACTACTGAGTTTAGGCGTGATCGGTACTGTAGTAAGTAAAATTGCAGAGCGAACGAGACATAAGAACTAACGTCAAACTGACAAGTGCAGTGCAGTGTTAAGCAGAACGGTGACACGTTGCAGTGTCACTGATAATACAACTGCAATGGACAGTTATGACGCTTACTATTAGGCATAACATGTCCGTTTAATAAATTCACAAAATGAAAAAAAAACCGATAACTTAGCGCATATGTTCGAAATTCTGGGACCTAGCCTTCACTAAAGGTGCGTCTCTTGCCCATGTTTTTCAAAACATTAAACACGAAAATATTTTGAAGCTGTGATGGCTCAGTGGCACTGGCTATAGACTGCCGCGCAGCAGGTCCATGGTTCGAATCCCGCTGCGGGCTTGAACTAAACTGTATTTTTTGCTTGCTGCCATTTCCACCGGCATTTAGCGAATGCACGCCTGGATAGCTACAACCCTCAAGTAGAAAATCTGTCACCAAGCACCTACCGGTGTGTTCCGGCAGCTGTCCTTGATAGCTGTAATTCTAGGTTAAAACCTGTAACACCTTCGACCACATCAAACTTACCATCAGATCAGATTGTGGTCAAAGGCTTACCTCTAAGCAAAAAAAAAACGTAGAAGTTTTGTCTATGGTCGAAATAAAATCTAATATTAACCCACGCAGGTAGAGAGTGTGTGGCATTTGAACCAATCACTGAGCAAATTATACCACGTGTACCAATGAAATGTACAATGCGTGTTTCTGAAACAATGTTTTTGTGTATAGGCCCAGTATATTGCGCGGACGACGTTAAACAAAGTGCAAATATATACTCAATGTTTGGAAATAAACTGGTAGGAGACGCGCCTTAACGCATCGACAGCAATTATCTGACACTAATATGGTTCCAAAAGGGTTGCTTAAGGTTGAACTGGCCGGACACTTCTCCATACAAACGTCGTAGGGTGATCACTCCCTTATTTGAGATTTTAAGTCCAGACTTAAGCATAATACCGATTGATATCGTCATTATCTAGGCTTGTATGATGCCAAAATTTTAAAAAGATAATTAAGTTGTAAGTTATGAGCCCCGAAAACTTTACATGAAAATGTTTCGTAGCCCATAATTCTCAATTTAATTATTTTATTAAAATTTCGGCATCATACAAGCTTAGATAATGACGAGATCAATCGGTATTATGCTTTATTTTGACCTAAATCCTCAAATAAGGGAGTGATCACCCTACGACGTTTGTATGGAAAACGGGCCGGCCAGTTCACCCTTTAAAGTCCTAATCACCTTGTGGTTTAAGGTGTAAGAAATTAACGGAAATAAATATTTTCTTACATGTTCCATCTTCGATGAAGAGCTTCACGGGTTCTTTCATATAATGACATAAATGTAGGAAATCCATGGTACAATTTCCTTAACAACACTATGCACCCAAAATATGAGAATATACGAGTGTTTTTTTTGAATTTGTCTATATTGTCGTATCTTTTTGATACCTCTTCGAGGGAACAGAGGAGTTTTTATTTAACTCAAACACTTATTCGTCTTTTCACATGCAATTTAAGAGGTGTTAGGGCTGTATATTTTTTACTACCAGCACATTGTTTTTTTTATAGTATATCTATGGCTACACAAAGCAATAATCACAATGCTGTTTGTACATAATTTTTTATACGATTTAAATTATTGTGTTTTTTTTATGGTATAGGAGGGCAAACGAGCAGTCGTCTCACCAGGTGGTAAGTGATCACCGTCGCCCACGAACATCCGCAACACCAGAGGTATCGAGGATGCGTTGCCGGCCTTTGAGCAGGGAATATGCTCTCTGCTTGAAGGCTCCTAGTCGTATCCGTTCGGAAATACTGCACCTGGCAGCTGGTTCCATATTGTGCGAGGTAGAAGCTAACTGACACTTCTTAATTTGATTACTTCTTTGGACCATTAACGTCGATAACTGGTATAGTAATAACACCTAATTCAATAAGTCATTACTTCCTGCATTCCGATCGGATTACACAAGCAACAATAAATATATCAACCTAAGAAGAACAATGCTGCATGTTTAATTTGGAACATGAGCCCAACTCCTTTAAAAACTATTATGGAACATCAACGTCATTATTTTAATTTTAAAATATTGATACTAAGATTCGTACCGTGGCCGCCACGAAACAATGATGTTCATATAGCGCTATCTCTATCGCACAAATGACTTTATTCAATGCATGCAGCCCGCTCTCACATTGAAGTTATAAAGTAAGTTTACTGTAGTGGTAGGTATGTGGCGGTGCGAATTAAAATTGAAAATTTAAGATTAAAATAAGACTTATTAAAAGATAATTAATTAAGAGATGGGAGTTGGGACCCTGAAATCAACATACAGTCCACTGAATTGACATCGGACTAAGACCAATGAGCTACCCTACACAATTTCATGCTCAAGTTTGTTTAAATAATATTTTTTTTATGTTTAATGCTTAAGGCTAGTGTCTCCGTAGCTCTTTCCATACAAACGTAGTTTCATTATATTTTAAATACCAAGTGTTCATACTCGTTAAAATTTGGTAAGTATGCATGTCCTTAAGCCTAAAATCTATGCTTCTAGGTTTTCGTCTTATTATTTATATTATCTCTAAATTTGGAAATAAGAATTTCCATACAAAACAAGCCATTGACCTATATATACTAGACATGACATCTCAAACTTAGATTGTCGACCACTCGCAGAGATTACACGCGCTTTACGTTCGATATTGTGTATTATCAATTGTGTATTTTGAATACACAATTTTCGAACGTAAAGCGCGTGTAATCTCTAAGAGTGCCCAGCTGCGTGTGGGGTAGAGTATGCCGGCCGGCAAACCTGTACTGGTCGACTACCCTCGTTTGAGATGTCGTGTCTAGTATATATAGGTCAATGGCAGAAGCATAGATTTTAGGCTCATGGACATACAAGCAAAATTTCACCGAGTTTGAACACTTGGTATTTAAAATATGACGAAACTACGTGTGTAAGGAAAGCGCTATGAGGCCCTAGGCTTAACTTAATCGATTTACAGTTTAAGAAGCTATTTAGCTGTTATTTTCCACAAAGTTATATTTCAATAACTAAGACACCTTTCACTATAAATTATTGACGCGCATTTGTACACACAAACTTATCTGTTCAGGTGGCAGAAAAAAGAACTACAATATTCCTTCAAATTGTGACAGTTTGTAGTTGCTTTCCTTGATCAGCAGCGCCCTCGCCAATTGCACAGTTAAGTTGGTGGTACTATATAGGCCTCGTTTGTACACAACGTCTTAGTGTGGGTGTACATGCTAATGCTACCTACATACAAAACAATGTAATGTAAAGTATGATCGCGTGGGTAGGCAGTAGTAGGTGTAACTACACTCAAAAACATGCAGGGGCACACCTTTGTTAGTAGAAAGGTCTGTACTATAGGTTGTAAATATATACGCGTTGTAATTAAATATTTACTTAAACTAACAATAAGTAGGTTATTGTTTTGAACTTTTGATTTTTATTTTTGACCGAACGAGCGCGACGGGTCTCCGTGTCAGCTTGGTTTGGGCAAAACTGCGTTCGTATGTTGTCTTAGGTTATCATTATTTTTGTCGCGGCGTTTCAAACACTTTGCTTTCTTATGTTTGCCCGAATTCCAGAATTTCGGTTGTTCTCATCTACAGATAGCAATTCTCAACCATTCTCATGATATTTTGTTAGCAAGTTCGATAATTATATGTTCTTCTTTCATCTTTCGTTTCAGTTTTTGGATATTTTTCAAAACGGCGTATATGTGGAAGTAGAAAACGTAAAAAAAAACAGTCGCGAGATCTTCAACTCACAGGACCCACTATTTAAGACTTTTGTTAATATTCTACTTAATTTATAACAAAAAAGTTACTTAATGGTAATTTTCACTATATGGTTTTGTTTACTATAGATATTTACACTAATATATAGGTATTTACAAACGTTAAAGTTATTTAAATATAACCGTTGATTTGCTGCGTATCGCTTACGTGTAACACTACGTTATCGGTCGGCCTAAGCTTGGGAACTGATAAGCTTGAAGCGCTCGGCTTATCGGAACAATAAAATGTATGTAGTGTTTGGTACAAATCATAGACTTATAGGAAAACGAAACAAAAATATCATCGAGATTGTATATTATACCCGAAAGGCAGAGCTGTCTTAAACTATCCAATTTTTTTTTTTTATGCTTGATAGGTTAGCCTTTGACCACTATCTCACCTGATGGTAAGTGATGATGTGGTCGAAGATGTTGTTCAGGCTAACCTAGAAGTACTGGCTCTCAAGGACAGCTGCCGGAACACACCGTTAGGTGCTTGGCGACAGATTTTCTACTTGAGGGTGGTAGCTAGCCAGGCGGGCATTCGCAAAAAGCCCTACCACCATGCTAACAAACCACGTTTTGCTTACCTGCTTGCTTCCTGAATAGAGAGGGTAAGCGTATAAAAAAAAAACCGAGGGTTCCGTACCCACATAGAATCGTTATTTCTTAATTACAGCTAGTGAGCCTTAGCTGAAGTCTACCTCACACTTAACCGGTATTTATTATACATAGTTACATATATGTTGAATAGATGTGTTACGCCGGGCTATGTCACCCTATCTCTTTCCGTGGGGGTCGTACGAGGATACATAAATTTACTCATCAAGGGTAAAATACCGGGTGGCAGCAGCGCCTTCTGAGGAACTGCAATCTCAAAAACGCCTGCCAAGCGTGTTGATTATGGTGAACGTCCCCTCCCCAATAATAGGGGAGGCTATGTTCAGCAGAGAACAAATTGGCTGATACAGTACAGTATGTTAGATATTGAATCACTATATAGGAATTATCGTTTTTACGATAGAGCAAAATCAAACAAAAAAACACGTTTTTGGTCAGGGGATCCTTATATTTTTTGAATTTTTGTCATCATTTGTTAGGCATCCACCATACTACCACATTTCTGTGAAAATTGCAACTAGCTAGCTATGACCGTTTCAAAGATATTAGGTCCTTACATATGAAATTGGCGTTTTGTATGGGAGGAACAAAAAGTCGAATATTTTTTAATATAATATATTTAATTAATCAAAGTATGAACCATTATTTTCTATGCACTTTTGCCATCTCATAGGTAGTTCATTGATCCCTTTACTAAAAAAACCAGTCGGACGGGAATCAATAAAATCTTTGAAGGCGATTTGGACTGCCCCATTGGAGTTGAATTTTTTCCCTTGCAAGAAGTTATCCAAATTTCGAAAAAAATGGTAATCTGTTGGAGCAAGGTCCGGGGAGTACGGAGGATGTCTTAGACTTTCCAATTGAAGCTCTTCTAATTTAGTAGCCGTCTGTAGCGCAGTGTGTGGTCTAGCGTTGTCGTGAAGCAGCAGTGGCGTGGAGCGATTGACCAGCCTAGGTTGTTTAGCCGCTAGCTTTTCCATCATGGTTTGCAATTCCTGACAATAGACATCAGCCGTAATAGTCTGGCCAGATTTGAAAAAACTGTAATGAACAATACCGGCACTAGTCCACCAAACGCTTACAAGTAACTTTTTTGGGGTTAATTTTCGCTTGGGGCAGGATTTGGCTGGCTGGCCAGGATCTAACCATTGCGCTGAGCGCTTCCGATTATCGTAAAGAACCCATTTTTCATCACAGGTAATGATTCGGTTTAAAATACCTTCATTATTGTGCCGGTTTAGTAATGTAACGCAGCAGTCGACGCGCGTTTGCCGGTTTGTTTCAGTCAATTCGTGAGGTACCCACCTTTCAAGCTTTTTAATCTTCCCAATTTGCTTCAAGTGAATTAAAACAGTTTTATCACAAACATCGCAGCCTGCAGCTAACTCGGACGTGGTTTGCGATGGATCCGCTTCCACAATAGCCTTCAACTTCATTACATACATTACATTGGATACATTGGACTCAACAGGTAACAAAGTAAAAATATGTTGAGAACATCTATTGTTGCATGCAGCGAAATAATGATTGACCACATTTTAAAAAATATAAACCATATTGTTGCTATTTGAAATTATCTTTAAAAGTGGGAGTGAGAGGGCTGCAAAATGTAAAAGGCCTCTTAACGCTCATTTCTTTTCACTTATACCACAATGGGTCAAACCATTATCACAAGTGGAATCGATTAACTATTTTAAATTCTAGGTAATAACGATCATATTTCAAAAAAGAACATGACGTTATTACATTCTTTGCCGGTCGTAATAATTAGGTTAGTATAGTTTTGATCGTTATAAACCTATTTACAATAATGATTATACCTTATGATGTCAATTTGACTTAAACAATAACCTAAAAAAATATTTCTACAGTCATCCGTATTGAGTCAAAATTGGATCCATTTGTAAAATGTGAAAGGTAATTTACAAAAGCTCGCTTGGCTATCTACCAACCTCAAGTAGAATATTAGTTTTGCCGTAGATGTCCTTGAGAGCAAGTGGCCATTCTAGGTTAAGCCTATTCTCTAGCTTCGCCCACATCATCAGTTATCATCGCAAATTACAAATTACAGAAAATGTATTTGTCAGTAAAACCCGTTTACTTGTTCAACACGGGAATCGTACCCAGGACCACATGATTTCAAAGCGACACACACAAACACCAACAAGGTCTTTTTAATGAGATTGTGACAAAACGAGCACGTGGCCTACCTGATGTTAAGTGGACTAGCCTCTGCCTATAACAGATGCATTTAGTCACTTGAGACTGCGTCCATGGCCCTATGCCTGTAATTTTACTGGCCTCTAAGGATATGTGGCCGGAACACACTGTTAGGTGCTTTCTAATATTATACAGTTAAGCTAGTCTAATATTATAAGACTAGCCTAAATTTACACCAAATAAAAGAGAATTTCTGTCTCCAAACACCTAACAGTGTGTTCTGGCAGCCATCCTTGAGAGTGATTTATTTTTATACCTTATAGGCTAGCCTTTGACCACTAACCCACCTGATGATAAGTGTTGATGTGGTAGAAGATGTTGTTCAGACTAACCTACTACTACTGGCTCTCAAGAACAGCTGCAGGAACACACTTAGGTGCTTGTCTACAGATTTTCTCCTTCAGTGAGTTATCAATCAAGTTGGCATTCGCAAAATGCCCTACCACCATACTACATATAACGAATGCCATCGTAAGACAACAACCGAGGCCAACGGCTTAACATGCCCTCCACAGCACGTGCACGCTCAGTAGTAATGTCACTAGCGGTCACCCATCCAAATCATGACCGCGGCGGACGTTGCTTAACTTAGTTGATCGGTTAAGAACGGCTGTGTAAACTTCGCTACGAGCGTTTCATCATGTTCTACACAAAATAACTAGATTTTAGGTTTCTTACATAATCCGGGTAGCTCGACCCGTGAAATACAGACGAATGGACAGATAGATAGAGGATAGGGCTTTGTTTGTGCCCTTTGGGTATGGAACTGCAAATAAGGTACTCACTTTGAACTCCGATCAGCATCTTCTCAATCCCAGATTTGTAGCATTCGAACGCTCTGTGATAATCACCCAGATCTTCGCATCTCGCAGCCAAGTTCAACATATACCCAGCTTCAAACACATAACTGTCATCCGTCTTCGTCTTACACTCAACATTAGACAGAGACACAACACTAATTTTGCTGTACAACGACTGTTTTGAACCACTCCGTCGACTCAACTCACAAAAAGAAGCGGATTCCATATTCGAATTTAATGAAACGGTTTCGGAATCTGTATTGCCAGTGCCAGGCATTGTGTGGTAATCTTCGAATTTTGAAGTAGACGGTGCGTCGAAGTTTATCAAGTCTGGCAACACTGATTTTTTTATGCTTGGCTTGCTTTTTTTTATTGTGAGCTTGTTTAGTTCGTCGTAGAGGTCGCTGTCGATGCTCTCGATGGATGATATAGATTCGAAACTGTTTGTTTTTGTGTCGCTTTTGGGCGTTTCTCTTATTTCCACGTTCGCCGCTTCGTATATTGGTATTTGCGATATATAGAACGAGCGCGACGGGTCTCCGTGTCAGCTTGGTTTGGGCAAAACTGCGTTCGTATGTTGTCTTAGGTTATCATTATTTTTGTCGCGGCGTTTCAAACACTTTGCTTTCTTATGTTTGCCCGAATTCCAGAATTTCGGTTGTTCTCATCTACAGATAGCAATTCTCAACCATTCTCATGATATTTTGTTAGCAAGTTCGATAATTATATGTTCTTCTTTCATCTTTCGTTTCAGTTTTTGGATATTTTTCAAAACGGCGTATATGTGGAAGTAGAAAACGTAAAAAAAAACAGTCGCGAGATCTTCAACTCACAGGACCCACTATTTAAGACTTTTGTTAATATTCTACTTAATTTATAACAAAAAAGTTACTTAATGGTAATTTTCACTATATGGTTTTGTTTACTATAGATATTTACACTAATATATAGGTATTTACAAACGTTAAAGTTATTTAAATATAACCGTTGATTTGCTGCGTATCGCTTACGTGTAACACTACGTTATCGGTCGGCCTAAGCTTGGGAACTGATAAGCTTGAAGCGCTCGGCTTATCGGAACAATAAAATGTATGTAGTGTTTGGTACAAATCATAGACTTATAGGAAAACGAAACAAAAATATCATCGAGATTGTATATTATACCCGAAAGGCAGAGCTGTCTTAAACTATCCAATTTTTTTTTTTTATGCTTGATAGGTTAGCCTTTGACCACTATCTCACCTGATGGTAAGTGATGATGTGGTCGAAGATGTTGTTCAGGCTAACCTAGAAGTACTGGCTCTCAAGGACAGCTGCCGGAACACACCGTTAGGTGCTTGGCGACAGATTTTCTACTTGAGGGTGGTAGCTAGCCAGGCGGGCATTCGCAAAAAGCCCTACCACCATGCTAACAAACCACGTTTTGCTTACCTGCTTGCTTCCTGAATAGAGAGGGTAAGCGTATAAAAAAAAAACCGAGGGTTCCGTACCCACATAGAATCGTTATTTCTTAATTACAGCTAGTGAGCCTTAGCTGAAGTCTACCTCACACTTAACCGGTATTTATTATACATAGTTACATATATGTTGAATAGATGTGTTACGCCGGGCTATGTCACCCTATCTCTTTCCGTGGGGGTCGTACGAGGATACATAAATTTACTCATCAAGGGTAAAATACCGGGTGGCAGCAGCGCCTTCTGAGGAACTGCAATCTCAAAAACGCCTGCCAAGCGTGTTGATTATGGTGAACGTCCCCTCCCCAATAATAGGGGAGGCTATGTTCAGCAGAGAACAAATTGGCTGATACAGTACAGTATGTTAGATATTGAATCACTATATAGGAATTATCGTTTTTACGATAGAGCAAAATCAAACAAAAAAACACGTTTTTGGTCAGGGGATCCTTATATTTTTTGAATTTTTGTCATCATTTGTTAGGCATCCACCATACTACCACATTTCTGTGAAAATTGCAACTAGCTAGCTATGACCGTTTCAAAGATATTAGGTCCTTACATATGAAATTGGCGTTTTGTATGGGAGGAACAAAAAGTCGAATATTTTTTAATATAATATATTTAATTAATCAAAGTATGAACCATTATTTTCTATGCACTTTTGCCATCTCATAGGTAGTTCATTGATCCCTTTACTAAAAAAACCAGTCGGACGGGAATCAATAAAATCTTTGAAGGCGATTTGGACTGCCCCATTGGAGTTGAATTTTTTCCCTTGCAAGAAGTTATCCAAATTTCGAAAAAAATGGTAATCTGTTGGAGCAAGGTCCGGGGAGTACGGAGGATGTCTTAGACTTTCCAATTGAAGCTCTTCTAATTTAGTAGCCGTCTGTAGCGCAGTGTGTGGTCTAGCGTTGTCGTGAAGCAGCAGTGGCGTGGAGCGATTGACCAGCCTAGGTTGTTTAGCCGCTAGCTTTTCCATCATGGTTTGCAATTCCTGACAATAGACATCAGCCGTAATAGTCTGGCCAGATTTGAAAAAACTGTAATGAACAATACCGGCACTAGTCCACCAAACGCTTACAAGTAACTTTTTTGGGGTTAATTTTCGCTTGGGGCAGGATTTGGCTGGCTGGCCAGGATCTAACCATTGCGCTGAGCGCTTCCGATTATCGTAAAGAACCCATTTTTCATCACAGGTAATGATTCGGTTTAAAATACCTTCATTATTGTGCCGGTTTAGTAATGTAACGCAGCAGTCGACGCGCGTTTGCCGGTTTGTTTCAGTCAATTCGTGAGGTACCCACCTTTCAAGCTTTTTAATCTTCCCAATTTGCTTCAAGTGAATTAAAACAGTTTTATCACAAACATCGCAGCCTGCAGCTAACTCGGACGTGGTTTGCGATGGATCCGCTTCCACAATAGCCTTCAACTCTTCATTATCAACTTGAGTCTCAGGCCGTCCACGTGGCTTGTTCTGCAGGTCGAAATTTCCAGAACGAAAACGTTGGAACCAAAAACGAACTGTGTTTTCTTTTGCAACACGACCGCCATACACATCATTCACCCTTCGAGTTGTTTCCGCAGCACTAGTGCCACGGCGGAACGCGTACTCGTAAATAATGCGATATTTAAGGTTTTCCATTTTGTAAAATGAGTGACGCAAACAGAGTCAAAGTCAAAGTCAAAGTCAAAATCATTTATTCAATTTAGGCGTCTACGACGCTCTTATGAAGGTCAATTACAAATTTTAGTATTGAAATATTCTACATTGTACTGCCACGTTCAGCAAATAAATTGTATAGAGCCACTGCGAGAAGAACGGGCAAGAAACTCGGGGCCATTCTTTTAAACATCTTTTAACAATGTGTTACATACATACTATATAATAGAGTTATTACAATATTTGTTTAAATTATGTAGGTGACAGGCAATAGCTTGGCGGAGGCGGAATTGTCCAGGCATTTTTGTCGTTTATGTAATCAGAAACTGTGTAGTAGGATTTTTTAATCAATATGTTTTTCACATGCAACTTGAATTTCCCTTCTGTGAGCGTTGTAATATGTTTGGGAACTTTATTATAAAACCGCACACAATTACCTAAGAAGGACCTTTTATTTGTCTTTGCTAATCTAAAACCTGGCACCACTATTTTATCTTTATTCCTAGTATTGTAATCGTGATTGTCACTGTTTAATTTAAATTTACTCAAATTTTTACGAACATACATAATATTTTCAAATATATACAGACTTGGTAAAGTTAAAATATCAATTTCTTTAAAAAGATCCCTCACAGATTCCCTAGGACCCATTTTATATATGGCTCGAATTGCACGCTTTTGTATGATAAAGATTGTCTCTATCTCAGCAGCAGTTCCCCACAGCAATACGCCAGCAGCAGAAAAAAACAGAAGAAAAAAAACAAATGAATGACGATCATCGAAGCACAAATACTTAAAAATATGAGTCTATAGCTGTACAAATTTGAATTTGGAATTCCTTACCAAAGAGGAGAAATTCGTGATTAAAGTGGCCAGTACGAAAAACGCCAATTTCATATGTAAGGACCTAATATTTTTGGGCCCTTTATAGGTCGGTGCTTTTTTTAAAAAGGTTGAGGTTATAAACGATAGTTAACGACTAACAGTCGCTTGATTGCGTCGAATTTTTAGCATTTTTGAGCAAGTCCGGTGCTCTAAAGTAGTAGGAAGAAGTTTGCCGTAGAGTTCAACCGTCTTCTAATGCGAAGCGTTCGGTATACGTAAAAAAAGTTAAAATAACTAATCATATCTTTTTTGAACAGATCTTTTCCACATCTTACTTACAACCACAACAATGAAAATACGAAAGTTTCAATCCTTTACATTTTGCAGCCTTTTCACTCGCACTTTTAAAGATAATTTCAAATAGCAACAATATGGTTTATATTTTTTAAAATGTGGTCAATCATTATTTCGCTGCATGCAACAATAGATGTTCTCAACATATTTTTACTTTGTTACCTGTTGAGTCCAATTAGAATTAGAGGCCCAAAATTTGAAATAACTAAATTACGCGTTTTGGATCCCCCATTACAGATATCAAAATGAAAATTAGTAGAGAACATCTATAGTTCTCGTCTCTTGACCAAGATGCCTGAATGTGATATGTTTGCGGATGAATGGAAGGATATTCTGTCGGAGTTCTTGGAGTACTGTGAGATGAATGCACGAAAGACGAATGAGGATGATGAATTTTATTTTGATCTTTTGACATAATAAGTATTTAGTTCAAAATGAATAATTATTTTTCAGTTCGCTTAAATATGATTTTAATATTATGTTATTTTTATATTTAAGCTTTGACATTATGCTGTATATTTTTATCTAATTTATTTTGACATTTTATGATGCTACATGATAGTAGTGAAATCTATTTGTATTATAATTACTCAACTATTGTAATTGGTTTCATGTAAATCGTTTTAGTTGTTAATAAATAAATAAAATAATAAAAAATAGTTGCATGCAGCGAAATAATAATTGACCACATTTTAAAAAATATAAACCATATTGTTGCTATTTGAAATTATCTTTAAAAGTGGGAGTGAGAGGGCTGCAAAATGTAAAAGGCCTCTTAACGCTCATTTCTTTTCACTTATACCACAATGGGTCAAACCATTATCACAAGTGGAATCGATTAACTATTTTAAATTCTAGGTAATAACGATCATATTTCTAAAAAAGAACATGACGTTATTACATTCTTTGCCGGTCGTAATAATTAGGTTAGTATAGTTTTGATCGTTATAAACCTATTTACAATAATGATTATACCTTATGATGTCAATTTGACTTAAACAATAACCTAAAAAAATATTTCTACAGTCATCCGTATTGAGTCAAAATTGGATCCATTTGTAAAATGTGAAAGGTAATTTACAAAAGCTCGCTTGGCTATCTACCAACCTCAAGTAGAATATTAGTTTTGCCGTAGATGTCCTTGAGAGCAAGTGGCCATTCTAGGTTAAGCCTATTCTCTAGCTTCGCCCACATCATCAGTTATCATCGCAAATTACAAATTACAGAAAATGTATTTGTCAGTAAAACCCGTTTACTTGTTCAACACGGGAATCGTACCCAGGACCACATGATTTCAAAGCGACACACACAAACACCAACAAGGTCTTTTTAATGAGATTGTGACAAAACGAGCACGTGGCCTACCTGATGTTAAGTGGACTAGCCTCTGCCTATAACAGATGCATTTAGTCACTTGAGACTGCGTCCATGGCCCTATGCCTGTAATTTTACTGGCCTCTAAGGATATGTGGCCGGAACACACTGTTAGGTGCTTTCTAATATTATACAGTTAAGCTAGTCTAATATTATAAGACTAGCCTAAATTTACACCAAATAAAAGAGAATTTCTGTCTCCAAACACCTAACAGTGTGTTCTGGCAGCCATCCTTGAGAGTGATTTATTTTTATACCTTATAGGCTAGCCTTTGACCACTAACCCACCTGATGATAAGTGTTGATGTGGTAGAAGATGTTGTTCAGACTAACCTACTACTACTGGCTCTCAAGAACAGCTGCAGGAACACACTTAGGTGCTTGTCTACAGATTTTCTCCTTCAGTGAGTTATCAATCAAGTTGGCATTCGCAAAATGCCCTACCACCATACTACATATAACGAATGCCATCGTAAGACAACAACCGAGGCCAACGGCTTAACATGCCCTCCACAGCACGTGCACGCTCAGTAGTAATGTCACTAGCGGTCACCCATCCAAATCATGACCGCGGCGGACGTTGCTTAACTTAGTTGATCGGTTAAGAACGGCTGTGTAAACTTCGCTACGAGCGTTTCATCATGTTCTACACAAAATAACTAGATTTTAGGTTTCTTACATAATCCGGGTAGCTCGACCCGTGAAATACAGACGAATGGACAGATAGATAGAGGATAGGGCTTTGTTTGTGCCCTTTGGGTATGGAACTGCAAATAAGGTACTCACTTTGAACTCCGATCAGCATCTTCTCAATCCCAGATTTGTAGCATTCGAACGCTCTGTGATAATCACCCAGATCTTCGCATCTCGCAGCCAAGTTCAACATATACCCAGCTTCAAACACATAACTGTCATCCGTCTTCGTCTTACACTCAACATTAGACAGAGACACAACACTAATTTTGCTGTACAACGACTGTTTTGAACCACTCCGTCGACTCAACTCACAAAAAGAAGCGGATTCCATATTCGAATTTAATGAAACGGTTTCGGAATCTGTATTGCCAGTGCCAGGCATTGTGTGGTAATCTTCGAATTTTGAAGTAGACGGTGCGTCGAAGTTTATCAAGTCTGGCAACACTGATTTTTTTATGCTTGGCTTGCTTTTTTTTATTGTGAGCTTGTTTAGTTCGTCGTAGAGGTCGCTGTCGATGCTCTCGATGGATGATATAGATTCGAAACTGTTTGTTTTTGTGTCGCTTTTGGGCGTTTCTCTTATTTCCACGTTCGCCGCTTCGTATATTGGTATTTGCGATATGAAGTCGGTTTCGTCTGCGCTGATTGGTGGGGCTTCCAGTCTTGAGGCTACAAAGAAAATGTATAAAATGTGTAAAAGACATTATAAGGGTAAATTTCCATTAGCAACAATTAGCGTGGAGACAATATTTTTGCACACGCATCATTAGTTACGAGCGAACGGGCGCTGATATGAGAGGAAAAGAGATGACATATTCATTAGAGAAAGATAATTTCATTTCATTTCTTCACGCTTTGGGGGCAATGATTCCTGCATTACGCCCTTATTGCAATTATATACCCAAGCCATCCCAAATCTTTAAAGTACCGAAGAAAGACTCCCGTAGCTGCTCCACTGGCATAAGTGGTCGTATAAAAGATGTCTTCAGTGTGTTGGTAAGAATGACTTTAGCAGTCCCGTTAGGATACTTAAGTATTTCGTGGCTTAACAGTGCAAAATACTGCTCCAGGGGTAATCAAAATCAATTCATAATTGACAGAGTAATCGGGAGAAATAAAAAAATAAAAAACATTTCGCTAGTAAATTTTTCAGGTTAACGTGATAGAGGGCGAACCTGCTGCCAGCTGGCTTACCTGTGTGTACAGGACTCCTGGCATCGTCATCATCAGTCTGGTACTCCAAAGGAGGAGTTTCCTCAATGGGCAGGTGCAGTGATGAACGAATAGCGTTAATCACGCCGCCTGGCTGCGCTTCCGGTTCAGGATATCCAGTCTGAAATATATATGAATGAACTAGCAATTTGCACAGTACATAACTTGTTTATTTTTTTATTATTGATAGGATAGCCTTTGACCACAATCTCACCTGATAGAATTACTTCCTAGAATTACTGGCCCTCAAGCATGGCTACCGGAACACACCATTGAGTGCATGGCGACAGATTTCCTACTTGAGGGTGGTAGCTAGCCAGGCGGACATTCGCAAAATGCCCTACCACCATGCTATAACGACTGCCATTCTAAGACAACATCCGGCACCGATGGCTTAACGTGTCCTCCGTAGCACGGAAGGGCTTCTTCTTAATCCTAGTAGTAATTCCGTACCTACACCACAAGGGTCAATGTCTCTTACCTGTAGAAAATTTACAAATTCAGTGCTTGTAAACAGCAATCTATGTTCCGCCACGAATTCTAACAGCGACTTCAGCGTTTTGGCCCTCTCTTCTATAACCTGAAAGGAATAGGAAAAAGATCAGACATTCACAGAAGCTAATTGCTTCAGAGTTATGATACTTGAAACATTTTCATATACATTTATCGATGCTTACAATTTAATTAACTTTTTAAACATTCAACAATGAAAGCATTGATAATGAAGATGTTGGAATCGTGTATTCAGACCAGGCATAGTATTCGTCACATCCTTTAGAATATTATATATTTTATTCATATGGGGAAGGAGTACTCTTACAAAACAACATGTTAAAAATTTGCCTTTTTGTGACTTTCTAAATTAGTTATACCTTGGCAGTATGGGTTGTGTTCCGCATAAGTTCTGTACCGTGTGTAACGCTCGCATGCTCTTGTATATAATATCTCCATCGTTGCACTGTCTCCAAATTTAAACCAACGTGACTACTGCAGATGATTAATTAAATAGTAGAAGACATAGTGTATTCTTACCTCTTGTTGAAAACGCTTGAAGTAGCTATACCTCGGTAGTGTGGGGAATGTACCACGTAGGTGCAGTCCCGTGTGTAACGCTCGCATGCTCTTGTGTAGTCTCTGTAAATCGCTGTAGCGTTTCCAAACAGATACTGATGTAACTGCTTCCGGAGATTGGATTGGAAATAACTGGAAACAAAGTTAGAGGAAACTTTTTTAGGGTTCCATACCATAATGGAAAATACAAAACGGAATCTTAAAAGGATAAATTTGTTGTCTATCTGTAAGCTCATGTTAAGGAACAGGATGTGATCATCATCATCTTTATCCTAATCAATATGTGGTCAAGGAACAGGATGTGATCATCATCTTTATCCTAATCAATTGGTACAATATGTCACCTATAGTGAATAACACAAAGAAAAGCGCTCGTACCGAAGCTTACTTAGCTGTTCACAACCGATCAGCAAAGTTAAGCAACGTCACCCGCGGGCATGAGTTGGATGGGTGACCGCTAGTGACATTACTACTGAGCGTGCACGTGCTTAGGAGGGCACGTTAAGGCGTCGATCCCGGTTGTTGTCTTAGGATGGCAGTCGATAAAGCATGGTGGTAGGGCATTTTACGAATGCCCGCCTGGCTAGCTACCACCCTCAAGTAGAAAATCTGTCGCCAAGCACGTAATGGTGTGTTCCGGCAGCTGTCCCTGAGAGCCAGTACTTCTAGGCTAGCCTGAACAACATCTTCGACCACATCATCACTTTCCATCAGGTGAGATAGAGGTCAAAGACTAAAAGCCATAAAAAAAAAAAAAACTTTATTCAGAAAATATGATCTTGCTAAAACACAGAAGACAATGTATTGCATGGCTTGGTCACTATGAATATATTTTGCTTCCAAGTATGCCAGAAGCGTATTGTTGACCCATGTGCTTTGTGAATAATTATAACTATAAAAATAACAACAGCTTTTTTTTCTGATATGTAAACCTTTGACCACAATCTCACCTGATGGTAAGTGATGATGTGGTCGAAGGTGCTAACAGGCTTAACCTAGAAGTACTGGCACTCAAGGACAGCTGCCGGAATACACTCTTAATGCTTGGCGACAGATTTTCTACTTGAGGGTGGTCGCTAGCCAGGCGAGCATTCGCAAAATGCCCTTCCACTGTGCGGTGAAGCTCAAGCCCGCGGCGGGATTCAAACCATGGACCTGCTGCGCGACAGTCCATAGGTAATACCACTGAGCCATCACTGCTTCAAAAATGGAGGATATCGTCCACTTTGGATGCTAAGAGGTCAAAATGTTCCATACTTTTACATAGTATGATGACCAATATAGGTATGTCTCTTGGTTATTTTGGAATACTCAAGATACCCAGATGACTAACTTGGGTAAAATCGGCTGGTCACTAAGAAATGATATCCATCATTTGTATCCAGGCATATCAGGATCTTAATGTTCCTAACACATTCCATACTTCTACAAAATATTGATGTGATTGATACAGGTATGAGATTGGCAGTGCTTGTCCAAATGCAATTCTTGGGCAAATATAGGTTGGGATTTCCTGTGAATTATCTTTGTTTAGTTGGTTCGTTTTTTCTAAGCTGTACTGGCAACTGGTTTATTGTCTGTTATATTTGCAATTTATAGTCTTTATTATTGGAAATTCTCACCTACTAATACTATTGCATATGGGATGAAAAATTGAATGACCATAGAGAAACCTAATAATCCCCACACTGTATAAGTGTACATGCTCGAAAGTTATAAGGAAAAATTTTGTAAAGGAAACAGGAAGAATAAATATAATATTTTTTTACATATTATTACTGTGTTCAAAAGGTATTTTAATTAAAACTCTATTATTAAATAGTTTATATTATGGATTAAGGGGTAGACTAAATATACCATGACATACACCACTCACTTCTAATGTTTACTCAGCTAGATAAATTAGATAAAGTTGAGATGCTTTTTAATTAATTTCAAGACATTATACTCTGAAGCACTGGTTGCTGTATATACAGACAAAGATAAGAGTAATAAGAGTTTTTGATATTTCCTAGCAGAGGCTAGGAAATAATGGAAACTATTTCTAGGAGCATTGCTTTCAAGACAAAATGCACAAAACACTGCAAGTAGGTCGACTGGCCAAACCAATTAGCTTCAGTGCTGGCACATTAACCTAACAGCTATTTCAGCAACGGTCAGTAGAAAACAAATTTCAAGTGTACCATTGAAAATTATGAATTAAAATTATTGATATTTTAAGTTATAACTGGAAGAACTTTCCATTACAAGAGTTTTGAGTTAACATCATTTGAATAAAAGGCTGGAATAATTTACGGTTTTATCTGTAAAAATCGTGATTAGAAGCATCAGGCCTAAGATTCGAGTCCCACAGAAGGCTTGAGCTTTACCGTGTATTGGTTGACCATTCTGCTAATGCCCTGGCTAACTACCACCCTCAAAGGTGTGTTCCAGCAGCTGTCCTTGATTCAACAATTGTAGGTTAAGTCTGTTCACATCTTTGACCACATCATCACTTACCATCAGTTGAGATTGTTGTTAAAAGCTAATCTATAACCAATAAAAAAGGAGAAGAGCTAATGGAAGCTCCAAGAAAAACATGTAAGCGGAAGCTCTAAATTAATGAAAGTATTATTATGATAGTACAGGCCAGAGGTATGTGAGGATATAGGGAGGTATATGAGGGATATGCTGCAAAAATGTGGCAGACATACTTAATTATTTCAAACACCATACTATCCTTACAATATTATGTATGCCTCTGGCAAACTTACTTCACACTTTGACCACCAGGGCAATTTTATAACATTTCTTGTGACGAGTGATAGTGCTGCTTTGGAATCTCATGTTCCTGGGTTTGATACCCGGGTTAGACAGTTAAGCACAACTGACACCAAAATGGCAGCAGCTGCCAAATTTACTGTCAAACCAGGTCTAATGCATACTAACTAAAAGACTTGCATAAGTTTAAAAGCGACCCATCACCACTTGCCAAACTAGGTACTGCTGGCATCGATTCACAACCCGGGTGAGAATAGAGCATTTTTCTGGCTAAGGAATTCAATAGCGGTCAAGAGTCTTAAACTGTGCCCAGTAGATAACAATATAGCCACCCCCAATTACATAACATTATATCATCTCTAGCAATATGTCAGAGACTGTCTACCTATTTGGAGAATACAGTGTAGCCATATGATTTTGATTGAACTATTTTGATGGACATAATATTTGCAAACATTATAAAATACCGGAGCATTTTATATGTTTATCTTATTTTCTTCAAATGCTATTCATTAGATAGGTACCTACTCACATATTATCAGGGAATTCCAAAATTAATTCAATTATCACAAGTAAAAATATCACATATTCTTTGCTTAACCTATATAGAATAATGAAATTGTGGTCATTCTATTTTGCAATAAGTCTGGTCTTCCACCAGTAAGTCCCGGTCGCGCAACCTATCTAGGATTTGTTGGTAGCCCATTTGTCAATAAGGCATCAATATTATTAAAAAAAATCGCTCAAAACATCCTCCATTACACAAATTTTACTCAACTATGGTTTGTGACAGATTCAGAGTGAATCCTACCTAGTATCTGTGATGAAATTATGCAGTTAATTTTAATCAAAAACTTATAATATACGGGTCATCATCTTTATTATCAATTTCTAATAGAAACCTATGCAACTCTATAGTAAAAGAAGTTAGTTACTAAGCAAGGGTGAGAATACTTTTCTTTCAATAAACCTTGGCTAATACAGAAAATGCTTAGCTCTAAACACACTTTTGTGTCTATAATAGGATCTGTAGTGCCAATTTTGTAGCATAGCACTTTAATTCTTTTATATATTTTATATACTATTGCTCAATACATTTCAGTCAATTAAAGAAGATGTCCATGTTCATTCATAATAATTTATATTTTCCTAGATCTTGCACTTTATTCAACAAACTTGCATGTAAGTATCAAGATGATAGGTGCAGTGCAGAAGTGCATCTATTATAGGCAGAGGTTACCGCTTAACACCAATAAGCAATCAAATTTACAATGCCATCAACTTTTTTATTCTTACTGAGTACTGAGTACTTCAAAGCTATAATTTGTTAGTATTCCCAATTTTAACTGAATGCAACTGAGTATTCCCAATGAAGGATGTTGCCAGTCTAGCAGCCAAACATTGAAACAAGCACCAAAACTGTTATCAATATAATCTAGTGTTATCCTATGTGCATGTTATTTGAAAATACATAGTTAATTTATGTCAGGTCCTCTTTTATGTGTTAGGAGAAAGCAAATCATTTTGAAATTACTATTTTAAATAGGTTCTTCAATGTGACTTCACCTTGCCTGAGTGGAAAGTAAAGATGAAATCAAGAAGCAATAACCTATACAATGCAGCAGTCAGCTATGCTAATCACCATCCCTGTGATGAGCACAGGGTTGTGTTCGAAAGACCCAGTGTGATAGCTGCAAGTAACAATATACATTGTATTTATTTTTTGTCGGCATATAGGTAAGCCTATGACCACAATCTCACCTGATGGTCAGTGATGATGTGGTCGAAGGTGTTAACAGGCTTAACCTAGAACTACTGGCTCTCAAGGACAGCTGCCGGAACACACCGTAAGGTGGATTTTCTACTTGAGGGTGGTCGCATACATTGTATCGGTAAGGCATTCTATAGTGTATGATAAAGATGTTAAAAATTTGTAATCAAAAAAAAATAATTGGTACATCGCATCTATACATGATACTAAACAACATAATTTGAATATTATTCATAATGCCATCAATACTATAATATGTGATCATTTCATTCTTTAAATAAAGCAAATGTCAGCAGAAAGAACATACATCCTATAAATGATGTTTGTGTTAAACAATATTGGGTTATTTATTTACATTGAATGATTGAGTGGCAATTTGTAGATGCCCATCTGTCTAGCTACCACCCATCCCTAATATAATTTTTTTCAGCAAGCATTTAATAGTGTGTTTTAGCAGCTGTGAAGGAGAGCCAGTTACCATTCTTGGTTAGTGACCAACTCAACATATATCAATTAATTTTTGGAATGTGAGTGAACATGCAATCTGCAGTTTTTACGGACAGGGTTCTGAATTTCAATTAAATATCATGCCAAGCCAATAACATCCATTTATGAATAAAATTCAATTGTTATCATTGATGGGCATGGATTAAATGTGGGGGAACAGAAGCTTGCTCGCAATAATGGAATTGCCCTAAGAGTACCAAAAAGCGTTGAAATTATACAATGTTCATTGTTACTATAACCAAGTCAGATCTATATATCATCATTTTTTTTGTTCACTATATGACATGTGTAGACAAGTTATAAACTGGAATAAAGGCAACAAAAAGGATGTGAATCATCTTTTGTGCATCAACATTTGGTAAATAATAATTATGTAGTAGATTTAACATACAATTTATGATAGGATATAATATATGAAATATATAGATTAAAGCAGGCTTTACAGACATGCTTAAATTTATTTTAAAAGTTGTTTTGTATTGCACAACACAAGAATATTGTATGTCTGACTCATGTAGATAGCAGCATGATTGCATTGAATTTAAATTTGTAATTCATTGCATAAAATTATGAAACAAACCAATAATTAACTTAAAATCGGAATTTATTACACTAATACCATCCAACTTATTATAAATTTTATCATGTATGGCAACGGTCTGCAATAATCATAGGTTTATTAGGAAAAACAGATACTTATAGCTTCAAGTTTGTTTCCACGACATATTATTGAACCAGTCTTTATTGCCTAAGTAATTACCGTAGCGTACAGAATTTTAGTAGGTATTTATCATATTTACCACTGAAGTAATCTTGTAAATAGTGAATCCATTCTTATGTTTAGCAGTCTCGTCGACTGAAAACCGGCGAACCCACTTGTCTTTCGCAGACATTTTACAGAGCTGTTTTCAAAACGCACTTATTTTCAATTTATCCCACATTTCTACTTGAATATGCAACAAGAGCTCTAGCCTCACACCATAATGGTAATAAGGAGAAATTATAATTAACATGAAAATAGATGAAACGAGGACAATTTTACCAAAATATGTAATAGAAATAGAAATTTACACAGAAAAAAAGTCAAACAACAATGTCGCGAATTTTGGCATTAATGTCATTCGAGTGATGTGTCATTGTCATTTTAGATTTTGTTACGATTACCGTCTATCAGGTTTATATTTTTAGCCTAAAATACTTTCTTGGTATATTTGTCTTCGTCTAACAAGACTAATTTTCACATCTTCCGTGATACAATTTTGTAGTTGTCCTACTCTAATCTCTAATGTCTAAATTAAATAATGTCTACATTTAATTGTGAGGCTAGAGATTTGACACTTTTGACGTTAGCGGCCAAGCTAATTATGTCAAAATTAAATTACGATTCATTTCACGCAGAATAATATGTCGGATTTCAACAATTTTACGTATTATATTTTACGTATTTACGTACCCATTGAAGGTATTTATTCTGGGCGCCTGCCAGTATATTACTTTTCTCTATGGCGCCTGCATAGAAAAACCTTAGGTACCTAGGTATTTATTCTACACTCATCCGATCTACAGTATTGCTCTTATCCATAACAACAACAAATAATGAGCAGATAATGTTTTGCGCGGCATTGCTTGAGTTTTGCCAACCAAGAAGGCTGTGCTTGATGCCCAATAAGAAGACCTCGCCTCAAATCCTTTATAAATACGATACAAATTTACTACCTATACCGATTACTAATTAGGGACTTACATACTTACAGTGCGATAGGGATCTTTTTTGGCACTTGGCCAAATCCTAAATCGGAAGTCGGGAACTGACACTCTTTGACACACCCCGCTCTGTAAATTTTTTTGCCGTTTATTCCACGTTTATTTGACAACGAAGGCTCACTATAAATGTCATTCAAAGTCCAAACGCTAAAACATTACTTGCTCAGTGCCCCAAAAGATCCTTGTCTTGTATGTATATGCAGCTGCAGAGTGACCATAGAATAAAATAAATATTGTACTCTTTTAGGGTAAAAGAATTAGTTAATGGACTGATACAAGTTTAATAATATATATGGGTGCTCAGAAAGAGTTTAATAATATGTATAGGTGCTCAGAAATAGATGGACTAGGAATTTATAGTTAAATTCTGTATTAGCTATTACTATCGCTAATATGTCGTTATCACTGTCAAATGTTGAATTTAAATAACCTGATATACTGATATGTAAATTATTATATATTATTTATAATTATAATCAATGTAGGAAGTCAAATCCCAAGCCCACTCTGTTTCTGAACAGACTACCTAGGTACTGTTCTTATGTACTTAATGGTTAATAGAATACATGGACATATTATGGTACATCACACACATTTGATTGGGATTAGAGTAGGATAAAGTGAATTCCCCATAAAACCAAAATTCCTCATAGCCGGGACAAGGGCACAAATCTGTGGCCAAGCACCTACAGTGTGTTCCGGCAGCAGTCCTTGAGAGCCAGTAAAATTACAGGCTCACAAGACTCAAGAACTATTACTTACTCAGTGTGAGGGGCGCAGTGAAGTTCGTCACTTGTGACATAGAGAAATCATTTATCTATGCTTGTGATGAAATGAATCTGTTATAAGCAGAAGTTACCGCTTAACGTCAGGTGGGCTTCGTGCTTGTTCCGTCACAATAACAAAAAGGGCAGGAAAATGATGATTTTTGATAATGATAGACTTTATTTGATTAGATAGGTATAGGTAACTTATTTAATTTAAAAATAACTATTTTCTGACCTAGTTAAGCATGTATTTGACGTCTTTACCTATAGAAATTCGTAACTATTGAGTTTATTGTTACGTTGCATTATCACCTTAGGTTTTCACGTTATTTAATTACTATTTTGCATTGTTATATCAGTTGCACCCTATTAAAACCATACCTCAATCTATTGAAAAATAAGCAATCTCACAGCACAATACAACCTACAGACAAAGATTACTAACATACAGACAGCCACAGCTGCAGAGGCAATAGGTCATATCATACTTGCTGCTTCATTACTTATCCCCACTCCAGCTCACTTAACCGAATGGCGCGCGGCGAGAGGTTGTGCGAGCTCGCATTTCATTCGTTCCGTGTCGTGTTTCTCTTGTCCTCGAGTACGTTGCAATATTACTTTTCCTTTGACACATGAATACAATCTGCGTTATACAAAAGTCTCAGTGCTAAAGAAATAAAGTACAAAAAAATGTGTTCCCAATAACCAAGTGAATTAAAAATACTTTTGTAAGCAACCGGATACCATGGGTTCTAAAATCGAGTACGTGGATTCCTCGCATTTATACGCTACCAACTATGTCCGTAATTCGAAAGCTATTGGAGTGCTTTGGGCTATATTCACGATCTGCTATGCTATAATCAGCATTGTGGCTTTTGTGACTCCAGAATGGATTGGTGATTTAGAAACTGAGTACCCGCGGAAGTTCGGATTGTGGCAAGTGTGTAGGGCGGATGAAGCCATTGAAGACTGTAAGGGGAGACTGGACGAGTTCTTATCGATAAATGGGTTTGTGTTCAAGATCGCGACTGTGCTAGTGGGCGCAGCGGTGACACTGGCCTTGTTTACAATATGTGCGATGTTGTTGTTCTTCTTTTGTCAGTCAACAACAGTCTTCCATATTTGCGGCTGGCTGCAGCTTTTATCTGGTGAGTAAACAAGTAAAATAAACCAACATAAAAATATATCTTTGCTAAAACTAACAATATCATTTCGTACGCCTTTTGAAACGGAACTGACCTTTACTAGAAGCACCCAAATGTAACAGTTAAGGAAGCTATAAACGGTAACAACTAATAAGTATGACCCTAAACTCAAAGATAACGGTTTGTCATTTAGTAAACTTGTTTTCAGTGAAAGTTTTATGCACAGGGAACGTATCATATTGACCTTGTACGGCGTTGTCGTAAAACATGTCTGTGGAGTGGAACTAACCAAGCGTATCTGATGCACAAAGCAGAAATAGACAGGTGTGTTTCTTCTAAACCGTAGGTTGACGCATCCGGTATGAAGCAGGTGTACTTGCGATCTCGTAATCCTTACCTGCCGCTACAGTCTACCTGTCCCGCGGCGAAAATGAAAGGCATTTCAAAGGATCTTTAAATGGCAAGGTTTACGGCGATCATACGATGAGAAAGAATGCTAAAAGCATTTAACAATGTTAACGAAGCAATAACGGAATCTAAGAAATTTAAGTGCCTGAGTCATATTATTGCATTACTATGGATTACGATTCAAGAAATTCTTTCATTCTCGTAATCCGATTACGGAACTGGCAAACCTTGAGTATATGTGCTGGCATTTTGCATAAGTCCATGAAGATAATAAAAATATCATGGATACTGAACACTTCCTTTGATTTAAATAATAGATTTTTTGAATATTAATGATCTTATTTGTATTTATTCCTACCGATTTCTTAGAAAAGATTCTTGATTCTTCAAACTTATAAGTTTTATACTAAATACTAATGTTGAAGTACCTACCTCATAACTAGTTTTACCCACGTTATTTTGTTCTATTTATATTAATTTTGTTTTGATACATATAATGTCTCATTCTTCGAATTTTATTATAACATTGATATTAAGTAATGTTCTCTACGCAACCTTTACCTTAATTTATATCTACGTCTACCTCGGTTTTGACTTTATGTTGCCAGTATCATTATCCACACACTTTAATAATTAGGGTGAAAACCCTAATTACCCTCTTCGTAGCTACAGTCACCCGTAATCCCGCCCTTACTCATTTCCATACTAAGAAAGTATATCATGCCCTACAAAAAACATTTATTACTAGAAATTAAGGTGCCCGAGTTTAGTTCAATCATAGGACTATTTTTAAGCCCTGATTTTATCCCTTTCATCCTGCCCTTATACAAACTATTAAGAGCTGACGTACGTACGTAACATAACCTGTAAATTACCAGCTACATGCGAAATTTCAGCTTTATTGGTCAAGTAGTTTTCGAGAGTTATCCCTCATCTTTATTCTCATCTAAATGGGAATAGAATAGTTGCCCCTCCACTTGACCCCCTTATTACTACTCTTTCAAAAAATAATTTCTTGTTGCTTAACTATTTGAAATGTGTATACCAATGTCCACCTTAAATATAGGATTTTCACATACATCTTCAACCCCCATATTATATACATTTTAATTTGTCCCTCTCTTAAAATCTTACTAAAGCACATTTTTATTTTATGTCACGGTCACACTCACTTCTAAATTTCATGCTCTTAACTTAAAAAAAAGTATTTATAAAAGCTTCCATTCCAAATTATCCCGCCTTTTCTTAAAAATCGTTCACAGTTGACGTTTCCTATCTATAAACAACCTTCATTGGTCTAGTAGTTTCGAGCTGAAACAAACAACTTTCGTATCATTTTGAACCTTATTTATTGTCTCTTGATTCGTCCCTATCGTAAAAATCTATGCATAGTTTTGCATAATAGGTAGTGCAATACTTTTTTATTTATTTTATTAAATTCAATACTTATTTTCGTCCCCGCAACTTCTAAAACATTGGAGTTTCAATCAAACTTTACCCCCAATTGAATTTCTTTTATATAATACAGTCCTTTCATAAAATCCGTTCTCAGTTTTCCTTCTTACTTATTAAAATACCTATCTGGCTAATTTTAGTTTCATGTGTCAAGTTCTTTGCAGCATAAACATAAGCCTTTAATAATAATAATAGTTTATAATATTCATAATAGTTTACAAAAATAACTAGTCATAATACTGAATTTCATGCTCCTAACATCAGAAACTGTACATTCAAACTTAGAGCCCCAACTTGACCTCCACTTTTCATTATTACATTCAACCCTAACATTTCGACATCCTTCGCAAAATTCGTTCTTAGCTGACGTTTCTTACGTATGAACTACTAAGCTGCCAAATTTCAGTCTCATACGTCAAGTAGTTTTCGAGATTTCGTGTTCAGTCAGTGAGTGACCGGTGTTACGGAACACTCCGAGTGTGAGCCCAACTCGCAATTGGCGTGTTTTTATTATCATGTAGGTAGGTGGTCCGCTATAAGAACAATCAAATAATGCGGATAATATATTAGCCAGCTAGCTATTATGCTTTATAATATTGAGCTTGGAAGTAGGACAGGTAGACGCAGTCGCGGATTTAGCATTTCCGTTTTTTGGTGCGGAACTCTAATCAAAGTGTATTTGTATTGCTCTATAACAAAAACAATTGTATATTATATATAATGGGCTACGAAGAACAAAGATTCATCTCTTTCTAAGTAGGATGGGATAGTCATAGTCACAAAGTTCAATAAAAGGGTTCGGTTTTTTGTCGCGAACACTATTGTAAAATGTCTTGTTATGATCCTCGGACTACACTGAATGTGCATACATACCGAAGTTAATCAAAATAGGTTCGACAGTTTTCACGTGATGCGTGTGCATACATACAGACAGATATATTGTTTAAATTGCAATAGGTCTTGGTGTTCAGTAGGATAATGCAGGTTTCTTAAGCCATATTTTGTAAATTTGTATTCCATGTAAATACTTTTTGCCTGTTACTCCTTTTCTATAATGTTCTTATAGATATGGTTGTATTACTCAAATACGTTTGTATTAACATATTCTTATCATATTAAGTTAGTTACGAGAATATACCTAAAAATTAAACTTAACTTAAAGTTACTTACATGAAACAGCACACATGTCGTCATTGTGGTATAAAGACTAATAAATAAATAGTAATGCATGCTAGTTTATTTTGATTTTATATAGAGCCTAAAATACTACTTCTTAAAATAATTCAACCATAATAGGTAGATATCGCTATACCTACTGTATATGTAAATACTATTATCAAATTGCATTTTGCAAGCTTTCGTTATCACGTGAATATAGAATTCAAAGTGAAAACGTGTGCATTGCAATTAAAACAGCTGACGAGATATTTCAAACCATTACAATTTACACAGTTGCTGACAAACCAATTTTCTTTTGAATAATTGTGAAACCGTCGCGTCGTCGTTGTCGGCATAACCGGTAAAACGCCTCAGTCATGCAAGAAGAATTTCGGACAATAATGAAGCGTGAACGGCTACATTGGTAGAAAACCCAGATGGTGATTAATAAAGTATTAATTATCATTAGACCTTTGAAACAATTTGTTTGTTACTTTGGTATCAGCAATTGAATTTTTTTGGGCGTCAACAGAAATAAATTCTTGATACCACCAAATACCACACGATAAGAAAGGCATGAGGCAACTAATATGTAATAGCAAAATTGAACTATCTTCCACTGGATATTCTTTGCATTTGAAATAAGATTTGGATGCTGTTAAGCAGACTCCTTTTTATTCTGAAACAAATTGCAAGGTTTCGGGATCGGAAGCACAGAATAAAATGTCGAAAGCGAAATACCTGCAATATAAGCATCTATTCGCTCGAGCTACATTAGTTAGCCAATGTTAACATAATAGTGCGATTACAGCGAAGCCCCATGTTTCTCTGACCTCATCATCACTCGTGAGTTCACTACCGCTACGTGACCGGCAAAAAATATCACTGTTACGGATGCCTTAACATGAACTTTACTTCAACGGAATAAGACGCAGAACCGTGCCATTTTCAATGAAATTGTTAAGTGAACTGTACAGATTTACGTGTTAATTGGGTACAAGAAAGGAGTTTACGCTAAAATTGTAGAAAGTTGGTGAAGATGTAAAATACATCCGCCTACTTTATTCATTGGCATACATAGTTTTACAGTTCAATCTATGATAATCATTAATATTTTTCTTTTGACTATCCGTTACAAAGTGCACAAAAGTGTTTGTTTAGAGAGAAAAGACCACTGAAGGCTAGTACCAAAAGACTGCCGTTAAATGTCACAGTTGAGGTTGAGGAGCTGTCTTTAGAATTCCTGATTGATGATACAGGAATGCCATTCAATATTTGATTGCCTTCAATTACTCGATGATACCTTTTTATGCAGAAAGCATTAAGGTTGCTTCCTTAGAGGTAATCAATTAGTCATGGTTATTGTTGGAATTTTCTTTCACTTCCAATGAATTCAATTATCGTCAAACTATATTAGTCCTAACATAGAACCAAGCTAACGTTTTTATAATTTTAAGAAACATATGTCACTTAAGTTTAAATGTCAAATGTTGAGACGATCTTCACAATATATAAATAAAATTTAATGAATTTTCAACAACACACAATCTTAAATCACATAAACCTAAGGAATGTAAAGGCCACCTGTAGAAATTAAAATATCAATAGCAATTGGCATTGACATTAACTATGCCTAGTTATTGTGTAGCTGGATGATCTTAGTATACCGATTGAAATATTGCACGCACGTAAAGCCAATTTTGAGCACCGTCCAATTTAAGCATCGCAAAAAGTAAAAGTTAATTGTGATATAATGACGTCGGATTTCAATGTTACGCTATTTGTGACGGTTTTAACACGAAAAAAGACCCGCGTTGTAAGTACTGTATCACCCGGATTGTTTACTGCTGAACATTGCCTCCGCTATTATGATTTGCCATAATTCCCACGCTAGGCAGGCGTTTTGGGGATCGCAGTGTGAGATATTAGTTCCTCAGAAAGCGCTGCCGCCCACCTTCTGGCGTGTTACCCTTAGTTGCCTCTTATGACACCCACGGGTAGAAAAGGTGTGACATTCTATTATATAAGGTGCTATAAGCACTTACTCCTAAATAAAATAAAACTATTTTCTACAGCAAGTAGAGAGACCGGCTCAATTTCCTCTACTAAATGAATACACAAGATTTTTATGATTAATTACATAAAGCACCATTTAATTAATGTATGAATTACCTAGCTGGTACTATTCTTAGAAAATGTTGCTACGGATATTATATAGCCAAGTCCGGAACAGCAGTTTTAGTCTGAAACTGCTGTTCCGGACATACTCTTATATGTTTTATGGATATTAACCAGCAACAATTGAGTGTGGAAAGGTTCAAAACATCTATTCATTGTTAGAAGTTGAATACAAACTGCATTCTCTAATACAGCTTTCTCTGAAGAGTAGAGCACCTTTGGTATTTTTTTATTATGATTACAATTATTATTTATTTCATAGAACACTGGTAGTCAAGTAGCAACTCATAAAACTGCCTAGGTATTTATTTTGGTAAGAATCAACAAAACTAAAAGACATACTTAAACCTGAGTTTGATTTTCATACTATATATTTTCTTTACTTACAAAAGAAAATAAGTTACTCATATAATAAATATAGTACTATATTCACGTAGTGATAAGTGATGTGTTTTTTTTAATATAGATTTCTTCGTTGCTCTGAGGACATGCATAGCTTCCTTTTCCGATAGACTGCTTTCCTCCTACATAAGCTATTAAAAAATTATGTATACATTAAAGCTTCAGTAGAAAACTAATTCCAGCTAGCCGGTTTCTAAATAATAATTATGGACCAAACTCGCAAAAGTTTTTTTAACTAATTCCAATTGCAAAATATTGGTTGAAAATCTAGAATGTATAAAAAAATTATGCCCATGTTTGGCTCATTTACCCCAAACGATCCCCAAAAAAATTAAAATACGTTCCGTTGTAACAAATGGCACGTGATTCTACTAGTAACAACTGAACGCGGGTGTTACCTACAGATGGCGTCGCTGGTAAATAGGAAATAAAGGGTTTTTCAACAAGAACTTTGTTTTCTAAAACAAAATATAACAAAGAGTTTAGATGAAGATGATTCAAATTTGTATTGTATTACGAAGAGAAAAGTTTGGCAATTATGAATGAAAAATGATATCTGGCAAATGTCCACCACGAGCACGCTGACAGATGTCGATTTTTCACTAAAGTTTTTAATCACTTTTTGGCAAAATGGCATGGCGTTAATCACATGACGGATTATGAGTTTTAAGGCTGCATTCGATTCGATTGGCTCCGTATAGACTCATAGCCACACAAAAAATAATCCAGTGGTGTTAAATCACACGATCTGGCTGGCCACTTAACCGATAAATTTCGTGAAATTATGCGATCGGGAAATTTCGTTTGCAATAAATTGATTGTTTAATTGGCTGTTGACATGTGGCATCGTCCGGTTGAAACCACATGCCAGTGATATCCACGTCATCAATAATAGGCCATAATTAAGTTGTTAACATTCGCGAATAATTAAAAAAATATATTAATTAAAAAACATTAATTAAAGCCATATTTTTTATATACAATAAGTAATGTAAGGTCAACCGGGGCTAACGCGTCTATGGGGTTAAGGCATCTAACCCAATTATAATACGAAACACAAAATCTAGAACTACTTCCGCCATCTTTTGAACGTGTTTGATACTAAAACCACATTATTTGATCGGTAGAGGTCGCAAGCGGCCTCATTTTTGTATAAATTTCCGCCATCTTGAATATGACATTTTCTTCGGAACCTCACGTAAATGACATGTGATATATAAATATCCTGAAATCCCAATGTTTTGAAGATGGTCGTTAATTTTTAACGGTAAGTACTTTGTAATATGAATTTGTTTACGTGTTGTTCTAATTACTTTAAGGAAATTACTTAAGATTTGTAGTCCACGTGCAATAAAAATATTGTAGGTTATATTTTTGCATTGGGGCTATCGCGTCTGTCCCGTTGGGGTGATTGCGTCTTATGTAACGCAATAGCCCCATTGGCTGAGGTCCTAAACCTTTTAATTTTATGATAACAGTGATTGAGGTATATGTATGTATATCTATGCTGTATAGACAGATAGTGGAAAAAAATGCGTGATATGCTGATTGCAGATTTAGGACTAAAAGAATATTTAGAGGTAGCGTCAATTTTGTATGTTTGTTGATTGATAATTTGAAAACTTCTTTCACTATTGAAAAGGTAACATTTTTGAAATGGTCTTACACTGTATATTAACCCTGATGAAGTCAGCCCGGATCGCTAATTATATTAGGGATACACTCGTTTTGCGGGAGGCTGGTAATTAATAATTCAAATAGTGGTGGATTTCTTATCGTAACATATTTTAATGTATTAAATTAATTGTTGTGTTTTTTTTATGAAGTTACTGGAAGGTCGAAGCGTTGCAAAGTATATACTTTCTAAGACAATTATTATTATAGAGCCTTTTTTTATGTTATTGTGGCGGAACAAGCACGAGGCCCACCGCCCTAGTGCCTCATACTCCCGCATAAACTCTATATATATTTCCCTCAGCACAAGGGCCCCTGTCCATACAAATTCTGGTAGCAGAGCGTGGACGCTACTTACATCGTGGTTACATTTTGGCGGCAATTGGCAAGCGCGGACGCTTCATTACATTTTGCATAAGTACCACACTTTCTTAAACGCGGTCGTTTTAAAATAAAATAAATTAATTGGGCCCAGCAGATTATACAAGTTATAAATAGGTAGGCAAACTATTTCACTAGGTTTGCTATTTGTTCGGAACTATTTGCATGACGCAACATTATGTGTTAATTAATCGCCTACCTTCGTAAGATATTTAAGTTACGTTATTATTGACGAGTTTGGTTATCGGTTTAAAGGCTTGGAAACTCGTGTTTGTTTACCTTTGTTTGCCTTTGGAAGCCTTGCGAACCAGGTTAGATTATTAACGTTTATTTCTGTTTTTTTTCTTTCTGTTTATTACGTCCTTAGGTCCCTGTCCATACACCTTATATAGTTAAAACATGTAAAAGGAAACACCATATCCTTATAAAATATTATTTACCTAATTTCAGTGTTGTTGGTAGTATGTTTTTATAAATTTCTATATTAACACATAGAACAGAGGGTTGTAAGTACATTTCTATGCAAAACTGCAAAGTTCGACTTCGGAAGAATCTCTTATCCCACTATTAATTAATACCTAACCTTTGAGAAGAAAATTGTTTGTTACTCCTGGAATCTAGGATGGGGCGAATGCGTCTACAAGAGAAAGTATAAATTAGACGCTATAGCCCCGAACATTTTTGTGTCACCCGTAATGAGAGATCATGCCCAGAATTTAGCTCATGATATAATAACTAACTTGATCTATAGTGCTTTTACATAGTTTCATGATTAACTTTGTTGATAACTCTTCCAGTTATGTGATGCTAAACAAAGACGCCATCGCCCCACGTGGGGCTATTGCATCTAAAAATCTCTGCTTTTAATAAATAATTATTTTCATACAACAAGGATTCAAAATGTCAATAAATAAAATTAAAGTATAAAATAAGATAAAATATTCTATTTTGTGTTGTAGGTTACAGTCTTATAAGTTCAACCATTAACTTGCTATAACCATTTAAAAATGCCGTAAAAAGTATTGTAACGCAATAGCCCCGGTTGACCTTAAGTTTTTTGTTTAATAAATAAACAGACGATTAAATATTTTAATAAAATCTAATATTTATTCAACAATAGGTACTTGCATGATAAAATTTTCTTCTATATAAGTAACCTTGGTCTTATTTTTCAGCAATATTAATTATTATATCGTATTTTTAAATTTTACATTTTGTAAGGGCAGTCATATCTTTTGGAATATTTATTAAGTGGTCTCTGTTACTCCCCGGTGGTTGAGAACACTAACAGTGCTAACTCTCTTTCACTCTACTTTAAATATTTACCGTTTTTAACAGCCAGAAACCCTTATTGCGGCCGGATTTAATTAGGAAACCATATATAATAATGGATAGAAAAAAATAGCTTTAATTTTATATATAAATCACAAATATACGTTATGAACGTATAAATGTATCGCAATCATACCTGTTTACACCTGGCTGCGAAGAGGTGCGGCCAAGTGCACAACGCGGCAATCGTGATTTTTCAGAATCTTTATATATATTGCCGTGATGTAGACGATATTTTATTTAAAAAACAAGTGAACTAATTTCTTTACCAAAAATAAATTAAATTAAAAAGGCCACATTTTTACAGGCAACCGGTAGATATATATTCTCCTAATCATAAATAACATAAACATTTGGTTATTAGCAAAAACTTGAAGAGTGCACTAATTTGCAGCCGATCTTAGACTAACATACTTACATAGCTGTCATCATCATCATCAGCCGGAAGACGTCCACTGTTGAACTAAGGCCTCCCCCATAGAGCGCCACAAAGAACGGCTATTAGCCGCTTGTAACCATTGGCTACCCGCGACTTTCACGATGTCGTCAGTCCACCTAGTGGGGGGGCATAGCTGTACTATTCTATAATTTGTGAGTTGGTCCATTATAAACTATTAGGTAAGTACAATTCAAAGATTACGCAGTCTCCAGCTTGAGACAAAGTTACTATTAGGTTATTACACCTTTATTAAAAAAAGCGAAACGAAGTAGGTCTTTTTTTTCATATCTTGTGTTCGTGAACGACAGAGAATGTGCACGAGCGTAAACAAATACCTAGTAGGTATACAATAGCAAGAAATAATTTATAGAAAAGTTGAATAACTACCTCTATGATCTCACTATCGTGGGATGTGAAAAGAGGTCTGACCAATCTTAGTAAAAGCGCTTAGAAAGTGTTTAGTGTTCAACCTCAACTGGTCAGACACAGTATATACATGTATTTCTCCGGATAGTAGACTGTTTCAAGTTTCACACATGTAGTGAGTTTGCCAATTCATACGCGCAAATATGAAATATTATATAACAGCATCTTGGATCACAACATCACTTAGGTACCATTAGGTGACATAGTGGTCAAAGGTCAAATGCTCTCAGGCATAAAAAAAATGTGATTTGTGGGTTAATATCCCACAGAAGGTTATAAACTTAGGGCCAGTTTCAGAATGTTCGAGTATGTTCCGGTTATACTACCCAGAACATCTTTAACAAATAAAACACTATCTTTGCGTTTCACAGTCATCGATTTAGCCTATCCATGGGTTAAAACTTGAAACGCGCTGCATGTTAACTGTCATTTTTATCATTCAGTTATTTTATGTTTTGTGTAGTATAACCGGAACTCACTCGAACAGTCTGAAACACCGTGCTGTAGGTCTATGGCATAGAACATATAATATTGTCTATGGTATGATTCCATCACCTCCGCAGCCTTGAGCCTTACCGCATGATGGATGAGCATTTTGCGAATGCTCGCCTGGCTAGCGCTCCCTCAAGAAAAAAGAGAATTAGAATTTGTGGCCGCGCACCTAACAGGTGTTCCGGCAGTAGTCCTAGAGAGCCAGTAAGTAATTAAGGAATTATTTACACATGTTGTCTTACGGTGATGGGCGCAGTTCAGTTAGTCACATGTAGCGAAATGCATCAGTTACAGGTAGAGGACCGCTTCATAATTCCATTATAAAATAGGTAAAGATACCTAACATAATGTTTATAAATGTAGTGTAGGTATCTATGGTTTACAATATTATCGCCGCCAGAGCTATTTTTTAAAATTCTTTTTATGGTATAAGGATAAGACCACCACTGAATCATGACGTCCGGCTTAGGGCCGGACCGATGCAGCTATGTCCGGCTTATGTCAGCGCAATCTAACTAAATCTAGATATAATAATAATATTAATCGCTATTTCTCTCAGAGATGAATTAACTACAACATAAGCAAGTAAGCATACATATAAGAAATATCTGTGCACATAACATTATAAAACCCTATCTCGGTTCGTTATATTGTTTCTTTCTGAGGCATCTAAACAATATACCACAAATCAAATATTGTCTGTACTTTGAAGGTTGTGAAATAAAACTTTTTCGTAATAATACGAGTATATTTTATTCGATTACCTAAATATTATTAGAAATATTTTGACGCAATTTTGACATCCATGGTAGTTTTCAATGAGCGTTTAATACCAACAAATATCTATGTTTATTTACACTAATTAATTAATTGTGGGTTTTTTATAATTAATTCTTTAAAATGTCGTCATTTCCTGAATCCGACAATTGTCCCAAAATATGCAACAACATAGGAGCATTCAAGAAAGCTGCCGTGGCTCCTGAGCAGGCTCTGGAAGAGCTAAAAATTGCTGAGAAATCTCAAGCCCAACCTTCAACTGCTCAGCAAAACCTGCCTGCTCAACTAGCATCACAAACGCCTGAGAACACTAGACCACCGCCATCAGGCGAAGAATATCTCCCAGGCTTAAGACCAGGACAGGACGGTAAGGTAGACTGGACGCCTTTGTCTGGAATGACTGGCACTAGACCTGCCGTAAACAAATACTCTCTCAGCAGATACTCACTAAGCGAATGGAGGAAGCACAACGAGAAATGCTTAGATCCAGCAGCTATCATTGAATCCAATATCGTGGACTACAATGCAAAAACTTCTATGATGCAAGCTTTTGGAACTGTAGACAAGGAAGACTCTGAAAATACTAAAAGGCTAAAACAGAAAGCAAGAGATATCTTCAGATGGAAAGTAGAGGTAGAAAGAGCTTGTAACGCGATCACTGAAGAAGTAGAGCTGCTTGAAATAGAAAGACAGCGATTGAAAGGAGCATCTAGAGTTTTGATGCTTCCTGAATCGATTTCGAAAGAGTGTCTAGACTTGAGGTCAAATAGATTTGAGCCAGATTTAGTCGCTGATTTGGCTGAACAAGAGCTTATAAAAGAGATGAATTTGGTAGGAGAAGTGAGAGCCACTCTCAAGACGACTCTTGACAAAATTGAAGCCCAAATGGCTATCAATAAAGCAGCGAAGCATAAGATTGAATACGATTGGTGTGACAAGACCATGGCTTACAATACTGAAACAATCAATCTAGGCCTGAACCCGAAATCAACGACTATCATGTTCAGACCAGGAGCTACTAGATTTGGCGAATACTCAGCTCCATTAGAATATTGGGAATTCTTTTGCAGAGAAAACGTTCAAAACGTTGAAGCTGCCAGGCAGAAATCGGCTGATTTAAGAGGAAGCTTGAATGCAATCTTGGTTCAGGGAGGAAGAAAACTTCGCATCCAAGCGGACAGAACTGACATGGCTTTAGCTGAAACGGTGGCTATAACTACTGAGATTTGCACAAAACTTGATGAAACATTACGAAACAACCTTCAAAGATTAGCTGACATGGAAACACTGATTGACAATCTCAAGGATTCCATTCAAAAGATGGATGCAGCAATGAAACTGGCACAAACCAGACTCGACAATAGAAATAACTGGCGGCCCCATGGTGAAAATGTTAGAGACCAGCCGCACATAGGTCTGATAGAGGAAGTTAAAAAAATTCACGAGACTGTTACTTGTTTGCTTGGACAATTGAAAAATGCAGAACGAGTTAGGTCTGACCTTATGAACAAAAGGATAGAGCTAGAAAGGGCTATAGCGTCGAAAAGGAAGACCTTGAATATAGACCGCGATAGATGTGGAATGGTGCGGTCCCATTATCCTAGTGCTTCTGAACTAGCTGGATACTAACTCGAACATTGCCTTCAGTGTTTGACTGACCACTGAAAAAGTTTTCCACACACCCAAATCTCGATGTTGTAATGTCAGAAGCTTAATATTTTAAATGATATTGATTATCTATGTGCGTTTCTGGTATGTCAGTAATACTGATGACACAGAAATTAAAATTTAAAAACTGGTTTAACCTACTTTTGTGCAGTCATTTATTTAAATCTTAAGTTTTATTAACTTGATTTATACATGTTCCGTGCAGAAATCTTTTATATATGTATGATGGATGTTGTCTTATTGATATTAGATAGTCATGTAACTCATTTCAACAAGTGATAAATAAATAATATAGGCATAAAATACTTACTACCAGAATTCCGAAGAAGCTACATAGTGAATACATACCAATATACTGAAAGTAGGCCCGTATTGCCGCACTCATAGACGCCATTGAACATTCAATTAGCATTTAATATTGTCAATCGAGATCAAAAAGGGCACGGCCCCTTGCTCCACCTTGGTTGTGGAACGTTTTTCAAAGTCTCGATCAGTAATAGGCTGAATACTAAACGGTCATTGGTCCTCCATCGCGTGATAGATTACCATTGGCCAATGAGCGTTCAGTATTTAGTTTGTCCACTAACCAAAACTTTGCCAAACGCTCCAGAAAATAGGTGCTATTGTCCTGAAATAAGAATAGGATTTAACTATAATCAATACACATTTCATAAAAAAAACTGGCCAATTGCGATCGAGCCGAATTGCAACAGACCTTAAAATAAAGTTTGTCGGTTTTGACACAGAATAAAAAAAGACCATAGCTTCATATATACATATATATAAGATTCCCAACTAGTTTGGTTTTTGAGATAACCCGTAACAAAAATGTATGTATTTATAAGGCATTCTCTATAATTTTTTGCTGGCCTTGTAAATATATTCAGGCTAAAATTAACTACATATATTTTTTATTTTAATCCATTTATGATGTCCTGTTGTTGTTTACATCTATTTTTTTTGTGTCTGTGTCTGCTCTGCATACCTCAGCAATAGGAGCGACGTGCTGGGGATACAAGTCATGTGACGAGCGAATAGATCTTCTAGAATGTTATATATTTTATTCTTCTTTAAGAAGTACTTACACTCTTTTTACAAAACATATTCGAAATTTGCCTTACTGAGACTCATTTCACCCGGCCAAACCCATCACGATAAATGTCGAATCTAAAATTGCTTACATAAGCTTAATGCAGCTCATTGCATACTTACGCCAAAACCACAGCGCATCCTTTCACTCTTAACATTGTTTTGAGTATCACACCTAAGTGTTTCTTACACAAGATAGTTCTATGACATTTGCTAAAATATGTGATATAGCAGGCTAATGAGGTAATCTGTGCTAAGTAGTGGCGACCTCGCTGCTGTAGCGATTTCGTCATGTCGTAAACCTGTCAGGTGGAGATCTCTACCATGTCATTTATTTAAGAACAATGCTTACGTCTTACACAAGAACTTTCTAACGTTCATAGCTTTTGGGTACCGTACATATACATCTATTTATATGCATCTATATACCTCTATGTATATGTATGGTACATATATACATTTATATATGTGTTGGGATAGAATGTCAGCCCCCCATCACCTTCCGTGGGTGTCGTAAGAGGCGACTAAGGGTAAGATACCTGAAGGTGGGCAGCAGCGCCTTTTGATACTATCTTACACTGCGATCCCCAAGACGCCTGTCAAGCTTGGGAATTATGGCAAAACTCCCCTTTGATGGAGGAGGTTGTGTTTAGAAGTGAACAATGCAGTTGATACAGTAGCATATATTAAAAATACGTTTATCAATCGATTGACGTGGTTCTGAATAAAATCGACGACGTTTACGAGAAGATACGATTTTTCTGTAAGTTAACGAAACTTCATTTCACAAACAAATTTTGGACACAGCCGCAGGTAGTATTGGGGGTTGCTAGACTTTTTGTCTTCAAATCTTTACAGTCCAATCTCCTACAAAACACCAAGCCCCTACAGGCACATTTCATTCTATAGTACTGGTTACATTCTTGTTTTTGAATGCACAGCTTACGGCTGAGCTACTTTCAAGACGAATCTGTCTCAGAGCGTGGCAAGTTCGCATTGTATCAAACAGTTGGTACTGACTGCAATTTATTCTGTACCTGTAATGACAGGTTTGGTTCCCCTTTGTTCCCTTTCCATTTAGATGGAAGGTAATGATAGTTTAGCCTTGTCCGATTTAAATTGTAGGAGATGGTTTGAGGGACTGCGCTAGTTTGTTTGTTACCGGCATCAATTTGCTGGGTATTGGCTATGGGTGCTTAGGTTAAATTGAAAGGTGACTAAGGAGGTACTAAAAGAGATGTATTAAATAATATATTTTGTTTTTTTTAATGTTATTATGTCGGAACAAGCTCGAGGCTCACCTGATGTTAAGCGGACTAACCTCTGCCTATAACAGATGCATTTCGGTACTTGCCCGTGGAACACCTCGTAGAACACCTGGGTGTTCCACGGGGGAAAAAAATCTCCCGTGGAACACCTACGGTTTTCGGGTGTTCTACGACCCATGGTTCATATTTTTTAAATTTGTCGGTGGTGGAACACCCAACTCGATCGTCTTGGTGTTCTACAGGCAAACAATCAAGCAAGAAATTACAGAACACCTGCGAAACAGATTAGATAATAGTTAGTATGATGCATTTATACTAGTGGTGTTCTATTGGTGAGTAACGTGTGCGGGTCGTAGAACACCTTAGACACAGATAAGATAATAGTTAGTAAGATGCATTTATACTAGTGGTGTTCTATTGGTGAGTAACGTGTGCGGGTCGTAGAACACCTTAGACACAGATAAGATAATAGTTAGTATGATGCATTTGTACTAGTGGTGTTCTATTGGTGAGTAACGTGTGCGGGTCGTAGAACACCTTAGATACAGATTAGATAATAGTTAGTATGATGCATTTGTACTAGTGGTGTTCTATTGGTGAGTAACGTGTGCGGGTCGTAGAACACCTTAGATACAGATTAGATAATAGTTAGTATGATGCATTTATACTAGTGGTGTTCTATTGGTGAGTAACGTGTGCGGGTCGTAGAACACCTTAGACACAGATTAGATAATAGTTAGTATGATGCATTTATACTAGTGGTGTTCTATTGGTGAGTAACGTGTGCGGGTCGTAGAACACCTTAGATACAGATTAGATAATAGTCTGTGCTATGCATTTATGGTTCTAGGTTTACATTAGGTAATTACTGTTTCAGCTGCTGGATGACTTTGGAGGGGTAGGTAGAGACCAAAAATTGTTTTTTTCTGGCTATGGCATACATCTCTTGCTTCATATAATAAATACTTATATCATCACGTTGTTGCTTCAGTATTTTTTATTTCCAATTAAGGTCACAATTAATACAAAAATATGAAGCTATGGGTCTCTGATTTGACAGCTGTCACAGTGACACTTGGTGTCGTATTTTACGATTTTGATTTCACATTTGGGCTACGTTTGACTTAAAAATAAGAATGAAATAGGTCTTGGGTGTGACAGCTGTCACAGTGACACTTGGTGTCGTATTTTTCGATTTTGATTTCACAGTTGGACAACGTTTGACTAAAAAATAATAAAGAAATGGGTCATAGGTCTGACAGCTGTCTGAATTATATTTTGTCTTATTTTTCGTTACAAGCTCCGAACTGATCTGCATCGCCCCCCCATGGAACCCCCTTAAAGCTCTTTTCTTGTCATGCGTAATTTCATCCGCGCGCGGATCCGGTCCATATGCAGGACAAAGATTTCGTTTGCCGCTGCAATGTTATGCATGTCACACAACCGCGTTCCGCGCGCGTGCTGCCCGCGTATAGGAAAAACATGTATGAAATTGAGGGTGCTGACAGCACGCAATCAATCTCTGCACTGCACCCGTCACCTTAAAACATAGTTGTTAAGTCTCATGTGCCTGTAATTTCACTGGCTCTCAAGGACAGCTGCCGGAACTCACCGTTAGGTACTTGGCGACCGATTTTCTACTGGAGGGTGGTTGCTAGCCAGGCGGGCATTCGCAAAATGCCCTTCCACCATGCGGTGAAGCTAAAGCCTGCGGCGGGATTCGAACCATGGACCTGCTGCGCAGCAGTCCATACCCAATGGCATTAAGCCATCACTGCTTCAACTATACATCTCAATTCCATGGAATTTTAAAGTTATTTTTAAATAAACTATAAGTATTGGTTAGCGTTGTCACTTTTCTATCCAGATTTTACAGATTACGTTTTTACGCGTTTTTTTAAGCAAAAAAACAGCTAATTTATGTCAGATTAGCATACAAGACCTTAAGTCTTTGACCAGAAAGTAGGTATACGTGAGGAGTTCTCAGTTTAGGTCGAACCACAAGGTTTACAGTGCCATCTTTCTAAAATATTTTAGGTGCGATGGTGTTCGACAAACTTAACACATTCAATTTTCAAGTTTTAGTTCATCCATGTTTTAATAATGCCTTTTTTCTTATTCCTGTTAGGTTTAGCCTTTGACCACTATCTCACCTGATGGTAAGTGAAGTCGAGATATTGTTCAGACTAACCTAGAACTGGTATGATGTATTGGTTGAATGCTGGTTCAGTTCCCGTTCGAGATGAACAATTGAAAAAACACAGTGAAGTGACACCAAGTGTCACTGTGACAGCTGTCACACCCAAGACCTATTTCATTCTTATTTTTTAGTCAAACGTAGCCCAAATACGAAATCAAAATCGTAAAATACGACACCAAGTGTCACTGTGACAGCTGTCACACCCAAGACCTATTTCATTCTTATTTTTGTATTAATTGTGACCTTAATTGGAAATAAAAAATACTGAAGCAACAATGTGATCATATAAGTATTTATTATATGAAGCAAGAGATGTATGCCACAGCCAGAAAAAAACAATTCTTGGTCTCTACCTACCCCTCCAAAGGCATTCGGCAGCTTAAACAGTAATTACCTTATGTAAACCAAGAACCATAAATGCATAGTACAAACTATTATCTAATCTGTATCTAAGGTGTTCTACGACCCGCACACGTTACTCACCAATAGAACACCACTAGTATAAATGCATCATACTAACTATTATCTAATCTGTGTCTAAGGTGTTCTACGACCCGCACACGTTACTCACCAATAGAACACCACTAGTATAAATGCATCATACTAACTATTATCTAATCTGTGTCTATGGTGTTCTACGACCCGCACACGTTACTCACCAATAGAACACCACTAGTATAAATGCATCATACTAACTATTATCTAATCTGTATCTAAGGTGTTCTACGACCCGCACACGTTACTCACCAATAGAACACCACTAGTATAAATGCATCATACTAACTATTATCTAATCTGTATCTAAGGTGTTCTACGACCCGCACACGTTACTCACCAATAGAACACCACTAGTATAAATGCATCATACTAACTATTATCTAATATGTGTCGCAGGTGTTCTGTAATTTCTTGCTTGATTGTTTGCCTGTAGAACACCAAGACGATCGAGTTGGGTGTTCCACCACCGACAAATTTAAAAAATCTGAACCATGGGTCGTAGAACACCCGAAAACCGTAGGTGTTCCACGGGAGATTTTTTTCCCCCGTGGAACACCCAGGTGTTCTACGAGGTGTTCCACGGGCAAGTACCGATGCATTTCATCACAAGTCACGAATTGCACTGCGCCCGTCACTTTGAATATATATATATAATAAATTCCCATATATGTGACTGTAATTTCACTGGCTCTCAAGTACTGCTGGCGGAACACACCGTTAGGTGTTTGGCGACAGATTTTCAAATACTCTGGTAGCCATCGTCATTTCATCAATCACTCATGAGACCGTATTATGTAGATACGTTTATATTTTACCATACTGCCAAGGATGGGTTTTGTTTCAAGCGGGTATCTTGTTTGTATATACTACTATATTTGTTTGTAAACTACTTTATTATCTCGGAAGAAACGGCTGGATAGATTTAGATAGTAAGGTGTGATTATATTCGTCATAAAACCCAAGTGTCTTCAGATAGGTGTTTGAAAGAAAACACAAAATGGCGAAATAGTAAAACGTGAATTAAAAAAAATAACCAGCCTTATCGAGTAGGGTATCAAAATAAAGTCAATTAAGGGGTCAATTAAAGGGAATTACAAAAATATAAAGTTTAAATTTAATTAATTTATCTGACACTGTACTGTACTGTATCAGCCGGATCGTCCACTGCTGAACACAGCCTCCCCTATTAAGGGATTATTTGCCATAATCCCCACGCTTGGCAGACAGCTTGGGGATCGCAGTATAAAATGGCAGTTCTTTAGAAGGCGCTGCTGACCACCTACCTGTATTTTTCCCTAAGTCGCCTCTTACGACACCCACGGGATGATATGGGGAGGTGCAATTCTAACCCGGCACCCCACGGGGGACGACAATGCGACAATATTTTACGAAAATACAGTGACAGGAAATAAATGTTGTCACATGAAAATAAAATGTTAATTATCGCCCCTAAAACTAGAAAACTAAACTACTACTAACGTTACAAACTATTCTAACATTTTATATCTCATAGAAGCCCTATTTTTCTCTTGCCTATCCGCCCTAACCTGGTCCTATCCATTGCACTCAACCAATTAATTAAACAATAGAATACTGGCATTGTCTCCCACGGCCACCCTGTGAACTTTTGTTCAACAATGTCTGTTGTATCGTAAGCTCCCATCCCATGGCAGCTCGCAAATATACATCTTCCCGTTATGTCTATTTACCTAATATGAACATGCACTTTTTGAAATGATGTATCCGTGACACAGCTCAGGAATGCCCACTTAATTTCCAAACCAATCCTTTTGGAAGCAATGGGTGACCGCTAATAGCATTTACTGACTTTGAGCTGTTCCTTATTTTCAAGGGCACATTATCCAGTTCGGTTCCAGTTGTTGTCTGAGGATGTCAGTCGTTAGGCCACGTCAGAGGTACACGTCGACCGACGTAGTCTAACTACGGTCTCCTTGTTCCTGGCTTGTAGGTAAACTCTGTAACTTTACCTGGTGATAAGTCATTTTGCGAATGACCACGTGGTTAGCTACCAGTCTCAAGTAGAAAATCTGTGACCATGTAGTTCCGGCAGCTGTCTTTGAGAAACAAATCCCATTTACCACCTTCGAGGACATCATTACTTACCAAAATATAATGGGTCAACGCTGACGTGCCAGCTGTAAAAATATTTTGTTTACAAATAATAGTGTTGACACGAACTTGTGGATAGTAAAAATTAAGGACTCCTGAATGAGAAACAGTATGTCCTAAAATTGAGTCAGGGCTGATTCTTATATTATTAATAATTATATAGATATATAATTCTACCCGTTGGGTGCCGGATTAGAGTGTCAACCTTTCTCCCCTAATTTCTTCACGTGTGGGTGTCGTAAGAGGCGACTGTGGGAAAAATACCTGAAGGTGGAAAGCAGCGCCTTCTGAAGAACTGACAACTTCCACTGCGATACCCAAGCCGCCTGCCAAAGCCTTAATCAACGGTAGACATGGCACGGCTGGTGTGATAATGATGATGAGATATATCATTTTAGTGATGAAAGAGCACACCGACAGTGAGGTAACCAACCATCTGATGAGTTTTTTCTACAACCTATTATCGTAGGAGCATGCGAGAATACGAATATTTTACCATAAAACAGCCATTCAATTGAAACCATCTGCAAACATTGTACCTACTTGGTACAAAACTTTTTACAGTAATTTAAAATAAACATGACTCAGCTGCGCGTCAGCGCATTGTTTGTCATTTTCATAGTCACTGTATAATGTCATTTGGCTTCAATTTTGTTATAGTATTTTTTCTATTTTAGTCTTATTTTTAAGAATTAAAGGAAGAATTTAAATTTTTCGTAAAATGGCTGCTTACGACCCAAGACAGATGGCTTGTCCACACATCTGTCCGGGCAATAAAAGAGAAGCAGTACAACAAAAATATCTCGAAGCTGGCAGTAGCAGAGGAGGGAATCCACATGAAGCACCGTACGTTCCAGGCATGATCCAACCCAGGGAAAAGAGAGTATACCCTCCTGATGCTCCTCCCTTATATCTTCCACAACCTACAGACAGCACTAGCGGGGACATTCTAGGAATGGGCCCCATAGGACCTTGGGCTTCAGGACATTTAGACTGGACTCCAACAGCTGGCACTACAGGAGTAAGGCCAGTCGTTGACAAGTATTCGATTACGAGATACAATACGGGAGAATGGAGAAAGAACAATCTATACACCCTCACTCCGAGAGCAACAGATAAAGCAAAAGCGTTAGATCAACAATGTAAGCGGGATATTAGAAATGCCTTCATGAATTTAGACAACAAACTGGGTGAATCAAATAAGAAGTTAGGTGAAAGAGTAAAGGATATGTCCTACTGGAAAAATGAAGTTCAAAGGGCTGTAAACGGAATTACTGACGAGATAGAAAAGTTAGACGAGAACAGAACTAAGTTGAAAAGTGCTTGTAAAATTCTTATGTTACCAGAAGCCATTTCTAAAGAGTGTATAGAGCTGCGGACTAACAGGCTGGAACCAGACTTAGTTAGAGATGATGCGGAACAAGAGTTGATCAAAGAAGTCGCTATTGTCGGGGAAATAAGAAGAGTATTCATGGACACTTTAGCTAAAGTTGAAGAACAAATGCTGATGAACAGAGCTGCCAAAGCCAGCATTGAACTCGACTGGAGTGATAAAATGGTGTCTTTGAGATTAGACAAAAATAATCTGAGATTAACTAATGATTCTACTTTAATCCTTCGGCATCCAGGAGTGGCGAGATGGCCCGAGAACGGAACCTCACTGGAATACTGGGAGCATTACTGCGCTGAGAGTATTAAGAACTGCGAAGAAGTAAGACAGAAGTCTGAAGATCTGAGAAATGACTTGATGACCGCCATCATAAAAGGAAGCGAAGATATGAAACGGCAAGCTGAGAGAACCGATATGGCAATGGCTGAGACTATCGATGCTACTCAACAAATGTGTGATAAATTGGAAGAAACGTTAAAAGACAACTTAAAAACTATAGCAGATGTAGAGAACTTGATAGATTATCTCAACGATTCATTAATAAATCTCGATGAAAGGGACAAGCTAGTAATGTCTCGATTGCAAGCGCGAAACTATGAGAGACCAGGTGTGGAGAACTGCCGAGATGAGGCTCAATATGCACTTATGGCTGAAGCCAAGTACATAAAAGAGACAACTGACTCTTTGAAAGACAAGACACGACAAGCAGAGGCAGTCAGGGCTGAGCTGATGAAGTACAGAGGAGATTTAGAGAAAGATATAGCTTGCAAGAGAAAGAGTTTGCTAATAGACCAGGATAGATGTTCAAGGGTGCGTGCATTTATGCCAACACCGGAAGAATTTGCAGCTGCTTGAAATTAAATATATTTGGTCATTGAAATAAATAAAACTATTGTGTTAGATCCTTTTATTAATTATTTAGAAGAAGGTTTAGCGTATATAGCTGTTGTCTTTTCAGTACAAGTGGGCAGGTTGAGCGTTGAGTGTGAATACTGTTTAAGCTAGGCAGTAAGTAGGTCTACAGTAGAAACTACTTTCTAAGTTATGTGTTTACTTTCCAAGCATTCACCAAAGGTACATAACATTGATGGCATTATTGGAAGTCCGAAGACAGTGACAGGACACCGGTAACTTGTTATTCTACCGGGAAGGTCACCAAAAGTCTCAGGATGGTGTTGAATTTCTTGTCCGGAAGTCCCTTGTTAACAATGTTGAAAACGTCGAAAGTGTGTCGAGCAGGGTAGCGTACCTTAACTCAGATATCAGAATCACCAAGCGGTATTCCCTGAAGGTCATACAGATTTACGCACCGACCTCGACTTGCTCAGACGATGAAGTAGAGGCTATGTATGAGAAGATATCTGAGCCATACATTCTATAGAAACATACTTCGCCGTTGATATTGGGGACTTTGACGCAAAGTTGAAGGAATGACGTTGAGTCGAGAGAGGGGTAATTTCGATAATGGTATAGATGAACCAGAGGGCCCAGCAGCTGATCGACTTCATGGAAAAGGCGGGACTCTTTGCGATGAACTCTTATTCAAAAAGAGACTATCCAGGAAGTGGACGTGCATAATACCCGATCGTTCAACAAACATGCAAGAAAAATATAACTTTCATTTGGAGAGTCCACATTCGAAAGTGCACATTTTCAAACACTGATTTGAAAATGTGCATTTTGATACAATGACTATTCATTTGATTGTGCCCAGGGCAAAGACTTCCAAGGTGTCAAGTGCTGTAAAGGACTGTAGGCTCTTTAGTCAAAAATTACTAGTCTACGTGGGTACCAGGCCACAAAACTTGGCCTTCTAGGTATGTCTAGCGGTCTTTTAAAACCATTTTGTGTGCTTTTAGATTATAGCTCTTTCATAACCTGCAGAATTTAAGCGTCATAGTTTTTCAAAAGTATGCTTATTGCATATTTTAATTAAATTGTGTGGACCACTTCACACATAATTATTTTAATGAAGAGAATATATGAATAGTAGAGTTTCGTAAAAGAACATTTATTTTGGCCATCGCAGCCCAGATTTGATGTGGGAAAGTTATGTAACCCTGATTGTGAAGATACTATTCATTGTGAAGCTGCAGCAAATCTATTTCAATAGAAAATTTGAGAAAATGTACAATGCGTTGAGTAATTTTTTAAGCTTCGAATGTGTTATTGTAGTCTTAGGTACCCGTATGTATATAAGTATTTCGTCGATTTAGTTGAAACCCTATTTTCATAGTTTATCTATTTGGGCTTGCACAATGTGATTGCTACTTTTTGAAGAACCGAAGCAATCTATTTGGCAAGGACCTGAGAATTTATGATACTTACATATTTACGGGATTATTGGAAAAATGCTAACAATTTCTTAAGGTTGAAGTCAAAGTCAAAATAATATTTTCAATTTAGGCCTCTACGACGCTCTTATGAACGTCAATTACAAATTTTAATATTGAAATATTCTATATTGTACTGCCACGTTCAGCAAAAAATGTATAGAGCCACTGCGAGAAGCATGGGAAAGAAACGCGGGGCCACGCTTTTAAACGTTTTTCAACAACTGTTAGTCCCAACAAACATTTTTAAATGAATATTTTTTTAGACGGAACAAGCCCGAGGCCTAAAGTCTCTTGTGCCTGTAATTTTTTATTTTATATATTTTTTATTACTTTCCTCGATGTAAATATTCAAAGGGAGCGACGCGGATCAGTGTGCGCTATTAGCCGGGAATAGGCATTGTCTTTTACTACGAGACATCTGCGTTATCCCTTTATTAATAAAACACTACAATAGTAGATTATGATACAAGTGAGCTAAGTTGATCATTATACACGAGGCTGTGTGTTGCAACCCGAGCCGTAGGCGAGGGCGTAAATCAACCGAGTGTAAAATGAGCAAGTTGCTCACGCGTTTCATACGCACTTTTTCAACACCCTGCGAGGAAAAAAAATATATATTGCACAAATGCGATACAAACAACATAAGAAAATTATAAAAAAAGTAGCGCGCAAGTTTTATATTTTTGCGCGCGGCTGATGTGTTATGGTTGCTTACATATCTGCTCTTTGATGTTACTAATCTGTATTACCCGGTTAAATTGAAAATGCTCTGTTTACTTGCATATAATTTGCAACTAGGAAGTAACTTAACTTTGTAGGGATAAATTACCCTATTAAATTTAAAATGCTCTGCTTACTTAATAGTGTATAGAGTTACTCTAAACAACTCTAAACACGAAGCTGACAAACAACCTGCTGAAACTGAAGCGTGAGGAACTACGCATTGTAGCAGGTCTTATTACAGGTCATTGTAACCTGAATTACTTTCTGCATAAAACTGGAGCAACAGACAGTCCTCTATGTAGAGGCTCTATGCTAAAAGATGAGACCGTGGAGCATGTACTATTGCACTGCAAAGCCACGGAACAAATACGATTTACAACCGGACTACAAGAGTCATTCTCATCGACGACATCCTCACCACCATCACACAAGTCACTGGAGCAGCTATGCCAGCGACCCAAGGTCCTTCTCCGCTACGTTAAGGAGTTGGGATGGCTTGGGTAGAAGCTGGCGGGGGAAATGCACAAAACACCCCAAGCGGGACGTCAGTGCAGGACATATCGCCCCCAAATAGAATAAGAATAAGAATAATAGTGTATATAATTTGCAGTTAACTTTGTAGGGATAATTCTATTACGCACTAGTGTATAATATTATTATGTACGAGGGTGTTCTAGTACGGTTTATGGCTCTAAGAACGATATATTAAAGCTCACTTTACGACCAAAGATGTTGAAAACAATAAAACACTACAGTGACTACAACGAAGCCTTAAGGCGACCTAAAAGCCATGTTCCAGCCCACCACCAGTTAGCTTATTCATTGAGCTAAATAACTAAATGCCGTTTTGTGTACGAAATACCTTAGCTGGTCGAAGAAGCTAATGTCGTAGGTAGCTTAGCTTCTTCTACCAGCTTAGAGTACTTCTTTAAGAGGCTAAAGCCTTGTTTCAGTATGTTCGAGTAAGTTCCGGTTATACTCCCAGAACATAAAATAACTGAATAATAAAAATGACAGTTAACATGCAGCGCGTTTCAAGCTTTAACCGATGGATAGGCTAAATCGATGACTGTTAAACGCAAAGATAGTGTTTTATTTATTAAATATGTTCTGGGTAGTATAATATAATTATATATAACTTACTCGAACATTCTGAAACAGGCCCTAAGTGTTGCCAAATCTGTATTCAACTCAATTTACTGAAAAAAGTACATAACTATCAGATAGCGAAAGCTTAGTAATGAGGTTTCATTTTGTGGATCGGAACCTTAAAGAGGCGCATTTGTCACATTCACACGTTCCTCAAAACGCCATCATAAAATAGCTATAAAGAGTTGATATGAGTAACACGACTTCCTAATCCCATCATTGAGATGGTATCGTGCGGCTATCACGAACTAGGTACGTGTTGCGATGTTATCTTCACATCAATCTAGGATAGAATCACGTATGCTCTAGTTATGGAGAGTTGTGACTGCTTCAGATCAGATCCGTTCGATAACCTCGTGATGGGGCACCAAACGAAATATTTTACTTATAAATATCTCGTAGTACCTACCTACTGTATCAGCCGGATCGTCCACTGCTGAACACAGCCTCCCCTATTAAGGGGGTATTTGCCATAATCCCCACGCTTGGGCTTGGGCTTGGGGATCGCAGTGTAAGAAAGCAGTTCTTTAGAAGGCGCTGCTGCCCACCTTCCAGTATTTTTCCCTTAGTCGCCTCTTACGACACCCACGGGATGATAATATGGGGAGGTGCAATTCTAACCCGGCACCCCACGGGCATACCTACCTACTTACGTAATTAAAAATCGTTCTTGTTATGTGCTTGGTGTTATTAGAAGATAGTTTATTGTACCGAAGCAACATTCATGGGATAAGGGAAGGTTTATTTTTAACTTATAGGCTTTCCTTTGACAACTATCTCACACGATGGTGTGAGTTAGTTGTAGTGTTGAAGTGTGGCCGAAGATGTTTTTCAGGCTTTTTTCATGGTTTGACGGAACACGCACGAGACTCACTGAACTGAACAGATGTATTTCGTCACAAGTAACGTATTGCACTGCGTCTACATTACCCAGAGACATATAGTTGTTATGTCTAATGTGCCTGTAATTTCATAATTTTGTTACTGTAATCATGGACTGCTGCCGGAACACACTGTTAGGAGCATGACGACAGATTTTCTACCTCAGGATGGTTGCTAGCCAGGCCAGGGCATTCTTAAAATGCCCTACCAGGATAGAAAAACTTAAGCTCAATATTAGCAGAGCATGGATTGGCCGTAGATACGAATCCCGTATTGTTTGATAATTATTTATTTGTAATTTTGTAATAAATTCCTGAGGATGCTGGTGTTTTGTCATCCAGACCAGATATATTTCTATACTTACTCAAAAAATCTAAAACGCATAGTACTTATAGAACTTACTGTGTCGTGTGAAACAAACATACCTAAAGATCACACACTAAAAACTAACAAATATTATGACTTAACAAATGAATTAACCAAAACGGTTATGTGGTTAATTTATATACGCTGTAGAAGTCGGAGCAAGGGGTATACCAGCGAAATCCCTATATAACCTACTAAAAGACCTTGTCCTGTCAAGAACAACCGTAACTTCCATCCTAGAACGTGTATCCAAGGCGGCATTAGTAGGATCTTACCATATTTGATGGGCAGGGGAGGAGGTTCGAACGGTGAAAGGGAGCATTGATACATCATAAAAGGGCCCCTTAACCTTACTCACTGGGTTGCAAGTCCCAGGCACCTTGACTTGGGCCTCTTCCTCTGCAACGCTATGGACTCGGCACCCGCACGGTGAATCCATCCTATGCTAAGAAAATTCGTCTAATTTTTTTATTGTATTGCCTTTGAGCTTCTTTTGAAAAGTATTTGATAATATAAAACCTGTCACTGTAGCTTAACTCCAAGTGGGCCATTAGCTAGTTTAACCATAATCATTGAACCATTTATACTGATGATAATAATTGCGTTGAGATTCATTAAATGAAAATAAAACAAAGATACGTTACCCAACGCCAACACTGACGCAACGAGGAAGTCCATTTGCTCGCACATACTCCAAAAAAATGACAGTTAATTATAGTAATGCGAGATTGTTGTCTCTTTAATGGTTTTTATATGACCTGTGGTTAAGAAATTACGGTTAAAAAGCTAATGGTAACATTGTAGATATTTTTTTAATTTTGTTTGGCCACGCAAAGTACTAAGTAGTAAGCACATTGCACAATAGTAATTTATTTAACAAGATAGGAAAGTAGTTTTTTGATGCGATTGCAGACGAAGAAGAAAAGATACATATTCATAATATATATGTACTCTATACTTCCTGGATAATATCTCTAGCTAAAGCCACCATATTTTTCTCCATTCAATTAAGACCGCAGACACGCCCCTGTAATTAAAAAATAATGTTAGTAAGAAAACATTATATTAATATTACAAATATACGATATGAAAAATTTAAGTCATGTGCGGGATTCCAACCCGCGTCCATCCACCCCTTTAGCCGGGGTATGCTCTAACCAATTGAGCTAAAATATATGTCGTCATAATTAAATTTTTTCCCATCGTTCTTTTAACCATCGTATTGGGATGGAGCGACATCTATAGTATAACTTACGGTGTACTACCAACAAGACCAATTTTGCAATTGGTTTTATACTTGTAAATGATGACGCAACCTTATAATTTTAATATTGTTATGTTTGCAAAAACGCCTTCTATGCGGATTACATTACAAAATTACAAATATATGATAGTACGCACGTACTTCCCGTATGGTACCATTTAAATTTCATCAAAATCAGTGGAGCCGTTTTTGAGTTACACTCCAATAACCGAATAGCGTTTCCCTATCTTGATGATATAGTCATTGACAGTGAATGACAATCGATCCCATAAGCAGCAAGTGTCACTAAAAAGGGTGAAACATTTACGAAAAAAATCAAACCGACTTCAACACTCAAAAGTGCGAAGTAACTTGTCGAAGTCGGTACCATGCGTACAATAGTGTGATAATAGGTACTTTTAACTTATCATGGCACCAACTTCAACAAGTTATTTCACACTTGAGTGTTGAAGTCGATTTCATTTTGTTGTATTTTTTTTTCTATTTTTTTTCTATTCATTGCTCTCAATTTCCTCATAAATAGCTAGGAAAGCAGTCTAGAATTAAATCGCGAGCGTAACAAGTGATTCTAAAGCGTTTCACAGACGACAGCTATAATATAAAGCTATATAATTATAGCTCGATTTATTTCAATACATCTCAACACATTTTACATAGAAATTGACAAGTGACAACACTCGGCAGCTATAATATGTAGCTTTACATTTTCGTTTCTTAATACCGACAGTTATGCTATAATATATATATTATAGCTGCCGTCTGTGAACTCCCTTATAAAGTCTGCAGAGCACAGTAAAATAAAAGTATCTATCTACTTACGAACGACTAGAACTCGACTAGAGAAAAGCGTTTCAAACGTCGCTTGTCTCGGTCGTAAAAGAGAATTTATAACATGTATACCAAGTGTCAATTAAGAGTATTTAACGGAAATTAGATTGAAGCGGATGTACTTAGTAAAACCGTTAAGATAAACGAAGGTGTCACAGATTTCACGCGTTATATTATATGTAGGTACTCGTAGTAGTTACTAGCTATAACATAAGACATATCATAACGCAACGTAACGGAGTTATTTGTAGCATGAGCGTATACGATTATTTTATAAACAGTGATTATAATATATATCTTATCAGAAGAAGTATAAAATACATTAAAAAAAAAAATAGACTTCAAATTATTAAGCATTTAATCGTGCCATTGAAATTAAAACTACAAGTTATTTATATTTATGGAATCTTTTCTTAAAGTTCTTCATTTTGATACCGCACTCAATGGATTTTAGAGATATTATTTTTTCTCACATTATATAATCCGCCAGTTTGTTTTTTATTTTTTTATGTACTTAGTGTCACCTACGCTATCAAGACAAATCTAACGATATATCATACATCAAAATCTGTTAAGCCGTTTAGAAGTTATGATGGAATAAAGAAACTCAAAAACATACATACATAAACCCTGAAAGCATAACACTCTTTTTTTTTGAGCAGTCGTGTAATAAAATAATAGGTTGATTTGCTTTTACGTCTGCCCTATTAGAAAAAACAGAAGAATACTTTACCCAATTAGATACACGGAACCAGCAAAGAGTATGCAACGGAAATTAGCTTTCAATTGGTTGCAGTATAACCGTTATTTCACTGTCAAGACAAATCGAAAGTGTGTAAAGTTAATAACGCGTTATAAGTAGCAGTTACCAGCCATAACATAACACAACGTAACGCAGTTATTTGTAGCTGGTTAATTAATACGTAGCTATTACTTTATACGAGAAAATTATTAGGTTTGCTTTTATGTCTGCCGTATTAGAAAATCCCATAAACTAATCCAACCGGATGATTTTCTCCATGCGAATGCGTTAAATTATCATAACATGAATGCTTTTCACCACTTACGTGTTTCAAATACAGGTTATGAACGCGGGATAGGAAAGGCGATGATTTCCTATCTAATTTAACTATTACAAAATTAGAAATTTACGAGATAAATAAATATAGTCATGTGCGGGATCATGTGCGATATTTTTTTCTCTAGTAAATTTGTAATTTGGTAATGTAGGTAATCCGCCCAGCAGGCGTTATAGCAAACATAACAATATTAAAAAAAATAGTAAACTAGCTGCGCCGCGCGGTTTCACAGATAATGATTTAGAGCACAGATCACAGAAACTTCTATGTTTAAAAGTGACGTCGAAGACCAAAAGTAGGTATCCTACATGTGTTCATCGAGGACCTAAACTAAGTTGAACTGTAGATGTCGCTCCATACCTATACGATGGTTCAGAACGAAAGGACAAATTAGAGTCATGCGTCATATGTTATGTTGACTTATCGGTTAGTTAGAGCATACCCCACGTATATGGTTGGTTGACACCGGTTTGAATCCCCTCGCAAGACGGGAGGCGACCCCAGCCTGCCACGAGTGTGGGGCGCCAGAAGACACGGCGCTCCATACGCTGGAGGTGTGTGCCGCATGGGGCCCGCAGCGGCACACTCTTTCAGCCCTCATAGGAGGGGATGTCTCTCTGCCGAGCGTTGTAAACGCCATGCTCGGAAGAGAGAGATTATGGCAGGCGGTAGTGTCCTTCTGCGAAGCGGTAATGGCGCAGAAGGAGGCCGCGGAGCGGGTTAGGGAGGGCGATGCCATGCTGGCCCCGCTCCGGCGCAGATGAACGGGGGCGAGGAGGCGGCAGTTGCCCGCCTCCTCCTTTCTTCATAGTGGGGTCAATGGTGGAGAGTCGGAGGATTCTCCCCCAGCTTGCACAGCCCCACACGTTTGGGGGGTGTCCTTGGTGAACAAGGTCACCCCTCCACAGGCGCAGAGGCGCGACGGAGTTCTGGCCTACCGCCGGGGCAAGATGGTGACTGCTAACGCGACCCTATCTTCTCCCGGGGGGGTTTTAGTGGGTTCAAGTCCCACACATCCAGGTTTGAATCCCGCACATGCCTAAATCTTTTCCTCGCCTCGTAATTTTGTATCGTAAACTATCTGTATTCCAAGTTTTATACAAATGTGGTTAGCAGTTTCAATGTGAAACAGTAACAAAGATACATACTCACATCATCACTCACTCACAAACTTTCGTATATCATTCGTGTGAGTTTGATTATGAGTTAAAATACCTGCCAAAAGAATCTAAGATCTGCTCCATATATATATTATCATCCAATTCGATAACCGTATAAGACGACTAACATAATGGTAAAATATTCCGAATTAAACATGCCACTACTCACGTCAAAGTGAAATGGTGTTGCTACATACTAGGCGCACAACATCGCTCCATCTTAAATAACCTCTTATAAACAGATACACATGCACTGCCCAACACTGAACAATCATGCAGTCGGTCAAGAAACGTTGTATTAACAGGTTGCCAGCCATAAATCACACAATTAGATGTTTGATTAGCTAAAGACAGTGTACCGACCTCATCTCAAACTTAGGATAAAGGTCGGAAGACGATTACATTTGGATTTAAGGCTGGCGCACCTTCGACCGTTCACCGTGGGTGTCGTAAAATCCGAGTAAGGTATATAAGCAGCGATTTCTGAGATGCCATCACACTGCGATCCTCAAGCCGGACACCAAACGTGGTCATTATGTCAAATCCCAACGTAATGGGGCAGGCTGTGTTCAGCAGTGGACAATCTGATACAGTTCAGAATCTTCAACCAATAAAATCCAAGCTCTTAAATAAAGTTAGGTCTTATCAACAGTCATAACCTAAACAACGGCAAAACGGGGGCGTTTAACAGGGGTTTTGCCATGATTCCTCCACTCGACAGGCGTCTCAGATTGCAGCTTAGGATGGCAGTTCTTTAGAAAGCGTTGCTGCTCACGTTCGGCATTTTTTCCTTCCAAGCGCCTGTTTTGATTGCCACAGGAAGATATTGGGGTGTGCAATTCTAGCATGGTCCTTCACGAGATATAATCTACATATGATCGATATACAGTTAGATACTTCAAATAATATCACGCAAATTATAATTATTTGTTTTTCTCACGAAACTCACCAGACCGAGTAATCATAAGCCACGAATCCAATTACGCCTGTAGAAGCTGTTACTTAATCTGTGGTTACATTAAGCAAATACGTCATAGCAACTAATAATATAATCTGTAAGGTTTCATAATGAACAGGTAATGTGATGCTCGTGTGGCCACAGAAGTTCTTGTAATATGATAATTAATGTTTTGATTAGCCTGGTTTTTATGATGCCATTATTAATTTAGACACGGTGATTGATTGCGACATAGTTCTTGTGTGGCTTACTGCGAAATCTAGCCCAATTCTTAATTCAAAATAGATGATATTATTATATCTAAAGGTTCTCTCTCTATGGTAATTTCTTTATTGCTGAAGGCCGTGGTCACTCCTGGCTAAGTGAGATCGGACAAACTGTTTCCATTGATTTTGGTCCGCGGCCTTCCTCACTGTGGCATGGAATTTAGACGAAGGTGTGGTGTCTCTGATCTGGGCAGACCATCTAGTTGGTGATCATCCTTTTGATCTCTTTCCTGCGGTGTTACCAACTATAACCAGCTTTTCCGGATTATCGTCACCTCTCCTGATTATGTGTCCAAAATATGTGAGGATGCGCTGATGGCATAGTGTGGATAAACGAGTCTCAATTAAGAATGGATGTTTTGGTCCGCTTTGCAGTCCGGGTAATTCTTAATATGCGCCTCCAGCACCACGTCTCTAATGCATCAATCTTTTGTCTTTCTCTGGACTAGAGAAAAAGAGAGAGAATCTAAAGGTTACACCTTTCAAAATATGCTTTCCTAGTATTTTCAAGTAGGTGTTTGCCACAGATATGCTTTAAAAGAGATCTTTAAAAGATATGCTTTAAAAGAGAAATAGAGACACTGTACAGAGAGGAAATGTAGAGTTCATAAAGTCCCCCATCAGGATATAGTACAAAAAAATTAACTGAGGTGAACAGGTATAAGTCTGGTGGAAAATATCTTCAGCATAATTGGTTCCAAGACAGCTGTCTTTGCAATTTTATTCTACTAGGTTAGATAGAGGAGTCTCCGCTATCAAAACTTGACTGGTGAATAGCTCACTGAAGAGAAAGCGAACCTGTTGGCTTCTCTTTCTTCTTCACAGTTAGATACTGTGAGCGGAGTATCTGCAAGTCTATATAAGACTGAAGTGCGTAAGGACGCTGCACACTACATCACTGAAATTAGGGATAGTTCTGCCGAAAAAGTTATATATCGTAGACTACCTACAAACAAGGAGAGCATTATAGGCATGGGTAAAAATAATACACCTATATTAAATAGGCATGGGTAAAAATAATACACCTACCTTATATTAAATAGGTGTTAAAGACTGTATATTGTAAAATTTACCGATTATATCATGTCCAAATAGCCTAAACAAAATATGCTAAATTCCAAATCCTACTGATTATCTACCTAGTACTTTACGTGGGAAATGCGCATTGTCTTCTATTCCATTGTTCACAGCGGCTCAAGGATGAGACTATATAGGTACTTATCTAAATAGAAGTAAGTACCAAGTTATGTAGGTAGGTACATTCAAATTAGGGGTTCCACTTCCTAGGAACTTCGGCTGTTGAATTTACCGGCTTGAAAAGTTGCCATTCGCAATTGAAAGGTGGCGGTGGCGGCGCCTTGAAGAATGTTTACTAATAGCATAGAGAAATGACTAATATTTTAGTATAGTAATAGTCATTTCTCTATGCTAATAGTAATTTATTTTGGTAAAGCCCAAACAGATCATTGACACCTAATCTTTCAAAATGTCAGTAAATTGGTTAAATTTTTAAAGATTAATAATGTCGGCATTAAAGGTATGTTTGGTGTTTCAGACTGCTCTATAATTAGTTTTACTTGGGTAAAAAGTAGTCAGTAAAAAGCCGTTGGTCCCGATTGTTTTCTTAGGACGGCAGTCATTATGGCATGGTGGTAGGGTATTTTGCGAATAACCGCCTGGCATGTACCACCTTCAAGTAGAAAATCTGTCGCCAAGCACCTAACGTTCTGTCCTTGAGAGCCAGTAATTCTAAGTAAGCCTGACCAACATCTACGACCACATCATTACTTACCATCAAGTGAGATACTGGCTATCAGGTATAAAAATTACAATAAAGTAAATAGGTCTATTTTTAATATTGTTATGTTTGCAATAACGCCTGCTATGCGGATTACATTACAAAATTACAAATATACGATGGGATTTTTTTTTACGCGGACGTGGTTTCGTATCCCGCACATGACTTCAATTTTTCCTATCGTATATTTGTAATTTTGTAAAAAATAAGTCTATTCTTACTTAATTCCGTATCTTCTTTATACATTAACCATACTCTAAATAACATCTGACCTACCATACCAGCGTTACGTTTCCCTTCATTAAGTTAATCGCAGAGAAATTGGCATTACACAAGCTTTCTTGAAACGCGCCGGACCGTGGCTTGCCTAGTACCAGGCAGCTCGCTTTCGATGGCAATTACCGAGATCGCTTTGTAATCTATATTTAAGCGGGAAAAGTGCTTGTAATCGGACTCTGACGTACCTGCGATGCAATTGGAGCAAGCATTCTGTGACGAATGTCTGTAGAGAAGTAAGCGTTTACTTCTTAGCACTCTCAACAAACAAAGCCTAATACTAAATTTGAATTTAAGTTCAATGTGTCAAACTTATTTTGTAAAGATAATTTATAGATTTTTAGAGATCAATGTGTGCGTCAATAATCAATATACAGACCATAGACCTATGATTTTTTCGCTACTGATACAGACAACATTTTATTTGACATATGCAAATGTTTTTTTTTTTTTTTATATATTGTTATGTTTGCAATAACGCCTGCTATGCGGATTACATTACAAAATCACAAATATACGATAGGAAAAATTTAAGTGTCCCGCACATGACTTAAGGTTTTCCTATCGTATATTTGTGATTTTGTAATATGCAAATGTAATTTAGAAAAAAAAAAACCGGCCAAGTGCGAGTCGGACTCGTGCACCGAGGGTTCCGTACAAACCTGTACGTATATAATTAAAAGTTATGGTATTTTTATTGCTAATGGAAAGCCATAACATATTAAAGTTATTAAAAATGTTTTTATTATATGATTTAACTAAAATTAATGCTTTTCGCAATTTTTCCTTTATCTGTTCTATAATTGACGTTGCTTCGTACCAAATTTCAAGATTCTGAGTTCACGGGAAGTACCCTGAAGGTTTTGATTCCCTTACGGGTGACGAAAATTTGCTGGATAACGGCTATTCATTGATTACGTTCGCTTAGAAGTTTCATTTTTTACCCGTACAGTAGACCTGAGTATTCGATATGAATTTTAGCTTGATAACTCCAGACGTTCGGCGTTCCTGAGAAAAAGGGTCTTGACAGACATACGGACAAAAACGTGATCCTATAAGGGTTCCGTTTTACCCGTTTGAGGTACGGAATCCTAAAATCAGTAAAAGAATTAAGAAATGCCTCCTAAATTTATTTAACTGTTATATAAGATTAGCAAGCTTTCTGTGACGAACGTTTGCAGAGAAGTGAGGTCGTGCTTCTTAGCACTGTAACGGCTTCGTTGATAATGCATTTTACCGAGTTCAAAAAAGGAGTAGGTACACAATTCGTCTGTATTTTTTTAAAGTTTGTTACCTCTGAACTTTTGACTGGGTGATCCGATTTTTTTTGAAAGCTGAAGCTTGCCTGTCCCATTTAAATTTCATCAAATACGGTCAAGCCGTTGATGAGTTACACTCGAATAACTGAAAAGTATTTTTAAGATATTGTTATGTTTGCAATAACGCCTGCTATGTGGATTACATACAGGGTTCGAATCCCGCACATGACTTAAATTTTATAGATATATGAGAGAAAAAATAACTAATATGACGAAAAACTGGTAAACGATAAGCATAGAGTTCAGGACTCAAGGACAAACAGGCAAAATTTGAGCGAGTTTGAACATTTGGTAAAGAGAATATAAAGTAACTATGTTTGTATGGAAAGAGAAAAAAACACACTAACCAAAATAGTCTACTAAGTGTTATCACTACATAGTATAAAACAAACTCACTTTCTCTGTCCCTATATACCTATGTACGCTTAAATCTTTTAAACTATGCAACGGATTTTGATGCGTTTTTTTTAAATAGATAGAGCAATTCAAGAGGAAGGTTTATATGTATAATAACATCCATTATATAGTAGAGAAATACTGTTATTTGAAGTCGTAAATAATTTCATTTTTTCCGCTTACATTGCAAACGCAGGCTGAACCCTACGAGATTTAGCAAAATAATGTACTAAGTATTGTACACATTGAAAAGGTCTACTAGGATCGATTTTAATCATTTTTTCAGTAGATGACATAGGCTATATATTTTATACCCGTGCGAAGCCGGAGCGGGCCGCTAGTAAACAAATATTTGGTTTTTGGTAGTTCAATTCTTTATCACCGGACTGTGCAGAGCTGAAGACAGTCCGCCTCAAAGGGGAAGGAGGGGGAGAGGTGTAGTAATCCTAACGCTTGCCAGGCATCTTGGAAACTGCAGTGTAAGAAGCTGTCCAGCACCTTCTGGTATTTTACCCATCAGTCGCCTCTTACGACACCCACACAGGAGTGACATTCGGCAATTTTCTCTTTTTTTAATGACATTGTGACGGAACCAGCCCGAGACCCACCTGATGTTAAGTTGACTAACCTGTGCCTATAACAGATGCATTTCGTCAACGGCGAATTGCACTGTGCCCGTCACATTGAGACGTACAGTTCTTAGGTCTCATGTGAATGTAATTTTACTGGCTCTCAAAGACTGCTGCCGGAAAACACTGTTAGGTGCTTGGCGACAGATGCCAGGCGGGCATTCGCAAAATGCCCTTCCAACATGCGGTGAAGCTCAAGCCCGCGGCGGGATTCGAACTATGGACCTGCTGCGCGGCAGTCCATAGCCAATGCCATTGTACCGTCACTGCTTCAAAATAAGCATCTAATAAGTTACATATATAGATATATAAGTATTCGTGTTACAAGATAGGATATAAATTTATTTCAGATGTTCTTTAACTGTTATACTGCATATATCTAGAACCCTGTTTTGTGTTGCACTGGCACTCAAATCTGACGCTGTAACAAAACGAATTGAAAATTAAATAAAAAAAAATATTATTGGCAACACGCTAATCGGTTACTTTTTTGCGTAGACGCCGCCGCCGGTGTTGCAACGATCTTGAATCTTGATTAGCGAAGTTACCAAATACCTGCGCATTATTGGTAGAAATCAGATTGACGCTTTGAAAGGTCTTTCTTAAGCTGGATATAAAAATATATAAAATGATTATATACATATTTACTATTATTATAAACATGCAAAACGGTGAGTATAAATAAAAACTCAATATTCAATCATTTATTGCAGTCATTAGGTTTACATGCAGATATAAAAAAGCAATGAAATAATTAATATTCAGGCGTTACTTTGCGGATATCCATATTTAAATAGTAACAAATATTTCAAAAACATTTTAAGAAAACTTTAAATTAATATTTTAATTAAATGTCTCGATCTTGTTGAAAATTCTTCCGGTTCGGCTGCGTGGCGTTTGTGAAGTCACATCGGCTTAATAGGAAAATTAGGGGGAATCGTCACTAAGTAGATATATATATATATTTTAAAGTGTTTTATTAAAATATTAATTGTTTTCTTAAACAAAGCTAATTTATATATAATGAATGACCCCGGTAGGGTATTTATTTTATATATTGTAACAAAATCCACAGCTCTTTGCGATAGCAATATATGGTATAGCAACATGTTGGAGAGTGGACGGATCCATTCTATACTCGTAATTAAACGAGTCACGAAATTCTATTGGCGGTGCAAAATTTAAGACAAACTCTTTATTCGATGCTTTTGTCCATTATGAAATTTTCGATACACACTAGATATGATATAATTAAAAAAAAACAGCGCTGTATCTAATCTAAATAACAGGTGCAACTCAAACCTCGCGCCAAAATGGAAAACAGTTGTGCCAATCTAACAACAACAAAAAAGATTTTGTAGCCATAAAGAGAGCATCATTCCTGATACTTTTTTTTAAATGCGTGAGAAACTCACAAAACATTTAACATAATAAATACGAGATTTAAAAAAAAGTTATTACGACGGTTTTTTATTTGCTGTTCTTTGGTGTAAGAATCTCTCCAGTAATAGAGTCTCACAGAATCGATTAGGTATAAAGGATTTGTTGTTAATACCATAATGCAGTAATGTAGCAAAATATGTTGTACTAACTTTAATTGCAATTAATCAAGATGAATTATTCTTCAACATATTATTTTATAATGTTGATGGAATATATACTTTTTTCAGAATATTGAGTTGGAAATACTGTTTTATCAACCCTTAGCCCCTTAATGAAGTACGTTAAGCTGGTAGAACAACCTAAGCTTCTTAGGCCAGCTGTTTGTAAGGCGCTAAAGTACGGTGTTTAAGCACGTTACTAAGATGACGAAACTAATGCAAGTTTCTTTTGTTTCAGCCTTGTGTATGGTGGCAGGGGTAGCAGTGTACCCAGCGGCGTGGAACGAGACATCAGTCCAGGAGACCTGCGGGCCCACAGCGGACCAGTATAACATAGGTTGATACAAATTGTTCTCAATTTTTGTTTTTAAGGTTGATACCTCAAAAGGAAAAAACTAAACCCTTATAGGATCACTTTTTGTTCGTCTGTCTGTCAAGAACCCTTTTCGTAGGAACGCGTGGAGGTATCAAGCTGAAATTTATATCAAATTCTCAGGTCTACTGTCCCTTTGAGCTGTGAAAAAATTGAACTTCTAAGCCAACGCAATCAAATGATACAGCAGTATATGCCACAAATTTTCGACACTCGCAAGGGAATAAAAACCTACAGGGTTACTTCCCGTGAACTGAGAGTCTTGACATTTGGTACGAAGCAACGTCTTATAGCGCATCAACACATGAAGGAGCATTACAAAATCACAAAGATACGATAGGAAAAATTTAAGTCATGTGCGGGATTCGGACCCGCTTCCATCCACCCCTTGAGCCGGGGTATGCTTTAACCAATTGAGCTATAACATAACCAGACCGGATAACTCAAATCTTTCCTATCGTTCTTAAATCATCGTATTGGGATGGAGCATAGCATAGCAGGCTTTATTGCAAACATAACAATATTAAAAAAACATGAAGGAGCAGCCAATCCAATACGTATTTTGACGAATTAAGACTAGCTTAACTAAAAATGGAAGATACTAATATAACTTACTTGCTCAGTGAATACAACTGTGGGGAGCTGCTGCTGAGCTAGACAATCTTTATCTTACAAAAGCGTGCAATTTGAGCCATATTTGAAATGGATCCTAGGAAATCTCTGAGGGCTATTATAAAGAAATTAATTTTTAACTTTACCGAGTTTGTATGTTCGTACAAAAATTGTAAAAATACAATCACGATTACAACACTAGGAATAAAGACAAAATAGTGGTGCCAGGTTTTAGATTAGCAAAGACAAATAAATGGTCCTTCTTAGGTAATTGTGTGTGGTTTTATAATAAAGTTCCCAAACATATTACAACGCTCACAGAATGAAGATTCAAGTTGCACGTGAAGAACAATTTGATATGCTGTGTGTGATTACCTTAAACGACAAAAATGCTTGGACAATTCGGCCTCTGCCAAGCTATCGATGTGTTCCGGCAGCTGTCCTTGAGAGCCAGTAATTCTTGGTAGCCTGAACAACATCTTCGACTACATCATCATTTACTATCAGGTTAGATAGTGGTCAAAGGCTAACCTACACTGAGAAAAACGACTTAAAGGCTTAAATCAAATTTGACCTTTTACCGTTGAATTGTAAATACGTAAGATGAATTCACAACTCTTAAGATGATTTTCACCAATCAATAAAAATATACCATGTTTTATAATAAACACAACCGTCAAAACACCTTCCGTATAGTATTTTCAGGATTTAACTTGTTATACGATAATAATTGCAGTATGACCATAAAATATAACTTACTTTTACGGCGGTTTATATACGGTGATTATCACTATAACGTACGACTTAATCAGCCTCATCGAAAAGTCAATATTTAAGAAAGACCACAAAATACACCTTAATGAAGACGAAAAGAAACATTCGCCTTCACTGACCTCGTTTAACGCCTTCTAGTTGGAAGGCGTTTTTGTACGTATTTACGTTTGGTCGGTTTTTCGCCTTATACCATATAAATTGGCCGTCATTAGGGTGCTTTTGACTTAAGATTTTTCTCAGTGTATCGGCATATAAAACTGACTGACTGTACTGAACTAAACACTAATATGATCTTTTGATCAATTCCAGGTCGTTGCCACATCCGCTGGGCGTATCTCCTAGCCGTGATCGGATGCTTGGACGGCGTGGTGCTCTCCGCACTGGCGTTCATCCTCGCCACGAGGCATGTGCGTCTGCAGCCAGACACTGGGTACCCGCCACCGAGTCTTTACAAAGGTAAGACCATTCTTCTACAGGCCATTCAGTTAATTAGGTAGTAAGTAATGATGTGGCCGAAGATGTTGTTTGGGCTAACCCTAGAATTAACTGGCTATCGAGGACACCTGCCAGAAGACCTGCTTGAAGCAGTGATGGCACAGAGGCATTGGCTATGGACTGTCACGCAGCAGATCCATGGTTCGTACCCCGCCGCTGGGCTTGAGTTTCACTGCATGGTGAAAGGACATTTTGCGAATACCCGCCTGGCTAGCGACACCCTCAAGTAGAAAATCTGTCGCCAAGCACCTAACGGTGTGTTCCGGCAGCTGTCCTTGAGAGCCAGTGAAATTACAGGCACATGAGACTTAACAACTATGTTTCAAAGAAACGGGCGCAGTGCAATTCGTGACTTGTGATGAAATGTATCTGTTATAGCAGAGCTTAGTCTGCTTAACATCAGGTGGACCTCGAGCTTGTCCAGGCACAATAACATAATAAAAAAACACCGTTAGATGCTTGGTAGCAGATTTTCTATCTTGGTAGCTAGGCAGGCGGGTACTCGCAAATTGCCCTACTACCATGGTATAACGACTGCTATTCTAAGACGTCAACCAGGATCGGAAGCTCGTGCACGCTCGATAGGAATGCCACTAGCGGGCAAGCTTCTAAAACAGCCGGCAGACTTGGAACGTGACTCTACTAAAGCTATTCCCAAAGTTGCTAAGCCAAGGTCCAAGAGTCTTTGCTTGCTTATTCTTCTTAGTTTCTACTCCATTTTACCAGATTTTTGAGACATAAGTTCTTTTGGGAGCATTGCTTTGAAATATCGTATAGCCATTTTTAGATTCTAGTCGACTATGTTATTATAATTATTAGCCTTCGTGGCCCGCCTGACGAATCCTCCAATGGCGTCTGAGCTATCGTCGGTATAGTAAACGCAGCATTTTATATCCCTTTAATATTTGAACAGTTCATATTGGGTCATTCCAACAAAGAATATCTTTATCATAGAATAAATGTAGGTACTCGTACAATATTAATTTATAGTTATTCAATGCATACTACCTAAGTACCTACATCACTTGCCACTCGTACCCCTTAGGAATATGCAGTTCCAGGTTACTGCGAAGTTCAAAGCTTTTCGAGTGTATGTGTGTCATTGTATCCCAAACGGCTGGTCCGATTTCGATGCTGTTTGTCTTAATAAGTTTCATATTGACGCTTGCACTATCGCGTGCTAAGTGCATATCATATTAACAATTGTTTTGGGCCTTGTTTTCGTCGCTAAGCGCATATCACATTCACAATTGTTTTGGGCCTTTATTCATTGGGCCAGTGTGCAACCCGGTGATTCGATTCCCATTAGAGGTGAGAAATTTTGTACCCCAAAAAAATAAATGCGAGGTCTTAATTTTGTTTCCAGACAATTTTATATTTATATCACAGTGAAGAAAACTACTAGATTTTTGTAAGACATTGGGAATACCCAGAGTACTTACATACGATAATTAGAAAGTAAAATTTTGCTTTGGCTATCACAGGAGCATTGCTTAAAATTTTGTAGATAATTTGTCTACAAAATCACCGAAAGAGCATGACTTTACCTTTGGATGAAGGATTTCACCATTGTTCCAAGCATTACGTTCTGCATCGTGTACCTTATATATTATCGAGGACCTAGCGCGTATCTTCCTATTGTTGGTGAATATCATAAATGTTTGTTTCTAGACTTCTTTTGAATTCAAATTCAATTATTATTTGTAGACGTCGTAGCCTCCTTACAAATCAAAAATTAAATAGGTTCTACAAGTTATAATGTTACCTGCAATTATCTTAAAGCGCGTCTCCTGCCAATGTTTTGCGAGAATTGAACACGAAAACATACGACTTTTCTCGGTCAAAGCAAAATCTTTGTTTTCATGCTTTTCGCGGCTTGCACAGCATCTCAACATATACCCGGGTAGAGGGGGCACACAAAATCTTTGTTTCAGAAACACGCTTTGTACATTTCATTGGTTCACGTAGTATAAGTTGCTCAGTGATTGGTTCAGATGCCTCCAACCCTTCTACCAACGCTTGAGCAAATGCTTAGATGCTTTCCGCAAGCTACGGAAAGCATGAAAACATAGATTTTGCTTTGACCATAAACAAAAGTTCTATGTTTTCGAGTTCAATGCTTCGAAAAACATTGGCAGGAGAAGCGCTTTTATAGGTGAACAAAAAACAAGTCATTTTTTTATGCTTGATGGTTAGCCTTTGACCACTATCTCACCTGATGGTATGTGATGATGTGTCGAAGATGTTGTTCAGGCTAACCTAGAAGTACTGGCTCTCGAGGACACGCGGTTAGGTGCTTGGCGACAGATTTTCTACTTGAGGGTGGTAGCTAGCCAGGCGAGCATTCGCAAAATGCCCTACCACCATGCTATAACGACTGCCAACCTAAGACGACAACCGGGACCGACGGCTTAACGTGCCCTCCGAAGCACGTGCACGCTCAGTAGTAATGTCACTAGCTGTCACCCATCCAACTCATGACCGCGGGCGACGTTGCTTAACTTTGCTGATCGGTTGAGAACAGCTAAGTAAACTTCGCTAAGAGCGCTTCATATATTTGAATACAATTGGAATCTATGAATAATCAAACATCCGCATTCTAATCACGATGAATTTCCCTTATAATTACGTACCGTGACCGTCACAGCCCATCATCACCATCACTCCGGCACGGCTGTCAGCCCTCTCAGTTGTTCTGCCACGTTTTTGCGTAACAAAATAAATGAGATGATTACGCTATGTCAAAATTCTTACATAACTAATTGGCTACCCATTCCTTGTTTCATAATTAGGTACTGTATTTACCCATCCTGTTTTCTAAGTGTAGTAACAAGTTATAAATACACCTTAAAAAACTTAGTGTTACTACACTAGTATTTTGAAATTGGCCCGTTCCGTTAAAAACAAATAAAAAAAACATCTCAAAATGTTTGTTCGGATTAGCAGACGTCAACTCTAAGAGAATGTGAGCATTTATCCAATAACCCTGTATAGTGTATATGACATAGGTTTAATGACTTTCACCTGTTAGAAATAGCATATTATAATGATTTTGTATCCAGACAATCCACGTTTACTATCTCTCTTATGAGTACTTCAACTGTAAATATATTTATGAAATAAATAGTAGTGAAGTGGGTGGCCATCTCATCTTGAAGAGGTCCATAGCTGAGCCAAGATCATTAAGAGAGGAATACTGAAATACCTTATCAAAAACTATAAACAAGCAAGAAATTTCAATATCACTTTCATGATATTATAAGTCTTTAATAATTTCTACGTTTCTTTTATAGAACTTCATACAAAAATAAAACATTCAAATTAATTTCATCAATAAGGTTTAGATAGATTTATTGAGCGGTTTGTTTATTTCCGAACCTCTTTTTCATGCATGGCTACTCATAGACAATACAGTTTACACATTATGGTAGGGCATTTTGCGAATGCCCGCCTAGCTAGCTGCCACGCTCGAGTAAAAAATATATCGCCAAGCATGTATTGGTGTGTTCCGGTGGCTGTCCTCGAGGGCCAGTTATTCTAGGTTAGCTAGAAACTTATTCGACCTAATGTCCTCGGAAGTATTTCGTAAGAGTTACGTAGCGTAGTACAGTGTTATATGAACTGTTGTGTATTCTGTGGACACGGTCTGATTCCTCTATACAGGCGTACTGACGTGTGATATGGTTGTGAGCATTGAAAGTAAACGTAGACGTAGGGCGTTGACAATGAAAGTTATTTTGCTCACGTGTGCCGCAACCAGTGGTGTCCCTCTGAACTTCGTAAATTCTTTATTTTGATACGACGCTTCGAAAAAAATATAGTTTGACAAGCTATTGTTTTATTTATATTATGACCTAACAAATGAGTTAACCAAAAACGATTATATGGTTAATCTATATGCTGTAGAAGTTGGAGCAAGGGGTATACCAGCGAAATCCCTGTATAACCTACTTAAAGACCTTGGCCTGTCAAGAACAACCGTAACTTCCATCCTAGAACGTGAATCTAAGGAGGCATTAGTAGGGTCTTACCAAATTTGGTTGGGCAGGGGAGGCTCGAGCGGTGAAAAGGAGCATTGATGCATCATAAAGGGGCCCTCTAACCCTTCTCCTGGGTTGCAAGTCCCAGGCCCCTCTGGCCTCTTCCTCTGTAACGCTATGGACTCGGCACTCGCACGGTGAAGCCATGGAATGCTAATTTGTCTCATCAGAGACTAGGTACTTAATTAGTCTCTGATATTAATTATGTTAGGATGATTTATCGAAGTTTATTTTTTCTAAGTAAGTGTAATAAAGAATTGGCAAAGTTCAGAGGTACCCCGCTACCAATGGCAGTAGTTTGTATTCAGTGTCGACTGCCGATAAGGGTATCATGGGTTTGAGTTTCAAAGCTCAAGCTTACTTATTAAAAAAAATAAAAATAAGGTACATTAAGGTAAAATAGAGGATGACAAGCGATCTCTGCTTAAATCAATCTGAAGTACGAGATGCCTATAAAATATAATATTAACCGATTTCTAAATAAGGAAGTTCTCAATTCGACAGTATGTTTTTTTCGTCATACGATTAATACGGTTCAACGAGAAAAAATAATGTTAAATTACTACAATTTGTAATCTTGAATGCAAATTTGTTTCTCTGGACTTGTTATGTATATATATATATATATTAAAGTTATTAGAGAGTTATTATAGTTATTAGAGATACAGCCTGGTGACAGACGGACGGACGAACGGACAGCGAAGTCTCAGTAATAGGGTCCCATTTTTACCCTTTGGGTACGGAACCCTAAAAAGGAACTGACTTCTAACACTGAAAATAAAAGAATAAAAACTAATAGCTTTTATTGTAGCTTTATTGTGAAATGTATGAATTGACTTCTCCATTTTGAATCAGCCAACCGACTTCTACAAGTTATTACATACTTTACAGTGTTGGAAATCAATTCCGTTTTTTTTCAGTTTACGATTCCCATTTCCGTTTTCCGGGTTGTTTAAAAAGCGCGTCACAAGATTCCTAAGAAGTTGGCAGCGTGTTGGTAACAGCTCTGATGTTACATACGTCCATTGGCGACGGTGACCGCAGGCGGCCCGCACCTGCATCTTTTTAACTTTTTGCCATTTTAGGCAATAAAAAGTTTAAAATTGGGCCCCTGGGTTTGAACTCTGGACCCAACGCACGGCAGTCCACATCAGCTACTAGGCCGTAATCTACACTATTATAAAGAGGAAAGATACGTATTTTTGTATGCAACGAATAAACTTATAAACTACTGGACCGATTTGAATGAAATTTGGTATGGAAATAGTTTGAAATGCGAGGACGGACATATGATAGTGTTTATCCAACTGCGCAAAAAGAGGTTAATGGTTTTGCGCGATAACCGACGCGCCGGGAAGTCACTTCTAAACTAGCACACTGACTAAAGAATCAAAGCTTCTACTGGTACCTACTATGACATTATTCTGTGCCTCATCTCATGAATATGCTAACGGAGAGCTGGCACACTTACCTCGGCGGCGACGGTGGCGGTGACTGGTGATCGACCTTTACCGGTATTCGGTTCGGATTTTGAGGAATGCCATGTTAAGTTGACACACCTTTTGGTTTTTAATTGTGACGGTACAAGCTGGTCCAACTGATGTTAAGCGGTTATCTTTTTTATGCTTGTTACGTTAGCCTTTGACCACTATCTCACCTGATGGTAAGTGATGATGTGGTCGATGATGTTCAGGCTAACCTAGAATTACTAGATCTCAAAGACAGCTGCCGGAACACACCGATAGGTGCTTGGCAACAGATTTTCTACTCGAGGGTGGTAGCTAGTCGCAAAATGCCCTACCACCATGCGTTAACGACTCGGTTAAGAACAGCTAGCAAAACTTCGCTACAAGCGCTTCAAACCTCAGCCTATAACAATGCATTTCGACAAGTGACGAGCCGTATGCGCCCGTCACCCTGAGACATACATTTGTCAAATGCCTGATATATTACTGGCTCTCAAGGACTGCTGCCGAAACACACTTTTTCGGTGCTTGGCGACAGATTTTTACATGAGGGTGGTAGCTAGCAAGGCGAGCATTCGCATGTCTTACCACTGCGGTGAAGCTCAAGCCGGCCATGGGGATCGAACCGTAGACCTGCGGGCACTGCAGTCACTATAACCGCTCTGCTACCATTGATGCGGTATATAATAAATAGAATATAAAATAATAATAATAATAGATAGCGTTAAGCTTGGCGACAGATTTCTAGATATATTGTCTAGATTCTAGATAGATCTTGAACGAGGTCGTTTTCAAGCGCTGCTCGTAGCACGTAGGTTACTAAGTTATTCAACGTCGCCCGCATGAGTTGGATGGGTGACCGCTAGAGACATTACTACTGAGCGGCACGTGCTTCGGAGGGCATGTTTACCCGTCGGTCTTGGTTGCTGTCTTAGGATGGCAGTCGTTATAGCATGGTGGTACGTCAAAGGCTATTATTCCCTTATTTTGGCCACTTCTCTTAATATTTAAAAAAAAATACTGTGTACGAACATTTGGCAACAACTCCGCATTGAAGGTTTTTTATTAACTGCTTGATTAATAGGTAACAGAAATAATTAAATGTGATTGAAAATATTTTTTGCGAGCTCGAAGCAAAAATAAGGTCACGATTAGTGTCTCTCCAAATGGTCACAGAGTGAATATCCGTAGGCTCCACTATAAACGGTACAACACTGCAGTTGTACCGGGGCATTTAGATCCGGCCCCCCCATTGTCTCTCGGCAGCGACTCAAGCAGAGGTCCGAACCACAGTGGTGCCCTTGAGCTCGCTGTCAACCCCCCCGATAGTAGCGGAGCGTTTTCGGCGCCCGTAGGAGACGGAGTCCGTCTCGTAAGAAGTGCCTTCGGCACTACCCCGGGCTATAAGAGGGCCTTCCCTCGCCCAATATCCGGTGGAGCTGAACGACCGGCAGCAGTAGTCAGCTCCTAAGTCCTACTTAAAAAAACATATTTCAAGTATTATTTTCTCTACTTTTTGCGCCTTTTTGACAAACTAATGGTCGTAGCCGCCACGTGCGTAGTGCCGTAGCGCGCATTGAGATTAAACTTTGTTTGATTAAATTTTATTTTATTTTCCATAACAAGCCCCTAATTTATCTGCTATTGATATGAGGAATTATTTTTGCGATAGTTGTATTTTTTGTTACAACTATATAAAAAATTACCTTTTTGATGCCCCATTCCTCCTCCCTGGAGCCCACAACAAAAATAGTTCAAATAAATAAAATAGCCATTTATTGCCTTCATACACAGAACTAATATATAATATTACATAGGGGAATTGACAAACAATTAAAAAATAAAACAAAAGGATAAAGGAGTATGCTCAGAATTGTGAAGCGCTACGTGCGCTTCGCTGTTTTTCAGCTATACCTGCTCGGGCGGATGTTTGCCCAGAGACAAAATTCGAAATAATTAAATAAAAAAAAATAATTTCTAGTCTAATGATCGTCTTTGGAATTTAAGTTTTACATAAAATGTAAAAATTCTATATGTGTAACTGATTCCGTTATGAGCTAGAGACCCGTGACATACAGACGGACATACAGACAGACTCTCGTTAATAAGTTGGCATCGTCCTGGACCACTATGGCCTATTTATGAACGAAATTCTATTGTTATCATTATCGCCGATGCCAATGGGTAGGGCTCCGTATTGCCCCTTGGCTACGGTACCCAAAAAAAATTAAATTGGAATAAAAAAATTAAGCGCATCTGTCACACAATGCGTTAGGTAACTTTGTTAGTAAAATACGCACGTCCTCATTTGCACTACATAATATCAGAGTAAAACTAGAATTCTAGTATTAGTCTGATAATATGCTGCAATACTGTTCTTAATTTATCTTCGTGACATCTTGGTCCAAATACCATTATTTGTCAACGTTTAGATTCATTCGCTAAATTGCCTAACAACCTAGTTCGTTAAAAAGAAGAGCAGCCTAGCTAGTAATTGATTTTAAAACTGGTTTGCGTCAGTATTGGCACTATAGCTATGATGGCACAGTAAATTAATATGGATGGATGGCCGCGTGGGGTCAATGGTTCGAATCTTGGATGTAGAGTGTTTGAATCCTGCCGCGGGTTTAAGCTTCATCATATTGTGGTAGGACGTTTTGCCTTACACACGTATAGCCAGCCAGTTCATCAAATGTTGTATGTGCCATGAGATCATAACCGTCTTCACCATAAGGACACACGGGACACGTGCCCAGGGCCCCTCAGTAGGCCCCGAAGGACCGACAATTTCAAAAATAAATAACGGAAAAACTTCCAAAGCTCACTTCGTTTTTACGGTTGAAGAAAAAAATAAGCCGAGGGGTTATTCATTCTCATCACCGCAAGACAACGAATGTCCAGGAAAAATAGGTTACGTGTAACGAAAATGACAAACACACATTAGATGCTGAACCATCGACTTCAAGTTACTGTGAACTAATAACTGCAAGCTTAGAGAATGTATATGTGTCTCCTGACCCTGGTACTTACTGTGACGACATTTTTCCAGAAGAAGTCCGTGATATTTGGATTCGAAAAGGGCCAGGGTTTTTCCAAAATATAAATAGTAACCTCTCTGAAACTTCTACTCTCTTTCTTTGTCAGTTAACTAAATCGAATATGGTGTGTTGACCAAAAAATGCAAAGTAATTGCAGAATTTTATCACTAATGCAGATGAGCTCGAATGTTTTCATTTAAGCCAATATTTAAAATACATAGAAAAGCAATCAGCGGATTTAAATATCTCAACCTTACATAACCTAATAAAATCAGATAAATTGTAAGAATCTTTTCCAAACGTAGAAATTACTACAAGAATATTCCTTTGCACTACAATTGGTATCCATCAGGGATACCAATTGTAGTGCAGAGCGGTCATTTTCGCAATTTAAGATAATAAAAAATCAATTGCAAACAACAATGTTACAAGAACGACTGTGTAATTTGTCAAGTATGTGCATAGAAAGTGATGAAGTGCGTAGAAGATGATTTTTTCAACAAAAATCTCGAAAGAAACCGTTATCGTAATCGTAACCAAAAATCAGCAGCATTCTAATATCATTAATGACATTATACCATATTGTATTTGATAATAAATGGTCTTACTTAGTAAAAAATGTATGTATAATTCGCTTTTTTTACTTTCCAAAAGGGCTCCAAATTCTTTTGTGCCCAAGTGCCCTAGCCTAGTTTAAGACGGCCTTGCATGTGATACACATATGAAAAGGTTAGGCCGTGGATACTGTACTGTATCAGTCGGATAGTCCACTGCTGAAGCCTCCCCCAATATGGGGGGATTTGCCATAATCCCCTCGCTTGGCAGGTGGCTTGGGGATAGCAGTGTGTGATATCAGTTCCTCAGAAAGTGCTGCTGGGGCACCTTCTGGTGTGTTACCCTTAGTCGCCTCTTAAGACAACCACGAGTACAGATGGGGGGGTGACATTTTACTGACATTCTTTGTTAATTTGTAACACATTGTTAAAAGACATCTAAAAGAATGGCCCCGAGTTTCTTGCCCGTTCTTCTCGCAGTGGCTCTAAACAATTCTTTTTGCTGAACGTGGCAGTAATATGTAGAATATTTCAATGCTTATTATAATTTGTAATTGACCTTCATAAGAGCGTAGTAAACGCCTAAATGGAATAAATTATTTTGACTTTGACTAACCCGGCACACCACGGACGGTATATGTATAAAATTAAGTCTGGAGATCTGTCTGGAGATAAATTTAAAAAAGAATTGACTGCATGGCTGCTAAATAATTGTTTTTATAGTATTAAGGAGTTTAAAGAATATAAATTTATAAATAAAATTATGTAAAATATAACAGTAATTTAAATTGCAATGTAACTGCATGAAATATTTGCTTGCAGACAGAGTACAACTGTGTGTAATTATATTTTTAAGATCCTATTTACTTGTATTCTTGCAAATAAACAATTAAAATATATAATGTAATGCAACGCATCTTTCATAATGCAATCCGTCCTCTATCTCTGCAATACCGGGTAGTAGTAGTGGAATACCGGAATTCTGTGATACCGGTCGTAATTTATCTTCGCGACATCTTGATCCAAATATTTGTCAACGCTTAGATTTATCTTCGCGACATCTTGGTCCAAATATTCGTCAACGCTTAGATTCATTTGCTGGCTTACCTACATCTCTAAAATGAAGAGCATCTAGCAAGACTGGTTTCAAAACTGGTTTTTTCTGGGTCATTTTACTCGTGTGATGTTTAGAGGTGGTCGCAGTCTTGGTAGATAGATACGTAGAAAATAATTAAAATTTAACTACTCATGTGTCCTGTTTCGCGTGTTTTTCTCGAAAGCTACACAAAAACAAGAAAGAAAACTTGATTGCCTCATTTCATTTCAATGGTCATAAGTTCATAACATAATAAAAACTTTGTTTCTAATTATGATTTCAAGCGCCATACTACCAGAAATTAATATACACAATTTTTTAGAGTACGAAACTTTTCATTTCGAGCGGCAATCAAATCCGCTCCATCTAGTATGACGGTTAAAGCACAACATTTCGGAATAGTCGAGCCAGTCTCGATAACCCAGCCGTATAAAACCGGGCCGACGCAGCAGCGCGGACAGGTATGAAATGAAAAAAAAGTGTGTTAAAAATATGTAAATGTAAACTTTGTCTTATGCTTTACATGGCTTGTGGAAAACATCTACCCCCGCTCAGGTAGAGGGGAGGGGTGCAGTCAATTGAACTCTTGCCCCTTAAGCAACAAGGAAGTCCTCCAAAGTGCCTTCTCTTCCGGAATTCTCTTCTTTTGTTTCTATTGTGTTTAGAACAACGAAATATGTTTCCAAGAACAAATGGCATTTATTTATTTCTTGTTAATAACCGTATGTACTGTACTGTATCAGGCGGATTATCCACTGCTTACTAAAGCCTCCCCCAGTAAGGGTTTACCATAATCACGACGCTTGGCAGGCGTCTTGGGGATCGCAGTGTAAGATGCCAGTTCTTTAGAAGTGCTGCTGCCCACCCTCTGGTGTATTTCCCGCCGTCTCTTACGACTTTTATTTATTACGTCCATTTTAATTTTGGTGGATATATAAATGTTTAACTGACGTTTAATTTTCTTGTGTTTGCAATATTAATTTTGTATTTATTTTAAACAACTACAGCTAACACAAAAATATATTCATATGTGTTACATTCATATGTGTTACCATCATAGTCAAGATGGCGCAGTCATCGCGAGTACATCGCCTCTGCGTTAAAAATTATTAAAAATACTAAACTACAGTTTTTTAACGAATAAATACGTGAAGTGTGTAAATACAGTCCCAAAGTGTCCGTGTAACTGTTATCTCAAGAAAAGCAGTTCTATAAACAATTGTTTAGTGTAATAATATGTACAAGCCAAAACAATAAGATCAAATATTACATATTACAATATAGTTACAGTATTAACAACGTTAATAGAGGTACATACAGTTATTTTAGCTAGTGAAACAAGTGTGAGTCTAGAAACAGTGCAAAAATCCGCAAAATTAAATAAGTGGAATTCAAATTCACCCACATTTAATATCTCGTGAGTGAACGTAAACAGTGTCGAGTGCCAAGTGCATGACTCATGCATACCGTCTTTTACTAGACATAAAATTGTATTTGTCGTTGTTTATGTTGAGCACTTTCGCACTTCGTAATAACGCTTCTGTAGCGCAGTGATTACGGTGGCCGCTCTGCGATCTAGAGGGTCGAGTTCAAGTCCGCACACCAGGTGTTTAGTTTTGCATCAGTTTTTAATTTTAATTTTTAATTTTTTTTTGTTTAAATCATAATAACCGATAAAATTTTAAATAAATGGATAATAAAATGACTTCCAAGAAAATCTGCTATAAATGCAAAAAAAATATAAAAAATAAGGAATTGCTTTGCTGCTCAACTTGCAACAATGTATACGATATAAATTGTGCACAAGTGTCGAGTACCAGGTTTTACATTATGGAAAAATCTAAAAAAGACAGCTGGAAATGCTACAATTGCTATAATTCCAAAGAAAAATTACCAGTCGCAAGTACTAGCACATTCACTCCCTCGTCTAACGTTACAAGACGAAAAGCAATGTACAAAACAATCCCGACTACACCTCTACACAAATCTGAGGAAAGCGAATCCACCAGTTCTGAAGATGATTCACATAGTTTACCGGACATGACTTTACTACAAAATGAAGGGAAAGAGGAGTACATAAAAGAAATAACACATTTAAAATTAGAATTAGAGAAAGCACATAACGAAATAGAAAATTTAAATATGGAAAATACGGATTTAAAAAAACAAATTGTGGAAAAAGACACGTTAACTACTAAGTGGAAGAAGCTATTCACAGAAGCAATGAGTACGCCTAAACGGAGAAGTTCAATCTCATTTCCTAAGAAAGACAGCACCGAAAAAAAAGTAAATAAACCTTTTCAACAAGGACGGTCATTAGAATTAGATGAAGCTAACTGTAGTATACAGAAACGAATGTTTTTGAATGTGAAATCAAATAAAACTACGATAGGTGACAAAACTATTGCAATGGATTGTAAAGAAAATAATAATATTCATCAAATAACTCAGAATAATAATATCCATCAAATAACTCAGAATGAGGAATCACAGCCAAAGGCTAGAAAATTATTAATTTTTTCGGATAGTATTGGACAAGGAATAGCGAAAAAGATTATCGAAAACACGGATTACCAAGTGCAAAACAAATGCAAACCAGACGCAGGATTTCAAAAAATCTTAGAAAACTTTGAAGATGAAGCTAAACACTTAGAAGAAAATGATACTATGGCAATATTAATTACAAAATATGAAAATTCTCTGTACTTCGACAATCAAAAATATGTTAAGTTATTAAGTACTATTATAAGAAAACCAGATAGAAAATTTAATGTCATAATCACAGGTCTACGTTATAATGGTAAGCATGATCGTGATATTTACCATACCAATGATTTGATAGCCAATATGTCTCAGGTGAATGAAAATGTCAAATATCTAGACCCAAATATGACAGATAAAAATGTAAAATACAATAACTACATATCAATTAAAAACCTCGTTACTGAAAATGTAATAGCTTGCTTGAACCGCAGATTTCAAGGTTCATCTTCTCTACGTTTTATCAAATGCCAACAGGAATTAATTGCTGCCAAACGGAATAAAGACACAAATTTTCAAAAAACACAGGTGCTGATACCGGAACCATAATCCTCCACGCCAACGTTAGAAGCATGCACAATAAATATTTAGAAATCGAAAACTTAGCCAATGAACAAAACTGTGATGTGCTGTGCCTGACGGAGACGTGGGGTAAAAATCATCTGATACATGCGATGACTATCGAAAATTATACGCTTGCTACTTATTTTAATAGAGTAATGTTTGAACACGGAGGAACAGCAATTTATGTTAAAAATAATTTAGGTTATAAAATAAGAAATGACTTGAATAAACTAACATTTGAAATGAATTGTGAATTAGCGGCAATAGAATTGAAAGAGTCCAAAACAGTAGTTATAGTGTTATATAGACCAAATTATGACATTGATTTATTCTTTACTATATTAAGGAATCTCCTACGAAAACTTTGTATAGAAAACAAACATATTGTAATTGCAGGTGATCTAAATATAAATATATTAAAAGTTGACAAAAATGTGAAAAAACTGGAAGGTATACTTAGAAATTTTAAATGCAAATGGGTATTAAATGAGCCTACTAGAACCCAAACAACGATAAAAAACATAACTAGTTCCACTTGTATTGACAATTTTATAGTTAATTTTAAAGAATACAAATCCTCCGTTTTATCCTATAAGCTTTCAGATCACAATGTTATAAAATTAGAATTACTTCATCATAGAAGTAATAACAAAAGGGCAACATATATAGCCAGATCTTTTTCAAGAAATAATTTTAATTATTTTAATTACTTATTTGACAAAAATTATACTAGATTAAAATCAGACATTTTAATGACTGCGGACGTAAACACTAGAATGAGTATTTTCCAAGAAGCATTGAATCATTTTTATAATATTGCCTTTCCTAAACGGATTAAACAAGTACGATCAAAAAAGAAAAAATATACTACCCCTGGTATAGAAATTTCCAAGAAAAAATTAATTAAAATGGAGATATTACAAGATTATGTCCCCAGCGAAGAAGTAAAAATTAAAATAAAAAAGTATAAAAAAATATTGCGTAAGACAATGGTTACAGCAAAGAAGTTGCAGTACCGATACCGGATACAAAATTCTGAAAATAAAATCAGGGAGTCATGGAATATCATTAATGAACAAGTTGGAAAGAATAAAAAACAGGAAACAAAATCTCGCATAGAATCAGTCAAAAATAACAGTGGAGAACCAGATAGAAAATTTAATGTCATAATCACAGGTCTACGTTATAATGGTAAGCATGATCGTGATATTTACCATACCAATGATTTGATAGCCAATATGTCTCAGGTGAATGAAAATGTCAAATATCTAGACCCAAATATGACAGATAAAAATGTAAAATACAATAACTACATATCAATTAAAAACCTCGTTACTGAAAATGTAATAGCTTGCTTGAACCGCAGATTTCAAGGTTCATCTTCTCTACGTTTTATCAAATGCCAACAGGAATTAATTGCTGCCAAACGGAATAAAGACACAAATTTTCAAAAAACACAGGTGCTGATACCGGAACCATAATCCTCCACGCCAACGTTAGAAGCATGCACAATAAATATTTAGAAATCGAAAACTTAGCCAATGAACAAAACTGTGATGTGCTGTGCCTGACGGAGACGTGGGGTAAAAATCATCTGATACATGCGATGACTATCGAAAATTATACGCTTGCTACTTATTTTAATAGAGTAATGTTTGAACACGGAGGAACAGCAATTTATGTTAAAAATAATTTAGGTTATAAAATAAGAAATGACTTGAATAAACTAACATTTGAAATGAATTGTGAATTAGCGGCAATAGAATTGAAAGAGTCCAAAACAGTAGTTATAGTGTTATATAGACCAAATTATGACATTGATTTATTCTTTACTATATTAAGGAATCTCCTACGAAAACTTTGTATAGAAAACAAACATATTGTAATTGCAGGTGATCTAAATATAAATATATTAAAAGTTGACAAAAATGTGAAAAAACTGGAAGGTATACTTAGAAATTTTAAATGCAAATGGGTATTAAATGAGCCTACTAGAACCCAAACAACGATAAAAAACATAACTAGTTCCACTTGTATTGACAATTTTATAGTTAATTTTAAAGAATACAAATCCTCCGTTTTATCCTATAAGCTTTCAGATCACAATGTTATAAAATTAGAATTACTTCATCATAGAAGTAATAACAAAAGGGCAACATATATAGCCAGATCTTTTTCAAGAAATAATTTTAATTATTTTAATTACTTATTTGACAAAAATTATACTAGATTAAAATCAGACATTTTAATGACTGCGGACGTAAACACTAGAATGAGTATTTTCCAAGAAGCATTGAATCATTTTTATAATATTGCCTTTCCTAAACGGATTAAACAAGTACGATCAAAAAAGAAAAAATATACTACCCCTGGTATAGAAATTTCCAAGAAAAAATTAATTAAAATGGAGATATTACAAGATTATGTCCCCAGCGAAGAAGTAAAAATTAAAATAAAAAAGTATAAAAAAATATTGCGTAAGACAATGGTTACAGCAAAGAAGTTGCAGTACCGATACCGGATACAAAATTCTGAAAATAAAATCAGGGAGTCATGGAATATCATTAATGAACAAGTTGGAAAGAATAAAAAACAGGAAACAAAATCTCGCATAGAATCAGTCAAAAATAACAGTGGAGAGATTATTACAGATCCTCTAAATATTCCAACGCTGTTTAATGACTTCTTTCGCAATATTGCCAAAAATTTGACTTGTAATTTAAAAAATAATGACGAAAATTGTTTGAAATACCTAGATAATGTAAATAAACCCGTGACATGTATTGAGTTTTACCAATTAGACCATAGAGAATTAAGGATGATTATTACTAAACTAAAGCAAAAATCTACACTTGACATTTACGGAATGAGCACAAGGACGTTAAGAAATATAATTCTCAATAATGACAACTTATTTGAATTGATATTAATTATTATGAATTTTTGTTTAGAGTGTGGTATATTTCCCGACGTACTAAAACCAGGTAGAGTTATACCACTTTTTAAGAAAGGGGATAGCTCAGATCTCAATAATTATAGACCAGTTTGTATATTGCCAACTTTATCCAAAATATTAGAAGCAGCTGTTAAATCTAGGATTGTTAAGTACTTTGAAAATAACAACTTATTTAATTTAGCACAATTTGGATTCAGGAAAGGCCGATCTACTGAAATGGCTATGAGGAAAATAATTTATTTTATTCTTGATTCTATAGATACCTCGCATAAATGTGCAAGCATTTTTTGCGACTTGTCTAAGGCTTTTGATTGTTTGAGACATGAAATACTGTTGCTTAAATTGAAATTTTATGGATTTAAAGGAAAGGAGCTAAATATGATGAAAACTTACCTAGAAAAGCGTAATCAAGTAGTTTATGTCAATGAACACATATCTACTCCTGGTACCGTGACGATAGGAGTACCACAAGGGTCAATCCTGGGACCAGTGTTGTTCTTAATTTATATCAATGACCTTGCCAGCTCTCTGCCAGACTGGGCGTATTTAAGTTTATTTGCAGATGACACCCATGTTGGGATAAGGGATAAATGTAAGCAAACATTAGAAATAAAAATAAATAGTATTATGGAAAAACTCGAAGACTGGTTTAATGCAAATGGTATTATTCTTAATTCAAATAAAAGTATTGTCATGCAGTATCAATCCAAACTTGGTATTGACGGTAACTTGACAAGGAAAGAAAATATATTTTTAGGCTATACTATAGACAATACAGTTAGTCACTCTGCACACATCGACAAGATTTGCAAGAAAATGTCCAGTGCAAATTATGCATTATTCAAACTTAAGCCACTAATAAACAAGAAAACACTCATATCTGTGTATTATGCCTACATACATTCTATTATAAGCTACGCCGTTACTATTTGGGGTAATGCGTCGAATATTAAAAATGTCTTAAAATGTCAAAAAAAAGCAATCAGATTAATAAATGGTTTAAAAAAACGAAGCTCTGCAAGAAAATACTTTAAACAAAACAAAATAATGACTGTGATTTCAATTTACATTTACAATAGCTTATTAGAAATACATACAGATAGGGAAAAATTAGTAAGAAAAAAGGATGTAATTCCTTACTATCTACGTCGCAATGAAAATTTAGTTATACCCCAAACTAGGCTAGCCAAAGTCCGAAATCAGGGCCGTTGCTTTAAACTTTTGATGTATGATAAGTTGCCTATTAGTGTCACCAAATTAAATTTTAATGAATTCAAGGAAACGGTTAAGACTTTTTTCCAACATAATCCATTTTATAGTGTAAATGAGTACATGTCAATGCACATCTTGGAAACGTCATTCCAGTGTCAGGAACCAGCACAATTATCAATTTAAGAATGTATTTAGTTAAGGTTTTTAATGTATGTGATGTAGATGATGATATGATCCTATTTATGTTAAGAATCAATTCCAAATTGTAAAAATTGACCTGCCTGTAACGAATGTTATGTTATGGCCAATAAATGTTTTTTATCTTTATCTTTATCTTTATCATATTTTTTTAATGAGGTCGAATGTAGTGAAGCAATTAAGGTTTATTTACATCTTAACCATTTTATGTAGGTACCTATGTTCATGCATTAAATGGTTTTGAATTTGAATTTGACTTCCAGAGGAAGACATGGGAGGGTGTTATTCTAGCCTCCACCAGGGACCCCAAGGCGGAATATAATACCCATGTATTTATTACATATTCAGTCATTGGGCTGAAAACACAAAAATCTTAATAAAAATTGATAATTTTTCTGTTTCCAACTTGTGTTTCCAGTTTCCGGCTTTACATAAACTTTTTCATAAACGGAAATCAATGAATAAATAGAAAAAAGGAATTCAATCAGTTAATATCATACCTACCATACTTACCATCTTTCAGCAGCGAAAATAATGACATAAAAATTTACTGAAGATAGCAAATACTCCAGATTTACACTACCTTTTCCCAGTGGTCCTATTGGAGGCTAACTTTATTACAATGAAGATAAATCATGTCACATATATTATGCAGATTCCAAAATCATCCAGAATTCAATCACCTAGTGGTTTCCTATATAACTAATGAGTTACGTTAAAAAATAACCTATTTCTTTCCCTTTTTCAGGCGAAGTGAACAACGGCTACGTGACCGACGGTACGTCAGTATCTGGCTCGCGAAAGTCCCTCGCCTTGCAGCCGGTCCTCATCATGCATCCTCACGCGCCTATGGACATGGACACCTACTCACATTACTCTGGCAGGACTGCCCGGTCCAAACACGGAATGTATGCGAATACTATGCATAATTACCAGCTGTAATCTCAAAAACGAACAAATCTAAAGCGTCTAATGTATAGATTTAAATAAAATTGTAACTTGTGCTAGGTAAGCTCAATATTTATAATTGAGTTATGCGCCATCTATGTGAATACTTGCTAAACATTTATAAGACAGTTAATCTGTTATTAGGCCACCTAGTGTGAAGTAGCGAAACTAAAATCAGCTCAATTAACTATAGCAGCATCTAGCGTCAAGTTGCAACGCTGCCATTAGAAAAAGTTCTGGCATCAAGTTTTATTCTAGCGTCATCTACACAGATGCAATGAACTCACCTACCTACTGTCTATTCCATTGAAATGTAGACTATAAATTAAAAGAGTACCATAGTTTGAAATGTATTAGAATATAGATGGCGTAAAAAAGTAAAAGTACATTTTATTGGCATATTGTGCAAATACGGTACAAATCTCAGTTTTTTTTTTTTTAATTATTGGTTTTAATAATTAGATGTAAATACTTGCCTCGTTGTATTGCAAAAGTACCTACTTAATAGATAAGTGTGTATATTATATTAGTTAACAATACATACCGTCCCTAATGTGATTTATGAAACAACGAAGCTGGGTAGTTACGATTTTGTAAGATTGCCTTGTAGTATTAAGATCTACTTACTTAATTTAGAATATCTTTATTTGTTAGGATTATCTAAGTTTGTTAATTTTGATATATAAAATAAATATATTAATACAACACAGCATTATTTTGATTTATTTTTGTATTATAGGTATATTTCAGTGTATCCTTACAATACATTATTTAAAAATACCCTCCTTATAAAAAATCTACCGTGTCATCATCCACACAGAAGTTTCTGTGAACCCATGATTTTCAATGCAGCTTTCCTTTGGTAGAACATATTTCTTCAATAAAGTTATTTGTTTCTTTCTTTTATCTGTTAAACCATGTCTCCCCGGGTCCCCTATAATAACCTGGAAAGTAAAATAATATTCATGATTAATTACAGTATATGTCCGTGTCTATGAAACTTGCTGCCGAGCAGGCAATACGTGATCGAGAGTACATTCCTGCAATGCCTTGGGCAAATATTGGTCGAGCGACTTGCTCCCATCCGCCCCAGTGTCTTTGTCCCGCTAAAGGGGCAGATGGGAAAAACAGTTTCATCGACCCCTTTGGTCACGGTTTTGGAGTTTAACGGGGTGGATGGCACACAGTAAGTATCGTTTACCCCGGTATCGCGTTTGACGGGGCAGATGGCACGGATAAAGGTTTATTTGCCCCGCTATACTAAATACTGATAAAATGAATGCCTTATAAATAAAAAGTTGTTATAATAAAAATGAGTATTTATAACATGAACAAACAATCAAAAAAATCAGTTTTTAACAAAAAAATCTGCGTCACATATCAAGAGTATCATAAAGACGTTACGCTAGCAAACAATACTTATTAATCTATGTACTTAAATATCTCTAGTAATCACAGATGCGTACTATATCAATCATCATTATGTATTCCAAAACTATTAACTCCTATTTGTCGTCGTAGGTCCAACGAAAACTAAATGCTTTTATATTAAGTCAGTGTTTATTCAACAATCACCGGTAATAGCATTATAAACAAATAGTTTGTAATTAAAGGTCACTATTTATTACTTACAAACAAAGGTAAAGAAAAATCTGTTTTCAACAAAAGTAATATAAAGTTATTCTTTTAGCCAACAATATAATTAGGTAATTAATTCGTATTCATAATAATCACAGATGCAAACGAATTATTCAGCTAACTATTGATGACTTAATAATCAAAATCAAAATGTTTTTATTTCGGGCAATTATAAATCCATTGGTTAGTATAGTGCAGAACTTATTTCTAAAGGTTAGTATCACATATAAATGAAACAATTAAAATGCACAACATCGCACGGAACCCTACGCGTATACATGTCGATTTGTATCAACTAGTACACACACAAAATGCCGCATGACGGACGAGTTGTAGCGTTCAGCCACTGTTCGCAGAAAACTGTTGGGACTGTCTCGCACTCGCCTCAACAGAGAAGCCGTCTTCTTCCTGAGGATAGCGTGGAAGCCATCTCACATCTCTGACGCACTACAGAAACGAGGCAGTCCCAACAGCATTCTGAATGCATTATTATATTGGACTCGTAGGGCATTTAACGATCTTTGAGTATGGTTGATCCATAGATTGCCGGTGGAGAAATTTTGACAGTATGCCTTGAACATTGTGATCTTAGCTTCCTCACTTCACTCGTAACGTTGCTTTTACTTTGTACAATGCCACGAATACTACGAATACGGTATCCTACCTACGAGTCTCGAAGGCATACAGTAAGTGTCCTATATAAAAAAAATGCCGTCATGCCTTTCCCCGAAGGGGCAGCGAGATGTGTCTAACTAAACACCATGTTTGGTCAGAACTGTTTTGATCCCTAAAAATAGGATGCCACATTTTTTTATGCTTAATCGGTTTGTTTGACCTCTATCTCACCTGATGGTAAGTGAAGTCTCTCAAGGACAGCTGCCGGAACACACCGTTAGGTGCTTGGCGACAGAATTTCTACTTGAGGGTGGTAGCTAGCCAGGCGGGCATTCGCAAAATGCCCTACGACCGTGCAATAATGACTGCCATCCTTAGACGACAACCAGGACCAACGGCCTAACGTGCCCTCAATAGCACGTGCACGCTCAGTAGTAATATCACTAGCGGTCACCCATCCAACTCAGGACCGCGGCGGACGTTGATTAACTTTGCTGATCGGGAACCGCTCAGTAAACTTGACGAGCGCTTCAAAAAACTTATAGAAGTATACATTAGGAATGTATACTCAAAGGGGGCCAGCCTATTTTATACTAATGTATGATAATTATAAATATTTATGATAGATTTAATATATTCTTACCGTTTTACCATCTTCATTCAGTTTGAGTAGCCATTCAAATAGCATATTTGCGAATTCCTCATCGTAAAACATGTCTCCGATAAGAATAGTGTCGAAATCGTGGCATTTTGTTCCGATGAAGTCTTCTTCGCTAGTTTCTATTGAGATGTCATTAGTCTTTGCATTAATTTGTGTGGCCAATGTTGCATCTGAAATGACCTGAACTGTTATTTCAACTTGTCATTCAAGCGGGGATGTAGCTCAGTGGTAGAGCGTTCGCTTTGCATGTGAAAGGCCCCGGGTTCGATCCCCGGCATCTCCAACTTTTAGGTTAATTTTATTATTATTCAAACATTATTTTTTAAGTAGAAACAAATAAAACCTACAAGGATCTATATCGTTAGCTAATACACGTTTGGCTTTCATTTTTGCAGCAGCTATAGAACCAGCGCCACATCCGCACCCGACGTCCAATACTCGACGGTTCTTTACAATATTTGGGTGGTCCAATATGTACCTGTAAAAATGGCGATTAAGTTATATTTAGAATTTATGTTGAATTCAGCGTTCGAAGTAAAGTTAAAACTTCCGTTGAAACAAGTCGTAATAAAATCAACACCTGTCCCGCAATATATTTTTTAGCGACATCTATTGGATCTGCCTTAAATATGCTGCTATTCATACCATAGGCTTAGAATGTACGAAAAAATCCTACGTCTATGATTCATACAGAGATAAATTTTGAAATATTTTTTTAAAATCTAGTAGGTACTATGGTTTTAAAATCTTGCGTTTTATAAATTTATTAAATAGATGAAGATTTATGCGCCAATAATTAAAGCGAACGAAGCGAGCCCTATCACTACCACAACCTGAGCATTTTGTGGTACACTATACTGAAAAAATATCGTCCTTCCTTCGATTTGAGCTTTAACACATTAATTTAACTTCATATCTATTTGTGTTATCTGCCAAAAGTAGTAGATTATGATACAAATGAGTAACTTTGCTCATTATACACGAGACTGTGTGTTGCAGCCCGAGCCGTAGGCAAAGGCGTAAATCAGCCGAGTGTATAATGAGCAAGTTGCTCACGAGTTTCATACGCACTTTTTCAACACCCTTGCGAGGAAAAAATATATATTGCACAAATAATACAAACAACATACGAAAATTATGGAAAATGGCAAGTTTTTTTTATTAGGAAACGAAGATGTAAAGCTATATATTATAGCTGCCGTGTGTTGTCACTTGTCAATTTCTATGGAAAATGTGTTGAGATGTATTGAAATATATCGAGCTATAAATATATGGCTTTATATTATAGCTATTGTCTGTGAAACGCTTCAGGTTATAAAATAAACGCGAGCCCTCACAATGCTCAGCTTTTTGCTACTAATTTTTCAATATAATATCATCTATGCCGTTCTGATTGTACTAACAAAGTAGGTATATAATAACACGTACAACAAACTACGCAAAGTTTACAAATTCCTAAGTTTACATAGAAAACTGCTAGATGGCACTACAAGTATTTGTACTTATGGTAAGCGTAGAGCTTAAATCTATACCTATCATACTTAGCTAATGAGATTTATTTATTTGCTTACATGTAATTAACACACCAAAAGGTAAAATAAATGCTGCTCAGTACATTAAATGTCAATAAGTACAATAAAATCGCGATAAAACCTTAATACATAGAAATGATTGATAAGGTGATTAATAATAAAAATACATGTCAAAACTTATAACGTTCGGCTTTTTCATTCATGCTAACGAATTCATGTTGTCTATAATATCAACAGAGCCTATAATGTAACCACCATCACACACGTCACTGGAGCAGCTATGCCAGGGACCCAAAGTCCTTCTCCGCTAAATCAAGGAGTTGGGATGGCTTGGGTAAAAGCTCGCGGAGGAAATGCACAATACACCCCAATCGGGACGTCAGTGCTTGACATATCGCCCCCAAATAGAATAAGAATATCAACAGAGATATTACGTTGCTCACCCAATATGTTCCATGCCCATGGCACAGTATAAAAATGACCCATGGGGGCAACTACCATCTCTTAATTCAATCATATTTAAACCTTACATTTAATTTAAACACACTACCAAATATCATTAAGGTAAACTTAAATTAGAACTTCAACGTGAGAGCGGGCTGCCATATTGAATTAATTTGCGCTATAGAGATAACGCTATATGAATATTATTGTTTTATAAAGGACATGGTATGAAAATGTGATCCATACTATGGTTCACAGTATTAACATATTAGGCTTTAAATAAGGATGTTTGATTATAGAAATCAAACATCCTTATAAAAAGTGTTATAGAAACACTTTTTTAAGAGCTGCGAGTTGGGCCGCAGAGCAGTTATCAGAGTGAACAATTTTTTTTATTACATACTCATAAATCAATGTGTCAGGTAGCAAAGAAAAAGCCTATTTTGCAAAATTATTCATGGGGTTATTTATTATATACATATATGGAAAAGCAGTAGGAACTCTAATATCCCGGAAATGTTGATATTTATGAGACAACAGCCATAGCTCTTAGTTTCCTGATGATTGCAACCTGAGAGTCTTCAAGTCTAGAGAGAATAAGTACCTCTATATGCTTCATCTCCGTCCGCCTCCTTGCTTTCCATCAGGTGAGGTAGGTAATGGCCAAAACGCTTGTTTTATATTGGATAATAAAGTCGCGCATTACCTACTAAAAACCTTGTCTTCAGCCAAATGAAGCGAATATCGATTGCTACGAAGAAAACGTCGGCTACAGCAGTTCTAGGAAATTATAAATTAAGTTTGCTTTGAGTAGGTAGGTAGGCACTCAAGTGTTTTCGTTCGACTTTCGTTGGAGCTGAGGTACTGTTCGGTTCAATATCTGCAGCTGAATTACGCCATCGGTCGTCCCAACAAAGCTTGATGTTTCATCAATTTCATGTCGACGTCCGGAAGTTCACAACACAACCTTGGAATTCTCACGGCATTTTCTGCCTAGCACTGCCATGATGTGGAACCAGCTGCCATGTGAAGTATTTTCGAACCGATATGACTAAGGAACCTTCAGAAAGAGAGCATATTCCCTCCTCAAAGGCTGCCAACGCATTCTCGAGACCTCTGGTGTTGTGGATGTTCGTGGGTGACGGAGATCACTTACCAGCAGGTGAGCCGCCTGCTTGTTGACCCTCCTATACCATAAAAAAGCTTATCTAGCTAGAGTTGTAGGTACGTGTCTTATTTTTATAAACTATTACTACTCATACCTATTTTATTATTCAATTTAAGTATATTTATTTAAAGTAATTATACATATTTATATATATATGCAGTATTTACGGTATATATTCTACATAATTTTATGTAAGTAGCAGTAATTTACATTTATGTATTTATTTGAAGTAAGTAAATTTAATAAATACTGAGCAAAAAAGCTGAGCTTTCTGAGGGCTCGCGTTTATTTTACAACCTGATTCTAGTGGTGTCATCTAGTGTTTAGTAGATTAACTACGATGTATTGAGTATTGAGTTTAGTTCTGTTGCAGTGATGTTAACTCTTTGGTATTCTAACAGATGGCGTTAGTAGTACAATAACATTCTATCCAATGAATACAAAATAGTTAATGTTAATTTTTACTAATGGTTATTTTTTTTTTGACAGATAACACATCTATCAATGAAGTTAAATGATTATGTTAAAGCACAGATCTATAGGCGTGATAGATTTTCAGCAAATGGGCCACAAAATGTTAAGTTGTTGGATATAATATAAATTACGTGAATTATATTATATCCAACAATGCTCCACCATCTAATATAGTGTCTCAATTCCTCTCCATCCAAAGGCTGTCTGGAAGAGCGTTGGAAGAGTGTGGCGTCTTTAATATTTATACGGTTGTATCTGTATATGTAATGTTGGCGTACAATAATGCGTTAACTATCTATCTAATTTACATATATGATATTCCTAAATATTACATCGAACTGTACTTCAAGTACCAACTACAACTGAAGTGGAAGTGTTCATTGATCGCTACCGAGAAAACGTCGCGTAAGGGCTGCGTTGGGTTTTCCGGGAAATTCCGCTTCAAATGAACCAATGAGTTTGACTAGCGGTAATTAGGTTTATATTTTAGTAGCGGCCCGGCCCGGCTTCGGTGCGGTAATGAACAAAAATTATAAATTGAAGCACATAAAAAGTAACTACAAAGTAAGCTAAAGGGGTGGATGGACGCGGGTTCGAATCCCGCACATGACTATTATACTATACATTTTTCTCTCATAAATTTGTAATTTTGTAATGGATTCGCCAAGCAGGCGATGTTGCATCATAACAAGAATGCTCTAATAATAACAAATATTTTAAAAGCAGCATGCCACTTCTCACGTGGATGTAGGGGGTAGTGTACATAAGACGCACAACAGGGCTGCATACCATCTTAGTGCTCTGCCAGGGTTTCATACAACGTTCTTTTGTTCCTGTCTTACATGTTATTCGTACTATGTTCTTGTGTTTCGTCCAGAGAAAACATTTTGTATGACCCTAAAACTGTGCCTGGTGAATGGCAATAGGCTCGCCCCCTTTTACATGGGACCAAAATGCAATTAGCGGAACGTGGGTTTTTACACCCCTTCGGGGAATACAGGCGTGGTTATACGTATGTTTGTATTATAAAAGTATTCTAAGAAAAAACTAATTCAATATTTTAATAAAACACTGAAAAATTATTAAAAAAATATAATTTTTAGTGATAATCTGCCTAATTACTGGAGAGGAATGCTCTATCTGGCAGTAAGTTAGTAAGTATCCTCTCCACAATTAATTATTACTTAAGTAAAGATGACTAAAAATCACAGAAAAGCCCCGTTTTGCCGCCATGTTCAGTGACAAATTTAAAAAGTTTCTATTATAAAAGAAAATGACAGAAGGATAGATTACACTCCTTCTAAAAAAATCACAAAAAAACAATTGAATCAGCTCAGTCTCGGAGTAGAAAACAGAGTTATATGAAGGGTCGCCGCTTATCGCATAAAGAAAAAACAAGATTTTTTGATTTGATGTGATGATTTTTTGAGTGCAAGAGCCACTAGTCATATCTTCCAGGGATAAGCTTCTACCCGCATCGTTACTTTGTCAGAAAAAAACAATATCCCTGGATCGAAGCAACAAGCTGCATATTTCTCCCAACTACCTTTTTATAGTACCACCAACTTAACTGTGCAGTTCGCGAGGGCGCTGCTGGTCAAGGAAATCAACTACAAACTGTCACAATTTGAAGGAATGTTGTAGTTCTTTTTTCAGCCGCCTGAACAGATAAGTTGGTGGTACTGTACATTTTACAGCGGTAAAAAAAGTCTCGCGTTATTTGACATTGATCTTTATGCTTGATGGTTATAAGGTGTGTTTCTAAGCTGCTCTAGTTGTCTCGGTCAAGGACATGTCAATGACCCGAGTTTAAGCGAAGGTTTACCTTGAAGGGGAATATGAGGTCGTGGGGATGATTCACGCGGAAGTTATGTTAGTTAAATTTTGTTTGTTTTGAGAAATTACAAGATTTGTAGTGGCTATAGCATCGATTTAAATAAAATATTAATACGCTCTAATAGCACGCTCGCGGTACGCTCTAATAGCACGACAACAATATTATTTGGACAAAAATTTACATAACATTAACCAGCATACAGCTTTGATCATATTAAATGATCGAATTTATTTTTGTTCCTGAAGAGAAGTAGTCAATATAAACAAAAAAAAGTGCTCCAATAATTAGTAAAGCGATTTTTGCTCAGCACACGATAGTGCTTGTAATGATATTAGAAATAATGCTAATAATATTTCACATATCTTATTTTTTTTACCCCTTACTTTGACCACTATCTCACCTGATGGTAAGTGAAGATGTGGTCGAAGATGTTAATCAGGCTAATCTAGAAGTACTGGCTCTCAACAAGCTCTCAAGACAGCTGCCGGAAAACACCGTTAGGTGCTTGGCGACAGATTTTCTACTTGAGGGTGGTAGCTAGCCAGGCGGGCATTCGCAAAACGCCCTACCACCATGCTATAACGACTGCCATGACCGACGGCTTAACCCTCCTGAGCACGTGCACGCTCTGTAGTAATGTCACTAGCGGTCACCCATCCAACTCATGACCGCGGGCGACGTTGCTTAACTTTGCTGATCGGTTGAGAACAGCTAAGTAAACTTCGCTGCGAGCGCTTCATGTCTTTTGACATATACTTCATTCCCATATAAATTTGTGTTCGAAAGTTCGATATTATGTTACAAGGGGAGAAAGTGAGTCACCATTCTCCATAACAAGATAATCCTTATAAAACATTGTTAACATTTTCCGAGAAAATTCAGCATGACTCACTCGACCCAACTCCTGAAGTTTTCAGGATGAATCATAGCTTTCTATCCCTTTCTCACTTGGAGAAATTATAATGCCATCTCTGTTTTAACGCGGAAGGTAGGATCTCTCGTTCTTTTGTTTAGAAATGTAGGTTCTTCGTCTCTTTTTGATTATGAAAGTAGGTTTGTGTACTGTTTTAGAATAAAATAACTTAATCTGTGATATAGAGTCCATAACTATAATAATAACTCATATTTATTCGTAGTTAATAACAAATATATTATTAAAAAAAAATATTAAATTAATATTTCCGATTAATACTTTTAAAAGTAAGTAATATAAATAAGTAGTAACAATGCCGCATAGCCATTCCATATGCCACAATGTATGTCCTTATCTAGCACTTTGCACTGTGTGTTATTTATTAAGCACGTACAACAGTAATATAAAAAGTAAATAAACCAAACCATCGTGTACAATTCTTTATTCACTTTACATCGACAAGTCAAAATGAGAACGTCATCAATGTCAATGTCATCCTTTCCGGAGAACCCAACAAGTCTAGCAACCATATACCACCATTGTCCCCTTTGTTTATCCGACTAAGAAAGACGTGATTATGATAAAATCCGCCAAAATAAATTGGAGAACATAGACAGCATTAGTCATGACTAAATTATGGTACAACAGAATAGCAAATATGCAAATTTTACTAAGTTTAGTAACTTTAATGATTTTAGAGCGAATTAACTAAAATGGCGCCAACAGAATAAGGAAAGTTCATTTGACATTTCTAAATCTAATTGTACTAAATTTTTGTTAGTTTTTTGCCAACAGAATTGCGATCAATATCAAACAACGAACTTCGTACAGCAAATATAATTTTCGTTGTCTAAAAGATCGCTCGAAAACGAAACTTGACACGAATCTAATTTTTTTTTTAAATATTAGGCAAATGCTTGCAAGTCTATGCTACGAACGAAGTTAAACAAAAGTATGTCAATACGTGTTTTGCGGAAACCTTTCTTTCGGACCAGATCCATATCGATCCTACGCGGCGCTGTTTGAAAACTCGGTCCATATCTACTGCGTTTCCCATATTATGGATATGGATTAGACCATAGCTACATAGTATACATATTGTACCAACTGCAGGTAAATTTGATATGCGTAGGAAAATTATTAGGTGGAATTATCTAATACTAGAGAACAGTACTATTGCATAATCTGCGGCAATTAATGAAGTAAAGTGACTCATACATAAAATTTATTTAATTTAAGCTTTATACACAATGTAATAGAGACTAAATTAGCTTTTCAAACTTTTGGGAAACTAACTAGTTTGATCATCATGAAAGAAAGACGGTGTAAGTTCCATTATAAATCATACCATTATGAGTCTTACCCTCCTATAAATAAAGTAGCATATTCTTGTTAGGTAATTTTACGCAAGCAGTCACGAGACGTGAGAGGTTTCATTGATAAAATGCAAATTGATAAAAAGAATCGTGAAACTGTGATTACGTCTGGGGTTTTGCCGTTTGCTTTGCTATGTGTAAATTTTATGTTTGATTTGAATATTTATAGACAATTCTGCGGATCGGTTGTATGTCTACCTTGACTTATCGGTAAATAACTACTATACTAATTTGTCATATTTTTGAAGCGCTCGGAGCGAAGTTTACTTAGCTATTCTGAATCGATCAGCTAAGTCATAGAGAAATAATATTTATCTACGGCTAATTTAAGCAACGTCCGCCGCGGTCAGGAGTTGGATGGGTAACCATGGATTTTGCACGGTGGAAGGGCATTTAGCGAATGCCCGCCTGGCTAGCGACTACCCTTAAGAATAAAATCTGTCGCCAAGCACCTAACGGTGTGTTCCGCCAGCATTCTTTGAGAGCCAGTGAAAAAACAGGCAAAATGAGACTTAACAGGTATGTCTCAAGGTGATGGGCACAGTGCAGTTCGTCGCTTGTGATGTAATCTGTTATAGGCAGTGGTTACCGCTTAACATCAGGTGGGCCTCGAGCTTGTTCCGTCACAATAACAAAAAAACCTCTTGTGACATTATCACAGATTCGCCTTCATCAGTGGAAATGTCTGTACGTGCTAGAGACTTTTATATATGGACGGAGAGACAAACAGAGAGACAGCATAAGCATAATGTAGTTATCTCTCTCTCCTATCTAATAACTCTATTTTTTACATGACTGCTCAAAAAAAGGAGTGTTATGTTTACAGGGTTAATGTATGTTTGTGGGTTTCTTTATTCCACCATTGTATGAGGTATCGTTAGATTCGTCTTGGAAACGTAAGTGACACTAGGCACATAAAAAAATACAAACTTGGGACTGTAGACGCCATGTTGTGGGACATAATTTTTTTTTTCTTCTAAGCCTGTCGAATTTGGTAACAAAATTAAAAACGATTCCATAAATATAACTTGCAGTTTTAATTTTAATAGAACGATACAAGTTTTAACGAAATTTACACATTTTTAACAAATTATTGCTGTACAACATTTTATGCCCAAGGCGAGAATCAAACCCACGTCCTCCAATGTCGCGTCGCCTTGGGCATAAAATTTTGTACTCCAATAATCTGTTAAAATATATTTTCGCTTAGCACGCGATAGTGATGTAATCATATTTAGAAAGAAATGTATACATGTTTATGTAACCATACGATTCAGATTGTTCTAAAGTGTCTCTAAAATCTCAAAATCAACATACTCGTAAGTACTTGATATATTTAATAATAACAAATATTTTTTAAATATTTTATGAAAACATCAAATTAATATTTTAATAAAACATTTAAAATATACAAAAATATATCTAGTGACCATTCCGCCTAATTTTCCTGTTAAGTCGACGTGACGTCCTACATACATATTTTTGTATTTTGTAAGTGTTTTATTAAAATATTAATTTGATGTTTTCATAAAATATTTTAAAAATATTTGTTATTATTACACATGGATTTCCGAAAAGTAACGCCTGAATCTATTTATTAACTTGATATATTATATGGGTGCACTTATTTTGGAGGCGGTAAATCCCTAGACCTTAGTCGGGAGTCAGGGTTTTTTACTACAGCACATATTTTCCTTAGCACCAGTTTAGTATTCAAAACGCATTGCACCTTACCGTTTTCCTCTTAATGTTTGTGTAAAAACATATATGCAAATGACAACTAGTATTCAGAATTATATCATTTACTTCGTAAGGACGTGCTGAATGATACTATGGCATCAAATTTTGGTACTCTAATCTTATAGCATTGGAGTCAATTTAGAATTATATTAGGCGCACGCTTTATTTTCACTGAAGAATATGTGGATATAGGATGTGTTTTGGAAATTATGGTATTATAATTTTGCTGTAATTTCGGGTAAGTGAAGCTTACTAGATCGAAACAAAAGGAAATAAATTAAGAAATACCTCTTTTGATTAAAATATTCTTAGTTTGTGATTTTGAAAGACATCTAAATAATGAAGAATATTTTATTTTTTTCTTTTTATAGCTGATAGGTAATCCTTTTACCTCAATCTCACCTGATGGTAAGTGATGATGTGTTCGAAGGTGTTAACAGACTTAACCTAGAATTACCGATTCTCAAAAAAATGAACACACCGTTAGGTGCTTGGCGACAGATTTTCTAGCTACCACCCTTAAGTAGACAATCTGTCGCCAAGCACCTAACGGCGTGTTCCGGCAGCTGTCCTTATTAGCCAGTAAAATTACAGGCACATGAGACTTAACAACTGTATAAGTCTCAGTGTGACGGGCACAGTGCAATTCGTCGTTGACGAAATGCATCTGATATGGGCAGAGGTTGGTCCACTTCATGTGGGACTCGGGCTTGTTCTGTCACAATAACATAAAAAGGGTGCTTTATGTTCAAATGTTTTCATAGACATATCCACATACCGCACATAGACACTAGATCGAGTATTGCATTGTAATTACTTATTCAGTTTGCACTACAAAGGTACAATACGTTAGCTTAATGCCAGCACAACTTCGATGTAAAGTAACCTTTGCTTTGACGTCAATAGAACTTTGATTTATTTAAAATATGCCCCTTGGTATATATTCCACTTGGAATAAAAGTGCTGTTAGTTCCAAATAGTCTTCACTACAAACTGTATACAATACAATATGTATATATCATGTATTTATATATTTAGACAGGGTTATAGGTAAAATGCTTAGGGCTCACTTCTGCTACTCCTGATAAACATTTTGACATATATTTTTTTTTTTTTTTTTTGTTGTTTTTTATGTGAATTTGACGGAATAAGCACCACCGAGGACCACCTGTTATGTTGACCACGATGTTAAAAACCTCTTGTGCCTGTAATTTAATATTTTATATTACTTAGCTCGATGTACATTTTGAAAACTCTATTCAAAGGGAGCGCGGCGAGGTCCAGTGTTGTAGCGGCGGGTGTTCTATTGCTTGGATTGTGAATTAATGAGATATAATGGTGTGGTAGGTATTTTTGTTCACTCCTTACCCGAGCTAATCTAATTTGTTTTATTAAACTTTTACGAACAAAATTCATGTTTTTTATATTATATATTATAATACAACGGCTGCCTTTTTCTTTTTAGGGTTAGACCTGGTGGTAAGTGATCACCGTCGCCCACGAACATCCACAACTCCAGAGGTTTTTCAGTGATGGCTCAGTGGCATTGGCTAAGGACTGCCGCGCAGCAGGTGGTTCGAATCCCGACGCGGGCTTGAGCTTCAACGCATGATGGAAGGGCATTTTTTAATGCCCACCTGGCTAGCGAACACCCTCAAGTAGAAAGTCTGTCACCAAGCACCTAATTCCGGTAGCTGTCCTTGAGGGCCAGTAATTCTAGGTTAAGCCTGTTAACACCTTCGGCCAAATCATCACTTACATACAAAGAAATAAAAAAAAGTCTTAAGGATTTGTTGCCGGCCTTTGAGGAGGGAATATGCTCTCCTCTTGAAAGCTCCTAAGTCGTATCGGTTCGGAAATACTTGGCACATGGCAACTAGTCCCACATTGTGGCAGTGCGAGCAGAAAATGCCGCGAAAATCACAAGGTGGTGAATTTCCCGACGTCTTATTGTCTATTTTCAATGCCCAGGGGCTCCTGTTTGGATGTAACCTTTTTTAAAATTACCTACTTAATTTCATTCGTTCGTTCTCAAAATCTTTAAACCATCAAATTCTTACACAATGTCTCCTAAAACAACAGCCATCCTGGAGTTCATATATCAAAAATAGATTCGTCTTCATGCCATTATAGTTTTTTTTAACTAAATACCGTTATTATGCCAGAGCAAAATAAAAAAATAAATTAAAAAGCATGTTTTTACGCTCCAAAATAATAAATAATTCTCACCTCGCAGTAGCCTGTCCCCCAGGCCAGTAAAAGGCCCAAAAGGGGTCCTTGAAAGGGGACTCTTCTTCAGTAGCCCGCCATAAGGGGCAGGAATGGTCTATAACCCTGAGCACCAGTTCAGGAGTGAGGTGCTTTCTCGATAGAACAGTATGTCTGATGATAAGTGAGGTCATATCTTTCAGCATCATGTCTGGAACAAGACAATAAGAATAGGTACTAAGAAACTGTGCAGCAAAAAGGGTCAAGAACTCTAATGTTTTTTCGTAGGTAATGTATGATTAAGGCAGTCAATGACTCCCCCCTATTTCTCATTACACGATATGTGAATTTGGGTATACATCTGAGGATTACAGAAAACAAAATAGCTCAAAATATTAATAAGTCGGAAGTAACTCGACACGCTAAAAGCATCAATAAAAAACTAGCCCAGTGAGAGTCAAGCTCCACCGTCGCCGCCGGTTTCGATTTGCAACAGACCGTAAGAAAAAATAAATAATTGGTTGTGATCCCAGCTTCAAAACTAAATTATAAATCGGTATATTATATTGTACATAATATACCGTACTATTGTATGTCATCAACCCTTTCTGGGTTGGTAGAGGCATCGAGCCCGGGCTCATGGCCTCTGCTGAACCTCATAAGGGAACTACCTCAAGGTATCTCGTCACTGCGCAGGCTACTTAAGTTAATTGCCAGCTGCCGAATGTCTGCCTGCACTTAATATGCTTTTCTGATGTATTATCTTTGTGTCTGTCTTGGTTTTAGATGGGTTCCTCTTCACCCGGTACTAGCAATTTCCTGGGTAGGGCGCCATCTAGATTTTGTCTCTGGGGGCTTCGCCTGGAGCTGAGCAATTCCTTGCAGGTGTTGGTGATGTCCGTTGTCCGCGGCTTCGAACTTTTTTCTCGCAAGGCGGACAATGAACTCATGGACTGTTTCCATCTTGAGCCCTTGGATGATGGTGGTGTTTCTCACGAAACGCCCGGCATTGGTGATAACCCGGAGAGCGGCATTCTGCTTTTCCTGTATTCCTACCTTTAATATACTGAAATTCCTTTAATATCCTGGTCATTTTTTTAATATATTGTGAAGTGCTCGTAGCGAAGTTTACTTAGCTGTTCTCAATCGATCAGCAAAGTTAAGCAACGTTGCGCGCGGTCATTAGTTGGATGGGTGACCGCTAGTGACATTACTACTGAGCGTTTCCGTGCTTCGGAGGGCACATTAAGCCATCGGTCCCGGTTGTTAGGATGGCAGTCGTAATAGCATGGTGGTAGGGCATTTTGCGAATAACCGCCTGGCTAGCTACCACCCTCAAGTAAAAAAACCTGTCGCCAAGCACTTAACGGTGTGTGTTCCGGCAGCTATCCTTGAGAGCCAGTACTTCTAGGTTAGCCTGAACAACATCTTCGACCACATCATCACCGACCATCAGGTGAGATGTTAAAGGCTAACCTATCAGGCATAAAAAAAAAATATACCGGAATTTCAGACTCAACTAGTTTAGTCTGGAATTAACCAGTTTGAGTTTATTAGCCGATGATGTCCAATCGATTCCGTCCCTTAATTCGAGTTTAAATTACTCTACCTAAAACCTGGGAGGGGTCCTGTTCTGAGAGCTGTTCCTGCTGAATATCCGAGAGTTGTAAACCCGAACAGACAGTCTGATGATGCCCGCATTATTGGGATAAGGGTAGGCAGCAAGATAATGACGAGAGGATAATGAAATAGTCCGCTGGGAACTGCAGGGTTTATGTAATTTCGCTTTCTGGTAATTCCAAACCTAGCAACATTAGCCAAGTGTATGCGATACTACAGGTATTGCGGTATGCCAATAACCAGTTTGCGATGGAGGGGAAAGTCCACGCACGCGTTTTGTGCTCGGATCTAAGGTCGCCGGCTTCGTACGCACTTGAGGAAGAATGTTTAATACAAATAAGGTTACACTTAGTAGCCTTGGTCACCTTGGTGACTTCTGTGATGTTCTTTTAATTTGTTTAGAGCGTTTGATTTGTTATGGAGATTCACTTATAATAAATCTTTCATTTAATTATTAGAGAGATGTTAAGAATAAATAATTTACATTTTTTTCATCTCTTATCAATAATATTGATTTACTCTGATGTATTTAATTAATTATATTAAATAAAAATTAAAATTTACTTTATTTTATTGAGATCATTTTGAGAACAATTACTTTTCTTTTGGACAGAATAAAATAAATGGTGTTTTTAAATTAAAATGAAATTGATTATTAATCATTTTATTATTTTAACTTATTAAAAATAAACTTTATAGAATGCTGGATATTTATATAGTACCGTAAAACGGGGTTACTTTGCGAACTGGGGTAACTTTGATGATAGCTAAACTTGGTAAGTTTTTTCGTATATAATGCGTGATACTGAATGCTACTAAAATTTTGTTGGTTCTGTTGGCCAGACTGACATGTCTGCCATATTTTGCCGAAGCGTTGACTAGTAACTATTGTAAGAACCCAGTAAAAAAATTCTTAAACTTTAGTGTAAAATAGCATTAAAAAAATTGTTTGAAGAACATCAGTGGTACAACCGTAAGTATTTTTGTTTGGTTTCTAATTTTTCACTATTTTAATTATAGGTTTCTTTAAGATTAAGAGCTTGTCAGCATTTTTTTTTTACGGCCGCCATTTTATTTCTTATGAACACTTTAGTTTAACGGGGCTACATTGATAAGGTATACGAGGTGACTTTGATAGCTATCAATTTCACCCCAATGACGGTTGGGTCTAACCTTATATTGTGTAAAGTATATGTTGTCAATTTAACCCCTATTGCTTGTTTTGTTCTAGCTGCCTCATGGTTCGCACCTACAAAAAGACAGCCCGCAATTATAAAAATTACACAGAGGCGATAATGGAAGAAGCAATAGAGAAAATCACAAACAACGTATTTATTATCCATTAATGCTGCTTCACTTCTAACTAACTTCTATAAAATTTGGCTACTCATTCCCCAAAGACGTGATGATCAAAGAAATGTAGATTATTTTTTTATATTCAACATGTTGATTTTTGAGTTTTTTATTTCATAAAACAGATTTATATCATTATGAGACTGTTATAATACGAGTAGTTTTAAGTGATAAAAATTATTGATCTCGAAATAATGTTGAGTTACTGTTACCTTATTAGTTGTTTCCTGATTGCGTTGGCGTATTTATTTCAGGTTTATACTTATTTTAGTTATTATGAGACTCTTGTAATAGTTTTAAGTGGTAAAATGATTAATCTGATATGTGGTTATTTAGACTGATTAAAGCTTACTATTCTCATCTCGATTGTTTACGTTGTAATACCCGCTATCAAATTCACCCCTTGACTCAAAGTAGCCCCAAAAATATTCAAAACGCAATAAAATCTAAACCTTAATTACTAAATTATTTTTTCTTTTTGATTATTGTTATGTTTCGGGGTGACTTTACGATGAAATGAAAAAAAAGCGTCATATCAAATTAGCCCCATTATCAATAAAACTTTGATAAGCACGTTTTTATTTATTTTTATTAAAAGTATTAAAAAATAAATATTTTTTTGTAGTATTAATTAATCTACGTAATGAGTCTTCAATACAGTATATTTTTCACATTTTTATAGTTGAAATTGCAAGCGTGATATCCATTTGAAGTTGAAAATTAATCAATGTCACCCCGTTTTACGGTACTATTTCTTTTGATATGAATTAATTTATCTTTGTTTCAATTGCATATGTTTTTTGTGTGACGAATAGGATGACTTTCCATTGTTTAAATCTTTTATTACTTACTATTGATATTGTTAAACGATGATCATTGTTTCTGCAGAGATATCAAAGGAAGAATTTAAAACTTGAAAATATTTTTTGTTTTTCAGATATTAAAATATATATTGTTAACCAAGCGAGCGCAAAGCGTCTCCGTTTTAGCGTGAGAAATTTTTTTTGGCGGATATCCACCTCTATAGGTTGCATTTTTCAACCGGTTCTCCTAAAATTTTGTAAGCAGTTTCGATAAATATGTGTTTTGTTTTTGTAATTTCAGTTTTTGGAATTCTTCAAAACATTCGCCAGGTCTTCAGCTCACAGAAAAAGCGCTGGCTCGTAAAATAGTTATTTGCTGCGAAGTTATTTGCCTTGAGTACTTTTCAAAGGTAGCAGAAAAAAATACTTTCCAGAACTGAAGTATGAAATAACTTGTGGAAGTCTGACCACGATAATGTGTCATTTTACAGAGTTGGAAGTACGTTCCGTTTTATTGAAAAATATTATGCGTTATGCAAAAAAAATATTACTTGACTTGAAGGTAATTTTGGATTTGTGAAACAAAAGAAAACAGACTAATAATGACAAATGAATAAAAATAATACAATAAAAACCGACTTCAATACTCTCAAATACTACACGTCAGATCTCACTCAAATTTAAATGGGACCACATCACAAGATGTATAAAATATCATCAAAATCGGTACAGCCTGTAAAAAGAGCATGGTGGAAGGGCATTTTGCGATTGCCCACCTGACTAGCTACCACTCTCAAGTAGAAAATCTGTCGTCAAGAACCTAACGGTGAGTTCCGGCAGCAGTCCTCGAGAGCCAGTGAAATTACAGGCACATGAGACTTAACAACTATGTCACAAGGTGACGGGCACAGTGTAATTCGTCACTTGTGATGAAATGCATCTGTTCTAGGCAGAGGTTAGTCCGCTTAGCATCAGGTGGACCTCGAGCTTGTTCCGTCATAATAACATAAAAAAAGAGTTCTGTAGCACACAAGAAAAAAACAGTCAAATTGAGAAACTCCTTCCACCTTTATTTGAAGTCGGTAAAAAATATACTTGCCTCGATTACATAACCTCAATAATTGTTTCTAGTCGGTTAAAAAGCAAGGTAACCGTAAGTAAACAGTCAAAAAAAGTAGCCAAAAGATCCGGTCTGCCAAGGCCACACTTGGTGCAAGATGACTCACGGAGGCACGCGTTTTCTCATTGATAACTAGACAAGCCGAAGGCGGGTTTGTTTGTATGAGTCATGTGACTAGGTCGGCTTATCAGTGGAGAGGAATCTCTAGATAAGCTTCAGGTAAAGAAATGTATAACTATAGCCTAGATAAGGCTTGTAGTGAAAGGTAGATCTATATATACATAATAAGGTACAGATATTTGTATTCTTTGGGAAATTTTGGGTAAAACCATATCGTTTGGAGGAAGTTCGTCAAAGTCAAAATCATTTATTCAATTTAGGCGCCTACGCTCGTATGAAGGTCAATTATAAATTTTAGTAGTGAAATATTCAACATTGTACGGCCACCAAAAAATGTGTACAGCCACTGCGAGAAGAACGGGCAAGAAACTCGGGGCCGTTCATTTAAACGTCTTTTAACAATGTGTTTATATACATACTTACTATTTAATAAAGTTATCACAATATTTGTTTTAATTATGTGGGTGACAGGCAATAGCTTGGCAGGGGCGGAAATGTCCAGGCATTTTTGTTAAGTAATCAGAAACTGTGTAGTGGGATTTTTTAATCAATATGTTTTTAACGTGCAACTTGAATTTCCCTTCTGTGAGCGTTGTAATATGTTTGGGAACTTTATTATAAAACCGTACACAATTACCTGAGAAGGACCTTTTATTTGTCTTTGCTAATCTGAAACCTGACACCGCTATTTTATTTTATATACATATTTATTGTAATTTAGGTCTCGTCACCTCGTCGTTTTTATAGCTGATAGGGTAGCCTTTGATCCATATCTCACCTGGATATGTAGTTCACGCTAATAAATTACTGGCTCTTTATGACAGCTGCCAGAATACAGAGAAAATCAGAAATTCTGTTGCCAAGCACGGAACAGTATTTTTAATTGCTGATAGGTAAGTCTTTGACCACAATCTCACCTGATGGTAGGTGATGATGTGGTCGAAGGTGTTAAGAGTAGAGTTCTCGGAGCGCTTTTCTTACAAACGTAGTTTCGTCATATTTTACATACCAAGTGTTTAGACTTGGTGAAATGTTGTACGCATATTGCTGAGCCTAATATCTCTCACAATATTGTCATCATACTTTTGAATTATCATGGTACTGACTTCAACAAGTTATTTCACGAAGTCAGTTCTATTTTTAGGTAAAACATTTTTAATAACTCTATAAATAATTTAGCTGAACAATCGTAATAATAAATTGTACTCCAAAGTCTCGGAACATAATAATAACCTCTAATGGGCCTACAACAATCATTTTTAACATTCGCAAAATATTGACACAAGCAAATTTCAACTCAATGTCACTTTATAAAGGGTTATTGTAAAAATGCTAACAACCTCTTAGGGTTGACTTCTGCTAGTCCTAACAAACAATTTGAAATATATGTTTTTTTTTTGTTATTTTTGTGTTTCTTATGCGTTTTTGATGGAATAAGCACGAGGACCACCTGCTGTTAAAAGTCTCTTGTGCCTTAATTATAGTTCATATTTTTTTTTTACTTTCTGGACATAAATACCAATTCAAAACTATTGAAAGGGAGCACAGCGCGGTCCGTAGCCGCGTGCGGGCCGTCTTGGCTCTGAGTAGGCACTGTCTTTTACTACAAGACCCAAAACCTAAAACAATCCATTTTCCTAGTACTTTTTTTATACCACTAAGTTGGAAAACGAGCATACGACCCGCCTGATGGTAAGCAGTAGCCTATGGACGATTGCAACACCAGGGGTATACTCGCGCGTTGCCGACCATCAAGAAATCTCTTCACGCCCTTTTTGAAGAACCCCATGCTGTACTCCATCGGGAAAACTACGGCGGGGAGCTCATTCCACAATCTAAGCGTCCACCGAAGGAAGCTCCTTTGAGCCTACACAGTACGAAACAATTCTGGTTTCAATGTGTGAGGTTGGGCTCCCCGTCGATGGCGAGAGTTGCGATGGTGGTGGAATGTCTGACACTCTAGAGCTCAATACACAGATCTTGATTACTCGTGACCACGGTCAATGTAACTTGATCGAAACGTCGAGGTTACTCAAAATATTATTAGTTTGATGTTAATTCGTGAGAATCAAAACGGGTGTATTCAGGCCCGTTCGTACTACTACCAGCTAGCAGAAGTCCACCCTAAGAGGTTGTTAGCATTTTTCCAATAACTCAACGTCACTTTATATACATACTTTATGTATGTATATAAAGTGACGTTGAGTTGAAATTTGCTTGCACCTGTAACATCAGCAGGCTAAATTAAAACAACACTATCATCTATCAGTTGTTATCTCTAGAGAAGGCTCGTTTGTTGACAATCCTTGTAGACATTCCAGTCTTATCTAACCCACAATCACTTTACAGGTTTCTTTCCACTGAATCTCAATATATAACAAACTTATCCATAAGTAGATTCCAGCATACCACAGCATAAAAATACAGCAAGCTTACTCTATACAAACGGCGGTGATTGAACCGCGTTGCGAGCACACAACTGTACTTACTGAGCTGCGGCGTATACGCTGTGGCCATGTTATAGATAAAGATAGACCATTGAACTTATAAAATACGGGAGAAGCGGCACCCGTACTTCGAACTTCGCAATATTTTCTGAATGAATACAAAAATGATTATTAAAGATTGTTTGATTTTTGTCATAATTTATCGCGCTATGTGTGGTTGACCTAAAGTATATTTGATAAAGGAGGGTAACATAGTAATAACAAGGAGGTGAGATCCGTTCTTAACCGTGGACCATACATGTAGAATACATAATAATTATTTTATATTACTTATAATTATTTGGTATTAAAAGTGATCAGTCAATCAGAGGGGACAACGGGAATAAAATTACCGACTTCTAGCTGTCCCTCGTTGTCCCCATCAATGGGGATAAGTCAATGGGGACAGACCTGTCGAAGCAGGCGACGACGCGACGAGGTCTCCCAATCGAGTTTCAGTAGTGTGCGTATGTGGGTCTACTTCATGTTTGTATCCGTGTCTTTGCGTATCATATACAATGACAGTGTAGCTGTGTGCATAATATGCTTGTGTTAAATTTTTCATATATTGTCGTGATATTAGAGCGTACCCTATCTTCCTTTTTAGGTTTCCGTACCCAAAGGGTAAAAACGGGGCCCTATTACTGAGACTGCGCTGTACGTCCGTCCGTCTGTCACCAGTCTGTATCTCAAGAACGGTGATAGTAAGACAGTTGTAATTTTCACAGATGATGTATTTCTATTGCCACTTTTAGGTTAGCCTGAACAACATCTTCGACCACATCATCACTTACCATCAGATGAGATAGTGGTCAAATGCTAAAAGGGGACACTTAGGATAAAAAACAAAAAACAACAAATACTAAAAATAAAATAAAATAAATATTTAACTCCCGTACAACAAACTTGATTTTTATAACGTTTCTTGCTCGATACTAATAACGGTGACAGGTAGACGCTTTAACTATTCACAAAATATTTAGTTACGGGAACCCTTCGTGCGCGAGTCCCACTCGCACATAGACATACAAATGTTCAGCCAACTTAATTCTGCAGTTGACGAAAGCGCTGTTACCACAGTAAACCAATCAATCAACAGCTATCGAAACCTAGGATCAATTTCTAGTTCCATTTCCTGCCACTAGCACACAATAACTTGGTAACTTACGTACGTTTGCGTAAAACTTCAATGAATGAAGACATTCTACGGAGGTTCTCTACTACGCATCAGACATCACGATCTTTCTAGCTCCTAATCAGAAAGATACATAGCATTATGAATCTTATAGTTAGGAGAATAGAGTTTGGAATTGAAGGTGGTTATCTCGAGTGCGTCAATGCGGCAAAATCAATGAATGACATGGTTTGTTTTCAGAGACACTCCCCTTAATCTGATAAGCGTTAATGGATGATATTGCGTCGTTTGAAAGCTATGACGAAGAGTCGCTGTAATGCTGATTTAACTGGTTACCGGGAAGGTTAAAACCTTATTTCGAAGCTGGTTATGATCAGAGCCAAGATCAGGTAGAAAATTTGTCGCCAAGCGCCTAACGGTGTGTTCCGGCGGCTAACTTGAGAAATAATGTAAGAGAGTGTGTATGAGAGAGTGAGAGGCTGTGCGCGTATGTGCCTGAAGTGAGTGGACTCACATATACTCGTCCACTCGTTGGTTTCATTAGTACTTTCTGTGTGAAATATATTGAATAGTGTGCTGAGCAGTAGCGGTTTCACATTAATTCTTCTGTGTCTTTGTGAGAGAGTTTAAGCAGCCAATCCTTAAAGGCCCGTTACGAGCGAGTGTTAAATAGGCATTTTGCTAATGCTCGCCTGGCTAGCTAAATCCCCAAGTAGAGAATCTGTCGCCAAGCACCTAACGGTGTGTTCCGGTAGCTATTATCGAGAGCCAGTAATTCTAGGTCGTCGAGCTCCCAAATAGTGCGGCCTGAGGTAGCGTAAAATACCTAAAGTCCATGGAAAGCCTCGCCTTAAGCCTGTTAACGCATTCGACCACGTCATCACTTACCATCTGGTGAGATTGTGACCAAAGGCTTACCTATCAGCAATAAAAAAAAGGAGCTGGTTACGAAGAACCAAAAGTTTTTAGGCTTAGTTCACATGACATGGGTATATGTGTGTGGGTTATGGACGGCCAATAGGAAAGCAAAACAAAATATGTTTTGTATTAGTTGACCAATATGAGTATTTAGGCGTCTGCGACGCTCTTATGAAGGTCGATTATACAAACTTTATATAGTATTGAAATATTCTAGATTTTACTGCCGCACGTTCAGTAAGAAGAACGGGCAAGTAAGTCGAGAAGAACGGGCAAGTAACTCGGGGCATACTTTTTTTTAAAGGTCTTTTAACAATATTTACTTACTATATATATTATAAAGTTATTACAATATTTTTTAAATCATGTATGTGACAGGCGATAGCTTGGCAGAGGCGGAATTGTCCAGGCATTAAACTGTGTAGTAGGATTTCTACATCAATATGTTTTTAACGTGTAACTTGAATTTCCCTTGTGTATACTTATACTTGGACCAGAAATTGTCTATGATTGACAAATTTGACGAATGTTTCTTTAACAGTGTTCTGTACACCAATGCTTCAGACTGTTCTTCACGCGTCTCTAGCTCAACTCCTAGTTACAATCCTGAAATTATCATAATTGCTGTGTAGAATGCTGACCCAAAAACAAAAAATATATTAAGAAATTCTATAAAAATATTTTTATTATTATAGAGTTCCATTAATTAGAGGCTACATTCTCAATAAATGGACCTACTCTGAAATAAAAAGAACTTTTCGTATCCTACCATTTGAGGTGTCAACGAAAAGAGCACATTGAATAGAATAATGATATAATTAGAGGGAATCGTAAATTCAAAAAATATTTTTCAAACCCACTTCCAACACTGAAAAGTATGATAATCAAATCAAATCAAATGTTTATTTGTAAAAAATAAAAATACAATACATTTATTAACATCGATCAGTCAAGCAAAGCATTCAGCCTACAAGCAGACGCGCTTGCAATTATTAAATATATCATACATACGAGTACACCCGTGGGGTGTCGGCTTAGAATTGCACCTCCCCATATCTTCCCGTGGGTGTCGTAAAAGGCGACTAAGGGAAAGATACTGGAAGGTCAGCAGCGTCTAATAAGGAACTGCGATCTTACACTGCGATCCCCAAGACGCCTGCCAAGCGTGAAGATTATGGCAAATACCCCCTAAATAGGGGAGGCTGTGTTCATATACATACGAGTGCATAAGCTCAAGCCGGCGGCTCGGGCGGTGGGGATCGAAAGATGGACCTGGGGCGTGCGGCAGTCGATAGCTATTACTGCTTCAAAGCTTGCCCCGATTCACACTGAGCCAGTTATTTTTATCTTATAAAAAAAACTTTTATAATAGGGTCCCACTTTGCCCTTTATGTACGAAATCCTATAGAAGGTTTATAGGATTTCCTTTAATGTCATTTATAGAAGATCTATAGGATTTCTTTGTTAAAAAATAATATTTCTTCCTTATCACAGCTTCGTGGTAATAGAGGAACTCTGAAGAAATATTTGATAATGTATAGGGAAATTCCGGATTTCCAAGAACTAATTGAGCTGATCCGATTATGGCAGCGATTTGGAGACAAAAAAGATTAGATAGTGCTCTCAGAAATTTACCTAAAAATAATCCGGCATGATAAATTATACCATAATTAGTAAATTACATATTGAAGGAATGATAGCTGAGAGATAATAAATTACATTATGCAACAAGTGCGCGAAGTTGTGTATTACAATCGAGATGGGTTTTTGCCTAAATGGAGTAGAGATTGTAACGCACGCGAGTTCATACGACGTTTTTCAACACACTTGCGAGGTACGAATACGAAAGTTTCGACCTTTTTGATAGCAATACTAATCTATTTTTAGGTTTATAATTAAATCTTCTAAAGTTCTAATTCAGTAGGTAAAAAACTCTTTTGTTTGTATTTAAATGAAAAACTAACGAAACAAACTACAATCTCCCTGGTGAGAAGTGTGGAAACGTTGTTTTTTTTTCATCACGAGTGCGTAAAAGACTATATTATGACACTAAAATCGGTGAATTAAAAGGCCCGTTACGAGCGAGTGTGTTAAAAAGGTATTTTGCTCCTGGCTAGCTAAATCCTCAAGTAGAAAATCTGTCGCTAAGCACCTAACGGTGTGTTCCGACAGCTGTCCTTGAGAGCCAGTAATTCTAGGCTAGCCTGAACAACATCTTCGACCACATCATCACTTACCATCAGGTGAAATAAGTGGTCAAAGGCTAACCTATCAGCCATAAAAAAAAGAGTGTGTTAAAAAGGTATTTTGCTAATGCTCGCCTGGCTAGCTACCATCCACAAGTAAAAAAATCTGTCGCTAAGCACATAACACTGTTCTGGCAGCAGTCCTTGAGAGCCAGTAATTCTAGGCTAGCCTGCACAACAACTTCGACCACACGATCACTCACATCTGTCGCCAACACATCTAATAATTAATTCATGTCATTGCTCACCATTAACAATAATGTCATTTAGTGGTTAAAGTGTACTTTCATACTTTTATATAAAAAAAACAGCACGAGGCAAGTTTCTCAAAACAAATTCTTCAACATAACAAAAGCATGAATCATAAACGTAAACAACTCATACCATAGTCCTAGCTACCAGCTGTTCGGCCTTTCCGAGTTCAATGACATTAAAAGGAGAACCGATATGGCGTTATTATTATTAGTTAGTAGTTCCACACTAAGTAAAACCATAGACAAATTGCTACTGAACAGCTTGCGGATGGATCAGTGTGCGCCATCCATAATATGAATTTCACCAATGTCTTCAGTATTTCTGGTATCCTGGTACTTTACATTTTAGAAACATAAAAAATATTTTTCTTAAAAATATTTATAAAAAAATAACTAATCCACTTCCAACACTTTCACCAATCTCTTCAGTATTTCTGGTTTCCTGGTACATTACATTTTAAAAACATAGTTTTTTGTGTGTGTACCGCGGAGTGCAGAGTGCCAGACCTGGTGATGCCTACAGCTTACAAGATCATTCACTCGCCTAAAATAATGTTCACCATCCCAGGTATCCCTAAAAATTTGAGAGTTGCTCTCGATATTTCTGGGGTTCCATCAGCAGTTCTTGATTTGGTTGCCCATGGTACATACATACTGACTATCTAAAAAAGTATACCTAACCTTTTAAACTAAAAAAAAATCCCTCGGATAGGTCCCACGTCTTCGAGTAATCGGGGAACATACATAATAAAATATTCCGATTAATTTAAGAACTTATGCTTTATGGAAGTCGGTTCAAAAAAAAGATTTTTGTTAGTCAATACTTACGTAGGTACTAGGAGACCATATGTGTTGAATAGGTAATGGTTATCGGACATTGCTGGTGCCGTACTAAGGACCTCAAGGTGGTACGCAAGACCATGCCCAGGGCTAACATCGCCAAAAAAAATTCCTTTCGCTATAATTTTGTAAAAATATAAGAATTCTGTTTGTCTCTATGTACCATTATTCTATATAACATTTAATTTGTTTTATGAATACTTATACAAATACCTATACAATTTGTTATGATTCTGATTTTTCCTGGTAGGAAAACAACACTGCTAAGCGTGATTAAATTTTAGGAAATAACGTTGATTTGTATTTGTTAGATAAGTACTTACCGTGGTGCACAAGGTCAGAATGGGGATTCAGACGGAAAATAAAACAGAACATGAATATATTAAGTTCAAACTCAATGCGCGCTGTTCTTTGTTTTTTTTTTTTAAATTTCGACTTTCTGTTATATTTAAAATGCATGAAAATCAGAGAAACTAATTCTTTTCACATGGATACGGTTGGCAGAATTAAAAATTTTCAGCATGGGTTAGTTGAGGCTGTGATTGGTCACATTTCACCGAAGGTTCGATATGAAAATTTAGTGTAGTTGAGTTCCTAAGAATAATTTTAAGCCACACTTCAGTTATTTTACCTATTATTAAAGCAGTTATTGAACAACTTATAGACCAAGTAACTAACGTATCATAAAATCATTCGACATTAACTATATCTATTACTAGGCCTAGACCTTACCCACCCCGGCATCGCACGGGTGCAATGCTGACACAAAATAATATGTAATATCTTAGAAAATATTAATTTAAATAACATGCTGGGCCATATTATGCACATTGTATTTAAGGTACCTAATTGGATAAGCATAACTGTTTCATAAATAAGCCATTATTTCTCGTAAACAGTAAATGATAAAAATGGTTATTGTGGGTTATTCCTAAGAGGTAGATATACCATTGCTGGAAAGAAGCTTTTAGTGCATGTATTATACATATAAACCTATTCAATCACTCTATCTATAAAAAGAAACCGCATCAATCCGTTGCGTAGTTTTAAAGATCTAAGCATTATACATATATAAGTATATAGGGACAGATAGCGGCAAGCGACTTTGTTTTATACTGTGTATCTATTATGATGAATATTTTTATACATAGTAACCAAAGCAAAACTGAATGACCTGTAAAATGTGCTTTACCAAAATGACTATGAAAAAACATTCAGCAGCGGATTGCTCGGCAACTTAATTGATATTTTTTTCTGAATCCAAGTAATAATCTTTAGAAGAGGAGTTTCCCTATAAAGTGATCGAAATCAGTGAATAGCCCCCCTCAAGACGATTTGGGATTCCTAGGATTAGGCCTTAATTTTATTTTAGAATTTACAGATAATTTACCGCTAGGAAAATAACATTAATTAATTTATGTATATACTACATGAAAAACACATGTATCCTGTAGAGCGCGGCCAGTTGGCTATTCTACTACCGTAATTAATTAAAATATCCGAAAGTAATTAATAATTTTTGTGATAATTCAAATCTGTCATTAGTTATTGCCCGCCGGCTAAATATTGTATTCATTGGGCAGTTATTTCTAAATATGATTCCAAGCTCAACGAAAATCACATTAACAAATTATTGCGGCACAATATTTAATTTTAATGGTAAAAAAATTTGCTTTTATAATTTGTAAATTTTGTTAAGTATTATTAACAGTAAGTAATTAAAATATATCATTACGCCAGCCAGTATATATAATATATTCGATTGTTTTAATACTTTTATATATATATTATTATTTAAACAAAGTAACTCGGTCATTAAAATCTTTTATTATATAATGATAATCCCTAGGGTCATTCTATTAATATATTCGATTATTTTAATCATGATATAAATAAAACATTTTTTTTTCTTAACCGTTAAGTAAGTCAAGTAAGTATACCAATAATAAAAAAAATTATAGTAAGCAAGATTGTCCTCGAATTTGATAGTAAGCAAGATTGTGTCGACTTTATCGAGATAATTAGAACCCGGGGCCTTCCGGGACGGGGCCCTGCGGGTTCGGGGCGGTCAGGGAGTAACCCGAAATGCATACCTATGTCATGAGCAGCGGGCCTCGAGCTTATTCTGTCACAATCCCATATAGACCTAAACTTAAAGTTACTAAGAGTATTAGTCAAAAGGTCACGTTATTTGCCCTAAACAAGTAACAACAAATCAATCAAAACTAAAACAAATCGATATAACATGTCACGAGGATGCATATACAGATAACAGTCAAAGCATTAAGTTTCATCTACGCACAATTCCAGTAGGCGTGCGATGGGCAGCATTGGAGGCGTATTGGCGGTAAGTGGCGGTGCTGGCCGGCGACATCGGTGATGGCACACGTTCGCTCCGAACGCAGAATAGATAACAGGATAAATTCATGTGAAACCCCACTGATAAGAGTGTTTATTTTGAGTAGCTCTGCCCAGATGTGTTTGACGAAGCGACGATTTTATAGCAATACCATTATTGTTGCTACACTGAGAAAAATCTAAAGTCAAAAGCGCCGTAATGACAGCCAATTTATATGGTATGAAGGCAAAAAACCGACCAAACGTAAATACGTTCAAAAACGCCTTCCAACTAGAAGGCGTTAAACGAGGTCAGTGAAAGCGAATGTTTCTTTTCGTCTTCATTTAAGGTGTATTTTGCGGTCTTTCTTAAATATAGACTTTTCGATGAGGCTGATTAAGTCGTAGGTTAGTGATAATCACCGTATATAAACCGCCGTAAAAGTAAGGTATATTTTATGGTCAATACTGCAATTATTATCGTATAACAAGTTAAATTCTGAAAATACTTTACGGAAGGCGTTTTTTGACGGTTGTGTTTATTATAAAACATGGTACATTTTTATTGATTTCGCTTTGCGTGGTGAAAATCATCTTAAGAGTTGTGAATTCATCTTACGTAGTTACAATTCAACGGTGTAAGGTCATATTTGATTTAAGCTCCAAAATAGCTTTTCTCAGTGTACAGCAATGTTTGCTGGGGCAAAACCTAGGTGGTAAGCTGGTGCCCTTCGACACGGTTAGGTCGTCATGAGATGTGAATGCTCCTTTGTTCCGGGGCAACTAACGAGGCGGAAGAGAGGAGTAATTCCAAGAGGATCCCGTAGGCTGGCAGCGACGTTGGTGCGGCTCAGTGCACGAGCGGTCCAGTTCCCCCCTTCTCAGTCGACGGCGGAAGAAAAGAGATGGGGCCATATTTTGCAGCCACTTCGTAGGTAAACAATAAACTAGTGGCCCTGTTGGCTGGAAACCTACTTAAATATGTAGTTATTTTTTATATTTTCAACCCCTATATGCACCGATTACAAAAAAATCCAAAATAAATCGCCAAAAAAAATCTATTTAATTACCGAACCTGCTCACAAAATTTCACGAGAAACGGTAAAATGCGACCTGTAAAGGAGAACAACTTGACATCCACCGGACAGACATACGTAAGCATTTTTGCCCAAGCCGAAACTAAGATGCTTCGCGCTCGCTAAGACAACAAAACAAATAGATCGAAGCACAGACCGAAGCTTTGTAATGCTACCTACATTTTTTTAAACCGCTCGTAGCGAAGTTTGCTTAGCTGTTCTCAACCGATCAGCAAAGTTAAGCAACGTCCGCCGCGGTCAAGAGTTGGATGGGTGACCGCTAGTGACATTACTACTGAGCGTTTCCGTGTTTGGAGGGCACGTCGGTCCCGGTTGTTGTCTTAGCCGCCTGGCTAGCTACCACCCTCAAGTAGAAATTCTGTCGCCAAGCACCTAACGGTGTGTTCCGGCAGCTGTCCTTGAGGGCTAGTACTTCAAGGTTAGCCTGAACAACATATTCGACCACATCATTACTTACCATTAGGTGAGATAGTGGTCAAAGGCTAAGCTATCAGGCATAAAAAAACGACAAAAATGCCTGGACAATTCCGCCTCCGCCAAGCTATTGCCTATCACCTACATAATTGAAACAAATATTGTAATAACTCTATTATATAGTAAGTATGTAACACAGTGTTAAAAGATGTTTAAAAGTATGGCCCCGAGTTTCTTGCCCGTTCTTCTCGCAGTGGCTCTATACAATTTATTTGCTGAACGTGGCAGTACAATGTAGAATATTTCAATCCAAAATATTTGTAAATGACCTTCATAAGAGCGTCGTAGGCGCATAAATTGAATAAATGATTTTGACTTTGACTTTTAAAAAAAATACGTTCATTGAAAAACCCAGAGGGTTAAAGATAAGAAACCTCAGCATAATCAGCACAGCACTGGTCGATAACTCTTTGAAATAGCGTCTGATAACGGTAATTAGGTATTTTATGTCGATAAATTGTGTTATCATTATATACTCGGAACTCGTTGATGTTTTTGTCGCTGTCTTCTTAAAATTTATGTTTGTTTGGTAGATAACGGATCTGGAAATGCCCAATTTTAGTTTTCAATTTAAAAATAATCCTTAGTATGATTTATTGTTTAGAGAGAAGTTTCATACAAAAAGACAAAACGTTTCTACCCCCTTAAACAGTCACCGATTTTGATGATTTTTGGAATTGTTATAGATGTTATCAATATTGAGGTTTACAGGTTTTGATTTTTATCATTATATTAAAGGAATTTGATTTAATGGGTATTTAAATACCGACATTTTCTCAAAACTTGTATATCTCTAGTTTGTGAATTGTTTATATGAAAAATAATGATAAATGAAGGAAAAGCAGAACCTATTTATTCTGTCAGTTACAAAATAAGACCAAAGTTTTTAGATTTGATTAATGTAGAAAGGTTTCCTTCCAGACCGCAAATTATGCGGATATTCAAAACTTGAGGAAGCTGCAATTATTGTCCTTATCGCACTATTCTGTTCGGAGGCAGGGTAGCTGCACAGAATAAATAATAGTGGTACGGTAGAGGTACATACATGCATTAGTGATGTCAATATGCCTTTTCGATTCGGAGGGTGAGTGATGGGAAAAATCGTTGGTGTAGATATTTCGATTCTACCAATATTAATATTTTTCTGAACATTAAATTTGAAGTATCGAAACTAAGAAATTATATATTATACTAGCTTTTAACCCGCGGCTTCGCCCACGTGGTCTATCCCTCAGGAACCGTTACGGGTTCATCCGTTTACATCCTTTGTTTGTTTCATTCTGAAATATAAAATATATTTCTTACTCATTCTAAAGCATAAATTGACCAGAAAAAGTTGTTATAAAAGCAAAAAATCTCTCATGAAATAATCATTATCCTATTGTATATATTATAAGATATAATCACGCCTATTTTCTCAAAAGGGCCATGTTTTCGATACGATTCGAGTGGACTCACTTATAGACTCTGGGCTGCTAGTGAAAACACATCTTACAATATATATATAACAAATTAAAATATATTATGTAAGTGGTAATAAACACCAGTTCGTTAATTTACAATATAATACAAAATTCTTTATTGATCAACAATCTTAAGTAAAACAATACAAATATAACAAACAAAATAAAAAATGGACAATGGGCGGCCTTATCACTTAAGCAATTTCTTACAGGCAAGGAGAGATTTACAATATTACGGTTTAAGGTGTCCAAAATATATAAAATGTGTAAAATATTCAGCCCTTTCACGAGGTAGGGATGTATGTACTGTAGGCTCTTCACCACTGTACTGATGTCTAGTATTCTGTGACTATGGTGAAAAAAAATTAACAAATGAAATTGCAATGCCTAATCCCCTGTATTATAAAAATAGTTTTCTCTTTTCTGTGATTATGAATGATAAAAATTATAATCAATAAAACACAACTTAATACAAATATTTTCCTCCTATAGGTCACTGGCGCCAATTAATCCGACTTACAAGGAAAATAATCATAAATACCTTGATAAAATGCATTGCTTGATAACCACAAAGTCGATCGTATCAAACAATAATCTTTATTCGTAAAACAGTGTTTTACTAAGTACATGACACGATTTATTAAAAAAAACCGGCCAAGTGCGAGTGGGACTCGCACACGAAGGGTTCCGTACCATTATCTATAACCTAATCTTGCAAGTTACAGACACTTTTCGCAGTGTCCGATTGAGCTGAGTAGGTACGGCGAAATCTCTTTTATTATATGGGAGCCCCTTTAATTATTTATTTTATCTTATTATAATTAATTATTTTTAAAGAGAACATAAAACTAAATATTCTGTGAATAGTTAAAGCGTCTACCTGTCACCGTTATTAGTATCGAGCAAGAAACGGTAAAAAATCAAGTTTGTTGTATGGGAGCCCCCCTTAAATATTTATTTTATTTTATTTTTAGTATTTGTTGTTATAGCGGCAATAGAAATACATCATATGTGAAAATTTCAACTGTCTAGCTATCACCGTTCTTGAGATACAGACTGGTGACAGACGGACGGACGGACAGCGAAGTCTCAGTAATAAGGTCCCGTTTCACCCTTTGGGTACGGAACCCTAAATATTCCTCAAATTGGAACCGACTTCATCGCTCAAAAGTGTGAAATAACTTGTTGTAGCCGGTACTATGATAGTTCAAAAGCACCTACTATCACAATATTGTGCGCAGGGTACCGACTTCGACAAGTTATTTCACACTTTTGAGTGTTGAATGCGGTTTTGAGGTAAACATTTTTTTAAACACTGTCAATGACTACATCATCAAGATAGGAAAACATTTTTCAGTTATTGGAGTGTAACTCAAAAACGGCTTGACCGATTATGATAAAATTTACACTGGGGGTCACTCTGGAAGCACCAGCTTTAAATAAAAATAATCATCAAAATCGGTTCTCCCAGTCGAATGTTCTGACGTAACAAACATAAAAATCTGTCAAATTGATAACCTCCTTTTTTTAAGTCGGTTAAAAATGTAGACTTCGCTAGTAGGAAGGTCACTGACGAGAATAAAATAATCCTAATCCAAACTCAAGTTGTCATCTTAGATCTTAGTAAACTTTGCAAAACACTCGTCTTTTCATTCTAATTTAGTTTATTAAAAACTGAAATTAAGTTTGATGTAAGTGATTCACCAACCAGCTCAAGTTGGTTGATTATCTGAAACAAGTAAATACATTATGATAATTGATAAGCAACAGTTACTTATCATCATTATTTAGGATTTTATTGCATAAGCCAACAAACATTAAAAAATGCGTAGGACTGCCTCTTTTAATGTTTGTTGGCTTATGCAATTTGTTAATGCCTTGTACAATATTGGAACGAGTTTTGTTTTGTTAGTCATTAACTAAATAGATCTAATGTCAATGAACTTTTATAAATACACTTGTAGCAGATGATAGTTTCGGAATGTATGGTCTTATAAAAACAGGGTCCATTCTTGCATTCCAAACACACACAAACCGGAAAAATTATTTAAAAAATTTAAATTTGGGATCATTTTACGGGATCTATCCGGAATAGTCTGGTCTATTCCGATCCCATAAAATGATTACAATAGACCAGACTATTCCGGATAAATCCCGTAAAATGATCCCAAATTTAATTTATTGAAATAAACATAGTAATTAAACAACTTTAAACGGTTTAAATCGCGTATATTTATCATTATTTTTGTCCCGACGACGCCGACGTTTCAAACACTTTGCAGTGATCGTTGTTACTATGTGTAATAATCGCGAAAACCTAAGACAACATTATTGAAATAAATTTTCGTTGCGACCCAATTTTTTTTTTCAGTTTCGATTCATTGTTGAAGTTGTTGAAGAAGGTCAAGAAAGAAGGTATACAATTACAGATTATCTCTTTAATTCTTCCATTGAAATCCATATGCCACAATGTTTTATGATTTGCCGAAGCTCCCAAAAAAGTTTTTAAGTTTAATTGATGAATTGTGGAAATGTTGTCAGGTCAGTAGATGTACCAGTCTCAGAATTAATTAGTAACAAAACATATATTTATGAAAAGACGAATAAATAATTGAAAAACTGAAGCAGTAATAGCTCAGGGGCATTGGCTATGGACTGCCGGAGAGCAGGTCCATGGTTCGAATCCCGCCGCGGGCTTGAGCTTTTCACCGTATGGTGGAAGGGCATTTTGCAAATGCCCGCCTGGCTAGCGACCACCCTCAAGTAGAAAATCTGTCGCCAAGCACCTGACGGTGTGTTCCTGCAGCAGTCCTTGAGAGCCAGTAATTCTAGGTTAAGCCGGATGAGATTGTAGTCAAAGAAGTGTTGGCTAACCTATCAGTAATAAAAAAAAACCTATTCAGTAAACACTCCGGCTAGACTCACACTCGCGGTAAAGATACTGAGCTGAATGAAAATTTAACGAACTTTACGTAATTGATAAATTCATACAACCAATATATCTATTGTAAATTGGTACTAAACCCTAACCCGGTATCAGTTACTCGTATTTTTGATGGTTGTATATACAATTATAGAAGTTGTGATCAAAACATCATTTTATTTTCACTTGTTTCCGTGGTCCGAAATCCGTACTTAGCTGATTTCTTGGAAATATATACAACAAATGTATTGTGTGATGATACGGAACCCTCTTGTGAGATCTGTGAGTGCTCTTCGAACTTGTAGTACACGTGGCCTCATCCACGAGCGCTACATTGACGTGGTTGAAGCCACGTGTACCATGCTAATTAGCATTCCAACAGTGTAAATCTTTGACTAACATGGAGAAAGTTAAACTCCAGACGCGGTGCGATATATCGTAGACGGCCACCGCAGATTAGCTACTTGTTTCTACAGTTATTTTGGGAAGGTTAGCCTTTAGTTATAATATGTTTTTTTTTATGGGATAGGAGGGCAAACGAGCAGGTGGCTCACCTGGTGGTAAGTGATCACCGTCACCCACAAACATCCGCAACACCAGAGGTATCGAGGATGCGTTGCCGGCCTTTGAGGAGGGAATATGCTCTCTTCTTGAAGGCCCCTAAGTAGTATCCGTTCGGAAATACTGAACCTGGCAGCTGGTTCCATATTGTGGCAGTGCGAGGTAGAAAATGCCGTAAAAATCGCAAAGTTGTGGACTTCCAGACGTCGACATGAAATTTATGAAACATCATGCTTTATCGGATGTAAACTAAGAACATCTTTAATCGACGAAGCATATTATTAAATTGATAATTTTTTTAAGGATATGATAGACATAGAATTAATTTGACATGTACATAATATTAGGATTTGATTAATTATTATACTCGCATTATTTTTCAATTAGACATACTAAGAAATAATTTTTGACTTTATATTTTAGAATTGCGTATTACCACATCATTTATTATTTTTCAACCGTTTGTTATTTTACCCATGTTTTGCGTATAAATGATTTGAATTTGAATATATGAAAATCGGTTAGTATTGTTAGTTATTTGTGCCTTTGGTACAATACAAAAGAGGAACTCTTCTTGCATCATACTATGCCTACACTATCTCATCTACATGTGTTTTCAAAGTGATTATTGGAATGGGGAAAGCTCTATTAGAGCCCAGCTCTTGGAACACACAGTAAGATTGTTGCCAGGCGAGCATATTCCCAAGTACCCTAAGTACCATTTTCAGTTTCACATGAGACTTAACAACTATGTCTCAAGGTGATAGGCGCAGTGCAATTCGTGACTTGTGATGAAATGCATCTGTTATAGGCAGAGGTTAGTCTGCTTAATATCAGGTGGGCCTCGAGCTTGTTCCGTCACAATAACATAAAAAAAACATTATACCGCAGAGAACATAGTCTAGAACCGCATGAAATCAACGCAGCCTCGCTCGTTCACACGAGTGCTCGTGGGATTATCCCGAGTCGTCCCGACGATTATACGGCGTTGATTAGTGTTCGTTTTTATTTATTTCCATACCATTACAGGTACAGATATAAATTCAAGTTTTACTTTGCAAAAATGTATAAATAATAGTAACAAATACGCAAAAAATATTATACATTTAAAAATATACCTATCTATACTGTATCAGTCAGATCGTCCACTGCTGAACACAGCCTCCCCTATTTAGGGAGATGTGCCATAATCCCCACGCTTGGCAGGCGGCTTGGGGATCGCAGTGTAAGTTGGCAGTTCTTTAGAAGGCGCTGCTGCCCACTTTCCAGTATTTTCCCCTTAGTCGCCTCTTACGACACCCACGGGAAGATATGGGGAGGTGCAATTCTAACCCGGCATCCCACGGGATTACCTATCTATACATACTTCCAATGCCGCCTCAATTATTGATTTTCTCTACATTTTTTATCACTCAAAATAAATAGTTTATTCGCTGATAAATCCTTGAGTGCACACACGTGCACGTTGGTGCGGCACAGCACGAGCCAGGGATCTGGCCACGAGCTGTATGACGAACCGCAAAACATAACATTCACATGCAGAATGGTCCGTGAATTGGTAAGCTTTTCAATATCGGTTCGGAAATACTTTACATGGCAGCTGGTTCCACATAGTAGCAGCGCGTGGCGAAAAATGTCGTGAGAATCGCATGGTTTCGGACTTCCAGACGTCAGCATGACATTGATGAAATATCAAGTTCTGTTGGTACATCCTATGGTGATATTTAGCTCCAGGTATCAAATTACACAAACCAAATGTCACTCCCTACAGTGCCCTTTACGCAGTATCGTTGCGCTATGTTGCATGATCAACCATCTACACTACATCTAGCCGAAGATAACCATCTACATCTGGCAAGTGTATTGAATTGACTGAATCACAGATTATGATAACAGTTTGTTGGGCCGTTAACCCGATTTATGTCACGTTTGGTGACGTCCTCAGATATAAGACTGGTTATCGATTACGTTATTAATGGGAACCCTCCGATAATCAGTGATTTGGTGTACTGAAAGAATTTTCCGGTGATAATATAGATACACGTGCCTACTAGATATGATAGATAGATTGTTGTAGGTAATCGGTAATATCTAGTAAATAAAAGCATAGTAAAACAGACAAGTACTTTGACTTCATAGAGTGGTACCAAACACGATTTGTAGGTGTGTGCGGCCGTACGCACGTGGCCGTGTATGCACACTATGGCAAATTATGTAGCGTGGCCTGAGTACAGAGTACACTGGTTTATAAATAAAGATATACTAGAGGAGCTGGGCTACCCGTGGGGTGTCGGGCTAGAATGTCACCGCCCATCTCTACCCGTGGGTGTCCTAAGAGACGACCAAGGGTACCACACCAGATAGTAGGCAGCAGCACTTTTAGAGGAACTGATATCGCACACAGCGATCCGCAAGCCACCTGCCAAGCGTGGGGATTATGGTAAACTCCCCATATTGAGGGAGGCTTCGTTCAGCAGTGGATTATCTGGCTGATACACGTTGGTGTTTTATAAATAAACCAGTGTACCAGTATTAAAATAATTAACAATCATAAAAATTGTATCTGTGGGTAGCTACGAATTGATATGCTATACATTATTACCCCAGATTACAATATACTAGATACTAATAAAACTTTGAGATATGGACTACCCTGCGTACCTACGACATATTTAACACCAAGTGTTCAAACTCGGTAAAATTTTGCATGTATGTCCTAGTGGACATACTACGGTGTATTTAAAATTGGAGCTATCCAATTTTAAATACACCGTTACTGGATTGGCGATAGATTTTCTACTTGAGGGTATCTAGCCAGGTGAGCATTCGCAAAAATCCCTATCACTAGAAACCAGGGAACACTATATATCTATTTGAATATGTTCTGATCTTTTCTATGATTAGATTCGCACTAATTTTTCAGTAGTAAACTAAAAATATGGGTACATTTCGCTTCTTTCAATAAAAACAAATTGTTGCATCAGATGGCTGAAGCGCACAGTCGGTTGTTTCGTAATAATTACTGTAGGACCTGATAATAATGTTTGCAAATAATAACTGACTCAACCGTTACTGTCCAGAGTATCCAAAGAAAGATAACTAAACCATGTCAGTGGAGACAACCTAACGTGAATTCAGTAGGTAGGTCAATGGTTCAGTGGTACGTGGTGCGCTAGTATTCATAGGCTATTCCTAGCAGTTAGGAAAATGATGACTTAGGGACAGTAACATAATTATTAAAATAGTAAAAAAAACAGCTAAGTTCGAGTCCGTCTCGGAGGGTTCCATACAAATATTTCTTTACGTAATATTGCACCAGCAAATAATATATTGCGGTTAGCTTCCTCGTTTATCAGAATGGCAAGTGGAATACGATTCCTAAGTATGTTTCCTTAGACATTTCATGAAGCACGAAAACGCTCAGTAGTAATGTCACTATCGGTCACCCATCCAACTCACGACCGCGGGCGACGTTGCTTAAGTTAATTAAACTGCTAAGTAAACTTCGCTATGAGCGCTTCAAAACACTAACACAAATGTAAAAATTCCAACTGGCTACCTACTATATTTCAAAAGAAACATTTTTTGTGGGATCTGTTTATTAAATATAATTTTACTATTCCGGTCTGATCCTACTTATATTATGAAGTGGGATCTGTTTATATTAAAGTATTTTACTTATCCGTTCTGATCACACATCTTTTTAAACATTTAGGTAGGTACTTCAGTACTGTTTGAGTTAAGTTTATATTATGTCATTAATCATTAAAGTACCAGGAGAGAAGAAGTAATATGTGTTTACTGGCTATGTTGTAGATATCATTGGTAACATATTACTCAACATTAATACGCGTAGCAACTTTATATGCCATTCTTATCTGCTGTAGTACCTACTTGAGTGTTGGGTTGAACTTGTTTATTCTATCGTATTCTTGACTTTACGTCTTTAAACCGATTTCATTCATGGATCGTATGTTTACTATACAGTTGATGCGCTGATCAACAGATTCTTACCCTTGCCCACGCATGTGTGGTCGGTACAATATATTTTTTTCTAATAATATAAAGAAAAAATTTACTGTACCAGCTGGCTTATCCACTGCTGAATACTGCCTCCCCTAGAGGGGTTGCCATTTCTCAAGCTTGGCAGACGTCTTGTGAATCGCAGTGAAAAGGCACTGCTACCCTCTTTCCGGTATTTACCCTAAGTCGCCTCTTACAACACCCACAAGAGGAAAATTATAAACTTATATCCGCTAAAAGCACATACACAATATTTCGCTTTTTTCAGCAGCAACAGGCCGCATGTTTGGCACATTCTTTTTCTTAGTCGTCTTATACGACATCCAGTACGAGGCTATGAAACAGTCCTCAAATATTAAAGCCGGGAGATGTCCCATTGAGGGAGCTTTCTCATCACCTACTGGAAGAGAATGTGGGATGACAATCTAGGTCGGCATTCAACGGAATAAATAAATAAAAATTGGTTTATTGATACAGTACTCGCTATAAAGGTCATTACAGTCCCACCAACTTATCTGTTGAGGCGGCAGAAAAAAGAACTACAACATTCCTTCAAATTGTGACAGTTTGTAGTTGATTTCCTTGACCAGCAGCGCCCTCGCGAACTGCACAGTTAAGTTGGTGGTACTATACTTGGCTGATAGTTGCAACTGATTGCAACATATGAAGATCAGTTGTGTTGAGAATGTTAAGATAGCTGTCTCTTTTACTCTTACACTATTCGTATCTTCTCTCGCAATCATCGGGGAAATTTCTAAGAAAACTTCGGTACGAGCGCTTCTTCATAATTTATCTGCAACACACTCAGTGATGTTTGTGTGTATAAATAATATATAAATTAATTCTATTTTTGTACCCGTGTTTTGTACCCTGTAATATCGGGGATCCCCAGAAAAGTCGGGAATTACCTTCCAGCTTGGAATAGTGTGTTGATAACCACAAAACCATTTCCTTCGTCTCTTTATCAGCACTGGGTTCAGTTTGTAGGTTATTTAGTTAGAGCAAAGTTGGTCAGAGGGTAGAGTCCCTTTAGATGCCTGCTAGTTCAAAAAATATACCTTATATAAACGAGTCTTCTGTAATAGGCGTAATAATTTAAATAAATCTCCATATGATTTAAAAATAGGTATTACTGATGACAAAATAAGAAGCTTTTAAAAAAAGAGTGCGTAATTCTTTTAAGCTTTTAGATGCTTATATTTTAACCAAAGAAGTGCGTTATTCTTTTAAGCTTTAAATATACCTACTTATATTTTTATCAAAGAAGTGCGTTACGAGTATTCTTTTAAGCGTTATATATATCTTTATTTTAACCAAGGAAGTGCGTTATTCTTTTAAGTTTTAAATATAATTATATTATAACCAAAGGAGTGCATTTTTCTTTGAGCCTTTGAGATGCCTTTATTTTTACTAAAGAAGTGCGTTATTATTCTAAGCTTTTACGATAATTAGCTTTTAACGAAAGAAGTGCGCTGTTCTTTTAAGTTTTTACGATGCTTATTTTAACCAAAGAAGTGCGTTAATCTTTTAAGCTTTATCGATACTTTTATTTTAACCAAAGAAGTGCGTTATTCTTCTAAGCTTTTAAGATACTTACTTAGCTATTAACCAAGATTTTATTTTAAGCTTTTAATATGCTTTTATTTTACCAAATAAGTATGTTATTCTTTTAAGCTTTTAAGATTCTCTTATTTTGACCGAAGTAGTGTGTAATTCTTCTAAGCTTTTAAGATGCTTTTATTTTAACCAAAGAAGTGCATTATTATACTTGGGACTAATAGAAATCGGAACTTAGGCAACTACAAATTCTCCGCTATTCGGCCGGGTTATTCCCAGACTTCCAGAACCCATTTTTCTCGAAAATGTAAGGATCATACATTTATTGTTTCCATTTCTTCCAGATTTTCGCTCTCATGACTTCAATGCGTCTACTCATGGCTTTATAGGCAAATGTCCCCATAATTGTACAAGGTGTACAAAAGCAGCTTAGCCGAGCGGTAATCACTATGGACTACTATGCCACAAGTCCATGGTTCGATCCCCATTGCCGGCTTGAGCGTCACCGCATGGTGGAAGGATGACCGTCGGTCCCGGTTGTTGTCTTAGGATGGCAGTCGTCATAGCATGGTGGTAGGGCATTTTGCGAATGCCAGCCTGGCTAGCTACCACCCTCAAGTAGAAAATCTGTCAAGCACTTAACGGTGTGTTCCGGCAGCGGTCCTTGAGAGCCAGTAATTCCAGGTTAGCCTGAACATCTTCGACCACATCATCACTTACCATCAGGTGATAGTGGCCAAAGGCAAACCTGTCAGGCATAAAAAGGGTATTTTGCGAACGCGCGCCTGGCTAGCTATCACCCTCAAAAGAAAATCTGTTACCAAGCAAGGTGGGCAAGCCTGACTTGCATATTTTCGAGATTTTTTGGTTTTCTATAAATACCTACTAAACATATAACCGCACAAAATCTAACAAGCAAAGAAGAGATAAACCCAACAATTTAATTTTGGATTTATCTCAACTTGGGTTAACCTACCTACCAACCATAAACGAATACAGGATTTCCCCGACTGGACAGTCCAGTGTGGAAAGTACCTTATCTGTATCACTACTGGCATAGAAACCTCATAAACAAAAATGTTCCTATCAATAAAAGCTCTGTGGGCGTTTCAGGTTGAATAAATTTATCAAAAAAGCCACAGATTTAGTTTCTTTTGATGATAGGGCAATTGGATGGCCCATTTCAAGAAGTCCCTTAGTCCACTTAGGGACTTTATGCACTAGCATCACCAAAATAAACAAAATCGAATTGTCGTGGGTTTGGTCTATTTGGTTAATTTTTAACATGTTCCTAAGTCGTAGTTTTAAAATGTATTTTGTGCTCTATATCCTCACAATGAGTTTCAAGAAGTACCTAAGTCTATGTCGCCATATGTTTAGTTAATGTAAATAATTCAAAATGTAATAATGGAATACAAATTATAACTTTAATAAAAAATATATTAATTTACGGAATTTTGTTTTAAGTATCAAACTAATTACAAAGTATTAAGATTATTAGTTAGTTGATTCGAGTTAGCTTTCCCCCGAAAAGACCTAAGTCCAACTCCATTTCTGAAAAAAAAACACTAAGGGCAGCCTAAAGTCCCTAAGTCCGAAATTTATTTAAACCAAGTCCAAGTTTTTTATATTTCCTTTAACAAAAGTAAAAATATCACATTTAATTTGTGACTGTACGAACTAAGGACCTTGCAGAAAACATTTGGATGTCACACATTTTTTTTCTCGTTGCTATTATTTCAATAGGTACCAAAATAAAACCTATCATCGCAGTTCTCTCAAAAGTGATAATACGGACTTATGGACTTCTTGAAATGGGCCATTCAATTAGGTATGCGGTTCATATGGTGATACGTTGGTCACCGTCGAAGGAAATGCGCTTTGAGTGTGGAAGGGTAGGTTCGCAGGCCAGCATTTCCGAAAAGTCCTACGGACTGACTATGCGTACCTACGAGTACTAGAGTGTCTTCATAAAGCTTTCCATTCAGAAGTAGTTTCGTTACATTTAAATTTTTAAGTGTTGAAACTAGTTGCAATTTGGCATACTTGTCCTTGAGCCTAAAATCTATGCTTCTAATTTGACAGGATTTCGTATTATATAGTATTTTCAAAATTATTCGGTAAGATCGTTTTGTATGGGAATTTTGATGTTTAGGGATAAAATGAATACTATCACAAAAAACTGGCAAACAAGAAGCATAGATGACAGAGACATGGTCAAGGTCATGTATGCAAAATTTCAACGAGTTTGAACACTTTGTATTTAAAATATGACGAAATTAGGTTTGTATTGAAAGAGATACGAAGACACTAGACTCAAAAACAAAAAAATAAATAAGGGCATTATAAATCAGAAGGTACCCGATAAACAATTCTTTTTGCACATAAGCCCTATGGGGTATTATTAAAGACCCATCAAACTTTTTCCATGAAATATATTAAAAACTGAAACAATTTGAAAAATTCGAAATAAAAAAGTCACTTTTATGCACTTGTGCTAAAAAGCAGGCTTTTATGCACTAGAGCTTAAAAATCCATTTTACTTCGCTTACAGCGGGCATAAACAAGAACTTTACGAGCATGAAAGTGAATAATATATTTGTAACTACTCAATAGGCTCTGGACTAGACGATGACACACTAGTAACTACGCAACGTAGGTTTAATTAAGCTAATGGGGTTAAAGAAAGAAAAATCATGGTGACAGTCACGTAGTAACTGAATTTTGGATGATTATTTCGCTATCTGGGCCAAGGCATATTTTCACGTAGACATTCGTGCACGTGTCGCTCGTGTCCGTGATTTTGCAAGCGACATCTTTTAGATTCACCCGACGTATTTTGTAACCTCGGAGGATCCTCGCTACTCCATTTGTAAAAAAAACACCTTATTCGCGTTATACGTTCCGTAAATATGCCGCAAACACAGGCTACGTAACGGAAATTTGTGCAGGAATGTAGGGTATAAGATCCAAGAACTCAAAACAAAAGAAAATCATACTAAAAATCAATTTCAAACAATTTTTCTAATCTGCGCTCGTAGCGTAGCTAGCCTGTTCGTTTATATAGAAATTGGTGACCGCTATAATGGCATTACTACTACAGAGTTAAGCGCGTGCTTCGGAAGGCACGTTATGCCTCCGTCTCGGTCCCGATTGTTTCCCTAGGATGGCGAATACGCGCCTGGGTAGCAGCTACCACCCGTAAGAAGAAAATCTGACACAAAGAAATTTATTAAGTTTTTTAGATAAAATAAAAACCTATAAACTTATTTATGCTCTAGAAGTCTAGACAATAAGCTTGTCTAGACCATGTCACCATATATACCGGGTAAATTTTCAAATTCAAATTCAAATCCATTTATTTAAGACATAATTGTACCCATATTCACCGAATATAACATAAAATCAAACACATGACAGATTTAACAAACTTCAGCTACCTTTTTAATATTGTTACGCCTGCTATGCGGATTACATTACAAAATTACAAATATACGAGAGGATTTTTGTTTTAATCCCGCATATGACTTTATTTTTCCTCTCGTATATTTGTATTGTAATTCAGCTACCTTCTTAAAGGAGGAAGAGCTGAAAAAATAATTGAATTGAATTTGTCGTCTCAGGGTAATATTTAGCTCTCCGCAAGTCATGGAAACCATGAAATCAAAGTTTTTCGACCATACATAAAAGCTTCAAATTTTCGAGTTCACGAAATACTGGAGGAGACGCGCCTTTTAAGAAGTAACAACAACACACCCTCAAAATAATTGAAATGCGTCAAAAGCAAAGTCAATTCATATAGATTATTGCGTCAAAGTAATAAAATTTAAAAGACAATCAATCACAATCTGCTGATGCAAAACAAACACGTGTAATACGCGAAAATCTGAAGTGTTCCGAACGTAAACACATAAATATTATTTTCGTTACAATCATTGATTACTTTATTACGTAAAGTATATCATGACAGTGACGTACGTAATAAATGTCAATTGTTTTGTTCCTAAATAGTAGACGGGTACTCTATTGGAAATAGTTACTGTAATTTACCAACTGAAATGAAAACTTACTAATTTTAATACGCAATAAGACTATAAGACTACCAGACGCGGAGTGAACTTTCATCCCTTCACTGTCAATTTGCCGCATGTTCGTTCAAAGCGATTTCAGAGCTCTTTTATCATGCGAACAGCGAAGCAGTGGAACTCTCTCCCATCGTCAGTCTTTCCAGGTGCGTATAATCCTGGTGTTTTAAAAAAAAGAGTAAATAGGTTTCTTCTGGGCAAGCGTGATTCATCTTCGACTTCGTCGTCGCTTACCATCAGGTAAGATGGTGTCAAACGCAAACCCACCTAATGTAAAAAAAAAAAAAAAAAATAACGCCTGCTATGCGTATATTTATGATTTTAATAATACTTACTAAGTTTACATTGTTATTTTTTTCGTTGGGTCCGTGGGCTAATCGTATTTGCCAAAACATATTAGAGCGCTAGATCCATGCGACGCGTGATCAAAATGGCACCTATTTGGCTGTACGAATACGATTGCAATTCGACGGGGCAATGGTGCCAGCATGCTGGGAACGCTGCCAACTGGTAGTGGGCTGGAGCATATGGACTGCATATGAGTCTGCAATGACTTGTAGATTGCCATTTGTAGTAACTGTAGAGTTGTATATAGTTCGCGTACCTAGTATTTTGTTAATAAAGCCAATAAGTTTATACTTTTACAAACTATAACGACCATGTTTATTTGACGGAGCGATGCAAACGAACGCAAAGCGCAAGCGAAGCGTCTCCTTTTCAGCTTCTGATATGTATTCTGAGTCAGAATGTCTACAGATAGCATTTCTCAACCGATTCTCGTGCATGTTTTGTGAGCAGGTTCGATAATTATGTGGAATTTTGCTGTCGGCTCAGTTTTTGTTTGTTTGTTTTTCAAAACGGCGGAGATTTGGGGATTGGAAACGTAAACAATAATAACAATATTACAGGCATCGACAAAAAACTAGTGGCTCACCCAAAGACCACAGAGCATTTTTGGATATATCATATATCGCACTTGGTTTATTTTTAGTACCGTGAAATCTGGCAACATAGCCTCCAAGGGAAACTTTGCCCGAAGAACAATTGATAAGCATATCTTTTATATGCAAAAATACCTTAGGTAATATCATTCGAATAGATCGTGGTCACGATGGTAAAAATAATGATAAATATAGGTACGCGATTTAAACCGTTGAAAGTTGTCAATATAATAGTAAGTAATTATTTTATTTTTTCACTCGGTGATAGTGTGATTTTCGAGTCCCGTTAATGAGTTGGGAGCAATTTCAAATTGACTTGCGCGAAATGAGACTGCACAATGAAATCAATGGTAGGCATTCTTCTGTAAGCATTTATACGTATCCTTTGGGCATAGAACATACAACAATACTGCTTAGGGTGTAGTCTTTCTGTACGTAGCACTTTTATTTATTCTGTGGTGTTTATAGGAGTGACAGTGTAGGTATAATACCACCAACTTAACTGTGCAGTTTTCGAGGGCGCTACTGGTCAAGAAATTGACTACAAACTGTCACAATTTGAAGGAATGTTGTAGGTAGTTCCTTTTTTTTGCCGCCTGAACAGATAAGTTGGTGGGACTGTAAGCGTAACGGTACTGTAGCAACGATTACCTAATCTGTGACGGTGCCTATTTTTCTTAATTATTGAGGACACCGTTCCAGATTAGATAATAGTTGGAATAAGTAGTCGCCGAACTGACTCACTCATTGTACAGTTATTTACGTCAAACGTCTAAGCTATCTAGGTAGTTGGAATTTCTATTTTGGTTAGTTGTATTCTTATAGCGAAGAGCGAACAGGGCGAGTCTAAGTGTCAGCACCGCCACAAATAATTTTCGTAAGTCCGAATGTCCAGATTTCATTTGTGCACCCTGTATCCTGTAGAACACTGAAAGACCGGCAACTTTGCGACGATGTTCAAGGCTTTTTGAGTCTGATCCTCAAGAAGGCATCGCAGCCAATGAGGTTTTTTACGCGACTTTCAATGCTTTCGAAGCATTGCGCAAAAGCTTCGAGCTGGTATTTTGCTAAGCCGTCCCAGAGATGGCCGCAGTATTCCATACATGACCGGACTTGTGCTTGGTACAGATTTCGAAGCTGCCCTGGTGTGAAATATCGCCTAACCTGGCCTCACCTTTTTTATGTTTTTGTGAAACAAGCTCGAGGCCCACCTGATGTTAAGCGGAGTAACCCCTGCCTATAACAGGTGCATTTCGTTACAAGTCACGAATTGCACTGCGCCCGTCATTGAGACATAGTTGTTAAGTCTCATGTGCCTGTAATTTAACTGGCTCTCAAGGACTGCTGCCGGAACACACTGTTAGGTGCTTGGCGACAGATTTTCTACTTGAGGGTGGTAGCTAGTCAGGCGGGCAATCGGACAATGCCCTTCCACCATGCGGTGAGCTCAAGCCCGCGGCGGGATTCGAACCATGGATCTGCTGCGCGGCAGTCCATAGCCAATGCAACTGAGCCATCACTGCTGCACCTGGTTGGTTTTATTTCTCTTTGGCGGTTTTTTACTAATAAAGTAAGTTGTAATGGTAGTACATATTTTAATGGATGTATACAACCTTAGTAATAATAATGCCGTAGGTAGGCATTTCATTCCCCCGTAGGGATGCCGGGTTAGAATTGCACCTTCCCATATCATCCCGTGGGTGTCGTAAGAGGCGACTAAGGGAAAAATACTGGAAGGTGGGCAGCAGCACCCTCTAAAGAACTGCGATCTTACACTGCGATCCCCAAGCCGACTGCCAAGCGTGGGGATTATGGCAAAGACCCCCTTAACAGTGGATGCTGCGTTCACGAGTCGGCTGTTACAGGTAGGCATTTAAAACTAAATCTCATTTTTGCAATATTGCAACTTGTAATAATCTACAGTAGGTATTAAACCAATCACGATACACAAACATAGCTAACTCGTGTCTATCAAATATTGTTTGTGTGAATATACCTACGCACTTATGACTATTGAAATATATGTTTAAAATGACAAGAATCACCAAAACATCATATGACGGATTTCAGATATTACTGCTGTTGTTTAGGGCTGCCTCCTTAGAGCGGTATGCTTCATTTCCGTACCCCTATAACTCATTACATGCTACTGGTAAAATTTTATAATCTATTTTTGTTTTTGCGTCTTCGTAAAAACTAGCCAAGTGCGGGTGCAAGTGAGGCATCACTCTTTTAAGGTTCAGCATTGCCCATTAAAGAATATATATATATGTATATATATATATATGTAAGTTTTATAGCATTAAAATACGTTCAACACCGTTGAACGAGGTCTCCCTCTCTTTATCTCCCCAAGATTTGCTATATCCACGTTTTGCAGGCGTCTTGGAGATCGCATTAGAAGTTATCAGTTCTTCAGAAGGCGCTGCTTCCCTTCTTGAAGACGTTAAGAAATGGGGTGCAATTCTAACCCGGCACCCCACGGGCCAGTTTATTTACTTTTATTAATATTATTTATTTTCTTATCAAGATTAGTGATCGAAGTTCAATTTATAAACTTTGGAAGTACCAGCCCTACATCTAAACAATCTTATTATACGCATTGCTATATATATTAAACGATTTCGGTAGTAGGTATGGCGCAATTGTAATAAAAATAACGGCAAACGACCTTAAAATAAGGAAAAGAGAGCCCAGCATTGAGTGGGAAATACAGGTTACATCCTTATCAGTTTTATTTGTCTTATCAAGGAACGTGCTACGTGTTATCAGAAAACAAACACTGATAACAACAGGACCAAATGTTTGCAACTATTTGACATACTTTCTATGTATCCTACACAGATTAGGACATAGTTTGTACTGCATCACAGCGTACCTATACAACATTACTAGTAATTTAAAGATAATAATATATGTTTAGATAAGCAACTTAAAATATTTCAATGAATCATTCTAGTAATGAGAATTTTGCTATTACAGTAGAACTCCAATTATCCGAACTCCGACTATCCGAATCGCCGATTATCCGAATCACAAAAAATTGTCCAAAAACGGTTGAAGACCGCAAAACAGCTTACATTGACGGAGATGTTTAAAAAACAATGATTTTTATTTCTAAACTTGTACACAAGTACATTTTATTTATATTTAAAACATGTGAAAATTTCATGTTTCTTTCATTTAATTCAATAAAAAAATAGTGCCATATCAAAACGTAGCTTTTATTCTCTCCAATGGCAACTTTTTTTTTTAAAATCCGATTATCCGAATATTTGATTATCCGAATGGGTCCCGGTCCCCATTAATTCGGATAATTGGAGTTCTACTGTAATAGGATTTCCAACACGTGAGTAACTTATTACAATATTCGATGACCTTTGAGTGTTTGTTCATTTAAAAATTTATAAATAGTTAGGTACTTGCCTACTTGATTATGTATAACAAAATATTACTTGAACTTAGTAACTGACTTTCGCGACTTGAACACTTAGTTATATGTATTTAATGGAACATAATCGCGATAGAAACATGTATATTTTTTACCTCGACATTTCGAACCAGTTGCATTGTTCGTGGTCACAAGCGGACTGAAGAGGCGGTCAACGTCTTGAAAGGCGGGTATTTTCTCCAACTACCCGTATTTGATTTAGATATGTATAGTCTTGACACACAACACTGCGAAGCGCTCGTAGCGAAGTTTGGTTGCTTTTCTAACCGATCAACTAAGCAATGTACGCCGCGGTCATAACTTGGATGGGTGACCGCTAGTGACATAACTACTAAAGCGCTTCCGTGCTTCGGAGGACACGTTAAGCCGTCGACCCTGGTTGTTGTCTTAGGTCGTTACAGCATGGTGGTAAGGCGTTTTGCGAATGCCCGCCCACCATCCTAAAGCAGAAAATATGTCACCAAGCAGCTAACGGTGTGTTACAGTAGCTGTCCTTGAGAGCCAGTTTTTCTAGGTTAGTCTGAACACTATCTTCGACCACATCATCACTTATCAGGTGAGACAGTGGTCAAAGGCTAGCCTATCAGCTGTAAAAAAGAAGGTTTTAATATCGGTGCATTTTCTTAACATTGGATTCCAGGATGGAACCTAAAACCATTCTCTCAAAATTGTGATATTTCCTTATTTCAATAGCTTCACGTACTAGTGTAGAATGGTAGTGACGTCCCGTTCAGAGAGTTTTCGGTCTTGAAGCTCAATCTAGTGGTCAGATCATGACTCTAGCAGATGTTCAGCTATAACAGAGTTCTGCACCTGGTGAATTGGAGAAAATACCCTTCACAACGTTGACACCCGATTCAGTCAGCTCGTGACCACGACCATTACAACTTGGTCGAAACGTCAGGGTTAATAGCACTGGCGTGGCACCCCCGTGGGGTTAGAATTGCACCTCCCCATATCATTCCGTGGGTGTCGTAAGAGGCGACTAAGGGAAAAATACTGGAAGGTGGGCAGCAGCGCCTTCTAAAGAACTACCATCTTACACTGCGATCCCCAAGCCACCTGCCAAGCGTGGGGATTATGGCAAATACCCCCCTTAATAGGCGAGGCTATGTTCAGCAGTGGATGATCCGGCTGATACAGTACATTACATATCTTCAAATTGCAATAAATATTTTTTCTTTATTCTTATAATATAGGTTGTAATTCGTTGTTAACTTAAACATAGGAATTAAATAAAAATACTAGTCTGGATAATTCGATTTGGTAAATATTAATTGAATATTTTAATAGTTCAAAATATACATGATCCCTAGGCACTTTTGATGTGTGTATGTTTGGTGTGGATATACCTAAACAGTACCACGATAAATAAATTATGTAGAACACCAATTAGCGTGTGATACTTCCTGAAAATCGGGTAAAACCTGCGTTGTAGTAGCCAAGGCTAAATTTAATTTAACAATTAGCATGGCAAGTCAATTTGTCGGAAAGATCTAACTAGAATGTCCTGATGAGTACAATTCATAGCTTTTTGAGGTTAGTTCACACTCGCCAGAGAAGTGACAATCAGGAGGAGCACCTTATTATAAGGATACAATTATTGTATTGTTTGTTGGCTAGTGACTCCATATAGCTTTCCATACAAACGAAGTTTGTTCATATTTAGGTACCAAGTGTTCAAACTCTAAAATCGTTAGTTGAAGCGGCGTATGTATAATTAAATCTCGGGAATGGTAACATATTTGAGCCGTTTAGTGTAGAGACGTTTGGTCCGTGCGTACCGGCGGCAGCTCATCGTATTTTCCAAATCGTATAACGCTTGGTCGATGCGACTCGTGATCGAAACTGCTGGCATATACGAGTATTTGGCTCAACGAACTTAATGAAGAAGAAGAACAACAAATAACGTCAACAAAGAAGAAGAAGAATGTTTGAATAAATCATCCAATGCAAAGCACATTCATGATGTGTAGACAAACACTGCGCAGAGCGTCCTAAATCTAGTAAAGCCTGCGCAGTGATGAAAAACCTAGGAGTAGAGGCCCCACGAGGTTCAGCAGAGGCCTTGAGCTCAGGCTCGTTCCCTCCACCAGCCCCACTAAAGCTGACGACAAACGTGTGCGTAAGCGTTGGAAATATTGCAATCTAACCACCCACGACAGCATGCTGGACACGCTCCTAACTAGTAGTGGGCTGGAGCATTTGGACTGCCTATGGCCTGCCTTTAGGTCGCCTAAATGCTTTCTTTACAGTAGATAGCTGTAGAGTTGTATATATTTTGTAGTGTTTTGTCATGAAAGCCATACGACTGGTAAAAAAGACTGGATATATAGCTCAAAAGAACCAACAGACCAGAGTGGACGGATGGAAACATCGTAGGGTCCGGTTTTCTTGTACGATGAAGCTAAAAATCTACGGTAATTTTGTAGCAAAAACAGTTATTTGCTGTCGGGAGTAAATTTTTTTTTTTATATGCTTTTTAGATTAGGCTTTGACCACTATCTCACCTGATGGTAAGTGATGATGTGGTCGAAGATGTTGTTCAGGCTAACCTAGAAGTACTGGCGCTCAAGGACAGCTGCCGGAACACACCGTTAGGTGCTTGGCGACAGATCTTCTACTTGAGGGTGGTAGCTAGCCAGGCGGGCATTCGCAAAATGCCCTACCACCATGCTATAACGACTGCCATCCTAAGACAACAACCGGGACCGGCGGCTTAACGTGCCCTCCGAAGCACGGAAACGCTCAGTAGTAATGTCACTAGCGGTCACCCATCCAACTCATGACCACGCGCGACGTTGCTTAACTTTGCTGATCGGTTGAGAATAGCTTAGTAAACTTCGCTACGAGCGCTACAAAAATTTTCAAAAATTTTAGGACTAAGCTAGTGTATTTTTATTTTATACTAGCATTCCGGCCGCGGCTCCGCCCACGGGTATATCGGTTATCGCGCAAAACCATTGACCTCTTTTTGCGCAGATGGATAAAAACTATCCTATGTCCTTCCCCGGGTCTCAAACTATTTCCATACCAAATTTCATCCAAATCGGTCCGGTAGTTTCAGAGCCTATTCAATGCAAACAAACACAATCGATGAAATCTTTCCACTTTTATATATTAGTTTAGACATAGAGAGACAAATTAGTCCTTTCTCTATGGTTTAGACATAGTAGAAGGTGTTATCATCGTTTAGGTATAAAACCGACCTCACTTACCCTGAACCCATACAACACAAGTAAAAAATACAACTTCCCTGCCCTTGCCTATTTCTAGGTACTGAATTAAAATTTAGAATATACGAGGACATACATTATAAATAAGTAACAACCCTGAGACAGGCAAGTATGGTAGGTAATTATATCGCGAATTGGGCCGGAGATGGCCTACTTCCCCACTCTTTCTACTATGGTTTAGATTACTGGAGACGCAAGTTTTGATATATTACTACTAAATAAAAAGATATTACACGCTATGGCCCGTTATGGATTTAACTTTGTTAATTTCTGAATGTATAGGAAATGGAGTGGTATACCTAAGCACAGAACCTCATGTAAATATCAGTTTATTAAAAATCCAGCATTATGCTAATATTTTAAAGAGTATGCCACCGTTCCCGTTCAAACAAATATTGGAAATCAGCGATCGCGGCCCGCGTGTATTGGAACGAGAAAAGAACACGAACTATCTATTATATACAATTTTTTTTGTATGCCCGCCTGGCTAGCTACCACCCTCAAGTAGAAAATCTGTCGCCAAGCACCGAAAGGTGTGTTCCGGCAGTAGTCCTTGAGAGCCAGTGAAATTACAGGCACAATGAGACTTAATTACTATGTCTCAATGTGACGGGCGCAGTGCAATCCGTGACTTGTGATGAATAGCAACTGTTATAGGCAAAGGTTAGTCCACTTAGCATCAGGTGAGCCTCGAGCTAGTTCCATCACAAATCACAATAAAAAAAAAAAAAAAAAAAAAAAAAAAAAAAACTCAAGTAGCCAGTAACTGCGATAGGTAACTGATGATAAGATAAACAAGACAACATCAACAGAAGATTATTGGCAAAACAAATAATAAAATGCGCAGCAAATATTGTATGTTTGTACACGATTGTGTCAAGATGGGTCAGTTCCAGAGAAATATGTCTAAGTACTTTGTTTGTAAGCACTTGGATTTACCGTAATCTTGTATATTTAAATGCCTTTAAAAATGGTTTTCCATTCGCCTATGAATTTATTGTGTATTTTACGGTTGGATAGAGTATACCGTGTTCGAGTTCCATGGGGGCCGGGCTAGAATGCCAGCCATCTCTACCCGTGGGTGTCGTAAGAGGCGACTAATGGTAAAACACGAGAAGGTGGGCAGCAGCGCTTTCTGAGGAGCTGATATCTCACACTGCGATCTCCAAGCCGCCTGCCAAACGTGGGGATTATGGCAAACCTCCCGATATTCAGGGAGGCTGTGTTCAGCAGTGGACTATCAGGTTGATACAGTACAGTACAGAGTATACCCTCAAGTTGGTCCGATTAAAATTTCATCAAGATTGGTTGAGTACTTTTTCAGTTATAGTCAATTATCTGAAAAACGTAGGTGTACCTGGATGATTTAATGGTAAGTGAAACTCTTGTCGATGGTGAACAGCATTTTAGGTAAGTAAATGATCTTGTGAGCAGTTCATCATCATCATTCATCTCTAAAGAGAACGAACCGAGTCATTCCATACTTTTTAGTGTTGGAACTCGATCATTTTTAATTTTTTTTAGTATCAAATAGGTATCATATACATAACTACCTACCTGCCTATATTAGGTTACCTATATCAAGTGTATTTTTGTTTCAGGTATAGTATTGCACAGCCGAAGACGCAACTTTTGTTTATTTAAAAAAATATTATGTTGGTAAAGTATGCTCATATACCTGTACTTAATACAATATCTTGAAGCAGTCATGGCTCAGTGGCATTGGCTATGGACTGCCGTGCAGCAGGTCCATGGTTCGAATCCCGCAGCGGGCTTGAGCTTCACCGCATGGTGGCAGGGCATTTTGTGAATGCCCGCCTGGCTAGCGACCACCCTCAAGTAGAAAATCTGTCGCCAAGCACCTAACAGTGTGTTCCGGCAGCAGTCCTTGAGAGCCACAAAAATTACAGACTAATGAGACCAACAACTGGACGTCTCAGTGTGACGGGCACAGTGCAATTCGTCGCTGGCGAAATGCGTCTGTTATAGGCAGAGGTTAGTCCACTCAACATTAGGTGGGCCTCGGGCTTGTTCCGTAACAATTACATAAAAAAAACTAAGAATAGGTACTTTTTTTTATTGCTGATAGGTAAGCCTTTGACCACACCTGATGGTAAGTGATGATGTGGTCGAAGGTGTTAATAGACTGAGCCTAGAATTACTGGCTCTCAAGGACAGTTGCCGGAACACACCGTTAGGTGCTTGGCGACAGATTTTCTACTTGAGTGTGGTCGCTAGCCAGGCGGGCATTCGCAAAATGCCCTTCCACCATACGGTGAAGCTCAAGCCCGCGGCGGGATTCGAACCATGGACCTGCTGCGCGGCCAATGCTACTGAGCTATCACTGTTTCATAGCAGCAGGTCCATGGTTTGAATCCCGCTGCGGGCTTGAGCTTCACATGGTGGAAGGGCATTTTGCGAATGCCCGCCTGGCTAGCTACCACCCTCAAGTAGAAAATCTGTCGCCAAGCACCTAACGGTGTGTTCCAGTTCAGTCCTTGAGAACCAGTGAAATTATAGGCACATGAGACCTAACAACTGTAAGTCTCAGTGTGACGGGCACAGTGCCATTCACCGTTGACGAAATGCCTCTGTTTACAGGCAGAGGTTAGTCCACTTAACATCGGCCTCGGGCTTGTTCCGACACAATAACATTAAAAAAAACTACCTAACTAAATGTATTATTGGAAACACAACAAAGCTAGCGCCTCCTTATCTGAGCTACCGAGCTGGGTTTTACGTAAAAACAGTTCGTGAGTTATTATAAGTAATTATTATGTTATTTTATCATTGTTTACAGAGAACTGTATTTTACCAGATTTTAAAACAATATGGCAATATTAATATAGTTTGTAAATTTTGCATTTAAATTTATTTATAACTTAGGTAGAATAATAGAAACCTATATTAGTGATAGGTATAATGTACTTCATATACAGGATGACCCAAGAAGTAGTGATATACTGAAGCTGGGAGGTAGAGGACCTAGAGGGCTATCTGAATCACCCCCAGGTATGTTCCGCGATTTTTCGTATTTTCGGAGATATGACTTTTTTTTTAATTTTTCACCTATCGCCGATTGCGATGAGATTTTTATTTATGGTGATGTGAATTATTGCGGTAGATGCTTGATTTTTTTGTGTTCTAAGCTGATAGATAGGCCAATTCAGTATGGTAACATTTACTATCGTTAGATCTTTGAATGGAATAAAAAAAAATTAAATACCAAGAAAGATAAAATTACCCAGTATGTTCACAACTTCAAGGGCTCTTAGAAAAATAACATCACATAAAAAAAATACCGTTTGCTTTTAAAAACTTGCTCTTAAAAGAGGTTGTTAGCATTTTACCAATAAACCTGTATACTATAGGGCTACCACAGAATAAAAGTTCTACTTCTACATCTGACAGGTCATAACAATATAGCACTATGGTTCAAAACACGTGAACTGCTTTCGTTTGCACAATACATTGCAAACGCTCGGTTCTTGAAAATTGAAATACGGGACTGTGCAAATAATATATGCACTGTTTGCACGCAATCAACTTGAATTGAACCGACCAGCAGCCGTCGTCGTATTGCTACTGTGATATGTTCGGTCTTATTTAGCACCATTTGGCTATCGCTGATATTGGTGATTTGACAAAATTCACTTTAGGGCAAAAAGCTGGACTATTTATAAGCTTTAAGTGAGCTAATATCATAATATTTATATTTATACTAGCAAGGTAGCTAGTTTTCGTTAATTATTTTAAGGTTAAACTGGCCGGTCACTTCTGCATACAAACGTCGTAGGGTGATCATATCGTGAACCGACAGTTTGCACATATACAGTGCAAATATTTGCATGATTTGAACCGCAGTGCAGTGTAAGTGGTAGGTTTGCTTGTGGTTTCAAACCAAGTTTAAATTATTTTTGACAACTAAGCCTTATTATTCCAATGAATATTTTGACGATAAAATTTTAATTTATGAATGTAATATATTATAATATAATTGACATGACTGTAATATTGACGATGTGCATAGAAATGTATTTGTAGTATAATTGTTTTGTGTATGTTCTGTTAAGTGTTATTTAATTGTTGTGTTTATTTAATTTAATCACACAAATATTGTCTGACTTGTATTGGAATTAATCATTAATCAAAATTTACAAATAGTCTATGTCATCTTAAACATTAATAAAAAAAATCTAAATATAGTCTATGCATGGCTGATAATTTATATTACTTGCTTAATTAAATAGGTGCACGTGTTTTTATACAATGTTGCATACCTCAAACAGGTTAGAACATGGCGAACGAAACATTGTTAACAATAACATCTGTAATTTAATTTTACCCATATATAAGGAAATAAATCATTTGAATTTGAATTTCCTATTTTATTATTAATTTTGTTTGGTTAAATTTTGACCATAATGTTGGCAAGTGATGATGTGGCTGAAAGTTATGAAAATTGTTAATTGTGTCTGTTCATATCAATGATATTACAAAACAATGTAATGCTTGCTGTTGGTATACATACTTATATTTAATCCTTAGCTATCCCATTCGGGAATATACAAGCGTGACGTAACCGTTACTGATGTTGCCCAACGACAGTGATTTTGAGTAAATATCGACAGCAGAATTAAGAATACCATAAGTACATTTTTTGCAAAAATCTAGCTGTGCTACTACATTTGGTCGTGAAAATATATCATAAGAAATGGTAATGGTAAAAATAGCGAATATATGCTATATGTTCGCTACTTTTTATGTATGGGCTTGTAATGGGATAAGGCATGGCCAATAATATTGGTTTACGTCCTCTATGGTATGGGTGAACAAAAACTTTTAGTTATACCTATTCCCAAAGATGACGAAAATCCCGCGTGATTTGTATGACACAGGAAATCAGCGTTTTTCCCTGTAAGTCTTTGGGAGGAATAAATTGTTATGACAAAAAATTGCTTCTTGATAAGGGTAACCCTTAGATTATTGATGGGTCTCCGCTCGCGCTCCGACTAGATACCGCGCTACCTGAAAACAATAGATCCGTAAATGCGGCAACTCAAGGCAATTAAATAAGATTTTAATTAGTTGAAGGCCTCATTTTTAACAGTTATTTTATTATTTACATCTCTTAACTAATATTTAAATAATATGATTAAAAATAATTATAATTATATGTAGGTAGTAGGCGTACATTGTTTGAAAGATAAAGGTTAATGAAAGGCGAAACTGGCTCGGGTACGCCGACTTCGGCGTAGTATTAGTTGCCGCATTTTACAAAGACACCGGCGGTATCTAGTCGGAGCGCGCGCGGAGACCCATCAATAATCTAAGGGGTAACCAAGGAATGTAACATTTTTGTTTTTTTTTTCGATATGGCAGATATATGATTTTTTAAGTTTCTAAATCCCTAGACATTTTGAAAAATGTCTTAAAAGAGAATCGGAAAAAAAATCTATGGTATTATCAAACCTGCTCACAAATTTTCACGGGAATCGGTTGAGAAATGCGACCTGTAGAGAAAAACAACCAGACATACGAAAATATTTGTGTGTAAGCTGAAGCAGAGACGCTTCGCTCGCACTACGTGCTAGCTCCAAAACTAAAACAATTTTAACTGATTCATGACTATTCTTAATATGATTATTCTGCAATGTGGACATTTTCCTCATTTCTGTCAAAGCGTTTTGTGTATAATTATAAACAATAAATTATTGGAATTCCAACGCTGACAGGACAACAACAAACCGCAGTTTCAAAGAAGAGATGTTTTAAATACATTACAACAATTGTTGTTATACAATATTTATTGGAATTGAATAATTACGAAGCACTGAAAACAAACATCAGTATTTGATAAACAAATTAAGTTTTAATTGGATAGTGGGCGGATGACTAAACCCGAGAATTCGGATAAATATGTAGAATCCGTTTCGTTTAAATACAAGATAACTAATCAGTTGTTTGTAATTTTATGAAAACAATAATTCCAAATGATGTTCATGATTTGTTAACTTATAATATTTCATTTTTATATATTAAGTATTATAAAACGTGTGCCGTATTTCTTATTTCTTTAAAATTTGTAAACATATAATAGTAGGAGCTAAAGTAAGAATTAATTAAATAGACATCTAATCTTCATGGTTTGAGAATTTTTTACATAGCACCTACGAGGTTCTTATTTTAAAAATGTACAACATTCGATTATCGACTTACAGTTGTTTTTTTTATTCAGCTTAGACAAGAAAGATGGATGCTTCGAAAATTCTAGTGATTTTATGAATACGGGTTCCCACGCGGAGCTAACGCGAAAGAAGCAGCTCACAATATCAACGTTGGACTTTGGAGAGAGGACTGCTAATGAATGCACCGAGCAATTTTGGTTTAAACGCTTTCGTGATGGAAACTTTGATTTAAAGAACGAACCACGTGACAGACCACCCACACAGGTGAAAAACAATGAATTGAAAGAGATGGTGGAAGCCGATCCGAGCCTAACTACCCAGGAATTAGCGGCATGGTTTAACAATATTGACTAATTTGCGTCGAATCAATAAAATAATATAGATGAAAAATGGGTGCCTCATGATTTGACTGATCTGAAACGCGTGTTGAAACTAACACAAGTAAGCCCTGTTGAATCAATACAGAAATTAAGGAATATTGGATCAAATTGTGACATGTGGTGAAAAGTGGATTCTTTACGATAACAGTAAGCCGCAACAGTGTCCTAAAGCAAAACTTATCAATAAAAAGGTAATGGTAAATGTTTGGTGGTCTCAGCATGGTGTTATTCACTATAACTTTCTCCGATCTGGTCAAGCAATAACGGCAGATGTCTACTGTGCCGAACTCTGAACAATGTTAGGAAAACTAGCAGTGTAACAGCCCCGACTCATGAATTGATCTTCACCATTATTGCTACATGATAACGCGAGACCTCATACAGCACGAGAAACCTTTTTAACCTAACTCTATAGGAACTGCAATTAGAAACCTTTCGTCACCCTCTGTATTAGCCAGACCTTGCTCCAACTGAGTACCTTTTTTTCGTGATAATTTGGACAATTTTCTATGTCATAAAAGGTTTTCTTCCCAGGAGGCAGTACAAAATGCTTTCACACAGTTTGTCGAATCTAGATCACCAGAGTTCTATCGCAAAGGCATAAATGACCTTCCTATTAGATGACAGAAATGTGTAGATAATAATGGATATTATTTTGGTTAAATAAATATGTTAAATAAAAAAAACTCATCTCAATTTTTCAGTACAAATCGGCAATTTCATACTTTAACCCCAAATATTCAGATGCCTAAATAATAACAGTGGACTCGGTGGCATGTCCCGCCAGAGGTTAGCATCATACCCACCCGAAGATAAGTTCCAAATGCCCAAGACTTTTAAGGCCTTTGGCATAGAACATATTTTGGTTAGAACGAAGTTTAGTTTTATCTAAACTATACCTGTATGTTGGTTTATTGAGATAAAATGTATAACTTTATCAGCCGGATTGTCCACTGCTGAACACAGCCTCCCCTATTAAGGGGGTATTTGCCATAATCCCCACGCTTGGCAGGCGGCTTGGGGATCGCAGTGTAAGATGGCAGTTCTTTAGAAGGTGCTGCTGCCCACCAGTATTTTCCCTTAGTCGCCTCTTACGACACCCACGGGATGATATGGGGAGGTGCTATTCTAACCTGGCACCCCACGGGGGGAAAAAATGTATAAAGAGTATTGAAATTCCCTAAAAGAATGTAAAGTTAAAAGGACTGTTTATATCTTATGAGTTTTGATATTTTAGATATAGGTCTTAATAGTTTTGTTAGTGTTAGTTCTTTGCGACTTTGTTTTAGTTTGCGCATTATTCCATAGTTATAGTTTAATTGTTATTACCTAGTTATAGTTACTATCACATGCAGATGTAATTTCATTATTATATAAGCATTATTCATTTTATCTAATATTATTATCGAGAGAGTAACATTACTTTATCATGTAGTTTGAAGATGATTATTTTAATGAATGTTGTATAAACACGCAATGACTTTATGCTCGTGTCAAAGGCATGACATGCTAAAGGAGTTCACAGACGGCAGCTATAATAATATTATAGCATAACTGTCGGTATAAGAAACGAAAATGTAATTATAGCTGCCGTGTGTTGTCACTTGTCAATTTCTATGGAAAACGTGTTAAGATGTATTGAAATATATCGAGCTATATATGTATAGCTTTATATTATAGCTGTCGTCTGTGAAACGCTTAATTTGTGCGGAATCGTAAGGCCCTATTTCTCGCAGTATATCTCCTTATGGGTATTAGCATTATGGTACCAAAAGATTAGCCAATACTTATACGTATGTAATTAAATATAAATTGTATTATAAGTTATAAATCAAGAAAGGGTACCACCATCTTTTTTTGTAGCTGATAGGCTAGCCCTTGACCACTATCTCACCTGATGGTAAGGGTAAGATGTGTCCGAAGATGTTGATCAGGCTAGCCTAGAATTTCTGGCTCTCAAGAACAGCTGGCGGAACATAGCGTTAGGTGCTTGGCGACAGATTTTCTACTTAAGGGTGGTAGTTAACCAGGCGGGCATTCGCAAAATGCCCTACCACCATGCTATAACGACTGCCATCCACAACCGGGACCGACAGCTTAACCTGCACTCCGAAGCGCTCAGTAGTAATGTCACTAGCGGTCACCCATCCAACTCCTGAACGTGGCGAACGTTGCTTAACTTAGCTGATCGCTTAAGAACGGCTAAGAAAATTTCGCTTCGAACACATCAAAACCTATATGTCACATCTCATTAATTATATCATTTGATTTTACTAATAAACTTACCTGTTGTATGACTGCGAGATTGAACTTTAACTAATATGTGCTTTAATTTGAGTAGTTGAAGACGTAGGTACCTACCCATAACGTTGATATTATATTAAATCGAAAAATTGAACAAACAATGAGCTCTGATATAATATCTTATTTTATTATTAAGAATGCCGCAAAATGCGAGAACAGAAAACCCAGCTAGTCCTTTGGCCGGAAAGGATCTTGACTTCACGAGCATTACCCTAATAGTCACTGAACTGATACAAAGACAAAAATATATTTTAGAAGTGAATGAATTTTCCACGAAAATCGGCTTCACATTTCGGGAAAATATTTAAGTTATTGTAAAGGGTTTATGTATTGTAATTATAATTATAAGTTAAAAATATATTTTTCATTTAAAAACTCTGCTGTTACTGACAATAGAACTAATTATGCTGTTAATACACAAGATCCTGATTTGTGTATAAGGAATTCAATGTTATGTCATTGATTTTGCTCACGAATCCAAATATTTGGATCAAACATAGAATAAGTAATGAATGGGAACCGAGCGCAGATAGCACTCGAAAATAATCTATTTGACCAAATAATATTTTATGTTTATACTAATGTGACAGATGACAAAAAATTAGCATCCGTTGTAGACAATCAGAGTCAATAATTGACATCATAACTGTCAGATCACGATTGACAGTTGAATGTAATGTAACTTATGGAGACAATAACCCAGTGACATTTACTGTAGGGTCTAGGATTCTTTGTCACAAGAAGATGTATACCTATGACAAACAACCTTCTGGGCATGCCCAGGCCAAGGTCAAATGCGTCGTGTGAACGGAGTCAACGCTCTAGACTTACGTAGTGACTATTACTTATTCTGTGCCTTGATACGCTTCACACAGTTGCTTGTTGTTACTACCTGATTTACTTATCAATTAATCATTTGATTATTCTGTTCGTACTTGTAATAGAAAAGTAATCTTTGTTTAGATAGCAACAATCAAAATTATGAGCAATTTTTTTCGTGCCGTAAAAATGGTTATGACTTAGGTAGGTATGAGACTTTATGATACGATTATCAGGGCGGTAGGGCATTGATGACGAAATGATCACTACCCAAAAATTAACTCTTAATCTCTCAGTAGGGCATTTTGCGAATGACCGCCTGACCACCCTATAAAAATAAATAGGTACTTACCACCCTCAAGTAGAAAATCTGTCACAAAGCACCTAATGGTATGGTCCGGCAGCTATCCTTGGGAGCATGTAATTCTAGGTTACCCTGATAAACATCTTCGACCACATCATCACTTACCATCACGTGATATAGTGGTCAAAGACTAGCCCTAACATCCATAAAAACGACAATAGTCAAACGCTATCATATTGATATATTTGATTATCACTAGATATAGCCTACACAGCCGATAATCTTTATTAATTATATTTATGCATACCTATTAATCTACAAAACTTTATTTCTTCATTTAATAGTTATCAATGTAGGTATGTATGTATTTTTAATAGGTTTTAAGTTTTAACTTACTTGCTACCTACATGTTGAATATGATTTTATTGGACTACTACACAAAACACCTACAAAGTACCAAACATAGGATATATAATTATGATGTATAGATTGCATATGTATAGATAAGTGTCACGATGAGCCCAACTATTTCAAAGATTGAATCAGCAATGAAACTGACTTTAAAGCGAAATGCAATGCTTGCAAGACAAGATTTGATAAACGACAAACAGGCTCAAAGTTCAATATACGGAATAGGTAGGTAGGTATCAGCATTTTTGAACTTTGGACGTACGGTAGAAACTGTGGTAGAGTTTTGATGTCATTTACATGTTGAAGAATTTGACCTACATTTGCTTACAAAATCGATGGGTATGTATATTTTGTCTAATTGTAAATAATAATTATACCGACATATTAATATAGGGATATTAATAGAGTTTATATCAATAGGGACGTGGAACTAATTTTATGCTTCGAGAAAGAACATTTTCTAAGATTGCATGAGTTATTAATTGTATTCGAACAATTTGAATCATAAATAAACGTTCATCAGCTCCTGAGTCTGAGTTCTGTCCAGAGCTCAGATCAGGAATCTCTGATCTGTGGTCCAGAGCCTACAAATGGCCTGTTAATGGCAGATCTACGATTATTTTGGACTTCAGCGCGTATTGCTGCTTATAGGTAAATCCTCTAATAGCTTAATAACTAGTTACTCTACTTAACTATGGTATAACCTGCTTGCACTATATGACAACAAAACCATCTTTTCCTCCTTGTTTTACACGTGTAACTACGATAGTAGCATAGCTTATGTAATATTTAAAATTTAAAATAAAATGTTGAGACAGCAATGAAAATTCTTTAAATATATATACCTACCTACACCCAGTGTACAATTAGTTAACATGGGTAAGACTAGCAACTGTTCTTAACTGGTGAAGTAAAGAAATACCTAAGTATATATTAATTCTAGTTTTTGTTTTTAAATTAAATGGTGATTGTGATTCTATTTTTTATTCTAGTTTTGATTGAATCCTGCCACAGAATATTATAAGCGCATTGGCCTACAAATAATCTAAGTGGGTAAGTAAGTAGGTACTTATATTTTATAAATAGATCTTTCTCATAGATAGAGTAAATTATGAAACTTAAGTCATCAAAGCTGTCATAAGTAACAAAACTCATATTTGTACTGGTTCTGTTTTTGAAGTCAAGTCTTGTCAACCTTCACCTGAATTGTACAAGTGCAATGCAATATGAATCCGTCCAGCATCCGTAAATGCAAAATAACCCAAATTACAAAAGAGCTGCAGCGATCCGTTTCCTCCGATCGAGTAAAAACCGTGTGGGAATTCCGAACTGACAAATATCGCATTTGATAAACTAGCCTTAACTGTTATCTCGGTTATAGTTACAATGCCCCCTTTGATATCCTCTGTTCGGTAACGTGCGGGGGACGAAGTAGCTTAAGCTTGCTGGTGATAGTCGGAAACACGTTGGAACTAGCCACGCTTCGCGCTATTTCAACACACACATACATACCTTCTGTAATATGCTCCTATCTTTACAGGAAACACATGCACAAAACACTCACACAACTGAAAATACGAGTGGATTTCGTGGAAACTCCAAAGGCACTGAGCGGGGCGCCACACACACTACTGCACAGAATGGCGCATGCGCGTCACGCAGTATATAAAGAGGGGAAGACGTCACAAATTAAGCATTCTTCATCCAATACTCGAAGCGAGATCACGTCGGTTTTGGAAGCGAAGTTGTGAAATCGTGGTGACATACCGTGTGTACCCAGTGTGATAACCAAGTTCCCGTGGATTGCATAATATTAAACTGTTTGTGTGAAGTGGCAGTGAATTCTGTGACCATTCCTACTACAAGGAAGGTGGAAAAAAATATAAGTGACAATTTTAACCTCAAGAGTATCAAGTTAACCAAGATGTACAAGGATTCAGTGATACCAGTGAAAGCGGAGACATTCAGCGGAATGGCTGCTAAAAGGTAATTATTTAAAAACATGGTGCAATTTTGCGGCGTTGAATTGAAAATCTCGGATTGTTACTTAGATACCTTTTGCCTTGACCCCGACGAAGTTTCAAATTCATGATTGTATGGTACTTTTCATAATGGTTCGTTGGCCTATATTTTTTGAGCTAAAAAGTTTAGAAATATTTTTTTAATCTACATTATAGTAGATACTAGTTAGTACTAGTTAATTCAATTAAAACCTGATAATCGTTTAATGTCAACATAAGTTCAGAACAAATATTTTGTTCTACTCTACATTTGGAGAAATTTTACTTCAATAAAAAAAATCTTGTTTAATTTATCCATTGAACAATATTAATCATTTCCATTTTAGATGATACTACCATACACTGCCATAATTTCTAGCCAAGCCAAACTTATAAAACCATTTCAAACCGACCACGGTTCAAAATCATTCCTTACCGAAACTTATTGGTGTTTCTTTCACTAACCAAATTTTCTCATTGTTACAGCCCACTCAGCCAGTGTATCAAATCTGTGCTTCGGAGGGCGTGCGTGGAGAAAAGGCTGACCATAGGCCTCCTCCCCGCCATCCAGCACCTGTCAACCAACTGCAATGGTGCCTTGTTCTGCATGACGGCAGAAGCACCCCCTGGCGACAGCGCCACACACATGCAAGAAGTCTTACTTCAGGCTTTTTGCGTTGAAAATGGGATCTATATGATAAAAGTGAGTATTATGTTTTTAATTTACTAAACTTGTACTAAGTAGGTCTGATTAAAATATCAAAACAACAAGCAAGACCAATTAAATTACATTGTTAAGATCTCAGCAAACACAAGACGGAGAAAAACTTAAAAATATGGTCGCCGTCATCCGTTTGGATAGAATATGGCACTAGAAGCACATAATATAATGCTAGAAGCTAAAAGGAAAACACATTGTTGTTCTTGATTCTATTCAGAAAATTATTGTTGTCAAGCGCCATCTCTCGTTAAACGGCTGTACTAATAAACTTCTCTTTTGTTCTCAGGTGGACTCAGAAGAGAAATTGGGAAAACTGCTCGGCTGCCGAACTTCTTCCATTGACTTCAGCTGCGTTCTCGTGCATCATCCTTACTCGGATCCTTTTAGCGACTACCAGAAGATAGATCTATCAACCCTTTCAGACGCAGAGAAGAATTTGATCGACTACTGTGAAAATAACTGGGGATACTCCCAAATGCCAGTTATTAAGCTTCCTGAAAAGTGAAAATAAAAGACAATTTTGTTGAGGAAAAAAATATTGTAACCAACCTAGGGTTGGTTTTTCGCATGTTGAAAAACGTTTGGCTTTGGCGTTTAACGCCATCTAGCGTACAGTAGCCTAACTTTTGTCCGCGAGGTGTGGATATGGTTTTGTTTAAAAATTGTGATTGAATTTGTGAGAATTTTCTATGCTAAATATATTAATGTAAATACGGCATTATGCGAGAAATATGTATAGGTACAATTTACTTAAATAAGTATATTTCTTGTAATATGTAACTTGATAAGTTGGTATTGCCGTCTCGCCAGTTATGGCATTTTTATCACCTTGATATAATATACGACTAGAAAATTGAAAATCACATAAAACTGTAATAAAGAATAATGTATAAAGAGGATTAATGTCGGGAGATACTAAGATTTTATACTATTCGTATTGTAAGAAGTAAGAAAATAAAAGAACATTATGATATGAAAAACCTTGGTTTTATTTTAGGTGTATTTTCAAATCACTCGTTATTTTGTAAATGAGTACCTATATAATTTTTTTGAATGATAGGCTAGCCTTTTACCACTGTCTCCCCTGATGGTATGTGTTATCCCAGCGCCTCATCTACCTCCATACCAAATTTCATTAAAATTGTTTTTTTTGCTTGTTAGTTTAGCCTTTGACCACTATCTCACATGATGGTAAGTGATGATGTGGTCGAAGATGTTGTTCAGGCTAACCTAGAATTACTGGCTCTAGGACATTTGCCGAAACAGACCGTTAAGTGCTTGGCGACAGATTTTATACTTGAGCTAGCTAGCTAGCCAGGCAAAATTCCCTACTGAGAGATTAGAGCTTATTAGATTATTACTACTACTATTGTGTGACTATACTCTAAAACTTACTAACTATTAGAGCTACTCTTGGGAGGTGATCATTCGGTCATCGGCACAAAGAGAGAAACGGACTCTGCCGTCTGTCTATCGGTTCGTCCGCATGTCACGGAAACGATATAGGATATATAGTTGGCACAAATATGAAATAAAGATATTTTGCGTAAAATGTCGCCTGGAAACCAAAGCTTAGGTATACATATTACACTTAAACGAGAGTAGGCTTAACGCTATGTGCCACTATGTGTCCTTGAGAACCAGTAATTTACCGTTAGATGCTTGGCGACAGATTTTCTACTTGAGGGTGGTCGCTAGCCAGGCGGGCTTTCGCAAAATGCCCTTCCACCATGCGGTGAAGCTCAAGCCTGTGGCGGGATTCGAACCATGGACCTGCGGCACGGCAGTACATAGCCAATGCCACTGAGCCATCACTGCTTCAACAAAATTGTTCACACTGTTCTCCCAGAAAGATTCGAATAGGTAGAAAAAGATGTTTGGGAACAGTGTAAAGGGGATTTGGGTGAAAATGGTATGATTCTAGCTGTACCACTTTTAATAGCGGTAGGGTGAAGGGTGAATCTTACATGGCGGTTTCAGTACGGTTATCTTTTGTATTGAGCGTTTATATGGAATTATACTTCTATTCCAATTTTAAACTTTTATTGGTTTGTATGATATTTCATACCGCATAAAAATAAATGCAAGCCGCTAAATTTAATCTCGTTTTAAGGACCCCTCTGAATGAATCTCAGCAATCCATCAACCAATTAAGCTCATACAGGTTCTTACTTGCAATTTATGTTACTATGAAAGAGGTACCTTTCTACCTAATTTCAAGAAGGTCTATACAGGTAATCAAAATTTATTGACGGGGAAATATACAGTGCTCAGACCTCCACCTCGCTTCGCTTAGTCTATTAAATATTTCTATACCTACAAGTAATGATATTTTCTTACCCTACAGCGGTTCGCAGTAACTGCAGATAAAAATGTTGTTATATCTACACTTCTTTTCTGCCGCTTCTAATAGTTCACGAAGCTCTACAATTTTTGCGATGCTACGCGCGGTACGGCGACTAGTGCCGCCGTGCGAATGAATATTTTTAGGAGTTAAAAGTTAACACCCATTTCTTTTAGCTCCGCCCGAATAAGAAATTATTTTGATTACGGTCTTGGCCTTAATGTATGATTACAAGACATACCCGTGGGCTGCCGTGCTAGAATGCCACCCCCCCCCCCCGTCTCAACCCGTGGGTGTCGTAAGAGGCGACTAAGGGTATACACCAGAAGGTGGCAGCAGCACTTTCTGAGGAACTGATATCTCACACTGCGATCCCGAAGCCGCCTGCCAGGATTATGGCAAACCACCGCATCATGGGGGAGACTGTGTTCAGCAGTGGACTATCCGGCCGATACAGTACATTACAGACATCTGTAATGTAAGCTCAATAAAAATATATAGTGTTACCCGGTGTGTATCATGGTGTATGTCACATACATGTCAACGTTTCGGTAACATGAGAGAAACGTGCGATCTATTTGACGAATGTGCGTATAAAGATAAAAAAGTGTTCTTTTAAAGCCAAGTTATACGAGGCGTATACTGTCTGCCAATTCCACCATTACTACACGAAGACCACGACCAGTCTGCCAAGAGCCTCTCGATTTAGAAGAATAATAAAAAAGTATGTAAGCAGCCAGTCTGATATCAGAATAGTGCTTCTCAGTATTATAACTCCACATCAACCGGAACGTCCACCGTTGAACAAGGTCTCCCACATTGGGGGAATTTGCTATAATCCCCACGCTTGGCAAGTGTCTTGGCCCTTGGGGATCGCAGTAGAGTTGTTCGTTCTTGAGAAAGCTCTGCAGACCACATTCCGTCAATTTTCCCTTAGTCACCTCTTACAATAACCATGGGAAGAAAGGGGGAGGTGATATTCTAACCCGGCACCTCACGGGGAGTATTATAACTATCTTAGTGCTAATGTACTACCGTAGCAATGTTATTAAATATCAGAAAGACAGCCCTATGGATCATGAGTAATGTTGAAAGCAAAATATTTAGTAACAATAAACTGCTAAATTGTTTCTATTTGCAATCACAACGATATAGATTAAAAATTACTAAACTAAGGAGTTTTCTATAAAGGAAAAACTCGAAGATTACTTATAGTATACATATATTTGCTATTTTTTCTTCTATTGGTATACTTATTATGTATATAAACTAAAGTATATATATTCATACCGTTATCTCTTTATAGAACACCCCTTACTTTATTTTCAATCTATATCGTAGTGATTGTAGTGAAAAACACATCCGGCGTTATAGCTGAATTTTAATTTTCTAAACGCATGTTATACTTTTATTATCTAAGATTAGATCACATTGCTGGTGCGTGGCTATATTTTACTGAATTCATACTTTCAAAGTTATTTTCTCATATTGACAATACATTCTGCATAATATATTATACACTTTATAATATTTGGCGTGAATACACTTGTATTGAAACCTCAGGAAGCGAAGGATTCTAGGATTGAAGCTATGAGGGAATCGAATAGTTCTAAATATGTCCTAATCCCTACCGAAAGCTGCAAAGGTACTGTACTGTACTGTATCAGCTAGATTGTCCACTACTGGACACAGCTTCTCCTAACAAGGGCAGGTTTACCGTAATCTTGGCAGGCGTCTTGGAGATTGTAGTTTGAGATATCAGTTCCTCAGGCGCTGCTGCCCACCTTCCGGTATTTTGCCTTTAGTCGCCTTTAGTCGAGTCCGAGTACGAGAGTAGAGGTACGAGACGCAAAATAACTTTGCTACCGAGCTCAAATCACACGAACAACATCTCACTATAGTGTAGTAAAATAAAAAAATTGTAAATAATATAAGTACAATTATGTTAAAAATATTAAAATTGGTTGTATTAAAGGCAAAATTCGTTTTCCTGGAATTTTTATGTAGGTTTAAATTTCAAAAGCGTATTCCACGCTAGCGGATAAAAAGCACTTCTCCGGTTTCCCACGCAGATTTCGAATGATATACAATACAACACTTTTCCGAACTCGTAAGATGAAAAGTAAAAGTATTTGGTTTTGATCACTTCAAAACTAAATTATAATTCAGGGTTTATAATTGGTGGATGAATAGAGGATATGGTGCTACGAATAAATATGAATTTAATGTGGTGGTAAGAATTATACCGAAATTTCAGATTTCTACCGCGTCGAGTATAGTTTTTTAGATAGAATTTGACAGCCCCAAATTTATTTATATTTAGGTAATAAAGGACAAAAAAAAATTGTCTAGATTGCAGACGAATTCGACTGCCTTTTCATGTATTAGAACACCTATAAATAATAGTTAAATTGAATTTCTAGTTCAATATTCATATATGGGTCAAAGTTCTATCTACGCAAATTACTAAAATTTCAGATTAAGTAGGTATTTCGAAGGATTTTTTTGATTTTGCTAAGCCGTGGCATTTCGAATACCTACCTAAGTACCTATTACTTATTAATGGTGGTATTTATTTGACAGTATAATTGGTAATTGAAACATGATTGTAAACAATATACATTATATGTACATTAACACACCTCTGTTTAGGTGGCATGCATTAGTTGAGATGCCCTAAAAATAAATATATACCATTTCAATATTGCAAATATTTGTGCAATATTGTCGACCATTGCACAAATATTTGCAATTTTGAACTTACAGTTGCTAAAACTCTTATAATTGTATCTGCATGTAAATAATAGTAAAATTTTAAATTCTAATATTGCATGTGTAAGATTTACAATTACAACACACTCAAAATACATGGGAGATAACTATCCGAAACTTTATTTCTTTCCGTTCAAAATGAATGCTTGTTTGACGGTGGCGCTGTTTTAAAATATTAACTGTTCCTTGTTCACAAGCGTTAAAATTGTAAAAAGTACTGCCACTCGATGCTAGAGGGCGCTGTTACAAAACATTGTATATTCATGTAATGAAAATTTCTGTCATGTATGACGGTGATGAATTGTAACTCTTAGTTTAGTAGAACTGGTTATACTATGCCTCTAATCTATGCAATACCCTTTCTTCCTCTCCTTTACCCTTTACGCATTGCCTTTTTTGAACTTCCTTTGTCCTTATGCATGTGTCCACATCTATATTATTTTATTTAGTTCACACACTTTTGGTCTTATTGATTAGATTTGAGCCGGATAAGCTGGTATTCGGATAGTTACCGAATTTCCGTTTCATCTCTTATATTTAGGTCACACTCTTTTGGATATAGGTACATACAGCATTACAAAATGACAACGGCAAAAAAATATAGGCAAGTGCGTGATTCGAACCCGCGCCATCCACCCCTGATCCATAATTAGTAGAGCATGCGTTATTGCAAAAATAAAACTATAAAAAAATACTTACCGAAGTTTTCCTCCGTCCATTTTAGTAAGTAATACGGACGAGGTAACTCACGTGAGCATAGAACATAAATAAATAATAATACTTGGGGCACGTTTTGCATTTCTAGCCAGGGTTGCCAGATCCGCGAGTTAAAAATTATCGGAGATTTAATGCAAAATTATCGTGTTTTTATCGCAAGTCCAAATTTACTCTATAAGTTACTCAACCGAGTCTAAAAAGACAATACGGCAAAAATTTAGGGTGTGTAACCTTAATAGACATCGTTAATTTTTTTTAAGTACATTCTAGATCTTGACACGACTTACTTGTCATATTAGGCAATTGTAATGTTGGGCGCCCACCTAATTTTCAGGAAACTATACGCAGGTTGTTTCTGTTGTTCTATATATTAAATCTCTTAGATAGGTATATAAAACGTTATATTTTTTTATTGAATATGCATCTTATTTTAATTTTAATCAAAAAGTAATTTCTTCCTCAGAATCAGAACACAAATATTGAATTTCTGCGGATGAGCCATGTAGGCCTTAACGGGCTCTGTTTTTTTTTCAGGGCCGTATTCTCCTTACCTATTCATACACTCAATCATGCTCGGTTTGGTATAAAATCAATTCAGCAGGTTTCTGCGCTACCACTGTCACAGCCTTCTACGCCCAAAACTATGCCATTAACAGTAGCTGTTATGAGATGGTGTCAGCTTTTTTATAACTTAATTTAAGTATTTTCGAAAAATCTATTCACATTCCACGTTCGTATGATTCTGGAGTGCCTTAGATTATAGAAAAATATCACAAAAATTTACGTTCCGTTACAGATACCTGAATTCGTCTCAAAAATATCGTGTTTTTGACAAAAATATCGTATAAGTTGGACAAAATATCGTGCGATATGTACTTATTATTTTATATCGCATGGTACTCAAAAATATCGTGGATCTAGGATAATTATCGCATGTCTGGCAACACTGTTTCTAGCTAACCGGGACTATTTGAATTTCGAATATTATATTTTTTGAAACGATTTACAACCTATTTAGTAATAAAAAAAATTGGCGGGAAATTATTTGTCAATTGTTATTTTTTACACATAAAAGTTCAACGTACGCAACGAAAATTGAATTAGGTAAGTCGAAAAGATTTTAGAGCGATGATTTTTTATGATTTTAAAAGTTCTCTCTCTGCGAAAGACTGTGCCGCTCGTCTTCAAAATGCTTTTGGGAGAGAAGCGCCTTGTTTGAGCACCGTGAGGCGATGGTTTGCTGAATTTGAGACAAATCGGATTTCTTTACATGACGAATTTCGTGAAGGGCGGCCTTCAACTGCCATCAACGAAAATAATGCGGCTAATTGAAAAAACCCCGCGTATTTCCTATGAGACAATTCGAGGACTATTGGGGATTGGTATGAGCCAAATTCAGAAAATTTTACACGAAGAATTAAATATTCGGAAATTTTGTTGACTTTGGATCCCTCATGAACTGACACCGGAGCAGAAGCGGGCTCGCGTGGAATGGTGCTCACAGATGCTACTGAAGTACGACCACGGACATTCTAATACTGTTTATGACATTGTCACAGGAGATCCCGAACCGAAAAAAACAGCAATCTTGTGAATGGGTGTTTGAAAATGAAAACAGGTTTACAAAAGTGAGGCAGGCGAGACACGTTGGTAAAAAACTGATCGCGTTTTTTTTTCTCAGCTACGGGTCCCATCTGCACAATTCCACTTGAAGATCAAAAGAGTGTTAATGCCGAGTGTAGTGCCGAGTATTCTACCATTTTTTTACCCAGGGTGTTAGAAAAATTTCGCGAAAGACGACCAAAAAGCCGTGTTCTCCTACATCATGACAATGCTTCTTCACACACGGCCAAAAATGAAAGGCATTTTTAGTTTCCGAAAAAGTACAACTCGTCACCCATCCTGTAGGTACATAGCCTCGACCTAGCACCCTGTGATTTCTGTATTTTCCCCAAAATCAAAGATTTGATGATAGGTTTCACTTTTACCAACTCCGAAGAGGCAGTGATAGCGTTCAATCAGCACGTAGAAAACAAGCGTTCAGATCTGTGGTCCTCCTGTTTTAAAAAACGGTTCGGTCGCATGAAAAAATTAATACAAAAATCCCTTAACCAGGCTACGGATTGAGCGTCTCCCACATCGATTTTTGGAGGTAATTACCAGGTTTTGAAAATGTATCTACCTCAAACTGTCATACACGCAAAAATACAACTCAAAATGTCACTTTACGGCCATTTTTTTTGTGGTCGTCCGTCGAGCGGTTGTTTTTGTTGAAAAGTGCAGCATATTTAATTCATAATGGCGAATCGGAGAAAGTTAATCGTATTTTTTTTTATATGTTGTAGAATTTAAGTTTTTCTCGTGATATGTGCTTAAAATATACGCAAATACTTGAAAAATATCATAATATAACAAAATAAAACCTGTGGGGAACCATATGACCTTCGCCTGTGAAAACCTAATTATTGTGGGAGTTATCAAAGTAAAAGTCAAAATCATTTATTAAATTTAGGCGTCTACGACTCTCTTATGAAGGTCAATTACATATTTTAGTATTAAAATATTCTACATTGTACTGTCACGTTCAGCAAATAAATTGTATAGAGCCACTGCGAGAAGAACGGGCAAGAAACTCGGGGCCATTCTTTTAAACATCTTTTAACACTGTGTTACATACTTACTATATAATAGAGTTATTACAAAATTTGTTTAAATTATGTAGGTGACAGGCAATAGCTTGGCAGAGGCGGAATTGTCCAGGCATTTTTGTCGTTTAAGTAATCAAAAACTGTATTAGGATTTTTTTATCTATATGTTTTTCGCGTGCAACTTCAATTTCCCTTCTGTGAGCGTTGTACCTAATATGTTTGGGAACTTACTATTATAAAATGTTATTATAGATAATGCCCTGTGCCCGGTGAATTGAAATCTTTATTTTGTACTAGCTTATTGCCGCGGGTTTTATTTTTGGTTTGCACACGGTCATTATACATTATAAGTAAAGAAGAAATTACAACGCTCATAAAAATTAAAATACTAACAAAAGGACATTTTTTATGTTTTATTTTTATATATAGATTTATAAGTAAGTCAAAGTTTAGACAGGCAATGGGATTATGTTTTCCCACATGTTTGTTTTAGGTTTTTAGCGAATTTTCTAATATATTTTTTTTTTTTTTTTTTATGTTATTGTGACGGAACAAGCCCGAGGCCCACCTGATCTTAAGTGGACTAACCTCTGCCTATAACAGACGCATTTCGTCAGCGACGAATTGCACTGTGCCCGTCACACTGAGACGTCCAGTTGTTAGGTCTCATTAGCCTGTAATTTTTCTGGCTCTCAAGGACTGCTGCCGGAACGAACACACTGTTATGTGCTTGGCGACAAATTTTCTAATATCATTGATAAAATATGAAACAAAACGTTATTACGAATATAGTCAATTAAAAAATCACTACAGGATTTGTCCGAGGCCTGTTAAAGGGTTAAAATGTAAAGCAGAGTATTTTGAAAAGCAATAAACATAATCTATTGTTTATAACATGTTGTTTTTTTAAGTTACGCAAAACTTTTAGTGAGACCTACGTACTATACGTAGTAAGTCAGATAGCGCTGGCTATGGTTTCGAGTTTCGACCGCACCCAATGATCCTTTTCAAGGAGAGCTTGAGACGCTGGCTTTCACATGTACATTCGCGTTTTTCACCCCTTCTCAAGACATAGTTAGCCATACCACAGATGATAAAATGCTGGTACCCAAATCTTGTCAAAAGTCATCGTCATTTTTTCGGCCACTAGTTCTAGATTGAGGGGAGGCTGTGTTCAGCAGTGGACGATCCGGCTGATACAGTACAGTTCTAGATTTGGCTTACCATATGTCCCAGTTTGACCGGGACTATCCCGGTTAGTGAATGTTTAAAAGATGTGATGAAACACGGTGATAATTGTCCGCTTTCGCACAGGCATGCCTGACTGAGATCTTAAATGTAAACTAATAAAGCTTGATGCACTGGCTTTCACATCTATATTCGCGTTTTTCACCCTTTTTCATGACATAGTTCATAGACAACCTCCTATGCGCACAGTATGTTCCTGGTAGATATATCAGTCACAGGGCGAGCCGACACCTTTGCCCGAGCTCACTCCCCCTTGTGTCCTTCCCTTACCGGTCTCAACGCATTCCTTCACGCCAAGACCGAATGCGACATGTTTTGTGACAAATGGAACTATATTTGTAAAGTACTACTGACATTTTGTGAAAAATATGATACATTATAGTCTTTTCTATTATTATTATTACTTGACATAATTGCCATCTATATAATTTAATTTAATGACATTTGATTTTAGATGCATGTTTATAATTTTTCATTTAAAGTAACAATAGTAGATTGTTATACAAGGGTCGAAAGGAATCAATTCCCATACCAGTTATTTAGACGCCCGAGCGTATCAAGGGTGGCTATAGTCCGAGTAGGAATTGATCACTTTCACCCGTGTTAAGCACTCTACTTTTCATTTCGAATTTAAGGACAGTAAAATATAGTAGTTTTTCAAAATTATTCATTATTAAGTATAACATGAATAGGCACATATTTAAAATGAAGTAGTCAAGATGTGAGAAGTATTTGTGAAATTTAAAGTCAAATTTTGCTTGCAATATTTACGGACGGCTATCGTCTGAATAGGAATTTATGACTTTCACCCTTGTTAAACACTACTTTCCACTACATATATGAGTAATATAAAAATTGTTTTTCTATAATATTTATTGATAACAAGAACATGAGTAGAAACTACTTAAAATTAATGCAGTTGTAAACAAAATTAGACGACTACATTTTTTCGTTGTAAAATACTTTGCTTTATTATAAAAAACTAATTACGACTACATTTGTGTTTAAGTGGGATGGCTCCCGGGGCAGCTGGGTATAGTATAGTATAGTAAAGTATTATAGAACGAAAAAACATATAGATATCTAATTTTGTTTACAAACATGGTTGCCATGGTTACGAGTCACTCCGGCCCAAGAGAGGGAAGCATTTACTATGAGTTTTTCCCACCCTTAGGTGGGAAGCAGCGTGTTTCACCCACTACTCAGATCAAATAAACATTACTTTCCGAGTATGAGAAATGAAAAATATATTCCGTTAAGTGACATTCTATAATAATATGTGTATTATTTTAAATGTGTCAATTGTTAATGTGCTTTATATTTATAACAATTTCTAAATTATGATAATAATACGTCTAAGTGGTAACTGCTGTGCTTATTATAATAAAATAAATAAGTAGTTACAGTCTTCATAATTTTTTCTACTCTTAGATATGTCTTCTAGGTTAGCCTGAACAACATCTTCGACCACATCATCACTTACCATCAGGTGAGATAGTGGTCAAAGGCTAACCTATCAGGAATAAAAAAAAAATGTTCTATGCCTTAGGCTTAATATACGTCCCAGTTTGACCGGGACTGTCCCGATTTGTGAAGTTGAAACGATGTGAAACACGGTGATAATACTGATAATTGTCTGCTTAACTGAGTGAGATCTTAATTTTAAACTAATAAATTACGAATTGTTAATAGCTTTAAACACTGTATTGTTATTATTCGGAGGAAGCAAATAATTAATGTAATTATGTTCTGTGGTCACGAACGCGTGATCGGAAACAGGGTAGGTATTTATGAATAATCTGTTCAGTAATAATTTAGTCTTTATATAACACTGGCTCGTTGTGTTGTTCATTTGTTATGGTGAGTTATAAAAATAATAATATTGTTATATTAGTAATTATTTTAGTTGAAGCGCTCGTAGCGAAGTTTACTTAGCTGTTCTCAACCGATCAGCAAAGTTAAGCAACGTCGCGCGCGGTCATGAGTTGGATGGGTGACCGCTAGTGACATTACTACTGAGCGTTTCCATGCTTCGGAAGGCACGTTAAGCCGTCGGTCCCGGTTGTTGTCTTAGGATGTCAGTCGTTATAGCATGGTGGTAGGACATTTTGCGAATGCCCGCCTGGCTAGCTACCACCCTCAAGTAGAAAATCTGTCGCCAAGCACCTAACGGTGTGTTCCGGCAGCTGTCCTTGAGAGCCAGTACTTCGGGGTTAGCCTGAACAACATCTTCGACCACATCATCACTTATCATCAGGTGAGATAGTGGTCAAAGGCCAACCTATCAGGCAAAAAAAAATAAAAAATAAAATTATAAAAATAGTAATATTGTAGATTATGCGCAGGGGCGGATTTTCCTATAGGTCGAGTAGGTCCGAATAAGTTTTTTTTTATGTTCCTGTGACGGAACATGCACGAGGCCCACCTGAAGTAATCGGACTAACCTCTGCCTGTAACAGGTGCATTTCATCACAAGTCACGAATTGCACTGCGCCCGTCACCTTGAGACATATTTGTTAAGTTTCATGTGCCTGTAATTTCACTGGCTCTCACACCGTTAGGTGCTTGGCGACAGGTTTTCTACTTGAGAGTGGTCGCTAGCCTGGCGGGCATTCGCAAAATGCCCTTCCACTATGCGGTGAAGCTCAAGCCCGCGGCGGGATTCGAACCATGGACCTACTGCGCGGCAGTCCATAGCCAATGCCACTGGTAAAATTTGGCGACATTTTTTGTGTAGGACAATTGAGATATATATTTCCGTTATAGGTTATGTCGGTACGTGTGGATACTAAAGGTTTTTTTGCAGCCCACGCCAGGATGGCTGCATATGGCAAAAAAAAAAATTACTTACTTGATACTAATCGTTATATTTTGGATAATTCACACGATATCCTTATACATTATAGCCCTCTTAATTACTGTATCAGCCGTATTGTCCACTGCTGAACACAGCCTCCCCCATCATAATGATAATCGTTTAAAGAATATGGTTATGACAAGACTGAAAAACTACTTGAAAGAGTGGAATAAACATATGTACGTTGATATGAGACACTCACACACACACACACAAAGTCATACACATACACAATATTTTATAAACCTTATCCTTTTTTTTTCTTTCTTATATCTCCGATACTGATACCTATTCTAAATTATATGTCTATATTGTTTAAATATACATCATTGTGGGAAAGGAACTGCCTTCTGCAACACAGTGAAAACTACAGCAGCGGGCAGGGATTTCATCTTTAAATTGTACCAAATTTAAAGATATTTATATTTGTATTTGTATCAAAGGGGGGTTACGCCATAATCCCCGCGCTTGGCACGCGTCTTGGAGATCGCAGTGTGAGATATCAGTTCCTCATAAAGCGCTGCTGCCCACCTTCTTGTGTGTTATCCTTAGGGGGCAGAGATGGGGGGGGGGGGCTGACATTCTAGCCCGGCACGCCACGGGCGAGCGCTACAGCAAGCAGGGGCGGTAATCATTAATAGACTTAGGGCAGCCAAGATATCAAATCCTTTCCTGATAAATGAAGCCCGAGTAATAACCCTGAGTGCAGCGAGGGATTCAAGCTTGCTCAAGACGATGCCAGCACCCTGAGCAGAATACTTACTCAACTTTTTACAGCTTCAGCGACGAAATAAAAACTAAGCAAATGTGACAAAAAAAAAACAAAACAATGAGTTTGAGTTAGTGTAGATAAACAAATGCTATGATGGGAACAAAAGAGCTGGTACAAGTTTTTTTTATTACCATAATGTTTAAAAACTATTATGGTAAACCAACATCATTAATTCAAACTTATAATATTGATACTAAGATTCGTACCGTGGCCGTCACGAAACAATAATGTTCATATAGCGCTATCTCTATCGCACAAATGTCTTGACTCAATGCATGCAGCCCGCTGTCACGTTGAAGTTATAATGTAAGTTTACTAATAGTGACATGTGGTAGTGCAAATTAAATTTATTAATGTAAGGTTAAAATAAGACTGAATTAAGTGATGGGAGTTGACCCCAGAGCTGTCCGAAAAGACGCTCATTGAGATTGTCCTTTCCCTTGAGAGAGAATTTGATTGAGAAACTGTTTCATAAACATTGCTAATCAGCTTTTGCAGTATTTGTTGGTTAAATAGAGGATATGGTACATAGAGTACCAAAATTACTGATTCCTGACTAAATTAGTTTTTGAGATAGACACCGTAAAAAACCTGCTCAAAAATACCATTTATACATCATCATCATCAGCCGGAAGACGTCCACTGTTGAACAAAGGCCTCCCCCATATAACGCCACAAAGAACGGCTATTAGCCACTTGTAACCACTGGCTACCCGCGACTTTCACGATGTCCTCAGTCCACCTGGTGGGGGGCCTACCTACTCTACGTCTTATTTATACATATTTTTAGTTAAAAAATAGTATCATCATCACCATCACACAAACAACACAAAAAGTCCACCGTACAAGATCACCCCCCTTGGGGAGATTCACCATAATCCCCACGCTTGGCAGGCATGTACGTCTTGGGGATCGCAGTACAAGTTGTCAGTTGTTCCGAACGCTCTATGCTTCCCACCTTCCAGTATTTTCACTTAGTCGACACCCACGGGAAGAAATGGGGGTTGACATTCTAACCCGGCACCCTGCGGGGTGTAAAAAGAAGTATAAAAGACATAATATTTTTACTGTCTATGCTTTTTAGACGATTATACTAGGGTAAGTATAAAAAAAGATTTTTAATTGGTAGGTAGGTACTTTTACTTACAAGGAATCGAGGACTGTTTTCAGTTTTCTTTCACATATGCATTCTTGGTTATATTTTTTTCTGGGTTCCGTTATTACAACGGGACCCTCTTTGGGGACGAAACCCTAAAAACAAGCGAAGTGCGGGCCGAGCTTCGCTTTCTTAGAATTCATAATGCAACAGCCCGAGATAAACCCCGTAGCAAAAGTTTTAACAAATATACTATTAATATAAATTATAATACCATACACAGAGCAACAATGGTGTGGGAGCCAATAAACCTAGCGGAAAGCTGTCCTTCCAACGCCCAGTTTGCAGCATGTTCATACTTCGGATACGTCTACCTGAACATCCTAGTACAACTGTACGGGGACTCCGCTGATAGAAGAATACAGAGGAGCCTGGATCAGGCCGAGACTGAAGAAAGCCGATATGCCAGGATAGAAGAAAGCCTCCATATATATGACAGAGATGGATATAGGAAACCACATGACGAGGAAAGGGATGAAGAATACGATTTTATTGTGGTCGGTGCTGGGTCCGCAGGATGTGTTGTTGCTAGTAGATTGACTGAACACAACTTCAACGTAAGTACCTTTTTCTACTTCTGAGTTGGGTAGGTTAACATAGTCTAGGCATTAGGTACCGATATGTCTTTCGTGATTTATAAATACATACCTAAGGCCAATTCTCCTTGAAAATTATCTCATTGGAATCTGTCATTCAGTTCAGTTGGCTTCCCTGCTGTGCGCTTCATGAGCAACAATCTTACTTGCTAGTAATCTTGATTTGTATTTTGTACAAACGTCATAGGGAATCGAGAGAGCACCTATAGTCGAATGACACCTTTCAAAAATCCAAAATGGCAGATTCAAGATGGCCACCATAGAAAATCCTTCTACATCACTGAGGCTCGGCGTGCCTTACCTATTTCAAAATAGAGCAACTGTAATACCTACTAACTCGAGTTAACTTACTCGAGTTGCTCTATGCATGTGATGTTATTGGTATGCTGCTCATAAGACGCATTTTCCATCGTCCATTGTAAAAAAAAACAAATATATATAATAACAACAAATATTTTAAAAGTATTTTAAGAAAACATTAAGTCTCAATCGTGCGCTCGTAGAGTCAAGATCTCCTGAGGATGCTTCGTTTAGAAGCGAAACGCGTCGAATACTCTTCCGGTTTGGCTGCGTGGCGTTTGTGACATCACATCGGCTTAACAGGAAATTAGGCGGAATTGTCACTAGATATATATCATTTTTATAAAGTTTTTTTTTGTGTTTTATTAAATAAAGTAACGCCTGAATCTATTCATTTACAAAAATATATAAGTCAGGTACCTAAGCCTTTAAGGTAATTACGTCCTTATTCACAGTTAATACATTTTAATTATCATCTTATGAGAAAAAGTACAAATTCAGAGGGTTACACTGTTTTAAACGGTTACCACATCAAATAACAAAACGGGATTTCAGGTGCTTCTTCTAGAAGCAGGTCCAGAACAGCCAGATGTGACCCTCGTACCGTCCTTTGCAGCAGGTCTGATGGGCTCCAACATCATTTGGATGTTTCAAACGCAGCCTGATGGAAAGAGCTGCCTCGCTCAGACGGATCAACGGTGCACTTGGCCTACGTAAGGATTTTTTTCAATCATTAATCATATATTAATATAGGAAGATACTTGTTGATCAAGTGAGCCCGAAGCACAAGCGAAGCGTGTTCGTTTCAGCTTCAGCAAAAATGCTTTCGTATGTCTGTCAGGATGTCTGGATTCTGCTTGTTCTCCGCTACAGTTCGCATTTCTCAATGGATTATTGCGAAATTTTGTGCAACAGGTTCGATAATGAAAAAAAAATGATTTTGTCGATTCCTCAATTTTTTCGAATTTCGACGGATTTACGTACCCTCCGAAGCACGGAAGCGCTCAGTAGTAATGTCACTAGCGGTCACCCATCCAACTCATGACCGCGGCGGACGTTGGATCAGTTAAGAACAGCTAAGAATTTGCTACGAGCGCTTCAAAAAAATTTTCGGGTGGAAGCTGTATAATTGTCTTATGATTCACCTGCGTTGTGTACTTATTTGTGTAATATTTAGCAAGCTTACAAAGTTTCCATCTATACCATACTGTACGGATAATATCTATGACAGTTTATTTAATAACCGTTGTTTTCAGTGGCCGAACTATGGGTGGTGGTAGCGCAGTCAATTCTTTGGCGTACATCAGAGGCAACAAGCTAGACTACGACACATGGGCGGCAATGGGGAACGATGGATGGAGTTATAGAAACGTAAGTAATTCTCCAAAATAAGAATCCAACACGTCTGGGCCACAAGTTATATATCTTTATAGACGTATAGAAAAAACATTTCTTCTTAATTGATACTTAAAAACTTTCTTGCTAAAAAGAGAAGTGTATTCACAGCGCTCTCCATATAAACGTAGTTCCGTCATAATAAAGGTAAATACAAAGTAACATGGCATACTAGTCCTTGAGCCTAATATCTACCTTTGCTGGTATGGCAGTTCCCGTAAAATTATGCATTAAGAAAATTATACGAAAAAAATATTTTTTATGTCTTATTGACACATAGAGTAGTAAAATAGTCCATGAAACAAAAATCGGCAAACGAAAAAGCATATAAATATATAAACATAAATTCCAGGGTATGAATTCAAACTTTAAGTGAGTTTGAAAACTTGGCATTTAAAAATATGACGGTACTACATATGTATGGAAATTGCACATCCCTCAAATATGATGGCGTGCGATGATAGTAACACAAATAAAAATAAATTCAGTGATACAAGTAATTCTGTTAAAGTAGCTAGCTTCACACAAAATTGTTCGTTCATAGTACCAGTTAATTAAATACTACTTTACATCAAACAGTTCAAAATAAATACTTTAGTTATGAGACGTTATAGTAATTCCTAACTTATTCATACTTTGATGGAACTGTTACAGGTCTTATGTAACACGCCACAAACTTATTTTATGTAGCAACATTGACCTACTAACACCTTTGCTACTAAGTTAAAATGTGTTGCAAGTCTTAGATATGGTGGGGTATCCTTTAAGTTTTATTTTATTTTACATCAGTCAATATAACAAAGTAATATACAACAGGTGCTGCCATTCTTCAAAAAGTTCGAGAATAATCTGAACATTGAAAACCAGAACCAAAAATACCACGGTGTAGATGGACCACTCACTATATCAAGATACCCTCACATCGACATACCTTCAATCATGATGACTGATGCTTACAACGAAAGGGGTTTGCCACTGAACGATTACAACGGAGAATACCAAATAGGCACCATGCAGGCTCAAGCATTCGCTAAACTTGGACAAAGAGTGTCAGCAAATAATGCCTTTATACAACCCATACGATATAAACGAAAGAATCTTACTGTCAAAGTAGAATCACTTGCTGTAGAAATACTTATTGACAAACATAAGAAAGCATATGGTGTAAAGTACGTCAGAAACGGCAAATTATGTACGGCTATAGCAAGAAAAGAAGTTATAGTAAGTGCGGGTCCAATAAACTCTCCCAAACTACTCATGCTGTCAGGCATAGGGCCTAAGGACCATTTGAATGATGTTGGAATTGAAGTGGTCAAAGATCTGCCCGTAGGTTACAACCTGCACGACCATGTCACGTTTGACGGAATCCTTATAGTCTTACCAAATGGTACAGCTACCACTGTTGACAATGACCAACTTCTCAAAGACGTGATTGAATTCCGAGATATGGATATTAAAGAAGGACCCTTATCAGGCAACGGAGCAGTGAATTCTATATCGTTTTTGAAAACTAATCCAAATTTGCCAGCACCAGACATACAATTCCAAGCTGATGTTGTACAGTCTTGGAGAGAGTATATAAAAGGTCCAGCAGAGTACAAATCCGTACCAATATTCCCCAGCGCTTACTACGATGGCATCTTACCTCGGACTATGAATCTGGTGCCAAAAAGTAGAGGCAGGCTGCTTCTCAACTCCACGCATCTTTACGCTCATCCATTGATATTTGCAAACTATTTCGGAGATATCGAAGATATGAAAACTCTTATAAAGGGTGTGAAATTCTTGCTTACTCTAGAAAGAACTAGAGCATTCAAAGAAAGAGGAGCATACTTCTACAAGAAGCCTTTAGCACCATGCGAAGAGTTTAGATGGGGTACAGATGAATACATAGCTTGTATGGCAAGGTCTTACACTGCCACCACGTATCATCCAGTTGGTACTTGTAAAATGGGACCGAAATATGACAAAGGAGCTGTAGTTGACCCAAGATTACGAGTATATGGCATAGAAGGACTAAGAGTCATCGATTCGTCCATAATGCCCATTGTCCCACGTGGAAATACAAATGCACCGTCAATTATGGTGGGAGAAAGGGGTGTGGATTTTGTTTTGGAAGATTGGTTAAGAAGTTATAGGAAACAATGAATCTTTGGCAAATCTACAGTTAGTTTGATTGGATTTTTAGGATGATTATGGTTGGAGATCAAGAAGCAAAGGCCGGAGGCCTTGTCCATATGGTAGAAATAATCTTATTTAGAGGATGGATAAACGTTCAGCTAGTAGAAGTAGTGTAGCTTCAGATCGTTAAATTTGGCTTTATTAACATGCTGCAGCTCTATAGCCCTGCAGTATATAGCATTATTTGGATGGATAAACGTTCAGCTAGTAGTAGTAGTGTAGCTTCAGATCGTTAAATTTGGCTTTATTAACATGCTGCAGCTCTATAGCCCTGCAGTATATAGCATTATTTGGATGGATAAACGTTCAGCTAGTAGAAGTAGTGTAGCTTCAGATCGTTAAATTTGGCTTTATTAATATGCTGCAGCTCTATAGCCCTGCAGTATATAGAATTATTTGGATGGATAAACGTTCAGCTAGTAGTAGTAGTGTAGCTTCAGATCGTTAAATTTGGCTTTATTAACATGCTGCAGCTCTATAGCCCTGCAGTATATAGCATTATTTGGATGGATAAACGTTCAGCTAGTAGTAGTAGTGTAGCTTCAGATCGTTAAATTCGGCTTTATTAACATGCTGCAGCTCTATAGCCCTGCAGTATATAGCATTATTTGAAGCTGGTGATCAACAACTCAGAGCTGACTCATGAAGATAAATATTTATATTATTATTAATTGAAGTCGTTAAGTTCTGAGTAGGAATATTTAAAAAAAAAAGAATGAAATAAAATCTTATTTTTCTAACAAAGGAGCATTGTTTGTCCCTCAAAGTGTATAATGTTTTTTTAATGAAAATCTCCGGCTCGTTCGACAAATTACACACAATATGTTTTATCATTTATTACCAAAAATATACAGAAATATTACAACAATAAGCACTGTGCGTTGAAACTGTAGGTACAATAAAACACAAAACATTCGGGCAAGAAAGTACATATAAGTACTCATTTATTTTCGTTCATAAGAGGAATATTAGGAATATGTAAACAATTACGATCACACATTATTCAATTAATTTAGACCATAATTTATAATTCTAATCTAAGGAACCATGGTTAGTAACATTACAATCAAGAGTCGATGTATTCGCACCTCAAACTTGAATGTTTTATTTATTTATTTTAATTTTATTTATTATTAAAACAATACATCTATCCTTACAGGTTATTTCCTAATACAATAGATAATAGATAATCATCAATATACGATAACATCGATATATAACATTGTTGTATGGTGGTAGGGCATTTTGCAAATGCCCGCCTGGCTAGCTACCACCCTCAAGTAGAAAATCTGTCGCCAAGCACCTAACGGTGTGTTCCTTGAGAGCCAGTACTTCTAGGTTAGCCTGAACAACATCTTCGACCACATCATCACTTACCCTCAGGTGAGATAGTGGTCAAAGGCTATCCTATCAGGCATAAAAAAAAAATATAACACATTCATAATGACAATTAATTGATAACACATTTAGTCAGAGGCCTTACAATAACAAAAATAATATAATGCAGCCCTTACAAACTAGCTCAGGGAACAGTGGAATATATCAACGTTTTTCGCCACCAGATTAAGAGCTCGTATGTTATGCTCATGAAGAAAAGAAAGGGGTTTGGGCCGGTTTACAAATAATAAACATTATAAATATTAACAAATAAATGTTATTGTGGGATATCCATAAGAGATAGACGTATACCATAGCAGAGTTTGCTGTAGACCTTTTCAAAGTATACAATACTTTGATAAATCTATGCCTGCGTTTGCAATGTAAGCGGAAAAAATTTAATTATTTACGACATCACATTAGAAACCTCAAAAATAACAGTATTTCCCCACTATTTAATGGTTGTTATTATACATATAAACCTTCCTCTTGAATCACTGTAACTATTAAAAAAAAATGCATCAAAATCCGTTGCGTAGTTTAAAAGATTAAAGCATACATAGGGATATAGGGACAGAGAAAGCGACGCTGTTATATACTATGTAGTGATAGTGATACTGTAAGAAATATTTACTATTCATCTATATCTTTAATATTATAAAGAGGAAAGATTTGTATTTTTGTATATTTATATTTTTGTATGTAACGAATACAATTATAAACTACAGCACCGATTTGAAAAATTCTTTCACCATTAGAATCCTATACTATCACTGATGAACATAGGTTAAAGAATATTAATAATAAAAAACTTAGGGCTCCGTATGAAAACTTCACTAATGTAACCCAATGTGTAAAAATAAAACAAAAAGGAATTGCGTACGCTGCGGATATTGTTGACAATAGAGCAAAGTGTTGTACTACAATTGTATAGAGGACATCAATATCTCACAAAAGTCCGCAACACCATATTATGTCTATTACTATATTTGAAGCGCCCGTAGCGAAGTTTACTTAGCTGTTCTCAACCGATCAGCAAAGTTAAGCAACGTCGCCCACGGTCATGAGTTGGATGGGTGACCGCTAGTGACATTACTACTGAGCGTTTCCGTGCTTCGGAGGGCACGCTAAGCCGTCGGTCCCGGTTGTCGTCTTAGGATGGCAGTCGTTATAGCATGGTGGTAGGGCATTTTGCGAATGCCCGCCTGGCTAGCTACCACCCTCAAGTAGAAAATCTGTCGCCAAGCACCTAACGGTGTGTTCCGGCAGCTGTCCTTGAGAGCCAGTACTTCTAGGTTAGCCTGAACAACATCTTCGACCACATCATCACTTACCATCAGGTGAGATAGTGGTCAAAGGCTAACCTATCAAGCATAAAAAATATATATATACATATATATCTATTTTTGATGTGTTTCAATTTATAATTTTTATTAAATACCCGCTTCAAAGCCGAGCCGGGCCGCTAGTAATTTATAATTCTAATTTATCTACCTTGTTACTGTAACTTTTTATGTGGATACGTCATACTGTACTATGATTAGTTATACATTTAAGTAACCAAATTATTAAAAATAAATAATCCCTTATATTTTAATTAAATTAAAACATATAATAAAAGATTAAGTAACAATGGGATAAAGCAATGCCCGAGGAAGCTAATCTTGAGAGCAATATGGGATTCAAACTGGTGCATTACGAAAACAATAAGCATCCCTGAGGAGACCACTCAACTTTTAGAATTTCTGCGAATAAAAAAGCAATACTAATCTCGCTGTGTCTACTGTAGGGAATAAAAACATACACAATGACAAAGTTCCATACTAAGCTGTAGTGAAGTGCAGTCAAGTGATCTGTCTAAAGCTCTAGTTATCATATATATCTATATTTAAATTTCAATACATAAAATTCAAACATAATTAGTATCTTAATATCTTTTATTATTTCGCAGCCAATCTTCCAAAACCAAAGCCACACCTCTCTCTCCAACCATTATTGACGGAGCATTTGTATTTCCACGAGGAACTATTGGCATTATTGAGGAATCTATAACCCTAAGTCCTTCTATACCATAGACTCGCAATCTTGGATCCACGACTGCACTTGTGTCCCACTTTGGTCCCATTTTACAAGTCCCTACCTGATGAGAGGTCGTGTCAGTAAATGCCATAGCCACACAAGCTATATATTCATCTGATCCCCATTTAAACTCATCACATGGTGGCAAAGACTGATTGTAGAAGTAAGCTCCTCTCTCTTTAAAAGCTTTAGTCTTGTCCAACGTTAGCAAGAACTTGACACCTTTGACAAGAGACGTCAAATCAGCATTATCTCCATAATAGTTAGAATGTATTACAGGAGGACCATAAGGATCGGTGGAATTAAGATACAGTCTGCCTCTACTTTTTGGTACAAGATGCATTGCTCGAGGTATAATACCATCGTAATAAGCGTTAGGAAACACTGATAATGATTTATATTCCAGCGGTGCTTTGATGAATTCTCTCCAAGACGACACAACATCGGCTTGGAATTGGATATCTGGAGCTGGTAAATTAGAATCAGTTTTGTAAAAAGCTACAGAATTTACTGCCCCATTAGCCGATAAAGGTCCGCTTTTGATGTACATCTCTTTGAACTCAATAACTTCTTGAAGCAGCTGGTCATGATCAACAGTAGTAGCCGTACCATTTGGCAAAACTATAAGCATACCATTAAATGTAACATGGTCGTGTAGGTTGTACCCTACAGGAAGATCTTTGATTACTTTAATTCCAACATCGTTCAAATGCTCTTTGGGCCCTATACCTGATAGCATGAGCAGTTTTGGTGAGTTCATTGGTCCTGCGCTTACAATTACTTCTTTTATCGCTGTCGCTTTATAGGTTATACCATCTTTCATGTACTTAACACCATATGCTTTCATATTTTCATTAATCAGTATTTCAACTGCAAGAGATTCCGTTTTGACTGTGAGATTTTTGCGTTTGTATCGTACTGGTTTTATAAAAGCAGTGTTAGTTGACATTCTTTCACCTAGTTGGGCAAAAGCTTGTGCCTGTATGGTGCCTACTTGTTCTTCGCCGTTGAAGTCATTCAGAGGGAGACCTTTCTCGTGATAAGCTTGAGTCATCATAAGGGATGGTACGTCTACGTAAGGGTATCTTGATATAGTTAGATTCCCATCAACTCCATGATAGTTTCGATTTCGGTGGTCGACGTCCATGTTCTTTTCTGACTTTTTGAAGAATGGCAGTACCTGCAATTTTTTGGATAAGTATTTATGATGTTAATCTATTGCACTTGAGCTTAGGAGGTAAGAGCTTAAGCTTTTTTTTTAACCTTCAAAGGGATATATACTACGTATAAGATATTAATTTTAACTCGATACCTCTGCCTAGCCTGTGTGTGAAAGGGTCTAGCTAGATAGACGGATATAAAAATTATCATATACGGGTCTACATTTCTCCTTAAAGGGTCCGGAAATTAAAAACAAAATGACGTGCTTTATAATTTACTTACATCTCTGTAACTCCATCCATCATTTCCCATTGCAGCCCATGTGTCATAGTCCAACCTATTACCTCGGACGTAAGCCATGGAGTTTATCGAGCTACCACCACCCATGGTGCAACCCCTATAACAAAAGAAAACCAGATCTATCATTAGTCAGACACAAAAGAACAAATTTTGATGAAACTTGTTACCTTATATTCCTTAAGTCCTTATGTCTTAGGATAGTTGTGATCCAAATTTTCAGATTATTATCATCATACAGAAGCTATTAAAGTCCTATGTTACCAAAGTTTTACATACTTATGTTATCACAGATTAGAGGACAAGAAAAAAAAATAGTATCTACGTTAAAATCTTTAGCTTAAAACCTAATTTTAGATAAATTAATCGGGTAGTGTTCCAAATTTGGTTTGCAAAATTCAACCTGGAACAACAGACAGACAGGTCCTCTGCTTAAACAATCTCGCCCATTAAAGATGGGTTTGCTATAATCCCCACGCTTGGCAGGCCAGTTAGGGTTGTAAGATAGCAAGCTCCTCATGGCTGCTGGGTTTGGCTGCCAACTTCACACCGGTAGGCGATGCGACCCCCCTTCCGGTATTTTACTCTTAGTCACCACTTACAACACCCACGGGAAGAGAAGGCGGGCGACATTCTAACCCGGCATTACACGGATGACCTAATAATACATTGTAATCGAGTTGTGATGTCAGTTACTCTAAAAGATTCAGCTGGATAGCTGATGGAAAAGTGCGCGAAATTTGAGTCGCAGCATACGACCTGGAGCGATAGATAGATAGATAGATAAACAATGACAATAAAAATGTGGTAGTGAAATAAATAAGTAGGCCAATCATAACCAAAACTTGTTTATATATTGGAAAAATATACCAGACAAGTTTTAGATATTCTTAAATTTAAAAGTGCTTAAGGGTCATAATGGCGGCTTAAAGATATGGAGTGAGAAGAGATCTATCATATTATGTGGGATGATAGACTTACGATCGCCAATTACAGGACTTGTCCTTATGTGCCAGGCAACTCTTCCCGTTAGGCTGAGTCTTAAAATTCCAGAACAAGTTCGACCCAATTAAACCTGCTGCGAATGCTGGCACTAGCGTCACATCAGGTTGTTCTGGACCCGCTTCTAATAGCAGCACCTGAAATAATCACATCATCTTAATTTGAACCTCATCATCATCATCTTTTTTTGCATGGTGGTAGGCTACTTTGCGAATGCCCACCTGGCTAGCTACCACCCTCAAGTAGAAAATCTGTCGCCAAGCACCTAACGGTGTGTTCCGGCAGCTGTCCTTGAGAGCCAGTATTTCTAGGTTAGCCTGAACAACATCTTCGACCACATCATCACTTACCATCAGGTGATAGTGGTCAAAGGCTAACCTATCAGGCATAAAAAAAAACCGCTCGAAGAAGACCTTGCCTTGTTCTTCTTAACCAATCAACCTCCGCTGCGGTCATTACATGGATGAACCGATAGTGGCAAAACTACTGACCGTGCACGTGCTTCGGAGGGCACGTCAAGCCATCGGTCCCAGTTGTTGTTTTAAGATAGCAGTCGTTATAGCATGCTAGCTACCACTTCATTTAGAAAATCTATCGCCAAGCACCTGATAGTTTGTTCCGGTAGCTGTCGTTGAGAGCTAGTAATTCTAGGTTAACCTGAACAACATCTTTGATTACCTACATCATCACTTACCATCATGTGAGATAATGGGCAAAGCACGTTCCATAGAAACGTAGTTTCGCCATATTTTAAATACCAAGGGTTCAAACTCGGTGAAATATTGCATGTATATGTTCTTCAGACTAATATCTATGCTTCTGGTTTGCCAGATTTCCGTAAAGTTTCCGTTCCCATTTATCGGATGAATAAGTTGTTCTGACAAAAACGTTACTTCTTGATACATATATAACAAAAAAGCTATGTGACACTTTTGAAATATTTCCAAGAACTGAATCGACAAACAAAGTATATGGAATTATCAACCCTACTCACAAAATTTTACGAGAATCGGTTGAAAAAAAGCGACTCGTAGAGGAGTGTTCTCCCCTAACGAAAGCACATTTTTGTTTAAGCTGAAGCAGATACACTTCATGCTCACTCAGTCAATTAGGCTCAGGGATATACGTACAAAGTTACAGAGTTTGAACTCTTCGTATTTAAAATATGATGAAAATTAAACTACGCTTGTATGGAAAGCGCTACGTGAACATGGGAGGCGTCTAGACGGCAAAGTTCTTCATCAAAATAATTAAACACTCACTTTAAATTTATGTTCCGATAATCTACTAGCAACCACACATCCCGCGGACCCAGCACCGACCACAATAAAATCGTATTCTTCATCCCTTTCCGCCTCATATGACTTCCTACACCCATCTCTGTCATATTTATGGAGGCTTTCTTCTATCCTGGCATATCGGCTTTCTTCAGTCCTGGCCTGTTCCAGGCTCCTCTGTATTCTTCTATCAGCGGAGTCACCGTACAGTTGTACCAGGATGTTCAGGTAGACGTATCCGAAGTATGAACATGCTGCAAACTGGGCGTTGGATGGACAGCTTTCTGCTAGATCGATTGGCTTGAACACCATTACTCCTGTAAAGAAAATAACACATGGGACCCTGCCACCACACACCAGGTTTTTTTCAGTGTATACACGAACCTAAACTTCGTGTATACACTGAAAAAAATCCTGGTAAATAAAGTTAAAATCTAGCTTGTTTAAAAAAATAATTATCATATCGCACAAAAAAGTATTTGAAATAATAAATTTCCTATTGTTTTTATAATAAAGCTAACATTATTAAACTCCATAATAAAGTAACAATTTTCAATAGTAACAAAATACTTTATTGAATTTTAAAACATTGCAGTTTTAGTTACTGCGGCCAATTTACTCGTATTTACACTTACACTACTCAAAGCTTGTTTCATGTTGTCTATAATCGTTACCTTTATAATAAATTAACATTGAATTTATACATTACAAAATTCATAAAATCATTTCCAAGATGTATATATTATATTATGAACGGCACCTAATTACTGCTAGCTTCAATAATGTATGATAACAGTTTTCTTACCACAGAAGTTGATAAAACTGATTTAATTGAATGTATTTTAATTAGTGACACAAAAAACTGCCGTAACATCGTAATTACAAATCCTGACGCTTGTCTTTCACTTACCATATTTACTGTAAATATTAGAAGCATAAATTGCAATTTTGATAACTTTGTAGCATTTACTTCAAGCCTGGACATAACACTAGATATATACGTACTCACTGAGTGTTGGACTAACTCTTTAAATCCACCACCTCACTTAGTAGGTTATACTATGTTCTGGACTAAAACTTTTATGAATCAGAACGATGGCGTTGTAGTACCTATATGTGCGTAATGAAATTAACGTTTCTTGTTCTGAACCAAAAATTGTGGATGGAAATTGCTTAATATTAGAAGACTTGTTCGCCGTTCGCCGCTAAAGCAACAAGTTCGTCCGTTTGCTCCGTGTATTTTATATTATAATAGTGGTTTTAGTTCAAGTGACGCTAATGCGACATATATTAATGTGTAGTCAGTGCAATACCCTATCCAGTGAAAATTAAATATCATAAATTGGTCCAGCGGTTTCGTAATAAACAGATAAAATATTTCAAAACATTGTGTATTACCTACCCGGCAAACCGCGAACGTGAGCTCGCTTACAATAATTATCATTGTACGAGTGGATGAGTCACCGTTCGTTGTTGTCGCATCGCAGCGCTGAGACCAGCAGCGGCCGCTCGCTTTTGTACTACTATTCAATCGGTGGCACGGCTTGTATCGCGTATCGCTTGGAGTTTTAGTATTTGGTGTGCAAGAAATGGTATCCACTATGGACATCAGTAAAATATGTTCAGGTTGTCAATGCCAAATATCGGACAACAAATACTTGGCATGTTCTGTGTGTAACCATCCATATGACCTATTATGTGCCAATATTAGCCTGGTGGATTTTGAAACACTTACTACCAATTCTAAGAGATCCTGGGTTTGTGTCGAATGTCGTAGCAAGCTACCGAAGAGTGATAATACTCACACACCAATACGAGGGAGCAGAAATTTTTTGTCAGCGTTTAATGATGAATTCATAAAGGAAGGATATAACAATGTTGCCCTACAAACCAATAGTGGGCATACCAGCGTTCATCAGACTCCTTCCACTCCTCACACGGCACAGGAAATAAATATGTCGACTTCGGTACTCCGTAATATCATTCAAGTGGAACTGCAGAAGAGCACAGAGGCACTTCTTGAACGCATGAAGTATACTGTAAGTAATATTGTACAAGAGCAGGTTTCTATAAAGATGGACGACAATTTAGTTGTTTTGATGGATCACATTGATAAGTTGAACGGAAGAATAGTAGCTTTAGAGACGAAATTAAATTCAAGTAAACCCATAGAGACATCAGTTTCCAATATATCTATGCCACAGTCTAGACCATCGACACCTATCGAGTCTGCTAAGGGAGTTCCTTTGGCATCAGATATGTACGTGACCCCCAGTGACCTGACACAGTCTACGCCACAGCCTAGACCATCGACACCTATCGAGTCTGCTAAGGGAGTTCCTTCGGCATCAGACATGCAAGTGACCACCAGTGACCTGTCACAGTCTCAAAGAGGTATGATAGTAGGAATGGATAAGCAAGCAAGTAGCAAAGTAGTATCGATACCATGCCCTAAGCATAGAGATACGCAAAAAGGAAACCAGAAAAACAGGCGACAAGTTCTGACAACAATGCCAAATGCAGATACTCTGCCCGCTCAACCACCACTACTAAACACACCAATACCCAAAGAAGACGAATGGATTACGGTTCGCAAGAAAAATACTGCCAGGACCGGGATCGCGACAAGTGCTATAAATAACACCAAAACATCAGCGACTAAAGGAACTAACGAAGCCTCCCAAAGAGATATTCAAGATACAAACAGGTCGGAATCTACGAGATTAGAGGAGCGTAGCAAGAATACAAACGTTAGAGAAAGAGAGAACTTACAACAAAAAGTTGTGAAGAAAGGCTTAAACTCTAATAATATGGAAATTCAAGCAATGGAAGTCAAGAAACATCTTCATGTATGGCGGTTGGCTCTAGGAACGTCGGTGGATAGCTTAATGGGACACATAAAGAGAGTATGTGGCCCGGAAGTCAAGGCAAAGATTAACAAGATCAGGCATAAGACTGAACGGGATTATGCCTCTTTTATTATCACTGTCCCACTCAGCGAATATGAGATACTGTGCCAGCCAGAAGTCTGGCCGGTAAATTCAGAGTTCGGGGAGTGGTTCTGGTTTCGGAGACAGACAAATAGGGCAATTGAAGAAAAATAGTACCATAGAGATATACTATCAAAATGCAAGAGGCTTGCGAACAAAATTAGATCAAATTTACAGTAGCATAGAATCCTCAGGCGCCGATCTATTTGCAATCACAGAGACTGGTTGTATAGAGTCCATACATGATGCAGAGATAGTACCTCCAGGATTCCAAATCTTAAGATGTGACCGAGCGGACGGGCGGAAGCAGGGTGGTGTATTCCTAGCAGCGTCGCACCGACTTGAGGTACGAAGAGTGAAGATCCCGGATGGCGTTAATATTGATGACTGTGCCTTCGAATTAGTAGGCGCGACAGTGTTTGTTAAAAACAAGTTTTTATTTTTTTGTTGTGTTGTATATATTCCACCTGATAGTACAGAAAATGATTATATGATTTTATTTAGAATTATTGAAAAATGGTGTGTAAATTATAAGTCCAGTATAGTTATAGGAGATTTTAATTTATATTCATGTAATGACAACGTTATTAACTATTTTGAATGTTTTGTAGCCTTTTGCGAATTCGCTCAGAAGAATGAAGTGAGAAATTGCAATGACAGGGTGTTGGATTTAGTATTAGTCTCCTTAGACATGCATGAAGTGCAGGTATGCGTGGCCGACGAGGCTTTAGTAGGAATAGATAGACAACACCCGCCACTTGCAGTAACAGTTCACCAGAATCTTGCCGCGCGACCAGAATCCGGCTCCGGGCAGCCACCATTGTTTCAGCCGACCACACTGCATAGCTGGAATTTTTATAAAGCAAACTACCATGCATTGTACTCATCAATAGCAGCCGCTGATTGGAGCGCTCTATATCTGATCAAGGAGCCAGAGGAAGCTTTAGATTGTTTCTATACTACCATAAATGACATACTGAACGAATGTGTACCTAAGAAACGGACAGTAAAAGTAAAGTCAAGATATAGTTACCCGAGGTGGTATACGGCAGATATCATTCGGGGAATCAAACATAAGGCGAGGCTGCATAAATTGTATAAGAAGAGTGGGTCGAAAGAAGACTACCAGGCTTTTTCAGAATGTAGAGCTATGATAAAAGAAATGATAAGCACAGCGCATGATCATCACTTGGAGCGAGTGCAGAGCCGGCTAGCAGATGACCCAAAATCATTCTGGGATTACATTAGAGCAAAACGGGGTGCGGTAGACAGGAAAAAAATTACCAAAGATGGAAGCACACTTTCAGATCCAGAATGTGCAGAGGAATTCGCTAAGTTTTTTCAGGCGGTTTATGGCACAGCTACCGCAGCCTTGAGCGTGGGCGAGGCTGAGGCGGCGAGCCGTGCTGGCAGTGCGCGCGTCCACGTTCCATGGCTCACAGAGGCAGAAGTGCGGGTGGCACTCGCAAGGCTGAAACCCAAACAATCTGCGGGACCGGACGGTATTCCAGTATTTGTAATGAGAGACTGTCGTCGGGTCTTGGCTGAGCCACTTAGGTATTTATTTAACGTCTGTCTGGAGGTGTCATATTTCCCCGCACGATGGAGGGTTACCCGGGTGATACCAATACCTAAAGGTGTTGCCGGCACCGAGATAAGCGGATTCAGACCCGTAGCGATACTTTCAACTCCAGCAAAAGTGTTCGAGTCGGCAGTTCAGCGCAGTATGCAGCAACAAATGTCAGCCCATCTCTCGGACTCTCAGCACGGGTTCCGACCGGCTCGCAGCACAACCAGCAATCTCCTGAACTCCATGGCTTACATGATCCCTAATGTAGACTCAGGGGTTCAAGTCGACGTCACCTACTTCGATTTCAAAAAAGCATTCGATCTAGTCGATAATGACATCCTACTTACAAAGTTGGCGACGATCGGCTGCACAACCAAACTGCTTCAGTTATTCGCGAGCTACATGAAAGACAGGCAACAGTATGTCGAGTACGCGGGATACAAATCGCAACCGTATTACACGAGGACAGGAGTAAGCCAAGGTAGTAATTTGGGGCCGCTAGAATTTATCGTAATGATCAACGACCTGCCGGAAGTCATCACAGAGGCCAGATGTCTATTATTTGCGGACGATCTCAAATTAATCTTGCCAATAAAAGAGGAGGGAGACTGCGCACGTCTTCAAAAAGACGTGGATAAGGTAGTCGAGTGGTGTCAGAGGAACAAATTGCAGTTTAATGTGGAGAAATGTTCCGTAATAACATTCAGTAGAGCAACTGCACCACTCAAATACAACTACAAGATTGGGGAAACGCAGTTGAGACGAGTAGAATCAGTCAGGGATCTTGGGGTTTGCTTAGATTCGGATTTGAGGTTTAGAGCACATATAGTTGATGTTTGCAAAAAGGCGTATAGAAATCTAGGTTTTATTTTACGCCGAGCGAACGGTTTTAAGAACTATAAGGCCTTAACAGCAATGTATGAGGCACTGGTAAGAAGCCAGCTGGAGAGCGCGGCCTCGGTATGGGCTCCTAGTGAAGCTAAATACAGTTTAATGTTGGAGCGCATTCAGAACAAGTTCACTAGATACCTGTACTGGAAGAGATATGGCGTCTACCCGTTCTACCCCTTGATGTACCCAACTTTGTTCGTTTTGGGCATGGTTGGTTACAACAAGTTGGGAATAAGAAGGCATGTGGCGCTTTCGATCTATGTGGTTAAGGTGTTCCGGGGCATCATGACCAATCCGACCATCTTAGAAATGATGAGGCTAAGTGTGCCAGATGAGTACGTGGGGCGGCGCAAGCAGCCACCTTTGTTCGAGGTTCCTCGCGGAAGAACTAACCTGCTCAACAAAGCACCACTGACGACCACCATACGAGCTCTAAATCGGGTGGCGGAAAACATTGACATATTCTACTGTTCGCTGAGCGAGTTCGTAGGGGCTGCATTATATTATTTTTGTTATTGTAAGGCTGACTAAATGTGTAATTAATTAATTGTTATTATGAATGTTTTATATATTGATGATTTAACTACTCTATTGTATTAGGAAATAACCTGTAAGGATAGATGTATTGTTTTAATAATAAATAAATAAAAAAAAAAAAAAAAAGTTGCATCAAATTACACAATTATTTGCACGTATCGTCCACCAAGTTTTAAAAATCCTAGTCAATATTTAGACTCTATGGACATTGTCTTGGAAGGCATCACTTCGAGTAACCTAATACGTACAGGGGACGTTAACTTGGATATAATATCTAGTAATCTATCACATTACGCACAGAAATATTTAAACTTGATGGCAATGGAATGTGGCGTGTGTGTCTTGATGGCAAGCAATGGAATGGATGGCAATGGAATACGGCAAGGCATTAATAGACCTACTAGGTTCACTACATGTCTAGATCATATTATGGTAAAAAGTGACCATGCTTGGAAAACGTTTGTGTTTGAACAGAATCTTACTGACCATTCTCCAATCATGCTTTATATAAATAACGCCATGATATCAATAAAATCAGTAATTTATAATAAAATGATAATTAATTATGAAGGCATCAGAAAAACTCTACAAAAAGAAACCTGGCAGAATTTGTATCTTACTGATAATGTGAATATAGCTACTGAATTGTTTACGGCAAAATTACTCTCTGTTATTGATACATATACACAAATCAGGAAAATTTCGAAAAAAAACCAACCTCTTAAACCATGGATTTCAGTAGGAATAGTCAGGTCAATAAGGAAGAGAGATAAACTACATATGAAATTAAAAAAAAACACCAGATAATCAAAATCTTGAAAAAAGGTATAGTCAGTATAGAAATATTTGTAATAAAATTATCAAAAAACTTAAAATATAGCTACTGAATTATTTACGGCAAAATTACTCTCTGTTATTGATACATATACACAAATCAGGAAAATATCGAAAAAAAAACCAACCTCATTAAACTATGGATTTCAGTAGGAATAGTCAGGTCAATAAGGAAGAGAGATAAACTACATATGAAATTAAAAAAAACACCAGATAATCAAAATCTTGAAAAAATGTATAGTCAGTATAGAAATATTTGTAATAAATTATCAAAAAACTTAAATTAGAATATTATAAAGATAAATTCAACAAAAGTAAAGGCAATACGAAGGAAACGTGGAAAATTATTAAGGAAGTATACAATATTAAACAAGCTAAAACACCATGTGATTTACTTGGTATAAATAACAATCCAAGTCAGTCACTTAATGACGTTAATTTATATTTTACATCAGTGAGCGCAACACTTGCTAATCATACACTCCAAAAAATGAATACCACCGAACACGAACTGGCTATATTAGGCAGAAGTAAGTTTTGAAACAGGCACATTTCCAGATGCTTTTAAAAAAGCTATTGTATGTCCGGTATTTAAACAAGGAGTTAAAAACAATCCAACTAATTATAGACCCATTGCTCTACTTTCGACTCTATCTAAAATTATAGAAAAACTTGTTAAGAAGAGAGTTATGCAGTATCTGGAGAAAAATAACCTATTAAGTAATAACCAGTACGGCTTTAAAGAAGGAAGGTCGACTGACGATGCCGTTTTGACACTCACTACAAAAATATCGTCCTATTTCGATGATGGGGATAAGTGCGTAGGTATTTTTCTAGACCTCCAGAAGGCGTTCGACACCGTCTCCATCCCAATCCTCCTCACAAGGTTAGAAAATGTGGGTATCAGAGGCTTGGGCTATGATTGGTTCAAAAGTTACCTCACTAACAGATTGCAACAAGTCCGGGTGGATGGGTATGTTAGTGACAGCTTAGTTTGCAACTACGGGGTACCACAAGGTAGTGGGGGTAGCACATGGCACTCGGACCTACGCTTTTCCTTATCTATATTAATGAACTTTGTTGTACTACCTTGCCTGGTCTAGATGTACTGATGTTCGCGGATGACACTGTATTTCTAGCACATGATAGAACATGGGAAAAAGTCACTTACTTGAAAATAATATCAAATATTTTAAAAGTATTTTAAGAAAACATTTAATTAATTATTTAATAAAACACTTAAAAAATCTTTATAAAAATGATATATATCTAGTGACAATTCCGCCTAATTTCCTATTAAGCCGACGTGACGTCACAAACGCCACGCAGCCAAACCGGAAGAGTATTAATATATAATTGTCACTAGATATATATCATTTTTGTAAAGATTTTTTAAGTGTTTTATTAAATAATTAATTAAATGTTTTCTTAAAATACTTTTAAAATATTTGTTATTATTAAAAATGGATTTCCGCAAAGTAACGCCTGAATTTATTCATTGTCACTTACTTGGCTGAAGAATGTCTTGCTTTGGTAACGCAGTGGCTTGAAAATAGTCTCCTATCATTAAATACTTCCAAAACAATGCTTATGTGCTATAGTATAACAAACGCAGGAACGGCCCCAACTGATTTAAACGTAAAGATACATACTTTCCCATGTAATCGTGGCAATCGTCCCATCCAATGTATAGCTGCTCAATTTTGACCCGTGTTTCATCAATTAAGTACTTAGGAGTACACATAGATGATAAGCTTAACTGGACTATCCAGATTGCATCCTTGGCATCCAGAATGAGGAAACTTATTTATGTTTTTAAGTCGTTGAGAGCAGTGGCTGATTCAAAATTAGTAATCCAAACATACAGAGCTATACTGAGTGCCTTATTCGATACTGTATATGTGCATGGGGCAGTGCTGCAAAAACACACCTCATAACGGCTGAACGAGTACAAAGAGCAGTTCTTAAAGTAATGCTTTATTTATCATATCGACATCCTACCACAACATTGTATGAAGAAGAGGAAGAAGTTTAAGGCGTTACCATAGGAAAATAGCTTCTCATTTACCTCAACTAACAAAACGAATTTATAAATGCCCTGTACCTATCACTTCTACTGTGTATTTGGCCAGAAAAAATACTGTGTCATGGCTGCACATCTATACAACAAATTAAATAAAGAATGAAAGGTTAAAAACTATAGTAATAATGAAATTAAAAAAGTAATTCTTACCTGGTTAAGAAAATATGACTATGAAGCCGTTGAAAAGTTATTTACTGAGTTTTATATATAATTATCAGTTGAGATAATATTTTTATTTGTAATATCACTTATTAATTCATACCTAATATCTTTACAATAAAATAATAATATAAAATATTCAAACACTCGCTATAGTTAAGTTAATCATACTTTTCCTTAAACACATATTTATAATCACATATACTAACAATTGCAAACACACACAATACACTACAATCTCACTTTCACTCATAAACTTCACTTACACATACACACTTTACTTTCCTACAGCGCCAAGTAAATATTATAAGCACCGGATAGTTAATATAAGACGTAAGTGCCAGTGTCATAACTATTATGGGAGATGCCTATGTTTCCTGAAATACAGCTGACGCTAGTTCGGGAACCTATGGATTCATATTTACTTTGTACCTTATATAACTTGTGTCAATAAAAACTATTTGTATTTGTAACTCCGATCATTCCCTTCTTTTATTGAATAAAGAGACTTGATTAAAGGTACTTACTGTTTAAAATGATACTTAACTGTTTACATTCAGTTGTTTTACCAATACGTACATGGAAAATGTATCAATGTAAAGAATAAGATTAGATTCGACGAATGCCGTTATTTACAATAATTAACGGCATATTAGGTTTGGAAAAGGTCTTTGTAATAATAACAAAGCACTTGTATGGATGAATAAAGATATGTGTTTGGATCAATTAAGTAAAATTGTAACCGTCATTACTCTCAATTCTAATTTTCGGGTAGTGGGAATGACACTTCCTCGTAGTGTTGCCAGTTTATCGCACTTTACAGTATTTGAAATGTAATTAGAATAGTTTTTACAATTTTAAATCAATAAGTATTTGTGTTCTTCTTCCTTTTAATATTAGATTTTAATTTTCTAAACACGATTCAAAGCAGTATCATCTAGGCAAATATCAAAATTTACTATTTTTTTAGAGACAGGGAATTGAGTCTCTTTTTTAGTTAAACGGACCGAAAGAAATGCTTTTTTTTTTCTAACTAGTATTTTAAAAGCACTTCTTTTGGTCAGACGAAGTCCAGTTGACTAGATGACACATCGTCTTCTATGGGGGTTATAAATAATGAATCAGAGCACAAAATTAGCATACCATCTTTGTGGCCAAGGAAGGCTAAGATGCGAGGTGCTTATAACTGAGACAGGTACGATTCCCTTATGCATGATGAACGAGCATTACCAGCTGGGAAGAAACAAATGTTTGAAAAATTATTTTGTATGTTGGATCAATTTTGTTTTACATTTTATTTTATAACAAGCTATGAGGTTAAATTAAACCGGCTTACCATATATAGGTATAGGCATATATACTTATATAGCACGCATGGAAATCTAGGAAAAGATAAAAAAGTTGCGGAGGCTTTGGGAATATTATAAGTGAAGATATATTTTCGAGAACAGGATTCTGGGTAATTAAATTGCAACACTTGCCGATGGCATATAATATATACCTACACAGCTGATGGTAACCAGTATAGTGGGATCAATCTTGAATCACAGAAAATGCTGAATAATCTGAACCGACTTCCAAACCGAAAGGAAAGAGATAGCATATGGAAATCGGATCGAATAAGTGAGAGAATCAGTCTTAGAGCGTTAAAAATCATCCGTTTTTTTTCTACCGACTTCAAATAAAAGGAGGAGTTACCCAATTCTTCCTTTTTTGTTACCTCAGAACTTTTTACTGCGTGAACTGATTTTGATGATTCTTTTTTATTTGAAAGCTGATGCTTGACGTGTGGTTCCATTTAAATTTCATCAAAATCGGTCAAGCCATTTTTGAGTTACACTCTAATAACTGAAAAGTATTTTCCTATCTTGATGATACAGTCATTGACAGTAAATGGCAATCGATCCCATAAGTAGCAAGGGTCACTAAAAGGGGTGAAATATATACCATGTTTCACCCTAATATAATACCAAAAAAAAAAGGAACCGACCTAAACACTCAAACGTGTGTGTTATTCTGATAGTAGGTACTTTTGAACCATCATGGTACTGACTTCAACATGTTATCTCACACATTTGAGTGCTGAAGTCGGTTCCATTTTTTTATATATTTTTTTTGTATATACCAGGTGGGGCAAAAGTTATCACGCTATTGGAAAACCTTATATCTAACTTTTGCAAATGGCGCCCAATGTCAATTCAGTTTTGACATTTTGTAAAGTAAATAAACGCAGAATACAAATCGACATAACATTAATAATTTTACTCCAAAAGAACGCGAAATAATTGTTACCGGAAATAATTTCCGGGTTGCTTATTCACTCGTGTTGGTGATTTGTACTGGCCGGCCAGATCACCAGATTTAACCGCCCTAGACTTCTTTTTATGTGTTTTTTGACAGACTCTTAATTCGCCAAGAATGCGAGAACCTTACAGGAACATGAGACTTAATAACTATGTGTCAAGGTGACGGACGCAGTGCAATTCGTGACTTGTGACGAAAATGCATCTGTTATAGGCAGAGGATACCGCTTAACATCAGGTGGGCCTCGTGCTTGTTCCGTCACAATAACATTAAAAAAAAAACCTGTCGCCCGATGTTCTGGCAAGAGTGATGGAAAATGCCATAAAACGAGCTCGTATGGTCATAAACTCTGGTGGCAGCCACTTGGCCGATTTCATTTTCTCAACTTGATGGAATAAATTCTAACAAATTTCTCAAACAGAATCAAAGTTTTAAATTTAAAAAATTACAGCAAAGCATTGGCGAACACTTTTGCCCCACCTGTATTTTCAAAGTCCATATTTTGGATATTAGATAGCTTAGGTAATCAATCTTACTTCTGTCTTCTAATCTTAAAATTTTTCTATCTAGGTAATACTAAAGTCCCAACTCACCTAATGCTGTCGACAGTCGTAAGAAATCTAATGAGTACATCAGTAATTCGTCACATAAATACTATTGGCACCAAGATTATCATGACTTTTAATCACGGAATTGTTAAATTGTATGTTATATCATAGACAAATTTGTCTATGTTTATCTAAATATACGGTAAGTGTGTACAATGCTGCATGATTCGTGACAGTTCGTGTTATTGTTTTATTGCTGTTAACTTAGTTGTTATCCAAGTACGCCCTTTTTTCTAGATCTTAAGGGTGAACTGGCCGGCCCGTTCTCCATACAAACGTCGTAGGGTGATGACTCCCTTATTTGAGGATTGAGGTCTAAAACAAAACATAATGCCAATTGATATCGTCATTATCTAAGCTTGCATGATGCCAAAATTTTAATAAAATAATTAATTTGAGAATTATGAGCCTCGAAACATTTTCATATAAAGTTTTCGAGGCTTAACTTACAAATTGATTATCTTTTTAAAATTTTGGCATCATACAAGCCTAGATAATGACGATATCAATCGGTATTATGCTTAAGTCTGGACTTAAAATCTCAAATAAGGGAGTGATCACCCTACGGCGTTTGTATGGAGAAGTGACCGGCCAGTTCAACCTTAAGAGGCCTTTTACATTTTGCAGCCCTCTCACTCGCACTTTGGAGTATGCGTAACTAAAGTGTGCAAAAAAAGAAACGAAACCTTCTTCCATCACTGATAAGTATAAAATGACTTGTGGATGTCGGACCATGATAATGTGAGGTCAGTGTTCTGTATCGGCATGAAAGGACTTCGACAAGTTAACCCTCCGTCCCCCAAGGCAAAGCCGTAGATAGAAACTAATAATTTCTATGAAGTAACATTATACCTGTTAAAGTAAGAATTTGTTATATGCTTTAGTGTCTTAATTTCGACTACCACTGTATGGCAGTCGTGGCCGAGTGGTTAAGGCGTCTGACTCGAAATCAGATTCCCTCTGGGAGCGTAGGTTCGAATCCTACCGGCTGCGGAACTTTTTGTGATTGGATTTATGTTTCTGTTATATTTTAGAACGTACTACATACTATTAATATAATTATTATATATTATAGATACTAATATTATATCATACTTTTTTTTAATTACTATTCAATTTAATAGTATGTATGTGTTGTTTTATTTAGATCGACGATGTGTCGTACGTATTGCCACTTCTACTATCATATGTTTTCAGCTATTTGTCAGCTATCATATATTTTATAACCTTGTTAGTTTTATTGGTCGTCGAGCTGATACGTAATACCATTGACATAAAATACTTTTGTCTATGATAATATTATTATCGCTAGAATAAAAAAATAACTACAAAATAAAAAGTAAACTGTTCATCAAAAAGAGTCTATCAGGGGACACCCGGGTTTGAACCGGGGACCTCTCGATCTGCAGTCGAATGCTCTACCACTGAGCTATATCCCCATGTTCAAGAAACTCGAAAATAAGAAATATATTCACAAACGTGTATCATTTGTAAATTTCATCATTATTGGTTCCATGTTGCTGTTGCGATATGAGCAACTTCATGAACACGCTGCCAACTAGCAGTGCACTAGAGCAGTAATTGGACTGCCTGTGGCCGAGCGATGGCCTGTAGATTGCCTAAATAATAACGTTGTAGTAGCTGTAGTAAAAGTAAGGTACACAATTACACATAATGAGCGTCAGCTCCATAGCGTGGTGACAGTTTAGAGCTCAAAGTTAAACTTATTACAGTAAATATTTAATTTGATAAATTAGAGCATATTACTTAACTTGCAAAGTAACATATTACTCTTATAGCCATGAGGTCTATTAACATGTGCCTCTCTCATTGAGTACAGAAGTACAGAAGGCGCTGATGCCCACCTTTTGGTATATATAGCCCTTCATTTCCCCATTCGGGTATTTAATCAACGGATTGATATTTGGAATTAAAAGAGTATACTTACTCATACCTCAGCGCTTTGTGGTTGTTGGAACGAATTATTCCTTTAACGATTTTAATAATTATTGTGTCTGGCCAAAAGTTTACCATAACTTTGTAGCGACTTACAACAAGCATTTCAAGAATTATAGGTAAGTAACATGTTTATTCTATAGGAAATGAATTACCAAATATTATTAAAATGGCTTATTCCAGAAATCCCCTTAGCAAATCCCCTGCGAAGGGGATTTCTGGACTTTTTGTCCAGAAATCCCCTGCGCGTCGTCTTTGAATGTTGGAAGGGGATAAAATATACAATAACATATGAAAAATATAATGTAGTGCATGACAATTTCGCCAAAAATAAAAAATAATTTTCCCGCTAAGCCTAATGTCATAAACAGGTGGTTTTGACTCTTCGAGCGCACATATGAGAAAAACCTTAGCAGGAAAATTAGGCGGAATTGTTCCTTCCGAAATTAGATATGATTATATATATATTCTGTTTTTCTAAAATATTGAATAAAACAGGAACATATTTGTTGAAATTAAGTATGGATTTCTGCACAGTATGAATAGGTTTATTATAAACCTAGGGTGTATTATTTATGACTTGAAAGTCTATATAGATAGACCTACTTTGATATTATCAGGGCGAGCGATGCGAGCCCTATCACTATCCCACAAATAGACCATTTAGTGGCACACTTTACTGAAAAACTATCACGCATATAGATTTGTGCTTTAATATAGTAATTTAACTTAATATATGTAAAAAAAAAACATATTTTATAACCATTAAAAAAAAGAACAAACAATTTTACTAAACTATTAACGCCATCTGTTAGAAAACCAAAGAGTTAACATCGCTGCAACAACTAAACTACATCATAGTTAATCTACTCAATACTAGATGACGTATAAACGTGAGCCCTCACTAAACTAGACTTTTTGCTAGTTTAGCAGAAAGTAACAATCATCGACAGAAATACCGTGATGTTAGTTAACAAAGCCCAGCAGGTAAGAGACACATAATATACCACAAGCTAATAAGTCTTATAAAACAACTTACATTGTGCGCCATCTAGGGTCGAGTAGCGTCGACGTGAATTCAATTTGAAACTGAATAATAAAATTGACTGTTTCAAATGTAATTCGATGTAACTGCAAAATAACTTTTTCATTATCATTAAATTTATTAAGTGTATTAGCATACAACAGAACTGCGGCCATTGACGAAGATATGCCGTAAATAAAATGCTTTGTATCCGACTGTTATGGTCCTGGGGTATGTGGATTATAGATAGGGAGTGCCGGATTAGACCAGTGAGGAATTTACCACGGCTCAACCTTATACAGTTTGACCACAGAGAAAGTGTTGTTACCCTATAATGCACAATATAAAAGCTAATCAGCCATCCATGTTGTATACTTAATTAGTCAACAGTCAATATACATTTATTCGTAGATACACGTTAAAAAGGTTATGAATATGTTATAACTTATATCTAAGTAAATTTGTACAGAAATTATATATATAAAAATAATTAGAAACGTTAATACATACATAAAAAATATTGAAAATGATTATCTTACAGAACTGTTCACTGTCTATTATTTTATAAATAAGTAGTTTAATGTATATTTCTTTAATTATTATTTAGTAAATATTTATTTCATATATATATATATATATATATATATATATATCTAAGAATATTTCTAACTATGATACAGTATATAAAAAAAGGAAGGGACTGAATCTCACGACACAGGTCATCCTAGTGTGAGATTCAGTGATCATCAATAGACTTATTTTTTTCCTATAAATACTATATTCTAATGTAATATTTCCATTTTATTGTGTAAGTTAGCCTAAGTTATTTTTTCATAATAAACATTATTATAATTATCAAATTATTACTAAATAATCAAAGATACATGTTTAAACATATTGAAATTCGGCTCTTTCATTCAATATAACAAATCCATCGTAGTAATAAAAATTTTGCTCGATAAGTCAGCATTTCAATAAGCGTTCAAGCTTTTTGCCTTTATCGCGTGTTTTGTTTGGCAACCTGTTTAATGTTTAAAACGGTCGGACCCATGACATGCGCCAACTTGGCAGATGTGGTTAACGTTCGGGACAAAGATGATAATTTTTCCCCTACTTCGTGTACAATACGAGTGTGTGTCTCCTTACAATTACATACCTACATAACTTAACTTTTTTTTTTTTTTAATGGCGGTATGCCTTTATTAACCAAATACTACAAACTATATACAACACTACAGCTATTGCTATATACTATATACTACAAACTATATACAACACTACAATAAAAGCATTTGGACTCATAGGGAGTCCAAATGCTCTAGCCCACTATCAGTTGGCAGCGTGCCCAGCATGCTGGCAGCATTGCCCCGTTGAATTGCAATGCTTATTAACTTAACTTGTTTGCGATATAATCTATGTGAACGCCTGCACAATTTAAATTCTAATCTAATCCCACTAAAACTTTGCCTTTACATATCTTCAGGCGCTTTTCCTTGAACAAAATATAATAAGAACTATATTTCTGAACCCGATTTACGAACGAAATTAATGCCGAACTACTTGAAAGAAGCAATTTAGCAATTATAGTGACATATTACTTTTTAAAGCGCTCGTAGCGAAGTTTGCTTAGCCGTTCTGAATCGATCAGCCGCGGGATGGGTGACCGCTAGTGACATTACCTACTGAGCGCTTTCGTGCTCCGGAGGGCACGCTAAGCCGTCGGTCCCGGTTGTTGTCTTACGATGGCAGTCGTTACAGCATGGTGGTAGAGCATTTTGCGAATGACCGCCTGGCTAGCTACCACCCTCAAGTAGAAAATCTGTCAGCACCTAACGGTGTGCTCCGGCAGCTGTCCTTGAGAGCCAGTACTTCTAGGTTAGCCTGAACAACATCACGTCATCACTTACCATCAGGTGAGATAATAGTCAAAGGCAAACATATCAGCAATAAAAAAAAATATGCCATTACAACGTCATGGATAACTTGGGTTTGTGACATTGAACTTGTAAAACAACGGGAGAAACGGCACTAGTACTACCTCTCTTCTCGAACATGGCAATGTTTCCTGAATCCTGATTGAGTTGAGTCTCAGACTCAGTAGTCAAGATTCAAGATCCTTTTTTGCTTCCATACAGTACAAGATGTTATAAACGTAGGTATAGGTACTTAGTCCGATGGACCTTGTCAGACACGGCAACATTAGAAGAGAGGAGGACGCAATATTCAATAATTTACCAAATCATTTTACATTAAAATATTCATCTACTGAGTAATATGCCTTAGAACAACTTTAAACGGTTTAAATCGCGTATATTTATTATTATTTTTGTTCCGACGTTTCAAACACTGTGCAGTCATCGTGGTCACAGGGTGACAGTCACCCAAAGTTGTTTAATTACTATGTGTAATAATCGCGAAAACCTAAGACAACAATATGCCTTAGAGATAAGATGTTGTTTTAATTTTGTATTAAATTTAATGTCCTCACTTTCATACTTTAATTCTGTTGGTAATTTATTATAGACTACTATTGACATAGGTAGAGTGCTGGAAGAGTGCATTTCCAAACTGCATTTATGAAGATTTAGAAGTCAGTAGTCAGCAGTGCGTACAGTCCCACCAACTTATCTGTTCAGGCGGCAGAAAAAAGAACTACAACATTCCTTCAAATTGTGACAGTTTGTAGTTGATTTCCTTGACCAGCAGCGCCCTCGCAAACTGCACGGGGGGCGTTCAGAACCTCGGTTAGAGCGCAATCGGAGTGCACTCGGAGTGCAACTTTTCACTCTAACGTCGTTCACAACCTTCGAGTAGACCGCAACTTTTTAACTATCAAAAACGGTCGTTAAAAGGTTGAATCTTTAACTGACATGACCTTGACATTTCTTGATGAGAGTATTATAGGCACTCTTTTGTATTTTGCAGGTAACGGTAGTTATTGCTTTTCAAACATCATAAAACTTCTATATATTTTACTAGTTCCCCGCCAAAAATCAATATTTGAGGTTATAAAACAACTGAGTCGTTCCAAACCTTCGAGTAAGTTAAGGCAACCGACAACTACACTCTGAGCCTTGGAACGCGGCCCTGTTAAGTTGGTGGTACTATGTGTGCGTCTACTGCATGCTTGTCTTCCTGTCTTTGTCATTAATTAAAGTGTTTCATTTACAATGGAAGTGTAGCTGTGTGCATTATATGCTTGTGTTCAATTTCCTCCACATTATATTGACGATATCCTTTTTTCATTTAAATCGATGGTTAGTGGCCAGAAATTTACATCACTACCGGCACCGCTCCTCAAATCAAATCAGTGTACAAACTTGGGAAGTCATGGAGCAAGTTGCTATATAATTATTTAATACATATATAGTACCACCAACTTAACTGTGCAGTTCACGAGGGCGCTACTGGTCAAGGAAATCAACTACAGACTGTCACAATTTGAGGGAAAGTTTTAGTTCTTTTTTCTGCCACCTGAACAGAAAGGTTGGTGGGACTTTACATTTCATCTTAACCTTATTATATGTATTTACGTTATTATTGTAGTATAACATGCTACCTATAAATTTTTAATAATGTTTTATACCGCAAGAGGTTCGTGGCGGTACACCTTCCATAGTCCGATACATTCGTTTATCCGATACCACATTGCAAAACGTTTGAAGCAAAACTCATCGGTGTCATCATTATGCATTATATATAAGTAACAAATTATAGGTACCTAACTACCTACCCATCAATTCTTGATTTAATACCCTCACAGAAAAACACCACATTCAACCAGCCGTCACCAAAATCAAATAAAAAAATATTTATTTCGGACACAAAATCCATACCGGACACAAAATCCATAGCAAAACTAAGCTAGTAAACTGATACTAAACCAAGTAATACATACATTATTTAATCCTACCCGTGACTACGCTAACCCAATGTTTTTGGATTGGGCAGTCTGCCGGGCAGCAATAATTTGCAAAATACTGTTAGAATTAGAACTACCACGCAGACGATGGAACAATGAAGCAATCTTTTTTCTTATGATTACATGGAATCCGTCTACTCCAGCACTCGCAAACATCCCGGATGCACTGCAATGGCACGGGCAAATGGTGGCAAATGGCAGTCCTAACAGTATTCTTTATTATACAGCATATAAATAAATATACAGCACTCTCAGGGCGTTGTAAGTTCGTTGTGTAAACTTCACCCCAGAGATTTCTCGAGTAGAATAATTGACAGTTTTAACCTTCAGGGGTCGTATCTTACATCTTCGAGAATATTATTATGTAATTAATTAATCTGTAAGGCTATCTCTAGGAACATTTTCAAAAATAGCCTTTTGTTTTGACGACTCATTTCACCGGGCTAAAGGTATTCTGAATGTAGTATTATTATATGTTCTATGGAATGGCGTCAATAAGAAACACAATTACAAAAGAATACTTATCCAAAAAATCGACTGTATGTCGTAGACTGCAACATATCACACAATATCTTAATTTATTTGTACGTTGGTCGGTACAATGAGAGATACTATACTATATAACATACATATATAAACAGGCTCTTATAGATGTGTACATTAATTTCGTGCGTCTAAATATCGCCTCCGTGGCGCAATTGGTTAGCGCGTTCGGCTGTTAACCGAAAGGTTGGTGGTTCAAGCCCACCCGGGGGCGTTCTTTTTGCAACCTTTTTATTTTGCTTTCAATACTTTACTATGATATGAGAAGAAGAAAGACTACGTGTAGAATATAATGTGCATATGGTACCTATATAATATTGTCTTGTTATTGTAATGTCAATTATTTATTTAAGAGCAATCATCATATCACATCATGGTCTCTAAAAAGGCTAGGTCAAAGAAAATTGTTAAAGCGAGTCCTTTGCATATCTTCCCGCGTGCTACTTCTCTACTCGTAAAATGAAGTCCAGGCTATCATCATCATCAGCCGGAAGACGTCCAGTATTGAATAAAGGCCTCCCCCATAGAACGCCACAAAGAACGGCTATTAGCCGCTTGTAACCGCATTGGCTACCCGCGACTTTAACGATGTCGTCAGTCCACCTAGTGGGGGACCAACCAACTCTACGTCTTCCGGTGTAGTGTGGTAACCACTCTCGTGTCCAGGTTCATGGTTCAGGTTCCATGCTCATATCAAAATATATACTAATGCGTCAAAGCTATGTAATAAAAACTGTACAAAGACTGCTTGTTCACTTAGTAAATGCTTTTGTGATAAAATTTTCGTATGAGGAAACAGAAAGTCTTATATTATATTCTGTCACACTAACGCACCCTTCCACACACACATTTATATACACTTCTTATGTCTACTTTTAGCGATATTATTATGTAATTTTAATTCATTCCAACTGTAGTTCGGTGTAAAGTAAAATTTTACTACTTGGAATATCTACTTTCATTAGATTCACTATGGAAAATAAATATTTATTATCGTTTACCGTGTAGGTACGAATTGCATAAGCCGGATTATCCACCGCTTCCCCAAGGGGAGGTTTGCCATAATCCCAGGCTTGGCAAGCCTCTTGGGAATATAGCAGTTTAAGATATTAGTTCCTCAGAAGGCACTGCTGCTCACCTTCCGGTATTTTAACTATAGTCGCCTCTTGCGTCACCCACAGGTAGTAATGGCATACGTTCTCGAAATATTGCCATTATGTGCTTAAGGCAAGTGTGACTAAATCTTCCTGTAAACAATTTCTAACCATACGATTCAGAGCAATAAATAGTGTGTCAGAGCAATTGGGTAGGTCTCTTTCTGCATTTTTATATCGGTATTTTAACTCTTACTCTTTCTGCATTTAACCGGTAAAGGGTAGTTATTGACATAATGCAGCAACTGTCTCGGAATTACGCCAGTGCTGGAAAGAATAGTATTATTGTGGTAAGGTTATCGTGAAAGAGACGTGAGATGAGGATGAAAAAGAGGTGTACTGAGGCCAGCTTATAATAAACACAATTAGCATAATTATTATAATTAGATATTTATAATATTTTAATATTTTTTATATGTATAAGGTAAGTAATGTGAGAGAAGGTGAGTAACTTAGCAATAAGTAATCGTCCCAATTAATCAGAATTTTTCTAGGACTTATATTTGAAGTGGTCTTTAATAATAATAATAAGAATATCATTCTCATTCATAATACGGACCGTACAGTTCCCGGCTTAGAATTATTTATTTATTTATAGCTGATAGCTTTTACCACTTTGTCACCGGATTCTAAATGACGATCTGGTAGAATTTAACCTTGAATTACTGGTTCTCAAGGATAGCCGCCCGAAAACACCATTGGGTGGTTGGCGACAGATTTTCTCCTTGAGGCGGGAATTCGCAAAGTGCCCATGCAAAACAAAGACTTATGGAAATAATGAGGCAAATGAAGCATCATGCCACCAACTCACGGTGTTGCTGCATATTGGACGCACAACAGGGCTTCTGCATTACAAGAGAGTTAGGGGGTACTGCCAACAGTGCCATCTAGATAATTCTCAAAGAGGGTTGTGGTCAGGCAGGCAGCCGGCTGTAACAGAAACCAAGTCTTTTTAACCGACTTCAACCGACTTCTAAACGAGGAGGAAGTTCTTGATTCGATTGTTTTTTTTTTGTATAATTCTTACTCGATTAAGTACACAAACAATTATGAGCTGAAATTGATGATTAATTTTTCTTTGGGTAGAGTAGATATACGTCCAAGTTGGTCTCATGTGAATTTCATTAAAATTAGTTGAAAAGTTTTTTTTCAAGTTTTAACCAATTAACTGAAAATAATATTGCAATTGCAACTCATGTTGATGGTGGGGCTCGGTAAAATTTAGACCAAATTTGAAATGTTCTGGAAGTTCTCTAAGTCCCAGTTTTTGTACTATATATATACCTAAACAGACATACTGACATGTTTGATGAATGCAATTCGAGTAAAGGAAGCAACAGTTATGCAAAAATAACCGGTGCTATCTTTGGGTCTCTGCCTATGGGTAATTCGCCAAAAAAAATATTTTTTGCCTAATTTCCTTGGCATGTTTTTTTTTGCTAATTACTTATCATTTAGGTTGTTGATTATATAAATGAGTAAAAACAGTATTCATTTCTGTAAAAGGGGTATCACAAAACATTCCTGAAAAAAAGTTATAAGGTCATGAAATTTTAAACAGTCAAGGAAATTAGTAAGGTCCCAGGGAAATTAGAAAACTATTGCAAGGAAATTATAGGTTGCCACGGAAATCAGTATTATGTTATATTAATTACACTATTTATTTTCTTAAAAGAAATGTTAAGTATAAAACAAAATATTTACGTAATTAAGTTTTTATTTATATATTTTAAAACTACTCATAACTAATAAATTATCATGTTTTAAACATTTTATAAATTGTCATATTCATACCTACGAACTGATAATTGTAAATATTAGCTCATTTTTTGGAGATAAAGATTATTATTATAATTAAAATAATAATAAAGCGAAAATTATAATATACATTTTACATGTTATTTATAATTGATATTGCCTCCTCGGGCTCTGCTTACAGCTTCAAGTCGATTTGGCATACTGAACAGGAGGTTTAGGAGCCGATGTTGGGTAATATTCTCCCATTCTTCTATAAGGGCCTGTTTTAGTGCCTTGGTAGGTGGTGGTCTGCAGCTTTTGACTAGCTTCCCTAGCTCATCCCAGGCGTATTCAATCGGGTTGAGATCAAGACTTCTTGATGGCCAAGCCATCACGCTGATACCAACCTCCTGAATATACTCTTGCACGACCTGAGCCATGTGTGGCCTTACATGCATCAGCAACGATCCATCACCCATATTTACTAAATACGGCACTGCACACTCATTGAGAATCTCCTAGGCGTATCTTTTCCCAGTCAGAGTGCAATTTTCTATGGTCACTAACTCTTTGCGACTTTCTGAAGATATGCCAGCCCATACATGTACACTGCCTCCACCGTACTGGACTCTTTCTGAGAAACAGGCTTGAAGGTATCACTCACCAGGTCACCTGTAGACACCTGGTCTTTTATCAGAAGTGTAAAGTGAGAATCATCTGTAAACAAAATTCTTGACCATTCTTGTTGATCCCACTGTATGTTTTCATGGGTGTATCGCAGTCTCGCTACTCGATGCTCCCTCTCGAATTTGGGACCACTCGCTGGTCTTTGGGGTTTCAGGTTTGCTTCAGCCAGTCTTCTTCTCACTGAACTGTTACTAATGTAGTCCCTTCGGGTCTGAAGATGCTGGACTTCAACTGCATTTAGTTGGCGATTTCGCAACACAGTGGAAACAATATAACGGTCTTCTCGGGCACTAGTACACCTGGGTCTGCCATTACCAAATGGTTTCCAGTCTCTTCGTACCTTCGCTTCACCTTCTGGACCGTTCGTAACGTCACACCCACCATTCATGCAGTATAGTTAAGTAGTCCTAGCACATTCTTCAGGTGGAAGAGGCATGATAAATAAGTTTATGTGCTGATTGTCTAACTTAGCTTTTGTAACAAGACACATCAATCAAGATTTATTTTTTAAAACAAAAATAGAAACAAGAAATGAAGAATAAAATCGTTTTTCGAAAAGGATTATTATTGATTTGAAAGGTATTTCAGCCGTTTCTTAAAAGAAGGTTACCGACTATGAAGTTTTTATGTACAAAATTAAACTTTTGTCTACCTTTTTGTTTCAAAAGTATATCTTGTGTACTTAAAAAGTTATTGCATTTTAAAAGTGTTGTACTTATATTTGCAGGCCAGTGTAGCAGATCACTCTTCATTTTTCTAATCTTTTTTTCAAATTTTTCAGCTCTTGTGTTTTTTTTTGTTTTCCCCATTTTGAGTTTTCTACGTAAGAGAAAAATGAACGAATAAAATTTTTTGATTATCTTGAAATATACTAATGTCCTTAAATATATTAGTTAAATGTTATGAAAACGTTAAATCTATCTTTGTTTTCAAAGAAATATATAAATTCAATATAATTTATTTATATTAAACTTAAAAAAAAAGATTAAATCTGGTATAAAAATAATTCTCTTCACCACTGGTAAGACAATAAAATAAAGCGTAATTTTTATAATTTCCTTGGTAAACCATAATTTCCATGTCAAATCATGAGCCAAGGAAAACATGGAAATTAGAACCAAGGAAATTATATTTAAGTCATTAAAAACTCATAGACCTAAAATCATTAACTTATAATATTCATGTGTCAAATTGAGACTACCTGTGCCACAAACATTGCCGTTAATTGAAACTATTAGTTAGAACTCCATCAAACTGTTTACAAATAACGACCATGGAAATTTAAAATTCTATAAACCAAAAGCCAAGGAGGGGTGTACTTATGTGAATTGTGCGAAACTAAACAACGGTGTGCACATCTTTCTCCGATGGGTTTCTCGCGGCAAAATGGTCAAGAGAAACGGTGTAACTCAATTTGTTTCAAACGTTTGTGTTTCGATATTACAAGTGTTGAAATAACTAACCAAGGAAATTATATTTTACTCGCGGACACGGATGAAACTGAATGTAACTTTAAAACCATATCTTTTTTAATACACTAAACACTTATTTTTGGTGAAGTGGGGCTTATTAAACATTATGATAAAATTTATATAATGTTACGAATACAAATTTATGCTATATGGGTGATAATATAAAATAAAATACAAAACGGACATGACAAGGAAATTAGGATTTTAACATTTCGTTATTATTTTTTTATATATTTCCTATAGATATTAATGTTTGATTAGCAAAAACAGGTGTATATAAGGATACATTATTTGAATAAAAATAAATATTAACTATAAACATCAATATTATAATTTTCGCCCATTCGGACATCAAAAAGTCATGATTTTGGCGAATCACCCCTATCCATCCGGAGAAGTAATACATTATGTAATTTTGTGACCTTTATTAGGTAGTAGATGTACTCATTCAACTCTACGTATTTTCAGAAGTAATGTGATAATTATAACAACCAACGCTAGATGTCACTATCATCAATTAAACCTACAGTAATATTATTGTTTTGCACTCTTGTCTGTTTTGAAAAATTATTTATCTATGATAAAAGTTACGTTTCCTTACATATCTAACGTAGATAGCTATATATAGCTTACAAAATAATAAATATATATATTAATTATTTTGTAATTTTGTGACCTCTAGTGGTGAGTAGATGTACTTATTCTATTCTATTTATGCTAGAAAAGGTTGCTACTTGTAGCAAGTGGTTTATGCAACTAGTGCTGGATAACGCTTTAATAAACTAAACATACGGATATTTCATTCTAAGTTATTTGTGATTAAGAGGCCTTTTACATTTTGCTGTTCTCTCACTCGCACTCTTAGAGATAATTTCAAATATAAACAATTTGGCAATGATTTTTTTAAATGTGGTCTGACATTATTTTGCTTTTTGCGACTATAGATGGTCTCAACATATTTTTATTTTGTAACATGTTGAGTTCAATTAGAATTAGAGGTCCAAAATTTTAAAATAACTAAATTACGCGTTTTGGATCCCCCATTACAGATTTCAACATGAAAATTAGTCGAGAACATCTATAGTCGCATGCAGCAAAATAATGTCAGACAACATTATAAAAAATCATTACCATATTGTTGCTATTTGAAATTATGTCTAAAAGTGCGAGTGAGAGGGCTGCAAAATGTAAAAGGCCTCTTAATTTATTATACACAAATGTTCAACGAGCTTGAGCACAAGGGCGAGCGCAGTTCTCTTCTAGTGAATACGATAAAATAAGCAGCATGCCGCTTCTCACGTGGTAATGAGTAGGGTGTTGTATACGCAACACCGGTTTAAACCAACATAGTGCCCTGCCAGGGTTTCATACAATATGTTCTTGTGTTCCTGTCTTATATGTTGTTAGCGTAAACATATTATTGGTAATATGTTCTTGTGTTTCATCCCGTGTCTCAGTGTGTTAGGGAAAACTTTCTGTACGATCCTGCAACTGTGCCCGGTGAATGGCATTAGGCTCACACTCGGTACACGGGACCAAAACCCAATTGGCGAAACGTTGGTGTTTACACACCTTATCCTACTCCTTCGGGGAATACATTATTTCGTCAGACGTCAGCATTGTATCGTTATATTTATTTTTCTGACTTAAAAAAAAGAAAAACATGAGTAAGTTATCAATAATTCGCCTGCATGGTTTTTTGGTACGTTCTTTATGCGTTTCCTTCAGCAATGTTTTTTTTTATTTAGCTTTACAGGTTATCCTTTGACCACTATCTCACCTGATGGTAAGTGATGATGTGGTTAAAGATGTTGTTCAGGCTAACCTAGAATTAATATGATGAACTGATTGTGATAGTTCTTTTGTTGTTTTATACCTAGGTCACTTCAGAGGTGGTCACATTTAATATTCATCAACATCGGCTTAGTAATTTGTAAGTTACATTCAAATAACTAAAAAGTAATTGCTATGCCTGTACCTCATCGAGCAAAACTCGTTCCTGTAAGTACCTCGATGACATAGGTAATACAAATCGATATGACATCATACAAATACAATCATCAAAAAGATTTTTCGATACTGTGTTTTGTGAAATTTTTGGTAAAGTGAAAATGGACTATGTAAGTAGAAGGTATATATACATTTTGCCTGAAGGTAAGTTGAATTAGGTGAAGAATTTAAGTACCTAGGTAATGGAAAGCCCCGCGTACGTCCAAGAGTCCAGATATAGGGTTTATTGTTTATGGCCTATCAGATGTCATTAGAAAGGTACTTCAAAGTAATGACCATAGTGGCCGGGATCAAAACCAGACCGGGTTTAATACACTTGGTAGGTTATGAAACAATACATGTACGGGTATGCAGGCAGAAACCACGGATTTGATATAATTATTATGTTCACCTTGATGCTATGCTTCGTATCTAAATGAAGATTTTGATACCTACCTACACTCGCACACTGCATTTGCATCTGTTTGTAAATATAAACTGTTATTAAATTTCATAACACCTTCCAACTCCCGTATGGTCTAGTGGCTAGGATACCTGGCTTTCACCCAGGAGGCTCGGGTTCGATTCCCGGTACGGGAAATTTTTTGTCGATCTTTTACACGACGATAATTTATATATTATCTATTCTTAAGTTTTTTTGATTAGCACAATACGCTTGGCCATAGATTCATTTATCTATGGCTTGGCATAATAATCTATCAAAAAATAGGGTATGGCTGGGTAATGGACACGGCCGTTTTTGTACGTGTCATACGTCTCAAATCAAAATGGCGGCCCTCCCCTCCGCCGCGCGCGATCGGTTACTGTTCTTACTTAGCGTAATAAATTCTTTGATTCGTAAGCTATCCAGTGGTGTAATTGAAATTGAGATGGGTATAGATATGTAGCTGCAACATTAAACTGTATCCCCTGATTTTGTTATCATATTTTCTTTTTATTGCATCTTTATGAAAGTAATTTTAAAGACGTATTCACGTTTAAATCTACTATATATGTGCCTAACATACTAGATAGCCTAAATATGTAGGTACCTAAATTATTCCTTTGCAAATAAACAATCATATGAATACTGTGGCACCTAATTACTTCATTATTACATGTATGTGCAATATTGCAATGTTAGTACCATGCAATGAATTTATATTCCTTAAATAATAATAAAACGAAAACCCCAATACATACTCGTATAATTATAAATATAAAATTTATTCAACCCAAGATATTATTTAAGGAAATAATTTCATTTGATTGCATTGTACTTTTAGTAGATTTTAGGTGCAGAATATATTGTTTTAGATTCTTTGAAGAAAAGCATTAAAATATTGATAAACGCCAATATAAAAATTTTTGTAACAAAAATATTTGTCAGAAGTGGGATTCGAACCCACGCCCTCAGAGAGGACCAGAACAGCTCATACCCACGTTCAGTGAGCAAGGTAATTCCTTGAGTCTGGCGCCTTAGACCGCTCGGCCATCCTGACAGATGAACGGAGTGTCGAAATTAAAAGTCATATGGTTAAACAAAAATTTGCACACCACGTGCCCGGATGACAGAGGATATTATTATCCTACTTTAATACTATCGAAAGTATATCCAAACGAGCGTTAGAAACAAATTAAGATTAATCTCAAAAAAATACTTTAATGACAGGGTTGGAGCTCTAAATTTGACATGACTAAATAATTCTGACTAAATTTGACATGTTCTGGAAAAATACTGGGACTTAATATGTATCTAAACGGACATACTGACATGTTTGATGATGAATGCAATTAAAGGAAGCAACAGATATGCAAAAATAGCCGGTGGACATCCTTGGGTCTCTGCCTATCACCCCGGAAAAGGAAAAACATTACGTAATTTTATGACCTCTATTGGGTAGTAGATGTACTAATTCAGCTCTACGTATTTTTAGACGTACTGTGACAATGGTAACAAGTGATGTATACAACCAACTCTAGATGTCTCTGTCATCTACTAAAACTACAATAATATTAATGTTTTGCAGGTAATTGTCTCAATAGTATAATAATTAATTAGGTTTATATCTACACACAATATACAGGGCATTCGGTTTTATAATTTAAACCCAACAATCATTTTCGTTCCTTTGCCGTGGTACCATTAGATAGTTCCTTTAATGGTACCACGGCAAAATAAATTTGCCGTGGTACCATTACCTCAATGGTACCACGAAAATGCTGTTTTCTATTAACCGTGGTACCATTGAATCGTAAGCCTAAACAAATGCCCTTGGCCTTGCTTAATTCAACGGAAGAAAGAACATAATATACAACAATTTCTATGGTAATATTTTTTATTAGATGATGTTGATGTGACAGCTTTCAAATGTGACAGTTGTCAAAGTGACACTTAATGTCATATTTCCCGATTATAATATAATGATTCGGTTGGAAACAAATTAAAATATATATAATATGACAGCTATCAAAGTGACAGTTTATCTCATATAGACAGGTGATTTGTGACAGCTGTCAAAGTGACAGTTTATCTCATATAGACAGGTGATTTGTGACAGGTGTCAATGTGACAGTTTGTGTCGTATTTTGTGTATTCAATTACCTTTCGTTTTTTTTTTTACTTCTGTCATATTTTTATTATAGACCTCATAGAGGTCTTCATTTTGAATGACAGCTGTCAAATTAAAATTGGGTTTATCTCGGAAACTGTTGACTCTAGACTACTAGTTTTTCACAGATATGATAGATCTCATATAGATCTTCATTTTCGATGACAGCTGTCAAATTAAAATACGGTTTATCTCGGAAACTATTGATCCTAGACTACTAGTGTCTTCACAGATATGATAGATCTCATATAGATCTTCATTTCCGATGACAGCTGTCAAATTAAAATACGGTTTAACTCGGAAACTAGCGACCCAAGACTACTAGTTTCTTCACAGATATGATAGATCTCATATAGATCTTCATTTTCGATGACAGCTGTCAAATTAAAATACGGTTTATCTCGGAAACTATTGATCCTAGACTACTAGTGTCTTCACAGATATGATAGATCTCATATAGATCTTCATTTCCGATGACAGCTGTCAAATTAAAATACGGTTTAACTCGGAAACTATTGATCCTAGACTACTAGTGTCTTCACAGATATGATAGATCTCATATAGATCTTCATTTTCGATGACAGCTGTCAAATTAAAATACGGTTTAACTCGGAAACTATTGATCCTAGACTACTAGTGTCTTCACAGATATGATAGATCTCATATAGATCTTCATTTTCGATGACAGCTGTCAAATTAAAATACGGTTTAACTCGGAAACTATTGATCCTAGACTACTAGTGTCTTCACAGATATGATAGATCTCATATAGATCTTCATTTCCGATGACAGCTGTCAAATTTAAAATAATATTTATGCACTTAACAATTTTGAATGCTGATACTAATGGGAAAATTATTAACAGGTACACTATTACTTTATTTATTGATCATCAATAGAAAATAAACAGTTTTAATAATGTGGTCCACATGAATTTATTTTTGTGAATTTTCGTTTGTCTTAACTTTTGCAGATGAATCTGTTTTAAACTTGAACGCTGTAATACGATCACATAAAGATCTAGACTAAATCAACTTTATTTTTAAATAAATAATAAGAAGAAAGGATACGAAACTAATTTATTAAAAATTAAACTTATCTATAACTCTGTACTGTAGTGAGCAATTAAGGTTTATTTACATCTTAACCATTTTATGTACCTATGTTCATGCATTAAATGATTTTGAATTTGAATTTGAATTTGAACTCCCCAATTTTATTATGTTTTTTTATTATTGTGACGGAACAAGCTCAAGGCCCACCTGATATTAAGCGAACTAACCTCTACCTATAACAGATGCATTTCGTAATAAATCACGAATTGCACTGCACCCGTCATCTTGAGACATAGTGGTTAAGTCTCATGTGTCTGTAATTTCACTGGCTCTCAAGGACTGCTGCACACCGTTAGGTGCTTGGCGCCAGATTTTCTACTTGAGGGTGGTCGCTAGCCAGGTGGGCATTCACAAAATGCCCTACCACCATGCGGTGAAGCTCAAGCCTGCGGCGGAATTTGAACCATGGACCTGCTGCGGGGCAGTCTACAGCCAATGGTACTGAGCTATCACTGGTTCATTATCTATCTAAGGAAGAACTATCACAGTTTTTAGCGCTGTTCCCATGGGGGACTGCTAGAGGAACAGTGAGTGTTGTTTAGTCTCCTTGGATACAGTAGTGTAATACTGTACTGACTGATTGACTGAGAGCCGTACAGTTCCATGAGGGACTGAGATAGGGGATCTTAGTATAACGAGCAAATGTTTAAGGTTTTATCTTACTAGTGATAAATAACTACTTAAAGTGGTGACCTAAGAGCATAATTACTGTACGTCTTTATCTCTCTTCTATCGGAATTAGTAGAAACATGCGGAAAGCATCAATAGTTTCATAAGGTATCTTTTTTTTTAATCCTCTTTAAAAGATATATTTGTCACTGGTACATAAACGTAACATGCATTTATTTTTCTTAAAATGTGACAAAAATTTGACAAGAAAAATTTTACTGTCAATATAGCCCATTTTGTGTACCTCAGCGTGAAAAGGACTCTGGAAAATATTGTATTTGGTGTACCCATTACATTTAAAACATAATAAGGAACTCGTAACGGTTAATAATTTAATTTTCATTATTTACGTCTGTAGAACAATTATTATTTTATTTATTGATTTAATTTATTTGTACCTACTTATAGCTATGTGCGATTCAATGAATAAGGAAATATTTTTTGTCAAGAGAAAAGGCGGAACAGTTCTTCTCAATGCTGGTTTTCAGTATTATAGACATCAAATGTATAAAAATAAATCATCTGTATGGAGATGTTCATTGTTTAAAAACAATAAATGTCCTGGAAGTGTGACTATAAACGAGGTAGGTACTTACTTACTAGCTTACTGTATCAGCCGGCTTTTCCACTGCTAAACATAGCCTTCAATGTAACCCCCACATATTGGTATCTAATAAATAACGATAATAACGAAAGAAATGTATTGTTAAATTGTGAATATATTCACATTCGAATCTCAGTGGTTAAGGGGGAGGTTTGCTAAAATATGCACGCTTGACATAAGTCTTGGGGGCTGGTGGTGCAATTCTAGCCCGGAAGCCGCGTCGGTATAGAACACTTCAAGATTCTAATGCGATGCTTTGCGCTCTTGGGGAAAAAGTACTGTCTAGTTTACTTAGTTATTTTAGCTGCGTCTTGTGGTTACACATAGACAGTAATGAAAAGTGATGATGATGAAAATAATCCTGTGTCCTAATCCAAGACTTAGACTATTTGTATTTCAAGTTTTATACAAATTGGTTCTGCCGTTTCAGTATGAAAGAGTAACAAACATAAATACACATTCTTATATCCTCACTCACAAACTGTTTCACTTATAATGTAAGTTTTATATATTTTACAGGACAATTATATTACTAAGGAAAAAGCACATAAATGTAGTCCAAATTATGTGAAAAATGAAATTGCACTTAAAGTTGACGACATGAGAAAGGAAGTGGTAAACACCGATACACCAATTCCAAAAATATATAACGAAAACATATCGAAAATGAAAGACGATGGATATAATTTGCTAACTAATCTGCCAACATTCCAAAATCTATATCACGGTCTTTATATGACTCGTAACAAATCTCTGAATGTTAACAAAACTGTTTATACAAATGCGGAAGAAGTAGAAGTACCAGCTAAGTTCTACAACAATGTTTTAGCTGATTACTTTGATAAGGGAGAACGTATATTAATATTTTGCTCAAATGAAAATAAAAAAATTGTTAGTGAAATAAAAGAATTTTTCATAGATGGGACATTTAAAAGTTGCCCAAAACCATTTTCGCAATTATATTGTGTACATGGTGAAGTTGGCAGTTCAATGGAAACCACAAATGTAATTCCATTAATTTATATTCTACTCGTTAATAAAAAGGAACAAACTTACCATATAGCATTTGAAATGTTGAAATCACAGTTGCCTCAATTTGTGCCAGTTAAGGTGCACTGTGATATGGAGTTGGCTGCCATAAATGCTGTATTGAAGAGTTTTCCAAATGTTAAAATAGCTTTATGTTATTATCATTGGACCAAAAATATATGGAAAAATGCAAAATTGCATAAAATTACAAGTAGCAAGGCAGAAAGACGGATAGTGGCTTTGTGCGCTGCTTTACCGTTGCTACCGACACCAAAATTGCAAGAGGGATGGGAGTACATAAAAAATGAATGCTGTGCCAAATATTTTAATATGACCAAGTTTTTAAATTACATAGAGAAGTTTTGGTTAAAAAAACATTGGAATAAAATAAGTGTGTTCGGTGAACGCCACCGCACAAACAACCCTGTTGAAGGTTGGCATGCAAAGTTAAACAGAGAAATAAACAAAAATAATGTTACATTACTTCGTCTCCTAAATGTTATAAGAAAATTTGAAAATATGGTGCAACATAAACAAAATACGCGTAAAAAAGGAGATATATTAAACGATGAAGTCATACGATATATACAGATGGAGTTGATTCACAATGAGATTGGAGTTGGACACGCATTAGAAAAGTTCCGCGTTTAGAGTTTTTTTTTAGTCATTTTACGTAACTTATATTACGTGTAAAAACAAGTCGTCTCGCCTGTATTGCCTGAAAAGGTAGGCAGGTAGTCTTAACACTCACTTTTTGCCTGACAGTTATTGGCATTATGTAATCGGGTGCGATCCTTTTGCGATTTACCGGGCCCAGACTCCGGACCACTATAGTAATTTACTGTGTCGGAAAAATCCAACTTGTCCGACGCGGAGATCGAACCAGTCTTGGGTCAAGATTCCAAAGCTGCGCTTTACAACGCAACGCACAACTTATATTAAGAGGAACGGGAAGAGAAGCCCCCACAGAAAAATACGTATTTTAACAAAGTGATGCTGTCTCGTCGCTTAACGCAGCCTCGCGCTCCACGCCTCGCACCTCCGTCAAATCCTATAAACATATATGTATAGGTACTACAGAGAGACCTGCAGTCGATTCACACGATCACAATTATTGTAACCCGCGCCGCCGCTTACTTCTCGTCGACTTGAGTAAAAATGTATCGGCTATAGAGGCCATAAAGAATAAAAAAATCAGTTTTCTCAGTTAGGTACGTGATGGACAAAAAGAAATCACAAATATTTTTATCAGATGCAAGGCGAACTTCAAGTAACTGGTAGACAATACTGCTATATTGTCATATGGTCATCAAAAAGGCTGGTTTACAAAAAATTGTACGAGACTACTGGTCACAACATATACAACCGACACTAAAATTATTTTGTTTTCAATGCTTACAGTTTAAATTAATCCTTATGAAAATGTTTATGCAGTATTGGGAATCGTATTTCGGTGTGTCTAAGTTCAGTTATTATATATATTTTTCAGTCTACTATGATTTTTTTGTTTTATTTACATGTTTTTTATGAAACATATAATTTTTATAAACATAAAATATGAAACATTTTATAGATGCATTACGGTCCCAGCGTAGACAAATGTCATTCGTACATCATTTAATGTACTTAGGTACATGGTAGAGTAAAGGTTACTATCCACCTTCCAGATTTTTTCAACATTAGTTGACCAGTTTTTAAGTTAGGTACTCTCAACCGAGCAGTGTAACGATTACGTATCTTGATAATTTTATTATTGACGGTGCCACATCGTTCTGATCCCAAGATATTATTTAAAGTGGGTACCGTTTATTTTTAATTATTTTACTATTCTGGTCTGATCCCACCTACTCTAAAATTAATTTAGTAACCGATTATAACTTTACGTTATAATGTTGGCTTTAGAATAGAAACTAAGATTTCACGACATAGGTATACTTAGAGGTATAGATAAAATATGAAATTAATCAACAGGTAAAAACTGATGTGTGGACAAGTTGTTTTTTTATTATATTAGGAGTACGTACCCCAATATAGTAAAATAAAAACGTTCAAATAGGCTATAATATTTTTTCTTAGTTTTGATAATTCAAATTTAATATTCAGAAAAACATTAATATTGGTAGAATCGAAATATCTACACCATCTATTTTTTCCCATCACTCACCATCCAACATACCGAAAAGGCATATTGACATCACTAATGCATACTTGCATTAGTGATGTCAATATGCCTTGCCTTTCTTCCTCTACCGTACTACTATTATTTATTCTGTGCAGCTACTCTGCCCCCCGAACAGAATTGTGCGATAAGGACAATTGCAGCTTCTTCAAGTTTTGACTTATAATTTCCGTATAATTTGCGTTCTAGAAGAAAACTTTTCTCTTATAGTAAATATTAATAAAATCTAAAAATATTATTTAAGTTTTATTTTATAACTGACAGAATAAACTAGGTTTATAGGTTTTCCTTTTTCTTTATTTATTATAATTTTTTATACAAACAAGAGCTTGTATCTCTAGTCTCACTTTTAAATACCCATTAATTCCAATTCCTTTCATAAAATGATAAAAATCAATACCAATAAACCTGAATATTGATAACATCTATAACATTTCCAAAACTCATCAAAATAGGTGATTGTTTAACGGGGTTAGAAACGTTTTCTCTTTTTGTATGAAAATTTGAGACTTCCCTCCAGCCTTAAGTTACTATTTTATTTTTTAATTTTAAACTAATCTAAAATAATAAAAATATGTTATCAATCAATGTTCAAAAGTTTATGTCAGAACATTGCTTAGTTAAAGTTTATACTATTTATTCGTTAAAATCGCTCGTTCACTATCTAATCGCTATCTCCGTCCCACAGGGGACTGTACAGCTCTCACAATTACACTTTAATACCATAAGGGACTAAACAACACTCACTGTTCATCTAGCAGTCCCCTATAGGAACAGCGCTAATCAGTACAGCAATATCTCGAAAACTATACGTCTTAGACAGCAATTTCTTGACGTGAGTGATAGACATCGTTGAGATCTTTATTTTGAATGACACCTGTCAAACATTTAACAGCAAAAAAAAAATTTTTTTCAGATACTATTAGTCTACGGTCAACAGTTTCCGAGATAAACCCTATTTTAATTTGACAGCTGTCATCTGAAATGAAGATCTATATGAGATCTATCATATCTGTGAAGAAACTAGTAGTCTTAGGTCGCTAGTTTCCGAGTTAAACCGTATTTTAATTTGACAGCTGTCATCGAAAATGAAGATCTATATGAGATCTATCATATCTGTGAAGACACTAGTAGTCTAGGATCAATAGTTTCCGAGTTAAACCGTATTTTAATTTGACAGCTGTCATCGAAAATGAAGATCTATATGAGATCTATCATATCTGTGAAGACACTAGTAGTCTAGGATCAATAGTTTCCGAGTTAAACCGTATTTTAATTTGACAGCTGTCATCGAAAATGAAGATCTATATGAGATCTATCATATCTGTGAAGACACTAGTAGTCTAGGATCAATAGTTTCCGAGTTAAACCGTATTTTAATTTGACAGCTGTCATCGGAAATGAAGATCTATATGAGATCTATCATATCTGTGAAGACACTAGTAGTCTAGGATCAATAGTTTCCGAGATAAACCGTATTTTAATTTGACAGCTGTCATCGAAAATGAAGATCTATATGAGATCTATCATATCTGTGAAGAAACTAGTAGTCTTGGGTCGCTAGTTTCCGAGTTAAACCGTATTTTAATTTGACAGCTGTCATCGGAAATGAAGATCTATATGAGATCTATCATATCTGTGAAGACACTAGTAGTCTAGGATCAATAGTTTCCGAGATAAACCGTATTTTAATTTGACAGCTGTCATCGAAAATGAAGATCTATATGAGATCTATCATATCTGTGAAAAACTAGTAGTCTAGAGTCAACAGTTTCCGAGATAAACCCAATTTTAATTTGACAGCTGTCATTCAAAATGAAGACCTCTATGAGGTCTATAATAAAAATATGACAGAAGTAAAAAAAAAAACGAAAGGTAATTGAATACACAAAATACGACACAAACTGTCACATTGACACCTGTCACAAATCACCTGTCTATATGAGATAAACTGTCACTTTGACAGCTGTCACAAATCACCTGTCTATATGAGATAAACTGTCACTTTGATAGCTGTCATATTATATATATTTTAATTTGTTTCCAACCGAATCATTATATTATAATCGGGAAATATGACATTAAGTGTCACTTTGACAACTGTCACATTTGAAAGCTGTCACATCAACATCATCTAATAAAAAATATTACCATAGAAATTGTTGTATATTATGTTCTTTCTTCCGTTGAATTAAGCAAGGCCAAGGGCATTTGTTTAGGCTTACGATTCAATGGTACCACGGTTAATAGAAAACAGCATTTTCGTGGTACCATTGAGGTAATGGTACCACGGCAAATTTATTTTGCCGTGGTACCATTAAAGGAACTATCTAATGGTACCACGGCAAAGGAACGATCATTTTAAAAAATCTTAGATTTCGGGGGAAAAAAATTAAAAACTTTGTCGAGTCAAATTTATATTAGGTCCTTACATATGAAATTGGCGTTTTGTATGGGAGGAACAAAAAGTCGAATATTTTTTAATATAATATATTTAATTAATCAAAGTATGAACCATTATTTTCTATGCACTTTTGCCATCTCATAGGTAGTTCATTGATCCCTTTACTAAAAAAACCAGTCGGACGGGAATCAATAAAATCTTTGAAGGCGATTTGGACTGCCCCATCGGAGTTGAATTTTTTCCCTTGCAAGAAGTTATCCAAATTTCGAAAAAAATGGTAATCTGTTGGAGCAAGGTCCGGGGAGTACGGAGGATGTCTTAGACTTTCCAATTGAAGCTCTTCTAATTTAGTAGCCGTCTGTAGCGCAGTGTGTGGTCTAGCGTTGTCGTGAAGCAGCAGTGGCGTGGAGCGATTGACCAGCCTAGGTTGTTTAGCCGCTAGCTTTTCCATCATGGTTTGCAATTCCTGACAATAGACATCAGCCGTAATAGTCTGGCCAGATTTGAAAAAACTGTAATGAACAATACCGGCACTAGTCCACCAAACGCTTACAAGTAACTTTTTTGGGGTTAATTTTCGCTTGGGGCAGGATTTGGCTGGCTGGCCAGGATCTAACCATTGCGCTGAGCGCTTCCGATTATCGTAAAGAACCCATTTTTCATCACAGGTAATGATTCGGTTTAAAATACCTTCATTATTGTGCCGGTTTAGTAATGTAACGCAGCAGTCGACGCGCGTTTGCCGGTTTGTTTCAGTCAATTCGTGAGGTACCCACCTTTCAAGCTTTTTAATCTTCCCAATTTGCTTCAAGTGAATTAAAACAGTTTTATCACTAACATCGCAGCCTGCAGCTAACTCGGACGTGGTTTGCGATGGATCCACTTCCACAATAGCCTTCAACTCTTCATTATCAACTTGAGTCTCAGGCCGTCCACGGGGCTTGTTCTGCAGGTCGAAATTTCCAGAACGAAAACGTTGGAACCAAAAACGAACTGTGTTTTCTTTTGCAACACGACCGCCATACACATCATTCACCCTTCGAGTTGTTTCCGCAGCACTAGTGCCACGGCGGAACTCGTACTCGTAAATAATGCGATATTTAAGGTTTTCCATTTTGTAAAATGAGTGACGCAAACAGAAAAATACAGAAGAAAAAAAACAAATGAATGACGATCATCGAAGCACAAATACATGAGTCTATAGCTGTACAAATTTGAATTTGGAATTCCTTACCAAAGAGGAGAAATTCGTGATTAAAGTGGCCAGTACGAAAAACGCCAATTTCATATGTAAGGACCTAATATTTATATTAGTACATTACATAAGTACATTACATTTGCACCAAAGTCATCTTTACATCCCGATGCCTCTTTCACCATAGTCGCCCACAAATGCACTACATTATGCTCGTCAATTAGTTGCCCAGCCCTCGAAAAAACTGACCAGATCAAATACCTTGGAGTTTACATAGATGGTTCACTTAATTGGAAGGTACAAATTGACTCATTAAGAGCACGCTCCAGAAAACTTATGTATATTTTCAAAAAATTAAATGGTATTGCTGACTTAGAGACTCAAAAACTTATATACTACTCATTAGCACAATCCCTCTTCTCTTACTGCTCCACGGCTTGGGGTGGGACATCTCCAACAATTATGTTACAGGCAGAGCGAGCACAGAGAGCAATTCTCAAAGTCATGACCAAAAAACCTATTCGATTTCCTACAACACTCCTGTACCAACAATTAAATGTTCTCACTGTCAGACAACTATTTATCTCAAGCACTGTATTACGGAAGCATAGATCTCTTCCATATGACAAAAAATTAGACGACATCACACGCAGAAGAGGTCGTGTATGTGAAATTAAACCCACTCGTCTTTTGCTAGCTAGTAGACATTACGAAAAACTCAGCAGCCGCTTATATAATAGACTTAACCAACATCTTCACATATACCCTCTTTCTCAATACGAAGTGAAACACAAATTAACGTCTTATTTGCATAATTTAGACTATAATAAAACAGAAAATCTCATTAAATCTTTACTCTAGACAGTATCAGCTCACTACACAACAAACCATCACACACGCACACACATACACACACACACACACACACACACACACACACACACAAACACACTCGCACACACACACACCCTTACACACTAACACACTCGCACACACACTTTTAAATAACTCGCGCATGTTTGTTTAACATAATTATTTTATATTCTTTTATTTTCATTTAATTTTATTTGTGGTATGCCTTTATAAACAAAACCATGCAGCCACTACAGCGGGAGCGTTTGGGCAACCGGGGGGCCATTGCAGGCCTACAGGTGGCCCAAATGCTCCAGCCTAGTGGGCTGGCACATATTTTAAATAAGTATACCACCATTTACATATTATTAATTTCGAAATGTGATACGGTAAAATAGATTACTTACATACCGAAATCCCTAGTTATAGTTTAGTTACGTCTTGCTAAAATCGGAGGGCGTTGTTGTCTGTACTACAGTTTTAATACTACAACAGGCATCAACGATCTGACTAAGAAATGTTTCATGTCCATATTTGTACAAATAGTACAACCCAAAGTCTAATGTTTTGTAAGTACCTACCACCTAAGAAATATGTCAAATAAACATTATTATTATTATTATATTATTTACTTACTTTGACATGAAAAATCATAATGAAATAACAACCTAACTTTTAAGGCATTAAAAATAGAACTTACTTTAAAATTACAGATAAAATACAAGGGTAACTAGCTATCGGCTCATCAAATTTCTGAAGTTCTTAGAAACTTCAACTTAATTTTAAACTCAAACTAGTGTTTTAACATGGTGAGGACACCAGCTACACAACTGATAGTCATAGTATATTATATGAGTACCTACATGAATCAGTGTCTTGCTGTTCAAGCTGTGTTGCAGCGCATATGACAGAATACTCGATTGCAGTATATTCTGTAGTAACAGGTCTGCGTCAAGTTTGTTTTATTGCTGCCTTTAACCTAAACTAGGTACATCTGATGCCCATTGATGATGATAAGGTCAGATTGTGTCACATTTTTCAGTATGCCCGAAGGCTTCTTACATACCCTAAGACAGAATATGGTCCGGAAACCATCCGTTGCTAATCTTGCGTTCCGTTCCATGGAAGAATTCAGTATTGACTGTCAGTCTTTTGAAGCGCTCGTAGTGAAGTTTGCTTAGCTGTTCTTACCCGATCAGCTAAGTTAAGCAACGTCCGCCGCGATCATGAGTTGGATGGGTGACCGCTAGTGACATTACTACTGAGAGCTTTCGTGCTTCGGAGGGCACGTTAAGCTATAGGACCCAGGTGTTGTCTTAGGATGGCAGTCGTTATAGCATGATAGGGCATTTTGCGAATGCCCGCCTGGCTAGCAATCTGTCGCCAAGCGCCTAACGGTGAGTTCCAGCAGCTGTCCTTGAGAGCAAGTAATTCTAGGTTAGCCTGAACAACATCTTCGACTACATCATCACTTACCATCAGGTGAGATAGTAGTTAAAGGGCAAAACTATCAGGTTAATTAAAAAAAAAGAATTCTTTTTTAACTGTCAATTGCAGTGACTTCAGTTATTATTGCTTAAACCTTCTTGATACTGCTCCAGCTCTCACTCCATATCACCCAAAGACTATATATAAGTGAGTCAACACAATCAACAAACATTATTCGATAACCAATCCAGGTGTTAAATGTTATGTGACTGTAATTTCATAATTACTTGAGGTTGGCAAGTAGATAGGCAAGCATTTGCAAAATACCCTTCCACCATGAAGTGATGCCAATGGTGGTGATTCAACCACGGACCTGCACCACGGCAGTGCATAGCTATTACCATACTGTTACATTATTATCAAAGACTGCTTCTTTGGTGGAGTATTGGTATTGACACTTTGGGTTTAAAGAACTTTATTTCTCAAAAGAACTAATGTTTACTTAAAATGAGATACAAAATTTAAATTTAAATACATAATAGTAGTCCTCTGGCTGGAAGCTATACAATGCTAGGGTAAATCTGTTATGTATTTTTTCAGTTTATTCCTATAACTAGTGATGCTACTACAGTTTTTTATTTCATTTGGCAATCTGTTAAATGTCTGTACTCCTTCAAACAAAATTGTTTTCTTTCCATAGTTGGTACGCGTCTTAATCAGTTCAAGTTTGATTTGGATACATTAAATACTTAAAATGAAATCAAACCAATTACTAACGCATAGAAATGTTAGGATTGCAGCGCGTTGCCAGCTGAATTCAACTTTATTTCAATAAAACAGGAGTCACTATTTGCACTAAATGTCTTTAGCTGCTACACATCGGCCGATACATATTTGCTCATCATACCAATTGTTTCAATTCATTCCCATGCATACCTAATAATGTATTGAGGTCAAGCTGATTCTTTTTTTTAATATTATTATCGTTCAAAGGGTAGAAAATATCATTAATAAGTATATAATATTAACAATAGATTTTCAGTCATAATTGGACGATATCGACTCCGGTGATACGTATCAGTTAAAACATTAGAAGTGCCATATAGAGCTATGGTTAGCAACTCTAATTTTCATACTTCTTATATATATATTACTCAAAACGTCTGGTCGACGCTACTTGTGACCAAAATGCTGGCATATACTTTGCACAGAGGATAAGCATTGCCATACAACGTGGCAATGCGGCCAGCATTTTGGGGACACTGCCTAATGGTAGCGGAACATTGTATTAGTTTTCTTTTTTAGTTAATTTTAGGTTTTTTTAAGTTAAATATGTTAATCTGTAGTTATTTTATTGTTAAATTTATACATGGTAAATTAGTTCGTACATAGTTTATTAAATTAAGAAATACTATAATAGATTCAGCCGTTAGTTTGTGGAAATAAATATTTTAATATATTATGCAGATTTGGGGAACTGATAATCAATAAGTATCTCAATCATGATCATCAATACTTTTTCCTAATATAACTTACTTAACATTTATTTAGTTTATTTAACTGGCCCATGGGGTACCGGACTAGAATGTCACCTGCCCACTCGTGGGTGTCATAACAGGCGACTAAGAGTAACACACCAGAAGGAGGCAAGCAGTGCTTTCTGAGGAACTAATATCTCACAATGGGATCCCCTAGACGCCTACCAAGTGTGGGGATTATAGTAAACACCTCATAATAGGGCTGTGTTCAGCAGTAGACAATCTGGCTGATACAAGATATAGCTGTATATTATTAAATTAACTATAGTAGGAATTACTAAGTTTAATTGAAACTGTTATATCAACAGAAGAACTTGTTTGTAATGCTAGGATATGCTGAGCGGAGGACTGTTTTATAGCAATATATTATTATTATTACATGGACTGTTGGTAATAGTTTGATTTATATCATATATATATATATATGTGTATATTCTTTCTTTCCTTATTGTGTAATGGTCACTGATTTGTCTAGACATTCCACGAACAAGTTTTAGTGCCTCTGCAAGTACCAACTGTTGGTAAAGCATGTAATCTTTGTTCTCTTATAATCTTTTATCTGTTGAATGGAGTATCAAGGATCCCGAATATAGTATATAATCTATAAAAATTGAGCTTCCGAGTAAAATGTAGTAACAGGTGTGCGAAATTGCTTACTCTATCTTAACCCATTGGCATCGGCGATAATGATAGCAATAGGATTTCATTCATAACTAGGACATAGTGGTCCTGACGATGCCAACTTATTAAGCTTGCGACAAACTTAAACAATACACTTTCATACGAACACAAGTTTTCATAGCCATGCCTAAAAGCAGAAAAAGACACTTTCTGTTTTTACATTTGTACTAAAATTAGGTCACTTATTTGCTGAATACCTCAACACTATTTACAATAAATTAACATAGTATATATTAATATTTCAAGAGTGTTAAATAGGTATTATTCGTCACATTGGACAGTCTCGCAGTCCTCTATTTGTTTATCATCACCGTCAACAGCACCTCCATTGAGAGCGTCGTTCAACACTTGATTCCTTTGCCTTATTAATTCACTATTTATAAACCAGCGTTTTTCTTGCTCCTTTTTCAATAAAGCTGTAGCAGTTGGCGACAATCTCTCGACGATATCTTTAGTAAAAGTGTAGATAACTATTGTAAAGTCACTTTCTATGAATGCAAGGTTAACCGTCGGACCAGTTTCAACAGTACACAAATTCTCCTGTAAAATGGTTATGTCTTCCATACTCAAGTTTTGTTGTGTAGGTATTGGCACATAGATGTTGAGTTTCTGCTCCTTTCTAGGCTTTGCAACGACGTATAAAACGTTTATATCACTGTTGAAACAGTATTCACTATCGTACATGAGCTTGTGGTCAACTAAATAGATGTATAGGTGGTAAGCAAGGGTGATTTTCATTTCTGATGTGCAGCCAAGGTTCTTCATATCCTCGCGTATCTTTGCTTCAACGTCCATCGTCAAGAAATATCTTTATCTTGGAAGTAAACAAACAAATAACTATACTTCTAACCTCAAAACGTTCGATGTAAACAAACAAGTTTTTTTTCTTTACTCATTCTGTTTATAAAGGGCCTATTCCATTTGAAGCTAATTTCGTTATTTTCGATAATTTTGATCACATTTTGCGTCTATGGTTGTGATCACTGTGATCGTTTGTAACTGTCCTCCCCTGTTCCATTTAGGATAAGAACGCTAAGAATGCCACTAAAAGTTGCCACTTCTGTCACTTTTGACGTTAGATGTAGGTAATTCACACTGTTCCAGTAGCTTCATAGCGTTTATGGCGAAAATAATGCCAAGACCCATCTGGAACAACTTTTTGAGAGTGTGAACGTTTTTATCGTTTTTGGCGAATTTAATTTCCAATGGTAAGCACACTTATGCTCTAATTCAATGTTGCCGTTAAACAAATTTAATAGTCTAGCCAGTTAAAGAAATCCCAGTAGATATGGAAAAAATCGTTCCATAAAATCCGCTATGTCGCTAAAACTTACATGTATTTAACGCTCAAAAAAAGTATCGAATCTCGTTTCTTTTTCTCACTAGAAGATGATGTACATCATTAAATATTTTCCATAAAAAGAAAATACTTTTTCTGTAGTAGGTAGGTACCTACTTCTCTATTTTGTAGATAGGTAGCCACAACGACGATATGCAAGACACATAATCAAATTTTTTGTTGTAATCAACAATCTCGGTCATCTCGGTCAAATGTTAAACCATCGACGCAATATGTGATCAAAATTATCGAAAATAACGAAATAGGCCTCATGTGGAATACGCCCGTTGGTTTGCAATTCGTCAAACGGTATCAAATAGGGATATGTTAGGGCTTATACCATTTGACGCTAAATTCGTTATTTTCGATAATTTTGATAAAATTTTGCGTTTATGGTTCATATTAAATGTGGATCCATAGACGCAAATGTGGTCAAAATTATCGAAAATACCTCAAAAAGAATACGTCCTGCAATGTTCGCTCCGCTCGCAATCACCGATCAACGAGTGGAATGTGGATTATTAGCTATTAGGATTTATTGCGAAGATGTCTGGTAGGTACCAATGGAATAGAAATGTAAAAAGCCCTGACAACTCATTTGAGATTGATGACATGCCTTGATCTCAAGTCCGGCCATCAATCTCAAATTTGAAAATAGTTGTATTTGTACTCAATTTTTTTTTTTTTTTTTACTTTGCGCAGTGTTTAATTTGTATGTATTTCTTCTCGTCTTGTGACGTTATTAGCTCATTACATAAACAAAATTGATAGTTGTAAGCTTAATAAATAGTGCAGTCTCCGACTCCTATTGTTTTGGAACTTTTAGATAGAATATTCTTTTTTAAAAGCGGATTTGGTTTTCAGCTCTTAAAATAATAAAACTTTGTTGAGTTGAGAAATGTTGACTTATCAATTCTTAGGACTAACAAATAATAATCAGCAAACTTAGATGTTCTAATGATGTTATGCATGTCTTTACCCTACATAAATAGAAGCCTATTATGTATTGGATTACGTAAGATGGCCTCGTGGGGTGCCAGGCTAGAATAGCATCCCTTCATATCATTCTCTGGGAGCCGTAAGAGGCTAATACCAGAAGATGGGCAGCAGCGCCTTCTGAAGAATCTGCCTGAATCTACCTTACTATCCTCAACTCACTGCCTCCTCAACTCGTATGCCGGCCGGCATACTGTCCCCCACACACAGCTGGGCACTCGTAGATATTACACGCGCTTTTCGTTCGAAATTGTGTATTATCAATTGGGTATTTTGAATGCACAATTTTCGAACGTAAAGCGCGTGTAATCTGTACAAGTGCTCAGCTGCGTGTGGGGGAGAGTATGCCGGTCAGCATACTTGCACTGGTCGACTATGCTCGTTTGAGATGTCTTGTCTAGTATATATAGGTCAAAAATTGGATGCCACTTCTTTTTTTAGAAATCAGCTCTAATAATGTGTGGGTGCAGCATGTTAAGAAAAAATAACAATATTATTGGATTATTTTTATTCAAGTTACATTTCAGTGATAAAAGACGTTCACAGAAAATCACTAAATTAACAAGTGGTCTTAACTAGGTATATATAGAGTAAGTATATTATAGGGTGGGTAAAAATGCCCTACAAAATAAAAAAGCACTTATAAAAAGAAATAAATAGAAATGTAATAGAAAACTAACATAATTTTCTGTTAAAAATACTTCAGTCGTAATTATTTACACTATAGATTGTAATAAAATATAAACTTAGATTATTTTACTATCATACAAACTATTATTTTGGTTGTGGCCACGAACCAAAAACAGTTACTACATCTATTCTATATTTATTTAATTAAACTTAGTAAGTACCTATTTAATGTAAATCAATTGGTGGAATCGAGTAAAGAGGTTAACTTTTCACTATTTACAAGATTTCACCCAAACTCGACCACAACAATACTAGCAAAACTGAGTTCACTACTTCAGTTTTCACCAAAGTTCAATAGTTAGTACATACTAACTTTTTAATATTCTATAGAACTTTATACAAAATGCCGTTGGATTATCGCATTCTTTTTCCAAAATTCTCGCAACAGATTGAGATTTTGCAGTTTAAAAATGCACGCCCCGCCAATGTCTATATCTACATGCAAAATAGTGTAAAGACGCATTACACGCGACCTCGTCAGTGTCATTGGCTCTTCAGGCATAGAACATATAATAATACTACCTTCAGGTATGTGTGTGCGGAATACGCGGACTAATCCGAGTTAGTAGTAAAATCGTTTACAGGAGGGGCATGCATTTTTAGACTCACAAATCAGATCTTTAGGATAGCTGCTATAGCGGAATGTTTCTCCGATGACAAATTATACTTTTACCGTGGCTACTATTGTGTAAACAATGGTTTGGTAATAAACAGCTCAATGGCATCTCGAACAACTCAAATGTTTCTGAAATTACGAGCACGCCTTTACATGATTTTGATTTGCTGTCATTACATAGTTTTAATGATAGCTACTTACAGAGTTTTAATTCAATTTATTTATGTACTTTCAAAAAGTTTTAAAGTTTCATCACAATATGTGGGACGACAGATTTTATTACTTACCTCTTTTAATCTTAAGAATTTGCTAATATCAAAAGCATATCCACCATGAATTGATCCACCGTCTTCTGTAGACTTTTAATAGCTATGCAAAAATGAGGTTTGAAACATTACAAAGGCGGGTCAGATTATGTTAGACACTAAATCTTAAATAAGTACAGGTCGCTCATTACCATTGGTAAGTATACGAGGCATCTCAAAGTTCTTAATACACTATTTCCGCCTTTTGAACACAGGTGTTTAAAGTTTGAACCTATATGGGATCTTTGAAGGTTTTGATACATTTGCCTCTAAAGCATATTTCTGTTTCATGTGAAATTTCTGTAGACATAGATGTACTAACTACGTTTGCTGGATTCATAAAAGTAGATTGTGATGACGATTCAGTTTTAGGTGCTTCACTTGTGGTGGTTGTACTAGCATCGTCTTTAGCTGTTGTGACGTTTACCTTCTTAATATCATTTATGACTTCTGTGACTTCTTCACCTAGAGACTCGGTGATTTCATCAGGAATGAAAGTAGTATCTGTAGTAGGCATTTTTGTTTTGGCTATTTCAGTAGTGATTTCGTTTGGGGCTTGCGTCGTCTCTGTTTCATTCTTGATTTCTACTTTTGTTTCTTCATCAGATGTGGCACCGAATAGATAATCCATGAAGCTGAAGCTTTGTTTTTCTGCTTTCAAAGTCGTGGATTCTGTAGAAGTGCTATACAAATTGTCTATTGTAGGGTCTGGAGAGCCGGTGCCAAGATCGAAATCGCCAGGACTTACTTCAGTCCTCTCGGTCTGCATGTCTTTTTCTGCTACTGTGGTTACTTCATAATCTTGTGCTTTGTCTTTAGTACTTACTTTGCTTATTTCAACTGTTGGTACTACTTCTTCGTTTGCTGTGATATCGTCACTGGTAAAGATGTCCTTTAAGAATTGGTACGATGGTTTGTAAGTAGTTACCGTAACTTTCTTTTCGTGTTTAGATTTATCGTAGTTAGTTTTTGATGATGTCAATGGTTGTCCTAATGTGTTGACAGTATTAGGGTAGTACTGTGATTCGGCGACTTCAATAGATTCTGCTGCAACAGGGCGGACTTTGACTTTCTTCCAGAAGCCACGCCGGCGTGTTTTTCTGTCAGATTCTTCCTGTAATTAACAAAAAGCAGGTATTAATGCTATGATTTTACTCACGGTATTAACTTTATGTCAAACTCTATATTTATGTTGTCTCATATCATGTCTCATTTTAATTAAAAATATTAATTTTTGATTCAATTAGCTTGATGTAAAAATTGCTGAAACATTAACAACAGGGGATTGCACTCATCAGAAAACCGTTCTTATCATTATTATTGTCACGAAATAGGTTTTCATTTTTATACCTATGCCTTCCTGCTGAATGATGTCATTTTAAACAGCTGAAATATTACGTAAGTTGAGGAGGCTCGAGCGGTGAAGGGGAGCATTGATATATCATAAAGGGGCCCCTTAATCCTACTCCTGGGTTGCAATTCCCAGTCCCCTCTAGCCTTTTCCTCTGCAACGCTATGGACCCGGCACCCGCACGGTGAATACATGGAATGATAAGTAATTCGTGTCATAGGTGTCGCTCCATCCCAATGTGATGATTAAAGAATGAGAGGAAAAATTGTAGTTATAAGTCATTATCATGTTAGCTCAGTCGGTTAGAGTATACCCCGGCTATAGGGATGGGTGACACGGGTTCGAATCCTGCACATGACAAAAATTTTTCCTCTCCGAAATTTGAATTGTGAAGATTCTTTCAACGCTCTCTTTGTCCCATTATATTACATATCTCATAATATATATATATATATATATATATATCGTAGTAGATAAATATCCTGCATATTATTACTTTTTTAGAGTTTTGTCATCCTTTTCTTGTACAGGTAGTAATAGTTTCATACATATAAGTGTAACCATATTTGTCAAGAATCGATGATAATGTTTATTATTATGATTATTGTAGTACCTTAAACTGCTTTTAAGGAAACCGTAGAAGAAATTGTAGCCATTCCACTAAAACTATAAAGAGATATAGGTGGCAAGATATCATGATGGAGAGTTTAAAATACTGTGAGACTACTTCGAAATAGAAAAGACAATTTCGTCTATATCAGTATCAGTGCAATATGACGTGATATTTATTTTGAATGTGAATTTTAACTTTCATTTTAATATTTTTGACATCTGTTAATTATTTTTTTATTTTGACATATTATTATTGTATTATATCTATATATCATTAGTGTAATTCGTGTGTAAATGCGGTACTAATTTGAATAAATAAATTACAATTACATATATGTATATACATACATGTTGTATTTCATATCACTCGAAATAGAATCATCATCTTCCTAACCTTAATTGTATTCATGTGTGTGGTATCGGTGTTATGATTTTGATAACAATAGGCAGGACAAAAGATGGACATATCTATAAAAAATAGCTTTTATTTACATGCCAGCCGCCTGCATGACGTCGCCTTCCCTGGGCTTTAAGATGGTTAGGAGCCTTGCTAATATTATTAAAAAAAGCTATATAATTACCTCGTTAGTGGTAGAGTCATCTCCAGCTGTAGGTTGCACAGTCGTAGCTTCTTGAGTTATTGGTGTAGTGGCTTTCGTATTGTAGTCCTCAGATGATATGATTCTTTCTGGTGGTATCTCTCCGATCTCTCCTCCTTTATGTTTCATAACATTATTCGTATACTCATCTTCATCTTGTTCTTCTAAGCTCTTCATTACCTCCTCTAACATACTTTCAAAGGTGGACATATTGTCATTAGCATCACTCTTTGTTACTTTACTTTGTTCAACTAAAGCTTCCAGAGTTGGAGGTATTTCAGGTATCTTTTTATTATTTCTGTTGTTACTTGCTGGAGTAACTGATATAAGAACATCTTCGAATTCGTTCTTTGCTGTGATAATATCCATTTCAAATTTGTCGGATCTGCGCTCAGTTGTAACTTTCTGTTCGTCAACTATATTATTTGGGTTGTAAGGTTTGAATGAATCACTTGCTATTTTGGGTGACCATTGAGCTGTGTCTGGTTCTGTATACGTTGGCCTATTTATGGAGTAGTTGGGATCTTGATCTTCAGTTTCTTCAGGATCAGGCTTCTTGCTATATCTTTCAGATAATCTGGGTCTGTGACTATATCTTGAGTGCAAAGGGCGTACAGTAGTCGTTGAGCTTTCAGTTTGTACTTCAGTCTTTTCAGTAGGCTTTTCTGTAGGCTTTTCTGTAGTAGGACGTCTTCCTCTGAATCTGTTCTTTACTTCATAAGTATTTTTTCGAACAGGTGATGCTTCAGTTGTGCTCGTAGTGTAAGAGTAACTAGGTCTTCTACGGCGGAATTGGCCGCGTTTTGTTGTTATTTCTTGAGGTGAAGTAGCTTCTGTAGTTGCTTCAGGTTTGTATACTGGATGTCTTTCCTCTTCCACTTCTTGTCGGCCATGGACTTGTTTGGTCTTCAAGTCTTGCTGTATTTCGTCTATACGCATAGTTGTTCGCCGCCTGTCAAAAGCAGGCCTGTAAGTTACTGGTCTTCGCTTATCAGTCTTGATTCTAGATGATTCTGTAGAAGCTTGATGGTACTGCTTGATGACTCCTGGACGAACTCTTACTCTATTATAAGATGGTGTAGTCTGAACTACATTTTCTTCTTCTTCCTCTTCTGCTTCCTGACTAATAATTTTAGTTACTTCAGCTTCTGGTGTGGTTGTTGTTATTTCATCTTCTTTAAAAGAATACTCCTCATTTTCTGAAAATGTTTGTTGTTTTTGGTCACTGACCAAACTAGTTGCTTCTGTTACAAATGATCCTGACTCTGCATTATTTTGGGAAGATGTTGTTTGTTTCGAGAAACTATCTTCTACCTTTTCTGTCTGAGCTTCGTCATATAGTATAGATTCTACTGGAGCTGTGCTACTCTTTGATTGGTAGACGTATTCTTCATTATAGGTTGATAACCTTGGAATAAAAGATAAATCGGATTGGGCAACAGTTGTTCTTGTAGCAAAAACAGGAATATCTTCGTTTGAGTCTTGGTTTGCATTTTGCTGCGTGATTGTTGCTCTTTCATAGGTATAAGCATTCTCTGTATCATAAGTCTCAGTAGCTGGTTCAGAAATTTTAGTTGATGGTAGTCTTACTGTGGGTTCAGTTATAGCCTCAATATCAACTGTGCTCATGCGTTCTTGAATAGTAACTGGATAATTTTGATGCAGCACGTCTCTTTGATAAGCTAAATCTTGCTCTTTACTATTATGTGTCTTCCTTCTATCATAATTTTCTTCTGGTTTGTAAGTCACTCGGCCTCTTGTTCTGGTTCTGGCAGTTTTAGTTGTACTTTCTTCACTGTAATCAATGGGTTTTCTGGTTGGTTTCTCAGTAGTGATTTTGTTAGGTTCAAATCTAGACCGGTTTGGTAGTGTTTTCCTTTCTTTAAAAGGTCGACGTGTATACGATCTGGTAGAGTATTCACTTGAATCTGATCTTGGTGTGGTGGTGTAACGTGGACGTACTCTACCTCTTATGGGGTTACGCCTAGTTGTGGTCGATGTAGTGCTAGTTGTTGAAGAAGTCTGGTTTTCTTCTGAATCGACTTGGGCCTCAAATTGATTATATTCGTATCTTGGTGAATTATCAACTTCGGCAGCAGTAGGTTCTTCACTAGGATTTTCACTTGGCACAGGAGTATGTATGTCTTGGTTCTCAGTGTATTCTGTTGGATTGCTAGGAAGTGTAGGATTGTGTTCAGTGTCACTATTCTCGACAGGAGCGTTAGATGCATCTGTTTCAGTTTTAGGAGGATAGTCATTCGTATTATAGATGGGATATCTTGAATTTTGAAGTTCTGATTCGTAGTGAATCTCAGGACTATAGCTTTGATATTGAGGCGATGTTGGCTGCTGATATCTTGGTTGTTCTGTGATTACTTCTTGGATTTTAGGTGCAGGGATTGTAGTACTAGTAGTTTCTAATTTCGGTGGCAGTGGCTGAAGATTAGGTACTACAGGGGAGGCAACAGGCTCTTTGTAATCATCATTATAAGTACGATAATCTAGAGGGGTACTGAAATGGAATGCCTGGTTAATGGAATATGGATTATGAGTTTCTAATAACTGGCTAGGATAAGTTGATAGTAATTTTATGGTTGTGGTCACGGTTGTTTTGGGAGTTGACGTTGTTTCTGCTTGCTTAGGAATAGTGTAAGTTTTATCCGGCTGAGCCTGCGGTTGATTATGGTATTTAGAATGAGGAGTTAATTTATACTGAGAAGGATCATACTCAGGATTATACTGCGAATTGTATTGAGGATTATATTGAGATCCATCGTTATTGAAATAATAGTTTCCAGGTCTCGGTGAAGCAACTGTTTCCATCTCTTTCACAGGTCTTAAAGTAGAAACTGTTTGGGGTTCAAATTGATAGAAGTTGGATTGATAATTTGTTGGAATATTAGTTTTTGGGGCAGCCGTGGTGTAGAAACTGACAGTTGGTTTTTGAGTGATAAGCTTTTGCTCATGTCTATATGTTCCTGTATAGTAATTAGGATTGGTATTTTCTGTTGATGGACCTTGAGTACTCGTATCTTTGATCTGAGAATTGATTACCACTGATCCAACGTGAGGGGAAGGAAATGGAATTTTAGCGAAGCCTTGAGGTGTATTATAACTCAAAGGTGCGACAAAGAAGGGAAGCTGACGAAGCTTTTTGTCGCTGTTTTCAAGATTCGATAGATAAGGTAGTTCAAATTTGACGTAATGCTCTGGAGGTTGCAACGACGATGGTCCTATAAATACCTTCGGTGCAGTTAAAGGATTGACGGAGTCCAAAACCGCAACTGAATTAGCCGATTTTAAAGATGCCAAGACATCTCCAACTTTAATTTGATTATTTTTACTTGCTTCTTCCGTCAAAAATATAGCCAGAGGAGGTTGATGAGGCTTTAGCTTCTTGGGTTTGGGAGTCGTTGCTGCACTAGTGGTGAAAGGTAAGGTCACAGTAGAGAACTTTGGTACTTGATCCACATCTTTTTGTTGTAAAGCATGTAGTTGAGAGTTAAATTCCGTGAAGTAATTCTGGGGCGCAGGATTTTCTATCCTCTGTATTGGTCTATGCAATTCTGTCATTGTCTTTTTAAGGGGAATCTCTGGTACGCCTTGTGAATACAAATCCGTATTTAGAAGTTGAGAAGTCGTCAATGGACTTCTAAAGTTAAACTGACCCCTATTTAAAGATTCCAAGGGTACGTACAGAAGTTGCACTTCTTCTCGTTCTGATTTTTTATTGCTTTGTTGTGGTTTTTGGATATTTTGTGAAACATGTACATCGGGTCTCGATACCGGCTTATCATAACTTTCAAATTTGATTTTCTGCAGCGATTGTGGCTTCTTTTTTTGACTGAATGTATAGTGTTCACTTGAAGAGTTTTCAGCACGATAACCGTCAACAAATTTCGGTATATCTGGATTTACTTTTGGTAGGTTACTGTTAAATGGTTTCATTTGAACCTGCATCGGTACTTGCAGCGGTGTGTTTTTCTGGAAGTTTTCAAATTTAATAGGATTTGACGGTACTTGTGGTTTTGGCTTAATTTGAGGTACATTCTGAGGAAGGGCTTGAGGAACACTTTCGTATCCAAACTGGGGCGAGATAAATCCTTGATTTAAGGGAAAGTTTGGTTGTGAGAGGCCAAATCTGATGCTTTGCCCGAATCCTTGATCTGTTAAGTAGTTTTGAGGTGCTGATGGTACTGAAGGCATTGATTGTAGATACAACTGCCTATTCGCTGGAGCGTTAAAGTAATTCCTCGCTGAAAAGTCCGAAGCGAAACCCGAAGGTCTTGGAAGTCCAGGGAATGGTTCTGTCAATATCCTCGGTTCTGCGACTGCTTGTCTTTTGATTTGAGGTAGTGGAGGTTCACGTTCTACCGGGGCACTGAGGGGAACCCAGTCACTAATGTCTGATGTGTATGAGCTGATCTGTCTGGACCATCGGCTTTTGTCCTCGGCTGATGACGTCACCGCCAGGAGGAAGACGAGTGACGCCAGTCGGTGCACAGTGGAGTGCGCCATCTGAAAGAGGAAAAATATGCTTTTAGTCCTTACAAAGATACCGTTTATGTATGATAGCTAGGTACATCACTCATACAGTACGTCGACACCGGGAGAAAGCATCGGCAAAAGTCAAATCTCAAAAAGGTTTTCTAGATCTACAGAAGTAGATCGTTTTCTCCCCTTGGCGTAGTATGTCCTATTACAAGCTCCCGATATTTCAACGCTGTTGCGTTCGCATTCAGCGGGAGGGCTGGAAAATTATGGATATCTTTGTAGAAAAGGTTTGCAGCCGCTTGTCCTTATTACGGATGCTTTCATTGATAATCTACGAATCAGGTAAAGATACAAGTGTAAGAAATCCATTAGAGTTCTTGCACAATGAACACATAATGACCTGAGAAAAACCTGAACTCATTGATAACCATCACCTCATTTTCACAATTGGTCAAACAATGTGACGTAAAGATCTAGTCAGTTATATCTGTTTACATAATTATTAATTATCTTATTGTTTCATGTAAGCTGAAAATGAACTCTGGCCTCTGCAAGTTGAAACTTGAAGAGGTCATGACATTGTTTTGTTTGGATGCTAATTAATTTAAATAAAACATACTTGTAAAGAGATATTGCTTGGTCGTGTGTGGGTGGTGTAGAAACTACAATAAAACAATTGTTTCTTTATGTCACCAATCGGCTTTGATTAGTATACTGATGTAGCCCACTGTTGAGCAAAGCCTCCCCAATAGAATGCCACAAAATAATTATAATAATACTTTATTTCACACAAATAATTTTCAATTTGGTTACAAACTAAATAAGGTTCTTAATATTATTAATTGTAACATTTAAATCTATGGCTTGTATGTTTGTCTAGTCTGTTATTCGCACATAACCTACACTAAGAAAATGATTTCTTGTGTTGTAGGCTCTGCATACCCTTCAAGTGTACAATAATATTAAACGTGATAGGAAAAATGAAACAATTACATCAAATTAGTATTACAGTGTGGTACATGGTTGCCTGTAAGAAATCGCACTTAGCGATAAGGCCGCCCATTGTACATCCTTTAGCTTATGTCTCTATGTAACATAATTATATTGTAAAAATTGGTGTTCAATAAAGAGTATTTGTATTGTATTGTATTGTACATGACTACGTGATGTTGAGAAGTTTTTTTTTTGTAATATTGCAATTTATATAATTATTTAGATAATAATGTAAGTGTGTGTGTGTGTGTGTGTGTGTGAGGGAAAAATGCCTATTAGCCGCTTGTAACCATTGGCTACCCCCGACTTTTACGATGTCGTCAGTCAACCTAGTGCGGGGCCTACCAACCCTACGTGTTTTGGTGTAATTTCATAATAGTTTAGCGTACTTTGCGTTTACCGCCGCTGATTTTAGGCAGTGAGTCTGCGAGTGGACTGAGTTGCAAGTTTTTATAATTGTTTGAGAGGTTTTATAAACAATGCAGTCGACCCAATTTTATTTTTATTTTTTATTAGTAAACTTTTTCTTTATATAAATTAATGTGAGTATGTGGAAAGTACATTCTATTTGATTCACTATATATAATAGAAGACTTTGTTGGCACTAATTGCCAACACAGTCTTCTATTATGCTATAAGTTTACGCTATAAGCTTTCTCGTAATCTCTAATTTCTGTGTACAGAAATAAAATGTGCGTACTTTTGTGTTATTGTTTTACTAATAAAAAAATCCCCTACAACTTGTTTCTGACCCCCTGGGGGTCGCGACACCAAGTTCAAACCTGAACAACACTGCTTTTTAGGCCGACCTTTCTAGAGAGCTTTGAATAAGTTTTAAGTTAAAACAACTATTTTTATAGATTATAAAATTATATTGTTAAAAAAAAACTACCTTTGCAAAATGTGAAAAGTATTTTGCTTTTTCTAATATTTTTATTGCTATTAGATAAACTGGAACAAAGTCATAAAAAACACATCTATTTTAAGCAGTTGGAGCCATGCGAATGCTCCGATTCTTGTTTTAATATTGTTATGTTTGCAATAACGCCTGCTCGGCGGATTACATTACAAAATTAAAAATTTACGAGAGAAAAAAATATAGTCATGTGCGGGATTCGAACCCGCACGTCCATCTAGAAGTATCTTGTATAGCCGCTTGAGCTAACACGATAATGACTTATAACTCCAATTTTTCCTCTCGTTCTTTATTTAACCATGGTATTGGGATGGAGCGACACCTATAGTTCAACTTGCGTTGTACTACAAACAAACCCAATTTTGCAAATGGTTTTAAACTTGTAAATGATGACGCAACCTTATAAGCAGTATCCTCTGCCTATAACAGATGCATTTCATCACAAGTGACGAATTGCACTGCGCCCATCACCTTGAGACATACTTGTTCAGTCTCATTTTGCCTGTAATTTCACTGGCTCTCAAGGACCGCTGCCGGAACACACCGTTAGGTGCTTGGCGACAGATTTTCTTCTTGAGGGTGGTCGCTAGCCAGGCGGGCATTCGCAAAATGCCCTTCCACCATGCGGTATACTCAAGCCCGTGGCGAGATTCGAAACATGGACCTGCTGCGCGGCAGTCCATAGCCAATGCCACTGAGCCATCACTGCTTCACGTTACAAAATTACAATTTTTTAGATGGACGTGGGTTAGAATCCAGCACATGTCTATAATTTCTTCTCTTTGTAAATTTGTAGCTCTGATTCTTACTAAGAACGCTAAGCAAACTTCACTACGAGCGCTTCAAAATCGTGAAATGTGGCATAGGTATTACGAGCATGTATACTATTCATTACCGCATAGATTTGACCCAGATTGTAATCGCTCGTTTGGAATCCGAGGTGTTGTGTACAATTGAATACATAATATGTAACAAAAAAGTTTTGTAACCTGTAGTATTCAAACTACTTACAGATAACCTCAAACAGAATTAATCTGATGACGAACACTGACGTTTCGTTTTATTTTTCCTTTCTTCTTGGCCATGACGCGGTTTGCGTTTTGTGCCAGAATGTTTCGTAGTTATTAATTAGAGAAGATGCAACTCAGCCTTTTTAATGTCACGAAGATCGCTATTAAAAAAAATACCAAGTTTTTATCCTCCTAAATTTTACCGCCCTAGGCCTTATTTCGAAACAAGTTTCATTTTCACATACTCAACGCCAAAAAGCTGCTAATTTAGTAATATTTTCTCCATATCGTGATAAATACTTTGAAAACCCTTCTATGTCCCTATTGCTTGACTAGCTCCAGAGCTACTGCTACGCTATTTTTATACATACTGTACTATATCAGCCGCATAATCCACTGCTGAACACAGCCTCCCCCATAATGGGGGAGTTTGCAGTTATCCCTACGCTTGGCAGGCGTCTTGGGGATCGCAGTTTAAGATAGCACGGAAGGCGCTGTTCCCACCTTCCAGTATTTTACATTTAGTCGCCTCTTACGACACCCACAGGTAGCAATGGGGGTGACGGGCTAGAATGTCACCCAACGGGCATATTTATTAAACATGGAGTAGAGTAAAAACGACTGACACCGTGTGGCCTAATGGATAAGGCGTCGGACTTTGGATCCGAAGATTGCAGGTTCGAGTCCTGTCACGGTCGCAACAATGTTTTCCCGGGCTATAAGAGGGCCTCCCCTCGCCCAAAACCCGGTGGAGCTGGACGTCCGCTTAGCGGTATCAGCATCTATGTCCTCCCTAAAAAAAAAAGTAAAAACGACTGTTGTAAAGTAGTAGACATTAAAGTAGTAGACATTAGTAGACATGCAAGTTTAACTTCGTTATTTATAACGAAGTTAAACTTGCATGTCTATAATAAGAATAGCAATTTATTTTACACTGTAAATATAAACAAGCATAAGTATAAGGTATTTGCGTCGCTAATGGATGGTATTTTTCTTAACAAAGTATTGATATATCTACTTAAGAGAAAGTCGCCGTTAATGGTGGTTTCACCGCAGCTCCGAGAGGAAAAGTTAGGACTAAGTCAACATTATGTCTAAAGATCGTAACTTAGGTAAGTAATGGGAGTTTCTCTGAGAATGCTTTAAGTAAAGTGTGACTATATTTAATTCATAGGAAATTACTTCTAATTATTATTTCCTTATATACGCCCGAGGGGTGCCGGGCTAGAATGTCATATCTACCCGTGGGTGTCGTAAGAGGCGACTAAGGGTAACACACCAGAAGGTAGGCAGCGCTTTCTGAGGAACTGATATTTCACACTGCGATCCCCAAGACGGATTATGGCAACCCCCCACAATGGGGGATGCTGTGTTCAGCAGTGGACGATCCGGCTGATACAGTACAGTATATATATTGAAGACACCCGCTTGATTTTTTAAGGTTAAGTCTCAAAAGAAAAGTTTTGAATATGTTTTTTTAGAAAGAGGGTACGCCTTTCAGAAATGATTAAAATATGTAATATTCTAAAGGATATAACATATACTATGCCTGATCCGGAAACACGATAACATATATTTATCTGTCTTAGGTTTTCGCAATGATTACACATAGTAATTAAACAACTTTAAACAGTTTAAATCGCGTATATTTATCATTATTTTTGTCCCGATATTTCATACACCTCGTCGGGACAAAAATAATGAAAAAGATACATGATTTAAACTGTTTAAAGTTGTTTAATTACTATATATTTATCTGGATAAAAAAATCACAGCTCTAAAATTTCTCTAAATCAAGTTTTGTAGATAAAATTTGTAGTGATATTTACTTCATCGCTACAATTTTTATTTATAATCATTATGTAGTAACCATGTAAAATAGTAGGTACCTTATTCTTTTTTCGTTTTAAAGAGCTCACTTTTTTATGATTCTCTATTATATGAATTCGCGACTTCCAGAGTATAAAAGTTTATTTTTTATAATTGGCTTTCGATACTTGTCATTATGTCCTCTATAAAAGTCTGCACTGGTGTTGCCAGGAAGTAAAAACTATTTCAAAATTAAACCTATCAAGTTGTGTAACAGAACAATAAGGAAAGTAAACCATGTCTCAAAATCACTAGTAAAACACATTAGACCTGTAACCTAATTTTTTATAGCAAATATTCTGACTTCCCGCAGCAATTTCTTTCCATCACTATACTTAGATTCTATTTTTTATGTATAACACATGTAAATTTAATGAAACACAAACGGGTACGCACTGTTGACTATCTTGGACAACATGATTTCTTTTGAATGTTATGTATAGGTAATGTATCTACCTTACATGTACTTAGAATTAAATTGTTTCAAAAGCTTTCAGCATTGATTCCCGTGTACCATTTTCGCACTTTAACTTCATTTTATGTAAACGTAAATAGAAGATTGTTTACCAAGGGAGTAAACAACCATTATAAGGCGAGAGGGTTTCTTTGAATCCAGAGCGGAACGAATAATTTTGGAGTAGAATCGCGAACGTAGCAAGGGATTCTAAAGTAGAATCCTGAGTGCAACGAGGAGTTAAAAAGTTATTTTAGTCCCTTTTTACGAAGAATAAATCAGCTCTTTTCGAATAGATGTGACAAAAAGTATACTTTTTCACCTCACAAGCTCCGAAAGGTGTAATCGTAATACGTTCCGCAAAAATGAATTTATTTTAAATATTGACAACTTTGGTAATTTTACTTTTACTACATTATTTTTCTGGCACCTGGCGCAGTAAAAATATTCTACTGTACTGTACCAGCCGGATTGTCCACTGCTGAACACATCCTCCCCCATTAAGGGGAGATTTGCCATAATTCCCACGTTTGGCAGGCGTCTTGCGGATCGCAGTTTTAAGATATCAGTTCCGTAGAAAGCGCTGCTCACTTTCCACTATTTTACCTTTTATTTCGCCTCTTACGACAAGTAGCAATGTTGGGGGCATTCTAGCCCAGCACCCCACGGGCCAAAAAGCGAGATATGTCTCCGCAGAGTCCGTGCTAGGCTCACAGGCGAGCAGGAGTAAGTAGGAGGTTGTATTTAGTTCAAACAATCATTACCGTGTTAATCATGAAACGGGGACTGGCTCTCAAAAAGTTGCGTCGCCCTTATGTTCTTAGCGAAAGGTTTCCTAGTAAATTGTTAATTATTTATTTATTTATTTATTTATTTATTTATTTATTTATTTATTTATTTATTTATTTATTTATTTATTTATTTATTTATTTATTTATTTATTTATTTATTTATTTATTTATTTATTTATTGGTTATCCAACAGCCTATTTACAATTTTAAATAAGCTTTTATAGAAACTGGGGGCCAATTATAGGACAACGCGTTTAACAATATGATAGATTTAATTTTGACCATGACCACTTACTTCTTAGTTAATTAGAATAAAGAGCAAACAACTTAATCGTTACTACTCTCGAACTTGTTTACAATGTAAAATTTTGAAGAAAATAGAAAATTTATAACAAGAAACAAAATAATCGTAATTCCTATAAAACACATTTTAAGCAAAAAACTCGCTACTAAGTCGCCGCCTCGCCAATGCGATGCTTGAACAGTATAAGTCTATGTCCAAACGTTTATCTGCCGCATTGAAACTTCTACTCACTCGCACCAGGTACGCGTTGGCACTGTAGTTTGTATGCATTAATGGGGTATGTACTAAGGGATTGAACCGAGCCTGCCGTGAAGAACAGTTTAAATTTATTCTTTCGAGAAGCTCCGGGCAATCGACCTGGTTCGTGGTTATTTTTAGTAGAAATAGTATATCCGCTATTTCTCATTCAACGGGTTCACGTCCAAGTTTCTGATAAGTCGTTAGTAAATCACAACAACATTGTTTTGTCGGCGTGTTTGTCATTGTCTCTCATTGCACATTGCTTCGGAAACGGCAGGTCGGGTGACCGATGCGCTTTGGTGGACAACAGTAGTAATTACTTACAGTCCCACCAACTTATCTGTTCAGGCGGCAAAAAAAAGAACTACAACATTCCTTCAAATTGTGACAGTTTGTAGTTGATTTCCTTGACCAGTAGCGCCCTCCAAAACTGCACAGTAAGTTGGTGGTACTATACGGCTATAGTGTGACCAGTTGGGACGAGTTTGAAAATGTTTCATCGAAGAGCAGTGTTGAAACTTTATGTGGACTTGATGTAACAGTGTTACTCTATAGGAAAAAAAGCCCAAGGAGTCAATATGACTTGTTTAGAATGACCGGTTAGGAAGCCTTACTTATCGATCTTTAACAGATGTGAAAAACCGTGAAGAAAATAAAAAATAAAGACAATAATATGAAAAGTAAAACATGTATGCATTATGATACTATTGACATATAATTATAAAAGATGTAATATTGAAGGACCTGACCAAGTGTATCTAGGTTTTATAGTAGCGAGAGCGCGTTCAAAAACAGGCTAAGTGCGAGTGGGACTCGCGCACGAAGGGTTCCCTAACTAAATATTCTGTGAATAGTTAAAGCGTCTACCTGTGACCGTTATTAGTATCGAGCAATAAAATATTTATTTTATTTTTAGTAAGTATTTGTTGTTATAGCGGCAATAGAAATACATCATCTGTGAAAATTTAAACTGTCTAGCTATTACCGTTCTTGAGATACAACCTGGTGCAGACAGATGGATGGACGGACGGACAGCGAAGTCTCAGTAATAGGGTGCCGTTTTTACCCTTTAGGTAAGGAACCCTAAACACATGTTATAAAAATAAGTAAATAATCTGTGCATATATTTCTACTGCAACTGCACTCTGGAACTGCACTACACCCATCACCCTGAGACATACAAGTATCGGTAATGTAGGCTCTAAACGACTGCTGCCGGGGCACACTGTTAGGTGCTCGGCGACAGATTTTCCACTTCAGTGTGGTAGCTAGCCAGACGAGCATTCACAAAATGCCCTTCCACCATGCGGTGAAGCTTAAGCCGGCGTGAGGAGCGACCACAGGGCGTCAAGTCTGCTAATCAATATGAATCTATAATGGACTCGGCCTGGTCAATTTTGACAGTTTTGGTAGTCTACTAACTTCACTTTATACTGCTAATATTTGTATAATATTTTATAATGAGGTATGATTTGACTTTTATGAGGATGTACAGCACGTCCTTTCGTGAAGAACTAGTACAATGGGATCTAAAGAAACTAGCATATTTTTTAATATGCCTTCTCTTTTCGGGGATGTACAGTCATGATCAAAACAGAACAGGGGCTCGATTCTCTTAGCTATTGAACGGCGTTAACGCAACTTATTTGCATGAAAATTGTAGTTTTTGACAGTACCCGTAGTCTGCCCGCTATTTAGGTTCGATCGTAAGTCGGTGGCTTGCTATCAATAGTTATTGACATATTTGGTATGCTGTAAGCTATTTTGTTGCGATTGAGTTGCTACAGTGCCATAAAATATTTTGGAGGATTTCAGGTAGAAAATAGCTAAATGATATATTTATTTAATGTATTGTTTGCTAGAAAACCCCTGTTATGTTTTGACTGATGCTTGATTGACAGAAGTTTTCATTATTATTTCAGTGGCAACATTTGCGCGCGATTGCTATACAACTGCGATTAGGAGCTAAATTTAGCAGACTACCGAATTTGACATTAAAAGTTTGATCGCAGAAGTATCGCAGTAGTGTGGCGTTTGGTCAATAGCTAAGAGAATTGGGGCCCTGATAATGATGATGTGTTTTAAAATCGAAGTTGCATGTGTCAAGCATATCTGTGTAGTTGCTAAGCAGTACAATGGGTACAGACGGGCCTTTGTTTGTTATTGGAAGTGAAAGTGAGCCTGCGTTTCTTTGCTCTTGGAACGAGCACTTAAGCGCAGACTTAAGTACAGATTCGATAGCAGTTGTTTAGGTGTTTGACCAACTGTTTGGAAAGTTGAGGTGATATGTGCTAGACTATATCTTAAGAGAAATGTGCAGGTAGCCTTTTCATACAAATGCCTATAACAGATACATTTCGTCAACGACGAATTGCACTTTGCCCACTGTTTTGTCACACTGAGACGTACAGGTCTCACGTGCCTGTAATTATACTGGCTCTCAAAGACTGCTGCCGGAACACACTGTAGGTGCTTGGCGACACATTTTCTACTTGAGGGTGGTCGCGGCATTCACAAAATGCCTTTCCAGCATGCGGTGCAGCTCAAGCCCGCGGTGGGATTCGAACCATGGACCTACTGCACGGCAGTCCATAGCCATTGCCACTGAGCCATCACTGCTCTGTGTTCCGGCAGCTGTCCTTGAGAGCCAGTAATTCTTGGTTGAGCCTGTTAACACCTTCGACCACATCATCACTTACCATCAGGTGAGATTGTGATCAAAGGCTAACATATCAGCAATAAAAAAATATATGCCTCGGGTAGAAGTTACCGCTCAGCATGAGGCGGGCCTCGTTTATGTCACAAACCCATATAAAATATGTAATTGCTATTAATTGTTACGCTTAAATAACCGTGAATTAATCATGGAATAAATTATTATACTATATATAACTATTTCGTAATCTGTGCTGACAATCTAAATAGCTCCATCCACGTACTAAAGGTACATGCCATAGCTAAATCTTAACGAACTTACTGACCTTTAATGCAGTACTGGCATAGTAAAACTAGACAAGTAGTGTGACTTTATGTTTTTTTTTTTTTTTTTTTTATGTTATTGTGACGGAACAAGCCCGAGGCCCACCTGATGTAAAGTGGACTAACCTCTGCCTATAACAGACGCATTTCGTCAGCGACGAATTGCACTGTGCCCGTCACACTGAGACGCCCAGTTGTTAGGTCTCATTAGCCTGTAATTTTTCTGGCTCTCAAGGACTGCTGCCGGAACACACCGTTAGGTGCTTGGCGACAGATTTTCTACTTGAGGGTGGTCGCTAGCCAGGCGGGCATTCATAAAATGCCCTTCCACCATGCGGTGAAGCTCAAGCTCTGGGCGGGATTCGAACCATAGACCTGCTGCACGGCAGTCCATAGCCAATGCCACTGAGCCATCACTGCTTCAAAATGTTATGTGTAGCGAAGTTTGCTTAGCCGTTCCTAACCGAACAGCAAAGTTAAGCAAAGTCCGCCGCGGTCAAGACTTGAATGGGTGACTGCTAGTGACATTAGTACTGATTGTGCACGTGCTTCGGAGGTACGATGACAGTCGTTACAGCATGGTGGTACTATCAGGTGTGATAGTCAAAGGCTAGCCTATAACTACATGGTATAAAACAGTCGCTTCCCGCTGTCAGGTTGTCCCTATGTATGATTAGATCTTTAAAACTGCGCAACGGATTTTATGCGATTTTTCAATTGACAGTGATTCAATAGGAAGGTTTATATGTATAATACATGCATAATATAGTATAGAAACACGGATAATTTTAGAGTTTTCTAATGTGTAGTCGTACATAAACAATTTTTTTTGCGCCTCTTTGCAAACTCTGGCTGAACCCTATGATTGATAGATATATCAAAATGTTATTACAATATTATACACGTTTAAAAGGTATACAAAAATGTTTCGCAAGTAGTAAGTAGTATAAGTATGTATCTCTATCTCTTAGGGAATACCCATCAAAACCATTTTTATCCTCTACTTTTCACGAGAAATTAAGGGTTACTTACGAAGCGATTATATGCAAAACAGCATCAATCCTTGGCCAATACCTTAAGGTACCTTAAATACCTACATTGTGCATTTAATATAGATCAATATGGCCCATTACAGATATGATATAATGCGGTAATAAAACGAGCGCTTTATAAAACTTTGCCACCTTACACTGCGATCCCCAAGCCTCCGGCAAAGCGTGGGCATTATAGCAATACCTCTTAATAGTAACTTTATCTGCCACCAGTAAAGATAATAATTAATCCGTCATTGCTAAACAATGATCTTGATTACGGGTTTACTAAATGTCAAACTAACTCGAACATACTGCGGATAATGTCACTTGATACTTGAACTGTTACAAGGACATAGCGTGAGAAACACGTTTTGATCTTGGGTAATACTAATAGTATGATGGGTTTGGGTTATTAAATCATGCTACCATGGATGATACCATGGTTGCTGTGTTCCGGAATAAAGTATAAGGTTGCCAGTGAAATTATTTAAGATATCTTCCTAGGAAATCTGTCACCAAGCATCTAAAAGTGCGTTGAGGAGTAGCAGTTCCCAAGGACAGCTACTGAAGCTATCGGTACTACGGTTGATAACACTTTCGGCTACATTATAAATTACCATCAAGTTAAATAGGTGACTAAGGATAGCCAATCAGTCATTCAAAAAACTGAAAGTTAGTAAGTAGCCATTACCGCTATGCCACAAAATTCATATTCCTTGTTACAAAATGTTCTTAGTGATATCCTAGACAATGCTCACGTATTGTGTCGGTACTGCACAAAATATCGCCTCGCTTCTTCATTCTATAAGTACTCGTTAGCTTGTCCCGAGTCGAGCCGATGCGATGTCGATACAGCACATGGAGTTGAATAAGTGTTCTTGTATAGTGTGCAAAACAAGAACCACAATATTTGATTGCTTAAAACTGTGTACATAACTCGTTATATATTAAAAGAAGGAACAGTTTGCGAAATACTTTTTTTATTCTTTAATTAAAAAAAATACCTACTGTTATAACTAACCCTTTCGAGCGTACAATATTTTTTATTCATTTCAAAAAAATATAGCTCCACATATAATAAAGCTACAAACGGACAAGTGCAAGTTACACTCCCAAATCATGGGTTCTTTATTAACATAGAATGTGTCAGCCCTTTAACGGTCGGAAGGACGGACGAACGAACGATAGGGTCACGTGTTCTAGTACGGAACTCCAAAAATGGTTAAACATAGACATTTATCATGGGAAATGGTTACTTACCATATTTACTTTTTCCTAGGAGCCGTACAAAGAACATATTTTATGTTGTACACGATTTAATGTGCTTAAAAGTGCGGGGCAATTAATCATAAATTTTTATGGCTTTTAAATAAGTGTCATCAATCCATACAAAGAATACAGAACAGCTTGAGAGCCGATCCGTATACGGTGGATAGGTCTGCGTCAACTATAATTCTACGTAAAATACTTATTCATGTAATTCCCATACACTGTAATTCTCAAGGATTTGTTAATAAACCAGATAGCAACTTTACTTTCACGTCTAAGGTACATATTTTATACTAAGGGCGGCTTGCGCCAAAGCTTTAAACTGAGATTTTATTAAATCAAGACTTTGGGATTATTATATGTTCTATGCTTTGGGCTAAGCTCAGTTTAGCTTATAATAGATTAACTTGGCCTTGCTCCAAAGACTTTACGGAGCGAATTAGTTAAGTGGAGTTTAGGTAGGCGTACCAACGTACGTTCTGATTCTCGCACGATTGTAGTATAAACATGAATCATACAAAAGCGTGTAACGAAACTTAATTTTGAATTTTTGTTGTCAAACAACACTAGCAATACGTAAAAACTGTTACAAAATTCATAGTTTGTCATCGCTATTCTCTCCGTTTTGGTGTAGGTTGTTGGTTGTGTTAATACTTTAAAGACTTTTGCTGACAAAACGAAAAGATCAAGAACGCCTAATTGTACTACTGCAGAAATTATTCATCTATTCTGGTGGAATAGTTCCCTATAAGAGAGAATAAAAAATCCGACGCAGTAATATTTGCATCTGGCTTCTGAGTATAATGCAACTTCATGATCATCAAAACTACTTCTGATGGATCTTTTACTGTAAATATTTTATTACGTGCTATAAAACCCAATAAATTAAGATAAAAATCAGCATTCAAGTTAAAATATGAATATAAAAGGTATGTTATTGAACAACTTCAAACGGTTTAAATACTCAGGACAAACCTAACCGCTACATTCGGTTTGACAATCCACAAATCCTCGCAAGAGAAACCAGGTTTTTGCCAAGAATGTTGCGCGAGGCTATTGAAATCAATAAGTACCCAAATCTCAATAGAGATGATGGTTGGCAAGTACCACCTGCTTGGGATCCTGTTATCAAATTAATTAAATCCCATGGCCGACACAAATCTGCAAGACCTCTGGACACTGTGAGCGAAAACTGCGTGAAAGGGAAGGTTATGATTAAAATCAAATTTCTGACGGTAGTACTAATAATTTCTTAGTAACTCAAGTGACATATAAACCCAATTAGTCACCCCGTGACCACGATGTGTTTGACGCTTTAGGACAAAAATAATGATAAATATACGTGATTTACCGTTTTATTACTATGTTTTATAATCGCGAAAACCTAAGACAACATTACAAAAGGTATGTATTTAGGTACTCGTGGTTACTCGTATTTCCTTCATCACTGCTACTATCCTTTATTGACGAATCCGTATATGATAAATCTTTTGCGTACATATGTTTATCTACAACTTTACAGATAATATTGAACGAATACTACATTAAGCCTCGAGAGCGCGACTAAACGAGTATTTACGAGATTAACAGCCATGCTGGTTTAGTTTGACGTCTGTTAAATCGAGATATAACGATAAGTACAGTGCAAGACGTTAATGTAGAGATTAATGTAAATCGAGAGTTAATTTCACTAATTAGAGATTTAAGTAGTTGGTGCAAGCCGCCCTAAACCTGATTTACCTACATCCTACTTCTCGACGGGTATACTCGTACACACCTGTTAGTTGGACTAGATTTTAAGTACACAACTACTTCCTTTAGTACTAGATATTAAATTACGTTTTAATAATTGTAATTTTTTTATAGTTTCTAGCCTTTGCTCATTATCTCACCTGATGGTAAGTGATAATGATGTGGTCGAAGATGTTGTTCAGGCTAACCTAGAATTACTGGCTCACAGGGCAGTTGCCGGAATACACGTTTAGGTGCTCAGCGACAGATTTTCTACTCTCTAAGGTAGCTTGCCCAGTCTTTGGATACGAAGAGACCCACCAAAACTTCACCTCAATGCTCGCTTATGACCGGAGAAAAGTTTGAAAACAGTTACCTAAGGAAAATTCACCTGTGAGGGCTAGCACTTATACAGTATTTATTTTTGTTTAATCAAAAAGACAGGACACTAATATAAGTCACCATTGACACCATAATGACTGATCGGAGACATGAATGTGTATTGAGACATGTATGTAAGTTGATCATAACATTGATTATAGTATAAACACCAATTCTCACACAACTCGTTTCCATAATTAGGCTCCGAGCTTATTACTGCTGAAGGAACACTTAATATTTTTTACTCACATGCTCCAATAGCCCACGCAATTGTAATTACCTGGAACAAAAACAAAAACATGATTTAATTAAATATCCAATTTAGCTTACTTGACCGAGCACCCAACCTGCACTTGCTGCATTCAAACCGACCACTCAACCGCTAACTCTAATTAGACGTTATGACTTAATTGTTTACGGTCAAGGAGTATTTGGGATGAACGTGGAGTTAATTCTGCAGTTTTTTAGAATCGTAATAGTGTCGGAATTGTGTCACAATAGTAGTTCATGTCCCATAATTACTCTCGTTGTTTCTGTGTGGGAATCTGGTTTTTGGTTACAGACCATCCCTTCTTTTAATAATGTTAACATTATAGGTCTAATATTGTTGTGTTTGCAATAACGCCTGCTTGGCGAATCACATAACAAAATTACAAATCTACGAGAGAATAAATTATAGACATGTGTGGTATATTATAGCCATTTATAAGTATAAAACCAATTGCAAAATTGGTCTTGTTTGTAGTACTACGTAAGTTGAACTAAAGTTTTCGCTCCATCCGGATACGATGGTTGAAGAATGAGAGTAAAAATTAGAGTTATGAGTCATTGTGTCATGTTAGCTCAATTGGTTATAGCATACCCCGGCTAAAGGGGTGGATGGACGCGGGTTCGAATCCCGCACATGACTATAATTTATTCTCTCGTATATTTGTAATTTTGTGAATGTAGGTCTATCCGCTTTTCGTCTCGCGATTATCTTAAGAGTAGAGTGCACGGAGCTCTTTTCATACATACGTAGTTTCGTTTTTTTAAAATACCACGTGGTTAAACTCGGTGAAATGTTGTACGCATATTGCTGAGCCTAATATCTATGCATCTGGTTTGCAGTTTTTCGATTTATTATATCCCTCAATGTCTGTACAACTCTGTGAACTCTAATTTCGTAGTACTCATTTCGTGGAACGTTTGTAAAAGTCTTGATCACATAACCGACTGAATATTCGCTCATTGGTCACATATCGCGTCATACAATACCATTGACCAATGAGCGTTCATCATTCAAACTGCTACTAATCAAAGTTTTGACGGACGTTCCAGAAACTGAGGGAAGAGCCTTAACATGATCTTGCTTCGTGATCATGAAGTTGCTATAAAGGACTTGAAGATCGCTTATGTCATCATACTGAAAAGGAGGACGAATCTCTTAATAGATTCCCACGGTTTTGTGCTGCCTTATTTGGCTTTTGGAATTAGCAAGAGTAATTTAGCGAGTACCTAGTTCACTAATTTGGTTCAATTGCCAACAATTAGATCGTACTAGGTACTGCAAAAGACTCTTGTGCAAGTCCGAGGTTCTGTGGAATTACGAAGGCTGATTAGGCATCGCTGTTTTGGTTACTTAAATGGTTGTTTTTGGTGACGAAATAAGTGAGGCAAAAGCTCTCAGAAGTAAATTTATACAAAATTTCAATGACAGGCATTTTTATACTAAGAGTTGGATATATGATCATAAAAACGCCCCGAAGTCTTACTTTCTATCAAGACCATTGGTACTGTCGTGAAATAAAATGTTTTTATTTTGCTATGCCTCCATCTCGTCACAAGTACATAAACCCGGTCAAGAACATGTCAAGTCCATCTTAATGAAGGGTTCCGCAGCAAATAATGTAATTTAAAACACTCAAAGTCAACACTTAAGGTCTGGTTAATAGGACTTTCTCGAATAAACTTAACACAGACAGTATATTTCTCAGAAACTTTAGCAGGTAATGGAATTTTAAAAGTAATTTAAGTTTGTGTTTTGTGGAAACTTATGTCTGTGGCGGAGAAATAGTTTTATCTTTCTAGTAGCTTGGTTTGGTTACTATTCTACATAATAACCTAATAGAGATCTATTATTACAAACACCAGAAGGTGGGCAACAGCGCTTTGTGAGGAACTGATATTTCATACTGCGATCCACAAAACGCCTGCCAAGCGTGGGGATTATGGCAATTCCCCCCCCTCAAGGGCAGCTGCTGGAACACACCGTTAGGTGCTTGGTGACAGATTTTCTACTTGAGGGTGGTAGCTAGCCAGGCGGGCGTTCGCAAAATGCCCTTCCACCATGCTATAACGATTGCCATCCTTAGACAACAACCGGGACCGACGGCTTAACGTGCCCTCCGAAGCACGGAAACGCTCAGTAGTAATGTCACTAGCGGTCACCCATACAACTCATGACCGCGCGCGACGTTGCTTAACTTTGCTGATCGGTTGAGAACAGCTAAGTAAACTACGCTACGAGCGCTTCAAAAGTATATCAGTATATCCAGGGAGTTATAGAGAAATACATTAGTATAGAGAATCGCAGAGCGACTTCTCTTTGGTTCCGTGGTGCTACGGAACCCAAAAGGTCCAAGTTGTCAAGTTGTGTCGTAAGCCATCATCGTATCGAATCGAACCGGTTTTGTCCCAGACGCGCCCAGACGTGGACTGGTCCAACCACTCTTCCTGTCGTTTAATTTCACTTACTTTTTGTAATAGCTACTACTTTGTAAGAAAAAAATTTTCTTCGTATATATATATGGTAGGTATATATATACCCTGTCAAAATTCAAAATTCCAAAATTCAAACACAAAATTATTTATTTGCTAGATATAGGTACATTAAACAGGTCTTATGTTAAATTTATGTGTTTCTCTATATCTGAACCTGCAAGGCGTGCAAATTATGGTATCAATACCTATATAAATTACATTACATTACAAAATTATTTCATTAGTCATAAAATATACAATTACATCAATATAATATTATTTAATTCCATTACTTAATTTTTTACAATAATTGAATTACATAGTATCATTCATGTCCATACAATTTCCTATATTTTATCATTTAAAAACTCATCTATGCTATAATATGCCTTATCTATGAGAAACTTTTTTAACCTAAATTTAAAAATGTCAATTATATTTGTTTCTTTTACGAGTAGTGGTAGTTTATTATATATTTTGACACTCTTTTTAAAAACACTTTTAGCATACAGACTTTTTTTGCATTTTGGAATACATAGCACGTTTTTATGACGGCTACTTTTCAAGGTACTAAATTCTTTTAAATCACGTAAATCACCATAAAAAATAAGCACCAGGTTCCACCACAACAATTGGCTAATTATATATTTATTTTATTTATTGATTTTATTTATTTAATGCTGTGTTATCCATGTTAGTGTCCAGGACTCGATCCCAGGTTTGGATCAATTATCGTATCAGTACTTATTGGCAACCGAATTTCCTTTTTGCATTATTATCACTATAGTATAAAACAAAGTCATTTCCCGTCTGTTTGTCTGTCCCTATGTATGCTGAGATCTTTAAAACGACATTGATCAAAATAATTTACTACTGGTTACTAATGGCTTATTTAAATTGAATCTGGTTATTTAACCACATTCAAATTAAATAAGCCATTATTTCTTCGTAAAAAGTAAAGGATAAAAAATGGTTATTGTCGGTTATCCCTTAGAGATAGACATATACCATTCAGGACTTTTTTGTAGACCTTTTTAAGGCGTACAATACTGTAGTGTTATTTTGGCTGGACATGCTCGAAGCCCACCTAAACTCTGCCTATAACAGATGCATTTCATCACAAGTCACGAATTGCACTGCGCCCGTTCTTTGAGACATAGTTATGTGCCTGTAATTTCACTGGTTCTCAAGGACAGCTGCCGGAGCAGCGGCATTCGAACCATGGACCTGCTGCACGGCAGTCCATAGCCAATGCCACTGCTACATCACTGTTCCAAAAAATTTTTACACTCACCTTCGATGATTGTGAATTTTCACATGTAACCTACGTTAAAATGTGACTAATTAGATCTTTAATACATCTGAGTTGAAACTTTTTAAATCGCACAATTAAATCCATGTGAAAAGAATTATTGTAACATTTCTGACAATTAAAAGGTCGTACCCACCACGTGCAGCGCATATTGAAATTGAACGTTATTTAATTAGTAAGGATATTTTATATAACCGACTACACTCAAGCGTATTGCTCGAGAGTGTCGACCTAGGTTACGGGCACGTTTGATGCTCTTCATTAGGTGTGTTGACGCGTCTAAATCGCGGCGACGCGACGACTCCTTGCAACTGCCCGTAACATTCAATATGTCTCATATACACGAGAAGTAAAGTAGAAGTTTTGTTTTATTTTCTGTTACAAACTCTTATAACGAGAATGACTAAACAGGTGTAAGTACATGGGACAAGTGAACGGAAGTCTTGGAAGGGGAAAACCTAAGCGAACGTTCCGAAATCAGATTGAAGACGTTCTGAAAATATACCAATCCCTTCATACATAAGCGTTGGTTTAGGGTACTTCCCCTAAACCAACGCTTATGTATGAAGGGATTGAGGAGTGTAGATGAAGCGAAAGAGATTTGTAAGGATCGTAGTAAGTCTGTGGTCTCTGCCTACCCCAACGGGAAAGTGGCGTGATTTTATGTATGTATGTATGTATGTACAAACTCAGAATTGATCGGAAAAAATTGTTTAAATTTTGAGTATAATGACTATTGCTTGGAAAATAAGATCTAATACATAAATAACTTATGAAAGTTAGTACGAGTGATATTGAAGTTATTTCCTAGCAAAGATAGATTATGATCTAAATGGACTTTCTTAGAAACTACATGTGCAAGGAAAAGTGCTATATCATTTCGACGTATACCAGGATTTGAGTAAAAGTGGGGCGAATTTGTTGAGTTTCATCGAAAGTTTGGAGTGCATATTACCCCTGAGAATGATAGTAGTCTAATTTGTTTTTATTTTTATCTTTGAGATGTAACTAAGCACAGTATTATGGGTCCTATATCATTACATATTTTTCCCCAATTGATTGCTGATTGATAAAAGGGAGTGTCGCATACTATAAATGTACATAACCAACAAAAAATAATAGCCTATTGCGAGTTGGAATAACACAACGAGTCCTTTTCATTCTGTGCCGAGAGTTTCGTATCAAAACAGAGAGTGCCTACCAAAAAGTAAGCAAAAAATAACGGAAAATTACTCGTTTGAAATCATTAGTAGACTATGCTAGCAAAAATTGACTTCAGTGAATACGGGTGTAGTACTTTTGTAAGGAGATTTGAGGACGCGATATATTTCTATAAGTGTCACGAATATTGATTTGAAAGGGATATTTGCCATTAAGGTTAGTTTCTTCGTACTCTTCATAGTGCTTTCCATGTAAACGTAGTTTCGGGATATTTTAAATACCAAGTGTTCAAACTCGGTGAAATTGCATACATGTCGCTTAATATCTCCTGTGCTTTGCCGGTGTCCTTTTGTCGTGTGTGTTTTATCTCTAAAGGTGATAATTAGTATTCCCATAGAAACAATAATTATGAAAAAAAATAATTTTACAGAAAACTGGCACGTAGAAGCATAGATACGAAGATGCAAAGACATGCATGCAAAATTCCGCACCAAGTTTGAATCCTTGGTATCTAAAATATGACGAAACTACGTTTGTATGGAAAGCGCTACGAAGACAATATCCTTAATAGAAAATACCCCTTTCTTTTGTAAATATACTTATTCTTTTGTTTTTAGTTCCCGATAATACCACTATGTAGCATGTTTTGTTAACCGGTGAACAAGGCGCCTACAACGCTGAAATATCGGAAACGTGTTACCGTCCTTGTTACATAATCACAAACCTTCAAGGCTTCAAAGGATATCCTGCTACGAATTTCACCATCCACGTTCCAACATCTAAAGAATGGAAAGGCGCATTTGAAGAACATCCTGTACCGAGAACAATACTGGTACAACGCTCTACTTATCGTCGAGAATCGTCACGGCTCGCTTCGCGGAAAAGATTCAATAATGATGGCTGGGCATTGATCTGATGGAATGTAGTCATTATGATCTAGTAATGAGAGCTGAAGATGGTGTGAAGATGCTGTAGAACATCTGGAGCTGACAGAGAGTAAGGGGCATAAGAGTTTTCTTGAGAAAAGATAGTATAAAGTCATATGGAAGATGATTGAGAGTTAGAAGAATATGGACTTTCAAATGGGGAACATAAGTTAGAAGTACATAGGAATTTCAAGTGGTAAGTCGGTAAGTGACGAAGGTGGTTGTGGTTTATTGTATGGATTATTTCTTACAATCAATCATATCTTGAATACCGTAAGAAAAAACAGTAGAATAATAGAAGACAGCTGATAGTTAGTGAAATATGAACTTTTTGAAAGGGATAAGTCCATATTTCCCAACTCTCTTTCACAGGTTGGATGTGAAGAGAAACATATTTCGACTAAACTTGAAACAATTCGAACATTGCGATTTTATACATGCCTGCTAACAAATAAGGCTACACGTACACGTTTACGTAGTAATATAGTAAGTTTGTAAACTTGGGACAACTGAAGTTTGTAGGCGACAAGTTAATCACACAAGTTTTTCCGATATAGTAATTTTATGTTGGTACCTATACAATAAAAACTATATTTGAATGTGTACAATAAAAGATGGATGAGAGTATGTGGCAGAGTATATGGACTACAAAGATAAAACAATAAGTATTTTCCACTAGAAATAGATAAAGTTCACTGACTTTTGCTCTACATTTTTAATGAGCATTGAAACCTAAAAAGATATAGTACCTACTTCAAACCTATAAAATATTAAAACACCTAAGTCACGAAGTCCATCCACAAATAAGTCTACGTAAAAATAGTGATATCTATTTTAAATGCTGATGTATGGTGAAGAACCTTGTCGTATTGAAAGTACATTTTGGCGTATAAATTCAGTCTAAGGCTAAGAAGCAGGGAATTATAGGCAGTACTTCACATCACACCAAGTGCTTAACTTATACCACAGATAAAGGCTACATTCTAGACCAATGAAAACATCAGTTCAGCCTTTTAAATATTGTTAGGTTTTCAATAACGCCTGCTATGCGGATTACATTACAAAATCACAAATATACGATAGGAAAAATTTAAGTCATGTGCGGGATTCAAACCCGCGTCCCATCCCAATACGATGGTTAAAGAACGATAGGAAAGATTCGAGTTATGACGTCATGTCATGTTAGCTCAATTGGTTAGAGCATACCCCGGCTCAAGGGGTGGATGGACGCGGGTTCGAATCCCGCACATGACTTAAATTTTTCCTATCGTATATTGGTGATTTTGTAATAAGTTCAGCCTTTTTGGAGTCATGTTCTCATTTGGAGGATGACTCGGCTAAGTATCAAGTTGAGGCGCTTGAGTTTTATTAGGAACGACTCAACGATTGAGAGAATTTTACTCGTTCAATTTCGTGGAATGCATCCTATAAGTTCACTATTTCCACAAGTATAGACAGACGGCAATGCGACTCCATTACGTGGTTCCAACAGCCCGTACAGCAGGTTTAAAGAGGATTGCATCTAAGTTCATCAGACGTAAGACCAGATATTGGAATGTGTTGCCAGAATCTATTTCATGTAATTTGGGTGCCTTTTTAAGGCAAAGTAAGTACTCAGGTACATTTATAGGTATATTTTCTAGGCGAGCGTGTACCATCGTCGACTACCATCAGGCGATACAAAGTCAAACACAGTCTAGTTTAGTGTAAAAAATGATTTTTTATGAAATATTTCGCATTTTAACGACTGCTGCTTTGCGATAAAATATTTACTTGCTATTTGCTACACTATAACCATCATAGTATTGCTTGTTCTCCATTTCTCCTTGTCGCAATCCAAAAATTTGCTCTTCTCACTTCCTCATATCTGATAACTAAAAATTACCTTATTACGACAAAGTAGTAGGCTCAGTAGTATTGCAATTATACATATTAAGCCAGATCTAGTAATGCAGTATTGCTACTTTACTGCTATTTGATTGTGTAAGAGTTGCATGTACACGTGCTTCATTGGTCAAATTAGAAACATAAGCATTAGTCTAATCCTTCTACGGAAGGAATATTCCAGGAACGTGGATGCCATCAAAATTCGTAGTACGAGTAAGCACGAGGAGTCTTTCCTTGTCGAAAAAGGTTAAAGAATGTAGTCTGGTCAGAAGTAATAAGTAACCATAAAGTAATATGTGGTCATAGTATGCAGAATTTAGGATAATGTAACTATACCGCTATGGATTATGTTTGCCGGGTGCTCCGTGAAAGCGTGTATAAGTTTGTGTGCGTCATTTGTTTTGGGTTTTAGTTAGAATTCTGGCATGTTTTTGGCTTAATGATGTTTAATCAGTTTCATTGCAATTCAACGTTACGTTTTAAATAAGTTACAGGCAACTATTTGTCAAAGGTAAGGTTTTGCAACTTAGGTGCTTGGCAACTGTACTGTACTGTATCAGCCGGATTGACCATTGCTGAACACAGCCATCAAGGGGGATTTACCTCACGCTTGGCAGACTTGGGGATCACAGTGTAAGATATCAGTTCCTCAGAAGGCACTTCTGCCCACCTTCCGGTATTTTACCTTTAGTCGCCTCTTAGGTAGCAATCGGAGGCGACATTCTAGCCCGGCACCCCACGGGGAGCTTGGCAATACATTCGTAAAATGTCGTACACCGTTACGCTGAAACATCGGGAATCCTTTGCCCAGCAGGCCATATTCAGTACTAGTGGGTCATCATCACTGGTTCAAAACGTGAGTTAATGCACGCTGCTCATTTGATGAGTGTTTTCCCTTTAGTCACAATTTCTATCGTCCAATAGAATGATGTGGCCCGATCCTAGATTCCTATGTTAAGAACTATACATATAATCGTCCAAGTATAAATACGTCAAAACTGTGCAGTATGGTCTGAAGACCACTTTTTCCGGAAGCGAGAGTGGTCGTCCGATGCCTAACTAAATACGTCTTTAAATATGTATGTCTGTGTGTCTGTAGACCGGTTCGTTGCGCTGCTGTTAAGTCTCGGAGAAGGTTCGTATAATAGGCATGTAGTAGATCAAGTTGTTACTATTACAGTCTCATCAAAAATATCTCTAGGGTTACAAAATGTATTTTCAATATGCAATTTTTTAGTGGCTGTCCGGTGACTGGACATAGGAATAGTTATGGCAACAGGTTTGCTCCTTATTTCATGACAGAAAACACCAATTTGTAAACGTAGGTGTTTGGAAACCGCTGCCTAACCTTCAGTTTTACCAACGTATGTTTATAAGTACTTATTAATATCTTCCACAAAGTTTTAATCACAAAAATTTCTGGATTAACGTTCTTGATTCTAATATCACTGTCACCGATGATAGAGGGGCGAATTTACCGCTTTTATTGAATTTGAATAGGAGACAATAAATATGTTTTCAAAATACTGAAACGTCGTGTTAGGTATATCATGTTTTAAAATATACCGTGAAAGCTCTTTTAGACAGTTATAATATGAAAACCAAAGAACAGTATTCTTGCAAATTGAGCTACTGCATGCATTCTGTATTGTGGTCACGGTGTTCGCTTTCTGATGGTATAAAATCCTGTGTTTTGCTTTCTCTGGAAGTGGCAATCGTAAATAGACGTCGGATGGAAATTAATATTGTTAAAGTTGTATAATCTTCTATGGTGCGTGAAATATTGTGTTGGTTTTTGAAAGTTAGAAGGAAACATAAATAAAGCAATCTGACTTATTTTCTAACTTGGGCTGGGGTACGGAAAATAATGATTTTTACGATGGTAACACTTGTCAGTGAAATGTCATGTAATAAGTTAACCTATTCGCTGGCATTATCCTGGTTGTTGTCTTACGATGGCTGTCGTTATAGCATGGTGGTAAGGGTTTTTGCTAATGATCAACTGACAAGCTACTACCCTAGTAGAAAATCAGTCGGTAAGCATATCACCACAAAACTCTTAGCAGTGTTTTCCGGCAGCTGTCATTGAGAGCCAGTGATTCTAGGTTAGGCTGAACAACGTCTTTAACCGCACTTAATTATCAGGTGAGGTAGTGGTCAAAGGCTAGCCTATTAGCAATTAAAAAAAAACAAACGAAGCAGAGATTGTTAGTATTTACCCAATAACCTTGTACTATTTTATTTTTAATATACAAACGTATCCACATTCAATATACACTTCTGGACTCATCTATTGGCCCACCTTGTATTTTCAGTTTCGTTTGGTCCTAGCTAAAATTTTATATTAGGTCGAGCAAAAAGTTTTTATGCAGTTTTGAACCTGGCACATTCACAATTTCATTCAATAGTCTTTTTTTGAATTTCGAACACAGAATTTAAAGAAACAAAAGACAATTTGGAGCCTGTTTGTTGATATCAAACAATCGAATACTAAGAAAACTTGGTTTTATTGGTTTACTTGGATTTAATTCTTGAAAAAGTGATTGATATCTTTGGTTTTGCAACAAACATTACTTATTCTTAACATTAAGGTGAGGTTCTATCAATAATCTATGGATACTTCACCTGAAGTCGCCGCCCAAGCTGTGGCACTTATTCAGGCCGCACACAGCCAAAGAAACGTGAGTGCTCAACTTAATTTAAGTCGATCTGCGGTCCGAAATGTTTATCGGAGGTACCTAGAGACTGGCGGCTTTGTTCGTCGCCAAGGAAGGCCACGATCTCGGGTCACAACTGAAAGGCAGGATCGATTCATCGTGACGACCAGCTTGAGAAATCGTCACCTTACCTCCATTGAGATACAAAACCAACTTCGCGACTTCCAAGGAGTATCTGTGAGCGCTCGAACTGTTCGGAGAAGGTTAAAAGAATGCGATATGGTACCACACAAGCCAGCTAATGGGCCCAAACTAACGCGAGCCCACCGAACAGCGCGCCTTCATTTCGCACGCAGTCATTTAAATTGGACACAGCAAGATTGGAGCCGTGTACTCTTTTCTGATGAGTCTAAAATTGTGTTACATGGCAATGATGGAAGGAAGAAGGTCTACCGACGTAAGGAAGAGCGTTTCGCACAATGCTGCTTTGAAGAGAGGGTTGCTTATGGCGGTGGCTCATGGACTGTCTGGGGCGGTATATCCGCGAGCGGCAAAACTCAACTTGAGGTTGTTACAGGACCACGGCTGCCAACATTAAATGCTGAAAGGTACATTCGTGAGTGCTTAGAACCTCACGTGATACCATACGCGGACTATGTGGGCCCAAATTTCCTTTTTATGCATGATAAGGCAAGAGCCCATGCGGCCGGCATCGTCAGGGAATATCTTCGGGATGTGAACATCACAGTGATGGACTGGCCAGCCAGAAGCCCAGACATGAACCCTATTGAGCACATGTGGGACGAGCTAAAAAGACGTGTTAGGGCTCGTCAGCCAGTTGCCCAGACGATGCAGGAGTTGAAAACTGCCATAGAAGAGGAATGGGAGATGATCCCTCAAAATTTCATAGAGCGGTTGATAAACTCTATGCCTAATCGTATGAGAGCTGTGGTAGATGCCCATGGAGGCAACACGCGTTATTAAATTAAACCTTTATTTGATAAAACATGTTTTTTATTCAAAAATCAATTGCCTTTAACAAGGCGCATATCCGACTTGTTAGGCGTAGCTCCATGTCGTATGGTATTCTGAATTCAAATTTAAAACAATACGATCGAAAAAGATGGTAAAATGTATCAGGTTTAAAACTGCATCAACAGTTTTTGTTCAATCTAGCAATCATATTTCGGTAGGGGCCATCGAAACCTAAACTCTAAGGTGGGCCAATAGATGTGTCCAGAAGTGTATATCTTTTACTTAACTTATCCACTTGCATCTTCAAGTGGCGTGATCTCAAGGGTGAAAATAGCATAATTTTTTAATTTTTGTACGTCTAACACACTATTTATTCCGGTTGTAATTTAAGTCACATTGCGTCCAGTACGCATTATTTCCAGTACGCATTTTGTGCAGTACCAATTACGTCTAGAACTTGTCCAGTACACTGAGAAAAATCTAAAGTCAAAAGCGCCCTAATGACGGCCAATTTATATGGTATAAGGCGAAAACCCGACCAAACGTAAATACGTACAAAAACGCCTTCCAACTAGAAGGCGTTAAACGAGGTCAGTGAAGGCGAATGCTTCTTTTCGTCTTCATTTAAGGTGTATTTTGTGGTCTTTCTTAAATATTGACTTTTCGATGAGGCTGATTAAGTCGTACGTTATAGTGATAATCACCGTATATAAACCGCCGTAAAAGTAAGGTATATTTTATGGCCAATACTGCAATTATTGTTGTATAACAAGTTCAATTCTGAAAATACTTTACGGAAGGCGTTTTTGACGGTTGTGTTTATTATAAAACATGGTACATTTTTATTGATTGATGAAAATCAACTTAAGAGTTGTGAATTCATCTTACGTAGTTACAATTCAACGGTAAAAGGTCAAATTTGATTTAAGCCTTTAAGTCGTTTTTCTCAGTGTACGCATTAGGTACATACCATGTAGTTAATATGGCAGCCAGAGTGATAACCTCTGGGCCATCACTACATAGTGGGATAAGGGTAGCGAGAATCTTAAATAAAACTGTGTTAGTATGTCCAAAAAGAGAAAGACTTGCGGTTTGACTTTGGGACAGCTGCATTGATAATAATGATATGTAATATCAAGGTTTCATTACAAAATTACAAAATTTATGAGAGAAAAAATGATAGTCATGTGCGTTTTTACTCTCGTATATTTGTAATTTCGTAACATAATCCCCAGATCAATTATTATTATATAATATATAATTAAAGCAAACCTTTTTTTGTTATTCATTGTTATATCATGACAACGATAATGGGAAGTTATCTATAGTTATAGTTTAATTAAATTGTATTTAGAAACCCAAGTCCACTCTCGTTCTGAACTACTTTAATAACATTCCAAGACAAATGAAAGTACATACATCAAACGACAGATTATGTTGAAATCTAAGGTCAGTCAACGACCGCACCATGCATAAGGCGCAAGTTCAACACATGACCTTGTGTTACGCAATAGAGAATTAACATGCGGAAGTATTTAAAGTATAACTATAAGTATATTCGTATTGTGTAGAAAGTTGAATCGTGAGAAACTTGAATTTAATAATCGTAATACTTGTGATGACCGCCGTGAACTCTGTCTAACAGCAACGCTGTCTGGGCGTGGAAGAGTGTGCAAGCGTTCTCGTATTTTTTTTGGCAGTAGATGCTGGCTGCCGCTGTGGGCCGTTCAACTCCACTGGATTTTGGGCGAGAGTAGGTAAGCCTTCTTATAGCACGGGAGAGGGAAGTGCCGAAGGTTCTTCTCGACGGGTGTAGAAAACGAAAAGCGCTTTCTACCTCCATCTCCTGTGGGTGCCAAAAACCCACGGCTACTATTGGAGGGGTTGACAGCGAGCTCAATGGCACCACTGTGGTTCCGACCCCGGACGACATTTGAGACGCTGCCAACAGACATTGGGAGAGTCCGAACTAAATGCCTCGGTACAACTGCAGTGTTGTACCGTTGAGAGTGGGCCCTACAGAAAATTACTCTGTAACTCAGTCTGTAATCCCGGTCAGCACCAGGGCTGTGTGGAAGGAGAATGCGTCAAAGTTGCCACTCGTGAAAAAGGGTTGTAGATCAGTTATGGAAAAAGCAAGCTCTTCTACGTATCTTAAAAATGGATGACAAAAATATTTTTGTTTTCAAGACAAGCTAATCTATTTAGATCCTTGATTAAAGTCCATTCAATGAGAGAAAGGGTTTGACCGTTTGTGTTCGTATGGCGTTGGTGCTTTTGAACAGAGAAGAAATACAATAAGTTGGTCATGACCCTTGACCAACTAGATGCCTTGCAGGGAACAATCTTCATGTATTTAAATTTCCTAATTTAAACTCTTCTCTGCCCTCGATAAAACCCTTACAAACAATTACCTCCTTGGTTCGCACTTAGAAGCGAACCAATCCTTGTTTTTCGAATAGACAGGATGAAAAAGAATATACGATTTAAGCGTCGGAAAGAGACAGAAAATAACGACACACTATCCAATATGATTCCGGTAGGACTGATACTGCCATAGAAATTTGTTTGAAGACTTCAATGGATATCAAGTTCAAGAGCCTACAAAGCGTAATTCATTCATCAATATCCATCGAGTACCCATACATCAAGCCTGACAGTCCATTATGCGATAACTTTCATCAGCTTTCATATTATAAATCACACGTTGTTGTCGTTATGAAAAATGTCCTCAAGTCGATTTTCACAATCGCTTTCTCTACCAAATATGGTCGATAGCTGTTTTTTGGAAGCCATCTTTGGTGATTTAATGACTACTTTCTTTAGTTCCTTGCTAATTTTTAATATGAATATTAATGATATATTGTTAAAAAACAGCCCAGTGTAAGTTGGACTTGCACTCTCTTCAGATTTCATTTATAATAATAATGTCTAATAAATTCTATGTAGGTATATAAAGTTATTAAGTTAATGTTGTCTTAGGTTTTCGCGATTATTACACATAGTAATTAACAACTTTAAACGGTTTAAATTGCGTATATTTATCATTATTTTCGTCTTTGCAGACATACGTGTTTGAAACGTCCGCGTCGGGACAAAAATAATGATAAATATACGTGATTTAAACCGTTAAAAGTTGTTTAATTACTATTATTAAGTTAAGTTTGAAGAAGAAGTTAACTTAACATGGACTGAAGAAGCAGTGATGGCTCTGTGGCATTGGCTATGGACTGCCGCGCAGCAGGTCCATGGTTCGAATCCCGCCCAGAGCTTGAGCTTCACCGCATGGTGGAAGGGCATTTTGCGAATGCCCGCCTGGCTAGCGACCACCCTCAAGTAGAAAATCTGTCGCCAAGCACCTAACGGTGTGTTCCGGCAGCAGTCCTTGAGAGCCAGTGAAATAACAAGCACAATGAGACTTAAAAACTATGTTTCAATGTGACGGGCGCAGTGCAGTTCGTCACTTGTGATGAAATGCATCTGTTATAGGCAGAGGATACCGCTTAACATCAGGTGGGCCTCGCGCTTGTACCTTCACAATAACATAAAAAAAAAAAAGTTTGAGTTTAGTCTGATATAGGTAATTAGATGTTTAATAATGTGAAACCACAGAGTCGCCTTATTTAATGTAATATCTCTTAAAAATGGGTTGTCTGGGAGAGACGCGCTTTTAGCGATAAGATTCAAGTTCAAATATAAAATATTTATTTCCCAAAGCATGGGTACAAAATAAGTAAGTAAGTATGTAATCATTTATTTAAAAGATATAGATATAACATAGAGTACATACACTTAAATTAAAGGACAACAACACAATTTCACAATATTCTTTACACAATATTCTTTCTTACTTATATTTTAAATTCTAATTGTCAGCGGGCCCCAAACTAGGCTGGGCCTGTATCTTGGTGATCCAAAATAATGATGTGTAGACAATATTATAGTCAATAGGAAACCCATGCTTTAACGAAATTGGCATGCCAAAAATAAGTGTAATTATGTTCAACTATCAACTTAACTTACAATCACAAAAAAAAATAACAAAATTACATGTGATATTATTTATATCAATATTATTATTTCAATGTCGTAAAAATCGTCAATAGAATAATGTCTTGTCACTTAGAATGTTATTCAGTCTAAATTTAAAAATGTCTTCATTGTCTAAAACCGCCCTTTGTAGCACTTAGCCATATCATTTGTTTGTTATATTTGTATAAATGATGGTATTTCAATATGGAGCTCAGGAGTTCATCTATCTATCTGAATCTGTAATCATACTAAGTTTGAAGCAGGTATATATTACCCTTTTTTAGGTTGGAAGAAAAACCTAAAAATGTTATAAAACTGGTCTAGTGCAAACGGTCCTCACTCTATTAGAGTTCCTGCATTGCCAAACATCCCGTAGAGTGCCGGAATAGACTTGCATACCCTCGTATCTTCCACTGGGTGTCATAAGAGGCGACTAACGGAAGATACCGGAAGGTGGGCAGCGCCTTCTGAGATATTGTCACCAGTGACTGCACTCTTGAAGAATCGCCACGCGTGGAGATACAGCAAACTCCCTAATAGGGGAATCGCATGGTGGAAGGGCGTTTTGCGATTGCCCGCCTGGCTAGCTACCACAATCAAGTAGAAAATCTGTCGCCAAGCACCTAACGGTGTGTCCTTGAGAGCCAGTGAAATTACAGGCACATAAGACTTAACAACTATGTCTCAAGGTGACGGGCAATCTCTTCATCTCACTGTAAAATAACTTTCCACGCATAAAGACGCGCCCCTCCATATTTTTTGAGTATAATTATAATTAGCTACTGCCTACCCAAGTGATCATATTTTACATTTGATTGTTTTACTGTATGTACTATTAGCATGTACTAGGCATACCCGTACAAATGCGCATTATTAATTTAAGCGTTTCACAGACGACAGCTATAATATAAAGCTATATATTTATAGCTCGATATATTTCAATACACCTCAACACATTTTCCATAGAAACTGACAAGTGACAACACACGGCAGCTATAATATATAGCTTTACATTTTCGTTTCTTAATACCGACAGTTATACTATAATATATTATAGCTGCCGTCTGTGAACTGCTTTACTGTCTAGAGCCGCTCCGGCCGTCTGGTCAAGATGTATGCTGAATCTAATTCTAAGTATTTTATATAAATCGTTTCATTAGCAACACGCCTTTGTTGATTTAAACACGTCTCTTGTTGAGCTCTACTATTGTGTGTAAAACAAAATATGTTTAAGTGACATAACAAGAAAAACCGGTAACGTTTGGTAATCGACAATTCGTAACGTGATACGACTCTTTCAAAAATGTTAAAATGAAAGTTAGACTCAGTATATTACATTTACCAACTTTTAGTGCATATAATTACTCACCTCGATGCTTTTACCACTGGCTATCGAGGATCTCGACTGAGCCAAAATCGCATTTACAAACGAATCTCGGACCGTCCCCTATGACGGTTAAAGGAATATAATTAGAGCACAACAATTCAGCTCAGCAGAAAAGTGCTTTTTATCTTCATTCGTGGTAAAGGAAACCATTTAAAATTGGAACCGTTAAGGGTGAACTGGCCGGCGCGTTCTCCATACAAACGTCGTAGGGTGATCACTCCCTTATTTGAGGATTTAGGTCCAAAATAAAGCATAATACCGATTGATTTCGTCATTATCAAGGCTTGTATGATGCCGAAATTTTAATAAAATATTAACCTTGAGAATTATGAGCCTCGAAACATTTTCATATAAAGTTTTCGAGGCTCATAACTTACAACTTAATTATCTTTTTAAAATTTTGGCACCATACAAACCTAGACAATGACGATATCAATGGGTATTATGCTTAAGTCTGGACTTAAAATATCAAATAAGTGAGTGATCACCCTACGACGTTTGTATGGAGAAGTGACCGGCCAGTTCAACCTTAAAGTTCTAAGTTAGGTTTGCTATAACGCCTGCTATGCGGATTACATTACAAAATCACAAATATACGATAGGATAAAAAGTACAATGCAATTGGTACTATAGATGTCGCTTCATCCCAAAACGATGGTTAAAGAACGATAGGAAAGATTTGAGTTATGACGTTATGTCATGTTAGCTCAATTGGTTAGAGCATACCCCGGCTCAAGGGGTGGATGGACGCGGGTTCAAATCCCGCACATGACTTAAATTTTTCCTATCGTATATTTGTGATTTTGTAGTAATTTTACTTTTAATTTTTTTTTTTTTTTTTTTTATCTTTATTTAAGGAGCTTTTTCGCTCAGCGAATATGCCGCTCCGTATGGCATCAAAATTATACAAAACAATATACATAATTACACTTAGCTATTATTAATACCACTTAGCCATTATTAATACCACTTAGCCTGTTTTTTAGACCAAGCTTTACCAGTGCTAGTACCATTTTGGCCTTGTGGGACGTAGGGAATGATAGGTAACTATTACACAATCCAATAGAACTGTCATCGAGTAATGCCCTTCTAGCTACTTCGTTTCGGACACATTCCATTAAAATGTGGTACGCATCTTCGTCTTTGTTACAGGCCGTACATAAAGGTGAACTCATTTTGCGCATTAGATGAGCAAACTTATTCAAAGGAATGTGTCCGGAGCGCAGTCTTAATAACAGAACCAGGTCTTGCCTATCAAGCATGCTGTTGTCAATCCACGGTGAGCTCAGTGGCTGCGGCTGGATAGTTCTAAACCAGATTCCTTTTTCTCGTGATCTAACATCAAAATATTCTTTCCATAGATCCTGACAAACCTTTTTCACAATAAATAAACAGTCACTATAAGGTGGGCACAAGGAAAAATCAACGCCGTCATTACACGCCTGTTTTGCCAACAAGTCAGCAGTCTCATTGCCGCTTATGCCAATGTGGGATGGAATCCACTGTAAAATAATCATTTTAGACTGTGATAGCAATTCCAAAATTGATTTTAATATTGCATAGGCAATCGGTAGACCTCGAAACGTCGAAGTACATCGAGCCAAATGTTGAAGTGCACTTTTTGAATCTGTGAAAATAACAGCTTCAAACTTCTTAATGTCAATTGATTCCACATAATATAAGGCTTCAGCGATTGCGATGAGTTCTGCGTGCATTATTGATATGTTACTGTTTATTTTAAGTTTCACACTGGCTTGATTTGTTTCGTCAAAAAAGGCCGCCCCAATGCTACCGGCTTCTTTCGACCCATCTGTAAATATTTTGTAGAATTCTAAATATTTTAAAATCGTCTCGTTACATATGTTACTTAACTCAGATCTGTTATAATCACGCTTAGCTTTAGTTAAAGGTTCAATAAATTTTATTACATTATGTAGATTTATGCTATTGACCCAGGCAGCAAGGGAAAACATTTCTAATTTGGAACTTGAGTGAATGGGGGTGTCCTTTATGGTATCATATAGTGTAACTAGTAAAGGTATTTTCTTGCTTCTCCAATAATATGTTTCTTTTAACGCATGTAACTGTTTTATAGCTTCTAACGCAGGTCCGTCCTTAAATGAACACATCTTGAGGCAGAATTTACCTGCTAAATAGTGTCTCCTAACTTCCAGGGGTTGTAGCTGAAGGTCAACTTCCATGACATGTATTGGAGTCGTTTTGATGTACCCACCAATTACACGCATAGCCAGATTCTGCATTCTATCTAGTTTTAGTAAATGTGTTTTACAACTACTGCCATACAAAAAACTGGCATAGTCTAGTCTACTTCGCGCAAGAGAGATGTATAAACGTCTTAGATGTTTTGGATGTACTCCCCATCCCGATCCAGATAGCACTTTAAATAAATTTAGATGCTTTGTTATTTTACCCCGTAGCTCATTTATATGTTTCGCCCATCTTAACGCGCTGTCCATCCATAAACCGAGATATCTCACTGAATCTACCAATTCTAAGCTGATACTATTGAGTTTCAAATGTATGATTTGATTATTATTTATTGTCCTTTTTTTAGTAAAAATACAAACTTTACTTTTGTTTGGTGAAGCTTCTAATCCAATGTTTGATAGAAGCGTAGAAAGAACATTTAAAGCCCTTTGCATATTATCAAAACAGCATGTAAGGTTTTTGTGTCGAAAGAATAAAACGAAATCATCGGCATACTGTGAAATAAATACGTTATCTATTTGTTTACATATATTCATCGTTGCGATATTAAACAAAAAAGGAGACAATGGATCGCCTTGAGCTAACCCTTGTCTTGTTTTTCTGCAAAGGGTAACATTATCAATGATAATATTTAAATTCCTATCGACTAAAAAATTCCAAAGATATTCGCACATTCGTATACCTACATCTAGTTTGTCTAACATTTGTACGAGCGCCTTTATGTCTACATTATTATATGCATTGTTTATATCGATAAAACATGCAAGAGATAGCTGATTTTTGGTGAAACCTGTTTGAATCATAGTGACCAAATAACTGAGATTTTCTAAGCACGATCTAGACTTTCGGAAACCTATAGAAAAGTCAGAAAACACACCTTTATTTTCTAGGAACCATTCCAATCGTTTGTTAATGATTAAGTGAAATATTTTACATAAGCATGATATAAGAGATATAGGCCGCAGCGATGAGTCAGAGCTCGGGTCTCGACCGGGCTTAGGTATCGGTATAATGTGTATGTCCCGCCATTGTTTTGGAACGAAACCGTGCGTAAGGAATTTATTGTACAACTTTTGCAACATATTCATGGCTTCTTCGGGTAAATTTCCTATCATAGAAAACGATATTTTATCTAGGCCAGGTGCAGTGTCAGATGTTTTAATGCATTTTCTAATTTCGTCTACTGAGATTGGCGATTCTAGGTTAGTGTTTGTTGAAAAAAAAGCTGGTCTGGTATCTAGGACAAAATCAGGTGTTAAATTATGCAACAATAATGTTATGCGGTCTTTGTCTAAGCACCTATTGTGCGTCTTGGACCCGTTTAGCCACTTCATGCGCTTCCATACAACGCTAGAAGACGAAGTATTATCTATAGACGTGCAGAAGTTGTGAAAGGATTCTTGTCTTGCCTGTCGTGTCAATTTCTGTGCTGCAGCAATTTTATTCTTAAGGAGCGTTAAATTATTAGGTATCGGGTTACTTCTAAATGTGCTGAGGGCCAAACGACGCTCGGCTACAGCTTTCGATAAAGAAACACTCCAGTAAGGTTTGGGCCTGAAATTACTGTAAGGGTTTTGATTAATCTTCATATACGGAATATATATGTCTGCCGCTTTATTTATTTGTTGTACAAAGCAGTCGTATGCTTCTTGGCAGTTTTCTGGTAGAGTGAGATCGATAAATACCCGTGTTAAAAATGTTCTATATGAAGACCAATCAGCCTTTTTGAAGTTTCGTTTTTTAATTGGATTAATGTGCGATACACATTCTGATGATATTTTTATCATCAAGTGATCACTGCCCAAAGATTCATTAGTGACCTTCCAATTAAATTTTACTGCAATGTCAGTTGAAATAATAGATAAATCTGGAGAGGACTTCTGTAACCGACCGTCTACTAATTTAATCCTAGTTGGTGATCCATCATTTAGGGTAATAAATTCAAAATTAATTAAAGAGTTAAAGATTTGGTAGCCACGTGCCTCCGTTTTATAGGACCAACTACTATGGTGCGCGTTGAAGTCACCAAGCACCAACGTTTTTCTATGACACAATGAAAATAATTCGTCCCAATCTCCTTGAGATGTATCAATAGAAGATGGACAGTAAATGGACAAAATATTCTCTAGTGACGAACAATTTAAAATTTTAACGTGTAAGATTTCAATACCTGAGTTAGATACGTATGACTGCACCTCTTGAGCGACAACTGAAAAGTGTGTCAAAATTGCTACACCTCCCCAACCTCCTGCCCTATCCCTACGAAAAATATTATAGCTACTTACTCTCATATCTAATTGTTGTTCGTACCATGTTTCACTTAGAGCTGCAACGTGGACCTTCTCCTGCGCTAGTAACTGTTCAAGTGATACAAGCTTATTCCTCAAACTTTGACAGTTCCATTGGATTATGTTTAACTTATATAAACGTTGGTTGTTATCCATCATAAACCAAAAAAGGTTTTATAAAAGGCAAATCCCTGAAGTAGTTTGCCAAAAATGATACTAGCCATTTAACACAAGTTTTTGCAGCTGATTTAAATTTATCAATAATTAGTCCATTCTCACTAAAAAATATATCCTTTATGCTTTCCAAAAATCCATTAAATGTAAGATTCTCCTCCTTCTCACTATAACATTTTTTCTTTGTTTTCTCTCCCCTCTCTTCATGTTTGTTGGTTGGTCTGGCCTCACAATCTGTGTCCGTGTAACAACCTTCCCAATCAAAGCTTAAGTCATTATTTACTTCTTGGTTGTGCTTTGTTTTTTTAGATTTTTTGCCGTTCTTCTTCTTTTTATTTTTTGCTGTTAATGTAGGGTCATCGCAAAGTTTGGGTTCTAGCGGCTGATTATCTCTACTGGTTGAAGGAGTCAAAATAGAAGCATAAGTTTGTGTGGTTTGAGTTGCTGGGAATATGGTATTAAATTCTTCTTCTCCAATATTATGGCCTAGTCTGGGGTGATAAGCCGTCTCTGTTTGGGATCCATACACTACTGCATGTGACCGTTCTTCAACTTGCGGTGTATTCATCTCTGGTACGTACATCGTTTGCGCTTTACGGTAGGTACAATTAAAATCAGCCATTATACCTCTTATTTTTTTCTCCTTAATATACATAGGGCACTTTTTGCTAAGAGCTAGGTGATTACCCGTACAATTCACACACACAAACGTTGTAGATTCGCAATTCTCGTGGTTTTTGCCGCATTTGGGGCAGACAGTTCTTTTTCTAGGGCACATTTTTCTAGGATGACCAAACTTCCAACAGTTAGAGCATTGAGTAACCGGAAAAATGTATGGTTCAACTCTCACCCGTATTCCATGTGCGTAAACATATGAAGGAAGAGACGATCCCTTAAAACATATCCTCACGCATTCACTTTCAGTCCATCCAGCACCGTTGTCTGATCTTCGTGTCAAGCGTTTAATCGATAATATATCAAGATCACACTGTATTGTATCCACCATATTTTCCTCACTTAAATCGAGCTCAACATTTCTAACCACCCCGTAGGAAAAACCAACATCTGATGTTTTGAAAATTCTCCAACCACGTCTTTGTATCTCTTCGGAACACATTAATGTTTTAAGGCTACCTTCATTCGCAAATCGTATCATTATTTTAAAAGCATTTATATATTTGATTTGCATAATATCCAATATATTGTTATCTTTCATTATACGTGCAAAAGCAAATTGTTTGGGTAATTCCACTCGAGATGTTATAAATACGTCTAAGTTTTCTGCTGGGCTTGTTTCTTCTGTTGAGTAGTCTTTGCGGATTCTGTGCCTTTTTCCATCTCTTCCGACCATAATCCAATTTTCTTCTTCATCTTCATCTCGTCCACGTTTGCTCCTCATCTCCAAATTAGTTTCGCTTGCCATTCCCATTGCCACTGAGTACTATCTTCAACATGCTGCGCAGAACTTTCTTCTATATTGTCAGCATAATTTCTTTCTTCTACCGGTCGAATCATATCCTCTTCCATCGCGAATAAAGTGCACTCAAATGCACAAAACCCACGACGCGTCGCGCGGAATGCGCGCGGTACCGTTATCTGGTCAATCAATACGAGCGCTCTAAACAATACGCTCTCACGAGTTATCTCATCGACAGCTACGGTCGAACTGTACTTTTAATTTGTAAAATAAATTAATTATTTTTTATGTAGTAGTTAGTAGTATATAAATATATAATAGTAGTTATATAAATATTTTTGTAACATAATGATAGGTGAAATAAGATGTTCTTATATCACCAATCATTTTCCTCGCTGGTGTAAAGTGAAAAATGGTGTGATGCCTTCGGCAGTAAACATTTATTTATATCTCAGGATTATTTCTATAATTGAACCATGAGCGAAGCGATCGAATCCTACATAGAATACCTCGCTTCCTCAGCTTTCAATACAAAGTACTAGCGGCAAATAACAACTTTGCAACCTTACACAATGAACATCTGGTAGGCTCAGGTAGGCTCCAATACGTAGTAGTAAGCTGAAAAGGAATGTATAAAAGAAATGAAGGGTTAAATTTTAGACACAAAACGAAAATTGTAATTACAAATATAGCACTTTTGTTGCTTATGTGCCTTTTTCGTCCTACATCACGACAAAACCAGCCTAATTCTCTACGAATAAATAAAGTAAAGAAATGTAATTCAAGCCCAAAAACAACAGAACGCAAACTATACCGCAGCGGGCGTGGCTTAAAAAGTGTACCGCGCGGTGCTGTCAGTTCGCCGCGTGGGTTCGAGTCATGCGGTTGTACCGCGGGAATAATCAACTGAAGAATTTTTCAATGTTATTCTACGTTGTTTAATTCTGAAAAAATACCATACTGTGTAGTAAAATGGTAGAGAAGCCATACGGATGTAAAAAAATGGGCAATAACTTCTATAAACGAGTAAATAACAATATTTTGGAAACCCATACTTGACTACCCTGGATAGTTTTATGCAACATGAATTTTACATGAAGTCAAAAATAACTTCGGAACATTGTTAGTCTGAGAACATTTTATCTGAAAACGATTCCCAATATTTTTTTTTTCATATGCTTAATTTTTAATGTCAAACATGTACTACAAATGTAATAAAAAAACTTTGATAAAGTTCCTCAATTCTAATATAGTATTTATGCTTCTAATGACATAAAAATATCCTAGGAGTAGGGCTTTGATCTGACAACTGTCAAAGTGTCAATTGATGTCGTTTTTCTCTTGGTTTAATTTTTGGGATACAAACGAAATAAAAATTACAAATAAATTGATTTTAGGTATTAAAGCTGTCATACGTAAGAATAATTTCTAAGTAATTTTTATGTGCCTCGTTGATAGTTGACACCCAGGGCTGCGGTATTGTTAGTTCCAATAGGTATATATAATCCATCTACTTAATTTGGTACAATAGAATACTAGAATAATAGTTCTGGGCATGCTGGGCACGCTGACAACTGGTAGAGAGCTGGAGTGTTTAGACTGCCTGCAAGCCTGAAATGGCAGCTAGGTTGACTAAATGCTTTCGTTGTAGTAGCTAAAAGTATTTATTACATTTTGCAGCATTTTGTTAAAATACATACCGCCAAAAAAACTTGATGTACTTATCAATCTATCACACGCAATAAGACATTTTTTAAATCTAATTTAATTCTAAGTTATATCCTACTATCAATATTAACTTAACTTTTTTTTAAAATTACTTGAAATCCATTTCATTTTTTCAGCGCATTATATATATCAACTATTATAGAATATTATATCCAAGAAAGTAATTCCAATCTACTGAAATAAATTGCATTAAAAACCTAAGATATTGTATTGAAAAATGTGTAATAGAAAATGAATACGTAAACAAGCTTACATAATGTAGCATAACGCCATCCACGCGTATCTAAAGCTGGGAACGCACTACAGAGTTGCATCGCGACGCGGTATATAGAAAAAGTCGGCTCAGCCGACTTTTTCGTTCACAATAGCAATACGGCGTAGCAGAAAGGTTCTTCTAGCTAATGGCAAAAATTCGAAATGGATGAAGTTGTCGAAGTAAAATAATCGTGGTGTCTTGCAAAGAGGCCGATATAGCTGAAAAATTAATAAGTGTTATATTTGGGTGCAAGATATAACAAAATTCTCGTTCGAAAAAAACTCTTTTTCACAACTCTAGCATTTCAAATGGCACGGTGGACTGTTCTGAGCTCCTCGAGCTGAAAGGATTACGCATTCATGCAGCTGTATTGAGAAAACCCAAAACTTTATCTGTTCCGTTAGTTAAGACAAATTATAGGCAAAATGTATTCATTATGCGCGCTAGTGCTTCATTTAACAACTTGACAGATACAGATTTATTAATAGATTATAATTAGATTTATACAATACCTCGACTACCAAACTGAAACGTTTACTTAATGAAACATTCTTCTGTACTAGTTAATTTGAATCTTAAGTATTGTATTGTATTGTTTATTTCTTTTCATAAGTTAGTCGTCCACTCAATCACCATCACCAATTTTTTAACCTATAAGTGGAAAATTGTATTTGGCCATCAGCATTACATGTGTTTTTCATGTAGTATATAAATGAAATAACTAATGTTATTTGCCTAGCTGTAAGTTTTCTGTAAATTCTAAAATATAATAACTTTTCAGAGATAATGATCGATTTCACACAGATTTAAAAACGTAAAACAAAGTCTTATGAATTTTTGAAACGTGAAATGACTGGATAATTTTACTGCACCGCGTCTCTCCAGTGCCGAAAGGCATGGCGCAGGCGTGACGTAGAGTTGCCTTCGGAGACATCTCTGTAGCACTGCGCCGTGCCTCTCCGAAGCCACATCACTATAGTGCGGTTAACGCCATTTATAAATTCAAACAAATTAATATTTCCCGAGCCGCACCGTTTCGCTGCCGCGCTGTGCCGCAGTAGTGCGGTTTGGCCTTAGGCAATGACGGCGGTGACAACATCACTTTGACGCGACCAATCAGATGCGATCATTTCAAAGCGCCAAATCAATTGACCAATCCAATTGAATTTGGAAAATAGTGCGTGTTTTGTTACATGTGAACTGGCTGAGGCCGAAATCAAAGCGGTCACTGTATCAGAGTTATACTTCTTTACTTTATTTATTCGTAGCTAATTCTAATACCTATATATTTACACAACAGGCCCAAAAATAGGTGTTATGTTTTTTAAGGGTTCATGTATGTATGAATGATTATGAGTTTCCTTATTCCACCATAACATCTAATCGTTTCAATACAGACAGCTACAATATAAGAGTTGATAATATCATATGCTTTATCATGCGTCTTTTTATACAGCTGCGTTTTAACAACTGGGGGCCAACTTCCATCTCTTAATTCAGTTTTATTTTAACCTTACATTAACAATTTTAATTTGCACTACGATATGTCACTATAGTAAACTTACATTGGAACTTCAACGTGAGAGCGGGCTGCATGCATTGAATCAAGACATTTGTGCGATAGAGATAGCGCTATATGAACATTATTGTTTCGGACCGCCGTGGTACGAATCTTAGTATCAATATTTTAAGTTTGAAATAATGATGTTGGTTTTCCATAATAGTTTTCAAAAGGTTTGGGGCCCTGATATTTCCAATGTGTGCATGTACAGCTACAGGACAGGCCCGTCTGTACTACACCATTTATATATATACAGAGATCACTCTCTGCAGCAACGCAAACGGAGTCCGCATATTGCAAGACTAGCGTTATTAGCGCAGGTGTGTGTAAGAAGTTAAGAACCTGGGGCTCAACTCCCACCTAATAGGGAAATAAACGTCATTATTGCAAGCTTAAAATATTAATACCAATGATTTGTACCACAGCCGTCATGAAACAATACTGTTCATATAGCGCTATTTTTATCATACAAATGACTTGATTCAGCCCGCAAGCGTGCACCCGCTCTCTCGTTGAAGTTCGAATGTAAGTTTACTTCAATGATACTTGGTAGTGCGAAATAAAAATTTATTCGTAAGGTAAAAATAGTATGGTAGTGGCAAAATGTACTAAGAACATCGGATCGGAAGATATTGGAAGAACGCAGATGTCCTACTTCTACTGGGTAGTTACGATTGTAGGAGTTTGTAAGATCGCATAGGTATGTCTTAATACAATTAATGTACTAAAATATCGCAATTACGTGTGCGATAAAATCGACTGGTAAAAACGCGGCTGTCTTGTAGGAGCTTTATGGCGTGACAGCTGTGTACTTTTTTTATTCAAATCTACGCAAGTGGACTACAAATAAAGAATGCATGTAAAACAAAATACGAAGTACTTCGTAGTCGTAAACTAGTTATGTATGTGTGAGTTACAATAAGAAAAACACATGTTCACAAAGTGTAAACTAAATTATAAACGAATTTCTCATTTTCTTCACGGTTGGTGATGCTGAATCCGGGTTAAAGAGTGTTCATAAAGGCAAGCTGGTCAGTAGACAGCTTTCAGAACTTCAGATGTAGATAAATTAATGCATTTGCAGCCAATTTTTTAAAATGGTAGAGGTACTACATTTTGTTTGTATGTTTGTTACGCTATTACATCACCAATGATGAATTAATTATTTATGAGTCATCAAACATTGAAAGTAATATGTTTAATAAAAACGGAACCGACTTCTAACATTACAACCCAAGGCTCAAGCAGTCGCAATACTCAATGCATTGATTGCTCAGAAAACATAAGTGGACATTTTCAACACAAATATAAATAAATTTTTGATGATCATACATTAATTTCGAAGCAGTGATGGCTCAGTGGCATTGGCTATGGACTGCCGTGCAGCAGGTCCATGGTTCGAATCCAGCCGCGGGCTTGAGCTGCACCGCATGGTTGAAGGGCATTTTGCGAATATCCGCCAGGCTCGCTACCTCCTCAAGTACAAAATATGTCGCCAAGCACCTAACGGTGTGTTCCGACAGATGTCCTTGAGAGCCAGTAAAATAACAGGCACATAAGACTTAACAACTGTACGTCTCAGTGTGACGGGCCCAGTGCAACTCGTCGTTGACGAAATGCATCTGTTATAGGCAGAGGTTAGTCCACTTATCATTAGGTGGGCCTCGGGCTAGTTCAACTCAAATAAGTCCGGTGGAGTTGTCGACAGGGACAGCTACATCCTTGTCCTCCCTAAAAAAAGGACTCCGACAGGATGTCTATTCTCTTTGATCGCTGCGGTCTGACAACTGATCTGTGTATAGTACCACCAACTTAACTGTGCAGTTTTCGAGGGCGCTACTGGTCATGGAAATAAACTACAGACTGTCACAATTTGAGGGAAAGTTTTAGTTCTTTTTTCTGCCACCTGAACAGATAAGTTGGTGGGTCTGTAAATTCACCCGAAGCGATTGCATACTTCACAGTCGCAGACCGCAGATTCTGAACTCCGAGTGAGTGAAACTGAGTTCTAGATCGGTCGCTGTGGTCCCGGCGCCTTATTATAGTGACCGCATAGAACAACCGCTCGATAACGGCTATACAAGTTTATCTACGAGCGTTTCATTAATGTTTATTAATGTAAAAAGACACCTATCAAAAAGTTGTATTTTTTATTTATTTAATTTAAACGTATTGATTTATTAGCATTTTACGAGCGGACTTTCCCTCTGCTAATAGTTTTGATGAAATATGGATGTATTCAATTAATGTATGCAACGTCAGATGTAGTGCTGATAATACTAAAATTTACATGAATAAATGAATATATCCTAATGTATATACTGCAAGGTGTAGGTATGTATTGCTAGAGATTTGAATGAATCAATTTATCTAATTGAAGTTGGTCCGTGGAGACCGGTAGCTCATCGTATTTTCCAAAACTTATCAGAGCGCTTGGTCAATGCGACGCGTGATCAAAATGCTGGCACCTATTTGGCTCAAAGAATAAGCATTGCAATTCAACTGGGCAGTACTGATAGTGGGCTGGTGCATTTGGACTACCTGTGAGTGCAATGACTTGTAGGTTGTCTAAATGCTTTCATTGCAGTAGCTGTAGTGTTGAATATGTATAGTTCGTAGTATTTTGTTAATAAAGGCATGCCGCCGGTTAAAAAATATATCTAATATAATGTTAAAGGAGAAAATTATTTTTTAGCAAAATATTTCTTTGTACTTGCTGTATATTTTTTATGTTATCGTGATCGGACAAGCGCGTAGTCCACCGGGTGGTAAGCGTTAACTTCTGCCTATAACAGTTCATTACAAGTCGCGAACTGCACTGCGCCCATCACCTTGAGACATAAAATTGTCTGTAATTTCACCGGCACCTATATACTTCAAACCAGAACACAGTAATGTGAACTGTTTTTTATGACATATTTTTATTATGTATTGTATTATTATTTGTCATTTTCTATTTAATTTTATAATGAATAATTTAAGCATGCCATTTTTATATGTGAATGTCATGATGAGCCTTGGTTGCTTGAAATAAATAATTTTGAATTTGAATTTTGAATTTTAACTGCTTGGCAGGAAAATAGGTATGATGACAGTACTTCCGCGGACGAACTCAGACAAAAAGATCTACTGCTCCTAAGTAAACATATATGTATTGACTGAAGATTATTGTGAGTTCCTAGTCGGCGAATCATATAGCCGATTGATAAATAATTACTATAATAAATCCAGTATAAGCTTTATATTATAAGGTTATTTCATTTGAAATAGTTGGATTCATTTAAAGTGATATGTGTTAAACACAAAGTCACTAAAAGCTAGTCGGTTTCTTACATTCCTTTTAAGGGACTTCGAAGCGCTTTCCATAGAAACGTAGTTTTGTCAAATTTTAAATACCAAGTGTTCAAACTTCATGAAATTTTGTAAACATGTCCTTGAGTCTTATATTCATTCCTCTGGGTTGCTGGTTTTCTGTAGACTGACTATTTTAAAAACTATTCGATTAAATCCTTTTGTATCTCGCTTTCTAAGTTATAATTCTCCTTTGCAATAAACACGTTGTAAGTTGCAATACATAGAAATGTAAACAAACATAAAATTCACTTTTCCAAAACGTAACAATATAAATAAACAAAACATGACCAACTTCTGAATCCACAGTTTAAATGCCAGTTAGTAAGAACAAAACAAAATGCATTGTTTGAATAACAATGAGCAATTCCGGATTCCGGACACTTGGCGCTTTACTGACATAATATCTCTATTATGTTGGTTTACAAAACGAAATGTTACAGTAGTTACTAAGCTATTTGCCTGTTGAATTGCAATGAGGATCCACAGAACATTTGTGTACTTACGAGTATAAGATAGATTTGCACTACGATTACAGCGGCCAAATATGTCATCGATTCAATGTTTCATCGGTGTAAATACTACCGATATAACAGCATTCGAACTAACGTTACATCGGCCATATAACGCTTAGAAGCAATAAATCATAGTACCATTGAGCTATCCATCGACAATGTTGGCAATAAAATGTATCGAACAAACATATTTCGATTTCACATAAGTAACTCAATTTCTTGTTTAAGCTGTTATGGCCGATTGCTAGTAGCTATGGATTGCCGTGCCGCAGGTCCTTGGTTCGATCCCTAGGGCTGAGCTTCACAGCAGGTAGAGGAGCATTAAGCGAATGCTCAACTGCCTACTGCTACCCTCAAGTAGAAAATCTCTCGCCAAGCACCTAATAGTGTGTTCTGGCAGCAGTCCTAGGCACGTGAGTCCAATTGTATGTCTCAGCGTGATGGGCGCAGTGCAATTCGTCACTTGTGATGAAAAGCATCTGTCATATAGGCAGGGATTAGTCCACTTAACATCAGATGAAACTCGAGCTTGTTCCGTCACAATAATATAAAAATATAATGTTGTTTTAAAATAAAAATGGCCAAGTTTGAGTCGAAATACTTTATACAGTATACAATACTTGAATAAAAGAAAAAAAACTGTTTCTAAAACTATAATAAGTAGTTAGAAATCTATTTTTTTATGTCATGTAAAAAATACTAAAAACACTACGAAGTTTTAAGCTGTAAACCACACCAAGTTTTTTTCTTCCTTGCGTCTTTTAATTGCACCTTATCAAAAGCTAAGCACGACTCTGCAGTTTACCGATTTTCTTTAATATATTCCGCAACGCTATCCATTGACGTGTTCTTATGGAGATTTCGAAGACGGTGACGCAATTAGAAAACGGTGTATTACGAAATGTAGAATGATGATATAGAGAGAATGAAGATGTGGGATTTTCCCACGATTGGAGTCAAGGGCAGGTGTTTATGGGGTTTGAGCAATGTCATAGGCGATGTGAATGCGAGTATGGTTCTTTATTTGAAGATGTTTTACGCTGCTTTCGTTTATTACTGGCCTATATCAATTTTAACTTTGATTTTGCTCTTATAAAACGTCATACAATCCAAGTCAGGCCAATCTTAAGGGTGAACTGGCCTGTCAGTTCACCATACAAACGTCGTAGGGTGATCACTCCCTTTCACTTCCCATTGGAGGATTTAGGTCCAATACAAAGCATAATATCGATTGAACTTGTCATTATCTAGGCTTGTATCGTAACGAAATTTTTAAAAGATAATTAAGTTGAGAGTTTATGAGCTTCGAAACATTATCATATATAGTTGTCAAGGCTCATAACTTTCAAATTTTTTTTTTCCGGTGGTATGCCTTTATTAACCAAATACTACAAACTATATGCAACACTACAGCTACTACAATACTACAGCTACTACAATACTACAGCTACTACAATAAAAGCATTTTGACTCATAGGCAGTCCAAATGCTGGCAGCATTGCCCCGTTGAATTGCAATGCTTATTCTTTGAGCCAAATAGGTGCCAGCATTTTGATCACTTTCAACTTAATTATCTTTTTAAATTTTCGTTACGATACAACCCTAGATAATGACAAATTCAATCGATATAATGCTTCTATACCTAAAATGTCAAATAAGGGAGTGATCACCCTACGGCATTTGTATGGAGAACTGTACGGCCAGTTCAACCTTAAGATGAAATTTGTGACTCCAGTACCGGCTGTGACAACATTCATTATTTTAATTGTTGCATTAACGCCTTCTAAGCGAATAAGATGTCAAAACTAAAATGAAAGTAAAAAAAATATATAGATTTTTTTATAGATGAATCCAGCCCAGCACCCACAAGGCATTTATAAAATTAGTGTGATAATAATTCTTATAAGTTTCAAAGAGATATTACATTCATCAACAATCACAAAGGTTAATGACCTTTCAATTAGTATTGAGAAACACCGGTAAAGGTCGTTGCACCTGTCCACCTTTCAAGTCGCCGACAGCTACAACGATTGAATCTATGCCGCGGTCGTGACCACGAAAACGGGCAGATCGTCACATCATCACGACCCGTGATTTCATCGGCCAGCTGTCATGTTAGACCACGTTCACACGAAAGAAACGGAAATAGTATTAGCAAAAAGTTTTCAGTCAAAGCTACGATATTTTTTAGTACAGGCCTTTCCTTCGCGAAGGTGCTCCTCTCCTTATTTGAGTGTAGAGCAAATAAAAAATTCCCTGTGGGTTGCCTGGTTAGAATTGCACCTCCCCATATCATCTCGTGGGTGTCGTAAATGGTCACTAAGGGAAAAATACTGGAAGGTGGGCAGCAGCGCCTTCTAAAGAACTGCCATTTTATACTGCGATCCCCAAGACGCCTGCCAAGCGTGGTACTGTATCTGTATCAGCCGTATTGTCCACTGCTGAACACGGCCTCCCCTAATATGGGGGGTTATGCCATAATCCCCACGCTTGGCAGGCGTCTTGGGGATCGCAGTGTGAGATATCAGTTCCTCAGAAAGCGCTGCTGTCCACCTTCTAGTGGACAGCAGCTTCTTGTGGACCCTTAGCCGCCTCTTACGACACCTACGGGTAGAGATGGGGGTGACATTCTAGCTCGTCATCCCACGGGCGCGGTGATTATGGTATTTTATTAATAATATATAAAGCTCGATTACCACTCACTGACTGACTGACTGACTGATTGACATAAATGTTCTCCTAGAAGGAGACGAGTAGGGTAAAAATGAAGTATGGCAAAAATGTTCGGGGGGTTTTGGTGAGTATGAGAAAAATCGAAAATCATTAAATTGACGCCTGCCAAGTGAAGATGTATGGCGTATCTCAAAAACGGTAAGAGATAGGTAGGGGGTGTTTGACCAAATGTCATAGGGAATCGGGAGAGCAGTCGAATGACACCTGTCAAAAATCCGACAATTTGGATGTGACCCACGTGCTCCTATCATTCTTTATACTGCATTTGGAGTGATTTACCCTATATTTTCGACTGTATTAGGAGTTTTTGTGGGATTTTTGACTAAATTTGGAGTTACTGTCATACATAAGTGAAGTAGCGAGCCCGAAGGGCGAGCTCCTGGTGAGGCCGAAGGCCGAACTTTCGGTCCGCGAGGCCGAAGGCCGAGCGTATGATGCGCGAGCCCGAAGGGCGAGTGCCTGGCGAGGCCGCAGGCCGAGCCGTATTAGTAACTTGCGAGGCCGAAGGCCGAGCTCCGACTTGAGAGTTTTTTCCACGTTTCCGACTGGTCTCCATGGCAACTGTCCGCGTTAACCGAAGCACCTACGAGTGGGGTTCCTTAACAAAAGTGACTCAGAACCTTGGTCCCATTCTGCCCGTACCACCTTTTTATGGCAGTAGGGTAAATTTGGTTTGGTGGCTGCTGTACGGTTTTCTAATGTATTAAGTGTTTGTATGGGAAATCGTACATCTTTTGGTGTTTTGAAATATTTTTTTTTAATGTACAAGGTGTTTTGATATTGTTCAAACTTGCACAACGATAAATGCGGGCCGCATGCGGCCCGCACACTGCCCGAAAAACTAGTATTAGTATATATATAGATTGTGATGGAACAAGTACGAGGCCCCCCTGATGTAGAGGACGAGGGCGTCCTGAGCAGCACTTCAGGTGGTACTTGGCCTCTAAGTATTAGTAGGCCAGGAAGCATTTTTCTTAGGTGGCCTTAGCTTTAGAAGGCCAAGGGAGATACTTTTTTTTAAACATTAGCACCTGAAGGGTACTATCTACTATTTTATCATCTCGTTTTACCAGGGTAGCAGCACTTGTAGACCATTATATAGGCGAAAACGCTTTAATTGTTATCTACTCTTAACCTATTGGCATCGGCGATAATGATAACAATAGAATTTCATTCATAACTAGGACATAGTGGTCCAGGACGATGCCAAATTATTAATACGGTTTATTTAATAAAAATAAGGAAAAAAATACTTTGGTGGTGGGACTGTTGTGACACGATTCACAATGTCCAGGATTCAAATCTCAAGACACATGTTTTTTTTTAATATTCCTTTACAAAAACATGAAAAAAATCCGTTTTGTCTTACGTAGACGCTTCAGTATGGGAAAAATATTCCCGTGTGACCATCGCCTTGGTGTAAATTTCATCGATATTCTCAAATGAACCATATCAAAGGTGAAAGTAAGACTTCACCGGTCATTTCACTACTAAAATATTTAGCATCTATAATCGATTTTTATGATTTAATCAGTGAAAGTGTTATGGGGTTAAGATTTGTGTGATTTGATGTGCAAATTGTGAAACTTAATTTATTTATTTATAAACTAGCGATGCGCCTCGGTTTCGCACTTGTGTAATGCTGATACTAAGTATAATAAAGAATGTCTTTGTATACCTACGAAGAAGTATACAACGTTCACAGCTTTTTTGTCATTATACAATTTTGTAATTATGAAGCGCTCGTAGCGAAGTTTACTTAGCTGTTCTCAACCGATCAGCAAAGTTAAGCAACGTCGCGCGCGGTCATGAGTTGGATGGGTGACCGCTAGTGACATTACTACTGAGCGTTTTCGTGCTTCGGACGGCACGTTAAGCCGTCGGTCCCGGTTGTTGTCTTAGGATGGCAGTCGTTATAGCATGGTGGTAGGGCATTTTGCGAATGCCCGCCTGGCTAGCTAGTGTAGAAAATCTGTCGCCAAGCACCTAACGGTGTGTGTCCCGGCAGCTGTCCTTGAGAGCCAGTACTCCTAGGTTAGCCTGAACAACATCTTCGACCACATCATCACCTACCATCACGTGAGATAGTGGTCAAAGGCTAACATATAAGGCATAATATCCGTTGCGTAGTTTTAAAGATCTAAGTTACATAGGGACAGACAGCGGGAAGCTACTTTGTTTTATACTATGTAGTAATAGTGATAAATAAACTGGGCGAAAGTAATTCGACTTTATCTATCTGAAAAATATAATTCCCTCCATAGTAGACAACTCTAAGTTGCTCTCTAATATAAACTTTAATATAAAGGTCCAATAAATCACAGTGATAGGCGTAGTGCAATTCGTTACTTGTGTCAAAATGAATCTGTTATAGACAGAGGTTAGTCCGCTTAACATCAGGTGGGCCTCGAGCTTGTTCCGTCTCAATCTATACTAATATTATAAGAAGGAAAATTTGTATTTTTGGGTTTTTGTATTTATGTATGAAAGGAATACATAAGAACTGCTGGACTAGTTTGAAAAATTATATTAGAATCCTACATTATCCCTGATAAACATAGCTAAAGAAAATTTTCAAAAAAGTTAGGTATCCGTATGGAAACTTCGATAATGTTACCCAACGCGTGAAAAACATACAAAAAAAACGTTATATCACGTACGCTGCGGAAATGATTGACCTTAGAGCAAAGTGATGTACTACATTTTTATAGAGGACATCAATATCTACTAAAAACCCCGAACCACATGTCTATTACAGTTATGTCACAATAACTACTTTTTGATGAGTTTAAATTTATATTTTTTGATAATAACAAATATTTTTAAAATATTTTATGAAAACTAAATAATATTTTAATAAAACACTTAAAAAATATAAAAAAATATATCTAGTGACAATTCCGCCTAATTACCCTTACAGTCAAGACCTCCTGAGGATGCTTCGTGTAGAATCGAAACGCGTCGAAAATTCTTCTGGTTTGGCTGCGATTCGTTTGTATCGTCACGTCAGCTTAACAGGTAAATTAGGCGGAATAGTTACTAGATATATTTTTTAAGTGTTTTATAAAAAATTTAATTAGGTGTTTTCTTAAAATATTGAAAAATATTGCTTATTATTAAATATGGATTTCCGCAAAGTAACGCCTGAAACTATTCATTATTATAATTTTCGTTTTTTTTGTTAAATACCCGTGCGAAGCCGGGGTGCGCCGCTAGTAACATAATAAAGACGATACTGCATGTAAAAAGAAAAGCCAGACAACTAAGACCTTATAAGAATTGTCATAGGTAATTTGATACCGTCCAAATCAAAGTGAAAGTGTTGGCTTACAAATTGGCCTTATGCAAAACGGGCAATTTCCCTTTCGTTTTGTCAGTCTCGTTCGTTGGCCACGGTCAAAGTTAAATGAAAGTGAAATTTGATGATTTTATATTATTATAACGTTTTGATTAGTCTAGTGAATCGATATGACCAGTATATCAAGACCCCTGTTTCTTTAAGACCTTTCACGGATATCGGGGTATATGATACGACAGCGTAGCAAGTGTCACTATTCATAGCATGCGGTCGAATCGGACCTTTATACGAGCGGTGGCTATGCTCTCTGCTTAGTTGCATAACAGATTCCAAATGCTTAACGAGTATAAGATACTTTTCGTTCCGTACCCAAAGGGTAAAAACGGGATCCTATTACTGAGACTTCGATATCCGGCCGTCTGTCATCAGGCTGAACGGTGATAGACAGTTGAAATTTTCACAGAATGATTTCTATTGCCGCTATAACAACAAATACTAAAAATAAAATAAAATAAATATTTAAGGGGGGCTCTCATACAACAAACTTGATTTTTTGACCATTTCTCGCTCGACACTAATAACGGTGACAGGTAGACGCTTTAACTATTCACATAATGTTTAGTTACGGAACCCTTCGTGTGCGAATTCCACTCGCACTTGGCTGGTTTTTACATACTTTTTGCTAACGACTACCATCAAATAGGAAATCTGTCGCCAAGCACCTAACGGTGTGTTCCAGCAGCTGCCCTTGAGAGCCAGCATTTTTAGGTTAAGCCTGTTAACACCTTCGACCACATCATCACTTACCATCGGGTGAGATTGAGGTCACAGATTTCACAAAAAAAAAATTTAATAAAATTCCTGATTGGTCATTGGAAATCTAAAGAAGGAATCTTTTTTTACATTCTTGTGGTCAATTTAAAACATTGTTGTGACAATTTATTGGGTTCTGTGGCCAAGAAATTTTTAGTCTATACAAATAGGTTTACTTCCCCTTGTTTTATCATCAGCCGAAAGATTTACCAACTGGATTAGGCAATTGTTTCCATCAGCTGATGCCCTGTGGGAAACAACCCTGTGGGGTGCCAAGCTATAACGTCTTCCTGAGGGTATCATAAGAGGGAAAAATATCAGACCCAGGCAGCTTCTGGTATATTTCCTTATTTTATACAGGAAAATATGATACAATAACTCTATTTCTGCCAAATTTAGACAGTCACGCACGTTTTGCCAGATATGTCACGGCCCTATGTAATGTGGGGGGAGCATATTACCATCTACCGGACACAGGTTGATATACTCTGGACTGCTACTGAAATTTGCCTTTCTTCTTTCCTTGTTAATAAACCGTTAGGTGGTAAGAAGAGGTCTTAGGTTCAATCCTACACAGCACTTTTACACACACCAACGTATGTGTATGTATGTGTATAAAATATTAAGGGGTCAGTCGAAAGTCTTTAAAGAAAACAATACAGAAGTATAAAATGAGCGCGTTGAAGTCTTTTGCAAGAAAAAAGCGTTTTCTCGCAGGCGTTTGTTATTGACTCATAATAGCTAGCTCATATTTTATTCTGAAACTCCACTCCACTCCACGATGCCTAGGATAGGCATAAGTGAAGGGACACCGTCAAGACAAAAGTACTCCAAATCGGGGTAATCACGACCTTCGGTAATGAGGAGAACGACGCGAGGAGGAGGTATGTATCTACAAGGGTAGAATAAAAGTACTAAAGTACCCATATAAAGTTGTTGAAAGGCTTCTATATCATCGCAGCGCATTCCAGCAAACTTAATTTAAACCATGATTGGACACAAATTATTAGTAAATAAAATACTTGCGTAGAAATCTAGGATACTACATCCGGTAGTAGAAATACGTAAGTAATGTGTATACCAAGTCCGTTTTCTCTGCATGAATAGAACATTAACTACAGTAAGGTGATTTGTTTGGGGTGAGCGCGCACTAGTTAACCAAGATGAAGTTGGCTCAAACCTCAAGTTGGACGAGCCAAACATAACAAGTGAATGATACTTTCGCAGACTTCTGTCAAATACTTTATTGTAGTGTCGTTAAATACAGGTCTATGTAAATCTGTGATTTGCGAAGTATTCGGTTGACGTGTTTATATATCTCCACCTGGTGTCAATAGTTGCGAAATAGTGTGAAATCTTTCTACTGATATGTAGCCTTTTAGGGATCTTAACGTGATCTTTATGTAGCTTTCTACCACAAACGACACTAAACACGAAGATGTATATAAATTAGCTTAAAGTCTGTCCGGTTTTGGGCCTTCACTGTAATTTACCTGTGATTTTCACATACAAAAGGCGACAAAATAATATGAAAAATGATCCACCAACACGCGCGGTGCTCTTAAATTCATTATCATCTCTAAATGTCGTTGACAATATATCGTAATGCTTGTATATTCAGTTACCTAAAGAAATGTCATACCGAAGTTATTATATATTATATTGTGAATTCCATTACTAGGTAAGCATATGTATACATACAGTGAACCCCGTTTTGAATACACCCGACCGGTTCGTTTTTTTGATGCTGATAGGTAAGCCTTTGACCACAATCTCACATGGTAATTGAGTCGAAGGTGTAACAGGCTTAACCTAGAATTACAGGCTCTCACAAATATTTTTCATATAGAAACACATGTATACTTGACATTATTAAGTCAGTATGCTCTTCAAACTCAAGTCTAAGCAGAAAAGTCAATGAACGATTTCTGAAATGACAAACGTTAGTACATAGAGTAAACTAATAAGGGCCATTTGATGCTATTAAACATAACCTGTGACTTTAATAACCTATCAAAATAGGTATATTTTTTTCTATGTTACGAAACATGGAAAAAAAGTGCTGAATTTTATCAAGCCTAAGTGGATATTATGCGATCAGACATAGTGATAACTTTAGTTAACTTATCAAGTATGAACACGATGTACAGATGCATCCAGTCTTGGGCGTACACTACAGTGCACAACAACCCTATTGGTTTAACACGGATCTGTAACTGCATCGTTAATAACGTCGTGAATGATGCCTTAGGTGACACACATTTACATATTCAGCAAGTTAATGAGCTACGCTTTGTGCTATTGTACGTAATGTATGAATATCCATATGAATCTACCTAACGGTTCTAGTTTTACGTAATAACTTGGGTAACAGACTTTGTAGGGATTTCGCCTAATTTGTATGACCCAACCGTTTCATTGTGACCAATGAACGCATCAGTCATGGAATTGGTCTACGGTGCACGATCACCCTAAGATTTAAAACGGATTTGTAGATAATATAAAATACTGCGTGTTATGAGTTGTAGTGACAAAGATTTGCGTATAAAATAAGCTAATGCAACAGTTTAATCGAGCAATGGTGCCGCTATAAATATTCAATGCAAGGCGGTTTAGAGAAGTTCTTTTGTTTTATGAAGTTTTGAAGCAGTGATGGCTCAGAGGCATTGGCTATGGACTGCCGCGCAGCAGGTCCATGGTTCGAATCCCGCCGCGGGCCTGAGCTTCACCGCATGGTGGTAGGGCATTTTGCGAATGCCCGCTTGGCTAGCTACCACCCTCAAGTAGAAAATCTGTCGCCAAGCACCTAACGGTGTGTTCCGGCAGCTGTCCTTGGGAGCCAGTACTTCTAGATTAGCCTAAGCAACATCTTCGACCGCATCATCACTTACCATCAGGTGAGATAGTGGTCAAAGGATACCTATCAGGCATAAAAAAATATTATGAGTTACATGCGATATAATGCATTAAAATAAATAAAAAAATGCATGCAAAGATAATTACAGAAAAAAGGTCTTTATTTTATACTATTTGTCGTCATAGTTCACTGAGAAGAAGCATTAGTGCTATATAACTGAATCCAACACACAAAGCCACGGTTAAAAGCTAGCTAAACACTAAACTAAATAAAGTAAGAGGGTTTCTCATATAACCAATTAGACACAGGGGCAATATGATCCGGCTTCTTAACCTTGAGTTTTTTTGTAAGTATCTTTATATAGACTTATAGTTAAACATTTAACTTGATAGCTCAACTTGTTTCAAGATCTAAGTACAAAGTTGTCAGTAAGTTGATTTAGTTAAGTTATTCCATGTTCTCGTTGGCCTTGCGCCTACGCCGCTAGATTTGACGTGAGATTTCCTTCGCTATGTTGCAACTGTGTACTTTAATGTATAAGTACTTCATGACAAACACAGGAAGATGAAATACGATTGTACATTATGATATAGATGCGGTTAGTTGAAAATTACAGCCGAGGCGATATTGCTAGCCCTCGCCTACGGCTACAAGCGCACGTATGTCATACGACTTTTTTCAACACACTTGCCAGGAACAAATACGGAAATTTCGATGCGAAAATATTTACTCTATATTTTTGATAGCAATAATAATCTGATTAAGAAGGTTTATAATGAAATCTTTTAACATTCTACTTCAGTGGGTAAAAAACTAATCCATAAGTGCCAAAATTATATTACCTTTAGTCCGGTATTTTACCTTCAGTCGCCTCTTCCCACACCACAGGAGTGATATTCTAGCCCGGCACCCCACAGTTTATATAATGTAGTAATTTTTCTTCACATTAAAGTAAAAAACTAAAATTAGTATATTTAATGTCAATAATTTTGCATGAACATGTAAAGAGATTCGAATAAGAAAAACCTATTCCACTCTAGCTGATTAAAAGCACTTTTCTACGCAGATTCTCTTAGTAAATGCGGTATAGCGGCCACCCATCCAAACACGGCAGCGGAAGTTGCTTAACTCAGTTAATTGGTTAAGATCAACTGGGTAAGCTCTGCTACGAGCGTTTCAGAATAAAAATAGCAATGTGTGTTGAGTCCATAACAAACATATGAGAGTAAACTCATTTTCTTCATGCAAAAGACTTCAACGCGCTTCTTACAGCTTCTTTATATGTTTTCTATTGAATTTTCTTTTTATAATTTTTATTTTGTAGGGTCCTGATTGTCTTCTTATTACTTTACACCCACACATCGACGGCAGCCTTGTTGGTGTCTCTCTCTCTCTCTCTCTCTGTGTGTGTGTGTGTGTAAAAGTTACTTGTAGTCTATACTGGACCTGGGTTCATCGTGGGTGTTCGTCTAAATTAGGCAGATATACCGATATTATATAATATATTCTTGCGGGAGTCGCAAAAGGCAACGAATATCAGTAGGTCAGAAGCAACACCTTCTAAAGAACTGTCATATATACTTTTTTGCTAGTTACGTTAGCCTTTGACCACTATCTCACCTGATAGTAAGTAATGATGTGGTCGAAGATGTTTTTCAGGCTAATCCTAATACGACAACCGGGACCGACGGCTCAACATGCCCTCTGAAGCACGGAAGCGCTCAATAGTAATGTCACTAGCAGTCACTCATGACCGCGGTGGACGTTGCTTAACTTTGCTGATTGGTTAAGAATAGCTAAGCAAACTTCGCTACGAGGGCCACAAATATAAGTAACGGCCTATTTAAATTAACATATATTACTTATATAACCAAATTACTCTATAAATAAATTGACATATATAAATAAATTGAATTTGAATTTGCTTGTATACAATTATATTAATTATTATGTGCATCAATATGAAAAAACAAATCTTTTAAATAAACCCAATTTTTTTATGAAAAATTTTATATCCACATCAATTGTCCAAATTTTGTATTGAAAAGCTGAAAATTATTTTGTTTTATATTATCATGAAAATAATTGTTTAATGAAATTCTCGCCTAGATAATTTTGACAGACTTAAAAAAAAAGGAGGTACTCAATTCAAATGTTTTTTTTTTGTTCGTTACCTCATAACTTTGACTGGGTGAACCGATTTGATGGTTCTTTTTTATTTGAAAGTTGATGCTTCCCGTGTAGGCCCATTTAAATTTTATCAAAATCGGTCCAGCCGTTTTTTTACGTACACTTCTTTCTTAACGTACTTTCAATAACTGAAAAGTATTTTCGTCTCTTGATGACATAGTCATTGACAGTGAATTACAATCGATCCCATAAGTAGCAAGGGTCACTGAAAAGGATTAAAATATTTTACCCAAAACTAGAACCGAAAACTAGAATTGAACACTCAAAAAAGTGAAATAACTCGTCAAAGTCGGTACCATGCGCAATATTGAGTAATAATAGGTATTTTTGAACTATCATGGTACCGACTTTAACATGTTATTTCACACCTTGGAGTGTTGAAGGTTTTTGACAATGCCCTAATTTGACAGTACCTTAAGTTAAACACATGCTATAGAATCAGATGAGCTCAAGCTATTAGACTAACTGTGTATAGATAATAGAGATAACGTACTGTTTATATAGATAACTTACATATCACAAAGACAGGCTTCAACAATAATATTCCAATGAAATGCCATTACCTGCAAAAGAGAAATCACATTTAATATTCTGCCGACAAGTTCTAGGAAGGTATAAAGATAATGTACTTTCATTAGATAGTATATTAAAATTTAATTACATAATTGAACATATCTTTCACTTTCATTAAATCTAAAGTCATTAGCATAATCCCCTGTCTACTCTTAGTTAATTTTGTTAGCAGAAATCATAGTACCAACATTTTTGGTGTTTTATTCAATACTAGCTTTCCCGCCGCAGGTCCGCCCACGCGTATGTCAGTTATCGCACAAAACCATACTTCTTTTTGCGCAGTGGGATAAAAAGTATTCTAAGTCCGTCCATGGATCTCAAACTATTTTCATCCAAATTGGTCCAGTAGTTTTTAATTTTATTCGTTGCATACATAAATACATCTTTCCACCTTATAATATTAGTGTAGAAGTACTCAGTAATATCTAAATATTTTACAGGTTTTTTTAAATTGGTTGGTATCCTGTTTGAACGCATCATTAGATGCTTGGTGACAGATTTTATATTTGAGGTTGGTAACTAGCAAAATTGGCATTCAAAATGCTCTACCACCATGCTATAACAACTGCCAACTTAAGACAACAATTAGGATAGAAGGTTTAACATGCCCTGCGAAGACTAAATCATGACCGCAACGGTCAAAAGGTAAGCTGGCGGAAAAGATTTATATAAAAGAAACATTTATAATATGTGTATAAAAATTTAAAATTGCGTACCTAATGAAATTATTAACTGACTGGCTTCTTAGCAATTGATTTTATAGTGTTAAGGAATTTTTAGATTATTGTAAATAAATATTTTTTTTAATGTATAAATTTATTAAAATAGCTTCATTAAAACATTTGCACGTCTGCTTGCAGACTGAATCCATTGTATATGTGTGACTAATATTAAGATCCTTTTGACATGTATTCTAGCAAATAAATAAATGATTTGATTTGATTTGATGTCATTGGTTAACTAGTTAGGTGACCAGAAAAGAACGACTAGGGAAGCTTTGCTAGGAGCGCTTTAAAAACTATCAATATAAGATTAAACATTATTAAAATACATTTTTTAACTCAGGCGGGAACTGAACACGCGTCGCCAGGTGTTACACACCAAGGGCGTAACTTGGAAATTAACTTCTGTTATAAAAAAAATGCATCACTCTTTCACGAAATCAAATTACAAAATGCATTCAGCAAAAGTTACTAAATGGATATAAATAAAGATTTGCAATTTAAAGTGCATACAAAGTTGCTTTACGTTCCTTTCCATAAATTAAACGCATCCTCGATTCAGGTCATTGCGTATGAATTGCGTATATTGGAACGTAAACTCAAAACCAACTGGTTTTCTGCATCTCGTATAAATTGCAAATAATGGTGTAATAGTTATTTGTTCAAAGGAGCGAAGTTGTTTTTGGAGCGAGTATACTGACTTAAAATCCCGCGCTCAGTAGTAGGATAGAATTAAATCACGAGCATAGCAACTGATTCTAACATAGACTAGCAAGCACAATGAAGGTTTAAATGTAGTGGCCCTTTCTGTTCAAAGTAGTTACGTCATATTTTATATACCTACTAAGGGCCTGTTTCAGAATGTTCGAGTAAGTTTGAAGCGCTCGTAGCGAAGTTTACTTAGCTGTTCTCAACCGATCAGCAAAGTTAAGCAACGTCGCGCGCGGTCAGGAGTTGGATGGGTGACCGCTAGTGACATTACTACTGAGCGTTTCCGTGCTTCGGAGGGCACGTTAAGCCGTCGGTCCCGGTTGTCGTCTTAGGATGGCAGTCGTTATAGCATGGTGGTAGGGCATTTTGCGAATGCCCGCCTGGCTAGCTACCACCCTCAAGTAGAAAGTCTGTCGCCAAGCACCTAACGGTGTGTTCCGGCAGCTGTCCTTGAGAGCCAGTACTTCTAGGTTAGCCTGAACAACATCTTCGACCACATCATCACTTACCATCAGGTGAGATAGTGGTCAAAGGCTAACCTATCAGGCATAAAAAAAAAAAAAAAAAAAAAGTTCTGGTTATACTACCCAGAAGATATTTGATAAATAAAACACTATCTTTGCGTTTCACAGTCATTGATTTAGCTTATCCATCGGTTAAAGCTTGAAACGCGGTGCATGTTAACTGTCATTTCTATCATTCAGTTATTTTATGTTCTGGGTAATATAACCGCAACTTACTCGAACATTCTGAAACAGGCCCTAAGTGTTCAAAATTGTTGTAATTTTGCTATGTCCTTGAGCCTAATATATTTGCTTTTGGTTAGCAACTTTTTCGTTCTAGATGTGAATATATAAATTCCCATACCAAACGATTATTCAACATTATTTTAAAATATCATGCGGGAATATGTGCGGGTTTTGAAAAACCCGCAGCAAAGATCGATTTTGCTGCTGGTTTTTGAATCAGGGGTATTCAAAAACTTGCAGCAAAATCGATTTTTGCTGCGAGCTTAGTGCTGGAGAGATGAAAATATCATAAACTGGTTAGTATCACTAGCAATCTAGTCGGCTAGATATCAAAAGCTTGTAGCTACATCAAAATATTATTGCAATAACGCCGAGCTACACGCGCCGAGTTGAACGATATAATAAACTTTTATTCATGTTGAACTTAGTGAAACTTATATGGCTAGAAAGTTATACAAAGAATATACAGAGTTATTGGTAAAATGATAACAACCTCTTAGGGTTGTCTTCTGCTAGTCCTAACAAACATTTAGACATGATTTTTTTTTAAATTTATTATTATTTTTACTTTTTTGTGTATTTTATATGTTTTGGACTGAATAAGCACGAGGACCACCTGATGTCAAAAGTTTCTTGTGCCTGTAATGTATTATTTCATTATTACTTTGCTCGATGTAAATATTCAAAACTATTCAAAGGGACCACGACGCGGTCTATATAGTGTTGCCGGGGCGAGCGCTCTTAGCTTGGAGTAGGCATTAAACACAAAAAAAAACTTTTCCAACAACAAGTGAAGCAGTGATGGCTCAGTGTCATTGGCTATGGACTGCCGTGCCGCAGGTCCATGGTTCGAATTACGCCGCGGGCTTGAGCTTCAAAGCATGGTGGAAGGGCTTTTTGCGAGTGCCCGCCTGGCTAGCGACCACCCTCAAGTAGAAAATCTGTCGCCAAGCATCTAACGGTGTGTTCCGGCAGCAGTCCTTGAGAACCAGTGAAATTACAGGCACATGAGACTTACCAACTATGTCTCAAGGTGACGGGCGCAGTGCAATTCGTGACTTGTAACGAAATGCATCTGTTATAGGCAGAGGTTAGTCCGCTTAACATAAGGTGGGCCTCGTGCTTGACCCGCAAAAATAACATAAAAAAAAAATATACATTTCAAAATGTTTATTTGGACTAGCAGAAGTCAACCCTAAGTGGTTGTTAGCATTTTACCAACCTGTCTAATTTTACCCTGTATATGACATTCAAATTTACATAATTGAAATTAAAAATTATTTTATCATATTTCCCAGAACGTTACATAAAACAAGCCTCACGTCTGATTTTATGCATAAAATGCTTGTAGTATAGGAGCGTCCGCTCTTCCATATCTAATACATACGTTCCAGTAACATTGTGTTAACTTAATTGCTTCAATTAATTCACAATCTGTCGCTGAAGTAGGTTCACCACCTGTGTTTCAGAGTATAGCGCTCCCTTCATGGTTTCTTTTATTTTAATACACTCAAACTTATTTATACGAGTACAATTTTATATTATAACTTTAAGTTTCAATAATCTTTGATTTATATGACTTATAATTAAGCAACTTGCCGACACAAAACATGCAAATGCACAAAACTATACCGTAAATTTAGGCGTCTACGAAGCTCTTATGAAGGTCAATTACAAATTTTAGTATTGAAATATTCTATATAGTACTGCCACGTTTAGAAAAAAAAATGTATAGAGCCACTGCGAGAAGAACGGGCAAGGAACTCGGGGCCATTCCTGTAAACGTCTTGTAACAATATTTTACAACTTAACATTTCTTTAACAATTTGTTACATTACAAAATCACAAATATACGATAGGAAAAATTTAAGTCATGTGCGGGAAAAAAAATTTCCTATCGTATATTTGTAATTTTGTAATGTAATCCGCATAGCAGGCGTTATTGCAAACATAACAATATTAAAATTTGTTACATACTTACTACATAAGACTATATTACAGTATTTGTTTTAATTACGTAGGTGACTGGCAATAGCTTGGCAGAAGCGGAATTGTCCAGGCATTTCGTCAAACTAGGATACGATTTCTTAATCAATATATTTTTCACGTGCAACTTGAATTTCCCTTCTGTGAGCGTTGTAATATGTTTGGGAACTTTATTATAAAACCGTACACAATTACCTAAGAAGGACCTTTTATTTGTGTTTGCTAAAACCTGGCACCGCTATTTTATCATTATTCCTAGTGTTGTAATCGCGATTGTCACTGTTTAATTTATATTTACTAAAATGTTTACGAACATACTTAATATTTTCAAATATATGCAGACTTGGTAAAGTTAAATTATCAATTTCTTCAAAAAGATCCCTCAGAGATTTCCTATGGCTCGAATTGTTATTTAATTTTATTCCTGACAGGTTAGCCTTTGATCACTATCTCACCTGATGTTAAGTGATGATGTGGTCGAAGATGTTGTACAGGCTAACCTAGAATTATTGTTTACGCTATTGGCCCGTTTACGAGGACCTCATTCTTCTCATTACTGTTGATGGCAATTCAAATTCAAAACACATGGTGTGTAGGCAACGTCCTTGCTAGAAATATTTATGTAACAATAATTTATATTATATCTCAGTGCTTGATTACTGTCTTTGTGTATGTCAGTGTGTAGGTATGAATCTGTAATTATGTTTGGTTTGGTAATGCATTCTTCTCCTCGACTCCTACCCTCTGAAGATGTAGATACTGTTATGGTATCTGTGAATATTTGAAGTTTATTCATTATCTAACTTGTACTACTACCTACCTACAACCTTACTCATTATTGTTTCGTATCCAGATACTAGTGTTTCTATGTGTTTGTGACTATTATGAATCAATGGTGGCCGAGCGGTAATAGCTATGACTGCTGTGCCGCAGGTCCATGGTTCGAACTCCACCGCCAGCTTGAGCTTTACCGCATGGTGGAAGGGCATTTGCGGGTGATCCCTGAAGTAGAAAATCTGTGGCCAAGTACCTAACAGTATGTTCCGGCAACAGTCCTTGAGAGTCAGAAAAATAATAAGCACATGAGACTTAGCAACTCTATGTCTCAGTGTGACGGACGCAGTGCAATTCATTCGGACGAAATGCATCTGTTATAGGCCGAGGTTAGTCCACTTAACATCAGCTGGGCCTCGTGCTTGTTCCGTCACAATAACACAAAAAACCAGTGACACGATTGGTTTCAACACTTTTACGCCAACCATAAAATAAAATAATGCCTAAAGTAAAGTTTAAGTTGTAAATTAAATCTAATCTAAATAAAGATTTCACGGCAAACAGCGATAGTTTAATAATAATTATAGCATAGCATAATTCTTGGCAAAGTTCACAAACCCGGCGAAATTTGCATTTTTTTTGGTAAAGCAATATCCATTTTCAACGCACTCGCTCGTAACGGACCTTTCAATGCACCGATTTTAGTGCCTTATTATAGCCTATGACGCACTCGTGTTTTTTTTACTTTAACGGACTAGTGTTTTAAATAGGAAAAAATACAAACCAAAGAGTTATTTACGCACTGAAGTAGAACTTTGGAAGATTTTATTATAAACCTTCTTAATCAGATTATTATTGCTATCAAAAAGATCAAGAGAATATTTTCGTATTCGTTCTTTGCAAGTGTGTTGAAAAACGTCGTATGAAACTCGTCAAAGACGAATTGCACTGTGCCCATCCGTGGAGCGGCGAGCATTCAAGAGTGAATAGGTTGGTAATAAAAGATGATACCTACCTAATTCGCCATACGTACATCAAAACAGAACGCACATCAAATGCACTGTATCAGTCGGATTGTCCACTGCTAAATACAGCCTCCACCATTAAGGGCTTTGCCATAATGCCCCATGCTTGGCAGGCATTTTGGGAATCACAGTTTAACGTATCAGTTCCTTAGAAGGCGCTGCTGCCCACCTTCCGGTATTTTATCTTTAGCCGCCTCTTAGGATACCTACAGGTAGCAATGGGCCCCCACCTATAGGTATGGCAGGTGACATTCTAGACTAGCCCCACGGGGGATATGTTCACGTACGGTTTCATAGAATACCTGGAGAAGACTCTGGATGATGCAGATGGAATTAACTCTGTTCATGGACGGTTTTATTGCACATCAACTATGAACCATCAATTAGAAACTTAATTAGTTAGCAGCTCCAAGAATCTTTAAAAGTACCTTCGACGGCAATATTTTTGTAAGGAAAAGTGCAATTTCATTCGACCCAGAATAAACTCTAACTACTTCACGCATACCGACATATCTAGATGTAACTATTACTTATACTATGTATGTAACAATCGCCAAAGGGAAGTTTGCAAGAGACGATTGCCCTCTTCCCATATGTACCAATGTTAGGTAAAACGCATAACTGTGCAGTAAAATTGGTTTGCTGCATGCATCAGTGGACACTTTGATTAGTGTTACGCTTATGATGAGGTTAAAGTCTATGTTTTGAATTATTATATAATGTTAAGGAGCTACAAACAAGGCCTTTTCATTTTTTTAACACTAGTACAGAATAAAATGGACCAGAAGGACCACTCTGCAAAGCCATTACAATAAATAAGCGACTCTAGCTACGACGCAATAAAGTGCACTTCAGCTCGCAAAGCACGGAGTACCTAATATTTATATTCCTATAAGGCGTCTCTCTTTCTATCGTATAGCCGCGCATAGCTCTGATCTCTTCAGATGCGGTACGCACCCTACAATCCGGACGGGATGTCCGGACGGATACGGTGTATCTGTAGCTTTGTTCCTAAAGAGCGTAGTGAGCCAGGGCTGGCACTAGCCCAGAATTAGTGATCATGCCTTGCCTAAAAAAGAACAGATTTTTAGTCTAAAAATCGCTTAACCTCTGACTCCACGTGATTGTCTTTGTTTTTTGGTTAGAAGAAAATGTAACTTGTATTACATATGTTCGGATATAATTTCATCAGTTTTATATATTTAATTAACTTCAAAATAGGGGTAGGTTCTCAATTTGACTATGTTTTTTAGTATGTTTGCTCCGCGATCCTGAATTGATTATTTTTCGTTTGGTACATTTTCCAGAGCCTCAGATAGTCTCGCAAAAATATTATCAGTCTTAAAGATAATCACCTTCGTTTTAAACCAAAATATCGGTTAAAAATACCTTCATATGTCATCTAAGTAAATGAAACAACTGCTTTTCAGTTGTAAAAGTAGTTTTCTTACGTATCACGCGGAACCGATATCGTCCATGTATGAAATAAATTCTATTGTTATCATTATCTATGCGCACGGATTTAGTAATGATTTATGTTTTTTTTGTTTTTTTTTTTAAATGAAATGAAATGAAATTTATTTATTGCGTAAACCGTGTACATATTAGATCTTATTAAGAGCACAAGTGCTAGTAGAACTACAGTTTGTCCATGACAGACGTACAATATAATATTATTAGTATTTATTTATTAATGAAATTACATGTCAAACAATTAAAACATATGTATATATTATTAAAATTATTACTAAATTATTAAATAAACATGTCATCCTCAATTTACACCGAATAATTCATTAATGTCATAAAAGCATTTTTCTTTTAGCCACTTAAAAAGTTTAGTTTTAAATTGTCTAATTGGTAATTCTCTGATATCTCTAGGAATCTTGTTAAATATTTTTACTGTCATAGTCACACAGCTCTTTCGAGCAAGTGCAGTTTTCCATATAGGCACCATTAACCTCGTTGGGTCCCTATATTTTGCCCTAGAGTTAGATTTTTCCTCAAAGTGGTTAAAAAATGCGTCATGTTCTTTAACAAAACATCCTATTTGATAAATATATAAACCTATTAATGTCTGTGTATTCAGTTTTTTAAAAAGTGGTTTACATGATTCTAGTGGACCGACTCCAATAGAACTGAGGCGACGTAACCAAAATATGCAGTCAGTGCGGTGTTTTGACCCGAAGTACGTCTTAATCGTCCAAGGGCAAATATGAATCTATTTAATTTCTTACATACGCTGTCTATGTGTGATTTCCAGTTAAGATTTTTATCTAATACGATTCCAAGAAATTTTATTTCGTCAACTTTTTCTATTATTTCATTTCTGCATGTCAATCTTGGATTAAAAATGTCAATACTATTATAGTTTTGAAAATTAATGAATTTCGTTTTAGATATTATTAGCCCTTAAGTTATTTTGTTCTAACCAAGTTATTACTGAGTCTATTTCAAAATTAAGTGAATCTTCAAGTGATTTATCGGTATTATCTGGCACTACAATGGACACGTCATCAGCAAACAGTACACACTGTTTATTCGTAATGTTTGGTAAGTCGTTAATATAAATAAGATGAAGAATTTTATGCTTTATAGGTTACCCTTAGACCACTATCTCACCTGATGGTAAGTGATGATGTATCGAAGATGTTGTTCAGGCTAACCTAGAAGTACTGGCACTCAAGGACAGCTGCCGGAACACACCGTTAGGTGCTTGGCGACAGATTTTTTACTTGAGGGTGGTAGCTAGCCAGGCGGGCATTTGCAAATAATTGCCCTACCACCATGCTATAACGACTGCCATCCTATGATAACAACCGGGGCCGACGGCTTAACGTGCCCTCCGAAGCACGGAAGCGCTCAGTAGTAATGTCACTAGCGGTCACCCATCCAACTCATGACCGCGGGCGACGTTGCTTAACTTTTCTGATAAATTTCGCTACGAGCGCTTCGAAATTGAATGATGATTAAATAATTTAAACTATAAAATAAAATAGCGTAAGTAGGTACATTACTACAATGTCACTTGAATAACATTGATTTGGCGCTTGAAATAGGTTATTCGTGGTTATTTATCGATTTTTTTAATGTGTATAAAATTAAAATTATAGCTGTAATATTCGTTTGAAATTTAATACTTCCATTTAAACACAGGAAAAGACCTAATTGCGTGGAAACACTTAAGTGTAGTTATGCTATATGTAACACTCATAAGCTTTTCCGGTTACAAAATAAATTATTACAATTTTAAGCTGAACTCATTTTGACTAATTAAATAGGAACGCGCTTGATTGCATCACTATGGGTATTTTACCTACAATCATATATATATTTATTATTATTTATGTCATTCCATATATGAGGGAAACAAAATTACAACGAAATATTTTTTATAGTCTTTTTATGTTATTGTGACGGAACAAGACAACAACAAGCCCGTGGCCCACCTGATGTTAAGTGGACTAACCTCTGTCTATAACAGATGCATTTCGTCAACGACGAATTGCACTGGGCCCGTCACACTGAGACGTACAGTTGTTAGGTCTCATGTGCCTGAAATTTGACTAGCTCTCAAGGACTGCTGCCGGAACACACTGTTAGGTGCTTGGCGACAGATTATCTATTTGAGGGTGGTCGCCAGCCAGGCAGCAATTCATTCAGCATTCGCAAAAATGCCCTTCCACCATGCGGTGAAGCTCAAGCTCGCGCGGCGGGATTCGAACCATGGACCTGCTGCACGGCAGTCCAACATTAAATTATTCCACTCGTAGTTAAAAAAAAAACTATAATTATAAATTTGTGAGTATATACTTTTATTATAAAAATATATTATAATCGAATATTACGTACCTAAGAATTGATTTGCTATGGTATACATATATATTTCATATATACCTATAAAAATTTGAGATACAGACAACCAGCGTATCCAGACTAGAGTAGCCATTTAAATCTCTTACGGCTTCCAGTCCAACTAATTATGGTTTTACTATGCTGACATGCATAAAGCACACTCCGACATGCCACAGTGTAAGAATATGGATATTTAGGCTGCGGATATACCACATAAGTCCCTATACTTAACGAAAATTACTGTTTTCTAAAACAAGTGAAAAGTGGCGTAAGAAGGAAAAGCCGCATACGCCCCATAATTTCACTTACTGCACTTTGTCAACCGGAACTTGTTACGAGAGAAGTAAGATATTTTATTATATGAGAACTGGTAAAACAAACAAAATTACGAGCTTAAGAAACTGGTATTGTTGAGACAGATTAACCGATAATTTAGAATTAATAATTTTAGTTTCAAAAAACTTTAGAAGCAGCGAAGTTTACTTAGCAGTTCTTAATCGATCAGCAAAGTTAAGCAACGTCGCCCGCGGTCATGAGTTGGATGGGTGACCGCTAGTGACATTACTACTGAGCGCTTCCGTGCTTCGGAGGGCACGTTAAGCCGTCGGTCCCGATTGTTATCTAAGTGTGGCAGTCGTTAAAGCATGGTAGGGCAATTGGCGAATGCCCGCCTGGCTGGCTACCACCCTCAAGTAGAAAATCTGTCGCCAAACACCTAACGGTGTGTTCCGGCAGCTGTCCATGAGAGCCAGTAATTTTAGGTTAGTTTTAACAACATCTTCGACCACATCATGACTTACAATCAGGTGATATAGTGGTCAAAGGTTAAATTTACAGGCAAAAAAAAGAAAAAAAAAACTGGACTTGATTCTAACTGGCTTCTATCATGCAAGCAGGACTTTTTGTAAAAGGGCATCCTTATCTATTTGATACTTTAGTATCTACTATACTATTTAGTATACTTTAGTATCAAATAGATAAGGATGCTCAAAAGATTACTTAGTATCCTCGACTAATTAGTAGAGATCCCACCAGACTACGTACGCCCATATATAATACTGCCTTATATAGTTCATTTTAATGTCATGTGCATTCAAATATTAAACAAAATTCCGGTGGCGATCAGGGAGCTCCCATATAATTATTTTAAATTGAAATTACACCTGTGGCTAACTGAACACTATTTCTATCAAGGAATTTATGAATTATAAAGTGATAATTAAATTTATGTTATTTGAATTGAATTATATTTTTTCGTTTTAATGTGTATATTTTATATTATAAAATCAAAAAGAAAATACATGTCAGGACCATAATATTGTACTATATTAGTCATTATTAGTCAAATAATGATAATGTGTATATTTTATACATATAATAATAATAAAATATACACATTATAATTCTTTGACTAATAATGACTAAGATAGTGCAATATTATGGTCCTGACATCTTTTATCTTTTAATTTTATAATTCCATGACATTAATATTATTTAATTTATTTCAAATGAATTCTAATTGCATTTTTCTGTTTGCAATTGTATCTCTAAAATATTCAAATTACATATTTAATTTTAGTATGCCAAATATTGGTGAAACATGCTGTACCTAACTAATGGTTTAACAACTTTATTATACCATGTCTCGTGCAAATAAACAAATTTCATTTCATTTCTAAACGCTCGTCTATAAAGTATATTTTAAGAACATATCATTAGGTATGTCTCATCACCAAATAACGAAAAAAAGAGTCCACAAGAAGAGTAGAGTCAGACTAGTTATGTAGCTAACTATATCCACAATTAAATACTGGTTGTGTGGTTCTAAAAATAACTACAAATTATATTGATTGTTTAAGATCAGTAAAGATATCCGAAGTGTAATAGCTTATGGACTGCAGTGCCATGGTTCGATTCCCAGTGCCGACTTAAGCTTCATAGTAGGTGGATGGGCATTTTGTAAATGCACACTTGAAATCAACTAACACTGTTTTCCGACAATTGTTGTTTGCCAGTTTTCATGATCTACAAAACTTTTCTATGAAATGAGGAATCAAGATATACTATATGTCTAAATATCTACAAGCACTATCGCGCGCTTAGCGACAAAGGGAATCGAACCCATACCCCCCGATATGATCACCGGGTGCGCGTAAAAACCGTGGTGGGTACGTGTATTCGATTTCTACTAGAGGTGAAAAATTTTGTACTCAAACAATTTGTAAATGTAATAGTCTTTTTATCCCGATTTTTTATAATCTTTATAAATAAAAATTACATGTTACGTTGTTTGTCCGCGATGGACTCCTAAACTACTGAACTAATTTTAAAATGATTTACACACCGTGTGTAATTTGATCCAAATTGAACGATAGGATACATTCCAATTAGCAGATAGATTTAGCTACAGCTCAATCTCAATTTATAGTTTCAATCCCGTGCGAAGCCGAGGCGAGCCGAAAGTAGTTATATAAATAGTTTGATATTACTTTTAGGGCCTGTTTCAGAATATACAGAACATATTTAATAAATAAAACACTATCTTTGCGTTTCACAGTCATCGATTTAGCCTATCCATCGGTTAAAGCTTGAAACGCGCTGCATGTTAACTGTCATTTTTATCATTCAGTTATTTTATGTTCTGGGTAGTATAACCGGAACTTACTCGAACATTCTGAAACAGGCCCTTAGCACATTATAAGGAGGTCTTCCTTTTATACAGACTCTAAGTACTAGTCTAAGTAACATAATATGACAAACAACAATAAATTTATTACAACAACAAAACAAGAATCTCCATGCAACAATTAAGTAACACAAAAATTATTTTATGATTACTTACTCAATTTTAATAGGCGAAGTATGTTTCGGAACATGATAAATCTATTAAAATAATTAGTCATGGTATTACATTATTTATTTAACTATTCGTCACGCAACCTGCGTTACAACATGTAAGTACATGTATGTTCAACCACCGAATATAAAGAAGGTGGAAAAATCACGACTAATCAAACAACACTATACTATATGTCTAGTTCTCCGGCTGCGGCTCCACCCGGGCCTATCTCGGTTATCACGCTAAACCATTAACCTCTTTTTGCGCAGTTGGATAAAAAGTATCCCATGTCCTTCCCCGGGTATCAAACTATTTCCATACTAAATATCATCCAAATCGGTCCAGTAGTTTTAAGTTTATTTGTTATAAACAAAAATACAAATCTTTCCTCTTTATAATATGAAGGCTTTTTCTTTTTTAATTCCCGATGGGTTAGCCTGATGGTAACTGATGATGTGGTCGAAGATGTTGTTCAGGCTAACCTAGAAGAACTGGCTCTCCAGGACAGCTGCCGGAACACACAAGGTGCTTGGCGACAGATTTTCTAAATATGGTAGACGTAGATAGAACTCACGAAATTTACACAAAAATTTCGCGGCATGGTTTATACAGAGCCAGTACTAGCTGTCAATGAAATTGTCAGCATTGGCGTGAATAAACGTGAGTCTATTTTCCAACCCTGTAAACTCCGCACACCAGAAGAAAAATCAAGGAACTGACCTCGTCTACAGCACGGGCTGGGTCAGCTGCCTATAAAACTGGCACCAGCCCACTGTCTTCTTATAAACTAAGCTTTTTTAGTGTTCCACCAGGGTTGTCAAATAAAAAAAAACTCTATATCAATAGTTACTAATAACGTTATGATACAAAAAGACAATAGTAAACGTAAACCAAACGAAACGAGAAAAGAAAGTTTAGCTACGGTGTTTCGGCAGCCGGTTACAAGCGAAAGTAAAATAAATATAATAAGAAAAAAAGTGAATTCGGTAACACTTGTACCTGAGGACTGGATGTTGTAATTTAAGTATTGTATAACTTACCTTTCGGACTTTACTGTGTCTGTTTTTTATATGGAAATTTTTGTATATTTATAGCTAGCTTTTGACCACTATCTTACTTGATGATGTGGTCAAGGAAGAAGGAAAATTAAAGTGTCCCCAAACAAGAAACAAGGGACATTTTATAATTAGAAGCGTCGGCCTTAGTATTATTTATTTATTTATTTATAGCTGATAAGCTAGCTTTTGAACATTATCTCACTTGATGGTAAGTGATGATATGGTCAAGGAAGAAAAAAATTAAAGTGTCCCTAAACAAGAAACAAGGAACATTTTATTGTACTCTATCTTAAAAACTATTTAAATTAGAAGCGTCAAACTTAGTATTATTTATTTATAGCTGATGGGCTAGCATTGGACCACTTATATAGTAGATAGGCTAGTAATTATTGGTAAGTGATGACGTGGTCAAGGAAGAACGAAAATTAAAGGGTCTCCACACAAGAAACAAGGAACATTTTATTTTTGCTCTATCTTAAAAACGATATAAATTAGAAGCGTCGGCCTTAGTATTATTTATTTATTTATAGCTGATAGGCTAGCTTTTGAACATTATCTCACTTGATGGTAAGTGATGATATGGTCAAGGAAGAAAAAAATTAAAGTGTCCCTAAACAAGAAACAAGGAACATTTTATTGTACTCTATCTTAAAAACTATTTAAATTAGAAGCGTCAAACTTAGTATTATTTATTTATAGCTGATGGGCTAGCATTGGACCACTTATATAGTAGATAGGCTAGTAATTATTGGTAAGTGATGACGTGGTCAAGGAAGAAGGAAAATTAAAGGGTCTCCACACAAGAAACAAGGAACATTTTATTTTTGCTCTATCTTAAAAACGATATAAATTAGAAGCGTCGGCCTTAGTATTATTTATTTATTTATAGCTGATAGGCTAGCTTTTGAACATTATCTCACTTGATGGTAAGTGATGATATGGTCAAGGAAGAAAAAAATTAAAGTGTCCCTAAACAAGAAACAAGGAACATTTTATTGTACTCTATCTTAAAAACTATTTAAATTAGAAGCGTCAAACTTAGTATTATTTATTTATAGCTGATGGGCTAGCATTGGACCACTTATATAGTAGATAGGCTAGTAATTATTGGTAAGTGTTGACGTGGTCAAGGAAGAAGGAAAATTAAAGGGTCTCCACACAAGAAACAAGGAACATTTTATTTTTGCTCTATCTTAAAAACGATATAAATTAGAAGCGTCGGCCTTAGTATTATTTATTTATTTATAGCTGATAGGCTAGCTTTTGAACATTATCTCACTTGATGGTAAGTGATGATATGGTCAAGGAAGAAAAAAATTAAAGTGTCCCTAAACAAGAAACAAGGAACATTTTATTGTACTCTATCTTAAAAACTATTTAAATTAGAAGCGTCAAACTTAGTATTATTTATTTATAGCTGATGGGCTAGCATTGGACCACTTATATAGTAGATAGGCTAGTAATTATTGGTAAGTGATGACGTGGTCAAGGAAGAAGGAAAATTAAAGGGTCTCCACACAAGAAACAAGGAACATTTTATTTTTGCTCTATCTTAAAAACGATATAAATTAGAAGCGTCGGCCTTAGTATTATTTATTTATTTATAGCTGATAGGCTAGCTTTTGAACATTATCTCACTTGATGATAAGTGATGATGTGGTCAAGGAAGAAAAAAATTGAAGTGTCCCCAAACAAGAAACAAGGAACATTTTATTGTACTCTATCTTAAAAACGATATAAATTAGAAGCGTCAAACTTAGTATTATCATAGAAAAAGGACTATTATATATTTTATTCCTTTCTCTATGGTATTATTTAGTGTGCTGTCCTTGAGAGCTAGTAATTCAAGGGGAACCTGCATAATATTTTCGATCGCATCATCTCTTCTCATCAGGTGAGATAGTTCTCAAAGGCTAGCCTATCAGCTCTATTTTTTTATAGCTATACCAAATAATTTCGAAGCTCCATACAAAATTTTTATTTTACTATATACGAGTAGATTCGATACTTAGGGTTTTTATGTGCCGTACCCTGGTGGGGTAGGTAGTAGTGTCGTTAGAGATGAAAGAAAACCAATAGTAGGTAGTCTTGAACTTGAGATAGAACATTGTTCCTGACATGAAAAGTATGCTACGGCATATTTTACTATACTCTAATCACGTTTATATGCGTGACGTTCAAAACTATGATTTAAAACTGTATAAATACGTCGATTGCTATCATAACCTCACGCAATGAATAAACACCGACAAAACAATATAACGATTAAGTAATATAAGTATTATTGTCACCTGCGATGAAATATAGTATATTTGATTGAAGATTGTCACAGAATAAATAGTGTGTCAACTCGAATTCCGTTAATAAAAACAGTCAGTAAATTTGCTGATATTACTTGCTTTCTGTAACTTCGTTCGCGAGGTTTTACACTATTATTATTAATGTTAAGGCAGTAGTGTATTTGTTTCCATGCACACTTTTTTTATTGCAGACTAGCTTTCCGGCCGAGGCTCCGCTCGCGTTTACTTCGGTTTTCATGCAAAACCATTAACGTCTCTTTGCGCTGTTTGATAAAAAATCCTATCCTATGTCCTTCCCCAGAACTCAAACTATTTCCATACCAAATTTCATATAAATCGGTCCAGTGGTTTTAATGTTTATTATATATATATACAAAATACAAAAATACTTATCTTTCTTATAATAAGTAACCTTTATAATGGTAAATAATGATACGGTCTAAGAGGATATTCAGGCTTTCAAGGACAGCTGCCGAAACACCGATATGTGCTTGGCGACAGATTTTCTAGCTAGCCAGGAGGGCATTTGCAAAATTGGCATTACCATCATACTGTAATACAGTCATTGCCATCTGAAGACAACAACCGCGACCGACGGCCAACGTTCCGCGTTATTTAGCGAGTTTTAATACAGTACGTTATGTTAAGAAATAATTAATCACCTTCTCTCTGGTCGTGTTGTATGAAGTGAGAGAAATGCTCTCGATGTAAACGCGGAAAGCATCGGTCGTTGTACCTACGGAATGTGCGCGGTTCCATTGTCACACGACATTCATACATTACTGGCACAGCGAGTCTATTCGCGCACTAATTGATTTCAAAGTATATTATGACACGAATAGTTGACTGTTGAACGCACGTTCCGATCGAGTTCAACTGTTACGGCTTACGATGTTATACGCCGATGTATATAATTCTTTATTAAACGACATTGTAAATTTATTCTGTTCATATTACAGATACAAATATCGGTTTGGAACGGGATACTTGCAATTAAATTATTTTGTTTAGACTTAATAGAAAATTACCTCAAAATAAATATCCAATGTACGTGTTATTAAAGTGACCGTGTTAGTTTAAGGGAAAAGATGACAAGGGGAAATTCAATATTATTTTTTTGTTCTGTTGCTAGGTGTTGTGGTTTTTTACATTTGTTATGGATAAACGTGAAACATTTTTCATATTATAAATTATTTTAAAGGTTAACTTATGAAATTATATGCATTGTCTATTAATATATTTTTTAAATTATGTAGTTTAGTATTATTATACCAAATTCGCGATTATGATCATGTAGTATACACATTTTGAATTTCGCGCCACAGAATTGAGTTCACGGAGATATTAAAAGAACTATTGATATATTTAATTACCAATCTATGTTTTTATTTTTCTGATAGTCTAATGTCAGTGCATGAGGAGGAACAAACAAGGGTTCAAAATCAAAACCGATTCCGATAACGTCAGCCTTGCAACGGCCATCTGCTCGGCTGTACATGACTAAGACCGCTCGAATACTTTAGTACTGACCTTTGCAATCATGTAGGCAGTAGTGTAGTTTCAACTACTGCCTACTCAAGCTATTATATTAACTTATATTTATTTTACTTTATGAATCAGTTGCGTTAACATCCACACTAAGTTTTTGTGTACAAACGAGGCGTACTCGTACTAATGCGCATCAATAATTTACTGTGGATTATAGAGAAATATATTGCTTTCTCTTTCCTGTGCTGTGGATAGCGAGCCATGGTGAGGGAAGAGGTCTGTAATTATGTTTAGTAAATAAAACCTATTTTTGACGTATGACAATGCGAACGTTCGCCCCAGTGAGCTAGTTGTGCGAATTGCGGAGCGCACGCGATCGCTTCGGGTACAATAACTCGGCTATTTACATTATCCATACCGGGGTGCCTTGCACAATGTCAGCGGAGAAATTGTTACGACTGCTTGGACAACATCATCCTGTCATAAGTTTTGTGTTTACCTCAGAGAGATCACATAAAAGTTATAATTAAACCGGGCGTTCAAGCGCCCTGGACACTCCCTCCCTGAACACTTCCTCTCAACAATGTGCATGGTGGGATGGCATTTCTGTCCCGTGGGGTACCGGGCTAGAATGTGACCCCCTCATCTCTACCCGTGGGTGTCGTAAGAGGCGACTTAGGGTAACACACCAGAAGGTGGGCAGCAGCGCTTTCTGAGGAACTGATCTCTCATACTGCGATCCCCAAGACGCCTGCCTAGCGTGGGGATTATGGCAAACCCCTCTCATAATGGGGGAGGCTATGTTCAGCAGTGGGCGATCCGGCTGATACAGTACAGTACCCTCAATCTGTCGCACCTAACCAACCACCTGCCTGGTTTTCAAAGACAGCTATTCTTAACAGCCAGCTCATCCCAAGTATGGTTACAACCGTCGCCTACATCACTACTTACCAATAAGGGAGATTGTGGTTAAAACTAACTAGAATAAAAAAAAAATTGCGTTTGATCTAATCTATCACATTTAATTATCGAAATACTTAGTAAACTGAGTTTTATTTTATTTTCTTCGGAAATCATACAGAGTTTGTTATAACTATCTTAAAGTAAATAGACACTACCTTCGGGATTATAAAGGATGCTAATATATTATGTAAATATATCACAATTATAATATATTCGCTATTGAACTCGGACTGTCTATTAATATTATGTGAGCGTCAGAACACCTCGACCAACTGATTTTTTATGTTTGGATACTATCAAGTTATATATATACTAAAAATACCTTTTTGATACCATTTGATACCACAATTTAATTATACAGTACCTTGACGAACAGTGGAAAAACATGAAAAGACCGTCTGGACCTAGGGTTGTCAGACGTCCGGGAAATCCGGGATAGTCCCGGTATGGGGTGTCTTGTCCTGTGTCCAGTAATTTCACTCTACTGTCCCGCAATTTACTAGTTTCAGATTTTTTCACAAACTGACGGAAACTTTAGCCTTACTTTAACCTTAAATTTTAACTTGAGGTCAAAGTACCCACACCCCTTTCAAAGCCCAGAAATGTCCAGGTATTGATATACCTTGATCTGACAACCCTATCTGGGCCACATTTTTTCACATAGTTAGAGACAATGTAACTTAATTATTTCTTTGTAAGTATTTATACCTTTTTAGTACCTTATTATAGCTTTATTTAAACTCAAGATTGTCTGCTTTTCATACTCCCCAGCAAAAAGTGGTGACTGAGCAATTTCTAAACCCTTAATTACTCTTCTAGCCAATCTCTGTCACTAATGTTATAAAAAAAAAGTAAATAGGTACTTGCAATGAGGTAATTTTTGTATTGAAATAACTAGTATTGTTATATTGGTACCATAAACCACGCCAATTAAATCAGCGCTAGATTTAGTCAAGCACGCACATGTCATAAAAACAAATTAAGCTACCACCCAACACCTTATTAATATTCATATAAAAAGTACCTATATACCAGTTACCGCAAAAAAACGGTCACAAGTGTACCGATTACGCAATATCAATCGATACCAAATTAGAGCAATTTTATATAATACTCGATACCAGTTACAAATACCAGTTTAAACGCCCACTGGTCATCAAATACCGTAGTAGGTTTGGTTCCGGGTGTAGTATATTAGGTAAGAGTAGCTATTTAGCATATGTTGTCAACTTTCTTGGTTTAAGCGAAAGTGGTCTATCGATGACATGTTAAGGAATTGTATAATAGGATTGATAATTATATCTAAAAGGGAAATATCTATTTCATGAAATCTTTGATTAGTAACTTTATTGATGATGTTTGATCATATATGATTGGCTTACAAGACTGACACGATTGACTGATTGATACACTATGCTTCCTCTAACATGACAAAGGACATTATTCTAAGTTGGCTTCAGTTTCATGATACCATTTTTCCCGAAAATCTATCGAATAATAAGAGCTAAAAGGATTGAATTATTAAATCATGTCTGGCATTCATTCCTCCATCCTGGCATACAACATTATGCTCATGGTTTAGATATCCAAGTGATCAATTGATCATCAGTAATGTGATACTGATTTCATGAAGCGATCGTAGCGAAGTTTACTTAGCTGTTCTCAACCGATCAGCAAAGTTAAGCAACGTCGCGCGCGGTCATGAGTTGGATGGGTGACCGCTAGTGACATTACTACTGAGCGGTTCCGTGCTTCGGAGGGCACGTTAAGCCGTCGGTCCCAGTTGTCGTGGCAGTGTCATGGCAGTCGTTATAGCATGGTGGTAGGGCATTTTGCGAATGCCCGCCTGGCTAGCTACCACTCTCAAGTAGAAAAATCTGTCGCCAAGCACCTAACGATGTGTTCCGGCAGCTGTCCTTGAGATCCAGTACTTCTAGGTTAGCCTGAACAACATCTTCGACCACATCAGGTGAGAAAGTGGTCAAAGGCTAACCTATCAAGAATAATAAAAAAATGTTTCACTGACTCAAGTGATTATTTGATCATGTTGGATCATTAAGTAAATGTCTGGCGTATAAGAGTAATTTATTTGAGTGAGTTAAGTGACCTTAAGCAATGTCAGGCATTTTTTTATGCTTGTTTTGTTAGCCTTTGACCACTATCTCACCTGATGGCAAGTGAAGATGTGGTTGAAGATGTTGTTTAGGCTAACCTAGAATTACTGGCTCTCAAAGACAGCTGCCGGAACACATCGTTAGGTGCTTGGCGACAGATTTTCCAATTCAGGGTGTTAGCTAGCCAGGCGCGCATTCGCAAAATGCCCTACCACCATGCTATAACGACTGCCATCCAAAGACAACAACCGGGACCGACGACGGCTTAACGTGCCCTCCGAAGCACGTGCGTGCTCAGTAGTAATGTCACTAGGGGTCACCCATCCAACTCATGACGTTGCTTAATTTTGCTGATCGTTTGAGAACAGCTAAGTAAACTTCGCTACAGCGCTTCAAAACCTGATGTTAAGCGGTAACCTCTGCCTATAACAAATACATTTCATCACAAGCGCACATAACCCTGAGACATAAAGTTGTTAAGTCTCATGTGCCGGTAATCCGGCATCCATACCCATTAGAACCGGAATGCGAGTATTACTGCTTGGCGGATCATTATGTATGGTATGGCAGTACTTTCCAGGATGAACTCATCACAAAGAGTTCTAGTATAAATCAGATGATTATATACATGTTACATTTACAGTTCTATTGATCATGTTTGGCCGTGTCTGGCGTATATTCTAGGTTATTATATTATACTTCTAGGTTAGCCTGAACAACATCTTCGACCACATCATCACTTACCATCAGGTGAGATAGTGGTCAAAGGCTAACCTATCAGGCATAAAAAAATAAAAGTATATAAATCAGGTGTTTCAGTGCTTCAAGTGATCTATCTATTGATGATGTTGTATGATAATGCCGTGTTTAGAATATAATCACACGTTTTGGTTATTCAAGTGAACAATTGATCATGTTTGATCGTACAGCCGTATCTGGCGTATATTGATCAGATGTTTCAGTGCTTCAAGTGATCTATTGATCATGTTGTATCATAATGCCGTGTGTGGAATATATGTATCACATGTTTTAGTTATTCAAGTGAACAATTGATCATGTTTGATCGTACAGCCGTATCTGGCGTATATTGATCAGATGTTTCAGTGCTTCAAGTGATCTATTGATCATGTTGTATCATAATGCCGTGTGTGGAATATATGTATCACATGTTTTAGTTATTCAAGTGAACAATTGATCATGTTTGATCGTACAGCCGTATCTGGCGTATATTGATCAGATGTTTCAGTGCTTCAAGTGATCTATTGATCATGTTGTATCATAATGCCGTGTGTGGAATATATGTATCACATGTTTTAGTTATTCAAGTGAACAATTGATCATGTTTGATCGTACAGCCGTATCTGGCGTATATTGATCAGATGTTTCAGTGCTTCAAGTGATCTATTGATCATGTTGTATCATAATGCCGTGTGTGGAATATATGTATCACATGTTTTAGTTATTCAAGTGAACAGTTGATCATGTTTGATCGTACAGCCGTATCTGGCGTATACTGAACTTCGAATTTTGAAGCGCTCGTAGCGAAGTTTACTTAGCTGTTCTTAACCAATCAGCAAAGTTAAGCAACGTCGCCCGCGGTCATGAGTTGGATGGGTGACCGCTAGTGATATTACTACTGAGCGCTACCGTGCTTCGGAGGGCACAGCAGTCGTTATAGCATGGTGGTAGGGCAATTTGCGAATGCCCGCCTGGCTAGCTACCACCCTCCTTTCCTTGAGATCCAGTAATTCTAAGTTAGTAAGTTTTAATGCTTCAAGTGATGTATTGATCATATTGTATCATAATGCCGTATCTGGAATATATGTATCACATGTCTCAGTGAGTCAAGTGATCTATGGATCACGTTAGATCATTAAACCATGTCTTGCATAATATATAGGTAATTTCTTATCCGGTAATTAATATTTTTTAATTGGACTAATAACTTGTTTTAAATTACCATCACGTAACAAAATCCATCTATTAAGTTCATTGTTTCTAACCAGTCACTTCCAATTAGTAACTATTGAAAACAATTACACCGGTATACTGTATATCTCTGCAGAATTGTCATAACAGCCACGGGGGGCAAGCCTATTGCTCTCTACCGGGCACAGTTCCAGACTCTGGACTTAACATTAAAAATGTAATGGCAAAAATATCAATAAATTACTGCGATTATTTTAATGGTATATAATTGATCGCCTGTCAATAGTTTAATATGTCAGCTTTCTTTTAAAATTCTGGTATAATTAGCTAGTTACCTGGGTTAAACCCAAAGTGAAATTGAACAATTTTTATTTTTACATTTTTTATGTAAACATATAATATTGTTAGATCATGACCTAACAATGTCAGGTTGCATTATTTAATTATTATAATTTTTTTTATTTTATAATTCTGAAAATATTTTGTGGAAGTCAAGGCTATATGAAAATAGATAATGACTTGAAATTGTTTTCGTTAGCATGGCCCTCAGGTCAATAAATTGTGTTAGATTTTGAGTGACCTACTTATGCCATAACTTAGATCCTACTTAAGGCATAAGTTAGTTCTTACTTATGGCATAAGTTAGATCCTAATTATGCCATACGTAAATACTCCTTTACCTAAAAATGTTGCTTAACGTAATTTAGTATTACTTAAGGTCATTAATCATTATTTAGTACCACGCAAACCATAAATTTTGGCGCAGTGCTAAAACGCTTTAAAATAAAGTTGAGTAAATAGGTTTCGAATTGAATAATTTTGTATAAGGGGAAATTTGTAATAATAAGGGTTGAAATCGCTTGTTAATTTAGTATTCGCGAATACTAAATAAAATTTTAATTAGGTACAGATAGTTAATATTATTATTAGTAGGCTAGTCTTTGAGTAGTTTCTCACCTGATGGCAAGTGATGATGTGGTCGGACTTTGTATAGAAAATATGTCTCTTTAATTAAAAATAAAATGTATGTTTTAAAGTCTCCGAAGGGATAGGCAATATAAAATATTGCTATATCGATAAATTGCATATCCCTAGAGTTTCGTGTAAAAGTGGCGAGCTAGTTGCCATATAAAGAGCACAATTTTATACTCTACACTGCTGCGAAGAATTAGTATTTTTCTGTTTATCCAATAATACAAATGCCCCTTGGATCGAACCTACAACCCTGAAGCAACAGGTATTCTATAAAATAATTTTCAAAAATCTTACCTTATTAATCCCCGCAAGAATTCCCAATTAAAACTACACCGTTTCAGTCAATACACAATAAAATCCAACAGCAACTAATTAAAACTACCTCGTTGACTGAATCACATTTTCTCAGAGACAAAAATGGTTCATCATATCCACAACACAAGTTGAAACTTAATGAGTTTAAGTTAGAGTTAAGTTGCGTGCTTTCACCGTGCGGCCCGAGCGAATACTGACCGAAGTTGGAGAATGTAGCTTCAGCTTAACACGAAGTAACTCTTACCGTATCTATGGCTTTATAGCAGTGACTTAAATTTAATCTGTGGTAGAACTATCTCTTGGACAGGTGCGCATTTAGGGCAGGTAGTTAAAGGGGCGTATTGTTACAGATAATTTAAGTTATGTGTTGTGTTAAATTGACTATACGTTTGATGAAGGGGTGATACTGCCATACGATGTTAATGTTACGTGTAGTATTTTTCAGTCTTAGAATTATAGTCAATAACTTGTTAATGAAGCCAGTTTAATAAGTATTTTATTAATATAAAAAAACGCAGGTATTTGTTACTACTACGAAATGCAACATTCCCTATTGAATAATATAGATACAACTTATTAAATGTACTGTACTGTACTGTATCAGCCGGATCGTCCACTGCTGAACACAGCCTCCCCTATTAAGGGGGTATTTGCCATAATCCCCACGCTTGGCAGGTGGCTTGCGGATCGCAGTGTAAGATAGTAGTTCTTTAGAAGGCGCTGCTGCCCCCCTTCCAGTATAATTTTTCCCTTAGTCGCCTTTTACGACACCCGTGGGATGATATGGGGAGGTGCAATTCTAACCCGGCACCCCACGGGGAGCCTTATTATATGTAAGAGGTGGATATTTGATTTGATAAACAGACACCGCAAGCTTCTTTGTACCTAATTATTTGATCTTAGTCGGACACCATTACTGTTTTGTCATAAGTATATCTACAAAGAAAATTAAAAATACTATGCAAAATGAATTTAAATTTATTTTTGGTAGTTAATTAAAGAGAACATTTAAAGAGGATTTATAGTTATTTTATTTTTTCTGCATAGAAAATTTGGTAATACATAATAAACAGGTTCAGAATTTGTTTTTTTAATAAAGCTTATTATTACTATCATTGAATTGTAGCTATAACATCCACTGATGAGGAAATGTCTCAATGGAGAGCGGGGGAGGTTTGCCATAATCCCTAAGTTTGGCAGGGTGAATTGACGGATGATTATATAGCAAAAAATATTACGACATAATTTGAACGTACGGCATGTGCCTATACTTACATGTCTTTGTAAGGTAGTATATAGTAGGTAGTATAAGATAGGAATAGTATAAATAACAAAAATACAAGTTCACTAAAACAAAAGAATAAGTAGTGTTACAATGGACAGCCTTATCACTAAAGTGATTTCTACCACATTTCTCTATTATTAGAATTACTTTTTATAATAATAATACGACCTCCATGAACGTGGCATAAGTAGGAAGATATTAATGACATTATGAAATCAAATGGCGGTTGAATCGCATCTTTTGTTTGTGAATACGTTGAAATTACGTTGATTAATTGCTATTATGCGATTTGTGTATGACTCAATGGTCTATAGTCTATACTGTAAGTGCTTGTGTTACATTAAATAGTTTGTTTGGTATAAGATGCACACTTTATATGTGTGTTAATGATTTTTTTATGTTTCTTATATGATCATGACGTATTATGAATTTTATTGAGACCTGTAAGGAAGTACATAACTCATAAAACAACCAAGTAATAATTTTGCAAATACGAGTTGGAAAGAGTAAAAAATAAACCAATTATTAAAAAATTACATAATTTTTTAATAACAGGTTTATTTTTTACAAGTTTCTCAAAGTCAAAATCGTCTATTAAATTTAGACGTCTACTATGTCCTTATGAATGTTAACTACAAATTTTAATATGGAAATATTCTTCATTGTACTGCCACGTTCAGCGAAAAAAAATAGAGCCACTGCTAGACAAATGGGCCAGAAACACAGGGCCATTTTAATTAAACGTCATTTAATAATGTGTTCCAAAGTATATATATTATAAAGTTTAAAGTTATTATATTATAAAATGATTACAATATTTGTTAAAGTGACAGGCGATATCTTGGCAGGGGCGGAATTGTCAAAGCATTTTTGTCGTTAAAGCAATCACATACTGCGTACTAATATTTCTTTATCAAAATGGTTTTCAATATGTTTGGGAACTTTATAATAAAACTACACACAATTACTTAAGAAGAACCTTTCATTTGTTTTTGCTAATCTTACACCAGGCACCGCTATTTATGTTATTATTCCTACATCAAATCTTAAAATGTATATTGCTTGCCCATATATTTTTCCTTTAGTCGTCTCTTACGACATTATACAGATAAGGAAGGGTGCAGCTGCATCCCGGCACCCCATGGATCTACCAGCACATATATAATAATAATTATGTACATAAAAGAACTTTGTAATCAAACGTTCAAGAAATGTTAATGGGATTCAAATATTGATAATTATGGGAAAAGTAACAAGTTATGAAATGTCAATGTGCTTAGTCAGGTTTATTATTTAAATATGTACTTATGACTATTAGGTAATTGATAATAAAAATCTATTATCTGAATGGTTAGTGCGTTCTGATGAGTGCGGAGTAACTTAGTAACTGCGGAGTTCTTGGAATAACATTTGGGCTTTGTGAACTTGATGCTTACTTAATTTATACATAAGTACGTACATCGCTATAATATAAAAGCTTTTTTTAAACATTTTTAGTTGATATATTATACTTTGACCGCTATCTCACTTGATGGTAAGTGATGATGATGTCATAGAAGATGTTGTTCAGGCTAACCTAGAAGTACTGGTTCTCAAGGACAGCTACCGGAACACACGGTTAAGTGCTTGGCGATAGATTTTCTACTTGAGGGTTGTAGCTGTCCTGGCGGGCATTCGCAAAATGCTATATCGATTGCCATCTTAAGGCAACAACCGAGACCGATGGCTTAAACGTGCCTTCCGAAGCTTTTCAATTCGACTGTTTTTTGAGTGTTATACCTACCTCATAACTTTTTACAGGCTTTTTTTTTATATTCGAAAGCTGGTGCTTGTTATATGGTCCCATTTAAATTTGAGTGAGATCTGACGAATAGTATTTGAGTTATCCCTAATAATGGGTATTTGACAGGCTTCGACTACATTGATGATGTTATAATTATCACTTGTCGATGTAATATGAACAAAGTAAAACTGTATACGATGGATTTACTTATTAGTCCATTTTTTGTTTTAGAATATTTTCTGTTTCTAGTAATATTTTTTTTAATTTACATATTATTTTAGGTATTTTTAAGACAATATATCTAAATCTTCATCCCTACCCTCTTAAACAAACAATTTTCATATGTTGTGGATTAATTATTTTTTTTATAATTGCCTTTGACCATCAACATGGATATGTGCCTGGCATAAGCCGCTTGTACTAAAATCACATATTGAAAAGTAATTATTTATCATCGAGTACGTCCCTGCCTCATCGCACCCTCAAGCTTATGGTAGAATATTTTTTATGAATAATCTTCTCTCTATAATAATTTAATCTTCATGGGAAATGTTTTTATGTTTCCTGCTAAAAAGAAAGGTATCCATTTTGATTTGATTTTCATTAACAAAGATGCGGTCTTATAACTTCCGCTGATATTGGTTGTTGAGGTTAGTTTTCTATATGTTGTTATTAACATTGATTATTACTTGTATTACTGATAGGCTAGCCTTTGACCACTATCTACCTGATGGTAAGTGATGATGCGGTTCAAGATGTTATTCATAATTGCGGGCTTTCAAGGACTACTGGCCCTGTAGAGTGCCCGGCTAGAATTGGTGCTCTATCTGAATATTATCTAAATAATGCTATTCAGGACATTTCACGCAAGTGTTTTTGGTCTGTATATAGATTCTGATCTGAATAGGAAAATGCACACCAAGTTAATACGTGCAAAACTTAGTCAACCAAGAAATAATTTTCAGTTATTTGAGTTCAGTAAGAGAGTGACACAAGAATAATATATACAGCGCGCAAGTTTTTTTTTTGCTCGCGGCAAATGTATGATGGTTTATTACATATAAACCTCTTTGATGTTACAAATCTGTATTACCCGGTTAAAATGAAAATGCTCTGTTTACTTGCATATAATTTGCAGTTAGGTACTAACTTAACTTTGTAGGGATAAATTACTCGATTCAATTAAAAATGCTCTGTTTACTCGCATATAATTTGCAGTTAGGCATTAACTTAACTTTGTAGGGATAATTCTATTACGCACTAGTGTATAATATTATCATGCACAAGGGTGTTATAGTTCGGTTTATGGCCTTAAGAACGATATAATAAAGCTCACTTTGCGAGCAAGGGTGTTGAAAACACACTAACTACCAGAAGGTAGGCGGCAGCGTCTTCTGTAGAACTGCCATTTTACGCTGCAATCCCCAAGCCGTCTATCAAGCGTGGGGATTATGGCAAACCCCTTTGCAACAATGGACGATCCGGATGATAGGACAGCTACCGGAACACATCGTTAGGTCGTGGCAACAGATTTACTTCTTGAGGGTGAGGGCTAGCCAGGTGGGTATTCGCCTGCCATTCACAACCGGAACCGACGGCGTAGTAATGCCATTAGCGGTCGGTCACCCATCCAAGACATGACCGCAGCGGACAAAGAGGTATATAAAACAATGTCAGACTGAGGGAGTATGACAGAGAGAACTCGATTCGCATGTGAGTGAGCGAAACAGAAGTACGTAATATTTAGTATTAACTTATAACAAAAAAAACTTTCAGGTATCACATGGTTGCTACGTAAGAACTAGGTTAAGCAGCTGACATCGCTTAACCTAGTACATCGGTTAAGAACCACTAAGCAAGCTACGCTACGAGCGCTTAAAAAACATAATTTTAGCTTAAAATAACAGAAAGCCTATGTCCATGTCCGCTTTTGATTATTAAATAGCATAATTTAATTAGCATCTTATTAAGCTAGTTATGCAATGGCAAGGCCAGCTTTCATTGATAATCTCTGGTGTTAACTTGTTAATCCATCTTGTCATTAGTGGCCGAAGCTGAAGTGAAGACGCTTAACACGTTCTTCGGGCTCGTTGGTCCTAAAACCGGCCATGTGCCAGTCGGACTTCGCATGGCAACAGCCCGTCAAAAAAAATGTTTGATTGTATTGACCACAGTATTAAAACTGTATTAAAAACTGGTGGTTTAAGTATTTCTTGGCTTAAAAGAGAGAGATATATATATATATTAGTAGTTATAATTATATAGTACTTAATATACGGAAATGTCAGCTTCCTAATTAGGTTATTTTTTTAGATCTCCGTTACAAAAATGGTTCGCACAATAGAAACCTTCTATTAAATTATAGGAACTTTCGCTCCCTCAGGTTTTAATATAAGTAGTCTTTTTTTTGTGTGGGCCTTCACGCTGCCTCTCCATCACGGGGGTGGCAGAAAGGGATGTGTGGTACTTGAACCCCGTGAGCAGTCCTGTATTTTTGGAATATAAAAAAAACAAATGAATGACGATCATCGAAGCACAAATACATGAGTCTATAGCTGTACAAATTTGAATTTGGAATTCCTTACCAAAGAGGAGAAATTCGTGATTAAAGTGGCCAGTACGAAAAACGCCAATTTCATATGTAAGGACCTAATATATAGAATACTAAGGACGTATTCTATAGAATACCATTTTACGCTAAATTCGTTATTTTCGATAATTTTGATCACATTGATGTCTATGGTTCATATTAAATGTGGGTCTATAGACGCAAAATGTGGTCAAAATTATCGAAAATAACTCAAATGGAATACGGCCTAATACATGATATAAAACATCTACAATAAATATAAATCCATTAGGACAAACTTTTGAAAATATACATTAGCTGATGAGTTGTTATGTACATGTACGTAACGCATTATGTGTCAAATTGGACGCATGTCAGCATAATGCCGAGTGTCATAGACATTCGACGCTGGTTTTCAGATGAACTTTTCACGCGATTGGCACTAACTTAAAACTAGGATGTCAAAAAGGAAAAAATGCATTTATATATTAATATTGTATATCAATAAAAAGTTTTTTTTAATGTTATTGTGACGGAACAAGCTTGAGGCCCGCCTAATGTTAAGCAGACTAACCTCCGCCTATACCTAACAGATGCATTTCGTCACAAGTCACGTATTGCACTGCGCCCGTCACCTTGAGACATAGTTCTTAAGTCTCATGTGCCTGTAATTTCACTGGCTCTCAAGGACTGCTGCCGGAACACACCGTTAGGTGCTTGGCGACAGATTTTCTACTTGAGGGTGGTAGCTAGCCCCGCGGGCATTTACAAAATGCCCTACCACCATGCTATGACGATTGCCATCCTAAGACGTCCGACCGACGCGACGGCAAACTTAGTATGAGTTGCAGCCAAAATTTACTTATTTCTATAAAAGTACAAACGAAATATTGTATTGGAAATTCAATTCTGACATTTTTCTGGACGTCCAATACAAAAAAATGTATCTAAATCACCCTACAATGCAGGGTTTTGTTGTCTAGACCTAGAGCTTATTGAGTAGAATATATAAATAGTTATTTTTTTTGCAAGGCTGCAAAGTTGTTAGTTAGTGCAAGTACTTGTATAAAGTTAGGGCCTACCGCCGGGGCAAGATGGTCATGCTAACGCGACCCCATCGTGCCCAACCTTGCCCGAGGACTCCACACGGCCAAAGACCTCGAGTAGGCACGTGTGGTGTTTCCGTGCTTCACTAAAGATGAAGAAGTGGAGTAACTCCTCCTCCACTCATCAACGGGACGGAGACCTGCCAGGAGCCAACGCTGTCTGGGCCACGGTAGAGTGCACAAGCGTTCCCGATGCCTTAGTAGGGGTACTGACGTCGTCGTTGCCGTGTCAAGCCCGACATATCCCGGACCACCCCCCCTGAGGTGGACGGGAATGCGTAAACGCATATTCCAAAAATACAGGACTGCTCACGGGGTTCAAGTACCACACATCCCTTTCTGCCACCCCCGTGATGGAGAGGCAGCGTGAAGGCCCACACAAAAAAAAGACTACTTATATTAAAACCTGAGGGAGCGAAAGTTCCTATAATTTAATAGAAGGTTTCTATTGTGCGAACCATTTTTGTAACGGAGATCTAAAAAAATAACCTAACCTAGGTTAGGTTATTTTTTTAAATGATAGTTATTTCATATAATAATATTAATTCTAGTTGTTCTCTCATTGTTGTCTAGTTGCATGCCTTGGCGTTGCTGTAAATGTAACTGGTAATTGAAATAAATAAATAAATCAACTTTTCCATAAATTTTACACCATCAAAATCTTCAGGGGCAGAAGTATAAATAGAAACCCTGCATCTGCGTCCATCTGTTAGCATTATTAGCATCTTATTATGTCAGTTACGCAATGAAAGCTTTCTTTAACAGCCTCTAGAATGTCAGGGTCCGCATTCCTCCGCGTCTTCACCACCTGTCTATCTTTGCATCAGCCGAAACTAGTTAGGTGAGATTTCGGCTTTGCCTTTTGAAGTGCTACTTGATGAGAGACGTTCAATTGTCATCTTACTTAAGAGGGCTAGGAAATCAATTTGAAGGTTCTTACAAAAATAAAACGAAATGTGAATTAAATAAAGTTCAATGTCGATGCGCGCTGCACTTGGTGGATACGACATTTTGTTTGAGTGAAATGCGCGAAATAATACTCTTCGAATGGACTCCGTTGTCCAAATTATTTTCACAATGGATTTGTTAAGGAATATGATTGGACACAATTTACCGAAAGTTATAGAAAATCACTAGAATAATAAATATTTTAAGAAAACATTACATAAATTTCAATATTAATTTAATTTTTGGGAATTTTTAATGGATGTGCAGTGGAGGGCATTTTTTGAATGCCCGCCTGGCCAGCTACCACCCTCACGTGAAACATCTGTCGCCAAGCATCTAACGGTGTGTTCCGACAGCTGTCCTTTAGAGCCAGTATTCTAGGTAAGCCTGAACAACATCTTCGACTACATTATCACTTACCATCAGGTGAGATAGTAGTCAAAGGCTAACCTATCAAGCACAAAAAAAATATAAAAATATATATAGAAACAATTCCACCTAATTTTCCTGCTAAGCCGACGTGACTTCACAAACACCACGCCGCCAAACCGGAAGAATTTTCGACGCGTTCGCTTCTACACTCTGTATCAGCTTACAGTACAGTACCGTATCAGCAAACAGATAGTTCACATGCATATATTTCAGTTTTTCATCATAACCATACGTTGATTTTCCCACGTTAAATCAAAAGCCTTTATGGCAATGATGAAATCGCCTTCGAAAGTGAAAATTCTGACGCAATCGTCCACTTAGCACGTTATAGTCTGACGAACGCATGGGTTTCTCACAATTTGAAATCGACTCTCAAATCCTAAATAGGTAGATATCTGTTCGAATATTCATAATAATATGTACTACCAGCTTTTAGCGCCTAAGCCTGCCTGTCTCTTTGGTGTGTGTATAGAAGTGCTGCTTTAGAATCCTGATATTCAGGGTTCGATCCCCTGTATTATATTATCGCCACGTAAATGGCTTTTTCTTCCAAAAAAATTTCTGAAGTCCAGAACAGTACCCTGTAGTTGGTAGTAGACTCGCCCTCTGTTACCATGACACCAAATGTTTATAGCGAAACATGGGTTTCCCAACAAGGATACCTATGCCTAACACTTCGGGAAAATGCGTGAATAAGTGATGGAATATATAATTATAGAAGCTTTAAAATCACATCACAAACAATTAATAGACCTCGAGTCCACCGTTAAACAAATGCCTCTCCCCCATGAGAGTAGGTATGCTCGTAATCCCCACACTTGGCAAGTGGCTTGGGGATAGCAGTGTAAGACGGCAGCTCGTCAGATGTCGCTGCTGCCCAATAGGGCCCACCTTCCCTATCCACAGGAAAATATTGGGAAGTAAAATTATAGACACCCCACGAGAAAAATAAATTAATACTGACCATAGTAATTAAATTAAATAAATTGTATTAACCCATTGGCATCGGCGATAATGCGGCCATTGGCATCGTTACAGCATGGTGGTAGGGCATTTTACGAATGCCCGTCTGGCTAGCTACCACCCTCAAATAGAAAATCTGTCGCCAAGCACCTAACGGTGTGTTCCGGCAGCTGTCCGTGAGAGCCAGTACTTATAGGTTAGCCTGAACAACATCTTCGACCACATCATCACTTACCATCAGGTGAGGTAGTGGTCAAAGGTAAACCTATAAGACAAAAAAAAAAAGTTGAATCTCATTCATAACTAGGACATAGTGGTCCTGGCGATGCCAACTTACGTCATTGGCGAGAAATTCGAAATTTTAATATTTTATTAAATTTTTTGTCTATTGTACTTAATTGCGTACAACGCGTGATTCGAAAAAGAGTTTATACAAGATCTAACTTTTTTTATACTTAGTTACCTAATTTATTCCATTTATTACCATTATGTATACCATTTGTTACGGGTGAACAGATTTTTTACTTTTTAATATTGTTAGGTTTGCAATAACGCCTGCTATGCGGATTACATTACAAAATCTCTCTCTTAGGGGTGGATTCGAATTCCGCACATGACTTAAATTTTTCCTTTTTTTAAATATATTTTTTATATTATTGTGAAGGAACAAGCGCGAGGCCCACCTGATGTTAAGCGGTATCCTCTGCCTATAACAGATGCATTTCATCACAAGTGACGAACTGCACTGCGCCCATCACCTTGAGACATACCTGTTAAGTCTCATTTTGTCTGTTATTTCACTGGCTCTCATGGACTGCTGCCGGAACACACAGGTGCTTGGCAGATTTTCTACTATATATATGTGTATATACTATCGTATATTTGTGATTTTGTAAGATTTTTTACTGTTTTTCACGATATTAGAGGTAATTTATGGAATCACGAGCATTTGTGTCCAGTACTAGTCAAGATAATACGAGCAATACGAGCAATAATTTTGAACTCGCGAATACCGTAATCATATGTATAATGGTTACGAAACCTACGAGTAGCTAACAAGTGTGAAAAAACTTTTAAAATTTTGAATTACCCGTCCTAATGTGAGTTTCCATCAATATGATTTTTTTACTTGAATACAAATAATATAAAGAATAATAACAAATATTTTAAAAGTATTTTAAGAAAACATCAAATTAATATTTTAATAAAACACTTAAAAAAATTATAAAAATATATCTAGTGACAATTCCGCCTAATGATTATGCCTATACACTTAGGCGGAATTGTCACTAGATATATTTTTATATTTTTTAAGTGTTTAATTAAAATATTAATTTGATGTTTTCTTAAAATATTTGTTATTATTAAATATGAATTTCCGCAAAGTAACGCCAGAATCTATTCATTAATATAAAGAAACCTCGAACGGGAGAACGGGCAAGAAACTCAGGGCTATTCTTTTAAACGTCTTTTAACAATGTGTTACTATATAAAAAAATATTACAATGTTTGTGAATATTACGTGGACGACTGACAGGCAATAGCTTGAGAGCCAGTAATTCTAGGTTAGCCTGAACAACACCTTCGACCATATCTTAAGTAAGGATGTGGTGATATAGTGGTCAAAGGCTAGCATATCATGTATAAAAAATAAAACATTGAGAGCTACAATCATCATCATCATCAAATTAATAATAAATAATAATAATAAATTTGTTTATTGATCAAAAAAGTAACATTGCTTATACACTAATTATAATACTATATCATCAAGGTAACAAAAATGAACATTGATCACAAAAAATTTAGAAGTTGTTTATGGAGACCTTATTTGTGAACAAGCAAAGACTACCTTTGGCTAATTGAAGAATTTAAAAAAATAATCTAATTAAATTGAAATTAAAAAGGCGACAAAACGGTGGCTGGCAGAACGTTGTAAATGATCATAACATAGTTACAACAATTGCGAAAAGACTGAAAGAATGTACTTTTATTATTATATATATCGGAACAACAATTTAGAGGTTCGTATCATGTAGTAATATTTACAGTAGTAGATACATCAAACATGGTTTCAGCAGGCATCAAAATTACAAATGGGCACCTACCTGAGTATGATATGTAAAAGGAATTTCAGAGTCCCTTCTTCCATTTCCGAGTACAATTAACTTAACACAATGTGTATTTATTTCACTAAGTAAGCAAACACATTTGCACAGCCATCCATTTGCAGGGAAAAAACATTAACATTTAGGTTTCTCATCCTGATTTTAGAACAACATCTCTGACTTGTTCGTTCCACAATTATAAACAACTTATTATTCCACATTAATGTAATGAAATGCATTTCCCTAGGTGCACTTAAACTTCTACAAAAAAGAGTAATTATACACAATTAACATTAGAATTTATGAAATTGAACACTGCCTGCTGTAGGTTTACGAACTTCTTAATATTTATTATGTAGGTATAATAGGTCAGAGATAGATAATTAACCGGACCGTCTGCTCTTGGACAAGGTCTCCTTCATTGGGGGGTTTTGTTATAATCCCCACGTATGGCAGGCATCTTGGGAATCGCAGCAGAGTTGTCAGTACTGCAGAGAGCGCTGGTTCCCACCTCCCGGTATTTTTCCCTAAGTCGACACCCACGGGACGAAAAGGGGAGGTGACATTCTCACCCAGCACCTCACGAGGTTACAAGAGTTCGCCTAGAATTCTTCATGTTTGGCTGCGTGGCGTTTGTGACGTCACGCAGGAAAATTAGGCGGAATTGTCACTAGATATATTTTTATATTTATGAAGTGTTTCTCTAAAATCTTAATTTGATATTTTCTTAAAATATTCGTTATTATTAAATATAGATTTCCGCCTAGTAACGCCTGAATCTATTCATTAGGTATATAACCTTGACAAATTAGTGTTGAAATTTTAAAATTGGACTATGGCATCCATATGTATAGTACTTAAGTATTATTTTCTCTAAAATTTTTGCGCTTTTTAGATGTTAATAGTGTTACATTTAACTTTGTTTAATTCATCTCATTTTTATTTTCCGTTTTAAATATTTTAATGAGAAAGAAACAAAGACAGAAAAGAAAGAAAGTATAATTTATGCCTTACATTACAAACCAAAAAGCACATAATAACTTGACAAACAAACATTAAAGTACAAATTATAATATAAAGTTGCGACATGTCAGGACTGAGTTCCATCTCAGTATACGCTAAGATTTCCCCAAGCACTGATTTTCAATCGAAAAATCATTTTGTTTTTCACTGAAAATTAGTGAACAGCGTACGTTAGTTTCTACTATATACTTTTTTCTCGCGCCCGTGCCGTATTTGTCAACTGGTCTACAGAAATTGCTAAAAAGTAAACAAGCGGGACTTTCTTCGGCACTCCCTCGCCGCCGGCTTGTGTATGTATTGCATAACTTATGTAGATATACACTATGAATCGATATTGTAGGTATGTGGTGACAGAAAGGCGTGGCGACAAGGTTACCGCATTGTTAGGTGACATATACAAAACTTAAGGTCCGGCAAAATATGTATTCATTTTTATGTTATATTCACTAGTCTTGCTTTTCCCCGTGGGGTGCCGGGTTAGAATTGCACCTCCCCATATCATCCCGTGGGTGTCGTAAGAGGCGACTAAGGGAATAATTATACTGGAAGGTCAGTATAATTATTCCCTTTTTTGCAATTATTGTCATTACTTGTATAAAATGTGAACTTGGAATGATACTTTTTTATTTAAATAAAACATTTTCGCTTAGCACGCTATAGTACTTGTAATAATATTTAGAAATATAGAAGGGTAGCGACATCATACCGAGAGTTTGATTGAAAAAACACTTCTTTCTTCGTTGATGGGCGCGCACCGGCCCCTTTGACGGTTAATGGAGCACAAAATTTCGGCTAGAAATGACGAGTCCAGATGGCCGAAGTAGTTTAGGCATCCGACGCGATATCGGAGGACGCGGGTTCGATTCCCGCGTGGGCATACAATTTGGTACTCCAATAATTTGTTAAATTAAAATAAAATAATCGGAAAAATTTCCAAATACTACTACTACTACCAACTCCGTATCAGCTTCTTCCCGTCCCTGTTCCAGAATAAGTACAGTCAGTACAACATGGTATTTACCTATACTCTATTTCACTCTCGTTATATCACAGTACATTCATCCTTACTTTGTTGTTCCCCTAGATCCTGTACTGTACTTTATCACTTTACCAGTCGGATAGTCCACTGTTGAAAACAGCCTCACAATATGGGGGGTTTGCCATAATCCCCACGCTTAGAAAGCGCCTTGGGATCGTAGTTTAAGATATCAGTTCCTTAGTAAGTGCTGCTGGCCACCTTCTTCACCTTCTTCTGTCTGTTCCTTAGTCACCTCTTACGACACCCACGGGTAGAAATGGGGGAGTGACAATCTAACCCGGCACCCCACGGGCATACATATCAGGCCCCTACATACATATAAATATTACATATCCTATATCCGTTCACATTTCTATTTAATATAACAATAACACTACCACCTAAGTACGATAATATTATTGTTATTAGACTACTGATGCAACTACAGAAGCAGCGCCTTCTAAAGAACTACTATCTTACACTGCGATCTGGGGATCGCACTGTAGCCACCTGCCAAGCGTGGGGATTATGGCAAATACCCCCTAATAGGGGAGGCTGTGTTCAGCAGTGGATAATCCGGCTGATACAGTACAGTACAGTCTTGCTTTGTTCAGTGTTTTAAATATTTGTTACAAAATAATATTATAAAATTATTACAATGTTTGTATGAATTACGTAGGTGACCGGCGATAGCTTGACAGATGCGGTATTGTCCAATCATTTTAGTCGTTTAAGTAATCATTAATAATTAACACAAGCATATAATGCACATTGCACACAGCTACGCTTCCATTGTATGTATATGATACGTTTTAATGAATGACAAAGACAGGAAGGTAAGCTTGCAGGAGAAGAAACAATGCATGGTGGTAGGGTATTTTGCGAATGCCCGCCTGGCTAGCTACCACCCTCAAGTAGAAAATCTGTCGCCAAACACTTAACGGTGTGTTCCGGCAGCTGTCCTTGAGAGCCAGTACTTCTAGGTTAGCCTGAATAACATCTTCGACCACATCCTCACTTACCATCAGGTGAGATAGTGGTCAAAGGCTAACTATCAGGCAAAAAATAAAAAAAAACTTTTTCACAAAAGAATGACTTGAAATGAAATATTTGATAATTGAAGTGAAGTTAATTGCGAAAAGGAAATGAAAGGAAATGAAATGAAAATTGTAATATACTAAAAAAAAAAATACCTTATTATTAAAGAAGCACCAGAACTTATACTTTTATACTTTGTCGATAAGGAAACAAATGTTTGTGCTCATTTAATAAAATTCAAAGCATTCGCTTGTTTTCTACTGGTACCTAAATTTGAGGTTTCTGCTTGTATAGTAACAATAAAATTATTAGAATTAAAGCTAATTACTTAGTAAAAAACCTTACCTTTACAAATTATTGGACTACTGTTTGTTCCGGACGGGAAGCGAACCTGTTTCCGCCGATTTCGCGCCGGATGTCTATGCCATTCGGCCACCGGAACCTTACTCTTTCGTGCCGAAACTTTGTGTTACAATTGCATTACTTAAACTGTCATAAGGGACGGTGCGTGGTCATAAACCATGTGTATGGAATAGGCATCCAGTGCGAAATCGGAAAAAGCGGGTTCGAAACCGGTCCGGAACAAAAAAAATGTGTGTTCCAAAAAATGTAAACTGATATTTTCGCTCAGCACGTGATATTTCTTGTAATAATATTAAATACAAATTAAGGTTTTGTATTTCTAACCTTAATTTGTATAAAAGATACTAGGTGAGCATAATTGTGAAAGAGGGTTGACTCCAATAAGTAAGAGACTCGCTTCAACGTACGAATTTGGTACTTTGTGTACCAAATTCCATTGATCAAAGACGATGTACTTACACCATGGAGTTTTACTTTCATCTTGTTAGCCTCGGGGCATGAAAGCTACTGGCAATCAGATTACATTTTATTGGGGTGACCATAATGTATAAGTGTAGTGGGATATATTGTCACGCCCGCGCGTCCTTTGGTTATGCTTGGGCATGAAAATCAGGAGTCTTAGACATCGGACACATGTGCTCATGAAATTCAATCAACTTCCAAACAAATTTTTAACCAACTACCAAACAAGAAGGAGGTTCTCAACAATGTGTATATTTCTTTATGTATGACTACGACTACATGGTAGTCCGATTGTGAATTTGATTTTGAATTGAAATTTTTGCTTCGCTTCTACACGAAGCATCCTCAGAAGGTCTTGACTGTTCGAGCGCACGATTGAGAGGGTTTTTCTTTGTTTGTTTTTAAACGTGTGGGCAGGGCCCTTGGGGTGCCGGGCTAGAATGTCATCCCCCATTGCTACCTGTGGGTGTCGTAAGAGGCGACTAAAGGTAAAATACCGGAAGGTGGGCAGCAGCACCTTCTGAGGAACTGATATCTTAAACTGCGATCTCCAAGACGCCTGCCATACTCTAACGGCTAGAGAAAAAAAATGGTGGAAAGGTGAAACGAATCTTAAGGGGCAAATTTGGAACATGTTTTAGAAAAAGTATACGCCTTACATATACGAATAATATATGTAATACACTAGAATATGATTGTTTTGTCATTCATACTATGCCTGTTCTAAAAACACAATTCCATATATTTCTCGATAGAAAAAAATTGGCCAAATACGAGTCGAACTCGCGCACCGAAGGTTCCGTACCAACCAGTAGGTATATAGGTAAAACTTATGATATATAAAATTATTACAACTATTTTTATTATACGATGTAACTAAAAATGTATGCTTTTCGCAATTTTTCCTATATCTGTGCTATAAGACGTTGCTTCGTTCTAAATTTCAAGATTCTGAGTTCTGTATATAGATTCAGTGCTTTGATTCCCTTGCGAGTGTTGAAAATTTGCGGCATAAACGTCTGTATCTTTTGATTGCGCAGGCTTAGAAGTTTGTTTTTTTCACAGCGCCAAGGAACAGTAAACCTGAGTATTTGATATATATTTCAGCTTGATACCTCCTTGCGTTTCTGAGAAAAAGGACTTGGCAGACAGACAGACGGACAACAAAGTGATCCTATAAGGGTTCCGTTTTTTCCTTTTGAGGTATGGAACGCTAAAAAAACATGAATACAACTTTAACATTACGCTTAATCAAGTTTTGTGTTGTTATTCATACGATGGAGGTATATATATGACGGAGAGTGAGAGCCGAAACGGGTCCGGTATGTGGTCCCTGGAGACGGATCTGTTATCTACTCAGGTTGGTCGTCCATTATGGGCGTGCACTTGCAGATTTTCACAAAATAACACTCAGAGAATATCGTATTATCACAATTGTAATTCACAAGAAACTTATTACAGCAAAACTACATAGGATCACGTTGATTAAAATGGATTAAGAGCCAATGGGTTTGCACGCGTCCATCACGTTCGGTTGTCCGTCAAGAAGTGCGCACACTTCAAAAATCAGAGAGGAAGTGAACGAATTTGACAGTCATCCGGCCGCCATGACACCTACAACTCCATTCGGTGTTACCCGCTCTAAAAAATGAATAATCGAATACAAAGCAATATCGATTATAGTACTGAACATAATAATGATCGAATTAATCATAACGTTTCATTTTTAATCTTCGTAACTCCATTAAATTGTTCACGCGCCGTTACGGCCATCCTGCATCTTCACACGTCCTCGTGTGTAGTATCATCCTCATCTGTTAACAAAATAACAACTACACACAGTATACATTCAGTCATTACACACTGACCTATCTGACGCAATCACGAGTAGCAAGTATGGCAATATTATGAATCGGTGAGTTCGTAATTGTATGCACACGTCCTTTAAACAGGGTTCCAAAGCGCCACGCAGGCTTTAAAGCATCTCACAGGGTGTATAGCTCATTCCAAACAGGCAGAAGGACGTTTATACTGCCACACAGGCGGGTGCCAAACAGGCGGGTGCCACACAGGCGGGTGCCACACAGGCGGGTGCCACACAGGCGGGGTGCCACACAGGCTGGGAATGCCACACAGGCTGGTATGAGTTACACAAGCTGCCCAATGCCACACAGGCATTTCATGAAGTACAATGATTTTATTAGGTTGAATGCATACAGAAACAAACGCATAAAACGCACGAGTTTAAGTAACTCACAACAGAATAGTCAGAATTATCTTCAAGCAACAATAGCAATTACTTTCTATATTCCATGGCAATGTCGGTGTCAACATTATTAAAACAACAGAACTATCCTTTGATCCTGTGTCACAAACTGAGACTACTCTAATCTTCTTGAGTTAAAGTCACTGTTCAGAAACTCAAACTAAGAACCCCAATGATATTAAGTCTCGTCCTATCATAATACCGACAAAGGCAAAAAATCAAGCACGACATGAAATAGAAACTGCACTGAATATCATTGTATCGTAACAATAGATAGTATTTGGCTATTTTGGCTTCCATTGCAGGCTAGTTGGGCCGATACCTAATAAAGCTACTGTATTTTGGTGTCGCTTACCAGTGTCTACACTAGGCTTTACTTTCCCTGATCAGAGAGCATTCGGCACCGAATTCAAAGTAAAATGTAAACTTCTCACCGGTTTCTGATAATAGTTTGTTCTTAGCTGGCTTGACAGTGCAGACTTCTACCCGGCGCTCAACAGGAGCACCCTTCAGACTGCTCTCCTTCTTGCGGCGAAGTGTTGCGATGTGGCCCTGCTCGCCACAGTAGTAGCAGACGATGGATAAGATGCTGGCGATGCGTTAGTATCTGAAAATTGAGAGCGAAAGTCACACATTGTATCGCGTTAGGATATATGACCTGTTTCCTCTCAGGCATAGCATGGCTTTGGTGGTTCCAATCCTGGTCTTTTAGGTTCACAGTGCATTCAACTTTTCCTGTAAGGGTGAACTTATTTTCCGGTACGTAAATGCCATCAATAGTTGTTGCATCTTGATTCTGCAATTATTGATAACTGATTATCCTGTAGGGTGTTTCTATGGTATTTCTGGTAATCCCACTTCTGATAACGGAGAGTGAGAGCCGAAACGGGTCCGGTATGTGGTCCCTGGAGACGGATCTGTTATCTACTCAGGTTGGTCGTCCATTATGGGCGTGCACTTGCAGATTTTCACAAAATAACACTCAGAGAATATCGTATGATCACAATTGTAATTCACAAGAAACTTATTACAGCAAAACTACATAGGATCACGTTGATTAAAATGGATTAAGAGCCAATGGGTTTGCACGCGTCCATCACGTTCGGTTGTCCGTCAAGAAGTGCGGACACTTCAAAAATCAGAGAGGAAGTGAACGAACTCGACAGTCATCCGGCCGCCATGACACCTACAACTCCATTCGGTGTTACCCGCTCTAAAAAATGAATAATCGAATACAAAGCAATATCGATTATAGTACTGAACATAATAATGATCGAATTAATCATAACGTTTCATTTTTAATCTTCGTAACTCCATTAAATTGTTCACGCGCCGTTAATATACCTACATCGTATGAATCGAAATTTTATTTCTAATTATTAGCAACCATGCTACGGATAACATATGTATTGTTATTCGTAGCATGGTTGCCAAATAAAAACCATGTGATAAAGTAAATTTAAGATATATTTCCCTTTTTTTAAATTCTCGATTTTATATAAATTTATTTATAAAATTTCACAGACTCTTTTTAAATATTGCGTAATTCTATTTCGCTCACATGTACGAGAAATGAGGGCTCTCCATCCCTCCAGTCTGACATTTTCAAAGACATCTTAATAATCGAGACGATACACTATGCATTGATGTGAGACACAATACATTTTTGTTTATTTTTTCACCGTCGCCCACGAACATCCGTAACTCCAGAGGACTCGAGGATGCGCTGCCGTCCTTTGAGGAAGGAATATGCTCTCTTCTTGAAGGCCCCTAAGTCGTATCTGTTCGGAAATACTTCACCAAGCAGCTGGTTCCAAATCGTGGCAGTGCGATATAGGAAATGCCGTGAAAATCGCAACATTGTGGACTTCCAGATATCGACATATTCATTGATATTATCAATTTCAATTGATGAAACATCATGCTTTGTCGGGACGTCCGATGGTGAATTTGAGCTGTAAGTAGTTTCTTTTTAATAAGGTAAAACACATGTTTTTCAAGGTGCTCCGTCTAAAACGAACGATACTTTTTTCAATCTTCGCAAGGAGTTTTTAAGTTAGAAAAGTGGTCACAATAAATAAAATTAACTTTGAAAGATAAAATATAATAAATAAACATTTAAAAATTGTTAAATTGTTTCTACTGCTTTAACAAGTGACTAAAGATTTATTCGTTTAAGAAAGTCCGAGCTTTATTTATTTCCTCGCAAATATGTTATAAAACGTCGTATGACGTACGTGCGCTTTGATAATGACAGCCTCTGATATTTTGATATTTTAACTTTACCAAGTCTGTATATATTTGAAAATATTATGTATGTTCGTAAAAAATTTAGTAAATTTAAATTAAACAGTGACAATCACGATTACGTATTGTAATCGTGATTGTCACTGTAGGAATAAAGATAAAATAGCGGTGTCAGGTTTTAGATTAGCAAAGACAAATAAAAGGTCCTTCTTAGGTAATTGTGTGCGGTTTTATAATAAAGTTCCCAAACATATTACAACGCTCACAGAAGGGAAATTCAAGTTGCACGTGTAATACATATTGATTAAAAAATCCTACTACACAGTTTCTGATTACATAAACGACAAAAATGCCTGGATAATTCCGCCTCCGCCAAGCTATTGCCTGTCACCTACATAATTTAAACAAATATTGTAATAACTCTATTATATAGTTAGTATGTAACACATTGTTAAAATATGTTTAAAAGAATGGCCCCGAGTTTCTTGCCCGTTCTTCTCGCAGTGGCTCTATACAATTTATTTGCTGAACGTGGCAGTACAATGTAGAATATTTCAATCATAAATTTGGAATTGACCTTCATAAGAGCGTCGTAGACGCCTTAATTGAATTAATGATTTTGACTTTGACTCTGCTTTCTTGTAGCAATATTGCCTCGGCTGTAATTTTCAACTTACCGAACTTATATCACAATGTACTATTGTTTACCTATATGCATGGTCACCCTAAAAGTTACAGATACACCTGATGCAACTGGTAGGCAATTCTATAACACTACGTAACTCGAAGATAGGTAATTGTATAGGTATGTACCACATTATACGCTCTGCCATAGCAATGGTAGTCAGTGCATGAGGTAATAGTTATTAATGGGTGTAATTTAATTTTATGACGGGTTTTGTGAGATATTTGATGATATTATCGCTGGCGATCTCCGTTCAAACGAATTATAAGTAATTAATTTAAGGTCTGGTTTTTCAATCAGATTTAAATTATTAGAGTAATATAGATTTTATACCTGATAGGTTAGCCTTTGATCAACATGTCACCTGATGGTAAGTGATGTGGTCGAAGATGTTGTTCAGGCTAACCTATAATTATTGGCTCTCAAAGACAGCTGCTGGAACACACCATTAGGTGCTTGGTGACAGATTTTCTACTTGAGAGTGGTAGCTACCCAGGCGGGCATTCGCAAAATGCCCTACCACCATGCTATAACGACTGCCATCCTAAGAACAATCGGGACCGACGGCTTAACGTGCCCTCCGAAATACGTGCACGCTCAGCAGTAATGTCACTATAGCGGTCACCCATCCTACTCATGACCGCGGCGGACGCTGCTTAACTTTGCTAATAGCACGGAAGCACTCAGTAGTAATGCTCAAGCTGGGGTCACCCGTCCAAGTCATGACTGCAGCGTACGCTGCTTTAACATAGATGACCGATTGAACAACTAAGCAAGCTACGCTACTAGCTCTTCAGAATGTATTTCTTAATTAAATGATTATATCACTCTAATATGTTTTGCAAAGTGTAAGACTTCTATACTGTTTTTTTATGTGGTTGTGATGGCCTTGTTCCGTACCAGGAACACCTGATTACCTTTTATACCTGACAGGGACTAACTTGTAATATTTGCCTATAACAGATGCATTTCGTCGAATTGCACTGCGCCGGTCGCCCTGAGACACGGTTGTTATGTCTCATGTGCCTGTAATTTTAATGGCTCTCGAGGACTGCTGATGGAATACACATTTAGGTGCTTAGCAACAGTGTTTCTGCTTGAGGGTGGTAGCTAGCCAGGCGAACTTTCACAACATGCTCTTCGCTTTTGCTTATATATATCTCATACGAGGATAGTTCATTGACCTATATATAGGCCAGGCAGTATATATAGGTCAATGAAAACAAATCTTTTCTGAGATGCATACATATCTGCCATACTCGCAATGTATATATATATATCTTAAATATTATAAATTAAACCGGCAAAAACACTCACGTTGAGGATCGAATACGTCTCGCGGGTTTCGAGCATATCAGATGCTCATCATCAGGGCGAGTGCGCAGCTGCGTCTGCGAGCTCCCGGCGGGCACTAGTATTTTTTTTAATGCTGTAAGGCTACCCTTTGACCACAATCTCACCTGATGGTAAGTAATGATGTGGTCGAAGGTGTTAACAGGCTTAACCTAGAATTACTGGCTCTCAAGGACAGCTGCTGGAACACATCGTTAAGTGCTTGGCAACGGATTTTCTACTTGAGGGTGGTCGCTAGCCAGGCGGGCATTCGCAAAATGCCCTTCCAGATTCCAGGGATGTTTATTCAAAGTGTCTGGTAAAATAAGAGCAATTAGTTATTGTTAGTGAAAGGTTTTTTCCGGATATGTTTATAAAATTTGATATTTTCTAGGAAACTTGAGTTTCTACAGTATCCAGGGATTCTTGGATGAATGTTGGGGGACATCTGTCTATTTTCTTCAGAAAAAAATTCACATTGCACTGGATATTTTTTTGAAGTACTCATTTGTCGAGAGTTCAGATTTATCATTTCTGTTATTTTGTGCGATGTGTTAGTTGTAATGAATAGATTCAGGCGTTACTTTGCGGAAATCCATATTTAATAATAGTTATATAAATATATCTAGTGACAATTCCGCCTAATGTTCCTGTTAAGACTTAAACAGACTAAGTTTGACTCAAGACCTCCTGAGGATGCTTCGTGTTCTTCTACCACAGGAAGGTCAGCTTAACAGGAAATTTAGGTGGAATAGTCACTACTATTCCGCCTAATTTTCCTGTTAAGCTGACATGGCGTCACAAACGCCACGCAGCCAAACCGGAAGAATTTTCAACGCGTTTCGCTTCTACACGAAGCCACAAACAAGCTGAAGACAATAATATATAAAAATATATCCAGTGGGATATATTTTTACTGACTACTGACTCTTTTATGTAGCCTTCAACTACCTCACTCGACTTTTAACCTCCACGCCTTTTAATGTCAGTTATATCGGCACCAGAATCTGTGAGCTAAATTGCCGATGTTCTGCGAAAGCAGTGACCTGAATACAGATTTAAGCTTGGCAAATTAAGATACGAAGTCAGAAGCAGTGATGGCTCAGTGGCATTGGCTATGGACTGCCGCGCAGCAGTTCCATGGTTCGAATCCCGCCCAGAGCTTGAGCTTCACCGCATGGTGGAAGGGCATTTTGCAAATGCCCACCTGGCTAGCGACCACCCTCAAGTAGAAAATCTGTCGCCAAGCGCCTTACGGTGTGTTCCGGCAGCAGTCCTTGAGAGCCAGTGAAATAACAGGCAAAATGAGTCTTAACAGGTATGTCTCAAGGTGATGGGCGCAGTGCAGTTCGTCACTTGTGATGAAATGCATCTGTTATAGGCAGAGGATACCGCTTAACATCAGGTGGGCCTCGAGCTTGTTCCTTCACAATAACATAAAAAAAAATTGGCCTATTTAGGTAGCCAATGCCACTGAGCCATCACTGCTTCGTATGTGTTTGTATGCAATGCACAATAATTGATGACCAAATGATTGCAATTTTGCCGATAGCGATATCGGAAAAATTGCAATCATTTGGTCATCGAGGCCTTAGCAAATACTTTTTTTAATTAATTGAGTTTAAGTACCGGGTCTAGAATGTCACCTCCCCATTTCTTCGCGTGGGTGTCGTAAGAGGCGACTAAGGGAAAAGTGCGTCAAATGAGCAGCACTTTTGCATGCATACTTTTCACGTGGACGTGAGTATAGTGTTGTGTGCATTAGACGCACGACAGGGCAGTATACCATCTTAGTAATCTATAACCAGGGTTTCATACAATATGTTCTTGTGTTCCTGTCTATTATGTTGTTAGCGTAAACGTATTATTCGTGTTTTTTTTTTATTTTAGTTTTTTTTATTAATTATAATAAGAACGCTTACAATGCAATTACAATTATTATCAAAACAAAGCCAAACTCATGATACATTAAAATAATTCATAAATCATGATAATTAATAAAATACATTCAAAATATCAAGGAGGTACAATGTAAATATTACTTTTATAAATAATAATGTCCCAATTACTCATCAATATATCAAATAGGTATATATTGTAAAAAAGTCAAATTGGTACAATATGAATATTAGTGATATATTCTTGTGTTTCATCTAGTGTGTTAGAGAAAAGATTCAACCCTAAAATAGAACCCGGTGAATGACATTTGGCGAAAGGTGGGCGTTTACACACCTCTGCCTACCCCTTCGGGGAATACAGGCGTGATTATATTATGTATGTATAAGTGTAAGTGAAAAACTACTTGACTAAAATTTATTACTTTAAATGTAACCAACTTAGAGTTATACTCAATGTAACAAAAAAATGCATTATCAAAATCTGATGAGCTATTAAAACGTTTTGCGTGGTCTATATAAAAAGTATGTTTGTCGACCGTCCTTCTTCCATATTTGGAAGTTGTTTACAAAGTAGTATGATTTAATCAGAAGCCATCTCACTACAATAGCAAAGCGTCAATGAATAATAATGCTTTGCTCTAGATTCAGAAGCTCGCCCCAGACCACCTTGACACCCATGTGCTCTATGGCTCTACTTGTTATTATTTTGCAATGTATAAAGCCAGTCTTACACCAATGCTGTGCACCGCACCGCGAAACATAACTGCAGACTGGCGCGGTACTTGCAGTATGGCTTCAAAGTCAAATTCAAAGTCAAAATCATTTATTCTATTTAGGCGTCTACGACGCTCTTATGAAGGTCAATTACAAATTTTAGTATTGAAATATTCTACATTGTACTGCCACGTTCAGCAAATATATGTATAGAGCCACTGCGAGAAGAACGGGCAAGAAACTCGGGCCATTCTTTTAAATATCTTTTAACAATGTGTTACATTTTTACTATATAATAAAGTTATTACAATATTTGTTTAGATTAAGTAGGTGACAGGCAATAGCTTGGCAGAGGCGGAATTGTCCAGGCATTTGTAATCAGAAAATGTGTAGTAGGAACAAATATTTTTAAAATATTTTATGAAAACATCAAATTAATATTTTAATAAAACACGATTGAGAAGTTTCTCGATCGTGCGCTCGTAGAGTCAAGACCTCCTGAGGATGCTTCGTGTAGAAGCGAAAGGCGTCGAAAATTCTTCCGGTTTGGCTGCGTGGCCTTTGTGACGTCACGTCGGCTTAACAGGAAAATTAGGCGGAATTGTCACTAGATATATTTTGTATTTTATAAGTGTTTTATTAAAATATTAATTTGATGTTTTCTAAAATATTTGTTATTATTAAATATCGATTTCCGCAAAGTAACGCCTGAATCTATTTATTATGTGTAGTAGGATTTTTTAATCAATATGCAACTTGCTTCGTCCTCATGAACGATTTTAGTTGAGCGCTTTACGCTTAGAGTTTTCAATAGGGCTTGGACCGATTAAAAGCTCGTGGCGTAAATAGCACTCGCGTGCGGACACAGGAGAACTCATACGGTCCATATTATTACAAAGGTTTAAAAAAACCGCGGTAAAAATAAACAAGGCACCCTTGCTAATGTATTTAATTCGTTCTCACATGTATTATTTCGTTAGCAATATAGTCACTAAGGAGTGAATAAAATGCTTTCATGAAAAATAGACCCTACAGTTTTGTACACAAGGGCAATTCAGTAAAATCAATACCATTTCTTACTAGAAATCTGTCGCTAAGCACCTAGCGGTGTGTTCCGGCAGCAATCCTTGAGAGCCAGTGAAGTTACAGGCACATGAGACTTAACAACTATGTGTCAAGGTGACGGGCGCATTGCAATTCGTGAATTGTGACGAAATGCATCTGTTATAGGCAGAGGCTAGTCCGCTTTACATGATTACATTGAGCCTCGAGCTTGTTCCGTCACAATAACATAAAAAATCTCCCTTGTTTCTGGTCACACCAATTAAAAAGAATAGCATAATAAAACAGAAGTAGATAGCAGGGTACATAAATTGACAACGTTTTATCAGCTGCAACGAAAATTGTTATTGTTTCGTGAAAACGACAAGCAGTTTACCGTATCTGTGTGATAAAGGCTTTTGTATCAACAACTTGCTGTTAGCGTGTGTTATGGTCGGAGCCTCTACTTGGTTCATTTTGCAATACTAAATTCTACCTACATTAACTACGTACTGTATGTAAATAGGTAAAGAATAGTGTGATTTTGAATATGACGCAAATTTTTGAGTAAGTACTTGATATTATAGTGCCACCAACTTAACTGTGCAGTTGGCGAGGGCGCTGCTGATCAAGGAAATTAAATACAAACTACAACATTCCTTCAAATTGTGACAATTTGAAGGAATGTTGTAGTTCTTTTTTCTGCCACCTGAACAGATAAGTTGGTGGGTCTGTAACGTTTTCGCTGTTGGTTATTCTGAGCTGTCGGGTGAAAATAAAGTGTATTAAACTTGATCGATTTAAAAAAAGAAGATACTCTAAAGTCAGTTGTTTTTTTTATTTTATTACTTCAGAACTTTGTCAATTTAGGATTTTTTTATTATTTTATTTTCTGATTGACACTCAAGGGGTTCCGGGTTAGAATTGCACCTCCCCATATCATCCCGTGGGTGTCGTAAGAAGCGACTGAGGGAAAATTACTGGAAGGTGGACAGCAGCACCTTCTAAAGAACTGCCATCTTACACTGCGATCCCCAAGCCGCCTGCCAAGCGTGGGGATTATGGCAAATACCCCTTACCCTATTAAGGGGTATTTGCCATAATCCGAGGCCGTGTTCAGCAGTGGACGAGTCGGTTCTTCGTACTTTCTGATTGGTCCCATATATATTTTTAACAAAACCAATTCATGAATTTGGTTTTAAAAATCATACAAGTAAATATAATAAAGAAACTCAAATTACCTGTCGCATTAAATTCATTTCATCAGATAATATGGTTTTTGGATTTTAACCCATTCCCCCACCAGCGTGCACGGTGAACCGTTTTTGAAATATAAGCTATGCAAGGGCAGATTCGCGAGGTTTACAGGTCTGAGAGTCACTGGTATTAGTTGGCTTGAGCTTCACCGTATCTATAGTGTTACAGCATTTTGTAAATGTTTTCCTGGCTAGCTACCATTTTTGAGTAGAAAATATGTCGCAAAGGTTGGTAGGAAGTGTTCTGACAGCCTAGTCTGATGATAAATGGTCTAGCATAATGGTCGGCAAACACAATGCAGTAACGTGAAGATCAAATACGGGTTCATTATGAATTGGACCTGTAATGTAGAAGGGGTGTGGTACGTGGTACTTCCGGCATCTACCGGTGTCTCATTTAACCATTAATTTACATTAAACAAAATATAGTATACTAGCTTTCCGTTCGCGACTCTGACCGCGGGTATATCGGTTATCGCCCAAAACCATTAACCTCTTTTTGTGCAGTTGGATAAAAACTGTGTCCTTCCCCGTGTCTCAAACTATTTCCATACCAAATTTCATCCTAATCGGTCCAGTAGTATCAGAGCCTATTCAATGCAAACAAACAAACAATCAAATCTTTCCTCCTTAAATCCTTATTATATTAGTTTAGACAAACTGTTGTCATTGCCCTCTATTGACTAGTAGTAGTACCATTTTCTATAACTTATTTAGAGCGCCATCTAGTGTCAACTCTAGCATCAAGCGACTGTAATATTTTTTACTTGAGATTCGAAACAACGCAGTTTAAAAATATGGCGCGAGGTAGCAACTGTTCCGGCATTACATTTTTTACTAACAGTGCCATCTAGCAGTTTTTGACCACACTTAGAGGAATCGTGGCTTACATACGTCGTGCGTCGTGGTAACGGTTTCACTACTTTGTTATTCATTGTTTCCTTCCGCATTGAAAATGTTTCATAGATGGCAATAGCGTTTAAAATTTAATGTATATCGTTACTTAACCAAAATATTATAATAAGTAAGAATTATTATTTTATCCTAATACTAGAACGACTACTAGAGCTACTGCTATAAAAAATACTTCAGTTTCTAGTAAAATCATTTTAGGTATACCTCGAGAATAGCCATAAAATGTTTGCGACCTTTTAAAAAATGTAAATCCGTTATTGGCCATAAGTTTATATTATAATTTATTATAAGTATTATAAAAAAAAAAACAACACCCAAACCCCCGTGTCAAACACCCGTGTTTTCAAACATAAAATATAATTTATTATGTTTAGAGTCAAAGAGCTGTGGGTTTTGTTACAATAAATAAAATAAAATATTTAATAAAATAAAATGACCTTGTAGATATGTACCAATGTTACATATGTACAAGCGAATTTTACAAGGGTGCACACGGATAGTCAAGGTCAATTCAATGCCCAAATCCCCACAGCCAATCCCAGTAATACGTCAACGTAAATATGTGGCCGCTGCTTATTTGGCACATTATTTTATATGCCCTTAGGTAACTTCAGGGGCTGACAAGTGCTAACTATCTTTAGTTGAACAGATTTCTTTGCACATATACAGTAGTATGCACATAACTGTCTTTAGACGTGAAGGGCACTGTATTAAGTGTAGTTACTGGGCAAACGAGACATAAAAACTAGTACCTAATGGTTTACATTCTGTGATTGCCCGCCTGGCTAGCTACCACTACCTACTCTCAAGTAGAAAATCTGTCGCCAAGCACCTAACGTTGTGTTCCGGCAGCTGTCCGTGAAAGCCAGTTATTCTAGGTTAGCCAGAACAACATCTTCGACCACATCACTTACCATCAGGTGAGATAGTGGCCAAAGACTAATATATCAAACATAAAAAAAAAACATGGACTGTGGCTGATTATGAAATGAGGGGATAATATAATCAAAAGATTGACTTTCTCCAATACCTTATTGTGCATGTCTATGTCACTTTGTATTTTTTTTTATTCCTAATGGTTAGCGTTTGACTAACTCCTATCTCACCTGATGGTAAGTGATGATGTGGTCGAAGATGTTGTTCAGGCTAACCTAGATGTACTGGCTCTCAAAGATAGCTACCGGAACACACCATTAAGAGCTTGGCGACAGATTTTCTACTTGAGGGTGGTACCACCATGCTATAACGACTGCCATCCTAAGACAACAACCGGGACCGACAACTTAACGTGCCCTCCGAAGCACGGAAACGCTCAGTAGTAATGTCAATAGCAGTCACCCATCCAACTCATGACCGCGCGCGACGTTGCTTAACTTTGCTGATCGGTTGAGAACAGCTAAGTAAACTTCGCTACGAGCGCACCAAAAAAACTTTGAATATAATATCGAAATTCAGTCAAATAAACTCAAGTAGTAGATTAATCGCTATATAATGTAGGTAGGTATAGTATGACGTCATAATAGCGTAGTCGTGTCCGCGCGTCCCTCGGGACCACGCCCTGCGAGTGCACTCCTCTCGCGTACTAACTATGGCTCTATCTGTTGCTCTACTTAGATCGCTTACTCGCGTAGGGTTGGCAGTAAATAATTGGATTTACTTTAACTATTTCTGAAATGATTTCCAAATAAGCTTAAGTTTTTATTCGTTTAATGAATAGATTCAGGCGTTACTTTGCGGAAATCCATTTTTAATGATAACAAATATTTTAAAAGTATTTTAAGAAAACATTAAATTAATTATTTAATAAAATACTTAAAAAATCTTTATAAAAATTATATATATCTAGTGACAATTCCGCCTAATTTCCTGTTAAGCCGACGCGACGTCACAAACGCCACGCAGCCAAACCGGAAGAGTATTCGACGCGTTTCGCTTCTAAACGAAGGATGCTTCGTTTAGAAGCGAAACGCGTCTATATTAAATATTAAATAATAATATTGTATTAAATAATTAATTTAATAGTTTCTTAAAATACTTTTAAAATATTTGTTATTATTTTTTATTAGTTTATTTAATAGGTTATTTATATAACCTTCAATAAAAGGACAAGGTCCGACTCGCTCTCGTCAAGTTTTTGTTTTGTAATACGTCCTTATGCAAGGTAAAAAGAACTGACCAAGAGTGAATTGGGCCTCGCTAACAACTATGTCTCAAAGTGACGAGCGCAGTGCAATTCATGACTTGTGATGAAATGGATCTGTTATAGGTAGAGGTACGCTTAACATCAGGTGGACCTCGAGCTTGTTCCGTCACAATAACATAAAAAAAATGTTTTGTGTTGAGTTTTTGAACACTTTTTTTGGTGTTACTACACGTTACAATTAGAGTAATTATGCAACATAAAATGCGTATTAATTTATTAGATACTTTCCTCTTACATGGATTATACAACATTCGTTGCAAAAGTAAACAAAACATATAACCTTTTTGAAAATAATTATAATAAAAATTGCATAAGTGCGACTCATAGGCACCTAGCTCTTTTAGGGCTCCGTATTGCTTTATTTTTGGATTTAGGAGCTGTGACATACATACCGAGTTACAGACGGACAGTCAGTCTCATTAATAGAGCTCCGTTTTGTACTTTTTGTACGGAACTCTAAAAAGTATAATAGCGTCTATGAGATAATATTGTATTATAATAGGCCCCCCACTAGCTGGACTGACGATATCAGAAAAGTAGCGGGTAGCGCAACAATGGGCTAGTAGTCGTTTTTTGTGGCGTGTTATGTTCGGGTGTGGTGTTTGTCTTCCCGCTGATGATAAATTTACACAAAGAATTGACAAAATTATAATTCCCAGCATTTTATTTGTTAAAACCGTTGCCAACCCTACGCCCCAGAACCCACAGAGCAATGTATACTCTAGAGACTTCACGGACACTTCATTTGTCTCTACTCATCACTACACTACACTACGACGGCGCTACATGGAAATTTCATTAGCCAAGTCTGGTAGTTTGTTGCCATGGTTAGTGTCACAGAATAAACGACAGTACATCCTGGACCATGTCAACGCTCTTAGGATGACTGACTATTTAGGTGTTCCCTGTCAATTAATTATCTGTATTTAGATTTGAAGATACACCTAAGTTACTGCTTATCTACCTACATCTTCAATGTAATGCTGGTTTCACACAAATAGAGATTTATTGGTCGCCGTTGCCACACATATAGGTAGGTATATACTGCATCTATACTTATATATTATACAGGGCTATTGGTAAAATGCTAACAAGCTCTTAGGGTTGACTTCTGTTAATCCTAAGAAACATTTTGAGAAGTTTTTTTTTTGTTTAAGTTTTTTTTTTTTTTTTAATACCTGTCACTTTGACAGCTGTATTATCTAAGGCCTTTCTTCAGAGTTAATACGAGAACAATAGTATTATTTGTAATATTGATGATGGAAATGATTTTGTTTCCACTCTAGTGTAGTGGGTGGAAAGGAAAACTTGAATTCCCCCTCACCCACCAGTGGGAAAGTCCAGTGGGTGGACGGGGCATCGCCCAGAATTTCGTGGGTACCTACATATCTGCAACTAAGTTTTTTTTATGTGATTATGACGGACAAGCGCGAGGCCTTAAGCACTAACCTCTGCATGTAACAGATGCATTTCGTCACAAGCGCCATTCAGCCGGAGACATATTCTCTCATTCTTAAACTTGGGACCCCATTGTAAATAATGTAATAATAATATACTTTAATTTTTTACAATTAATTAAAATCAACATTATTATTTTAATATTTAAGAGTCAAAAACAAACACTAAATTAAATTACCTAAAAGGTCAATCAGATAACCCACCCCTAACCAAAGAAATATATATACTAGATGCGACATCTCAAACGAGGTTAGTCGACAAGTGCAGGTATAACTGCACTTGTTTTGCACCTGCACTCTTTTGAGATGGCGCGTCTTGTATATATAGGTCAATGCCCCTAACTGTAGTTGGTGCAAAAGTACCCATTACACTGGCGGCATTGCTACGCAGGATGGCTATAGCTAAGCTTTGCACCAGGTGCGAGCTGGAGCGGGGGACCCCCATTTTTTCCTTAACCTTCACCCAATATCCCTCACCAAACACTTAGCCTCAGTGCCCCAGCAGGCCTTGGTCTTCACGGTAAAAGGCACAGTAAATTGTACTACTTTAATTATTACTGTACTGTACTGTATCAGCCGTATCGTCCACTGCTGAACCTTTAAGGGGGTACTTAAGGAGACATTTGCCATAATCCTTACGCTTGGCAGGCGGCTTGGGGATCGCAGTGTAAAATGGCAGTTCTTTAGAAGGTGCTTGCTGCCCACCTTCCAGTATTTTTCCCTTAGTCGCCCCTTACAACACCCACGGGATGATATGGGGAGGTGCAATTCTAACCCCGCACCCCACGGGGGGTTTTTTTATTATTAGATATTAATTCAACTTGAATGAATGAAAAAATTATGTATTTTCTTAATACAATTATGTGAAAATTTTTCAAAGTGAAAATTATCCAAGTTTCCATTGATGCCTTTCTGATCAGATGATGTTCTCATTTTCATTCTGTTATAGGCAAAGGCTGCAGCTTAACACCAGATGGGTATCGTGCATGTTCCGTCACAGTCTCCTGCAAAAACCCTATAGATTTCCGCAAAGTAATGCTTTTTTTTTCCTGATAGGTTAACCTTTGACCACTATCTCACCTGATGGTAAGTGATGATGTGGTTAAAGATGTTGTTTAGGCTAACCTAGAAGTACTGGCCCTCAAGGACAGCTGCCGGAACGCACCGTTAGGTGCTTGGCGACAGATTTTCTACTTGAGCTAGCTAGGCGGTCATTCGCAAAATGCTCTACCCCCATGCTATAACGACTGCCATCCTTAGACAACAACCGGGACCGACGGCTTAACGTGCCCTCCGAAGCACGGAAGCGCTCCGTAGTAATGTCACTAGCGGTCACCCATCCAACTCAAGACCGCGGGCGACGTTGCTTAACTTTACTGATCGGTTAAGAACAGCTAAGTAAACTTCGCTACGACCGCTTCACCATTCCCCACTTAGAATTAAAGAATGTATTCTCTGAACACAGACGGTTGAAAACTGTCGTTCAGCAATTTAGGTAAGTGCTTATTTCAAACAGCGGTAAAACCCACACCAATTTCGGTAACGAATACTACGGTTCCAGGAAATTGACAGTTCAGAGCTCTTTCTTTCAATTAGACATGTCACATTCTCAAGTATCTAAGCAAATAGAGATATCGTTCAAGAACTAAGTGCTTCCTTACCGATCATCAATTTACATAATATTGTGACATTTGCTTTGTTTTAACGCCCGACTGAAAATGGGTGTGTAACAATGCCTTTTGGAGAGCTCGGGAACGTGTGAAAGAAGAGTCTTGAAGTACCTATACACAATCTAACTCATAAATTGAGGCATTACTATTCAGAAATTGATATTATAATAAGAAATAAAATATATTAACTTTTATTTTCTAAATATGAGGGCCAAGCACTATAATGTGCTAATCACATTTACAAGATTTTTTTATGTTATTGTGGCGGAACAAGCTTGAGGCCCACCTGATATTAAGTGGACTAACCTCTGCCTATTCATCACAAGTCACGAATTGCACTGCGCCCGTCACATTGAGACATAGTTGTTAAGTCTCATTGTGCCTGTAATTTCACTGGCTCTCAAGGACTACTGCCGGAACACACTGTTGGGTGCTTGGCGACAGACTTTCTCCTTGAGGGTGGTAGCTAGCCAGGCAGGCAATCGCAAAATGCCCTTCCACCATGCGGCGAAGCTCAAGCCGGCGGTGGGCATCGAACCAGGGTACTGCGGCGCGGCAGTCCATAGCTATTACCGCGCGGCCATCATTGCTATTATTTCGGGAATGTGGGCGGAAGCGCGTGTTATTGGCTTCCACGCTCTTATGCGCAAAAAAATCGCATCAATGTTTCACCGTCTTAGAGGTAACTCCAATAGTGTACTGAAGATAACGCTTCGATTGTCCTATCCAAAAGTACTGGAGAGGTGTTGTCACGGGTAGGACTCAATAAAGTGAAATACCTCCTACATTACTAACATAGGTTTAAGGATTTTTTTTAACCGGCGCGCGGCGTTATGCCTTTATTAACAAAATACTACGAACTATATACAACACTACAGCTACCACAATAAAAGCATATAGATCCCTATAAGCCATTGCAGACTCATAGGCAGTCCAAATGCTCTAGCCCACTACCAGTTGGCAGCGTGCCCAGCATGCTGGCAGCATTGCCCCGTTGAATTGCAATGCTTATTCTTTGAGCCAAATAGGTGCCAGCATTTTGATCACGCGTCGCATCGACCAAGCGCTCTGATAAGTTTTCCAAAATACGATGAGCTCCCGGTCCCCATGGAAGTTAGGACGGACCTTAGTGTGGGACGCTACATGCGTAGATACTTTAGCGCCGTCACATCTTTCTGAAACCAACGTGATGGCTGGCGCCGCGGCTACTTCGGCGGAGCGGCTCAAGCGGCGCAAGTATGCTTACCTCGGTATAGGTTACTTTTTTAAGGAAATTGTAACTAACAAAACATATTATGTCATCCTAAATACATATTTATTATTATTATTGCAGCACAATTTTTTGGCGGGATTCGAACCCGCGTCATTCTGTTTTGCGCCGGATGCCTATTCCATTACTATCGGCCACCGGAACAATAGCTCGGGCCGAAAATTTGTGCTCCAATTGTATTACTTTAATCGTCATAATGGACGGGTTCAATTCTACGAAAAATTTTGTGTTCCGATAATTTGTACCTGTGATATCTGGTGAAATTTCCGCCAAAATTTCCTTGCAAGACGACGCGACGACGTGATGCCACGTTGCCCAGCTAGAACGGTTATCGACGCGTTACGATTCTATACAAGCTATCAGCCGAGGATTCGATTGGATACGCGGAAGAAGTAAGCAATAATTGTATTTTTCGATTATCGCGCGCGGTCTCTCACTGCACGCTGAACTGTAGCATATGGCTTTCTGGTCTTGAATCAGCCTCTTAAAAGTTTGTTTCTTCCTGAAGAAGAAGTTAGCCTAGTATAGTTAAAATATCTTATAGCTAAAGTGAGTCCATATAAATATTTTTCTCCTTATATCTCGTTGGTTAATTGATAACGTTATACATTTACCGATTCAGTTTATATGTGCCATTTGCGTTTACACTCACACTAAAACGTTGTATACAAACGAGAACTACACGTGCCTTCGTCAGTTAACAGGCCTTTACTCAATGTTTTGAATAGTTAATGAAATTATGCAGATCCCTGGTTCGATCCCCACCGCCGGCTTGAAATTCACCGCATGGTGAAAGGGTGTTTTGCAATTGCCCTCCTGGCTAGCTACCACCCTCAAGTAGAAAATCTCTCACCAAGCACTTAACGGTGTGTTCAGCAGTCCTTGACGGCCAGTGAAATTAAAAGTGACGGGTGCAATGCAATTCGTAATATGTTATGAAATGCATCTGTTCTAGGCAGGGGTTAGTCCGCTTAACATCAGGTGGGCCTCACCTTATTCCATTACAATAACATAAAAAAGGTAAGTAATTCCATTGACCTATATATACTAGACGCGACATAATATACATAAAATTTGAATTTGAATTTGAATTTGACATCTCAAACGAGGATAGTCGACCAGTGCAGTAAGCCGGCAGGCATACTCTCCCCCACACGCAGCTGAGCTCTCGTTGAGATTACACGCACTTTACGTTCGAAAATTGTATATTATCAATTGTATATTTTAAACGTAAAGAATACCTATTTTTTATTTTTTTATTTTTATGCCTGTTAGGTTAGCCTTTGACCACTATCTCACCTGATGGTGATGATGTGGTCGAAGATGTTGTTCAGGCTAACCTAGAAGTACTGGCTCTCAAGGACAAGCTGCCGGAACACACCATTAGGTGCTTGGCGACAGATTTTCTACTTGAGGGTGGTTGCTGCCAGGCGGGCATTCGCAAAATGCGCTACCACCATGCTATAACGACTGCTATCCTAAGACAACAACCGGGACCGACGGATTAACGTGCCCTCCGAAGCACGTGCACGCTCAGTAGTAATGTCACTAGCGGTCACCCATCCAACTCATGACCGCGCGCGACGTTGCTTAACTTTGCTGATCGGTTGAGAACAGCTAAGTAAACTTCGCTACGAGCGCTTCAAATACCTTCATATACCTATATAAGATAAATAAAACAGCCGTCGTGAACATTGTATCTATTTTATTGTATGTACGGATTTATTCATAATTCTTATAATACTAACATAATACTTACACTAAGCATGGCTATACACTTTCAGGGCACAAAAATGTATAAGGTACATTATATATTATATGGAAAAGTTATTGTTTTATATTGTACTGATAAAAAAAATAACTGTGATTAAACATTCGAACAGTAATAAAACATAGAGACATCGAAATAAAACATGTAACACGTTACTTTTAATTTACACGATTTTGAATAATCAGTCAATCTTAATTTCGATCATTTACAGTGAATTCGTACCCAGACGCGCCGCAGTTATCGAATTCTTTCATAATATTTCTAAACTGATTAAAAGCACTCGAGCTAAAAAAAAATAACATTTACAATTAGAGCATAAAATGATAAAAATATTTTATGAAAACATCAAATTAATATTTTAATAAAACACTTAAAAAATATATCTAGTGACAATTCCGCCTAATTTTCCTGTTAAGTTGACGTGACGCCACGCAGCCAAATTGGAAGAGTTTTCGACGCGTTTTGCTTCTACACGAAGCATCCTCAGGAGGTGCTGCGTGGCGTTTGTGACGTCATGTCGGCTTAACAGGAAAATTAGGCGGAATTGTCACTAGATATATTTTTGTATTTTTTAAGTGTTTTATTAAAATATTAATTTGATGTTTTCATAAAATATTGTAAAAATATTTTTTATCATTATATATGGATTTCCGCAAAGTAACGCCTGAATCTATTTATTATCTTAGAGCATAAAATGTTTGTATCAATTTCGCATTGGGTGTTTAAACTATTCGCTACTCGGAGAGTAGAGTTCACGGAGCGCTTTCCATGCAAACGAAGTTTCGTTATATTGTTAACACTAGGTGCTTATTGCGCTATATATATAATTTGATTGTTGTATGACAATTTACACTTAATTCGAGTTTAACTCGCGTTTTCTCGTTGGCGTAAGTGGGCTAAGTGTTCATACTCAGTGAAACTTTGCATGTATGTTCTTGAGCCTAATATCTATGCTTCTGGTTTGCCAGATTTCCATAAAATTAAGTACATAATATAAAAATAATTCGAAAAATCGTTTTGTATGGTAATTGTTATATTGACATTATGGGTTAAAATAAATAATAAATCGGAAAACTGGCAAACCAGAAGCATAGATATTAGGCTCAGCAATATGCGTATAAAATTTCACCAAGTTTGAACACCTGGTATATAAAATATGACGAAACTACTTTTGTATGGAAAGCGGTCCGTGCACTCTACTCTTAAGCACCCGACACAAAATTGGGAAAAGTGGGTTCGATTTGCCTGTGACGAAAATGGTGTGCTCTAATAATTTATAAATGTGTATGAAGGTATAAGTGGTGAAGCTTCGTCGTCATCATATCATCATCATCTATCTTTGAGAATACTATTTGCGCCTCATGGTTACACCTATTGATGAAAATTACTATACAATCACGCCCATATCCACGCTGAACGACCGACATTCTGAAGCAATGATGGCCGAGCGGTAATAGCTATGGACTGCCGTGCCGCAGTACCCTGGTTCGATCCCCACCGCCGGCTTGAGCTTCACCGCATGGTGGAAAAGCATTTTGCGATTGCCCGCCTGGCTAACTACGACCTTCAAGTGGAAAGTCTATCGCCAAGCACAGAAAGGTGTGTTCCGGCAGAAGTCCTTGAGAACCAGTGAAATTACAGGCACAATGAGACTAAACAACTATGTCTCAATGTGACGGGCGCAGTGCAATTCGTGAGTTGTCATGAATTGCAACTGTTATAGGCAGAGGTTAGTCCACTTAACATCAGGTGGGCCTAGAGCTTGTTCCGTCACAAAAACATAAAAAAAAAACATTAATGAATGAGTTCGATGTCTGCGGCGCGTGCGACTCCTGCATCGCGTCTAGGTGCGTGTTCAACCTTAAATGCCAAAACAAGTGCCAAGCTGAAGAAATTATATAAGTTGTTCTTAGCACATTTTCTTTAAACAATCCTCGAGTCAGGATCGAGCTTCATTGGTTTGTTTATGATACCCACTTATACAATAAAAAGTTATATAAGAAAATTAAAAAAATGTGACAAAACGTTATATTTATATACAAAATTAATAAATAAAAATAATGTATAAAAAGAAACATGGACGGAGAAGAAAAACATAAGATTACACAATAAAGTAAGAAAACTTTACTATCGAGAGATATTCATGCTTTCAAATTGATCCTAAAAACTTAGTAGGAACTATCAACCACTTTAAACTAATATGGATACAGAGAAAAATAAAACATTTATGATATAAAGTGGCCAATTATTTTCCTCTTTCTCTTTCTCTTCTTATCTTAATTAAATTACACCCACACAAAATAATATTCAATAACCATATTGAAGATTTAAAAACATTGTCCGTGCCATTGACAACAAGGATGACAAATTAAAAATGGTATTACAAACAATTAATTATAGGTAAACTATATTATTCTTCGATTATTGCTTTTTAAATTTACAAGATAATGTTAGCAAACGTTTATGTACTGTTTTGCTTTGTAATGTAAAAGATAATGTGACAAATATACCGATTATATTGTAAGATATAGTTTGACAAAAATGTATGTACTGATTTGATTTTAATGTACAAGATAATGTAACAAATATTTTATGGACTGATTTGGTTTTATAATGTACGAGAAATCGTTACGAATTTTCTATGTACTGAATTGATTTTAATGTAAGAGATAATGTGACAAATCTTTATTTACTGAATTGTTTTTATGATGTACGAGAAATCGTTACGAATTTTCTATGTACTGAATTGATTTTAATGTAAGAGATAATGTGACAAATCTTTATTTACTGAATTGTTTTTATAATGTACGAGATATCGTTATAAATGTTCTATGTACTGATTTGATTTTAATGTAAGAGATAATGTGACAAATCTTTATTCTTGAATTGTTTTTATAATGTACGAGATATTGTTACCAATGTTCTGTGTACTGATTTTATTTTAATGTCAGAGATAATGTGACAATACATGTACTGATTTATATTTTTTCATGTACATAATAATGTTACAAATCTTTTATCTAGAGATTTGGAAATTAATGATGGCACCGTTAAACGTATCACATTCACTCATGTATAAAAGTCTTGCTGAAATATCTAAGTTTAAGTAAGTATACAGTAATTGTAAATGCAGGTATACACTTCATAAGGGACTGAACATTATTAAGCTCTATTATAGTTTAAAATAAATAAAAATAGCCCACAAATAGTATATCGATTACGCTACTGATTTATTTCTGATTATTCAATACTTTTAGTTTTACGGAATGTCCAAACCAATACGTACTTATTGTATTTTTTTTTTAATTTGCGCAAATACATTTATTCAACTTCTTATTTTCAAACACTAATTAATCATTACATAAGTTCCTTATAATAAATATATTAAAATTACTATAACTATATTATTATTGTACGAACGCGTATACATGTATTTTCTGGAATACAGCTCACAATTTTTATTAATTTTACTTAAAACTAGTCGTATATGATTAGCACTGGGAATGTCCGAGTATACACTTTATATCAAAGTCACCATTTAGAACAAAAACGGAGAGAGCATATTGAAAACGAAGGTCTCTTTTATTCATTTTAAAATAATAGGTTTTGTCAAATTCAAACAACGCTGACTTAGTAGTAAGTAACACAATGGCATGACATTGCCAACATACTGACCACAAAATATTTATAATGTCGGAGGTTGTTGCTGAACTTTAGAGTCAGAGAAATCTACATACTAAAATGTTTTCTCACTCTCATATTTCATGCATTTAACATACTTACTATAAATGCCCTCTCCGCTCTACTTAAATTGAAATTACATAATTTAATCCCATTTACCACCGATAAAATCCATAGGGCATCGCATTTCAACACCCTTATTGTTACTTTTTAAAATACAGACTTTTTTGCTCAGTAAAAGCCTAATATTTACGATGAAATTGTAATAAAGGAAATATTTTATTAAAACTTTCGAAAGTAGTACACATATTTAAACAATTTTGAATCCGATTTCACTAACGTTAAATCGATAGCTCGAACTCGACCGGTTTCGCGACTTTCAGAATCGCTTCATCATGGAGTACGTGCGCTCGCGACAGCGTCCGCGCATGGACTGTGCATGATCATGTGAAATCGGATTCAAAAATGTTTAAATAAAGGAAATTCTTACATGTTCTGAAACAACTAGATAATATAAATAATTTATCAATGAACCAAATTAGGTATAACCTTTACAAATTTGAAAAACCGCTCGATATTTTATAATCCAACAAAATATAATGTAGTATTATTAAAATATGTATGATATTTTGCGTTTTTAACTGCGTTCTAAGAGTCCTCAAAATCGTTCTAAATCATCTTTGGATACGTTGTTTGTATTAGGAAGGAGTGGATCTGTTAGAGGTACATTTACTTTGTACATCATATAAATAATCGTTGTATCTCGTTACATATAAATACGAAAGAGACAAGTTTTATACAATTAAAATGTTACCTCAATAACAATTAGGAACAAAACTCGCGATATTTTTCTAGTTTCTGTTAGAATTCTGTAACTACATTATGTAGGGTATGGATAAAATTCCCCCCGTGGAGTGCCGAGTTAGAATTGCACCCCCGCATATCATCCCGTGGGTGTCGTAGGAGGCGACTAAGGGAAAAATACTGGAAGGTGGGCACAGCGCCTTCATAAGCCTTCTGCCATCTTACACTGCGATCCCAAGACGTCTGTCAAGCGTCGGGATTATGGCAAATACCCCCTACATAGAGGAGTCTGTGTTCAGCAGTGGACGATCCGGGTGATACAGTATGGTCAAGTCATTAATTTAGCATTGTGCGATTGTTCTCTGATTGAGGGACGGAATCGCAGTCTGTGCACGTGTGACCAGCAACCGAGCGACCGGAGTACACCGCGGTCTAATCAACAGAAAATAGGTATATATTTCTACAATACAGACAAAAACGAGAAGTATATATTTGAAAGAAAATGGCGGTAATTTGATAACATTACCGTCAGAGGGTACTGTAGTGGTTTTTATTACACGGCTAGGGTTTAAATGTCAATTATTTGGCGCTCCGTGTTTGTTATTCACGGGTAAGAAGCCTCTGTCTCTTCACATTTGAAAGGCCATTTGTACTGCATATTGGTGTCGTATGCAGCACCGCTTGGTCAGTAGACAGGGCTGTGCGCGTCGTAGTTGAGCTGCAAGTACGGTGGGATGGCGGCCGACAGTTCGGATGCTCGTCTGCGCAGTGCTGCAATGCTATGGCCGCGCCACACTTCTTCTTCTATTTGCTCACCACCGTTGCCTGTAAGTGTCAAAACAATTTAAACTCCTCGTAGAGAATACAATTGATGCATCGGAAAATCCTCAAGAGGAGTCCAGGCCACGGATAGTCACGGATATAAACAAAACACTACCAAGGTCCAACTTCCAAGAGTTGCTTTATGTCTTTCGTACAAATATGAACCTAGGTGAATGCGATAAATGCAGTTTGAACAAGTAGATACTTGTAAGTTTTTAGGAATAACAATCGACAAACATTGCTCCTGGTAATTTCATATAGATAACGTTTGCGGCAGACTTGATCGTCGTATGCTATTCGACAACTTCGGCTCTCTAGGATCGGAGGATCTGTGCTCTGTGCGCGTATCACGGCTACGTATCTTCGGTTTTGTCGTAAAGGGTGTTTATCTTACAAAAAAATGCGTACGGGCAATTTGTGGAGCCTGGTCTACAGATAGCTGTCAGCCTATTTTCAAAGAATACAATATCCTTCCATTACCCTACTGTACTGTACTGTATCAGCCGGATTGTCCACTGAATACAGCCTCTACCATAATCCCCACGCTTGGCAGGCATCTTGGGGATCGCAGTTTAAGAAATCAGTTCCTCAGAAAGTGCTGCTGCCCACCTTCCGGTATTTTACCTTTAGTCGCCTCTTACGACACCTACAGGCAGGTAGCAATGCGGGGGGAAGGATGACTATTTTAGCCAGGCTCACTACGGGCATGTACCTAATGCATTACCTTGCATGTACATAATGGAAGTTTGTAAATTTGACCTGGATCACCCAGAGCTTCTTGACAAGCATTCTGACATGTTGCAAAAACAAACCAGGCATCGAAATAGACTTTGTCTTCCATCGTGTAGATTACAATGGTCTAAAAATAACGCTTCTATTATGGCAATAAAGATTTATAATAAAATACCTAAGGACATAAAAAAGACCAAATTTAATCAAACATTGAAATCCTGGTCGCTAAGCAATTGTTTAAATTTAAATAAACATTAAAATATACTTAGTACAGAAATAGACATTGTGTATAAGTGTAAAAATTGACGTTGTATTTAATTATTGACATAGTAACATTTGAATTGTATTTATTTATAACTTATGACATCTAACTATTAATTGCATAAATTTGAACCTAACTTATTTTTCTTTTTAACTTAATTTCGTTTAGTGCATTAATGTTGATGATAATAATAAATAATGTAAGGTAAAATAATTAATAAATTAAATTGTATATATAATTTCGAACCATTAAATAAACTCATAGGTAGTTTTGAACATGTTGCATACCTCTTTATAAGGTAGATTGTAAATGGTAAATTTAAACTTTTTTTTTATGCCTGATAGGTTAGCCTTTGACGACTATCTCACCTGATGGTAAGTGATGATGTGGTCGAAGAAGTTGTACAGGCTAACTTCGAAGTACTGGCTCTCAAGGACAGCTGCCGGAACACACCGCTAGGTGCTTGGCGACAGATTTTCTACTTGAGGGTGGTAGCTTGCCAGGCGGGCATTCGCAAAATGCCCTACCACCATGCTGTAGCGACTGCCATCCTAAGATGACAACCGGGAGCGCCGGCTTAAAGTGCCCTCTGAAGCATGGAAGCGCTCAGTAGTAATGTTACTAGCGGTTACCCAACCAACTCACGACCGCGGCGGACTTAGCTGATCGGTTAAGAACAGCTTAGCAAACTTCGCTACGAGCGCTTCAAAGAAAACGCTGGTCACATTATCAACAATTCCATTGGAAAGTAATCTTACCAGAGTTAGGCGAGGCGTTGTTACCGCAATGACCCATATGTGGTGGAGTGGGGGAGCCCTCAAGGGGCCCACCGCCCTGTTGCCCACCACCAATTTGGCTGTTGCAGTACGACATCATTGTGTCACCTGCAACAAAAATAAGGATATGGTTTAAGTCAGCCCTTGAGTGCCAGTAAGTAATTATGACATTACAGGCATATGAGACTTGACTACTGTATGCCTCAGGGTGATGGGCTTAGTGCAGTTCTAATCAGTATGCAGGCAGTATGCAGAGTTGAACCTCGTGCATGTTCCATCAAGTCCCATAGAAACAAAAAAAAACTCATTGTTACACGGACTTCCAAGTCAGGCTAAATAAATATGAAATAATATATTTGATAGCGCCTTGAGGAGCCAATATACTTCTTTTGACGTGAATACGTCTTCAAAATTGCTTCCGGAACGCAATTTAAAAACCGATTGATAACAAAATCGGGGGATACAGTTTAGTTTTGCAGCTACATATCTATCATCCCCATCCAAATTTAAATTACACCTTCGGATAGCTAAAGAATCAAAGAATTTGTTACGCTAAGTAAGGACTATAAAACAACGCGCGCGGTGGAGGGGGGCGCCCACCATTTTGAGACGTTTTCACATACAACAAAAGGCCGTGTCCAACACAGCCACACCCCATTTTTTTATAGTAGTTTATCAGTAGCTTCGTCTCGCTTGATGGAAAGCAAAGATAGAATCAGGAAGCGATGACCATTAATGCAGCTGTAAGCTTAGTCAATCACCATTCCCAAGATGACCAGATATCCATACATCTTTATCACGCTCCAGTTGAAAGACCCAGGATCGTAGTTGCAAGGAAAGACATACACCGGTAGAGCGTTCCACATTTTAATTACACGACAGAGGTAGGAACTGTCAAACACTTTGGTTTGGTTTGTGGTGGAACAGTGAGTAGATGACATGCCAGACCCAAACGCTTTATTCGAGCCTGAACGAGTGTAATGGTGAGAAAAGAATAAGATTGATGAGCTATTCAGGAGTTACAATAGGAAATAAACCCAAAATAAGCTGCACGCATGAATTCTACACGGCAGTTGCCACTGGGTCATCGCTACTTCAAAAAGTATGTTTCAGTTATAAAACCACCGCAGAAAAAATTAGAAACGAGAAGTTTAGTTTGTCGTCCGTGGGCTGGTCCCCTTAATCTCGATACCCCACATGTGGTCCCCGATTGGTGCCAATCAGATGACAAACCAAGTTGTCGCGCTATATGCGAGTCACCGTCAACAATTGGTAAGTGTCACTGTCACTTAAATTATGTATCTATTCTTTGCGCTATGGCAATACAGTTCAGTGCATAGTGGTAAAACGAGATTTTTGTTCTGTGCACAGGTTAGACACAAAATGGGCGCGACGGCGATAAGACGTTTGGAGGAACAAAAAGGGTACCTCCTGGGTAACAAGGGTAAGCACGTGGGAGGCAGCTATGCCTCAAGGAAAATAACCAGGAAATATTCTGGTAAGTGCTTATAACTCATTATTCATAGTTCTTTATGGACCACGAGGTGTAATAATGGGTAAACCGTATTCACATATGTGTGTAACGGCAGAAAATATATATATAGTTCAATCACACGCCACAAAGTAAAATAATATGGTAGTCATTGGACAGGGAGCCCCGAGGCTCACAATTGGATGTGTCCGGAAGCACACAGGCAAGCCGCAATATCACGGGCGACATAAGTTGGGAAGTGGCCAGGACAAGTAGGGGATGGTGGTGGTCCTCTTGGGGCAAAGCCCCCAAGTTCGGCAGGTGCCAGGGTTGGGGCTCTGTATACGTCATCCCCAACAATTCGAAGTAGTCCAGGGTCAGAGCTCTGTACACTCAGAGACTCAAGACAAGGTTAATGTGGGCTCTCTGGTTACCAGATCCCACAGGATTACGTAAGGCACCAGGGCACTGTTACGAGTGCTCAGACCGGAGGCGTAGTCGTCCATGACGGGGTCTTGAGGGGCACTCCTTCTAGGACCCCCCCCCTTTTTGTGGGGACAATGGAAGCCGGTAATAGTCTGAAGGCTATGTGAGGGTAGCTAGCAATAGCAGATTTCTCGACAGTTGTTATCATTTCATGTATAATAAAATGTACGCGTTCTTTGTTGCCCAATGTATATCTATACCTAATAGGATTCAGGCATCTTTACGTATAAAGGTATAGAAGGCGCGACACAAGTGGTAGGGCCTCTTAAGCAAGAGTCCGTCTTGGTGGGTTCCACCGCAGTGTCAGATATTCTAACTTCAAGCAACAGTGTGCAAACGCTGCTGTGTTTAGGTTTGAAGGACAATGTAGCTAGTGAAATTACCTTCAAAAACTATAAATGAATGATAATCTCGGAGTGTCAAGCGCAGTGTAGTCTCATACACAATGATGATACTGTAACTGTTATGAACAGATGTGATGCTAACCATCAACATAAAAAATAGCACGCATAGGTTTCGAAAATATCTTTTGAGTTGCAGTTTCATTCTATGTATTTGTTACTCCACACCTAGAGACCCTAGACTCTAGATGTTGGGTGACTTCTGTTTCTATGAGGATTTCGGAGATTCTCTAAATGCAAGGCAGATTACTCATGACCGTAGTTTATCCTCACCCAGTGAATTAAGGGGGTAATGCCCCTGATACGGCTGCCCAGATGCCACGGAGCTGATCGGCAGTGATTGGTTTAGGTCGGCTGCCAGTTGGGGCAGTGTACCAGCTCCGAATCCACCCATGGACACCCCGCCTTGAGAAAGCTGTCCGAGTCCTGAAAATAATAATTGGTTTGAGTTTGGGGAAGTTGACACGGTTTAGATATTAATATAAGGGTTTGCTTAAAATTAGACAGAGAAAATATTTTTGGGCATTGTTGGTATTGTTGGTTGATGTTGTTGTATGCTTAAGTTGGTCCAGTTGTTAAGCTACTACCAAGTATGTATATTATTACCATAGGCCCGAATTTTTCATTATATTTTTTATAGCGGATAGGCTTTTTTGACCACTATCTTACGTGATGGTAAGTGATGTTGGGGTCGAGGATGTTGTTCAGGCTAACTTAGCATAACTGGCTCTCCAGGACAGCTGCCAGAACATACCGTTAGGTGCTTGGTAACAATTTTTTTACTTAAGGGTGGTAGCTCCACCAGGCGGACATTCGCAAAATGCCTGACCCTATATAGATGCCATGTTTCAGCCCCCGCATGGTATTCAAAAACACTGTTCGCATATTTTTTTATTATTTAAAATCTAGAATGTTTTAGCATTAATTTGAATATGGTTAAAGCTTGTTTTGGTTAGGTTAGATATGTAAAATTAAGCTAAATCTTCTACATTTTGTTGAATAAAATTTAATTTTTCTGCGCACCGTGATCTCTGTGTACAGTTAATCGGGAAACGGTACGGAGCCCCCATGTTTCTGTACATCTTATCCGATATAAGAAAGGATATAGCGTTTAACGGTGTCAGTAAGTGCAATGATTTCAATGATTAGTTACTTACCGGCAGGCATTGACCAAGGTCTGTCTCCAAACACGCCAGGGCTGCAAACATCACCCCCAAAGGGAGGGAGTCCATGGGAGGGAAGCAAGGCTCCAGGGGATCGGAAGACGTTGGTGCTCTTCTTACGTTTCTTCCACTTTGCTCGGCGGTTTTGGAACCACACCTGTTCAAAACACACATGTTAATATCATGTTTGTAACCTAGTTTTTAGCTTAGGGAGAACAAGAATGCTTTACAAAATTACAAATATACGATAGGAAAAATTTAAGTCATGTGCGGGATTCGAACCCGCGTCCATCCGCCCCTTGAGCCGGGGTATGCTCTAACCAATTGAGCTAACATGACATGACGTCATAACTCAAATCATTCCTATCGTTCTTTAACCATCGTATTGGGATGGAGCGAAAACTATAGTAAAACTTACGTTGTACTACAAACAATCCCGCACATGACTTAAATTTTTAATATCGTATATTTGTAATTTTGTAATGTAATCCGCATAGCAGGCGTTATTGCAAACATAACAATATTAAAATTATAAGGTTGCGTCATCATTTACAAGTATAAAACCAATTGCAAAATTGGTCCTGTTTGTAGTACAACGTAAGTTTTACTATAGATGTCGCTCCATCCCAATACGATGGTTATAGAATGATAAGATAGATTTGAGTTATGACGTCATGTCATGTTAGCTCAATTGGTTAGAGCATACCCCGGCTCAAGGGGTGGATGGACGCGGGTTCGAATCCCGCACATAACTTAAATTTTTCCAATCGTATATTTGTAATTTTGTAATGTAATCCGCATAGCAGGCGTTATTGCAAACATATTAAAAATAACAAGAATGTTGTAGCCGCTGACTGTAACAGTATCTTCCCAGGCTTGCAAGACCCTCCGTAACCTTCTGGGGGTGAGTCCTGGAGGCACAAAACGTACCTCCGTCACTCACGGTCCCAGAAATCGTACCGTATCATGCTGTCGAGTTTCGTAACGACGTTTTGAGTTTTAGTAACGAAATATAATACAAAGTTGATCGACGAAATCTAAGAAATTATTAAAATAAATGACAAAGCCGTTTGTGGTTGCGTTCTTAGCTCTGATTTTCCTTGCCAAGGTTCTTAGCACAGTATGGTGCCTTTGTGCAGTCACCAACTTCTCTGATAGCGGCGCAGCGGTGCATTTTCAGTGTCCGTAAGAGACATCGCGAATTTGCGCTCGCTCTAGATTTTATACAGACTTGTATTTATTTTACAAAATTACAAATATACGATAGGAAAAATTTAAGTCATGTGCGGGATACTTAAATTTTTCCTATCGTATATTTGTAATTTTGTAATGTAATCCGCATAGCAGGCGTTATTGCAATCATAACAATATAAAAAAAAGACTTGTATTTAATTAAACTTTTCCATGCTGATTTCGAATGATAACACCTAATAAACCTTGAAACACCTAAAAATAATATAATCAGTAATCTACGAATTTATTCGTAGCCAGTAATTCTGGTTTAACTTAATTAAAAAATAAAAGTAGTTTTTTAATGTTATTAAGTGACAAAACGGATAGGTTGAAAGCCTGACGCAAAGATAATGTTTTAATTATTAAATATGTTCTGGGTAGTATAACCGGAACTTACTCGAACATTCTGAAACAGGCCCTTACAATACTAGAAAAACTATCACCCCAGTGAAACTAAATCCACCGAAAATCACCCAACAAAAACCACAATCATCCAGCCTCATCCATCACTCTGATACACCAGATTCTGGTAAACCGGGATCATTCGCAAATCGTCGTTCATTTGTCAAGACGCCCCCGGGATTTATTGATTCCATGGATACCAGTGGATGACGTTTGGGATATTGATATTTGTGATTCTTTACGTCACTTTGACAGTTCAGAAGGGGTGAAGATGAAGTTATTAATTGACAATAATAGTACACATTAGAAGGGCTTCTTCTTCTAAAGAGTAAGCTTATAAATAAAGTGGATTTGGAATTTCCGATAAAAATGTAGTAAACTCAATAGTTTACTAAATTTTCATATCTATATAGCTAATTTCCGTTATCTTTTTCATACATTTTTGCAAGGTTTGCTCGAATTATATATTATCATAGATATTATATTATACTTATGTCATTTATGTTTATATTTAAGCACACTTTGATATTATTTATCGATATAGGACAGTCCTTAAGTCAAAATTTTAAGTTGATTATCTTTCTGAACAGATTCTAGAGGTTTTTGTGAATGCCTACCTGCCACTATCAAGTAAAAAATCTTTCGCCAAGCACGTAACGGTGTGTTACGGCAGCTGTCCTTGAGTCAGTAATTATAGGTTAGCTTGAACAACACAACATCTTCGACCACATCCAGTGAGATAGTGGTCAAAACAAGCATATCTGCTATAAAAAATATATTTAAAAAAAAAAACATTTATAAACAGAACGAGCTCCAAAATACGGATATCCACTACTAATTTTATCATTAATATTTAAAAAGAATAATCGAATTTTAAAATGCAACAAATTCAATGTACATGACGCAAACACGGCAACACTTTTAAAAACGAAAAAACTTTATTTCAAAATAAAAATACGTAGGTACTTGTTTACGACACGACGAAAAACGAATAAAAAATTCAGGAGACAGTGTGTGTGAGAGAGAGGGACTGCGGAAAAAAGGGATGGGTGTATTCATTTGGTAACTGTCAGGGTCCGAGGTCTATTATTTATGGGGTGCCAAGTTCGGGTAGTAACTTCTATTTTATCTGTGGCAAGGTGAGGTTTTGTTCGGAACTTTGGCAAAGTGTTTTAGGGTTTATTTTGGGAATGTGGGTGAGTGTTGGGGTTAAAGAATATAGACTTTCTTTTGTTTGTAATTAATGCGAAAAAAAAAGTGTTTTATTAGGTATATACCTATCTCACCTTACAGATATTATCAAGAAATCGCTTCCGATTTTCTAATCATATAATAGGAAAGAAACTAAAAATTTTAGTTTTTGTCGCGCTTGTAGCTAGATTTCACATGATCATGTTATTTGCAAGCTTAAATTAATATTGTTCGTATTATCTTGATTTCAAGATATGATGTCATACATTACCTAAGGGTAATTTATGAAATAATTCTTGAATTCTATTCAACAAGATATAAAAACGTATAATATATAATATATCGATAAAAATATCACGCGAAATTTTGAGTCTGTTCAGAAAGAGAGAGAACTTGAGATTTGACTCTGAGATTACAAATGTTATACATTAGGTAACAATAATTTTAAATAATAATGAAATTTAATTTAGTACCTACAACAGTGTTACAAATTAGCAATACAGATGAAAATATTAAGTCAAATTTCTAAAAAAAAGTCCATAATACAACGACGGATTTTTTTTTATTACAAGCAAATTCGAACCCGCGACCATCCGTCCCTGTAATCGGGAAATAGTCTTCCAACTGAGCTATCGTAGTGAGTCTTTGCACTTTTTTTTTTTATGTTATTTTGACGGAACAAGCCCGAGGCCCACCTGATGTTAAGTAGACTAACCTCTGCCTATAACAGACGCATTTCGTCAACGACGAATTGCACTGTGCCCGTCACACTGAGACGTCCAGTTGTTAGGTCTCATTAGCCTGTATTTTTTCTGGCTCTCAAGGACTGCTGCCGGAACACACCGTTAGGTGCTTGGCGACAGATTTTCTACTTGAGGGTGGTCGCTAGCCAGGCGGGCATTCGCAAAATGCCCTTCCACCATGCGGTGAAGCTCAACCCCGCGGCGGGATTCGAACCATGGACCTGCTGCGTGGCAGTCTATAGCCAATGCCACTGAGCCATCACTGCTTCAGAATCTTTAATCAAAATACTTTATCCTTTCCTTCCCTTCGTTTAACTGTCTTAAAAAGTGACGGAGCGACATCTGCAGCCAAACTAAATTGAACTATAAAAAAGATTTTTTCCATTAAATATAGACTTGTTTACGATGACGCAACCTTATAATTCTGACAAGGTATTTTTGCATTCACGCCTAGCTACCATTCACAAGAGAATGTGAGTGAATTTATCCTGAAGAAAATGACCTAAAAGTCTTAACATATCCTAAACGTAAGATGTGTTCAAAACAGCGAAGTCCAACTTGCAATTTGTCGAAATCTCAACGTAACTCCATCCTACCTTGACGATTATTTGTCGACTTTTACAAACACTTGCGAAATCAACGCGGCACCGCCACTAAATGGCGGCCGAAGCGCGGAAGTGTGGCTTGCGTAGGAGTAGATCGACGAATGCGGGTGGAAGAAAGAGATAGAATTATAGGCAACCTTGCGTTAGAGCAGGCAGTTTCGCTAGAGTTCCGCTTCTCGTACAACGGACAAGACATTGCGAAATTACTGCGGTTCCGCTTTTATAGTTTCGCAGCGGAGATGTGCTACGGGCATTAGGGTTGCGTACCCTAAAGGAAAAACGGAGTGCTATTAAGAGCATAACCGAGGCCGTAGCAAAATGAGCTTGTGCAATCAAATATTTTTTTCGAAAAAAATGTATCATATCAAATCAAAGTTCGTTTATTGCCACTCAAAAAATATACGGAAAGACTAAAAAAATTACAACCAATAGACAAGAAAGAAACTACTTAAAAATATTTCTTAACTAATACAGAAGGGAAAAAAATCACGATTCGATAAAATCATATTCTTTCATTCTTTATTGGAAGAATTTTCTAATTAAATTAATTGACTAATGACTCTACTCTCTTTCTGTCTTTCCTCCATCTGTATGTTAAGGCTCTCTAGCTCGTAAACACAATCAGCAACAATCCTGAAATTTAGATATTTCTCGGTCATATCGACTTTCTTCTACGGCACTAATCATGTACCACACTCAAGATCCTGAAAAATACTTTCAGTAGAAGCCGAAGCAATTGTAAATCGTGATATTGGTGCTTAGTAAATTGTTTACGTTCTAATACCAGGGTTTTTCAATCATAAAGCAAAATTAATTTACAATTAAATGCAAAACAAATGTCTTATTGTTTAACTTTTTGGGAGGACAAGGATTTTGTTTGCCTCTCTTGAAAACACACATCCACCGGACTTTGGCCCGGCCCTATTACAGACCGCTACTAAAAGAGAAGTTACCAACGGGATTGTTTTACTTTATCAAGTTACAGGAAGTATAGCGGGCGTTTTCAAAAAAACATCACCTGTGAAACCTTCCATACCTACGTATACGACAAGTATTTCGAAAGTCGACCTACCTATTGCTATCGATTCAATAGCAATGCACCGTTGAAAACATCCAATTACAGGCCAGCTCACAATCGGCGTGAAGCGTTCGTTAGCGGGGCGTGTAACGGCGTGTTTGTGTTTCGTGCAAGTAGCGGGTTTGTGGTGTTGGATGTAAGAGATCGCGGGTAAAAACTTGGCACAGACTTCTCCCCTCACGAAGGCACGCTTCATACAACTGCCTACCCAAGTATTCGTATTATTTAAATACGTTAACTAACATTAATAGTTGTACTACTATTAATTGTTTTACTGTATGTACCATCAACATTTGCAAACGAAGTCTACCGGTACAAATGCGCCTCAATTATTCATGTGAAGGAGTCACCTTTCTGATTGAACACAGAACAGTTATGTAAAGACTGTTTTTTAATTATATGTAGTAGAATAGATAATTCAACTGCTAGATGCTAAGAGTCACACCTATTCCATACAGTAAGCGTTCCCGTTCCGCTTGACAGTGCATTGCGCTTGTTCTGCACATCCGTTCGTACATACCGTTTTCCTAGTAATTTCACTTACTACTGTGTTCTTCAAGCTTAGACACAGCAGTGTTCCACACTACAGTAGCGTTGAGGCTGAATATCTCACATTGCGGTTGTACACACTACTGCGGCACTAGCAAGAGTGCTATTGAGTTCTACCACTTGGTCATACATTCCCGGCTAAGAATTCAATTAACTGGAGTGCAATAGTGCTTGAAGGTTCAGAAGGGTAGATACATTATTACAACAGGTTAACTTTTAAAAAAAGAACTTCTTTTAGTCTCATTAGTCAAATATGAGTTTTTAACTGTCACGGTCATTAACACTATAATTATTATAACAAACGGGATATTTACCTTGTGTGTTTTTTATTAGTTTTGAGCTCTCGATATTTCGGCACTGTTGCAAGCGCCATGATCACGAATATCGAGAGCTCAAAACTAATCAAAAACACGGTAAATATCCCGTTTGTTATAATAATTATAGTACTCAAATAGTTTCTTAATGTTATGATATTTAAAAAAAACAAAGCTTATTATCGTACCTATATACCCGAAAAGGTGGATTAGCTAAACAACAACATTTCAGCAGATTTAGTGTGGTCACATGCGATAATAAGTCAGCCAATCGCAATATATTGGTCTTCGAATTTCTAATAAACAGAAGCCCTACAATAATTAAATCCGTCTTGGTAGTACTCACCATCTCCAACTTCCAAGCGGCTATTTATTTATTGTTATTGTAGAAAACAAAAACACGGAAGTTTAGCAAGAATAAACGGCGAAAAAAGTACAGAGAAACATATAAGAAAATAATCTACAAAAGCAACATTGGCTTAAAAAGATAGCAAAAGATCTTTCAGTTCAACGCGCTTACTTAGAAGCGTCAAAATCAAGAAAGAAGATACCCTGTTGGTCATACCATAAACAGGGGTTTGGATAAAAACTTTCAAATGCATAGGATCTTTTAACAGTTTTCGCTATTTATATTGGAGAGGAAAACATATTTTGGGTTGCATAAGTGACTGGATATGCCATTGTAGACTTAACAGGCATTATAATAACTTAATGATGACATATCAATTATTATATTTGTCAAAACAATTACAAAACGCAGGGAATGCGCCCTGCTCTTGATTCCCCCACTCAATACCTCACTTCTTAATTGTTTCCCCCCAGAGTGAGGGCCACCGTCTCCCCAGTCCCCACCGTGGTCTTATTACCCACCACTTTATTATATAACTTCAGTAAAGTTAAATGTGTTTTTAGCGTTTGTATTCTCTTTGCAGGCAATCAAACAACTTTGATATAACATTAACGGGTTTATCCACATGATGCCGAATAGTTATGAACTGAATTTTAAATTTAAGAATCATTTAGCAACTATAATAATCGAAGGTTCTAGAGAATCTTATTCAGATCGATAAGAATCTTTTCCATTTATGTGAGACTTTGCTACGTACCTTTTGTTCGCGCCATCTTCACGACCTACCTCAAACATTACCTACATTTAAAACACGCTCCATCTGTGCGCCTCTCATTCGATCGTTCATTCTGATAGACCACAGTAATTTTGTGACTCATTCAATTTTCGTTTTCATTCTTTTTCGTACAACGCAACTAATGAATCACCTAATTTGTAAATTAATAAAATAAAGCAGATTTCAACCATTTCTGTGTTTATCTTGTTCTTACCGAACACTTTTTTCCTGCAAAATAAACTGACCTCATCGTTTATAACTTGTACTCCAACCCAAGCAAGTGTAAATGCATAAAGCAAACTTTAACTCACGGTAGCGTCCGTAACCGTTGCCGCTTGCCACTGACCATCGTGTTTTCTCATAGAGAATGCTCTGCTAGTGTGAATTAAAGGTCTCTGCCCACTACAACGTGCCTTACCATTACCGTACAGTATTGGCACTTGCCAAAATTTTATTATGAAATAAAATATAGAATGAAACTTTTTTATTTTCGCCTCTTACGACACTCGCGGGAAGAAATGGGGAGGTGAGTTGGAGCACACTTTGAAAGTGATAAAATAAATTTGGATGAATAACAAACATTTTGTGTATTATTGATCTTTTTCTGGTACTTTCTTGATGGAGTATTCAAGTATTTCACATTATTTTAATTCCGATATTTCTAAAATTGTTCAGTGATCTTTTGTCAAAAGTTCACATTTGAAAAAGTTTAACAATAGACCTGGGGCCCGATTCTCTTAGCTATTGAACAGCGTTAACGCAACTTAATTGCATGAAAATTGTAGCTTTTGACAGTATCCGTAGTCTGACCGCTATTCAAGTTCGATCGCAAGCCAGTGGCTTGCTATCTATAGTATTTGACACATTAAGTATGCCTAAGCTATTTTGTTGCGATTGTGTTGCTGCAGTGGCATACAATATTATATAGAAAAATAACTAAATGATTTAAATACATTTATTTAATTTATTGTTTGCAAAAAAACTACTGTATTGATGTTTTGACTGATGCTTGATTGATAGAAGTTTTCATTACATTTGTGGCAACATTTGCAAGCCATAGCAAAGCCATACGATAGCGATGCGATTGCTATACAACTGCGATTAGGAGCTAGAATTAGCAGACTACCGAATTTGACGTTAACAGCAGTTCGATCGCAGAAGCATCGCAGTAGTGAGGCGTTTGGTCAATAGCTAAGAGAATTGGGGCCCAGGAAGACGAAAATTGTCTATAAGTACTCGCAAGTCTACGATACAGCGTCGGCATCGTCTCCTAAGGTTTTGTGATCCAAACACCAATCAATACTTTTGATTGGAGACGATGAAGTATTGTACTTATGTAAGTTGGCAAGGCTAAAGATTTGGCGAAAGAGGTTGGACCCTGAGGATCACCCTGTTCACATAGATAGACATCACATAGATAAAATAGCGGTGCCAGGTTTTAGATTAGCAAAGACAAATAAAAGGTCCTTCTTAGGTAATTGTGTGCGGTTTTATAATAAAGTTCCCAAACATATTACAACGCTCACAGAAGGGGAATTCAAGTTGCATGTGAAATACATATTGATTAAGAAATCCTACTACACAGTTTCTGATTACATAAACGACAAAAATGCCTGGACAATTCCGCCTCCGCCAAGCTATTGCCTGTCACCTACATAATTTAAACAAATATTGTAATAACTCTATTATATAATAAGTATGTAACACATTGTTAAAAGATGTTTAAAAGAATGGCCCCGAGTTTCTTGCCCGTTCTTCTCGCAGTGGCTCTATACAATTTATTTGCTGAACGTGGCAGTTCAATGTAGAATATTTCGATACTAAAATTTGTAATTAACCTTCATAAGAGCGTCGTAGACGCCTAAATTGAATAAATGATTTTGACTTTGACTTTGACTTTGACACATTCCTACTGAAAGTAAATCTATACTAATATTATAAAGAGGAAAGATTTGTATTTTTGTATGTAATTAATGAACTTAAAAACGAGAGTAGTTAGTGATTCGACGATTCTGGCTCATCCAAAAAAGTTCTAACTCACACCCCTAAAGTAGAGTCATGGCAAAGTCGCCAACTAAAAAAAAAAAAAAGTTTTGTGTCTTTTTAGGGGTTTTCGGGGGCGCCTGATCGATTGCTGCTATCCGTTTTTTGATATCTCTTCAGGTTCGCGAGTTAGGTTTTTTAACTGTAACGCTTTAACTGTATCTGTAGATAATTAGCTAATTAATGACCCTGCGATTCAACTCCAGCTCACTCTGCATTGTTCATGTTACGTGTTGATAAGACTCATTAACGATAGGCTCATTAACGATTACGGGAAGTGGCTCAATAACAACAACAACTTTCTTTACATAAGCTTTATTTAAAATGATATCGAAACATATCGTGTAATAATATATCATTCATGATTGTATCATTTCTTTCAAACAAACTGGTAAAATCTAACATGCTTCTGTCCTGGAACTTGTAGAACAAATACACCAAACAGTACTCGCCACATAGTGAAGTCCAATCATTTTGGATTCGCCTGTCATTGAAATCCCCCATCCTACAATAACCTAATTCGCCCTGCTCCACCTCCTAGAAACCAAACAATGACCACCAGGCCTACTACTCACGACGATGTTTTGAAACATTCTAAAGCTGGTGATAAACGACGCGGGCTAGCGCGAGTCGGACGACAGACGACGCATCGTCCGCCATACCATTGTTGCTAATTACCAACTTCGACAGCGGGTGTTCAAACAAAACACATTTCTGACTCACACAGCTTTATTTTCTTTAAAATACGTACAGAATAATTTGTATAAAAATATATCATTATTCACCTAATTGCTACCAAATAATCTTATAAAGTCCCTCATCGTATTTCCATAGAACTTGTAATACAGATATGTTACACAATATTCCCCACAAACTGATGTAAAATCATGTTGTAATCTATACCTATTGAAATCCCATTGCTTTGAATTCCTATTCAAGAAATCTTTATGATAACCTGTAGGTGGTCGACCATATGAATCAAAATACTGGCCAAAGCCATTTCTATCTATATGGACAGCTACCCAGTGTGATCCTGGTCGACTATCGGGGTCCAAATTGCTTGTTAGGTACACTGGAACTTTCACATGTAATGGTAGCCTGTTTGCTGCATAAACGTTCTTTTGTAAAGTAGGATGTATGGTGTGTAAATATTTTTGAATCTCTATTGTGTTCATATTCAATCTTTATCGTAAGCTGTGTTAAGTTCAATCTTCGAGACAAGAATGTGGAACTAAATAAACTGGACTTCTTTATAAAGTGTGGGAAAATAAAAAGACTTAATATTATGTTCATGTTTTTTATTTTATTATTATCACTTATTCTATACAACAAGTACATCTAACTACTATAATCTACGGTAACATTACGATTCTTATCTATTTCTGTAACATTATCAAATTCTGCATAAACTATACAATTTATAGACTGAATAAGAGTTGACTCAAACCTAACTTCTAATCTAACACTACCATGTTTTATCAGATTCCAATGAGTGTTTGAATTTGAGCTGAGATCAGCTGTTAGATCAAACGCTAACAAACAGTACCCTTTTGCATATTGCTCCCCAGATATTCCATTACCTTCGTTCAGAAAATGAATACCTGTTCCTGAAAATAGTGTATGATAGGCTGCAGTAAAAATATTGCTCTCAAACGATGGTTGCAAAGCTTTTGAAGGTATTTGCTAACCGTCAATGTATAAACAAAATGTATTCAAATCATAGTTTTCAAAATTGAATGGATTTTTAGTCAGACTCCCATTAAACGCTGCATTATTTACAAATCCAATTATGCATCTTTTAGGAACTTGTCCTAGAAAAATATTGTCAAGAGTCTTGCCCTGAACCCCTGAAGGTATGGTTAAAACTTTGACTTCAGCTCGAGTTATAGGATATTTAGCTGTTGTAGAGGCTAAAACTTTTTGATGTGCTAGTAATACAGTTGGATTGATTCGTGCTCTACGAACTATAAGGGTTGCATCTGTAATGCATACCTTAAATTTTAGGTCAGCTGAAGAAGCCATAAGATTAAAGTTTTCCCTGGAACGAACTAATTTGACACTCATTTCTACACCGTTAATCAAAATCTTTTCCTGATTAAATATATCTGGTTTTTATTGTCCACTGTATCATTTCCACTATTATTCAGATTAGAATCTGATACTTCAATATTTGAAACTAATGGTAATTTAATTGGTCGACGACCTTCTTCAATAAAATGTAAGTATCGTTGCAAAGTTTGCAGGTATAGAATACACTTTTTTCTATCTTCCGTATTACTTTTCAAAATGTTTACCATTTCAGTGTCTAATCGTGACATGGGATTATCAACCGTATTATGTTGATTAATTTTTTCAATTACACTTGGATCTATGAGTAACATTTTCTTAGCATGTTCCATTTTTTTCAAACAAGAGAACCAACTAATCCACTCAGAATTGAACCCAATGTTATGGGTAAAAAAGATCCTCCTTTTTGAACTATTATGTGCTTACGAACTTTGTTTGTACTTTTACGTACCAGTTTGCGAAGTAAATCTTTATACTTTTTCAACTTTTTCTTAGTCGTTTCCTCTAGAGGTATTATTCCCTTTAAAACGTTATGAATGCATTCACAAATGCAATTAATTTCTTCTTCATCACACAATTTTAAAAGTGCTTTTCGATATTTTGTTTAAGTGTATGGAGTGCACTAAGTAAATCTTTATGTGTCTTTAGGGACCGATGCATTATTTATGAATGACAGATATTTGTTGATTCTTCGCATATTTAAATAGTTTGGTTGGCACATAAACGGTACAATATCCATCTGATGGAAATATTTTTGTTTTGAAACGGCACATATCACAAGTATCTTGCTTTAAATCTATCATCAAATATTCATGAGCATCTTTAGTTGCATCTTTATATGACTCTTCCATAAATTTTGTATTTTGAGGTGATACTTGTCGTGCTAAATATCGTATTTGGGTTTTATCTCGAGGATTTTTGAAATAGATGATATAACTAGAGTTTAAAGATATGTCTCTTTGACCTTTACCTTGATGAAATAAGTTTTGTGTTATATAAAAAACACTCAAGTTTCTATGATGGCTGCCTTTCGTAAATATATCGACAATGCGTCCATCTGATTCCCTCATGAGATCATCAATTATCAAAAGTTGAGCCTCCTTTCCATCAAATATACTGAGATCTGGTATTCCTTGAAATAACTTACATTTTTGAGACTATACAATGGCTGCATTTCATCAAAACACCAAGTTATTTGAACGAAATCAGCACTACAAATTTCTTTGACATACTTTATAAAGTTTGTAACAAAATTAAATTTCCCACATCCGCTTGGACCAGCCACAATTGCAGTAAACGGATGACTAAAATGAAACATTGTAATTTAAGTGTTGATTGTAAGGGGTTTGTGAAAATAATGAGGCAACATGGTTGAATATAAAGTATTTATATATATATATATATTTTTTTTTTAAATAGAACAAACAAAATACTTACCTAATAGCTAGTATGAAACATACAATTATTATGTTAAACTTTACATGGTAAAGTACAATAAGACAAACTTATATTTACATTACATTCACTATACATAAACTAGCCTAAAAAAAATTAACTAGACTTTACAATTCAATTAACTGATATTTTACTATTCATAATACAGATTTACTAAAATTACAATCTTACACAGTAAAATTTACAACATTGATAGTTTATTTTATTCTATAATGACCCCAAGCTAAAAATGTGACAAATGTGACGTTTGGTATCATTATAATTAAGACAAACATATTTTGTTTACTTGTTGAGTAAATATTCTATGCTTCAATGATTTGAAAAGAATCATAGTACTATATTGAATATTTTTGTTGAATAGACATGATTTGTAATTTTCGATTTTCAAATTTTTTGTAACACATTTCTTTACACCTTTTGCTTTTGCAATAAATTTACTATCAACATCTAACGCATACATTTTAGATCTTAACCCGATGAATTCTCGAAATATTTTTCCATTATTTTCATCTTTGAAAAACCCTAACTTTTTTTTATTTATTCTTGGATAGCCAAATATGTTGTCTTCTGGGTAATCTGATGTATCAAACTTAGAAGACAAATCTGGTTTAATATCCACATAAAAAATATTGGTAAAAACGTGATATATCAAACTATCAGTATCAGTATATAGTAATTTTATGTTATTGTAAAACTTTTTAAGCATATAGTTATAATGAAAGTCATACATTAAAGTTTTTGAAATATCCAGAATGCAAAAACCTAAGTATATTGGCTTATTATGAAACAGTTTCGTTTTTCGTAACTGAACCGCAACTAAATTCTCTCCAAATATTGCTGAATTTTGAAATTTATTTTTCGCAACTAAGTCTTGTATACCAAGTACTTTACCACGATTTTCCCAGTGTGTTAATAGTTTAACATTCACCCTCTTCTCAATATTTTCCATTGTCTTTCCAAAAACAGAATTATTCATCAATTTGTAAATATCTTTTTCAAAATCAGATTTCGCAGATGTTCGTAAAGTTGTGTTTAAATCAATGTAAGCTTTTAACCAAGGACGTTGTTTGAATTTTAAAATTCTATGAACCTTTGTTAATTTCATACCCATTTCAATGCATTGCTTCAAATTTCTATAGTGGATTTTATACTTAGTTTTATTATTTAGGTTAGGGACTAACTTTTTTTCTTTAGAATTTCCAATTTTGATGTTTTCAGGACAAAGAGGCAAATCTGAATGCAAATCATGCAGTTCAACGGGGTACACCAAATCAACTTCTAATATAAAACCATATTCAGATTTTTCTGATACATTGTAATTTGTATCAACGTTTACCCATTCAAAACTACCAACTGGAAGATATTGAGACATAGCCCAACCATAAAGATTATTAGCATCGAAATAAGTCAAGTATGATTTTTGCTTATCCCTATCGTAATCTTCCATGTACTCATTATTAGCTTTTGCATAACGATTACTACATTGTGACACACCTCCTCGAATACCAGCCTTAATAAAAGCTACTTTTTCATAATCAGTCAAAATAAGGTGAATTGTTGTACATGTCATGTTCTAGTTAGTAGAAGGTACTTTGCGAATCATTTAAAAAGCAACCTCCATAAAAGTAAACTTGAAAAATTACACAAGTCCTTAAAAAATGTATCTGTTGTTGAATCAGCTTTTGGTCAAAGAATAATTTCTTATAGGATTCATAGAAAAAAAGATCAACCTACAAATAGTTTTGAAACACCTGAATTATTTTTAAATTCTATTAAAAATGAAATTTTGTTTTTAATTGATGAGTCTATCCAACAGCATACAGTTTTCAAAGTGAACTTTGTTCTGCATGCTGATTTTATACAACAAACGAAAGAAGACTCATTTCAAACATTTGATTTTCAAACATATAATTACATTGTTTTTCGTGGGGATGATTTAAAAATTCAATTTTCATCTTTATGTAACACGTTGACTGATAAAATCTGCTCTTTTGAGAAAAAAGACAAAGGCTGGAGTCTTAGGGATCTAAAAGCATTAGATATGAATATTAATAAATTTAATCCTCTACGTGGTACTTCATATATTGAGTTACCGAAGGATATTAGGACTAAAAATGTTATAATTAATGTAAAAAATGCAGACAATTTATGTTTTAAATGGGCATTGCTTTCAGCTTTGTACCCCGTAACCAAAATTGGAAATTCTAAAGAAAAAAAGTTAGTCCCTAACCTAAATAATAAAACTAAGTATAAAATCCACTATAGAAATTTGAAGCAATGCATTGAAATGGGTATGAAATTAACAAAGGTTCATAGAATTTTAAAATTCAAACAACGTCCTTGGTTAAAAGCTTACATTGATTTAAACACAACTTTACGAACATCTGCGAAATCTGATTTTGAAAAAGATATTTACAAATTGATGAATAATTCTGTTTTTGGAAAGACAATGGAAAATATTGAGAAGAGGGTGAATGTTAAACTATTAACACACTGGGAAAATCGTGGTAAAGTACTTGGTATACAAGACTTAGTTGCGAAAAATAAATTTCAAAATTCAGCAATATTTGGAGAGAATTTAGTTGCGGTTCAGTTACGAAAAACGAAACTGTTTCATAATAAGCCAATATACTTAGGATTTTGCATTCTGGATATTTCAAAAACTTTAATGTATGACTTTCATTATAACTATATGCTTAAAAAGTTTTACAATAACATAAAATTACTATATACTGATACTGATAGTTTGATATATCACGTTTTTACCAATATTTTTTATGTGGATATTAAACCAGATTTGTCTTCTAAGTTTGATACATCAGATTACCCAGAAGACAACATATTTGGCTATCCAAGAATAAATAAAAAAAAGTAAGGGGTTTTTCAAAGATGAAAATAATGGAAAAATATTTCGAGAATTCGTCGGGTTAAGATCTAAAATGTATGCGTTAGATGTTGATAGTAAATTTATTGCAAAACCAAAAGGTGTAAAGAAATGTGTTACAAAAAATTTGAAAATCGAAAATTACAAATCATGTCTATTCAACAAAAATATTCAATATAGTACTATGATTCTTTTCAAATCATTGAAGCATAGAATATTTACTCAACAAGTAAACAAAATATGTTTGTCTTAATTATAATGATACCAAACGTCACATTTGTCACATTTTTAGCTTGGGGTCATTATAGAATAAAATAAACTATCAATGTTGTAAATTTTACTGTGTAAGATTGTAATTTTAGTAAATCTGTATTATGAATAGTAAAATATCAGTTAATTGAATTGTAAAGTCTAGTTAATTTTTTTTAGGCTAGTTTATGTATAGTGAATGTAATGTAAATATAAGTTTGTCTTATTGTACTTTACCATGTAAAGTTTAACATAATAATTGTATGTTTCATACTAGCTATTAGGTAAGTATTTGTTTGTTCTATTTAAAAAAAAAAATATATATATATATAAATACTTTATATTCAACCATGTTGCCTCATTATTTTCACAAACCCCTTACAATCAACACTTAAATTACAATGTTTCATTTTAGTCATCCGTTTACTGCAATTGTGGCTGGTCCAAGCGGATGTGGGAAATTTAATTTTGTTACAAACTTTATAAAGTATGTCAAAGAAATTTGTAGTGCTGATTTCGTTCAAATAACTTGGTGTTTTGATGAAATGCAGCCATTGTATAGTCTCAAAAATGTAAGTTATTTCAAGGAATACCAGATCTCAGTATATTTGATGGAAAGGAGGCTCAACTTTTGATAATTGATGATCTCATGAGGGAATCAGATGGACGCATTGTCGATATATTTACGAAAGGCAGCCATCATAGAAACTTGAGTGTTTTTTATATAACACAAAACTTATTTCATCAAGGTAAAGGTCAAAGAGACATATCTTTAAACTCTAGTTATATCATCTATTTCAAAAATCCTCGAGATAAAACCCAAATACGATATTTAGCACGACAAGTATCACCTCAAAATACAAAATTTATGGAAGAGTCATATAAAGATGCAACTAAAGATGCTCATGAATATTTGATGATAGATTTAAAGCAAGATACTTGTGATATGTGCCGTTTCAAAACAAAAATATTTCCATCAGATGGATATTGTACCGTTTATGTGCCAACCAAACTATTTAAATATGCGAAGAATCAACAAATATCTGTCATTCATAAATAATGCATCGGTCCCTAAAGACACATAAAGATTTACTTAGTGCACTCCATACACTTAAACAAAATATCGAAAAGCACTTTTAAAATTGTGTGATGAAGAAGAAATTAATTGCATTTGTGAATGCATTCATAACGTTTTAAAGGGAATAATACCTCTAGAGGAAACGACTAAGAAAAAGTTGAAAAAGTATAAAGATTTACTTCGCAAACTGGTACGTAAAAGTACAAACAAAGTTCGTAAGCACATAATAGTTCAAAAAGGAGGATCTTTTTTACCCATAACATTGGGTTCAATTCTGAGTGGATTAGTTGGTTCTCTTGTTTGAAAAAAATGGAACATGCTAAGAAAATGTTACTCATAGATCCAAGTGTAATTGAAAAAATTAATCAACATAATACGGTTGATAATCCCATGTCACGATTAGACACTGAAATGGTAAACATTTTGAAAAGTAATACGGAAGATAGAAAAAAGTGTATTCTATACCTGCAAACTTTGCAACGATACTTACATTTTATTGAAGAAGGTCGTCGACCAATTAAATTACCATTAGTTTCAAATATTGAAGTATCAGATTCTAATCTGAATAATAGTGGAAATGATACAGTGGACAATAAAAACCAGATATATTTAATCAGGAAAAGTTTTTGATTAACGGTGTAGAAATGAGTGTCAAATTAGTTCGTTCCAGGGAAAACTTTAATCTTATGGCTTCTTCAGCTGACCTAAAATTTAAGGTATGCATTACAGATGCAACCCTTATAGTTCGTAGAGCACGAATCAATCCAACTGTATTACTAGCACATCAAAAAGTTTTAGCCTCTACAACAGCTAAATATCCTATAACTCGAGCTGAAGTCAAAGTTTTAACCATACCTTCAGGGGTTCAGGGCAAGACTCTTGACAATATTTTTCTAGGACAAGTTCCTAAAAGATGCATAATTGGATTTGTAAATAATGCAGCGTTTAATGGGAGTCTGACTAAAAATCCTTTCAATTTTGAAAACTATGATTTGAATACATTTTGTTTATACATTGACGGTCAGCAAATACCTTCAAAAGCTTTGCAACCATCGTTTGAGAGCAATATTTTTACTGCAGCCTATCATACACTATTTTCAGGAACAGGTATTCATTTTCTTAACGAAGGTAATGGAATATCTGGGGAGCAATATGCAAAAGGGTACTGTTTGTTAGCGTTTGATCTAACAGCTGATCTCAGCTCAAATTCAAACACTCATTGGAATCTGATAAAACATGGTAGTGTTAGATTAGAAGTTAGGTTTGAGTCAACTCTTATTCAGTCTATAAATTGTATAGTTTATGCAGAATTTGATAATGTTACAGAAATAGATAAGAATCGTAATGTTACCGTAGATTATAGTAGTTAGATGTACTTGTTGTATAGAATAAGTGATAATAATAAAATAAAAAACATGAACATAATATTAAGTCTTTTTATTTTCCCACACTTTATAAAGAAGTCCAGTTTATTTAGTTCCACATTCTTGTCTCGAAGATTGAACTTAACACAGCTTACGATAAAGATTGAATATGAACACAATAGAGATTCAAAAATATTTACACACCATACATCCTACTTTACAAAAGAACGTTTATGCAGCAAACAGGCTACCATTACATGTGAAAGTTCCAGTGTACCTAACAAGCAATTTGGACCCCGATAGTCGACCAGGATCACACTGGGTAGCTGTCCATATAGATAGAAATGGCTTTGGCCAGTATTTTGATTCATATGGTCGACCACCTACAGGTTATCATAAAGATTTCTTGAATAGGAATTCAAAGCAATGGGATTTCAATAGGTATAGATTACAACATGATTTTACATCAGTTTGTGGGGAATATTGTGTAACATATCTGTATTACAAGTTCTATGGAAATACGATGAGGGACTTTATAAGATTATTTGGTAGCAATTAGGTGAATAATGATATATTTTTATACAAATTATTCTGTACGTATTTTAAAGAAAATAAAGCTGTGTGAGTCAGAAATGTGTTTTGTTTGAACACCCGCTGTCGAAGTTGGTAATTAGCAACAATGGTATGGCGGACGATGCGTCGTCTGTCGTCCGACTCGCGCTAGCCCGCGTCGTTTATCACCAGCTTTAGAATGTTTCAAAACATCGTCGTGAGTAGTAGGCCTGGTGGTCATTGTTTGGTTTCTAGGAGGTGGAGCAGGGCGAATTAGGTTATTGTAGGATGGGGGATTTCAATGACAGGCGAATCCAAAATGATTGGACTTCACTATGTGGCGAGTACTGTTTGGTGTATTTGTTCTACAAGTTCCAGGACAGAAGCATGTTAGATTTTACCAGTTTGTTTGAAAGAAATGATACAATCATGAATGATATATTATTACACGATATGTTTCGATATCATTTTAAATAAAGCTTATGTAAAGAAAGTTGTTGTTGTTATTGAGCCACTTCCCGTAATCGTTAATGAGCCTATCGTTAATGAGTCTTATCAACACGTAACATGAACAATGCAGAGTGAGCTGGAGTTGAATCGCAGGGTCATTAATTAGCTAATTATCTACAGATACAGTTAAAGCGTTACAGTTAAAAAACCTAACTCGCGAACCTGAAGAGATATCAAAAAACGGATAGCAGCAATCGATCAGGCGCCCCCGAAAACCCCTAAAAAGACACAAAACTTTTTTTTTTTTTTTTTTTTTAGTTGGCGACTTTGCCATGACTCGACTTTAGGGGTGTGAGTTAGAACTTTTTTGGATGAGCCAGAATCGTCGAATCACTAACTACTAACGAGTCCAGCGATTTGGAAAAATCTTTCACCATTAGAATCCTACACTAACCTGATGAATATAGACAATAGAATATTTTTAAAAACTTAGTATGAAAACTTCTATAATGTAACCCAACGTGTGAAAAAAATACCAAAAAAATACCGTTATATCGCGTACGTTACGGAAATTGTTGACAATAGAGCAGAGTGATAAGAGGACACCAATATCTACAAAACAGTCCCCATTATTATATGTCTAACTATTACAGTTATGTGACAATAACTACTTTTTATGTGTTTCAAGTAATGCAAAATTGCGCAGAAATCACATAACAAACACACAAAAAATTATTGAGAACCTCTTCCTTTTTAGAAGTAAGTAGTTTAATTCACATCTTATTCAGCAGTCTGGAAAGCCAAGTGGTTAAGGCATTCGGTGTATAACTCGAGTTTGATTCTGGTTAGAGATATAATTCATGTTCTAAAAATTACAATGGTTGACTTCTCCAAGCTAAACATCTACAAATAACTAGCCCTAAAATCCTTATAGATAAGACCATAATGTTGCTGATGAAATAATAAGTACGTACGTATTCTGTAAGCGTAGACGCTATAAATATTAATTTGTGGCGCGACGATCGAAACGCGATCGAGTGCGAATGGGAAACGAAACGGTTTATTACGTCGGTTTTATTTGGAGAAGAAAATGATACGCGTAGTTGACTGAAAATATATTTTTATTGTGCAGTAAAGACATTTTGTTATAATCATAATATATATTGTATACTTTGATAGAAAATGCATGATTTAATTGAACGCGCAAAGCGATTTGTATTTAACTATTGTCACAGAATAGAAATGACAAGAAGGATAACTCCGCAAAGCCATTACAATTAAAAGTGACTCTAGATATGAAGCAATAAAGCACATTTCAGCTCGCAAAGAAGTACCTAAGTATGGAGTAATATGTTTATATTAACCTACAAGACCTAATCTCTTTGGCATAGCCACACATAGCTCAGGGCCGCTACTACAATTCAACGAAGTTTCGCATTTGTTATACTTATAGAATGTTTGCTCGACGATAACTTATAAACGCCTAATCTGATCTTAATGAAAATTGGTAGGGCCTGGTTCACTCACGAAGGCACGTCAATTTCACGATAAAATATAGAGTGTATCATATGAAAGGTTGCGTCTCTGGCCGCGTACTTCATCTAAATAGCTTAAAAGTACTGTTTAATACAATATTTCTACACCAGACAGCAAAAACCTACTTTTGCATAAATTTTATCATAGATTTTTATTTTTTTTGTGTTGACTTTGTTTCTTTCTATAGTGTATGTAATTTTTGTGTTTAGTAAATAGCGGCCGCTGGTAGTGGTCCGTTCTATGTTGGTTTCAGCTAAATAGGTTCAATAGTCGCAAAGTTATTTACATTTTATTGCCAATTAATTAAACTATAAACAAATTTCGTGGATTTCGGTTATATAAATTTCATTTAAAAAGAAAAAACTTTGGTTTCACGCATCATTACACGAGGGCCGCGCGTTTTACATTGGTTTGAGCGCAATCGGAGCAATAGTAATTTTAATATTGATAAATCTTTGAAATTTGCCTAAAATGAATTGCTCTTAGTGAAATGGCCGCCAATTGTACAATCATTTGTGTATGTGTTTGTATAATATATCAGAATTGTTAAAATTGGTGTTCAATAATGAATTTTTGTATTGTATTGTAATTTTCAATATTTTGTGGTGAGATACTTAATCATGTTCATAAGTCACCAAGATACCAAGATAAATGTTATTTTAGTGCCGCGAATACATATTAAACATAATTTCAAATTCTAGTAGCATCGACATATTGCTTCAACATAATGAAATATCTGAATAGGTACATAATGTAGTTAGTACGTACATCGTACATAGCTACAAGCAGCACTGAGCCTCGCTCGATACACATACGCGCACGCGTAAACGCTCTGTCACGGAATAGGGATGTATCGTTGCCAATTTTATCGACAACTTTAATGTTACATAACGGCCTTTCATAAATGATTTTAAGGTTAAGGTTTTTTACTATATCACACGGTCACACTACCTATATTATATATTATGTTAAAGTATGTGTCTGTGAACGTGTTTTGATAAAACATGTAATGTAACATATTATTAGATGAAAATTAAACATTTTGAAATATATGTGCAACACAGATATTTCTTAAGCTCAGTTAGGACAAAGATAACTATGTCATTTTCCGTTTTACAAGAATTATGATTTGAGTACATAATACAGGAAGATACAATAATCAATTCATGGATTCAGGAATGAATCAAAATGAAATAAGGGTGTAATTTAATTTTAGTATGTAATTTCTTAAGGAAGTATTAGATGGCAATCCAATAGACAAGAGTCATATATTGATATTTATCCGACGAAAACTATCGTAATTACTTTTGTATTCTTAATAATATTTCTTTATATAATATTTTTTCGAACTGATATTGAATATATTTGCAACAATTTTATTAAAGAAATGTTTGTTCTTGACGTACGTTTTACTTACTAAAAAGGTCTCCATTTGCTGTCGTGGAAGAGATTAATAAATGAATCAGGTATAAACTAATCCCACTATACAAAAACATGAAAATTCATTGAAGATAATTATAAAAATATAACGAATAGTCCACAATAGGATTCTTAAACATAATGTCAAATCAATGAAATTCAGCACACAGTAGTAATGTTAGATTCTAACTGATAATTCGTAATAAATCAGCGACAATCAAAATTAGATACTATCAATGATACCATCAAATTTAAATAGTTAATAACGTCCATCGCAATACTAATTTAAGGCATAGGTCAATCACAACTTCACTGCCCAAGCAAAAATTAAAATACAAAAAAAATAATTTTAGTTGATGCCTGTTAGAATAAATAAAACATATTTATTGTGTGTATAATAAAAAAATATATAAGGGCATCTTCAAACACAGTCTTTTTAAAATGGAATTTTCTTGTAACTTATTTAAATGGTAAATGGTAGTCTCGTAACCCATATCCACGGATATGATTATTATCATGAAATAAGCGCCCGGTAAATAATGAATTTAATGAAAACTACAAAAAAATAAGCAGTGGGTTTATTTATGATATTTCATGAAATTTTTAAATGTATCGATAATCATCTCTTGAACAGAGGAAACCCTATAAAATCCCGCCCGCCCAACCATCGCCCAATTTCCGGTACGCTGCTCCCAAAGCTTTGTACCTAGTATATAACTCCGTGCTATTGCAGTTATCACTTTATTATACATTTTACTGCTTTTGGATTGCCCATCATCTTCACACCCTTAACCCATCTATGTGGAGTCGGTACATATAAGTTTTTTTAACCAACCAAAAGACGCTACAGGAAAATAATACCAAACAATATGGGTTATGTTATCTTAACTCACCACATAGTATTGCACAATCTTATAATGTGGTATTTATTTGAATTTAAGTGGCGTGTTTACCAATTATTAATGTTGTTTAATAATTTTTGGCACTTTAGGTTATTTAGTGAAAAAGTCTAGAAATAAGATCATAAGCGCGTGATATCTCGTTTTGCGCCAAAACATGTGGAAACCGTGCGATTTTTAAATAATTTAATAATTTGTAACACTTTCCGTTGTCGCAAGGTGATACGTTTTATTCGAGTAAAAATACATGTCTCGTCATGCTATCGGCCTTTGTTTTATAAAAATGCCTGAACAACATCTTCGATCACATTTTTGAAGCGCTCGTAGCGAAGTTTACTTAGCTGTTCTCAACCGATAAGCAAAGTTAAGCAACGTCGCGCGCGGTCATGAATTGGATGGGTGACCGCTAGTGACATTACTACTGAGCGTTTCCGTGCTTCGGAGGGCACGTTAAGCCGTCGGTCCCGGTTGTTGTCTTAGGATGGCAGTCGTTATAGCGTGGTGGTAGGGAATTTTGCGAATGCCGCCAGGCTAGCTGCCACCCTCAAGTAGAAAATCTGTCGCCAAGCACCTAACGGTGTGTTCCGGCAGCTGTCCTTGAGAGCCAGTACTTCTAGGTTAGTCTGAACAACATCTTCGACCACATCATCACTTACCATCAGGTGAGATAGTGGTCAAAGGCTAACCTATCAGGCATAAAAAAATAGAAAACCCACTGGATGTGATTGAGAGAAAAACATGTTTTTTCTCACTATATGGTGTTTAAAATCCATCAGTATTTTATAGAATATAGTATAGAATAGAAAAAAAAATAGGTACAAGAGAGACATTTTTCGCTTTTTCCCATGAATACACCTGACTGTAATTGAACATTTGGCCTAAACCGGCTGCCAATAGCTGAGGGAGGTAGTGGATTCTGTACGTCGTGTACGTAAAGTATGGCCCAAATCTGATGCAAATAGTAATTGCCATTTGTAAAGGCTTGCCTGGCCAACTACCACCCTCAAGTAGAAGGGCTTTTGTAACAGCTTTACAAAATACCATGTTAAGCTCAGGTAACTTGACTGAGAAACTTCCAGTCTGACCAATGCAAGATAAAAAGATATAAAAATTTGTAATTAGCCCCTTTGTAATGTTACAGGCAAGTCTAAAGTACATTTAATACATATTTATACTACTTACTGTACTGTATCAGCCGGATCGTCCACTGCTGAACACAGCCTCCCCTATTAAGGGGGTATTTGCCATAATCCCCACGCTTGGCAGGCGGCTTGGGTATCGCAGTGTAAGATGGCAGTTATTTAGAAGGTGCTGCTGCCCACCTTCCAGCATTTTTCTCTTAGTCGCCTCTTACGACACCCACGGAATGATATGGGGAGGTGCAATACTTACCCGGCACCCCACGGGGAGTATACTACTTATATATTATAAATTCTAATTATGTCTATGTAAACATGATAATTGATTATAATTTTAAAATTAAAATATTTTTACACTTAATACACTCAAATACAATTGTCAGTGTATTTAAGTTCTCACATATCTTAAGAACAAAGATTCAAGCTGCATTGACATATATTCTTTTAATGTGTAGAACGGTTCGTTTTCAAAAAAGTTCTTCAGTTTCAGTTTGAGCAAACTATATTTGAAGGTGCTCAAGCTGTTTGATTATTTATTATATATCAGTAGTTTCGAATAACGACCTTGTTTCTGTAATTTAGCTAATCTGATTTAAGGTACGTTTCGAATAAAAAAAAAATGTTTATAATCAAGTCTCTCTACAAGTTAGATTCAAGCAGCATATTGGATAATAATGTATATGAAGATTTGAAAACTTACCTATTTCAGTACACTTGGCTTGTACTAATTTTCCAAGAACAATATTATGCTTCCCCATATTATGGAACCTTCAGCCTTAAAACCCACCGTTTGCTATTTACATAATGAAGCATATCTAATTTAATTTTACGTCTAAAACTTCTTCGCTTTACCTTTCGCAAATTGAATGGCGTAGGCATCGAAATGTTTGTCTTCCAAACTTATAATCTTCTTGGGTATACAGCAGGAAAATAGGGAGTTAATTAGTTGGATTTAGGTATAGGAAAATTAGGCGGAATTGTCACTACATATTTATATAATTTTTAAGTGTTTTTCTAAATTACTTTATTACTTTCATATTTTCTTAATACCTATAACTTTAAAATAGCATTCGATTCAAATGTCACCAGAAGTAAGTAAAGATGTGGTCAACAACGATGGATAAATTTTTTTTTTCTAAAACAACAGCAGCCTTAAAACACTATCAGGTGCTTCGTAAGCAATTTTCTACCTCCTTTATTTCCATGCAGTGAAGTTCAAATCCATACCATAGACTACCGGTGTCATTGCTTCTAAGTATAAAATATCTTATGAACTACGACATGAATATGACCTCAGAAAAAAAGAGTTACAAAAGTAAATAATTATTAGTCAGAAATCATTTGAGCCGTTTCTAGTAGCAAAAAACACACACACACCCACACATTTTCTTATAAATACTAACATCCACAAAGCAATACCATCTGAATCAAAAGTACCAGGCAATAATAAACAGCGCAGAGGTCCCGCGGGATGGTTAATTCTCTTTGCATGTAACTGTCTGCCATCTACCATCCCGCCCCTAACGAAACGAACCGCAGAATGGAAAACTGTGTTTTGTTAATGCATTTCTTTGGAGGGATGCAAAGGTAGAATGTAGCTACAAAATAAACATCCAAGTGCGAGTCAGACTTGCGCACCGAGCTTCCTTATTGTACACTAGCTGTACCTGCGACTTCGTCCGCGATTACCGTACCTGCAGACTAATTATACACATTTACGCGCTGTTTATCTCATATTAAGCAACGCTGTGGTCTGCGCACAAGGGAAGCACTCAAGCATAGCTCAGAAAGGAGCTTTTTGCTTTCGGTTTGAAAACTCCCGGGTTTTATTTTCCAGAAGACAGTAGTTAAGTAACTCAGAGAGATTCTTCGCGGTTCGCACAATAAATGTTGAAGCAAAGTACTTTGTGTGTTTTTCTTTGGAATTTCGATTTTAAAATGTCATCTTTTTGCCGAGTCGGAGTTTTAAGGTAGGGTTAAGGTTAACCTTTAAAGTTTGAATTAAGAACCGTTAATGTTACAGTAAAAATGTTATAGTGTAAAAAGTTAAAATGATTAATTTTAGACCATGCAGGTTTAACTTTGATTCAGTGTCCACTAATGTTGTAATGGCAACTTCGAACTTTGTTTTATTCAATATCTTTACAATTGATTTAATGTTACATTTAAAAATGTATGGTGTAAAAAGTTTTAATGATAAATCTTAGACCATGCAGGTTTAATTTTACTTAAAAGTGGCCTAAAACGTTCAAATGGCGTTCACACTTTGTTTTTTTCGTGAGCTGTTACTAAAAAGGTTAGTTATACCTACGTATAACATGATCTGCTACAAAAAGGTGGCCCTGTTTAAAAATAACCTTACTATTTTACTTAACAATTTAAATTTCCCCGTTTAATATTCATTATTAACACAATATCACGCACACAATCACCTAATCAAAACAACCAATATAAAAACAAGCTGGATTATTCACGACCCCATACACAGATTAGATGATAGTTTGTACTGCAGTCTAATCGAGCCCCTAATCCGTATTTAATAATAAAACATCTGCCTACCCTCGCAAGGGTACAGATTTAAAAGTCAATTTTGGGGTCTTGGCCCAATATGGACTGTTTAGTTATGGTTTAGTGTTATCGTACTTATCTTTGTTTGTTTTTAACTTGTTCGTAAATAACGCGTAATGTCATAACTTGCAGTAAACTATAATGAGTTTTATACGCAATAAATTGACAAGAAACCTTATTATTATTATTTCTTTGTTTATGGCTTCTGCGGTTTAATGTTACCACAATTCTGCCAATGTCCGTTCATAACAAGAAACCTCCAAATAGTCTTATGTATTTTTTTTTTTTTTTTTTTTTTATTCCTGATAGGTTAGCCTTTGACCACTATCTCACCTGATGGTAAGTGATGATGTGGTCGAAGATGTTGTTCAGGCTAACCTAGAAGTACTGGCTCTCAAGGACAGCTGCCGGAACACACCGTTAGGTGCTTGGCGACAGATTTTCTACTTGAGGGTGGTAGCTAGCCAGGCGGGCATTCGCAAAATGCCCTACCACCATGCTATAACGACTGCCATCCTAAGACGACAACCGGGACCGACGGCTTAACGTGCCCTCCGAAGCACGGAAACGCTCAGTAGTAATGTCACTAGCGGTCACCCATCCAACTCCTGACCGCGCGCGACGTTGCTTAACTTTGCTGATCGGTTAAGAACAGCTAAGTAAACTTCAATCAATGTATGTCACAAGGTAACTTGTCTATGGTTAATTCTTTTTTTTTCAAGTGTTCACGAGCTACGTTCGGAAACCTAAGTATTTTTTTCAGCTTAATCTTTCCTCGTGAAAGTAAATATTCTTTGGTTTAAGAAGTTTTGGCGAGAGTATTTATCACTTAATCTATCATAAATTTTCCGTAGGCTGCCGGGCTAGAATGTCATACCCCCATTTCATCCCGTGGGTGACGTAATAGGCAACTAAGGGAAAAATACCGGAAAGTGGACAGCAGCGCTTTGCGAGGAACTGTTATTTTGTACTGCGATCCCCAAGACACTTAGTCAAGCGTGGGGATTATGGCAAACCCCCACATTAATGGGGGAGGCTGTGTTCAGTAGTGTAAAATCCGGCAAATACAGTAATCTTGGCGCGGGTATTCCAACGTGTAATGTTTATCTTCACTTTGCCATAGAAGAACTTTGTATTTTACATTAACTCCATGGAGGCCAGCTTTTGTTAGCTGCGTGTAAGCACTGTAAGTTGAAGTTAGTATGCAGAATACCATTTCACGATCTTTCCACGAAGAAAACGTAACGCGGCGTTTAACGTTTTTAAATGGTCATAGTCATGGAGAATAAAGGCGCTGGTATGTTTCAGGGTTCAGTTATGTATTAAGGAGTAGCAAAAAGTATAACTTGCCTTGTGTTAAGTTAAATTTTTGATTCAACGATGGCTCAGAGGTCTATGGTTCGAATTCCGCCGAATGGAATTCGAACCATGGACCTTATTCACGATTTTCAGCTTCACCGTATTCACGTTTTTTCCTTATGCATATATGGCGTGGAAATAATCAATGGGCCCTGAAGAAAAACCACTTTGAATCCATAAGATTGATTATTTTACTAAAATGAAACATTCCTTTTTTTTTAAAACAAACAAAACTGATTTTACTTATCTCTCGAAAATCTTAGGTACTTGAACCGGTTTCGAACTAGCTAAATATTCAAAAGAATCAACATTCGCTATTTTATTCCTTTTAAACATAAAAAGAATAATAATAGATAAACTATCTGTTATTTTAAACTAATAATGTATTGTAAGTAACATCATGGTAAATTTAATATTAATAGAATTGTTGTTGATTGAATCAAGCAAAACATAAATTACCTATAAAAATTACGAAAATGAACGTTCAAATTTCAAAATTAAAGTCCCGTAAGGCTAACAAAGTTAAAAAATATTAACATATAAATTAACCACATAACCATTTTTGGTTAATTCTTATTACCAATGAAAACCATGATAGTTCAAAAGTACCTATAATCACAATATTGTGTGCATGGTACCGACTTCGACAAATTATTTCACACTTTTGGGTGTTGAAGTCGGTTTCATTTTAATGTAAAACAAAAATCCCTCTTTTTGTGACCTCTGACCCTTGCTACATACAAGTTTTTGTTTAGTTTGAAAACAGAATCCTAAAAAGGTTTAACTTTACAGTATGTTGCCTCCCAGATACTGTGACTTCATTGTATTTTTTTTAATACACGCCGAAGTACTTTCCAATAACACACTCCTTCGTCCTTGTTCTAAGTAAGATGGAACGATACAAAAGGTAATTTTTCACCCAAAACTGACCCCACCTTAAACAAATGGACCAAGACAGCGACCTCATTAACAATCCATCTAAAAACCTCGCGGGAATCAAACCTAGAACCCGCCAGACTGACCCTAACACCTTATTAAGCACCCTGCCGCGCGACTCAGGACACCCCAGTGTTACCAGCAAAATTAACTTGCTCCCTGATCCTCAATACAATTTTATTGCAAATGGCAACGAATAATGCTAAATCACGGCCAAATCCCTTTAATGTGGGGAAGGGCAATATTCTAGTACATTTTTTTCGTGTGGCAACATTATCTTTTATTGTGAAAAGTGTTTATGGGATGTGCGGATAATGTTATGAATAAATAATTATTATGTTAGAATTATTAAAAAATATATTAAAAGAGCGTAAAATAAACAGGATGTGTATGTACCAGACCTGTTTATTTTATATATGTATATGTTAGGTACGTCAAAGTCAAAATCATTTATTCAATTTAGGCGTCTACGACGCTCTTAAGAAGGTCAATTACAAATTTTAGTATTCAAATATTCTACATTGTACTGCCACGTTCAGCAAATAAATTGTATAGAGCCACTGCGAGAAGAACGGACAAGAAACTCGGGGCCATTCTTTTAAACATCTTTTAACAATGTGTTACATACTTACTTTATAATAGAGTTATTACAATATTTGTTTAAATTACGTAGGTATATGTACAAGATCTGAATAAAAACAAAATATATTTCTAGTCAAAGAATAAGCATTTTTAATTCAACGTGGCAATGCTGCGAGCATGCTGGGCACGCTGCCAACTGGTGGGCTGGCGCATTTGGACTGCCTATGAGTCTGCAATGACTTGTAGGTTGTCTAAATGTTTTATTGTAGCTGTAGTGTTGTACATAAGCCAAAAAATAATGCGTTAAAAACCTGTACCTACGTATTTTGCTAATGGCCACTGTAATACTTTCGTAGATCTATGGTAAATTGTTGTTGATCCACATAATTACAATTTGGCGGCTAGACATGGTCAGTTTATAATCTTACGAAAATGTAAACGTTAGATTGTAAATTTTAGTTCCTATTCACAATCTACTGACAGTTTATAATCTAATTAAATTTATTATAAACTAACGGTTAGTACAATAAATCGGTGACACATATAGTTCGTAATATTTTGTCAATAAAGGTTGATGATGAGAAAGGCGGAATATTTAACGTTTCGATGTACATTTTGAGTGATAGCAAAGGAACCAAAGATATTATCCAGCTTCATGTGTTTTTATGTTATTGTGATTATTGTGACTGGCCAAGCTCGAGGCCCACCTGATATTAAGCGGACTAACCTCTGCCTATAGCAGATGCATTTCATCACAAGTCAAGAATTGCACTGCGCCTGTGAGACATAGTTGTTAAGGCTCATGTGCCTGAAATTTCACTAGCTTTCAAGGACAGCTGCCGGAACATACCGTTAGGTGCTTGGCGACAGATTTTCTACTTTATATGTGTGCAATCAAAAGGTTTATTTTGAACTTATTTGTACGTATATTATTTATGGGTATCAATAAAATAAATTGATTCTACAGTCCAAAAACCTGAATTTAATTGTTGCTTTCGTAGTAATACTTTTCATTAATGAATTTCTGTAAATTCCTTGTAAGGTGGAAGCGTCTGTGGTGGAAACATGTTTAAAAGATTGATCGCTCTTGCAGCTAGATTTACCAGGCCTGACTCACTCCGCACTCCACGGTACAAAGCTACAAGTACATCGGCGTACCCGTCCGGACGGGATTATTGTACGTGCGTGCCGCGTCAGAAGAGATCAGAGCTATGCGTGCACATGCGATAGAAAGAGACGCCTTGTAGGTGAATATACATATTAGGTACTCCGTGCTTTACGAGTTGAAGTGCACTTTATTGCTTCGTAGCTAGAGTCGCTTATTGATTGGAATATGCTCCATGCTGTAACGACTGCCATCGTAAGACAACAACCGGGACCGACAGCTTAACGTACCCTCCGAAGCACGGAAGCGCTCAGTATTAATGTCACTAGCGGTCACCCATCCAACTCCTGACTGCGGCGGACGTTGCTTAACTTAGTTGATCGATTAAGAACGGCTAAGCAAACTTCGCTACGAGCGCTTCGAAAGGTAACCTATGATATAAGGATGTCTATGGTCGTGTATAATAGACGACCATAGACAGCAATTTTATTAATTGTTCCTATTTAAAGTAATTGTATGTTTATTCTTATCATTCCTAAGTTACTCTACTATAAAAATAGAAAAATTATAAATAATTAATAATTACGTTTAGCAATCAAATGTTATAAATTCAAAATTCATTGAAAATATAGAATACCGTTATAAAGCATTTTCCGAATCTAGCGTGATCAAGTACAAAAGACAGCCATAAAGGTCTATCTATATGAAGTCTTGCATATTTTTTCCAAAGTACGAAGGCCATATTTTGTTTCTTATTATTATGTAGAAAATAAGGCAGTAGCCATATTATTTTTATTTTTAACCACCGGTCGCTCACATGGTATCGCATGTGAGCGACCGTAACAGAACGCCGCGCCGCAATAGATACATTTAAATTCGAATATTATTCGAATATTATTCGAATTTAAATGTATCTATTGCGGCGCGGCGTTCTGTTACGGTCGCTCACATGCGATACCACAGAATAAGAAGGACCAGAAGGATCACTCCGCTAAGATGTTTAAATAAATAAGCAACTCTGCTACGACGCAATAAAGAGCAATTCAGATCGCACACCGCTGAGTACCTAACATTTATATTCACCTACAAGGCGCCTCTCTTTCTATTGCATAGCCACGCATAGCTCCGATCTCGGCGGTACACCGTTTCTCTGCCCTACGCTCTCAATCTGGCTCCACAAACTGAAGTCTACATTTATTGTTCTATTTCAATATGGAATGCATTATTATAAAGTAAAATTTACTTATTCTGTTATTTCAATATTCAAAAGGGAATATTATTGACGCTTTCGATTGATGCAATCATGGAAGGACACAGCCACGAGTGTACCAACACTTTACGATGATCAAATGAGGTACTTTCCTCCTTTTGGCATATATTATATTTTTCTACGCACGACGAACTTTGATTTGAAATAAAAACAATTGACACGCGTCTTGCTATCATATTTTTTTTTTTATAAATAAATGAATTTCTTACGTTACGAGAAACCTACTTACGGGATCGATTGTCATTCACTGTCAATGACTATATCATCAAGATAGGAAAACACTTTTCAGTTATTGGGGTGTACATCAAAAATGGCTGGACCGATTTAAATGAAATTTAAATGAGACTAAATAAAAAAATTAATCATCAAAATCTGTTCACCCAGTCAAAAGTTCTGAGATAACAAACATGGACTATATCATCAAGATAGGAAAACAATTTTCAGTTATTGGAGACAAAATCAAAAATGGCTGGACCGATTTCGATGAAATTTAAATGGGACCACACGGGAAACATCGGCATTCCAATAAAAAAGTCGGTCAAAAATATGTTGAAATTCAAATATTTATGAACGGCCAGGAGCGCAAAACTTTCAGTGTGCTTTATGCACACGATGTGTTGCAAACATGCAAACACACAGATTAGATATCCGGCAACATTAATGTTTTTTTTGGTCATATATCTAATGAAATAGTATAAATTCTTATCTTAATTGGTGGCATGAATGACAAGAGTAAAGAGTATACAAAATATAATAAGTAAATCAAAATTATCCACCTTACTTTCGAGTATATCCGATTCACTTCATCAGGTTCCAAATTATTAGTTCTGTGCGTAGGTAGGTGCATCAGCATTAATTCAAATACTGAAGGAAATGTCAAATAACCCTTTTACCTCGATAGAGTTGAGACACAGATGATATAACAGTTAGTGCGTCGCTATAGTCCCAGCCAGGGTTGCCAGAACACCCCAAGCTTTTGCCCTAATAAATCTTAATACAGTCGCTGCGGCATGCTAATGCGCTATAATGTTGTAGGGGTGAGCAAAGTCGTCTATCTATACTCGATATAATGATGTATAGTTATTTTATGTACTCCTAGTATAAAGACCTAATGTTTTAATTGTATTTATTGGTTTTTGAGACTAAAAACTGGTCAAGTTTATAGGTTGTGTTACGTTGTTTATCATAAATTATATATTGAATGTAATATCCTCCATTTCGATGTGATAAAAAGCAAAAAAAAAAACTATATTTGCTATATATATATATATAGAAATTATAACGGATGGAAAAAGATAACTTCCAGCGGGACTTGAACCCGCAGCCCCCAGAATACCGTCCTGGTGCATTACCAATTATGCTATGGAAGCGAGTGCTGGACAGTCGATAATTCTCCATCCGTATGAATACACTTCTTTTTGACGTTGGCGACATCTACCCAAATAGCAGAGGACTATTTACTTAGGCTGGTAGGTTGATATACGATCAACACTGAACACCAAATCGATGAAACCATTTTAAATTCTATGTAGCATTTATATATATATATATATAGGGCGCACTAAAGAAGGTTGGCATCAGAATTGTGACCGGCCATAAAATCTAAGACAAACATTTTTTTACAAATTTGTCTTTGTGTTGTTGACGGTGGTGTTAGCGAAAACATAACTATCAAAAAGTTCTTGAAAAGTTTTCCTTCTTATTAGGTTATAAATATTGTACCGTCCGTGTAGGACTAGGGTTGGAAGTTGATGATCAAAGAACATAATATTATATGACTATATGATTATTGAAAGGAAAATTAAATACCTCTTCAACTTGTATGAAACAATCCAAGGTTTCCGTCAGTAAAAAGTTATTATTGAATAAATTTAATTGAAATGTATTTTTAATTGTAATAAATAAGCTGTAATCTTGGTATTGCATTGTGAATTCTTTTGTATATGTCAGATATTATAATTTATTAAGAAATTATGATTGCTACATAGAACTTCCTTGTCATAGACGGTTTAGACTTAATGTTCATTTTTAATCTGTCCCATTAACATTCAAAAGTACAACAAACATCAGGCATACCTACATATTGAAACGAAGCAATGGAGCTGTGTGCGATTTCCTTTAATTTTTAATAGGAACCCGCATTTTCTAATATTTTCACAAACATCCACTAATAATTAAAGTAGTCTGGGCTACCGAAATAAACGAAAAAAGGTACGAATAATTAATGATAGAAAAAGACTTCCCGTGTTACAGTTGCAACCGTCTAATTATCGGAATCGATAATGAGCATTGTTAAATCGATATGTTGTTTTTTGTTTTGGCTACACTGACTTTATGCTTCGATTTAGTTTGGATATTTCAAAATTTTGTTTACTACTTCACCTGTTGGTGAGTTATGGTGTGGTCGGAAATTTATATAAATTAGGAACTAGTCCAGCTGAATCGATAATCTAATAGCAAAGACAACTTAGATTACTACATCAAGAGCCAAATACTCTTTGAAATAAATGTTTGTTGATCCTCAAAGTCACTATATACATTAAAAGAATCTATTAGAATAAGGACAGTGTTCTTTAATACTATTATATTGAGGCGACCTGCGGCACGGCACTCTATAGCTATTACCACTACACTATCACTGCTTCAAAAGACTTGAAGATTTATTGCTTACAACGACCTCATACAGTGAAAGCTCGGGATGGAGGAAAAAACATGATGTGAAATAGAAGTTTGTCGGTGTAAATATAGGGTAAACTTATACAAAACTGTATCAGCCGGATTGTCCACTGTTGAACACAGCCTCCCCTATTCAGGGGGTATTTGCCATAATCCCCACGCTTGGCAGGCGTCTTGGGGATCGCAGTGTAAGATGGTAGTTCTTTAAAAGACGCTGCTGCCCACCTTCCAGTATTTTTACCTTAGTCCCCTCTTACGACAGCCACGGGATGGTATGGGGAGGTGCAATTCTAACCCGGCACCCCACGGGGATATATATAGGGAGAGAATGTATACAGCCTACACATAATATAAAAAATATCTTAATATAATATTTGCAAATAGACTACGCAATACCCATACCTATTATGAACAGCTAAATAAGTAAAGTATGTATAATTGCAAGATTGTATAAAAGTATTTAATTTTAATCGATATCGATATTTGCTAGTTAAAAATGTCCCATCACTGGTGTAATCTTTTTAATAATGAAAGGATTTGGCAAACAGATCACCGCGGGGGAGCGGCGTTGCTTTTTTAATGTTAATTTTATTTTCACGGAGAGAAAAGTCATGTAACTGACGTGTGCCTTCACTGCACTGCAGAAAGCGAGCGGTTGAGCATTACAGTTCTAAAACCTTAGATGCAGAATCTACAAAAAGCCCATATTAATATACTGATCACAAAATTTCACGAGAATCGATTCTGAAATCGATCTACCAGAAATCCGGACATCCAGATAGACATATGAAAGCAAGCCCAAGTTGAAATAGAGATTATATGTAATTTATAATATATAATTAAATAATTATAACACTGTCTAATAATAATAATAATAGACAATATCCTAACATATGCAATAAATATTACTTTACTTTACATGTGCCGATAAGGCGGAACATGGCTATTCTTACCCCTAACTGTTACCATTGTAAACCTATGCTTTACGAAATAAATGAATATAAATATAAGGCACTTCGCTGGTGCTACGCGCTCGCTCGGTCAAATATTTAAAACATTGTGTTTTTTTTTATAGCTGATAGGTAAGCGTTTGACCACAATCTCACCTGATGGTAAGTGATGATGTGGTCAAAGGTGTTAACAGGCTTAACCTAGAACTACTTCAAGGACACAGCAGCTGGAACACACCGTTAGGTGCTTGGCGACAGTTTTTTCTACTTGAGGGCAGTCGCTAGCTAGGTGGGCATTCGAAAAATGACATTCCACCATGCGGTGAAGCTCAAGCCTGTGGCGGGATTCGAACCATATACCTGCTGCGCGGCAGTCCATACCCAATACCACTGAGGCATCACTGCTTCATATAATAAATAAATAATGCTTGGTAATTAAATTTAGATGCTGTAAGTTTTATTTATATGAAATGTATACAACACAAAGCAATGGAAAGAACTTTGTCATAATATGTTTATACTCAACGTATTAATAATGTTTCATTTGAAGACAAACCGAAGCAATGAATAAATGTTGTAATTTATATACTCGTAGCGACTTTTGGATCAAAATGAACTCCGACAGAACGTGAGCTTTTTTATGTTATTGTGACGGTACAAGCTCGAGGCCCACCTAATGTTAAGCGGACTAACCTCTGCGTATAACAGATGCATTTCATAACAAGTCACGAATTGTACAGCGCCCGTCACTTTGAAACATAGTTGTACAGTCTCATGTGCCTGTAATTTCACTGGCTCTCAAGGACTGCTGCCGGAACACACCGTTAGGTGCTTGACGACAGATTTTCTACTTGAGAGTGGTAGCTAGCCAGGCGGGCAATCGCAAAATGCCTTTCCACCATACCATGTTTTATTTGAACTCTGTCTGTTACTCCTATCTATTATATATGTATCTGATACTTTGCAATTAATGTAGACCTTATGGCTTAAAACTGTAGACCACTGGCTGTGGGCCCGGTGGCTTAAAATTGTATTAAAAACAATCCCTACCGATTGTTTTTAATTGAATTTTCTTACAGTTTCCTGTTTATGAATCAAGAGGTTCAGGTTATAGGCCGCCTTTCCTCTATGACACATTAGGAGTAAATTAACTAAGTAAATATAAAAAGCCAAATGAACAGGTACATATTTTTTATATCTAAACTAATATAATAAAGAGGAAAGATATGATTATTTGTTTGTTTGCATTGAATAGGCTATGAAACCACTGGACCGATTAGGATGAAATTTGGCATGGAAATAGTTTGAGACACGGGAAGGACATAGGTTAGCTTTTATCCAACTGTGCAAAAAGAGGTTAATGGTTTTGCGCGATAACCGATATTCCCACGAGCGGAGCCGCGGCCGGAAAGCTAGTATTATATATAAGGTGTGGTATGAAGTACTTAAGGGTTGGGAACACGTCAATAATCTTAAAGCACTGATTCTTTTTTAGGTTAGGGGCCACTTTAGATGATATTTTATGGCGTATTTTAAGTTCAATATACATAATAAATTTTATTTAAAGCAACAAGACCAAATCGATAAGCAAATAAATTGTTTGTGCTCTTTTTGTAAAAGTCAAATTATTCGCATGGTTCCAAGTAACTAACTTAGAGGACCTTTTACGATTTTGTCTCTGTATTTAATAGAACTATTAAAAAAAACTACATTTTCTGGATGTAGGAATATTTTTTTGGATAAAAAATCGAAAAGCATCAATGAATAGTTGCTTAAACTTCGCACTTATTTAAAGCTTTTTAGAAAGAGCCTTGCGTTTTGCGCTCTGCGGTTTTTGTTGTTTTTATTTCTTAGCAAAAGATATTCTACTTCCAATGACTTTGCAAAAATAAGACAAGGGTAACGCGATGAATTTTCCAATGTAAATGCTGGTTATTATTTATTTTCTTGGCTCGTCACGACGATGTGGGTAGCCGGCGCAAACAACGCTCAAGTTTTCAAACATTATACACCTTATATTTGCCTTCGACTACTTGCAACTTTCCTCAGTCAAGTAAACGTAGAAATTTTAAGCCTTATTTTAAATGGTTAAGTTAAACTGACCTGCACCCTTATTCTACCTTTGACTAAAACTTATTTTTGATGTATAAATTTAAACAAAAATATTATAGGTATAAATTAAAACCTATAATATTTTTTTAAGAACAAGCTTTTATTATGTTCTTCACTATCACTACATCATCACTATCACTACATAGTATAAAACAAAGTCGCTTTCTCTGTCCCTATATCCCTATGTATGCTTAAATCTTTTAAATTACGCAACGGATTTTGATGCGGTTTTTTTTATAGATAGAGTGATTGAAGAGAAAGGTTTATATGCATAATAACATCCATTAAATAGTGGAGAAATACTGTTATTTTTGAGGTTTCTAATGTGATGTCGTAAATAATTACATTATTTCCGCTTACATTGCAAACGCAGGCTGAACCCTACCAGATTTATCGAAATAATCTACTAAATATTGTAAACATTGAAAAAGTCTACAGAAAACTCCGCTATGGTTTATGTATATCTCTTATGGATATCCCACAATTTTTTTTACTGTCATTTACTTTTTACGACAAATAATGGCTAATTTTCGAAGCGACTTTAACCAATACAGCATTAATTCTTATCTAATTAAATACTTTAAATACATTGTTAATTTAATACAGATATATATGGCCCTTTACAACATATGATTTAAATGAATATTTTCGAAGATATTACAGATTTAAAAAGCGGGACGTAGCATTTGCGGCGGTTCCGGCCGGCCCGGGCGGCGGGAGCGTGTAGAAGTGTAAAAATGTATAAGGTAAATAAATAAAATAAAAATGTAGTGTATAAATTTAGATATTCCAAAGATAGCAGGAAATCTTCATGGTTTAGGGAAAGAAGAATTGTTTTACTCTAAATTTAACGCGTGCGGGCCACGGGCAGCAATGAATAAATCAAAACTACTGAATCGATTTTAATCATTTTTTCAGTGAATGCCATCCTAAGGCAACAATTGGAAGCGACGGCTTATCGTGCCCTACGAAGCAAGTGCACGATCAGTAGTAATACTCGTATCACTAGCGGTCACCCATTCAAGTCATGACCGCAGCGGACGTTCCTTAACTTAGCTGATCGGTTAAGAACGTCTAAGCAAATTTCGCTACGAGCGCTTCAAAATGGGCCACTTGGTTTTTGTTCGCTAGATATTGGTCTAAACACATTCTAAGTTTGACGCTATTACTATAGAGCAAATCCAAAAACCGTAAAGTAGTGTAATTTTTGTTAGTACCTACCTATTATGTTTTAAGCAATCCGCCAGACTAAAACACTTTTCGTGAAAATTAAAACGTGTTACTATTTCCGTTCCAAAGAGGTCGGACAGACGAACAGTGGAAGACTTAGCAATATGGACCCATTTCTAGTATAGATAACCCTAAAATAAGAGCTGTTACTGAGCCACTAGTTAATTATAACCAGCTTCCGACTCCCACTTGGCATAGTAATAAAGTTAAAATACAGTAGCCAATTGTGCAGCAGTACATTGGCCACACAGACGGATGAACAGACCGAGTTTTGTACGTTTTTGTGTGTGTTCGCCGAGCACTTCGCGCTACACTGCGAGATTCTTCGACACAGACGTTTATTGTAGCAAGTAGTGATGGGAAAACGAACGGTTATGGAAGGTTACGGCAAAATACGGATAACACTACATTTAGGCTTAATTCATAGAATAAAAATTAACGAGGAAAAATTAAAATGCATCATGACTATAAATAATTAAATATACTGATGCGGTATAATGGTGCTGATATGGTCTTATAAAAACAGTTTCATCAAAAAGTAATTTAATCGAACGAGTATTTGATAATTTACAAAATAACGTAAGTAGGTAATCAAGCGGCAGTAGAATCTTCTCACAGTAAATTTTTGTGTTTGTTTTGTGTTTTTAAAGGCGTCATGTACACCAAGGGTGCTTTCCATTTGAGTGAGATTCGCTAAAAACGCCAAAAACGATCACACTCCCAAAAAGTTGTTCCACTTGGGTCTTGGCGTTATTTTCGCCTTAAACGCTACATCTAATGTCAAAAGTGACAGAAGTGGTAAATTTTAGTGGCATTCTTAGCGTTCTTATACAAAAATGGAACGGGGATGACAGTTACAAACGATCACGTGATCACAACCATAGACGCAGAATGTGATCAAAATTATCGAAAATAACGTTCTTAGCGACTAATGGAACATACCCCAAAATGGAATTTATGATTCTGATTTTCTACGGAAGCTTTGAATTTTCAATGGTTAAAAATAAATACAGTGTAAAATTAAGGAACATTTTTTTGTACACATTCTCGTTGATACTGATTATAAACAATTTTAATCCGTTTATTAGCCATAAATTTAATAATAACATGATATTTTTATACATAGATGCGAAATGTTGTGTGTTTATTACAATTACCTGAACCTAAACAATATATTCATAAACACATATGTTACCTACGAAAGGGTAAAATAATTACATTAAGAAATAGCCGACTTCCACAATTGAAAAGTAATAAGCATAATTTGGTTTTATTTACTTGGATAATAGCTATTTTTCCGGCTAATTTAATTTAAAAACTAAACTACTGGAACAATTTTGATTATAAATATTATTGTGGGTTTAGTCTGAAAGTATCAATATAAAAAAATATATTTATAATATTTACGTTTTTAAATGACGTAAATCTGAGGTATTAAACATTACGAAAAAAAAACAAGTGAATTTAGATATTACATCAAAATTACAAAACTCTGCTATAATAAAAACGTTCCCGTGCAAGATATATCATAAAAATTTCAAGGACACTATTTACTAATACTGCCAAATATCTTTTATAGTATACGGTTCAATTTAAAATGTATTTAAATTAGCTCGTAAAAATATATTCTATAAGACATCAAAGATACCTGTCATGTTCAAAGAACTGGTTTAATACGGATCCTAGCACATCCCTAATCGGTTGCAGAGGCTTTTGTATACGCTACTTTTTTAAAACCCCTGAGGTGTAAAGGTTAGTGATATTTGTTTTGACCGTGCCGATGCTTATAATCGTGATTCATATACATATAACTACGTATATCCTTAAGCAAGCGAGGCCTGTTTGAAATTGATATTTTTCTTAAAAATTCTCAGTTGCGGCGGACATCAAGAGTCTTGTAAGATTGGTAGGTGTTAGAAATAATGTCAATACTTACGAATTTGAAGATTTTACTTGCTTAGTTTGACACGTAATTTACTCAAAAAGATATCCACAAAACTGTGTATAGATAATACCTACATATAGGTAGTTGGTTTTAGCTACATATAGGCACATGCATTACATTTATGTTAAAGTATTGTAATAACCTTGTATATGTATTATATATTATTATTAAATAAAAAATACACCAAATTACATTCGTCGGTAACTTTAAAAAATAATTAAGTAATCGTATTTTCAAACACTTAACAGATGGTATTGCATGCCTATTAACTGCATTTTTTCTAGTAGAGATATTGACCGAATATGCATTCCATCCAACAGGGCAACACTGCTGGGCATTCTGCCTACTGGTAGTGGCTAGAGTATTTGGATGGCCTGTGGATCTGCAATGACATTTATGTTACCTAAATGCTTTTATTGTAGTATTTGTAGAACTGTATATAGTTTTAAGCGTTTTCTTAATAAAGGCGCATCACACAAAAAAGTTAAAAAAATCATTATTAGTGGGCGATACACCCGCGTTTGAAAAATATTTTGTGATTGTCTTTGGCACAACTTAGCAATTAATTTTCTGAAATATGTGTTAAAAATGATCATCATAAAATTTATATTCACTTAAATAATTTGATTTGCACCAATACTTGTATACAATTTAGAATCTTACGACCAATTACAGGCACATGAGACCTAACAAACTGTTCGTCTCAGTGTGACAGGCACAGCGAAATTCATTGTTGACGAAATGCATCTGTTATAGGCAGAGGTCAGTCCACTGGGCCTTGGGCTTCTTCCGTCACGATAACACAACAAAAAAACATTCAATCAATATGTAGAATCTTCTCGGTTTTGAACTAGTCACAATATTATTTTGGTTTTGAATTAAAACTTTATATTAGTATTTTTTATGCTTGATAGGTTAGCCTTTGACCACTATCTCTCCTGATGGTAAGTGATGATGTGGTCGAAGATGTTGTTCAGGCTAACCCAGAATTACTGGTTCTCAAAGACAGCTGCCGGACCATACTGTTAGGTGCTTGGCGAAAGATTTTCTAGTTGAGGGTGGTAGCTAGCCAGACGGGAATTCGCAAAATGCCCTACCACCAAGCTATAACGACTACCATCTTAAGACGACAATCGCGAGCGACCGACGGCTTAACGTGCCTTCCGAAGCACGGAAGCGCTCAGTAGTAATGTCACTATCACTAGCGACCCATCCAAGTCATGACCGCGGGGGACGTTGACTTTGCTGATCGTTTAAGAACAGCTAAGCAAACTTCACAATGAGTGCTTCAAAATAGTGATGGCATTTTAACAATTTGGAATATAGCTTTCACCATATTTCAAACTTCTACTATTGAATATAGTTTTTCCGTTACTATAGTTATAGGTTATTTTATTTTCGAAACTGTAAGTAAAAGCATTCAAACATCAACTGAATGAGGTTTAATAGAAAGTTTTACAATCTCACAATGAAATCACGATGACACCACAATGAAACCAATCAACCACACTTAAATACAATGAAGTGAATATCAATGAGACTTCTCAATGAATTCAACACAGTAGCCGTGACACCCATTCGATAACGGATACAGAATGGATGTTCGATGTTAACAAATCACTTAAGTTAATAGCTATCTTGACGATAAGTCGGCAATTTTCACGGATTACAACCGTGCTCGGACGGGGACACAGTGCTGATCAAGTTGACGAGCATATTGGTGGTAAAAATTATGAAATGACATAGAAACACTAGTGGACAACGTTTATAAATGTTCAGAACTCGGGTCAACGTATTCAATCCATATCGAAATAATAGAAATAATTATAAAAAAATCTGGTAAATAGTAATATTTAATTCGTACGAAATAATGTAAGCCAAGTAATTAAAGATTTTGGTCACAGATAAAAGACGGTATAATCAATGCAGCTCAAATGCAAAATGTATTACTTAAATATCAGAACTGTTAATTTTCTTTACAATTATCATCTTTAATTCATCGTTCCACTAAAACATTATTTTTTAATTTTTCTTTGTTTTATTATTTTGCATCTGTTGTTGTGTGGCGTTAATCGCCACTTGGAGGATCTTCTACTCTTGTGTTTAATCTTCGGGTCATACAACTTAGGTTTTTTACCACATACAATTTTTGCTAACACTCTTGAGGACAGGAGTCTATAAATATACACCACAGATAGCAATAGGCCCATTATTTTATGAATCAAAATCATATTTCAGGCCAAATGTACTTATATATTTAGATGCCCTTCCTATCCCTTTCAGATTATAAAAACGATATGATACTTGAAGATAATGTCATTGTTCCTATGCTGAGATTATTTTTGTAGCAAAATAACCAGGCGGCATGCCTGGTATTAAGCTAATGCTATGCTAATAACCAATGTGGTTATCGTGCTCTGTTCCTCAAATCAACAATCTGGAAATAATGTAATGTAATGTGATCCGCATAGCAGGCGTTATTGCAAGCATAACAATATTAAAATCTGGAGATTATATATGTAAAATAATTTAGAATGAAAATATTTTGCATGGATTTTTATTACTTAGCAAAGAATGCAAGGATTACTTATTAGGCTTTTCAATTAATGCAATGCGCATTGGTTACGTTTTACTCCAATAAATATAGAGAAATTAAATATTATGAATTTTCAGAAGTTTTAATAACTAACAGCTACAAAAGTTCAACAACAAAGTCGCCAGTATGTCTCGAGTGTTAACGAAATACAAATATTAGTCGGCACACGACACAAATTATGCCTAATGTCTAATGTAAAGCGGAGTTTAACTTGAAACTAAGTGCTTGAACAAAGTGACAGTAGCAGATTACTATGGTAATCTTTGGTAGAAGAATTAGATGCTTTACTTATGAGGTTAGATTTTCATTGGCTAAAAAGTTAGATGCATTTACAACCGACGAGTTTAGAACTATTGTAGGTGGTGAGAATTGGTATCAAAACGATGCTGCTTGTTAAAGTGATTGATGGGATGATGATTGATTTAGCAGTTTCGTGAGAATTTTATTTATATTGATGTTTTAGGTGAGTGCTAATATTAATACATTTGAAGTTAAGTTTTACACAAGTAATAGGCTACTGTAATCAAAAGGTTAACATACAATATACCAAATAATTTAGCAAAAAAACTGTTAAACATAATTGAAAACCAGCCCAACAAATTCTAGAAAATACTGAAAATGGCAGGTAAAGTGTCGTACTGAAGAACAGCAGTAAAAAAGCAGAACTTCTGTTTTGATATTTCAATGGTAGATCTAGTATATATACCTCATATTATTCTAAATGGTGTTCCAAGTTCCAGTACGACATGAAATTCGCATTATGCAGATTCTAATAGAAATACTGACAAATAAGAAAATAATTAGAGACCTAGAAAATTACGATAAGACCTACATAATCATCATATATAAACAGCCATTACATCCACCGCTAAAACAGAGCCGTCCCTATTAAAAGGGTTGCCACAATCCAAACAATAATAATTTTACAAAATTTAAGAGCCGTATCCTTATTGATAACATTTCTAATATTTACTTAAAAACCTAATAGTTCAACTATTTTTACGCTTTTTTCCCACCATATAAAAGTTATAAACATGTTCAGGCCATAAAACCCATACATCAAAAATGAAGACCTCACTAAAGCGTTTGACTGTGTCGACCACCCATTCACACGCTTTTAAGACAACATTTATCCAACGTAAAAGGAGTTTATGCTTGTAATATGAACACTGAATCAGGTAGAGGGTCCCGAGAAATGTATCAGTATAGTGCAACTTTTGGATGGCATGTGCGAAGAGGGAGTCGCGCAAGGTGATGTTTTAGGTCCTATTATTTTTTTCGTATATCGGCGGATAGCGGTAACGGAAAGGGCACGTTTGTTTGTTTCTGTATTGTTTGGACATTGTAGTCACCTGTTTAAATATTTTATAGAAAGCTTCAACCTTTAGACTTACGTAGCCTATGGAGTGACGCAACCGTATTTGATGTCGTTTGTTAATATAGTTCATGATTCGGTTTAAACTGTACCTACTATATAGCCAATAATAGCAGTTAACCATGGTAACGCTGTTAATCAAAGTCTCAGAAGTGTAACGTTGTGTTTTGAGTTCATTATTAATTTTTCCGTATCTATATTTTCATAAAGTATGAATTTAATCCCATTTTCGTCACATGATTGTAACAAACTACACTTCTGGACTCATCTATTGGCCCACCTTGTATTTTCAGTTTCGTTTGGTCCTAGCTAAAATTTTATATTAGGTCGAGCAAAAAGTTTTATGCAGTTTTGAACCTGGCACATTCACAATTTCATTCAATAGTCTTTTTTTGAATTTCGAACACAGAATTTAAAGAAACAAAAGACAATTTGGAGCCTGTTTGTTGATATCAAACAATCGAATACTAAGAAAACTTGGTTTTATTGGTTTACTTGGATTCAATTCTTGAAAAAGTGATTGATATCTTTGGTTTTGCAACAAACATTACTTATTCTTAACATTAAGGTGAGGTTCTATCAATAATCTATGGATACTTCACCTGAAGTCGCCGCCCAAGCTGTGGCACTTATTCAGGCCGGACACAGCCAAAGAAACGTGAGTGCTCAACTTAATTTAAGTCGATCTGCGGTCCGAAATGTTTATCGGAGGTACCTAGAGACTGGCGGCTTTGTTCGTCGCCAAGGAAGGCCACGATCTCGGGTCACAACTGAAAGGCAGGATCGATTCATCGTGACGACCAGCTTGAGAAATCGTCACCTTACCTCCATTGAGATACAAAACCAACTTCGCGACTTCCACGGAGTATCTGTGAGCGCTCGAACTGTTCGGAGAAAGTTAAAAGAACGCGATATGGTACCACACAAGCCAGCTAATGGGCCCAAACTAACGCGAGCCCACCGAACAGCGCGCCTTCATTTCGCACGCAGTCATTTAAATTGGACAAAGCAAGATTGGAGCCGTGTACTCTTTTCTGATGAGTCTAAAATTGTGTTACATGGCAATGATGGAAGGAAGAAGGTCTACTGACGTAAGGGAGAGCGTTTCGCACAATGCTGCTTTGAAGAGAGGGTTGCTTATGGCGGTGGCTCATGGACTGTCTGGGGCGGTATATCCGCGAGCGGCAAAATTCAACTTGAGGTTGTTACAGGACCACGGCTGCCAACATTAAATGCTGAAAGGTACATTCGTGAGTGCTTAGAACCTCACGTGATACCATACGCGGACTATTTGGGCCTAAATTTCCTTTTTATGCATGATAATGCAAGAGCCCATGCGGCCGGCATCGTCAGGGAATATCTTCGGGATGTGAACATCACAGTTATGGACTGGCCAGCCAGAAGCCCAGACATGAACCCTATTGAGCACATGTGGGACGAGCTAAAAAGACGTGTTAGGGCTCGTCAGCCAGTTGCCCAGACGATGCAGGAGTTGAAAACTGCCATAGAAGAGGAATGGGAGATGATCCCTCAAAATTTCATAGAGCGGTTGATAAACTCTATGCCTAATCGTATGAGAGCTGTGGTAGATGCCCATGGAGGCAACACGCGTTATTAAATTAAACCTTTATTTGATAAAACATGTTTTTTATTCAAAAATCAATTGCCTTTAACAAGGCGCATATCCGACTTGTTAGGCGTAGCTCCATGTCGTATGGTATTCTGAATTCAAATTTAAAACAATACGATCGAAAAAGATGGTAAAATGTGCCAGGTTCAAAACTGCATAAAAACTTTTTGCTCGACCTAATATAAAATTTTAGCTAGGACCAAACGAAACTGAAAATACAAGGTGGGCCAATAGATGAGTCCAGAAGTGTATATCCTATTGTCAATAATTATATTGTATATGGTACTAATAATCCTATAACTGTCAAAAAAGGTAGGTTCCATAAATAAATAATGAAGTTATATATAACAAGCCCAGTAATTTCTTAATTCTCCATATGTAAAGTAAGGATACAAATCAATTTGAAAGTAATAACCCCAATCTAAATCCCTGAAGGGGTCGGTACAAACCACGCTTTGCCTTTTATTGTTTATTTAATTTGCTTAGAGTATTTAAGTAAAACTTGCGTAACACTTGCCCGGCCTTACATTACTTACAAGTTGTGGCGAGGCCTCTTGGAAGTGCGACGCGTAACCAGCATTATGTTACAGAAATTACGCCAGTTGTAAAAATATCTGAAAGTGTTATATATTTCCAAATGCAATAACTAACCTGGACTCTGCTCTCTGTTAGCCCGATTCTCATAGCAATTTCTTCTCTCATGAAGATATCAGGATAATGGGTTTTGGAAAAACATCTCTCTAGCTCGTTCAGTTGTGCCGGTGTAAACCTGGTAACAGAAAAAGAATCTTAATTGCTAATGACAAAGTACTCATAATAATTTATACTAATAGCTTCTGGTTGAGCACTGAAAAAATTGTTTCTTTTGAAAGTGATTAATTTAATATGAGATAAAATAAACAATAACAAGTAACCGGCAAACTGGAAGCATATTCCTAGATATTATTTACGCGCTACGTAAACGAGTCTTAAGATTATCTTTTAATCCTATCTATTAATCCTGATGCAGAAAGAGGTGTGTTATACGTTTGACGTGTCTCTGTGTCTGTCTGTGACATCGTAACTCTTAGGCTAAGACTCTTAGGTTAAGGCTTTTCGCGGATAGCGTTTTACCCACGAACAAAATGGCGAATTTAAAGTTTTCTTTATTACAGAGAAAATAAAAGTTATAACGAGTAAAAGTTTAATTTATTAAACACGTGCAAGTTGATATGATCTATTTAAATACGAAGTTAAACAAAGATCTTTTTTGTATTGAAACATTTGAAGAACAAAAGAACACAACCAATAACATTAAAAAAATACTTTATAACTCACTTTTGAAGCGCTCGTAGCGAAGTTTACTTAGCTGTTCTCAACCGATGGGTGACCGCTAGTGACATTACTACTGAGCGCTTCCGTGCTTCGGAGGGCACGTTAAGCCGTCGGTCCCGGTTGTTGTCTTAGGATGGCAGTCGTTATAGCATGGTGGTAGGGCATTTAGCGAATGCCCGCCTGGCTAGCTACCACCCTCAAGTAGAAAATCTGTCACGAAGCACCTACCGGTGTGTTCCGGCAGCTGTCCTTGAGAACCAGTAATTCTAGGTTATCCTGAACAACATCTTCGACCACATCATCACTTACCATCAGGTGAGATAGTGGTCAAAGGCTAACCTATCAGGCATAAAAAAAAAACTTGTGTATAATAGCAATGAAAAAGTCACAGTTTGATTACATATGTCATTATGTGCCTAATTGCGGTAAAACTAGAGCTACTTTATGAAAAAGTGTGTTAAAAATATATTTATATTAGGTTACACCGTGTTAACAACCGTAACGTTTCAAAAACTTAACTAAACTTTTATTTTCTACCGACTTCAAAAAAAGGAGGAGGTACTCAATTCGTCCGGTTTTTTTTTTATTTTATTTTATTTATCTTTGTTACCGCGTAACTTCTGACTGGGTGAATTGATTTTGATAATTCTTTTTTATTTAAAAGCTGATGCTTGCAGTGTGGTCCCATTTAAATATCATCAAAATCGGTTTAGCCATTTTTGAGTTACACTTCAAAAACTGAAAAGTGTTTTCCTGTCTTGATAATATAGTAAATGTTTGTACAAGCAAGGGTCACTAAAAAGGGCAAAATAAAAATTTTTACAAAAAAAATAGAGCCGACTTCAACACTCAAATGTGTGAAATAACTTGTCGAAGTCGGTACCATGCGCACAATATTGTGATGATAGGTACTTTTGAACCGTCATGGTACCGACTTTGATAAGTTATTTCACACATTTGAGTGTTGAAGTCGGCTCTATTTTTTTTGTAAATTTTTTTATTATTATAATATATTTGCAGGCTTGTCATTGGAGATAAGCTTGGCGTGTAAGCTAATGGCTATTTTTCAAAAGGTTTAGCTTCGAAATGGTTAGAATTTCACATCGCCATATTTGGAAGTCATAAGAAGCGGCGAAGGGAAAACATTTCGAAGCTAAACCTTTTGAAAAATCGCCATCAGCTTACACGCCAAGCTTATCTCCAATGACAAGCCTGCAAATATATTATAATAAAAATAGAATGGAAGGCCCTTGATCAACGTAGAGTGTTATGTCTGTTTATGGAACACGAAGAGTCCCTCAGACTGGAACACAAGAGTGCCTCACCTTGTCCGATGCCTCTTCTGCTTGGCCGGCTTATCACTGTCTGATGCTGATGACGACATGCTGACTGGCACTGTTGCCATGTGCCCGCCACTGTGTTGTTGGTGTATACCACCTGCAAATTGAATTCAGTTAGTCTCAACAGTAAAAGGTAAATTATTAATATTAATGCTATTTTACGTATCGCAATCATAGACGTAGGATTTTTTCGCTACTGAGCCTATGATCGCAATTACACATAGTGATTAAACAACTTTGAACTGTTTAACTTATATCTTGTTATCATTATTTTTGTCCCGACGTTTCAAACACTTCGCAGTCACCCACGATCACTGGTGTGTCACTCACTCTTCAACGTTTCATGCTACTTTAAGCTTCCTCTGCTACATATTCCTTAACTTTGGGCATTCTAGTTACACCACAAATCCCTCTAACCATTCGCATTACTGCCACATTCTGCGAATAAATATGTAAAAAAATATAATTCAAGATCAAAACTAGCAGGACGCGAACATTACCGCAGCGGGCGTCGTTTAAAAAGTACATCAAGGGACTCATCCAATCGGATGCGACAGGCGCTAAATCAATAACCATTGAATTTGGAAGATTGTGCTTGTTTTGTTGATCGTGAACTTGATGAGTCCGAAATCAAAAGAGTAACTTATGAGAGTTAAACTTTTTTACGTATTTATTCGCAGGCCACATGCATCTGCTTATTTCGTATTCAGATGCGTCCGTTTGTATGCTTAGACCATCCATAACGAGGACGAACAAGTAAGGGCTTTGATCTCTGGTGTAAAACTACAGCCACACTGAAACTGACTAGGGGTCTTACTGTCTAATTCCAATGGGAAACACACAACCTAAAAATGGCTATACGAATCAGAAACGAAGACCTATTTATGGAGGCTCTAATCAAAACATGAAGGGCGTCGCCGGAATCTGTGGCTAGCCCTTCAACGGCCAACTAAATCGGTATTAAATGTATAACGTAATAAACTAACACACAATATGTATTACTATACTATATACTAAGGCACCAAAGGCAGTGTAACAAGTAAAATTAGGTACTGGGCAAATGGACATAAGAGCTAATGTCTTGGAGTGAAGTGCGCAGTGTCAAGTAATACAAGGGCGGTGGCATTGCAACTGCAATAGACAAGCGTGACGCTTATCATCAGGCGAGCGTTTTGTTTATATATATGGATATATAAACAATAATAATTATTTTGTTTATATTAGGTATGGACTAACTTTAGCTTTTAAGATATTTTGCTAACACTAGGCTAGCTTCCCTTCAGAAAGAATATTGATATTGGAGAATGTTCTCAATGTGTAAAATGATATTTTGTAATAAAAAAAAATTATACAATAATTATTAATTATATAATTTATTATTATAAATATTAATTAATTATTTACCACAGAACCTCCTGGGGTATATGGTCAATTAAACATTATCTAACTCAGCAAACACCATGTGCAGGCTTTTTCCACGCGTTTGTACTATTCGTATAGTTGCTGAAATGCTACTATGGCATCCACTGTCAACGTTCTGGTCTTAACTCTAATTAGTTTCGGGTAACCTCACTCTCTCCTGTCATTCATCTCGCTCGTCTTCGATCGTTGTCGATCACTGATCCATTTTGTTGCATCTCCTCAGTTACATAGGACTCTTTGTGACTCCAAACGGCATGCTGTTATACCTAAACTGACCTTGTAAGTGTTCTGTACGTATGTTGTGCGCAATGTGTAGCCGCGCGCCGAGCGCATGGTGCGATCGGTCGATGTTCGGCTTTATCTCGTGCACCTTCTCCTCTGTACACGACTCTTTGTGACCTGCTGAAAAGAGAGAGATAATAATTTAACTCCTACGCCACTGATTCATACCTCATCTTTTTTTATAGCTTATAGGCCATGTTTTTGACTACTATCTCACCTAATAGTAAGTGATGATGTGGCCAAAAATAAGGTTTAGGCTAACCTAGAATTACTGACTCTCATGGACAACTGCTGGAATACACCAGTAGGTGCTTGGTGACAGATTTTCTACTTGAGGGTTTAATTAGCCAGGCGGGCATTTGCAATATACCCTACCACCATGCTATAACGACTGCCAACAAGAAACAGCAACCGACACGGCTAAAATTGACCTCCGAAGCACGTGCACGCTCAGTAGTAATGTCACTAGCGGAGACAATCCACCTCATAACCGCGCGGACGTTGCTTAACTGAGCTGATCCGTTAAGGACGGTTAATGCAATCATTCTACGTTAGCCTGAACAATATCTTCGACCACATCCATCTTTTATCATCAGGTGAGAAAGTGATCAAAGATTAGCCTATCAACTATAAATAAAATAATAATAATTGAACGGTTACTTCAAAATTGAGGAAATTTCTATGTTGCTATAGACAGGATAAAACTCAATTTAGCGGAAATGGCCGAAAGCTCGACAATTGCCGAAGTTGCCCGAAGTTTGCCGATATCGACCGAGACGCGTTAAAGGGAAGCGATAACGACCGGCGGGATTTTCTATTTTCAGCTTTCATAAAACTTTTTAATAATGCATGAGAGTTGATGGCTTCACGGTTAATGATAGAAAATTAATCGGACATCAACTCGATTATTAATACTTATATACTTTTATGGAATCAATACCATTAAAAAACTGTGCAATTTTAATGTTTGCAATAACGCCTGCTCTGCGGCGTGCTACAAAATTACAAATTTACGCGAGAAAAAGTTATATTCTTATGGCGGGATTCGAACGTGCGTCCATACACCCTATAGCCAGGGTGATGCTCTGATCGACTGAACTAACGGTTTCGAATCCCGCACATGATTATAATGTTTTCTCTTGTACATTTGTGTTTTTTGAAGCACTGATGGCTCAGTGGCATTGGCTATGGACTGCCGCGCAGCAGGTCCATGGTTCGAATCCCGCCCATAGCTTGAGCTTCACTGCATGGTGGAAGGGCATTTTTGCGAATGTCCGCCTGGCTAGCGACCACCCTCAAGTAGAAAATCTGTCGCCAAGCACCTAACAGTGTGTTCAGTCCTTGAGAGCCAGTAAAATTACAGGCACATGAGACCTAACAACTGTACGTCTCAGTGTGACGGGCGTAGTGCAATTCGTCGTTGACGAAATGCGTCTGTTATAGGCAGAGGTTAGTCCACTTAACATCAGGTGGGGCTCGGGCTTGTTATGTCACAAAAACATTAAAAAAAAAAAATGTAATTGTGTAATGGCCATGTGCAAGTCAAGTATCGCTCGTTTAGGGTTCCGCATTCCATAAGCCAGTAAAAAAAAAATGTTATGATCACAGCTTCGAGTCAAGACGTTTTTAGTATTTGTTCGATATGGTATATCTGTACTGTATCAGCCGGATTGTCCACTGCTGAACTCAGCCTCCCCCCAAACGGGGGTATGACAATCCCCATGCTTGGCAGGTATCTTGGAGATCGCAGTATGAGATAGCAATTTCTCACAAGGGTGTCGCCTCTTACAACGAACCCCGGAAGGAAAGGGGAGTGATATTCTAGCCCGCCACCCCACGGGAAATATATACCGAAATATAAAGAAATTGCAGATTCCTCACTAGTATCTTATTTGAAATAACAGAAACAGTCAATAACTCACGCCTTTAATCGCTTTTCATTATTTTTTAGATAAATAAATATATTTTTACTCTTGAATATGATTTTAAGCATGTTAAGGTTAGAGTGCTCGTAGCGCTTTCCATACAAATGTAGTTTCGTCATATTACAAATTCCAAGTGCTTAAACACGTTGTCATACATGTCCTTGAGCCTATTATATATGCTTCTGGTTTGCCAGATTTCCGTAAAATCAAGGATATTCAAAAATATTAGGGAAAACCATTTTGTAAGGGCAATTTTATTTTTACAGGTAGGGATAAAATAGTTAGTTTAAAATAAATAAGGGATAAAAATCGAAAAACTGGCAAACGAGCGCATACATATTAGGCTCAGCAAATGTTGCAGCTCATTATGAAAATTTCACTGTGTTTAAATACTTGGTATTAAAAATATGACGACACTATGGAAATTTGTATGGAAAGGAGACGTTTGTATGGAAAGCGCTACGTGAACTCTAACCTTAAGCTAATATCAGATGTACACATTTTTAGTCCCTTCTCCTACTGGAGTAACCTTATTCTATGCGACTGATGCCTAAGACATAGGTAGATAATATCTTGAACTTTCGCGAACTTAATTCACCTTTCAATTACACTTGCGGGTCTATTCGCGAAAAAAAAAAGAAACGTCGAGGCTAGTCAAAAAATGCTATTTGAAGCTTTTTTTGACTAGCCACGAGCTGACTGAATGCATTTTGAGCTTAATTTGTTCGCAAATGAACCCGAAAGTGTTAGACATAGGTAGCTGACTGGTATGACCTGTTGGCGTGATGGAGGAAGCACGAGTCATATCTGTTGTTAAGTGGACTGACTTTACTTTATAACATTGAATGTGCTTTTTGTCACACGTGACATATTGTACTGCACTTGTCACTCCGAGACATAGAGCTGTTATGTATCACGTGCCTAAAATTTTACTGGCTCTCAAGGACTTCTGCCGGAACGCAGTGCTAGGTGCTAGGCCACAGATTTCAAACTTGAGGGTAGTAGCTAAGCGAGCAATTGCAATATTCCCTTGCAACATGTGGTGAAGCTCAAGGCGGTGGGGATCGAACCATGGACCTGCGGCATTGCAGTCCATAGCTATTACCGCTCGGCCACCATTGCTTCAAAAACATTCTATTTAAATTGAAATCCAGCCAAAACACATTCAAGTCTCGTGATGCTAGCGATGAAGCAGTTCTTTTTCTTTGTATTAATGACAAAACTGTTAAACTGTCAAAAATACCTTCAATTTAAAAACAATTTTCATAAATTTAAGTAATTAAAAAAAGTGATGGCTCTGTTGCATTAGCAATGGACTGCCATGCAGCAGGCTTTAAAAAAACTACAATCTATATAGTTATCTGAAAATCTAGGTTAAAAATTCAGGGCTCTAGCCCAAATTCAATGGCCATAAGCTTTTTTTTATTAAAATACCAGATGTATTTTCAGAAGAACGAATACATTTCGTTTAAAATCTACTACCTAATAAAAATATACTATTCTCTTGGCATATTTCTTTCAAGATAAATGTATATAACAAGATATTAATTAGTAAACAATTAGCCGCCCGCCCTCAACAACATTGCTACTTGGGTGTAGAGCAATTATGTGCTACCCATGTGCTGTGGTGCTACCAATTAACATAAGGTGTGGTCTAGGATCTGCATGTAAGACCAAATAACTTTGCAATAAATAATTTTATTTGATATAAAAAATAATATTTTTACTTCTCATGCTCCGAAAGTTCTTTCTTGTTTATGCCCTGTGTTAGCGGAATAAAACAGTTTCAAGTTCTAGAGCATAAAAGTCAGAATTTCCTTCTGCTTGAGCACGAGTGCTAAAAATGTTATATCATATAAAATTCTTCAAAGAAGTTCAGTTTGTAATATATGTTTGTAGAAAATTTGCTTGGATCGTTCATAATACCCATAAATTAGTTAATTTTAATGTTTGTTATTAAAAACTCAGATACATATTTTTGTTGAAACAATGCCACTCATAGTAGAACATTGTTCCTATATCATTCGATGTTCATCAAAGTTTAATTACATACATATTCGTTGTTTAATTTCCTCGCAATTGCAGTAATAATTCAAGTGTATAACTTGAGCATAAAACCCATTTTAGCCTGTACTTAAATATCAGCCCTCACCTATAGCTCTAGCTGTTAAGGCTGTTGCTCTACTTAATGAGCTCTGGACTATAATAATAGCCCTATTGCTAAGATGCAAAAATAAAAATAAATATTCCTTCTACTGTCTGATACTCTCTCATGTATTGGACTTGAATAATCATTTTCGCATTAACCTTTGGGCCAACTTTAACACCAAATATCAATTTGATTTCTCGATCGTGCGCTCGACGAGTCAAGACCTCCTGAGGATGCTTCGTGTAGAAGCGACACGCGTCAAAAATTCTTCCGGTTTGGCTGCGTGGCATTTTTGACGTCACGTCGGCTTAACAGGTAAATTGGGTGGAATTGTCACCAGATATATTTTTCTTTATTTTTTAAGTGTTTTATTAAAATATTAATTTGATGTTCTTATAATATTTGGTATTATCAAAATTTCAGGTATATTACTCATTTCGTGTACAAACTAGAGACCCGTGACTTCCAGACGCGGCGGGCGGACAGACAGACAGAGAAATTGGGGTTCAAATGATAGAAAGTCTAAAATTTGTGCAAGAAAATGTAAAATAAATAAAGGAGTATGTACGAGTGTTTTTATTATTATATCGAAATTCGCAATTTTATGATGATCTGTGTACAAAGTTTAAAAATCAGACACGATAAAAATAGTCAGCTGACATTGGAGTTTTTTTTTTGCTTTATAATAAAGTTTATTGGGTTCCAAAAAATCAAGCCCCAATAGAGGTCAAGTGGGTACAAATGTTCAGAATAAAAATGTAATAAAGTGTTCTGTCATAGAACATATAATAATATAGTTTTGCCTTTGATTCGTCCAGAATTGCTGCACAAAGCGAATATGCATTCTTGTCGTCTAAAATCTCTTAGTTATTCATAAATAACTAGCTGTTTATTTAATTTCCATAATTATGATTTGCTTTTTGTTGTTCCATTACCACGGATTAGCAAAATTACGTTTCAAATAAGATGGTTTTTAATTATTAGTTTTTTTTTTATTGCTGATATGCTAGCCTTTGACCACTATCTCACCTGATGGTAAGTGATGGTATGATCGAAGATGTTGTTCAGGATAACGTAAGATTACTGGCTCTCAAGGACAGCTGCCGGAACACACCGTTAGATGCTTGGTGACAGATTTTCTACTTGAGGGTGGTAGCTAGCCAGGCGGCCATTCGCAAAATGCCCTACCACCATGCAAATTCATCATTCACCTGCGTGTTAGTTCTTGATTAATTTCAGCTGCTTAAATATTTAGTTATAAAATAAAAGTTGTTACAATATTTTTCTATACATATATCAAGACACAGACGCTATCTGCAACAACAAATTGGTTCCATGTTTTGACTACGGTACCCTAAAAACCTAAAACCTAGACTTTAAATGTCAAAACTGCAACTTAAGATCGACTTCAACTTTGACATGCATTTATTAATGCTCATCAGAGCGCTTGATAGATGCGACGTGTGATCAAAATGCTGGCACTTCTTGGGCTCAACGAATAAGAATTGCAATTCAACGGGGCAATGCTGCCAACATGCTGGGCACGCTGCCAACTGGTAGTGGGCTGGAGCATTTGGCCTGCAAATGCCTTAAGGTTGCCTAATTTTTTTTCGAAGCGCTCGTAGCTAAGTTTGCTTAGCTGTTCTTAACCGATCAGCAAAGTTAAGCGACCTCTAGTGACATTACTAATGAGCGCTTCCGTGCTTCGGAGGGCACGTTAAGCCGTGAGTCCCGGTTGCCGTTATGATGGCAGTCGTTAAAGCATGGTGATAGGGCATTTTGCGAATGCCCGCCTGGCTAGCTACCACCCTCAAGTAGAAAATCTGTCGCCAAGTACCTAACGATGTGTTCCGGCAGCTGTCCTTGAGAGGCAGTACTTCTAGGTTGGCCTGAATAACATCTTCGACCACATCATCACTTACCATCTGGTGAGATAGTGGTCAAAGGCTACCTATATATTAAAAAATAACACGACTATAAGTCAGTATACAAATCCAATTTGGCAAAAATGTTCAAAGCCCGGAATATTACCGAAGTTTACCGAACTTTGCCGATATCGACCAAGACGTATTTAAGGGAAGCGATAATGGCCGGTGGAGGTTTCTATTTTCAGCTTCCTTAAGACTTACATAATAAACGGAAGACATTGATGAGGTTTTTAAAGCGCTCGTAGCGTGGCTTGCTGAGTCGGTCGTAATCGATCAAGATTTGTACAGTAAAATATAGTTCCGTAGCATAGTACATAAGGTAAGTATCGTAGATTATACAAGATATCTAGAAGTCAACGAGGAGTGCATAATACAGTGTTGTTGGTAAATGGCTAACAACCTCTCAGGGTTTTTTTTTTGTTTTAATGCCTACTTCAAGCTAAGAGCGCCCGCCGCGACAACCCTAGATCGCGCCGCGCTCCCTTTGAATAGAGTTTTGAATATTTACATCGAGCAAACTAATAAAAAAATTATATAATACTGTACAGGCACAAGAGACTTTTAACATCAGGTGGTGCTCGTGCTTATTCCGTCAAAACACATAAAAACTTATTCTTTTGTGTTTTTTTTTTAAAACTTAAAAAAAAATAAACATTTCAAATCATTTTGAAGCGCTCGTAGCGAAGTTTACTTAGCTATTCTCAACCGATCAGCAAAGTTAAGCAAAGTCGCGCGCGGTCATGAGTTGGATGGGTGAGCGCTAGTGACTTTACTACTGAGCGGTTCCGTGCTTCGGAGGGCACGTTAAGCCGTCGGTCCCGGTTGTTGTCTTAGGATGGCAATCGTTATAGCATGGTGGTAGGGCATTTTGCGAATGCCCGCCTGGCTAGCTACCACCCTCAAGTAGAAAATCTGTCGCCAAGCATCTAACGGTGTGTTCCGGCAGCTGTCCTTGAGAGCCAGTACTTCTAGGTTAGCCTGAACAACATCTTCGACCACATCATCACTTACCATCAGGTGAGATAGTAGTCTAAGGCTAACCTATAAGGCATAAAAAAAATAAGTTTTTAGGATTAGCAGAAGTCAATCCTCAGAGGTTATTAGCCATTTACCAATAACCCTGTATATACCATAAAGGGTTTGTTTTTGAAAACAAGAACTTTGTTTTCAAAAACAAAGAATTTAAATGAAGATGATTCAAATCTTTATTGTATTACGAAGAGAAAAGTTTGGCAATTGTGAATGAAAAATGATATCTGGCAAATGTCCACCACGAGCACGCTGACAGATGTGGATTCTTTTATAAAAGTTTTTAATCACTTTTTTGCAAAATGGCGGGTCTATTTTGTTAAGAGGCCTTTTACATTATGCAGCCCCCTCACTCGCACTTTTAAAGATAATTTCAAATAGCAACAATATGGTTTATATTTCTTAAAATGTAGTCAATCATTATTTCGCTGCATGCAACTATAGATGTTCTCAATATATTTATACTTTGTTACATGTTGAGTCCAATTAGAATTAGAGGCCCAAAATTTAATATAACTAAATTACGCGTTTTGGATCCCCCATTACAGATATCAAAATGAAAATTAGTAGAAAACATCTATAGTTGCATGCAGCGAAATAATGATTGACCACATTTTAAAAAATATAAACCATATTGTTGCTATTTGAAATTATCTTTAAAAGTGCGAGTGAGAGGGCTGCATAATGTAAAAGGCCTCTTAATCACATGACGGATTTAGAGTTTTTATTCTGTAATCAATTCGATTCCCACAAATGAAGAAATGCTCTTTCGTTTCTAATGACACAAGAGAGCAGATTATTTTTTATATGAAAAAAAAAAAAAAACACCCATTACGGTGAAAGAAATAATCGAAAATCTTCTGAAATAATCGGAACGCGTCTAAATTTTTTTTAATCATGCCTTTATTAACCAAACTCTACAATTTAAATACAACACTATAACTACTGCAATTAAATCAGTTTCAGGCTCCTAAGGCTCCTCCTTTTTTGAGAGCCAGTACTTCTAGGTTAGCCTGAACAACATCTTCGACCACATCAGCACTAACATCAGGTGAGATAGTGGTTAAAGGCTAACCTATCAGGCATAAAAAAAGGCCATTGCAGGCTCACAGGCAGTCCAAATGCTCCAGCCTTCTACTACTTGGCAGCATGCCCAGTATGCTGGCAGCATTATAATGCTTACCTATTCGTTAATCCAAATAAGCCAGCATTTTGATCACGCGCTCAACCGAGCGCTCTACTAAGTTTTGGAAAATAAGATGAGCCCCCGGCCCCCACGGAACCAATGTCTCAAACGGCTCAAATATTAATTATACCTACACTATTTTTTTTATAGGTATGCTTTTGACCAGAATCTCACCTGATACTAAATGATGATGTGGTCGAAGGTGTTAACAGGCTTAACATAGATTTACTGGCTCTCAAGGACAGCTGCCGAAACACACCGTTAGGTGCTTGGCGACAGATTTTCCACTTGAGGGTGGTCGCTAGCCAGGCGAGCATTCATGGTCATAGCCAATGCCACTGAGCTATTACTGCTTCAGTACTAGGTACGAGATTAGCATCTTTGCGCCGCTTGAGCCGCTCCGTCGAAGTAGCCGTACATTGAACTGTTAATGGTATTGGTATAGAATACTTCTATAAAAATTATATCGCAGAATAGGTCAATATAATTCTCGTGCAATTCCCGAAGTTGTCCGAACTTTGTCGATATCGGCCGAGACGCGTTATCGAACGGCGCGACGGAATTTTCTATTTCCAGTTATGACTATTTTATGCATTATCAATGAAGTGAAACAATTAGACTCCCTAATATGTGTTTAAAACGCTTGGGAATAATAAATCCTGTGGAAGATCTGTTACACCTAATATATTGCTGACCTAGGCCCGAATCCCTCACAAACCTATTTAAATCAAACAAAATTTGTTTATAGCCACACAAAAAATAATAATATACAGAAACAACAATTACAACTAATACGCAAGAAACAAAACACTTAAAAATATTTCGTAACTAACATAGAGTAATGAATTTTGGATGCAACCATCCAAAATTAATAATAATAATAATAAATTTGTTTATTGATCAAAAAAGTTACATCGCTTAAACACTAATTATAATATTAGATCATGGTAATATTGGATTAACAATCCAATCCAAAAAAAAAACTCTTCCTCAACAGGAAGTGTTTTATTTTCTTAATTAAATTTGGATAACGCGTAAATTTAATTAAGAAAATAAAAAAAATAAAAAAACTCTCCTGTTGAGGAAGAGTTTTTTTTTGGATTGGATTGTTAATTTTGGTTGTTTGCATCAGTATATTTATCTATATAAACGGCGGCTTCCAAAATGAAGTGTTCAGAATGATTGTGATAACTCCAGGAGTCACCAGATTCAGTACTAGTATACCCTTCAGGTGGAACCCCCACCCAATTTTTTTTTTTTTTATGCCTGATAGGTTAGCCTTTCACCACTATCTCACCTGATGGTAAGTGATGATGTGGTCGAAGATGTTGTTCAGGCTAACCTAGAAGTACTGGCTCTCAAGGACAACTGCCGAAACACACCGTTAGGTGCTTGGCGACAGATTTTCTGCTTGAGGGTGGTTGCTAGCCAGGCGGGCATTCGCAAAATGCCCTACCACCATGCTATAACGACTGCCATCCTAAGACAACAACCAGGACCGACGGCTTAACGTGCCCTCCGAAGCACGGAAACGCTCAGTAGTAATGTCACTCGCGGTCACCCATCCAACTTATGACCGCGCGCGACGTTGCTTAACTTTGCTGATCGGTTGAGAACAGCTAAGTAAACTTCGCTACGAGCGCTTCTAAAATTAATAGTAAAAGTGAGTTGCGGGAACTTGTAAGTCATCGTGTAAAAATAATTATTTCTTTTTGAAATAAAATAAATGTCTGTGTCATTAAATTGTTTTTTTTAAGACAACTGATTAGGTTCACTCAACAGATCCCTGGACTGGACAGTGACAAAAAGTGATAGGGACATTTTAGTTCGTCATTGGTGATGAAATGCATCTGTTATAGGCAGATGTTACCGCTTAACATCAGGTGGGCCTAGTGCTTGTTTCGTAATAATACCATATAAAAACCGGCTTCGTCCCTAGTTTTGATCTAGGGATGGAGCAAGAAGGTAGGTACTAGAACTTCCTTACCGTGCTTATCGCAAATGGCGAATATCTTTGAAGTCTTTTTTCTATCTTGTCATTTTATTCTTGTCCCGATATAGCAGAAACTCTGTTAAAACATAATTTTCCCTGCAAAACACTGGACTTTTCTTTCAGATACACGACAAACTTCGAAATTCAAAAGTATAAGCAACCGAGTACCGAAGGCTTGTGGGGTATGTCGGTAAAAGTGGCAGAGTCTATTATTTGCATTATTATACCATATTCCTTTTATTTTTTTAATTTCTGATAGGTTAGCCTTCGACCCCTATCTCACATGGTAAGTGATGATGTGGTCGACGATGTTTTTCTGGCTAACGTAGAATTACTGGATCTCAAAGAAATCTGCCAGAACACATCGTTAGGTGCTTAGCGACAGGTTTTCTACTTGAGGATGGTAGCTAGCCAGGCAAGCATTTGCAAAATACCCTACAACCTTGCAATAACGACTGCCATCCAAAGACAACAACCAGGACCGGCGGCTTAACGTGGTCTTCGAAGCTCGGAAACGCTCAGTAGTAATGCCACTAGCAGTAGTAGTACCCACCACACTCATGACCGCTGCGGACGTTGCTTAACTTAGCTGATCGATCAAGAACAAAACTAAGCAAACTACGCCACGAGCGCTTAAAAATCTTTTATCCGATAGAGGAATCTTCCGCAATTTCGTATTCGTTGTTACTGAAAATGTTACAGAAGGCTTACGATGAACCGATTTTATCAAAATACATGCTTATGAGTAGTACAAAGCGTTCAAAAGCAGTCGAGATTTAATGGAAGCTTTGCCACGCTCTGGTAGGCCATCAACGTCTACAAGTTAAGTTAACATCGCAAAAGTGAAGGAAATAGCGACTGAAAAATCCTCATTCAGGTGAGAGAGATAGCCGCCGAACTTCTTGTGTCTCATCAATCCGTACCATTTTAAATAATTACTTAGGTATGAAACATGTTGCCACTCGGCTAATCCCAAAAGACCTGCATTTTCTACAAAAACTTGTGTCAGTTCCGAACAAAAGAAGCAGTGATAGCTCAGTGGCATTGGCTATGGCCTGCCGTGCAGCAGGTCCATGGTTCGAATCCCGCCGCGGGCTTAAGCCTCACAGCATGGTGGAAGGGCATTTTGCGAATGCCAGCCTGGCTAGCGACCACCCTCAAGTAGAAAATCAGTCGCCAAGCACCTAACGGTGTGTTCCGGCAGCAGTCCTTGAGAGCCAGTGAATTTACAGGCATATGAGACTTAGACATAGGTTATTCCGCTTAACATTAGGTGGGCCTCGAGCTTGTTCTGTGACAATAAAATAAAAAAATAAAAAAAACTTTTATGAATCTGTTATAGGCATAGGTTATTCCGCTTAACATTAGGTGGGCCTCGAGCTTGTTCCGTGACAATAAAATGAAAAAATTAAAAAACTTTTATGAAATTAATTGTTGCTGGGGACGAGACAGAGGGTCTCGTCACCAGTAATAATGCGTGTTTTTTTGACATGCAAACTATTCAACAAGCTGGCGCTTTCCTGACTAACTGACCTAAAACCGAAACTTGGAAACGTCAAAAACCGTTTTCATTCGGTAGAAGACGAAGAAGAATTCGCGACGATAACTGCACACAATTCCAGAAAGAGCGTTTAAAAATGTTTTGATGATTGGAATATGCGTTGGCGTAAGTGTATCGTTTCTGAAGGAGAATACTTTTAATGTGATGAAATAAATTTGGTTGAATAACTAATATTATGTAATATTAATATTTTAGCGTTAGTTTCTTGATAGAGTAGTATATACATATAGGTATTATTATATGTGTGGAAACTTTTGTTAGTAGGTATATAGAATATCTCTGTTTGTTTGTGTATAAAAAAACTTTTTTTTTTAATGTTGTTGTGACTGATCAAGCTCGAGGCCCTCCTGATGTTAAGCGGACTAACCTCTGCCTATAACAGATGCATTTCGTCACAAGTCACGAATTGCACTGCGCCCGTCACTTTGAGACATAGTTGTTAAGTCTCCTGTGCCTGTAATTTCTCTGGCTCTCAAGGACTGCTGCCGGAACATACCATTATATAGGTGCTTGGCGACAGATTTTCTACTTGAGGGTGGTCGCTAGCCAGGCGGGCATTCGCAAAATGCCCTTCCACTATGCGGTGAAGCTCAAGCCCGGGGCGGGATTCGAACCATGGACCTGCGGCACAGCAGTCCATAGCCAATGAGCCACTGAGCAATCACTGCTTCCTAAAATATATTTTCTTATTTTTACTTTGACTGTAAATATTAATTGAATACATCCCCGTCTTTCTCCTATATTTCCTCTCCATTCAAATGTTGCCGGAAGAGATCGCTGTTAGTGATACGGTCGTCCATTGCAACACTTGATTGTATACCTTCGTATTTTATAAAACTATTTCAACGAGTTTGAACACTTGGTATTTATAACAACGGAACACGTTTGTAAGGAAAGCTCCATGAAGAGACTAGCCTTAAGGCTAGAGTGCTCGTGGCGCTTTCCATACATATCTTGTTTCGTCATATTTTAGATACTGATTTTTCAAACTCAATGAAACTTTGCATGTATGTCCTGGAGACTAATAACTATGCTTCTGGTTTGCCAGATATACGTAAAATTACGTATTAAACAAAACAAATATCATTTTCTAGGGGATTTTTTATTTTGACGTTTTCAGAATAAAAATCCCCATAGACAAATTTTGAAACTCAGTGAAACTTTGCATGTATGTCCTGGAGACTAATATCTATGCTTCTGGTTTGCCAGATATCCGTAAAATTACGTATTAAAAAAAAACAAACATCGTTTTCCACGGGAATTTTTATTTTGACGTTTTCAAAATAAAAATCGCCATAGACAAATTTTGAAACTCAGTGAAACTTTGCATGTATGTCCTGGAGACTAATATCTATGCTTCTGGTTTGCCAGTTTTCAGGAAAATTAAGTATTTTCAAAAATAATTCGAAAAATGGTTATGTATGGGAATTATTAATTTTAAATTTACGGATAAAATAAATAATTAATAGAAAAACTGGCCAAGCAGAAGCATCGATATTAGGCTCAGCAATATGCATACAAAATTTTATGGAGTTAGAACACTTGGTATTTAAAATATGACAAAACTACGTTTGAAACGTTCACACAGAAGTCCCACAAAATATTCAAAGTATAAGCCAGAGTTTCCCAACTCCCGACCCCGCTAAAATCTTAGCTTTGCCCGAATCAACAGGATTAGGGGTTCGTCGTAAACATGCCTTAGCGAAATTGAATCCCGTAAAATAGAACTGTTCGCACCCCGCTATGGGCTGTTTACTTAATTTTTCTTTCGCAGCAAAGTATTTATATGGTAAAGAATATTGGGAGCCATTCTGGACTCTATTTCGAAGCAATGATGGCCGGGCGGTAATAGCTATGGACTGCCGTGCCGCAGGTCCATGGTTCGATCCCACCGCCGGCTTGAGCTTCACCGCATAATATGGCTGTCTAGCTACCACCCTCAAATAGAAAATCTGTTACAAAGCGCATAGCAGTGGGTTCCAGCAGCAGTTAAATTAAATAGGCACCTAGCTTTAGTGACAATGACAAATTCATCTTCTTATTCTGATTTTAGATCTTCTAGTAATTTTAAAAACGAATCAACATATCATCTGTTATATAAATCCTTAGTTCGATCACAACTAGAGTATGCTGTATCTGTTTGGAATCCATATTATAACTGTTACAGTAACAACATTGAAGGAGTTCAAAAGAAATTTTTGCGCTGCGTTTCTTATAAATGTGATCACAGAATTATGCCCTATGAAGAACCACTAGAAAAATATAAGTTATTAAGTTTAAAGTCTAGAAGGAAACAACTAGATGTAATGTTTTTGCGTGATATTTGTAATAATCGATATGACTGTTCTGAATTAGTTAATAAGCTTAGCTATAATGTACCAATTAGGGCCTTTTCACGTAATCATAAAAAAAAATTTGCTACAACATTTTGCCGTACCATTGCTGGCAAACGATCTCCTTTGTACCGTATGGCAAAATCTTATAATGAACATTTTAATTCTTTAGATATATTTCAAGAGAGATTGGGATGTTTTAAAAAGTAATTGTTTGGGCTGCTGAAGGAAGTACAACAGGATACGTTGATCTTGGAATCATAGTTTCTCCTTAAGCAGCTGAGACCGTTTTGTAATTAAGCCGTTCTAAACTTTCTTTTCTATTTCTATTATTTTAGTGAAGCATATAATAAGCAACTTAAAACACAATTTGTAAAATATATTAAATACTTTGTAGTCTTAATTCTCAGCAAATGAATAATATATGAAAATGTAAACTTGTGGTCAACGTCGTCGTTATCGCAATTAGTTATATGTTTTGTCTTTAAACTTTTTTGTACATTTTTTATTGTGTGTACTGTTCGTTGATGAATTAAAAAGAATAGATGCATTTCTTCTGATTAGAAGAAAAAGTTTGCTTAAAAAAGTGATCTAATCTATTATATTTGTAATTTAGTACTTGAATAGCGCAAATTGTTTTGCGTCTAGGAATATAATTTCTAAAACATATAATAGCCGTATCTAAGCAACATAAGAAAAAAACTGCTAGAACAGTTACTTAAGCTATAATTAAATTTTGGCGACGAACATAAAATCTCTTAATTGTGATTAAATAGGTAGATGCGGTTACTCTATAAACGTCATTGAATCACTGATACATCGATATAGAATTACTTTCAGTTTGTTAATAAATTGATATTATAAAATAAATTTTAATCACAAAATTATTCGACCGGTGAAGCTAGGGATATCATTAATATTTTTTTTATAGGATATTTCATTTCAATCGTATCCTAATAGACGTTTTACGTATTGTATGCTACGATTGCACTGTATCGTAAACTAACATACATTTATTAGTATTTTATTTTGTATGAATGCTAGATCGTGCCATATCTTAGATCCATAATTATTAGAACCAAAGTTTTATGACTACATAACATTGTCAAAATACAACAATGCAACTTGATAGCCAGTAAAATACAGGCACATGAGTCTTCACTGTATTCTCAGGCTTTGACGGGCGCAGTGCAGTTCGTCACTTGTGAAGAAATGCATCTGTTATAGGCAGAGGTTATCACTTAATATCAGGTGGCCCTCGAGCATGTACAGTCACAATAAAATGAAAAAAAAACAGGTTAATTTTAAGAATTAAACACAGATGATAATGTATTTTTTTCAACATTATAATATAAATACCTATTAGGGGTTAAAATATGAAATTGCCGATTTGTGCTAAAAAAATTAAGTTATTAGTTTTTTTCATTTATCATATATATTTAATCAAAATAATACCATTGTTATCTATACATTGTTATCTAATAGGAAGGTCATTTATGCCTTTGCTCTTAACTCTGGTGATATAGATTCGACAAACTGTGCGAAAGCATTACTGCCTCCTGGGAAGAAAACTTTTATCATGTAGAAAATTGTCCAAATCACTTAAAAAATGGTAGTCCGTTAGAGCAAGGTCTGGCGAATACGGAGGGTGACGAATTGTTTCTGATTGCAGTTCCTGTAGAGTTTAAACAGTTTCTCGTGCTGTATGAGGTCTCGCGTTATCATGGAGCAATAATGGTGAAGATCGATTCATGAATCGCGGCTGTTTCACTGTTAGCTTTGCTATCATTGTTCGGAGATTCGCAGTAGACATTATTGCTTGACCAGATCGGAGAACGTTATAGTGAATAACACCATGCTGAGACCACCAAACATTAAGTACCTTTTTATTAATAAGGTTTGCTTTAGGACACTGTTGCGGCGTTTGACCTGGGGTCAAACGCCGCAACAGTGTCAGTGCAATCGCTTACGGTTATCGTAAAGAATCCACTTTTCATCACATGTCACAATTTGATCCAATATTCCTTAATTTCTTTATCGATTCAACAAGGCAACACAAGTTTCAACACGCGTTTCTTTCTGCAGATCAGTCAAATCATGAGGCAACCATTTTTCATATTTTTTTTATTTTATTGATTTGACGCAAATGAGTCAATATTGTTAGTAAGGTAACGTTAAACCATGCCGCTAATTCCTGGATAGTTTGGCTCAGATCGGCCTCAGATTGTTATTCACCTGTGTGGGCGGTCTTCCACGTGGTTCGTTCTTCAAATGAAAGTTTAAACTAAAATCTCACGGTACGTTCATTAGCAGTCCCCTCTCCGAACGCAACATTGATATTGCGAACTGTTTCTGCCGCGTTAGTTCCGCGTCGGAGATCGTATTCAAAAACCACTCGAATTTTTGAAGTTCGATTCTTCTTTCTTGTCTAAGTTGAATAAAAAAACAACTGAAAGTCTATAACCAAATGTTGCATATTTTTTAAAAGGAGAACCTCATAGGTACCATTTGAAAAAAGTTTTACTCAAATATCTCAAACCATGAAGGTTCTTTGTCACTTCGAAGTACCTATTAATACAATAAAACGACAATTTCATACTTTAGCCCCTATTACTCAGGTTTTATTTATTTTATAGATAGTTTAGGTACTATTCCCGCAAGCTAATGAATAAAATATTTAACCATCTAATAACGTCTAACATTGTGTGTCAAACGCAGTTCTGGCGCAGATACTTCTGAACTATCTGTCATATTTTAACGGGCAAACATCATAAAACAAAATATAAGTTTTTTTTGCTGTTTTTACAGGAAAGTAAACTTATATTTTATATATCTATCATATATACTTACAGCTATCATAGGGCGTAAAAAAAAATTTTCTCCCAGCATCAGATGGCATTATAGGGTTAGAGTGTCATTATCATCAGCCGGAAGACGTCCACCGTTGAACAAAAGCCTCCCCCATAGAACGCCACAAAGAACGGCTATTAGCCGCTTGTGCCCATTCCCTACCCGGGACTTTTACGATAGTGTCAGTCCACCAAGTGGGGGTCAACCAACTCTACGTCTTCCGGTGTAAAATGTGGTAACTACACGAGAACCTTTCATCCCCATCGGTTATCAGTTCGTGAAGCAATGAGAGTGTGTTATTGTAGTAAAATTATTGGCATGGGGATTCAGAGAGATCAGCTACTCTAAAAGGCGTTGCCCAGAAATGGTTTTGCGTGTCAGGTCGCCATTTACCCTCAAAAACGATTGAGGAAGGCGATGGTTGGCACGCACGTCAACTCGTGAACGGGTGCTGTTAGAGGATACTGCTCTTCTGGGCTTATGGACAACCAGTCAAAGTTAATTTGTACAGAAAGCTACAACTAAAACAAATAATTTCAAACAAAAAAATATTTCAAGAAATTATTTTACAAAAAAATTGAACCTACTTCAACACTCAAGTGTGAAATAACTTTATTTAATTGTATAACCTAACTAACTATTTAATTGTATAAATTTTATTTGACCCTTTTTAGTGATCCTTGCTACTTATGGAATCGATTGTCATTGACTGTATAATCAAGATAGGAAAATACTTTTCAGTTATTGGAGTATAACTCTAGAACAGCTTTACCGATTTTTATGAAATTTAAATGAGACCAAACGGCAAGTATCAGCTGTCAAATAAAAAAATAATCATCACAATCGGTTCACTCCAAAAGTTCTGATGTAACAAACATAAAAAAAAGAATACAGACAAATTGAGTACCTCCTGATTTTTATGGAAGTCGGCCAAAAAGATTTACACTGCAAATAAAAAAGGAGGAACAAAAAAGAAGAATATGATAAAAAACCTTAGTTAAAAAGAAGGAACAAAAAATAAAAATATGATAAAAAACCTTAGTTTAAAATATGTTCCACCTTAGTATGTATTTGTGTATGTTTCATATTGATGTTCTTCCAATAAAAAATAATAACATATGTTAGAGTCTGTGGAGAAAATTCTTCATAAAATAAATAGTGGTAGTTATAATTTGTGATTCGATTTTTATTTTTCAGATAAAATATTCATAATCATTATGAATATTTTTTCTGTTTATGGGGCGATTGCGGTATACTTACCTAAGCATGGAAATTCTGAGGTAGGTAACTATTTTGCAGGCTATAACATTATCGACAAAACATAATATTTGAAATTCCGCATATATTATAATCAACTAAAGATAGCATTGCCCCGTTGGATTGCTGAATTTGAATTTGAATTCAATGCTACCAGCACGCTGGGCACGCTACCAACTGGTAGTGGGCTAGAGCATTTGGACTGCCTATGAGTCCAAATGCTTTTATTGTAGTAGCTGTAGTGTTGTATATAGTTCGTAGTATATGGTTAATAAAGGCATACCGCCGGTAAAAATACAAAAATTAAAGATATATTATTAGTTATAAAATACAATTACAATATGAAGGCTGCTTTACCGCAAAAACAACCGACGCCATTAAAATTTAGGGTCCCACCTACCCATCAACAATGCCTTCGATAAATTACAAGACTAGTAATGTAACATATTTAAATATATAATTTATTATAATATAATATGTGGGATTTCAAATATTATAATTTGTCGGTAATGTGGTAGCTTGCAACCTGATGCATAATTGCCCAAAATGTCAGCCTTAGGTTAAAATTTTGGGCAATTAGCATTTTTATTTAACTTAGGGCCTGTTTCAGAATGTTCGAGTAAGTTCCGGTTATACTACCCAGAACATAAAATAACTGAATGATAAAAGCAGTAAAGATTTGTTACATAAATAAGTTTTTTTTAAATTTTTATTATGAGTGTATGACAGATCAGACTAAAATAAAAAAAAAACTAGTTTTGCAACAATTTTTTTTTATTTTATTCCGACTTTTTTTCTATAGCATTTTAATGAGGACTCTATTACTATCATAGTTGCAGATAAGTCTGGGAGGCACTACTTACTGCTGGCTTAATTTGATCTATGACTCATTCACCACGATAGCTTTATTTGCGGAGCGGATTTAGTGGGGTGAGGTTGCGGGCTCGAATCCAGCTGGTATTTAATTTTTTTTGTTTCGTTGTAATTTTGATCAATTCAAATGGAGTTAAATTGAAGGTACTTTCTACCTCGTAAAAAAGCATCATCAAAATTGGATGATCCAGTAAAAAGTTTTACGTACTCATACAAACAAAAAGAAGATCATGTCAAAGTCAAAGTCAATAATTTATTCAATTTAGGCGTCTACTGCGCTCTTATGAAGGTCAATTACAAATTTTAGTATTGAAATATGCAACATTGTACTGCCACGTTCAGCAAATAAATTGTAGTGTAGATAAAATATATACGCGTCGGAAGGTGGGCAGCAGTGCCTTCTGAGGAATCGCTATCTTTACTGCGAGTTTTTCAAGTCGCCTGCCAGGCTTGGGGATTATGGCAAAGCCCCCTTGATGGGAGAGGCTGTGTTCAGCAGTGGACAACCCGGCTGATACACTATGTATATCTCTGGCATTTTTTATATGACTGTAGATATGTATAGGTACTATCAAGCGTGATTGAATGAGTAAAATTTAATAATATTAAAAAGCACGCTCAATTGTACGTGTTTTTATAACCAAATTTAATAATTTTTAAAATATATGTAAAAAACTCACCTCCTAAAGCTGTCGCTGTAAGGTTATTGAGCATGGCCTCAAAAGGCCAACCCTGGCCACCCCCTATTTCGACATCCTTAAAACCACTTCAACACAAAACCTTACAAAATATTCCTCTGAACACAGACTTGTCCTTACAACTATCGTATCACTGATATCAGTACACTTTCTCATAGAAAACTGTGTTTATTGTCACATTAACTTTCCCGAAAAGCGCGCACAACGTTCATATTGGAAAAAATTGCTTGAAAGCGCTTTCTTGAGTCAGACGCCTGAAAAATCCATCGACACACCCGCGTCACGTCAAAAAGGACGAAATTCCAGCGAAAACCCGCTTTAATACAAAATAATTAGCGCTTTATTAAACCCAATTAGTTTTAATTACGACTCCGTTCAAACTTATTTACACACTTAATTTTTGTTATAAAATTAATATAACCCGTTTAGTATCAATTTGTATAAATTTGCAGTTTGATTGGTTCGCCCTTAAAATGATCGTTTAATGTGGAAACCGACCGACGACTGGTACAAAAACAGATAGTGTTCACATTGTTGCCGACTCTGACCGTAGCAGCCCAACCAGAAAACATACACTCATCTCTTTCCAATCTCAACCAAACCTTTCATCTCCTCTCTCGCTTATCAGGCTTGCATCAGTAATGGATGCTTACATTTTGTTTACGTTCGATTTGAACAAACGAATAATCTATTATTTCATTCGTGCACGTATTATTGATACGGCCTTTCGCGTTCATACAATATTCATGTCTCCACTAATCTATACCTATCCCTTTTTAACGCAGTCATCTAAGCTCCAAAAGCGATGTCGCTATCCTTGTCTGGCGAAGGTTTTAGATATCGAACGCATTCCTTTCCTTAGCTCGCCGTCCAATCAGAGCGTAGAGAAATCACTTTGAAAGCGCCCAGGGTTGGCACCCACGTCGCGATATTGAAATATTATTGCTATAGCGAGCGCAGGGCGTTCCGGTCTTTTGTAATGGAAAAAACAAATACAGGCTGTGTGTCCGCGATATAAGTCGCTATAGCTGGAGGTAAATAAGAGTACTCGAATGAGATCCGCTGGAAATATTTCAACTGTACGGTTGGAAACGTCGGCGTTGAGTGCGATTTCTTGTAAAGGCGCCTTAATTTTCGGACGCTGGTGAATAAGGAATGCGGGGCCACTTGATAAAATACGAATGGGGTTCTTTTATGTCTGTTGCTACGTTTTGTTTTACTTCCATGACAGGAGCTGTGGATATTTTGGAATTATTCAACTTTTTATTCTGTAATTCGTCTTTTAAATCATGCAAACCCTACTGTCGTTGAAAACGGTGAAAATGCTTAATACTTAATAACTGAAATACAAAAATATGCGACATATATCAGGGAAATAATCACTGTTTGCAAGCAAATTATTTGAACTGATTAGTAGCCCCGCTTAAGACATGATATCTTTTAACTGTCAATAATCTCCTTATCTATCTGTCAAAATTTGAGTTTGATGTTTGTGTACACGCTTTTTTTTATTGCTGATTGGTAAGCCTTTGACCACAATCTCACCTGATGGTAAGTGATGATGTGGTCGAATGTGAAACAGGCTTAAACCTAGAATTACTAGCTCTACTGGAACACACTGTTAGGTGCTTGGCGACAGATTTTCTACTTGAAAAACGTTTGGTGGTCACTAGCCAAGCGAGCATTCGCAAAATGCCCTTCCACCATGCGAGGAAGCTCAAGCCCGCGGCGGGATTCAAACCATTGACCTGCTGCGCGGCAGTCCATAGCCAATGCCACTGAGCCATCACTGCTTCAAAGCTGCTCTACCACGCTGTTTTCTGTGAGCCAGAGCGGAGGGTCGTCATAGATGATATCATATTGCAATCGTGCATGATTAAAAACTAAAAATTGACTAAAACTGACACCATGGTGTCAGTTTAGCACAATACGAACCGAACGTTTGCGTGCAAATAGTGCAAAAAGCGCATATTGGCGTGACTTGAACCGCCTAATCTATCAAGTTATGAAGTTTCAGATTCATTCATACCAACACACATTTTGTTTAGTTACATCGTATTTACCAAAAAGTTTTTCAATCTGATTCCCGCGCGAGTCGCAGTCGGCTGTTTTTAGGGTCCCATTCTCAAAGGGCGAATGGAGCCCTGTTAATGAGACTCCTTGTCTGTCTGTCCGTCCTTAGTTCTACTTCACCTAGAGACTACTAAACGAAATCAATTATAAACAGGATCTCAGATATAAAGTGGAATGTTGGCCCAAAATCGAATATTTGCCTTGAAACGGTGTGTTCCGAGCAGAGTGCTAGTAAAATTACAGGCCTCCCAAAAACATTGGAACGCGCCGCGCTCCCTTTGAATAGAAATTTGGAATATTTACTTCGAGCTTAGTAAAAAAAAATATTATATATAAAATTACAGGTACAAGAGACTTTTAACATCAAGTGATCTTCGTGCTTATTCCGTCAAATAACATAAACAAAAAAAACTATACAAAAATAAAAACGCAAAATGTTTGTTCGAACTAGCAGAAGTCAACCCTAAGAGGTTGTTAGTATTTTACCAATAACCCTGTAGATAGGTAATGTACACTATTAATAATATTATAGAGAGAAAAGATATGTATTTTTTTTAGATTTTTGTATTTAATGAATAAATTTAAAAACAACTGGACCGATTTGAAAAACTCTTTCACCGTTAGAATCCTACATTATCCGTGATAAACATAGGCTACAGAATATTTTCAACCATTTGATTTTTTGTTAATTACCCGTGCGAAACTGGGACATGCCGCAAGTATAATATAAAGAGCAAAGACGCATATAGATATAAGTTCAAGGACAAGCATGAAACATTTCAACAAATTTGACTTTGTTACTTAAAATGTGGCGAAACTGCGTTTGTATGGGAAGCGCTAAGATACTTATCATTTTAATCATTTTAGACTATCTTAACACTCCTTTAACTAACTCCTTAACGTTGCTTACGTTTAGTTTAGAACGAACTTGGATGTTGTTTGCCGCTGCGACAAAACAAATCCACCAGACTTGAATTAAGCAACATCCGCTACGGTCACTATATGCTACCGCGAATGGCGTTTTTTTTTTGCGTATTAAGTTTAAATCTATATATATATCTATCAAATATATCAAAATCAAAGTTCTGCCTGACAGTCAACGCACACAGCCTAAACCGCTGCTGGTCGCAAAGATTTGAAATTTGGAGGGTGTTTTCGTCTTGATGTGTAGGTATACTAAGAAAGGATTTTTTGAAATTCAGCCCCTAAGTGGGTAAAAATGGGTATAGTAATGGGTAAATATTAAATTAAATTATTTATTAATATTAAATTTGAATTCGGTTATAATATAATTTAAACTTTAAAATGAGGTACACTTTTTTTTTGTAAGGGTTGACTTAAGGTTTAGCAATTAGGGATGAAAAATTTGTATGATCATTATTTTTGAAATGATAGTGATGAGAATCGGTATTTGGATAGGCTTTCTTAAACAAAAACATATACAATATATTTTGCTAAAGTTGATTAGAAGCAGTGAAAATGGGGAGGTAAGTTTGTCACCTGAACCTCAACCGCTGGCGCTCGGCCTGTTCGTTCATCTAAGTGTCATATGATGTATCTTTTGAACTGTAATAACGTACGTGATTTGGGAATAATATTTGACCGAAGATTGACAATCCTCGATCGATCACATCACACACACACTGGCTAAAGAATCCTTCAGACGGTTAGGTTTCATCCTTCGCAATTCTCGGGATCTCCAAAGTCATCATGTGCTAATTTTGATTTTGAAAGGTTTTCCTTAGGTACCCTCATAAACGAATTTATTTTGATTGGGTTACAACTACTTGGAAGTTAGATGGCAAAGGAACCAATTATTTTTTTTATGCAAAATTATTCGAGACAAAATTTATATCCCAGACTTTATAGAGGCGCTATGTCAATTTTATGACCCCGAAAAGTACCTTTCTGCCAGCAAATACAAGCTGTTTGCCGAGCCGCTGTGTCACACGTCACACCGTGTGACACGGCAACTCGCCTATACCGCGCACACTTTCGGCCCTCAATGCTCTCCTGAATATAAACTTTTATTATGTATTTTTATGTTCATCTTTTTTATTAAGTAGCTAAAATATTTTTCGAAGCTGTATCTAAAAAAAGGATCTCTAGTGTCCGGTAATTAAAACTCTAAATTGAAGTGTACCAGATTAAACTTAATGGAAAGTTTGGCACTGAAGGTCGACCTACAAAACGATTACGATTAAAAAATTACCTAGTTACATATGCAATTTTTAACACGTCTCCCAATAGAGGAGGGTTAAGGTAATTTTATACAGTAAGGGTTCCTGAGGGATAAGTCCACGCGGGCGAAACCGCGGGTAAAAGCGGGTATAAACAAAAAAAATAAGAATAAAAAATGCCAGCACCGTTTCCTACCAGGAGGCAATAGTAGAAAACAGAGCTCAGGTCACTGTCCACAGATTGGATACCCAAAAGACTGCGGCAGCATTACACCGTATAAGGGCACAACTAATTCTCAGGCCGAGGTAAGCACCAGCCCTTTGGTCGTTTGTCTTTTCTATCATCAGCCACTTTGACAAATCTTTATATAGAAGCCACGGGCTTGAACCCCACAGACGGATCTAAAGTTTCTACTCCAAAAGGCAGAAATATGTAACCATCGCCAAGATTCTCATATTTTCGCCTTCTGAACCACTACCTCACCTGATGATAATTGATAAAGTGGTCGAAGATATTGTTCACGCTAAACTAGAATTACTGGCTATCAAGGACAACTGCCGGAATTCACCATTAGGTGCTTGGCGACAGATTTTGTACTTGGTGGTGATAGCTTTTTTTTGTTTTTTATTTGTATGCCTGATAGGTTAGCCTTTGACCACTATCTCACCTGATGGTAAGTGATGATGTGGTTGAAGATGTTGTTCAGACTAACCTAGAATTTATAGCTTACCAAGCTTTTTAGCTTACCAAGCCGGAATTCGCAAAATATGTAAATGTATTATTACTGCCATCCTAAGACTACAACCGGAAGCGATGGCTTAACGTGCCTTTCGATGCACATGCATGCTCAGCAGTAACTAACGCTCACACATCCAAGTCATGACCGCGGCGGACGTTGCTCACATTAGCTGATTGGTTAAGAACGGCTAAGCAAATTTCGCTACGAGCACTTCAGAACTAGGTGGTGAAATTGAGTCACACAGAAATTGTTTAATAAATAATTTTAGCCAGTATATTTCTCGGATATTAGTGATGTATGTTATGAGGCCCATGGGGTGCTGGGTTAGAATATCAACCCCCATCTCTTTCCGTGGGTGTCGTAAGAGTCCACTAAGGGAGTGATACCGGGAGGTTGGAAGCAACGCCTTTTGAGGAACTGACAACTTCTACTGCGATACCTAAGACGCCTGCCAAACTTAGCGATTATGGAAAATCCTCCCAGAGGGGAGATCTTGTTCTACGGTAGACATTCCGGTGGATTTGATTGATTGATTGATGTTATGTAGAATATATAAGGCACACCTATTCTGTGTATGGTAGGTAGGTACATATACTCTTATGTACATAGTTTAGTGAAATCTAGTAGGGATGTTAGAAAGAATTTCATAAGGCTGCGATATTAAACGATGCTTGCGCTCTACATTCTTCGCATTTTCGACGCATCCTATACAAAAAGTACAGGATGTTACGAAATGTCGCGTCGTTCTATATTTTGTTGGATGATAGACTGATGTTCTATAACTACCTGTATAAGGCAGATAATAAGGTTTTTTATGCCTGATTAGCTAGCCTATCTCACATGATGGTAGGTGATGATGTAGTCGAAGATGTTGTTCAGGCTACTCTAAAATTACTGGCTCTTAAGGGAAGTTGCCGGAACACACTGTTAGGGTTTTTAGCGACAAATTTGTTTTTTATTTTATTGCTGATTGGTAAGCCTTTGACCGCAATCTCATCTGATGGTAAGTGATGATGCAGTTGACGGTGTTAACAGGCTTAAACTAGAAATACTGGCTCTCAAGGACAGCTGCTGGAACACACCGTTAGGTGCTTGGTGACAGATGCTACCTGACCTATACTACCTGAGGGTAGTAACCAGCCAGGCGGGCATTCGCAAAATGCCCTACCACCATGCTATGACGACTGCTATCCTAAGACAAAAACGGCGACACGAGGGCTTAACGTGCCCTTCGAAGCACGTGCACGCTTAGTAGTAATGTCACAAGCGGTCACCCATCCAACTCATGATCACGGCGGACGTTGTTTAACTTAGCTGATCGGTTAAGAACGGCTAAGCACACTTCGCTACGAGCGCTTCAAGAGTAGCACGAAAAAAAAGCACTGTTTATAAAGGGTTTTTCAACAAGAACGCTTTCTAAAACAAAATAAAACAAAGAATTTAGATGAAATTGATTCAAATTTGTATTGTATTACAAATGAAAAGTTTGGCAATTTGGAATAAAAAATGATATCTGGCAAATGTCCACCACGAACACGATGACAGATGTCGATTTTTCCATCAAAGTTTTTAATCACTTTTTGGCAAAATAAGTTATATATAATATTTCGTTAATCACATAAGGGATTTTGAGTTTTAAGGCTGCAATCGAATTGATTGGGTCCGTATAGACTCTGTCTTGATAGCCACACAAAAATAATCCAGTGGTGTTAAATCACACGATCTGGCTGGCCACTTAAGACTGGAGGGAAGTCTCTAACTTTCATACAAAAAGAGAAAACATTTCTACCCCCCTACACAATCACCGATTTTGATGATTTTTGGAAAAGTTATAGATGTTATCAATATTCAGGTTCATAGGTTTTGATTTTTATCATTATATTAAAGGAATTTGAATAATTGGGTATATAAATACCGATATTTTCTCAAACTTGTATCTCTAGTTTGTGTATTATTTATTGGAAAAATAATGATAAATAAAGAAAAAGGAAAACCTATAAACCTAGTTTATTCTATCAGTTATAAAATAAGACCTTAGAACTTTTTTTTAGATTTTATTAATAATTACTATAGGAGAAAAGTTTTCTCTCAGAATGCAAATCATGCGCAAATTCTAAGTCGAAACTTGAAGAAGCTGCAATTGTCCTTATCGCACTATTCTGTTCGGGCGTTTAGCGGCGAGACAGCATCACTTTGTTAAAATACGTATTTTCTGTAGGAGCTTCTCTTCCCGTGTGAAATTATGCCTTCAGGAAATTTCGTTTGCAATATATTGATATATTTAATTTTTGATTTCTATAATAAAATGTACCTAAACTCAACTTCCAAATCTACAACAGCCTATATAATAATATACCTGCGCTTCAGACACACTTGACTCCCCTCGCTCCAGGTGGTGAGGCGGCAGGGGGGGAGGGGGGCGCCCAGGAATGTAATTTAAAAATCTACCGGTGTAGTCTGCGAAATTGTGTTCTCGAATGTTCTGCTGCCCCTTTTACTAAACATTTTAAACAAATGTACTTTATCATACATAATGTATTACATCATCGATTTAAATAATGAAAGAAGATTATACGCTCTAATATTACGACGATATTATGTGGAGAATACTTAACACAAGCATAATAATGCACACAGCTACACTTCCATTGTATTAGGGGTTAAAGTATGGAAATACCGATTTGTACTCTGTTTCAATTGAAGTACATTTTTTTATGTTATTGTGATGGAACAAGCTCGAGGTCCACCTGATGTTAAGCGGACTAACCTCTGCCTATAACAGATGCATTTCGTCACAATTCACGAATTGCACTGCGCCCTTGAGACATAGTTGTTAAGTCTCATGTGCCTGTAATTTCTCTAGCTCTCAAAGTTTTTTTTTTATGCCTGATAGGTTAGTCTTTGACCACAATCTCACCTGATGGTAAGTGATGATGCGGTCGAAGATGTTGTTCAGGCTAACCTAGCATTACTGACTCTCAAGGATAGCTGCCGGAACACCGTTAGGTGCTTGGGGACAGATTTTATACTTTATACTTGAAGGTGATCGCTAGCCAGCTAGCCAGGCGGGCATTCGCAAAATGTTCTACCACCATGCGGCGAACCTCAAGCTCGCGGCGGGATTCGAACCATGAACCTGCTGCGCGGCAGTCCATAGCCAATACCACTGAGCCATCGCTGCTTCAAAAATTAGCCTATTACAATAAAACGCCAATTTCATACTTTAACCCATAATATATGATACGTTTTAATGAATGACAAGGACAGGAAGACAAGTATGCAGTAGACGCACACACGCACACTACTGAGACTCAATCCGGAGACATCTCCTGATTTGACATTGCCAAGTTCGAGGTAGCACTTCTGCACTGAGAAAAATGACTTTGGAGCTTAAATCAAATTTGTCCTTTTACTGTTGAATTGTAACTACGTAAGATGAATTCACAACTCTTAAGATGATTTTCACCAATCAATAAAAATGTACCACGTTTTATTATAAACACAACCGTCAAAAAACGCCTTCCGTAAAGTATTTTCAGAATTGAATTTGTTATACGATAATAATTGCAGTATTGACCATAAAATATACCTTACTTTTACGGCGGTTTATATACGGTGATTTAATCAGCCTCATCGAAAAGTCAATATTTAAGAAAGACCACAAAATACACCTTAAATGAAGACGAAAAGAATCATTCGCCTTCCCTGACCTCGTTTAACGCCTTCCAACTGGAAGGCGTTCTTAAACGTATTTACGTTTGGTCGGTTTTTTGCCTTCATACCATATAAATTGGCCGTCATTAGGGCGCTTTTGACTTTAGATTTTTCTCAGTGTGGTGGTTCTAAAGGTTCCGCTTCTCCCGTTTTTATAAGTTATGTATTACATGCATAGATAAAGATTGCCATACCAGAATTTCTGTTCTTATTTCCTCCTGTTTGATGTTGTAAAATCATATGTTTGTGTAAAGGTAGATGATGGCACTGGATAACCACATAGAATACTTTTCATCATCATCATCCAACACCACGCGGTACTAGTTCTAACTAAAGTGCGAGTTGGCCTTGCCCAGCGATGGTTCCATACGAACACAATATACCATAAAACCGTTATCGACCGACTTCAAAAAGGAGGAGGCATTAAATTCGTCTGTATTCTTTTATTTTCTTTACCTCAGATCTCACGTCACATTTGGGCGGTGTTTTGATTGAGATAAACTAACATGGTCTTAAACTGGCAACTACACTGGGAAAAATCTAAAGTCAAAAGCGCCCTAATGACGGCCAATTTATATGGTATAAGGCGAAAAACCGACCAAACGTAAATACGTACAAAAACGCCTTGCAACTAGAAGGCGTTAAACGAGGTCAGTGAAGGCGAATGTTTCTTTTTGTCTACATTTAAGGTGTATTTTGTGGTCTTTCTTAAATATTGACTTTCCGATGAGGCTGATTAAGTCGTACGTTATAGTGATAATCACCGTATATAAACCGCCGTAAAAGTAAGGTATATTTTATGGTCAATACTGGAATTATTATCGTATAACAAGTTCAATTCTGAAAATACTTTACGGAAGGCGTTTTTGACGGTTGTGTTTATTATAAAACATGGCACATTTTTATTGATGGGTGAAAATCATCTTAAGAGTTGTGAATTCATCTTACGTATTTACAATTCAACGGTAAAAGGTCAAATTTGATTTAAGCCTTTAAGTCGTTTTTCTCAGTGTATCACTAGTACCACACTAAAATGGTCTTAAACTGGCAACTATCACTAGTACCACACTAAAATGGTTTTAAACTTGCAACTATCACTAGTACCACACTAAAATGGTCTAAAAATGGCTACTTTCAGTAGTATTACAATGAGACGGGGGTTTGGTGCCAATACAGAATGTATCAATGGCGCATCCTCGGAATTCACACCGGATGCTTATTCAAAGTCAAAGTCAAAAGTCAAAGTCAAAATCATTTATTCAATTTAGGCGTCTACGACGCTCTTATGAAGGTCAATTACAAATTTTAGTATTGAAATATTCTACATTGTACTGCCACGTTCAGCAAATAAATTGTATAGAGCCACTGCGAGAAGAACGGGCAAGAAACTCGGGGCCATTCTTTTAAACATCTTTTAACAATGTGTTACATACTTACTATATAATAGAGTTATTACAATATTTGTTTAAATTCCACTCCGCCACCGGAACATTCCCCACCTCTAGGTACCCGTGGGTATCCTAAGAGGTGACTAAGGTAACACCAGAAGGTGGGCAGCAGCACTTTCTGAGGAACTGATATCTCACACGGCGATCAAGGATTGGCAAAACATACTGGGAGAGCAGTTCAACATTGGACAATCCAGCTGATACAGTACAGTACAGTACCGGAACATACTCGTTGGAGTTGAATTTTGTGCTCCAATTACTTTCACCGTCATCGGGGACGGTGCGCAGCCATCAACCAGACTACTAGACTTCATCTGGTCGAAAGAAGTGCTTTTTCAAACACTTAACTATCGGTATGATGTTAAGTTAAGTACTCTTTACTTTTAAATATGAGTACAAGTAATATCGCGAAAAGCATATTTTACAAATGATTGCAGTACAAATTTTTATGCCCCGGGTGGGAATTGAACCCGCGTTTCCGATTTGGCATTGGAGGCGCAAACCACTAAGTCACCTGGGTACTTTCTTTAGAGCCGAAATTTCGTGCTTCAATTGTATAACTATAACCGCCATAGGGGACGGTGCGCGGCCATCAACCAGACTACTAGACTTCTTCTGTTGAAATGAAGTGCTTTTTCAAACACTTTACTCTGGCAATGATGTCGATACCCTTCTATATTTCTAAATATGATTACAAGCACTATCGCATGTTGAGCGAAAATCACATTTACAACTTATTGGAGTAGTTTTGAAGCAGTGATGGCTCAGTGGCATTGGCTATGCCGTGCAGCAGGTCCATGGTTCGAATCCCGGCACGGGCTTGAGCTTCACCGCATGGTGGAAGGGCATTTTGCGAATGCCCGCCTAGCTAGCAACCGCCATTAAACAGAAAATCTGTCGCTAAGCACCCAATAGTGTGTTCCGGCAGCAGTCCTTGAGAGCCAGTAAAATTACAGCCACGTGGAACCTAACAACTGTACGTCTCAGTGTGACGGGCGCAGTGTAATTCGTCTTTGACGAAATACATCTGCTCTAGGCAGAGGTTAGTCAACTTACCAATAGGTGGGCCTCGGGCTTTATTTTCCTTTTTTTATGATTGGCTAACCTTTATTTTGACAAACATACAATACACAATCATATTAGCAGCTCTAAGATCTATCCAAACAAATATTAACTACATAAAATCTCCATTTTTTTCGGCGGTAGGTGTGAAAAAAGTAACAACTATCATAAACAGCTCTATCATATTTTAATAATTAAAATTAGACACATCCGAATTTCACATGAAATAGTGTAATAATTGGACACCCCACCTGTCAGTTTGTGTAATCCTGCATCAGTAACTGCAACAGCCAGAGATTTATCACTTCAAGACCACCTTCACTACATAAGCAACATAACCTACAATATGGAAAACATTCCCACGGAATTATCAATAAGTGAGCTTACTGCAACTTTTCTACACAGGATGGAAAGTTTTGAAGGAAAACTTGCAAAAAATACACCAAATACTTCTCCCAGCAATGAAGAATTGGCTTCTGAATTTTCGTCTTTCAAATCATTCATCTTGAAATCGCTAAGAGCAATTCAAGCTCAGATGCAGTGTATTGTATCCGCTGTGGATCAGCTTGAGATGCGAAATCGGCGAAAGTTTTTGCTGATCCACGGTCTCCCTGAAAATCCCCGGGAGAATACAGCTGAAGTGGTAGTCAAGACTCTGATGGAACAACTTAAGCAGACTCCGCTTGCGATTGAGGATGTTAGCCGATGTCACAGATTGGGTCGTGCACTGATTGCTGGTAAACCGCGACCAATTCTTTGCAAATTTAGGGATATTAATGTGCGTGATAAGTTGTGGGCCGCAAAAGCTGGCTTAAAGGGATCCGGCGTCACATTATCAGAGTTTCTGACGAAGGCGCGACATGACATCTTCATGGCAGCCCGTCAGCGCTTTGGTATTTCAAAGTGTTGGACGCGGCAGGGCTATGTTTTTGTCCTCGGACCAAACGGGGTTCGCCACCGTGTGAGTAGTATTGGAGATCTCGACGTGCTTCAGCCAAAGGAGGTTCCCAAACCTGCTGTTGTCCTCAAAGAACCAGCAACTACGAAACCACGGCGAGCAGCAGCGTCAAAAAAGTAGTTTGATTTTATGGTATTTATGTAAACATTGAAACTGCCTTCGTCAATGTTGTGAATGAATCCGTAAACAAAAGTAGGTAGGTAGTATAACTCTGAACGAATGCAATGCAATATGCAGTGTCCATAGATTAAAACTTTTTTTTTTTGTTTTGTTTGCGTTCCGTTTTCAGTAAGTATATATTAAGTATATACACTTTAAGCATGTTTTTTTTTTCTAATAATGGATTCGTTGGGTTTGTCCATCTTAAAATAAGTACCGTTTAATTTTATTGAAAATATAAGTAGGTAGCTTAAAGCCATACGTGATGGATTCACGGCTTTAAGTGCTTGTTTGTTTTTGAACTGAGGAATAAGTTTTTAATATTTTTTTGTGTTGTTCCTTTTATTTTTTAATGTTTGTTGTTTATGATCTTGCAGTCATGTAACTATTAGCTTCCTACTCTAAATAACACAACTGGCAGGTGGACCTTGCACCTGGTGGTTTAATTTGTAGTTTTTTTTTATTTTATTAAGTAACTAGTATTTAATTGTATTTTATTTGTCTATTTATATATATATACATATATTACGTATTATTTATTTATCATATAATGTCTAATGAAAGCAGCGATACTGAATATGTATCACTGTCGTCTTCGTCTGACGATAGTTTTAGCAGTATCCCCAATCTTTCAACCACATTAGAGTCACTTTTTTGCACACTACCGAAAATTTTTAATATTGTACACATAAATGCACAAAGTGTTCCAGCTCATTACTCCGATATGTTAGCGTCATTTGAGCATAAAAATATACACGCCATTTTAGTGTCAGAATCATGGCTTAAACCATGTCTCCCTACGGCATCATACTCATTACCTGGCTTCAAATTAATCCGCAACGACCGTATTGGCAGCAGAGGTGGTGGTGTTGCGATTTATCTTCGTACCCACTTTCCGTTTACTATTGTTGACACGTCAACGCAACCACCCGCTGCTGATGCTGGTGAGCATATGTTCATAGAAGTCTCCCTCTCCCATACTAAACTACTCCTCGGAGTTTACTATAGTCACTCTTCTGGTGTTGATTACTTTACCTCTTTTGAGATGCTTCTTGAAGTTAATTGTCCGTCTTATGAGCACACCATAATAATGGGGGACTATAATACGTGTCTCCTAAAGAAAGACTCCCGTTCTTCTAAATTAGATTCTATCATTAGGGCTAGCAATCTGACCATCCTACCCACAAATGCCACGCATTTCTTACCCAATTCAACACCGTCACTTCTTGACTTGATGATTGTTTCTTCTTCAGATCACGTAAGCAAGCACGGTCAATGGGCGGCGGATGCTTTCTCATAGCATGATCTGTTATATATCTCTCTTATAAAATCCATCCACCCAAAGCTAAGCCCAAAATTCTTCTACAACGTAGTTTTGGTGGTATTGATCTTAATTGCTTACGTAATGACGCCCTGCAAATTGACTGGTCCGATGTAGTCAATTCAGTCAGTATTGACGACAAAATTAAAAGTTTTAACAATGCTCTGCTAAATTTGTATGATGTGCACGCTCCTCTCAGACCAGTCAAAATTAAACACCTACCTGCGCCTTGGCTAACTAAGGATATAAGATCGTTGATGCATAAAAATGTATTAGCGAAGGCACGGTATAAAATGAACGCAACCGATGCAAACAAAGTAAAATATGTTGAAAGTCGTAATCTCTGCAATAGGTCTTGTAGGAATGCATTACGCCAGCACATTCATAAATCAGTAGAAAATAAAGATCCATCTAAAGTGTGGAAGTTCCTCAAGACGATGGGAGTCGGAAAACAACGTCAAGATATGTTGCCTAATAATATGGACATCAATTACCTCAATCAACATTTCACAATATCTTCATCTCTTTATGCTAATACGAAAGCATCTACATTAAGCTGTCTTTCTGCTCTTCCGACTCCCCGATATTCATCATTTGTTTTTCGTCAGTTTACTGATAGTGATATTAAGAAGAGTATATTATCTATCTCGTCGAATGCAGTTGGTAGCGATAGTATCAGTCGTAATATGATAATGCTTGTACTTGATGAAACTCTTCCTATCATTCAACATATCCTAAACAAATCCATTGAAAGCTGCACCTTTCCATCCTTATGGAAAGAAGCGCAGATCATTCCTCTTCCAAAAAAGTCAAATCCGTCTTCATATTCCGATTATCGTCCAATTTCCATCTTACCCTTTCTTTCCAAAGTTTTAGAGCGCCTCATATACAATCAACTAAGTTCTTTTCTAAATAACAACAATCTAATGAATCCTTACCAATCCGGTTTTCGTCCTGGTCACAGTACAGTTTCAGCACTAATTAAAGTCACAGACGATATTCGGTTCAGCATAGCTGATAAGCAGGTGACTGTACTATCGCTACTCGACTTCAGCAATGCTTTCAATAGTGTCGACTACGACTTACTACTAGAAATCCTTAGCTCTCTTAATATATCTCCTACAGTAATTGAGTGGTTTCACAGTTACCTGTACGGACGCCGGCAACGTATTCGGATTGATGATACTTTTTCATCATGGCAGGTTACGACAGCTGGTGTTCCTCAGGGCGGCGTTCTATCTCCTCTACTTTTTGCTATTTTTATTAACGGTATCTCTGATCAACTTACTTCGTCCTACCACCTATATGCAGATGACCTTAAAATTTATAGACATGCACACATAGATCAACTACCTGAGGAAATACGTTCCACCAACTCCGATTTGCAAAACATACTTGAGTGGAGTAAGTCGTATAGAATTAGTGTAAACCCTTTAAAGACACAGGTTATAGCTATCGGAAGCTCACGCATGATATCAAAAATCGACTGGTTTCGCTTGCCACAAGTTCTTTTCGATGGTGTACACTTGAAAATCAATGAATATGTAAAAAATCTTGGGGTACTCATTGATAGACAGCTATCATGGGAACCTCAATTGGCAGAAACCAGTCGAAAACTGTTTGCCTCAGCAGGTTCTCTACGTAGACTACGTAATTTTCTTCCAATCACCACTAAAACTGCGCTTGTACAATCTCTCTTACTCCCGATACTAGATTATGCTGACGCTAGCTATCTGGATGTTACCGAAGAGCAGCTTAATAAATTAGAACGTTTGCAAAATTTTTGTATTCGTTTCATATTTGGTTTACGAAAGTATGACCATGTGTCTGAATTTCGCAATAAGCTTAAGTGGTTACCCATTCGTCTTCGCCGGAACATGCATATACTATCAATTCTTTACACCATTCTTTTTTTCCCTAACACCCCATTGTATCTCAAAAAACGCTTTGAATTTATTTCTGACACATCTTCTAGACCTACACGTTCCACCAAATCTCTTGTTTTGAAGTTTTCTATACTATCTGAACATTTTTCGGCAAAATCATTTACAGTGCAAGCTACTCGTTTGTGGAATGCCTTGCCTTTGCATGTTCGGCAGGCAAAATCCCTCAACATTTTTAAAATAATGACTAAGGAGTACTACCTGTCCAGCTTGTCTTCAAACTGCTAAAATCGTTATTATTTGTTATAATAATGTTTGAATTGTACATTATACGTATTATTTATGTAAATGTTTGTAACTTATGTATGTATGTGTAATTTATATTTAATATTATGTATATTATTATTATTAATAGTATTTATTTATATATTTAGGTATATGTATTTTATTATATATATAAATATATATATTATGTAAGTATTCTATGTATAATGCGTATTGATTTTATTTTAAAGTTTATGATTTCTTTGTTGCACACTACCGTTCACAAGTTTTCGTTGTCCTGTCCATCCAAAGGTTGTCTGTAAGAGATTGCTTTAGCGATAAGACCGCCGATTGTATTGCCATTTTACATATTAAATTAAGTAATACATTTGTAAATTAACACTTACATTTAACTTCCATTGCTTTATATGTTAATTCATAGTTTTTGTAAATGTATTGTAATTTTTTTTCTTTTCTTGGTATGCAATAAAGAGTTATCGTATCGTATTAATACAATGCAAAGGCGCTAAGCGATGATTTTTAATAAAAAAATACACCCCTGCATTAATAACTGATATGCCTAAGGGTATCTTACCATTTCAGTAATAAAACAACCTAAGCACCAACAATCTACTAACAAAATTAAGTTTTCTCGTGCATAAATAAGGACCTAAATTAAACATTTCTTACAGAACCATACCTTAAATTAGATCAGAAACTCAAAACAGAAAAATCAATCTTAAGTTTATCGAAATAAAGTAGAAATTTCTTTGGAATACGAAGTATGTTAGGGTGAGTTTACATTGGGCATCGTAACGTATAGAGTAAAACCACGCGCAGTTTATTATAAGTTAATACGCACCCGCCTTAGCCCGGTGTAGAAGTATAGTGCATGACAAAAATCTATATAGATCTTTAATAATAGATTTTTTTATGCCTTTATTGTAAAAAACATTGCAGGTAAGTAAACAAGGATAGTAGCAACCTAAAGACCATTGCAGGCCTTCTGGTAGTCCAACTGCTGGCAGTCTCGTTAGATAACAATCATTTCAGTATTCATTCATTGAGTATAGATACACGTAGCTGTAAATCGTGTTGAGCTGAGTTAAACGTCGGTAATCGGGCGTTCATAAGTTAATCTCGGAATAGCGTGAACTAGGTTAAATCTAAAAAAAAACTGTAGTCACTTGGAAATTGCCATTATACATTAAAAATTATACCTAATGACATCTTTTGCCCATACTATTTTGGAAAATATGATTTAATAATCTATGTTAAATATAAGGCTTACTCAACCTGTAATTGGCTTTCTGTTTTAATTACTTTTTATCAAAAAAATATGTACCCATAGCTGTTGGTTTTCCAAATATTAAATAAATATATCACATCACAACACAACATATATATGAATATGTGATATCTCATACTAATATACATATATCTTTATATAGCACACTAATTATAAATCAATTATTATATAATAGCATAATACCTAGGTATTATAAAGGTGAATGTTTTTGAGTGTGTTTGTATGTTTCTTTACAGTCAAACAGCAGGACCACTTTTGATGAAATTTGGTATGGAGGTAGATGAGGCGCTGGATTAACACATAGGATACTTTTCATCATCATCAACTATCACCACGCGGGTGAAACCGCGGGGTATAACTATTAGGTAAATAAATTTGTTGGTGAAATTCTAACTGTAGCTCTTAAACTCCGTTTAGCTTGACTTGATCGCGTTCAGTTACATCGGTGAAATCCGCCCTCAAAAGGTTTAAAAGTATTTAATCTTTTTAATGTCACTTCCCCATTTCTTCCTGTGGGTGTCGTAAGAGCCGACTAAGGGAAAAGTGCGTCAAATGAGCAGCATGCGTCGCATCACGTGGATTTCAGTAGGGTGTTGTGTGCATTAGACGCACAACAGGGCGGTATACCATCCGTGTGCCCTGCCAGGGTTTTATACAATATGTTCTTGTGTTCGTGTCTTATATGTTGTTAGCGTAAACATTTTAAGACTGGAGGGAAGTCTCGAATTTTCATACAACAAGAGAAAACGTTTCTACCCCCCTAAACAATCACCGATTTTCATGATTTTTGGAAATGTTATAGATGTTATCAACATCCAGGTTTAAAGGTTTTGATTATTATCATAATATTAAAGGAATTTGAATTAATGGGTATTTAAATACCGATATTTTCTCAAAACTTGTATCTCTAGTTTGTGAATTATTTATAGAAAAAAAAATGATAAATAAAGAAAAAAGAAAACGTATAAACCTAGTTTATTCTGTCAGTTACAAAATAAGACCAAAATATTTAGATTTGATTAATGTTTACGATAAAAGAAAAGTTTTCTCCCAGAACGCAAATTCAAACGCAGTTCAAAACTGAAGAAGCTGCCATTGTCCTTATCGCTATTTCTGTTCGAGCGTTTAGCGGTGAGACAGCATCACTTTGTTAAAATACCTACTTTTCTGTAGGAGCTTCTCTTCCTCTTAATCATAATTTGGGCTTGTGTTTCGTCCAGTGTGTTAAAAACCTTTTGTATGACCCTGAAACTGTGCCCGGTGAATGGCAATAGGCTCGCGCCCTATTACACGGGACCACAACCCAATTGGCGATACGTGGGTGTTTACACACCTTCACCTTCGGGGAATACAGGCGTGTCTTTTTTATGCATTGCACTATACAATGCAAGTAACCCCAGTTCATATCCTATTGTAATAAACTTACACGGTTTTTAACTTCGTCGCCCCGCACGGTATCTCCGCGGGGTAATGTGGGTAACACCTCATTTAACTCATGAACAATGACCAGCTAAAATTGAGAACACAAAAGTTTCTTGTCTGACTCCTCCGCGAGGAAGAGGGCTGATGGGCTTACTCGCCAAGTTAGTACTAGCAGAACTGGATTAAACCAGTTTTTATTGCTGATTGGTAAGCCTTTGACTACAACCTCACCTGATGGTAAGTGATGATGTGGTCGAAGGTGTTAGCAGGCCAAGATTTACTGGCTCTCAAGCACAGCTGCCGGAACACACCGTTAGGTGCTTGGAGACAGATTTTCTACTTGAGGTTGGTCGCTAACCAGGTGGGCATTCGGAAAATGCCCTACCATCTTGCGGTGAAGCTCAAGCCCGTGTTGGGATTCGAACCATGGACCTGCTGCGCGGCATTCCATAATTAATGCCGCTGAGCCGCTGCTTCAAATCAGTATAAATTAATGAAAGAAGTAAAAAACCCGACGACATTTTTTTCGTGAAAGGTTTTATAATTACTTTGAAATGAAAACTGCAAGTTGTATATATTTATGGAATCGTTTCTTAAAGCCCTTCATTTTGATAACCCACTCGATTTTGTAAGAAAAAAATGTATTTTGTTATCTCACAGTATGCCGTCTAAAATACGCCAATTTTTTTATGTACTTAGTGACACCTTGCTCTATCAAGACGAATCTAACGATATATCATACATTAAAATCGGTTAAGCCGTTTAGAAGTTATGGTCGAAAGAAACTCAACAACATGCATAAGTACATACATACATGAACTCTGAAACATAACACTCCTTTTTTTGGGCAGTTGTGTAAAAATAGGAATTTTGCAAGTATGCTAGTTTTGACTTCTAATAAGTAAAAAATAATTTTCCCCTGGCAGGCCAGCCCCATTATACCCTAAAGTTAGCTTTTATTAGCAAAAATATTTTTTATTAATATTGTGCTTCGCAAGTGATGATTTTTTACTGCTGATAAGTAAGCCTTTGACCACAATTTCATCTGATGGTAAACCTAAAATGAATTGCTCTGTTTCCGGCAGCTGACACACCGTCAGGTGCTTGGTGACAGGCAGTTCGCCCAGGGGGGATTTACAAAATGCCCTACCACCGTGCTATAACGACACTACATTTTTTTTTTTGCCTTATAATTTAGGCTTTGACCACTATCTCACCTGATGGTAAGTGATGATGTGGTCGAAGATGTTGTTCAGACTAACCTAGAATTACTGGCTCTCAAGGACAGCTGCCGGAACACACCGTTAGGTGTTTGGCGACAGATTTTCTACTTGAGGGTGGTAGCTAGCTAGGCGGGCAGTCGCAAACTGCACTACCACCATGCTATAACGTATGCCATGCTAACATAACAACCGGGACCGACGGCTTAACGCGCCCTCCAAAGCACGGAAGCGCTCAGTAGTAATGTCACTAGCGGTCACCCATCCAACTCATGACCGCGGGCGACGTTGCTTAACTTTGCTGATCGGTTAAGAACAGCTAAGTAAACTTCGCTACGAGCGCTTCAAAAACCAGGGCAGTCTGGTTCATGTGGCCTCCAAAGCACGGAAGCGTTCAGTACACTACTGGTCATCCAACCAAGAATGTCCGCAGCGCACGTTGACCGCTTACTATCAGATATTATGTCATCTGAGAGATAGTGATCAAATGTAGACCAATAAGTAAAAAAACAAGGAAAAAAGGCAAGTTCACGTTTAAAAAAAGTCATTAAAATAAAATATAAATAGATTACGATATTGACCAGGACATCACAATGACATATAATGTGACGAAGTCGTCATTAAAAAAAGTCATACTTAGGGCATAGGACGGCGAGACCTCGTTTCGCATGCAATTGAGCGAAAAAGAAATACGCAATATTTAGATGAAGTTAGAATATGTTAAAATAATTCATATAAAAAGTGAGGTTTTTAAAAACGGAAAAATCTTTCAGGCGCTTTATCACATGGTTGCTACATATTACTCGTAATTAGAAATAAAATTTGTATTGATACGATTTACTATATATACACAAAATTGTATTGAAATTTTAGTGATGTATTCATATTTTTTTCTATGAAGAGAAATATAATATATGGAATCGTGTGTTCGGATCAAGCACAGTATTTTTCATATCCTCTAGAATATTATGTACTTTATTCATACTTGTCAAACGTGTTTTTCAAAACTTGCCTTTTGAGACTTGCTCCCATCCGCCGTGTCTTTGTCCCGTTAAAGGGGCAGATGGGAAAAACAGTTTCATCGACCCCTTTGGTCACGGTATTGGAGTTTAACGGGGAGGATGGCACACATTAAGTATCATTTACCCCGGTATCGCGTTTTACGGGGCACATGGCACGGATAAAGCTTTATTTGCCCCGCTATAGAATGTTACATCTAAATACTGATAAAATGAGACCAAAATTTCTTCAATTTCATCCACAACGTCATAAAAAAATCGAAAATCATGCCGCTACAGTCGCGCAAAGAGCTAAAACTTGTCGTTATCCGGTCCCTAAAGACCTTTTGTATATTTGGGGGATGATTCATTGTCAGATTAATTTTGAAGCAGGGAAATTGGGTCAGGGATCGATGATCTCCATAAATAGTAATCAGGTCGTGCCCGTTTTGAGAATTGTTTTTAGCGCTCAGCGGACAGTCTGTGTTAATTTTTAGGGTTGTGTACTAGAAAATTACCCTATTATACTATATCCATTTTTTTATTTTCTCGATGACAGCTCCTGTGAAAACTTGAACGAGCGTTCTTTTAGTTATAGGGTCCAGTTTTCTAGAACAGAACTGAGAGTTTTCGCTGTTCGTTCGTCTGTCCTACTTCTTGTCCATTCTAAGCATAGATGGCTCAGTGGTATTGGCTATGGACACCTGGCTATGGGCAGTTACCAAAGGCTAACCTATCAGGCATAAATTTTTTTTTTAAATACACGGCTAAGCAAACTTCCCTCCGAGCGCTTAAAAATTTATCGGTAAGCAATATCTATAAAAAAAACTATACTGGTCTAGAGTTCCAAATAATTTCTAAAAGGCACATTACCTAAAGCAGTAGGTTCGGTTGTATTCGGCTACAAATTGTATCCGGAGCCAACTCACAATTTTTCCCTAAACCCGGCACTAAGCTCCGCCCGATCAGTAAACAATAGGGATGGGAATAGGGAACTGAGCGCTTCAGTTGCGGATATTTACGGAAAGAAAGATGCGTGTGAGGACAAAGAAGAAAATTCTCGAAATCGACGTATCGTACTCCGTTGGTTTCGCCTTCAAAACTGGGCTGATTACATTTTTTTTCTATACAATCATAATAATAATAAATGCTTTATTTTTATAAACTAGATGTATCCATATTACATTGTGCAGAGGCCATATTTTAAGTAAATGTATACCTGTATCAGAAGACCTCGCTCTTCCATATTTACAGAAATTTCATAAGTAGGTTAAAATAAAATCAAAATTAATATTTAAATACTAAGTACTTTAAATTTTACGTTTGGGTGCGACGGTGAGTGAGGGTGAGTGCGTGCGTGTGTGTGTGCGTTAGTGTGTAATTTTGTATATATAAATATAAGGATGAAGAACTATAATAGACACGCCCTTATCATTTCCTTTTTTTCAACAACTAATAATTACTAAAGAAAATGTGACTTGAAAGTCCGTTTTACCGCCATAATCAGAGGACCACCAGAAAAATTTGAAAGTTTATAACATCATAGGAAATTATAGGAGCCTATATACTATATATGATGATGTCTGAATGATAGGAGATAGAACTGTTTATTCAAAAGCTAATGTCAAAAAAAGGTTAATTGGATTGGAACAGTTTCTGAGACAAAACGTCGATTTTATGAATTTTCTTCCCATGCACACATCGGTCTCTCTTAAAGTCTTGCTCCCCTGATGTTTGGTTATATTGAACGGGTATTTCTTCTTTGTGCATAATAATTAGACAATGAAAAATTTTTTTTTTAACCTTCGGTATGCATTTATTAACAAAAAACTACGAACTATATACAACACTACTGCTACTACAACTTTTGATGTAGAATCTTATTTACATGTTTTTTTGTTTTTAATATTTCTACCTCTTCGAGGATATACAAGCAAAATGATTATGATCCCATTATAGCCTTTTCTGACTAGTTAAAAACTTGAACTATAATGATTCCAATAAAAATCCGTAAGTTAAAATTACGGATAATTTTACCCCATCCTTAGTGCATACGCTAGCCAGAATACAAACGGCGCATAACTAGCACCGAACAAACATATTTCAAACTGCATTAAAGCCTGATTTATAAAACGGCTTTATTTCCACGAGAAATGGGGAAAAAATTCGCGATGGCAACACCCATGTTTTTTATGATCGAGCAAAATGGAGGATTAGGGCGGTCAAGCTTATTGTGGACTACTTTTATGATGGGATTATAGGTGTTATGGTCTTAAAGTCTTCAGCGATTGGGAAGTCTAGTAACAACTGCTTAGTTACAAAATTACAAATATACGATAGGAAAAAATTAAGTCATGTGCGGGATTCGAACCCATCCGTTTAGTCGGGGTATGCTCTAACCAATTGAGCTAACATAACATGACGTCATAACTCAAATCTTTCCTATCGTTCTTTAACCATCGTATTTTGATGGGATCCCGATGGGTTCGAGTCCCTCACATGACTTAAATTTTTCCTATCGTATATTTGTAATTTTGTGATGTAATCCGCATAGAAGGCGTTATTGTAAATATAAAAATATTAAAACTGCTTAGTTTTTATTTTACTGACTTTAATTGTCTCAAAGTTAAAGTCAAAATCATTTACGTGTGTGTGACTCCGAACACAAAACTCCATTGGCAATGCAAAAAATAATTTAAAACAAAATTTGTTCGATGTTTTTTCAATTATGAAATTCGCAATACGCACTAGATATGATGTAACTAAAACAGCACTGTTTTTAATCTAAATAACAGAAGCAACTTAAATCCCTCGCCAAAATGGTAAACAGTTGTGCCAATGTAACATAATCAACGAAAATATTAAAAAAATATTGGGTCCATAAGCAAATCATCCATTCCCAATACTTTTTTGACTAAATGTATGCAAATGTGTTCTCGGAACAATATAGAAAATTATTAATTTCATGCTCAAGGATAAACATGTAAAATTTCACCGAGTTTTAAGATTGTTTTTTTGCAATAACGCCTACTATGCGGATTACATTACAAAATCACAAATATACGAAAGGAAAAATTTAATATTCTAAAAATATTTTTCTATTATACTATAAACTATAAATACACTAAAAATATAAACTATTAATAATTTTCTGCAAAATTAATTTCCCGCACATGACTTAAATTTTTCCTATCGTATATTTGTGATTTTGTAATTAAAGACATTGTATTTCAAATATGACGAAACTACGTTTATGATAGAGCTCCGTGATCTTTACCCTGAAAGAAATGAAAATGGGATCAAACTCGTATAGGTCTTCTATCCCACAAAAGATAATGTGTGAACTTGAGAACCTTCCTCCTTTTTAAGATAGTCAAAAAGAAAATACATATCAATTCAATTCATTCCATACTACCGCCACAGATAAAATAATAGTTACTAGACTACGGCTGATATATTCACAAACTTATAAAGGCTAGTACACACGGCGCGGACGCACGCGATACATGCGGCACGTGCCGATGACGCAGGGACAGGTGATGCACGGTTGCTTCATCATCTATGAGGGAGATCGGGTTTGATGCACTTGGCACTTATAAAAGCGATTTTCTACCATCGCCGGAGACCGTTTCCAAATTTTAATAGCATTTTTTTGCTTTGTATCTTTGGTATCTTTTCTCTTTGGTCGTATATTTATCAAATATTTTTTTTATTATTACTGACAATATTTCGTTTGAAAATTAAAAATGTATATTTTGAAGAGATTAGTCGATAAACTATTAAGACGTAAATTGATGTAAGCCTACATCTGTCAACGGCGCAGCGCCACGAGTGCAGTATAGTATCACCAACTTAACTGTGCAGTTCGCGAGGGCGCTGCTGGTCAAGGAAATCAACTACAAACTGTCTGTAGTTCTTTTTTCTGCCGCCTGAACAGATAAGTTGGTGGGACTGTAATGGAAGAAAAGATAGGAGGAAAGATAGAGCCCGTTAAAACGTCAGTGTTGCCTTAAGAAAGAATAACTAAATTGTGGGGTTTACGACGGATACATTTTTGATGATATTACAGAATATACTTCAGCAAAATCTGTTCGTTAAAATACAATAATACTACACAATCTTTACGATTACTATATATTTCTTTTACATATTTTTGCTAATCATACTTCACATTTTTTAAGAAATAAATGTTCAGAACTTATTTACAGCATATTTTTTATATATTTTTTTAAAACTTCACAATAATACTGCACAGTCATCACGTTTATTATCATATAATTGTTCATAACTTTTTACAATCATATATCGCATTTTTGAAGATATTAATATACAAGATATATTTACAGCTAATTCATAGAAATCTTTACAACTATATTCCAAAATCCTCACGATTATCATTTTATATAATGTTTCACTGTTTTTTTATGATAGTCTGTAGTGTACGTTTTCTGGGACAATACATAATTGAACAAGACTCCGTCTTTCTTATATTATTGCTCTGAGAGTAATGGTAAATGTTTTTTAAGAAATAATGTATTTATTAATGCATCTTTCTTTAATTTAAATATTCCTTAATTGAATGAAACTGTTAAGCATATAGCTGTTGTATAACATTACATAAATTATACAATTATAATAAAAAACAATATCATAACAATCGTGATATATATTTAAAATATCATTCAGAACGTATAGCAAATAGCGGATGCAAGACATTTCCAGAAAAACCAAGATCAGCTTATTTCTTAGGTTTAAATAAATTTATTCTCATTCCATGAGAACATGGTTATCAAATAAGTAGGTATAAGCACAAATGTTCGCCGTCGTAGTGATCAAAAATAAAAACAGTAAAACATATTGACACACAAACACAAAAACAAAGATATGCCTTCCCGTCTAACGCATTCATCTTGTTTGACTTGCCATTATGTGTTGGTCTAGTCTTTTTTTGAATACGTTAAACGAGGTAACATTTTTTATTTCTGGGGGTATTTTATTATACAATTATTTCTTAACTCAAAATACTCCACATTGGAACCAATTGAATCAAAACACAACATCATAAAGGCAAAGGTGCGTTTAATAGTAACTTGATTGATGTTTATTACAAGAGGGTTACTGTACTATTCGACCTCTGTGCACCAATTTATTAAAGCAATCTGAAACATCACTCAACGCCTTTATATCCATAGCAATAAAGATTATTTTATAACCTATATCATTAATTTTGCTTTGCTAGTAACGTTGTGATTTATCAAAGGTATTGTCTATGTATTTGTACCGATATTGGAGGAGGAATTTCTCGTGTGAATAGAACATTTAATGAAATAACATTGTTGCGTTTGATTTGATTGCGTTTGACATATGGAATTCTTATTGCATTTTTTGAATGCAATTTCTAAATGAAAGTACTTGTGTACTTGGGTTTATTGATATTGACACAGGAGCGTGCTCTGACTTAAATTCGAAGTTGAGAAGGCTCATTTCAAAAATTGATTAATTAGTTATTTAATATATATAACTATGTAGTTTTGTGTATGTACATTTAATACATTTTTAATAATGAATAAATTCAGGCGTTACTTTGCGGAAATCCATATTTAATAAAAACAAAAAAATATTATAAAAGTATTTTAAGAAAACATCAATTTAATTATTTAATAAAACACTATGTCTCGATCGTGCGCTCGTATACAGTCAAGACCTCCTGAGGATGCTTCTTTTAGAAGCGAAACGCGTCGCATACTCTTCCGGTTTGGCTGCGTGGCGTTTGTGACGTCACGTTGGCTTGACAAGAAATTAGGCGGAATTGTTACTATATATATATAATTTTTATAAAGATTTTTTAAGTGTTTTATTAGATAATTAAATTGATGTTTTCTTAAAATACTTTTAAAATATTTGTTTTTATTATACATTTGTTAATTGAAAGTGTCATTTGAAGCACCGTGAAAATTGAAAAGTAAATTGGTAATTTTGTAAAGTAATTTTGAGCCTATGGTAGCTGACCGGTAATAAATATAGACAGCCGCACCGCAGGTCTATGGTTCGATCACATTGCACATTTTTATTTGTAAGCCAATTATAAACTGAAAGTATAATTTTTAGTTGAACAAACTTGATACAACTTTATATAATTTTAAGAAAAAAACGACTTCAAACATAAAATATTCTGAACAAAAAGTGCACAAAAGTAAATAAACTAAACTAACAAAATCAGTTTTTTTGTTCATTTTACATTGACAAGTGAAAATGACATGTGAATTTTGAAGCAGTGATGGCTCAGTGGCTATGGACTGCCGTACAGCAGGTGCATGGTTCGAATCCCGCCGCGGGCTTGAGCTTCACCGCATGGTGGAAGGGTATTTTGCGAATGCCCGCCTGGCTAGCGGCCACCCTCAAGTTGAAAATCTGTCGCCAAGCACCTAACGGTGTGTTCCGGCAGCAGTCATTGAGAGCCAGTCAAATTACAGGTATAATGAGACTTAACAAGTATGTCTCAAGGTGATGGGCGCAGTGCAGTTCGTCACTTGTGATGAAATGCATCTGTTATAGGCAGAGGATACCGCTTAACATCAGGTGGGTATCGTGCTTGTTCCGTCCCAATAACATAAAAAACACACACACAAAAACTACGTATATGAAAACCAACTCCTTTTTTAAAGTTGTTTAAAAACTAAAACTTTCCCATCATTATAGAAATTACTGTCAACACCACACAACTCTATTTAACCGTATTAGACATTGACAGTGTGTACGGCCCATTAATTTGTAAACGAAGCCTGGGGCGAGCACTGCAGTTTACACGTTGGGTGTTATTGTTTTAGTAGATTGTTTTTTTTACCAGTGGTATGCCTTTATTAGCAAAATACTACGAACTATACCTATAAAACTATACCGCCCAGTGAGGTGCCGGGTTAGAATTGCACCTCCCCATATCATCCCGTGGGTGTCGTAAGAGGCGACCAAGGGAAAAATACTGGAAGGTGGGCAGCAGCGCCTACTAAAGAACTTTCATCTTATACTTCGATCCCCAAGCCGCCTGCCAAGCGTGGGAATTATGGCAAATAACCCCTAAATGAGGTTGTGTTCAGCAGTGGACCATGCCGGATGGTATACCTATAAAACACTACAGCTACTACAATAAAAGCACTTAGATACCCATAAGTCATTGCAGACTCATAGGCAGACGAAGTGCTCCAGCCCACTACTAGTTGGCAGCGTGCCCAGTATGCTGGCAGCATTGCCCCGTTGAATTGCAATGCTTATTCTTTGAGCCAAATAGGTGCCAGCATTTTGATCACGCGTCGCATCGACCAAGCGCCCTGATAAGTTAATTAACTATATTATACATATACTATAGGACTAGCATCTGCCTATAACTCATGCATTTCATCACAAGTCATGAATTGCACTGCGCACGTCACCTTGAGACATAGTTGTTAAGTCTCATGTGCCTGTAACTTCACTGGCTCTCAAGGACTGCTGCCGGAACACACTGTCACTCCGTCTGGGTAAGCGCGCTCCATCATCGATCGCATCATCACTTAACATCAGGTGAGATAGTGGTCAAGTGCTACCCAGTTCAGTATAAAAAAAAAAAAAAAAAAAAAAAAACGCCGTTAGGGTCTTGGCGACAGATTTTCTACTTGAGGGTGGTAGCTAGCCAGACGGGCATTCACAAAATGTGTGTGCTGCTGTGTGTTGAAGCTCAAGGAGGCAGCGGTGGGTAGCTTGATAAATATGTAAAAATTGTACATTATGCATACAAGTGCGCGAAGTTGTTTTTTACAATCGAGACAGGCCTGAGATCGAAGATCGAAGGCCTAAATGGATTAGAGATGGTAATAAACCACGCACACGAGTTTCATACGACGTTTTTTAACACACTTGCGAGGAACGAATACGAAAATTTCGATACGAAAATATTTTCTTGATCTTTTTGATAGCAATAATAATCTGATTAAGAAGTTTTATAAAGTTTCTTCTAAAGTTCTACTTCAGTAGCTAAAAAACTCTTTGGTTTGTTTTTATATGAAAAAAGAACGAAACAAACTACAATCTCCTTGGTGAGTGTGGAAACGCTTTCTTTTTCTAATTATAACACTAGTGCGGTAAAGTAAAAAAAAGCACGAGTGCGTAATAGACTATTATGACACTAAAATCGATGCACTTAAAGGCCCGTTACGAGCGAGTGTGTTGAAAATATGTTTATAGGCATCTCTGTCATACACCCTAAGTCTGACATTTGTTGACGACTTCGTCTTGACTCTCGTCTTAAAACGACTACAGGCTTCGCATCAAGCACTTCAATAACTTCATCTGCAGAACAGACAATAAACAAAGAAAAATTAAAAATTGATTCCTAAACCATGACACGCACTATCCAAACATGCAATAAGGGCGCGTCCACACCACCCGCCGTGACCCGCCGTTAACGACCTGCGAACAGGCGCGCTACAATAAACTTTACAATAATAAATAGATATTACCGATTTAGCGGATTAAGCTGACGGCGCGCGTGGCCGACACGTGCTCGCCGCGTGGGTGTAGTTACAGTGTGTACGGACCTTTATACGTAGATATTAGTTGTTTGCGCGGGATGGGTTGATTGATTAGTAAGTTTGTATCAATTAAAGAATTGATTGAGATGAATCAAGCTGGTTTTATTTTAAAATATATGATACGATTTCGAAGCGCTTGTAGCGAAGTTTACTTAGCTGTTCTCAACCGATCAGCAAAGTTAAGCAATGTCGCGCGCGGTCATGAGTTGGATGGGTGACCGCTAGTGACATTACTACTGAGCGTTTTCGTGCTTCGGAGGGCACGTTAAGCCGTCGGTCCCGGTTGTTGTCTTAGGATGGCAGTCGTTATAGCATGGTGGTAGGGCATTTTGTGAATGCCCGCCTGGCTAGCTACCACCCTCAAGTAGAAAATCTGTCGCCAAGCACCTAACGGTGTGTTCCGGCAGCTGTCCTTGAGAGCCAGTACTTCTAGGTTAGCCTGCACAACATCTTCGACCACATCATCACTTACCATCAGGTGAGATAGTGGGAAAAGGCTAACCAATCAGGCATAAATAAATAAATAAAATATGCTTAGAGTGCTCGTGGCGCTTTCCTGAAATAGGTGGTTTGTCATATTTTAAATACCGATTTTGTTAATCGGTGAAACTTTGTTTTTTTTTTTTTTTTTTATTATTGTGATGGAACAAGCTCGAGGCCCGCCTGATGTTAAGTGGAATAACCTCTGCCTATAACAGTTGCAATTTATCACAAGTCACGAATTGCACTGCGCCCGTCACATTGAGACGGGCGCAGTGCAATTGATGAGACTTAACAACTATGTCTCTAGGTGACAGGCGCAGTGCAATTCGTACTTGTGACGAAATGCATCTATTAGAAGCAGAGGTCCACTTAACATCTAGTGAGCCTCGAGCCTGTTCTGTCAAAATAACATTAAATATATATATATATACACTCGAGAGCAATGAATCCGGGTCACTTAAAGAATGTTAAAAATCTCGGAAACTAAAAATGATAGGTTAATGCAATAAATTGTATTTAATAGACAATGTAATACTCCTTAAATGAAAGTAAAAAAAATATGAGTCACCATACATTTTATTAACACAAAATTACATAAAGAAAAAAACTGCTGATCTCTCCTTAAAACAAAAATAGGAAACATGAAATTTTTGAACTTTATTACGATTTTCTTGAATTTTAATACTTCGTATTGCCTCCTCGTGCTTCCATTACTGCGTTTACGCGGTTTGGCATGCTGTACACCAAGTTCCTTATACGATTTTGGGGAATATTCTCCCATTCCTCTGTGAGAGCAATTTTGAGCTCACGAAGCGTGATTGGGGGAGGGTTTCGTTGTTTTACGCATCTGCCTAGCTCGTCCCAAGCATGCTCGATCGGGTTGATATCCGGGCTGCGCGCTGGCCACTCCATACGAGTAATGTTCATCTCTTGAAGGTAGTCATTCACAATCCTACCTGTATGAGGTCGGGCATTGTCATGCATAAATATAGCATCCTCACCTAAATTGACCATAAATGGACCAACGTGATCATTGAGGGTTTCTTCCACATATCTTACGCTAGTTAAAGAGCCGTTTTCTATGATCACCAGCTCTGTGCGACTTTCAGAAGAAATTCCGGCCCACACAAGTACAGACCCACCACCGTAGGCTACTTTTTCTTCGATGCATGCTTGCTTGAATCTTTCCCCTGGTCTTCGATACACTCTGTGTCTTCCATCGTGCTTGTAGAGCATAAATTTTGATTCGTCGGAGAACATAACTTTTGACCAATCTTCAATACTCCAATTTACGTGGCTCTGGGCATATCTTAGTCTCGAAATACGATGCCCACGCTCCAGTTTAGGGCCGTTTGCAGGTCTAAGGGGTTTTAAGTTAGATTCAGCAAGCCGACGTCTTACTGTCCATGCACTTGGGTTACTTCCTCCGAGGCGTCGAAACTGATTGGTGAGTTCAGTTCCTGTGAGAAAGCGATTTCGAAGCATGGTGTTCACCAAGTATCGGTCTTCTCGTGCTGTGGTACACCTGGTTCTGCCCGTTCCTGGTCTGCGTAGGTTAGAACCAGTTTCTTCGTAACGTCGGAGAACTCTTTGTACTGTTGACAGCGACACACCGACAGTCCTGGCTGTATCGCGCTGACTCCGGCCGGTTTCCAGCATTGTAAGTATTCTGGTGCATTCTTCAGGCGTAAGCGACATAATTTCAGCTTGAATAATGAATATAGAGCACTATCAACATGGTTTATGTACCCACATAAATGACAGATTACAAACAAAAGCAAAACCAAATGCTGTAATTTCGTAGTTCCATCTTCGAAAGTGGCCCTTTTTCAAATTTGATTTTTTTATGATATAACTTTACAATAACTAAGAAGTTTTAATACCTTCATTTAAGGAGTATTACATTGTCTATTAAATACAATTTATTGCATTAACCTAGCATATTTAGTTTCCGAGATTTTTAGGATTCTTTAAGTGACCCGGATTCATTGCTCTCGAGTGTATATATATATATCTCGATGAAATTCAATATATATGCTTATATAGGTATAAGGCTCAAGGATATATATATATATATATATCCTTGAGCCTTATACCTATATAAGCATATATATTGAACTTCATCGAGTTTTAACTCTTGGTATATAAAATATAACGAAACTACGTTTATATGGAAAGCGATTCGTGCACTCTAGCCTTAACATATTAAGTTCCCACCATAGATGACCGCTTTCACCTCAAGACAAAGTAGTCTTTAAACAATATCAGACTGTGGGAGTAGGACAGAGAGACTTCTTTAGTATGCGAGTGAGCGAAACAGAACTACGCAATATTTCTATACTGTACTGTACCAGCTTTTTGCTGTTTGGTTTTGGTTGCCATAATCCCCACGCTTGGCAGGCGGCTTGGGGATCGCAGTGTGAGATATCAGTACCTCAGAAATTGCTGCTGCCCACATTCTGGTGTATTACCCTTAGTCGCCTCTTACGACACCCACGGGTAGAGATGGGGAGGTGACATTCTAGCCCTGCACCCTATATACGGGCATTTATATTTGAATAGAGTGAACGAATGTTTTAAAAATACAATATTAAGCTTTTTAAAAACTGGAAATAACTTTGTGGTATTTTACTACATCAAAATATTGTTTATTGCTTTGTTATAGGTGGTGAGGCGAATCTTATTGGTTGTTCTCTGCATTTTTTTTTTCTGCATGACATTGTGTTTTCGGATGAAACATAAAAAAAACGAGAACGTTCTCATATCCTCTAGATTATTGTATGTGTTATTCACATCTGTAGAGCGTACACTCTTTCTATAAAAACATGTTCAAAATTCACCATTATAAGAATTATTTTATGTAAAACATTTTTAGAATTTCTATGTAGTGTGAAAATGTATTAAAATGATTTGTTGTTTTCATTTTTTTTTTTTTTTTTTTTTTTTTTTATGCATGATAGGTTAACCTTTGACCACTATCTCACCTGATGGTAAGTGATGATGTGGTCGAAGATGTTGTTCAGGCTAACCTAGAAGTACTGGCTCTCAAGGACAGCTGCCGGAACACACCGTTAGATGCTTGGCGACAGTTTTTCTACTTGAGGGTGGTAGCTAGCCAGGCGGGCATTCGCAAAATGCCCTACCACCATGCACATTTCATTTGGGTAGTTTGTTAAATAATTCACCCATTGAAACGACGCTCTTCACGTCGATGTCGCATCAAACCAAAATGGCCGACATAGCAGTCTTGATAAATTAATTCATCTTTGATCAGCGGATTGAAAACATACGGGGGGAAATCCTCAAAGCATCGCTGCATGTGTTGGGCTGAAGATGCTACCTACGAATGTTTTTGATGTATTTTTGTAACGATTACCCAATAATAGTGCGATGTATTTATATTTGTGAGGTTTTTTATTTCTCCATAACTTTTAAATACCTATGTGAATAGATTTGTATGTAGGTATGGGATTTCGTAAGAATCCTTCTTCATCTAGAATGACAGGCTACTGTAAAAGCCATCGAGAATTTTCCATTTTTACCGACTTCAAAAAGAAGAGGAGGTACTCAATTCGCCTATTTTTTTATGTTTCTTGACCGAGTGAGAACTTAGTTCGTGCGAAGCGTCTCTGCTTTAACTTACACAAAAATTCTTTCGTATGTCCGGTTGTTCTCCTCTACAGGTCCAATTTCTGAACCGATTCTCACGATATTTTGTGAGCAGGTTTGATAGGCCAAAAATTTTTTTTGTCGATTCAGTTTTATGAAATTTTTCAGATGGAGATATACATCATATGGTGTTGAAAAGATGGACGATATCCCTGATACGCACGTTACCTATAAGTGATAGTCTCTCTCTTGTATAATCAATTATTTATTTTCGGTGTTTCTGTAGCCAGTATATAAATGCGAGATAAATACGGGAGAAAATTAGATCAAAAACAACAAAATTATGTAATTATAACATTACCAAGTATGTAAAATTATTGTATATTTACCACTTACCTACCAATCAGCTATCGTCACAACCTGATACAAGTTCAAGCAATGTCATTGCTTTAAGTTCAAGAAAATCATTTATTATTTACATTAAGTATATATTTGGATTTTGTGACCAATTGCCCTGCCAGCCTGCGTAGTGAACCTTTATTAAATCGTAAGCAATACCACTGCACATTCGCGAGGTTTACAGATCGGAGAGCTAGTAGTTACCTCAGAACTTTTGACTGGGTGAACCAATTTTTATGATACTTTTATATTTGAAAGCTGATGCTTGCCGTGTGGTCCCATTTAAATTTCATCAAAAGTCAAGCCGTTTTTAGTTACACTATAACTAAAAAGTATTTTCCTATCTTGATAATAATATAGTTAGTGACAGTGAATGACAATCGATCCCATAAGTAACAAGAGTCACTAAGCAAGGTGATTTTTTCTTACAAAAATTGACTTTTATCGACTTCAACACTCAAATGTGTGATATTACTCGTCGAAGTCGGTACCATGCGCCCAATATTGTGATAATAGGTACTTTTGAACCATCATTCATCACATCAGTCATATAGAAAAAAGCCTTGGGACAGTCACCAATACGCCAATTTTTATACCGCAATTTTTTCCGTGTGTTGAATTATAAATTCCAATCTGTATGGTTTCCCACCCGTAGGTGGGAAGCAGCGTCAGATCAAACACGCACTATTTTCTAAGTATGAGGAATGAAAAAGTATTTTCTTACCTTGATGATATAGTCATTGATAGTGAATGACAATCGATTCCTTAAATAGCAAGGCTCACTAAAGATATGATAATTATTTTTTAACCAAAAATGGAACCGACTTCAACATTCAAATGTGTGAAATAACATGTCGAAGTCGGTAACATGCGCACAATATTGTGATAATAGGTACTTTTGAACCATCATTCGTCTCATCAGTCATATTGAAAAAAAGCCTTGCGATAGTCACCAATACGCCAAGTTTTATACCGCAATGTTTTTCCGTGTGTTGCTATATCAATTCCAATCTGCTACTAGCTTATGTTGATATTATAGAGGCATAGTTATGATTGTGAAATTGTGATCTCAATCCAGTTGGCTAGAGTTGTTTGTGAGTTTGCATCAGTCAAAGGCCGAGGCTATTATGGCTTCAAATGCTGGTCTTCGTGACCACATTGAGAAAAACTTATTTCTGTTTTTTTTTTATTATGTTATTGTGACGGCATAAGCTCGACGCCCACCTGATGTTAAGCGGACTAACCTTTGCCTATAACAGATGCATTTCGTCACAAGTCACGAATTGCACTGCGCCCGTCACCTATGAGACATAGTTATTAAGTCTCATGTGCCTGTACATTTTACTGGCTCTCAAGGACTGCTGCCGGAACACACCGTTAGGTGCTTGGCGACAGATTTTCTACTTGAGGGTGGTAGCTAGCCAGGCGGGCATTCGCAAAATGCCCTACCACCATGCTATAACGACTGCCATCCTAAGACGATAACCGGGACCGACGGCTTAACGTGCCCTCCGAGGCACGGAAGCACTCAGTAGTAATGTCACTAGCGGTCACCCATCCAACATGACCGCGGCGGACTTTGCTGATCGGTTAAGAACAGCTAAGCAAACTTCGCTACGAGCGCTTCGAAAATGATCGGTTGCTTTTATATTGAGACGATAGCCATGTTGTCATTTCATTAGGCTATCTGGGTGGCAACTTCCATAACCCAAACCTTTTGTTCCTTCGTAAAATATTAAAAAAAAGAATATTGAATGTGTAACAGACCGGAAACGGTGCCGGCGCACGGTAGCCGACTGATACGGCACTTAGCGGGTAGATGTGAAAACTGTGTGTGAACTGCGCTATGCATATACAGGCTGATTGAAAAAAATAAATGTTAGGTGGTCTTAATACAAAGCTAATTGTATTCTTTTTTATATTTTTGTTTGGTGTAGAGACGTTGGGTCCGTGGGGACCGGGAGCTCATCGTATTTTCCAAAACTTATCAGAGCGCTAGGTCGATGCGACGCGTGATCATAATGCTGGCACCTATTTATAAGCATTGCAATTCAACGGGGCAATGCTGCCAGCATGCTGGGCACGCTGCCAACTGGTAGTGGGCTAGAGCATTTGGACTGCCTATGAGTCCAAATGCTTTTATTGTAGTAGCTGTAGTGTTGTATATAGTTCGTAGTATTTTGTTAATAAAGACATACCGTTATTATATAAAAAAATTGTATTCTAATATTACTTGTTAAGGAATAAAAGTTCGATGGTGCGCTCGACGAGTGAATACCTCCTGATGATGCTTCGTGAAGAAACCAATTGGGTCGAAAATTCTTCCGATTTGGGAATTCCGTGTTTATATGGCAGCTCGATGGCTATGCAGGAATTAGGTCAAATTTGTCACCAGATATATTTTTATGTATTCTGTTTTTCATTTTATATATTGATATAATTTTCTCTTAAACTAATTTTTATATATTTGTTCTTACCTTATACAATTTGTAGACTTAAATAGTAACTAAAATTTGTCACCACAAAGTGTGATGATGCTGCTTTAAATATAAAATTAGACATGGTATTGACTCTTAGCATATAGCCGTAGCAAAGGAATACAATCTCATACAAGTTAAAATAATAGGGCGTTGGATTTGGCGCTTATAGATCTATAATCTTAAAACAAATATTTTGCTACAAGTGACAATACATACTATTTCTGTCTATATCTGCTGTCACATGTCATAATCAATGAGTGGAATAGGACAAATATAATAAAACAAATATAATAAATATTTCCCTATAAGTACTTTGTATGCTTAGTACTTTTTTTATTCCTACTACCAATACGACGGTATTGGTTTATCACAGTTCTATCATAAAGTTATTCGCGTATTGTATAAGCCATAAATTTGTAAAATGTACTTCTAATTTTTTTTTATATCGCCATCTTTTCTTAAAATTTTCAGAATTAAAGAATGTCATTGGTGGAGAGACGAAGCTGCCGTTTCGGAATCTCGATTCCAGGGTTCGGTTCGATGGGTATTAGGCTGTTCTAATAAAATAATTCTCAGTGGCATATGGGAGTCTGTAGTCTATAACGGTGCCCCGTAGTCGAAATAATCTCCACTTCTATTACAGGAATCAAAGCATAACTGGCAAAATGGCTTAGATATGGGCAGAGGGCTTATTCAGCAAAATATATGATTTTAAAATCGGAAATTTTAATTTTCATTATTAAATTATGTTTTCAGTAACATCTATGCAAATTATCTGTGCTATACACATCATACATCTCTTCATCTATAGCAGTTGAACTTGCTTTTATAAACCGTGACTGCTCCTTGGTTGTTATTCAGCTGCAGTTATTATTGTATGCTTATTAGTTTTTTTTTATGCCTTATAGGTTAGCCTTTGACCACTATCTCACCTGATGGTAAGTGACGATGTGGTCGAACATGTTGTTCAGGCTAACCTAGAAGTACTGGCTCTCAAGTACAGCTGCCGGAACACACCGTTAGGTGCTTGGCGACATATTATAACAGATAATAGTATAAAATTATCCGCGTATATTATAAGCCATAGATTGGTAAAATGCACCCTTTAATTTTTTTTAATAACCATATTTTCTCTTAATTTTCAGAATTAAAGAGTTTCATTGGTGGAGAGACAAAGCTGTTGTTTTGCAATCCCGATTCCTGGGTTCGGGTCGACAGCATTCTAGGTAAATTTATCTACAATCTTACTGATACAAAAAGGTGAAAAGGGTACATTTTTATATTACTACGAGTATATATTCTAGTCTGACTTTGGCTACTTCTTTTGTTTTATTTGGACATAAACAGTTTAGTCTTGAAGTGGTAACTTTTCAAATATAGAGCACTTTTTCGTCGGGTTTTTAAAACGAAGAAACTAAATAATGCACTGATTGATATCGGTGAACTTAGGGTACTGTACTCTATCAGCCGGGTCGTTCACTGCTGAACACGGCCTCCTCTATTAAGAAAGATAAGCTATAAAAAAACGTCGCGCTTGCTAATCGAAGGATTCCATTTTAAGATGGCAGTTTGTATAGAAGGTCATGCTGCATATCTGGATTATTTATCCGTCGTCACCTCTTACAATTAGGTACAATTCAAGCCCACGGCAACTCACGGTGAAGTATTGAAGGTAAGGCAATGAAATAAATGTATGTATACCCGATCAGTTATAGAAAGAGAGCATCCTGTAGAGGTGTAAATGAAGCGCGCACGCCGGCCGCTCCGCTCCGTTTTCACACGTCCGTCGCACTACGTCAGGGTTATTTTCCAATCGCTCACTGCCTAGACACAGGCACCCTTGCACTATTGCTCAACTCTGTTTCAAAAACATGTATAAATAGGTATAACACAGTATAAATCTATAATAGCACTATAATCATTAGTTATCATTTGTACTAAATATCCATATACTTCCACTGTCACATTTTCAAATTATTGGAGCATACATTTTTTTGCTTCGGACGGAAGTCAAACCCGGGTCCTCCGATGTCGCACCGGATGCTTATTCCACTCAGCCACCGCAACCTTACTCATTCGAGCCGGAACTTTGTGCTCCAATTGTATTACTTTAACCGTCATGGGGGAAGGCGCGCGTTTTTTTAAGTAATTTTCGCACAGCACGCGATAGTACTTGTAATCATATTCAGAAATACTTACGCTGCTGTGTTTACGCACTTATAGAGAGCAATATAATACTAGAAGATTATGATACAAGTGAGCTAAGTTGCTTATTATACACGAGGCTGTGTGTTGCAGCCAGAGCCGTAGGCGAGGGCGTAAATCAGCCGAGTGTATAATGAGCAAGTTGCTCACGAGTTTCATACGCACTTTTTCAAAGCTTTAATAAAAATTATATAATAAGTATTTATACAAAAAAATTATGTAAATAAATTATCATACAAAATGTCAATATTAAGTACATCAACACTATCATTTTGTTAGACACTATGGCATCAGGTTTGATATTGCTTATAATATACATTCTCGGAGTGGCTCTATGCCTTTTACGCTAATATCTACAACATTGAAATTTATAATTGACCTTAATAAAAGCGTTGTAGCCGCTTAAATTGAAGGAATGATTTTGACTTTGACTCCTTGACTTTTTTTTATACATTAGTAGTTTAATTTTATAACATTTAAAGTAATTATTAAAATTTTATCACAATTTGAAGCGTTCATATCGTAGTGTCCTTAGCCGTTCATAATCAATCAGCAACGTCCGCCGCGGTCATGACTTGGATGGGTGACCGCTAGTGACATCGCTTCCGTGCTTTGGAGGGCAGTTAAGCCGTCGAGACAGGGTTGTTGTTTTAGGATGGCAGTCGTTATAGGATGGTGGTAGGGCATATTGCGTATACCCGCCTGGCTAGCTACCACCCGTAGAAAATCTATCTCGTCAAGCACCTAACGGTATGTTCCGGCAGCTGTTCTTGAGAGCCAGTTATTCTAGGTTAGCCTCAACAACATATTCGACCAGATCATCACTTAGCATCAGGTGAGATAGTGGCTATCAGTTATAAATTGGAAAAAACACATTAATAACAACAGCATAATTTGATTACTGATAATTATAAGCCAAGGATTTTTGAATAAGTACTTAATTAACCTGAAGATTGATTTATTTGAAGAAAATAAACCAAATCTTCGTTAAATACACAATATTAATATACTAAGGTACCTAGTAAAATAAGTGATTTAGATAGATAGATAACTCTTTATTGTACACGCATTACAATTATAATAAAACAAAATAAGAAGGATTAGTCAAGTGTTACCATGGGCGGCCTTACCACTAAGAGCGATCTCTTCCAGGCAACCTTTGAATGGAGAGGAAATAGTAAGAAAACGGGGGTGCACTTTACTATATTTTTTATTTTTTATATACTTTATACTACTAACTTAAAATTTTAAAAAAAAATTTCTATACAAAAACAAACAGAGATGACTTAAATACTAGCAATGTACCTTTACAAATTTACATACAACAAATACTGTATTATAAGATTAAGTTGCAATGAATCGTTTAATTGGGATAAAACCTTTAAGCTCCGTTCTAATATATGACTATTAATATTTTGATATTTTCAGGGAACAATTTTCCTTACTTAGTATTCCTGCACCTTAAAGCAATACACACTTTTGCTGTGCACCTGCACGAGTCAGCGTCTTCCTGCACCTTAAAGCAATACACACTTTTGCTGTGCACCTGCACGAGTCAGCGTCTTCCTGCACCTTAAAGCAATACACACTTTTGCTGTGCACCTGCACGAGTCAGCGTCTTCGCAGCAATCTTGGTAGATGAATTAGGTAACTGTATATGATGAATCCATCATCCGTTCAAAATAACTTACGCGGTAGCCTTCTCAAGCATCATTCTGAGCGGGAATCATACCACCTAGGGTGTATTCCGTTTTGCGCTTACAATCCATACGCTTGTAATTAAAGATGTTTTTTGTGTCAGCCGGATTGTCCACTGCTGAACATAGCCTCGCCTATTAAAAGGGGGTTTGCCATAATCCCCACGCTTGGCAGGCGTCTTGGGGATCGCAGTTTAAGATATCAGTTCATCAGAAGGCACTGCGGCTCACCTTCCGGTATTTTACATTTAGTCGCCTCTTACGACACTCACCGGGAGCAATGGGGAGGGTGACATTATAGCCCGGCACCTAATGGGCAAGTAAGAATGTAACTGTTCCAAAATGAAAAGCGTACCGATAGTACTGACGCCCACAAAGAAATTGTTACCAATATGCAGTGCAAAAGCGCGCGAACGAAACAACAGGGGCCAAGTCTGCTAATTACATATTCATATTTTATTTTATTCTATTTTGTTCGGAAAACTAACAGCTAATTAACAAAATATAATACATATCTAAGAAACTTATGGCTAATGAAAAGTTTTCACATATATATATACATAAATGAGAAGAGTAAGGTAATTCAGAAAACAATGTCGTTATTATTTATTATGATTTTACTATTTCGTTTTATTTTCATATGAAACCGAGATTGAATTAATATTGACTCAATATGAACGATATGAAGTTAGTAGTGAACCAAAACTGTCAAATTGACCAGGCCGAGTCCATTATAGATTCATATTGATTAGCAGACTTGACGCCCTGTTCATGTGTTTTTTTTTTTGCCAAAATAACGATATAGGCAGTCTTACTTGAATCTCAGTATATAATGCACAAATTATAAATAAACAACAAAAGCTGCCTGTTTGTAATTTCCGGTATATTGCTTTTCTGTATGATTTTATACTTGGAGTACAAACAGGCAACTTTTCTTGATTATTAAGATTGCAATGACAGCTGTTTGACAGTTCTCACACTGCTCTACCTCGAAGTCGTGAGCGTTGCAAGTACCGGTTGATGACGTCACGGATGACGTTACGTGAGTTTTGTGTGTAGCTGTCAGTGCATCCCGGAATCATTTTAATCACGCTCAAGATGCATAAAAAACGCAACGGAATGTGCCCCTAGATTGATAGACGTGTTGAAAACACTACAGTGTCATAAGAAATGTCCTGGGGAGCAACTGTACTGTACTGTATCAGGCGGATCGTCCACTGCTGAACACAGCCTCCCCTATTTAGGAGGTATTTGCCATAATCCCCACGCTTGGCAGGCGTCTTGGGGATCGCAGTGTCAGATGGAAGTTCTTTAGAAGGGGGACGGGATGATATGGGGAGGTGTAATTCTAACCCGGCACCCCACGGGGGGCAACTACTATCTCTTAATTCAGTCCTATTTTAACCTTACATTTATAATTTTATTTCGCACTACCAGATATCATTAAAGTAAACATACCGTATAACGTCGACGTGAGCGCTGCACGCATAGAATCAAGTCATTTGTGCGATAGTGGAACACTACTGTTTCGTGACGGCTATAGTCCGAAACATAGTAATAATACTTTAAGCTTCAAATAATGACGTAGGTTTTCCATAATAGTTTTTAAAAGGTGGGAGTTGGGTCCCTGGCCAGCATACAAGCTATGATTACTCAGCGCATCCCATACCTATGTATGTTTGAGATCGGTGTCTGTGTCGGCGTGGGCTCAACAAATCGTCGCCTCCTGGTTAGGGGCGCACCCTATCTATAAATCAAGGCCTCCATGATTTAATATTAATGATGTTTTAACCTTAGTGATTTATTTGATTTGGTCCAAGCGACGAGAGCTAGGATAGCAGGATTTCTTATTTATTTAAATTAAGATTCATAGGCCGTATTTCACTTGACGCCAATTTTGTTATTTTCGATAATTTTGACCACATTTTGTGTCTATGGTTAATAATAAATGTGGAACCATAGACGCAAAATGTGTTCAAAACTATCGAAAATAAATTGGAATACGTTCATAATTTAACATGCGCTTTCTTAGTGTATTGTTTTTAGCTCAAGTTTTTTTTTTGGCTGGCTATGTTACTTCGACTCTTTCAAAAAATATTAATGGTAGTTTACCCTTTACGAAAAGATAACTGTTTATGATGGTGATGTATATTTGAATAGCATGGTGTACATAAAGTTACTACCTTACCGTGTGTAGATGGTGCTGATAAACAAGAAGCTTTACTCTGAATCGCTGTATTGTTTGTTTAAGCAATGAAAGCCAAGCAGTAATGCATCTCGCATAGATACGAGTATTTTTAGTTCAATCGAATTTTTGCTAGGGATGCTGGTACAACAACATGTGTGGGACACATTAATTTTTACCTCACATGGTTATCTAAAACACATAGCGTAGTTATATTATGCAAAATAGTTTTAGGTGCACTGAGTCAAATATTTCATTACTGTACTGTACTGCTGTATCAGCCGGATTGTCCACTGCTGAACACAACCTCCCCTATTAGGGGGGGTTAGCCATAATGGGGATTATGCCAAAACCCCCCCTTAATAATAATGAGACGCCTGGCAGGCGTCTTGACGATCGCAGTTTAAGATAGCAGTTTTTAGTTTTTCAGAAGGCGCTGCTGCCCACCTTCCCGTATTTTACCTTTAGTCGCCTCTTACGACACCCACAAGTATTAAAGGGGAGGGGTGATATTCTAGACCGGCACCCCACGAAACATAATAATAGTTGTAACGTAGAAAAACAACTTCGTTCCTGTCAGATCACTCAATGATTGAAATTACTAAATCATTTGTACACTCAGAATTTATGTTCACATCGGTAATATCCACTTGTTGAAACGTATCTATTAAAATCGCTATTCGCTTATATCTTGTCCAAGTTGACTATAAGCCGGTGCTGTGGCCCCCAGTTTTTGTTTATTGCTAATAAGCTATCGCAAGCTATCCGGGGTAAATTGTCTGTGTACCGCAGCGTAATTTTTGACCTCAGTTTTTGGCGGTCTTATTAGAAAATAAACACCAGTCAACTGTACGTCGAACTAGCATAGATGAGGGTTCTGTTATATAAATTATTGCATTACTACAACATTTTTAAGCTTTTTTAATTTAATGGGCAAGACTTTTTTTCTGTTCTGCACGTGGGGTGCCGGACTAGAATGTCACCCCCATTACTACCTGTGGCTGTCGTAGGAGGCGAGCGATAAAATACTGGAAGGTGGGCAGCAGCACCTTCTAAGGAAGTGATATCTTAAACTGTGACCCCCAGGACGTTTGCCAAGCGTGGGGATTATGGCAAACCCCCCTTGATGGGGAGGCTGTGTTCAACAGAGGATAATCCAGCTGATACAGATACAGAAGACTTTTTATATTATCTTTGAAGCAGTGATGGCTCAGTGGCATTGGCTATGGACTGCCGCGTAGCAGGTCCATGGTTCGAATCCCGCCGCTGTCTTGTGCTTTACCGCATGTTGGAAGGCATTTTGCGAATGCCCACCTAGCAAGCGACCACCTTCAAGTAGAAAATCAGCCAAGCACCTTAACGGTGTATTCCTTGAGAGCCGGTGAAATTACAAGCATATGAGACTTAACAACTATGTCTCCAGGTGACAGGCGCAGTGCAATTCGTGACTTGTGACGAAATGCGTCTGTTATAGGCAGAGGTTAGTCCGCTTAACTGATGGGCCTCGAGCTTGTTCTGTCACAGACCATTAAAAAAACAGATGTTGATAAGTGATGGTGTGGTCGACGAAGGTAAACAAGCTTAAGCGTTTATTTGCTGGATCTCAACCATAGCTGTCGGTACACATCGTTTGGTGTTTAGTGACGTGTCTTCAAATCGAGAGTAAATAGGTTTCTTCTAGGTAAGCGTGCTCCATCTTAGACCACATCATTGCTTAACATCAGGCAGGGTGTGGTCAAACGCGAACCTATTATTAATAAAAAAAAAAAACTCTAGAGACAGACTCTACCTACTTGAAGGTTGTAGCTAGCTAGGCGAGTATTCTCAAAATGCCCTGGCACCATGTGGTTTGCCGTGAGACGGAACTGCTTCAAGCAGCATAGCTGATTCATATGCTACATTAAGTACTTATATATTTTTATAGTAAAATTTTGTATTTGGCCTTCATCTAACTGTCATTTCATACGACCGTCGTAGACGCCAAAATTTAGGTAATAAATGAGTTTCTCTTTGACTTTGTATATATTTGAAGCGCTCGTAGCGAAGTTTGCTTAGCCGTTATTAATCGATCAGCTAAGTTAAGCAACGTCCGCCGCGGTCGGGAGTTGGATGGGTGACCGCTAGTGACATTACTACTGAGTGTGCACGTGCTTCGGAGGGCACGTTAAGCCTTCGGTCCCAGTTGTTGTCTTACGATGGCAGTCGTTACAGCATGGTAGTAGGGCATTTTGCGAATGCCCGCCTGGCTAGCTACCACCCTCAAGTAGAAAATCTGTCGCCAAACACCTAACGGTGTGTTCCGGCAGCTGTCCTTTAGAGCCAGTAATTCTATAGGTTATCCTGAACAACATCTTCGACCGCATCATCACTTATCAACAGGTGAGGTAGTGGTCAAAGGCTAGACTATAAAGCATAAAAAAAGTATAACACAGTAGGTACACTGATTTGCCTCTCAAAATCAGTAATAACAAATATTTTAAGAAAACATGAAATTAATATTTTAGAAAAGTATCTTTAAAAATATGACGTGACGTGACGTCCCGAACGCTACAGTAGCGAATTTCGACGCGTTTCTCTTCTCCACGAAGCATCCTCAGGAGGTCTTGACTCTTAGAGCGCACGATCGAGAAATCTCGATTATGCGCTTTAGTCACTAGATTATATTCCTTATGTATTTTTCAAAAATATTAATTTAATATTTTATTCATATATTTCAATAAATTTTTTTTTTATTAAATTTGGATTACCGCAGACTAACGCCTGCCCCTATTCATCAGAATTATTTAATTTATTCCATAAGCTCATTACAAGGTGATACCTATCTATATACCAAATTATAAATTATACCGTCCAGTATATAAAAGGTTTCGTTTTTCAATGAAATTACGGAACCCAAATAAGCGATTACTTATGTAAAAAAGTAACAAAGTTTTGCGTGAAACAAAGTGAACTTTTGTATTTTAATATTGTTAGGTTTGCAATAACACCTGCTATGCGGATTACATTACAGAATCACAAATATCCTTTTTTTTTTAAGTCATGTGCGGTATTCAACTAGGATGGGATCAACTGGGATGTAGTACAACGCAAGTGGTACTATAGATGTCGCTCCATCCCAATACGATGGTTAAAGAACCATAGGAAAGATTTGAGTTATGACTTATGACGTCAAGTCATGTTAGCTCAATTGGTTAGAGCATACCCCGGCTCAAGGGGTGGATGGACGCGGGTTCGAATCCCGCACATGACTTAAATTTTTCCTATCGTATATTTGTGATTTGGTAATGAGTTTTGTATCCTTATTTTTTTATTATAAGGTTGCTTAAACTTTAAATTATAAGGTTGCGTCATCATTTACAAGTATAAAACCAATTGCAAAATTGGTTTTGTTTGTAGTACAACGTAAGTTGTATTATAGATGTCGCTCCATCCCAATACGATGGTTAAAGAACGATAGGAAAAATTAGTGAATGAATAGGAAGAATGAGTTATTACGTCATTGTCATGTTAGCACAATTGGTTAGAGCATACGCCGGCTAAAGGGGTGGATGGAAGCGGGTTTGAATCCCGCACATGATTTAAATTTTTCCTCTCATATATTTGTAATTTTGTAATGTAATCCGCATAGCAGGCGTTATTGCAAACATAACAATATTAGCATTTTATATCCTATGTAATAAATGGGTAAAATCTGTCTAACATTTATTTAGTAGCAGTAAAACTCTTTGTGCGAGTTCAACCGGGGAAGTACTGCCAGCATAGCTATTTCTGTCGCCAAGCATCTGTTTCGGTTTCAATGGCCTGTGAAATTATACACATGGGACTTAACAACTTTATATCTCAGGGCGCAGTATAGTAATATTACTCTCAAGTATATAACCACCGGAAAACACCGATGAGTGCTTAGTGACAGATTCTACTTAAAGTACCTAGCATTCGCACATGCCTTACGGCAATACAGTGAACCTGTGTATCTCACCCAATGGAGGAAACCTTCGAAGCCATTCAAACCGTGGACCAAATGTGCGCTATATCAAGAATCTTTTTGCTCTACAGACTTAAAAAATAACACTTCCTTCCGCTGTTAAGAATGGCTCGTCAGTATAATGAGTATATTAGCGATAGCATAGATATTGATATTTTCACTCCAAAATTCTCATTATACAGGGTTATTGGATATATGCCAACAACCTCTTAGGGTTAACTACTGCTAGTCCTAACAAACATTTTGAGTTTTTTTTTTTTTGGTATTTGTTTTTGCTTTTTTTATGTGTTTATGACGGCATATAAAATAGCGCTCTTAGCCTAATCCGAGCTAAGAGCACCAACCGCGACATCACTGGACCTCGCCGCGGTCCCTTATAATAGAGTTTTGAATATTCACATCGAGCTAAGTAATAAAAAAATATGAAATAATAAATTACGGGCATAAGAGACTTTTAACATCAGGTGATCCTCGTGCATATTCCGTAAAAACACATAAAAAATCACAAAAAAGAAAATTATTTTTAAAATGTTTGTTAGAACTAGCAGAACTCAACCCTAAGAGGTTGTTATCATTATTCCAATGACCCTGTATATTATTAGAACGATCAAAGATATTCTCTTCACCAAACCCGTTAAATCAGCCTCAACCTTTGGTTAGTTTAGTTGCTCTAAACATAAGTATTCTCCATGTTTTTAAAATTTTTCTTGTAATATAATTATATTTACCTCAAAGTCTGTCGCCAAGCACCGAAAGGTGTGTTCCGGCAGTAGTCCTTGACAGCTAGTGAAATTACAGGCACAATGAGACTTAACAACTATGTCTCAATGTGACGGGCGCAGTGCAATTCGTGTCTTGTGATGAATTGCAACTGTTATAGGCAGAGGTTAGTTCACTTATCATCAGGTGGGCCTCGAGCTTGTACCATCACAATAACATAAAAAACAAAAAAAAAGTATCCTCAAATCGTTTTTTATTTGTGTACACACGCTTGAGATACTAATTTAGTTCTATTAGAACGATCAAAGATGTTCTCCTTACCAGACAAGTTAAATCAGCCTCAACCTTTGGTTAGAGTTTAGTTGCTCCAAACATAAGTATTCTCCATGTTTTTACATTTTTTCTTGTAATATAATTATATAATCTCATTCGGTAATATTCTAATTATGAAATGAAATACAGACTTTTATTGGCACATTTTATTTACATACTTCTTTAAGAAAATTAAAGCATTATTCTCCTAACAAAACAATGCTTTAAAACCTTTTTTTTAATTATTAAAGTGCAATGTGTCCCGACCAAGGAGGTTTCAATTCAATTTAAGCACACATTATCTGTGGTGAGCGCGCTGCGCGAGCAGCGTGCTGTCTCCGAGCCATAGACTACATATATATATTTCGTACATACGAAATTGAGTAATATTTTGTTGGATAAAAAATTATTTATTGTAGCTACCTATAGCCATGAGATTAAATAAAGTAGTGTATGCAACTGCATATAATTAGGTATTAAAACACTCGTGTAATCTTATTTTGAAACTCGCCTGCGGCTGGTTTCGGAAAACTACACTCATGTTTTAATATCCTAATATATGACAGTTGCATAAACTACTATTACCTACCTCAGCCTCCTCAAATCGTTTTTTATTTGTGTACACACGCTTGAGATACTAATTTAGTTCTATTAGAACGATAAAAGATATTCTCTTTACCAAACCAGTTAAATCAGCCTCAACCTTTATTTACAGTTTAGTTGCTCCAAACATAAGTATTTTCCGTGTTTTTACAATTTCTTCTTGTAAAATAATTATATTTACCTCAAAGTCTCCTCAAATCGTTTTTATTTGTGTACACATGTTTTGGATACTGATTTAGTTCTTAATCTTAAGTTTTTTGCCGTGTATCTATTTTTTAATATGTTATTGTGACGGGTGAAGCACGAGGTCGCGGACTAACCTCTGTCTATAACAGGTGCATTTCGTCACAAGTCACGAATTGCACTGCGCCCGTCACCTTGAGTACCATAAGTCTCATATGCCTGTAATTTCTCTGGCTCTCAAGGACTGCTGCCGGAAGTCACCGTTAGGTGCTTGGCGACAGATTTTCTACTTGAGGGTGGTCGCTAGCCATGTGGGCATTCGCAAAATACCCTTCCACCATGCGGTAAAGCTTAAGACCGCGGCGGGATTCGAACCAGGGTACTGCGGCACGGCAGTCCATAGCTATTACCCGTCGGCCATCATTGCGTCGAACATGGATGTTATGGATACTGCTTTAGGTATGTTTCTGTGTATCTGATATGATTATAATTAGTATTGTGTACGAAATAAATAAATAAAAAAAAACTTTAAAACGTGAGTTTGTCTCATAGCAAAATTCATACATGTCTATAGACAGAGAGTCCGGTCGCTCCAGTTTCTTCAACAAACAGCTTTTTATTTACCTTGGAGTTCACACCTCTGCCTGCGTGATAACACCACGAAGTGTTAAAAGCTGCCAATGGCTATACTATTTTCAAGGAAGTACATAAGGTTTCTTATAGCTATTTCAAGCGCTCGTAGCGTAGCTTACTTAGGGCGTATACCATTTGACGTTAAATTCGTTATTTTCGATAATATTGATCACATCTTGTGTCTATGGTCCATATTAAATGTGGATCCATACGCAAAATGTGGTGAAAATTATCGAAAATAACTCAAATGGAATACGGCCTTACTCGTTCTTAGCAACGTCCGCTGCGGTCAAGACTTGGATGGGTGACCGCTAGTGTTATTACTGAGTGCACGTGCTTCAAAGCCGCATCCCGGTTGTTATCTTAGGGTAGCAGTCGTTATAGAATTGTGGTAAGATATTTTGAGAACGCCTAGGGTACATAGATATCTGTGCGCTACAACACACATTGGTGTAAAGAAATATCAATATAAGAATTCTCAAACTACCAGGGGAGCAGAAATTCATAGGAGGTTTATACTTCAGATATATTTCGAGGAAAACTTCGTTAACAAAATTTAATTGAGCTAAAATTCTAAATTGTTGTATACTTAATTTATTTACTTAATCTGCTGTCATCGCAATACTTCAGAATAATTAAAGAAACGGGCGGCGGCAGTTTTAGAAAATGTATGTTACGGCTTCTAACATATATTTACGCTGGCTCTGAAGGACAGCTGCCGGAACACACCGTTAGGTGCTTGGCGCCAGATTTTCTACTTGAGGGTGGTCGCTAGCCAGGCGGGCATTCGCAAAATCCCTTCCACCATGCGGGGAAGCTCAAACCCCGCGGCGGGATTCAAACCATGGACCTGCCGCATGGCAGTCCACAGCCAGTGCCACTGAGCCATCACTGCTTCAAAATCCGTTATCCGGTGAGAAAGCGGGTTCGATTCCCGCCCTGGGCAAAAATTTTGTGCTTCAATAATTTGTAATGCGATTTATGCTTACCAAGCGATAGTGCTTGTAAGTATATTTAGATAAATTTCAAGTTGATGTTAAAAATAAATTTTTTAGCACCAAATTAATGTAAAAGGTATGGATAGTTTTTTTTAACAAGATATAGGTATATTATTTTCTACATTAGATATATAAAGTAGATACTACATAAGTCCAGGACAGTACGTAGAGTTCAAGAATGAGGTAGTTATTTTGAAATTATCGTTTATTCAACCTTACACATAATTAAATACACTTACTATTAACGAATTACAATTATTAAAATATGCTATACAATTTAACACAAATTATTGTTATAAAAAGCATAAAATCGTATGAAAATATATTATATTAACCATTAATTTATAGGTAGATTTTTTATAGCGCCATCTGCCATTTTACATTGAAACTTCTACGCCGCTACAACTTTCGGTCGCTTTTCAGCCGTCTGTCTCTGCTCGTCTTTGATGATTTCCGCTAGATGTCCCACAGCCGTATTCATGTCTTCGTAACGTATTTTGCTGAAGGTAAGCCGTAAGTATTTGCAGGGAGTAGTTGTGTCGTAGGAGAAAGCTTGGCCTGGGATTAGCATGAGACCACGTTGTAATGCTGTTTGGAACACCTGAAAACATTCAATAGTTACCGTAAAAATGAAAGCATAGATTGACATGATCTGTTAATCGTTTCTAGAATGGTAAATTATTGAAACAATTGAAATTTATTTTTATCCTGTGCTAATTAACACCAGTCTTATAAATATGAACTTTTTTGTAACAATTTTATTTTCATTTTGCCTTTATTACATTTACCTTTTTTATGCATGATAGGTTAGCCTAGTTTGACCACTATCTCACCTGATGGTAAGTGATATATGTGACAGCGATGACAGCTGCCGGAACACACCGTCAGGTGCTTGGCGACAGATTTTCTACTTGAGGGTGGTAGCTAGCCAGGCGGGCATTCGCAAAATGCCCTACCACCATGCTATAACGACTGCCATCCTAAGACAACAACCGGGACAGACGGCTTAACGTGCCCTCCGAAGCACGGAAACGCTCAGTAATAATGTCGTTAGCGGTCACCCATCCAAATCATGACCGAGCGCGACGTTGCTTAACTTTGCTGATCGGTTGAGAACAGCTAAGTAAACTTCGCTACGAGCGCTATTCAAAAATTAGATTAATTGTAATAAATACTATTTTATTACAATTAGTGTAATATTAATAATGTAATACTGTAATCAAATTAAGTCACTTCTGCATTTATTAACAAAATACTGCGAACTATATACAACACTACAGCTACAACAATGAAAGCATTTATAAATGGAAAGACCGCTCAATGCACTACATTCAATACACTTTCTATGTGCACTCGCCATCCATGCGATGTTTTTCTTTTGATTATTTCTATGTTTTCACGTCGCATACATCAATGCTCTCTAAAAATTATACTAGACATATAACTTATGCTTGATGGTGACGAGGAGCTTGGTTCCCTAACGAAAGTATTTGGATAATGAAACCGGGCATTGTGTTCAGTTTTTGCATGGTGGTAGGGCATTTTGCGAATGCCCGCCTGGCTAGCTACCACCCTCAAGTAGAAAATCTGTCGTCAAGCACCTAACGGTGTGTTCCGGCAGCTGTCCTTGAGAGCTAGTACTTCTAGGTTAGCCTGAACAACATCTTCGACCACATCATCACTTACCATCAGGTGAGATAGTGGTCAAAGGCTAATCTATCAAGCAAAAAAAAAAAAAAAAATTAACCACACATAACTTGCTTAGCTAGCCTTTAAGAACAACTTATTATATAATAATAGTACATTCTTACCATATTATACACATCTTCAACGCCATGCACTTTCATCCAGAAGAACAAGCCAGCATCAGGCAGAGGGAAGTGTGTCAACTCCTTCACGGAGCTCTTCAAGGCGGTGTAGAGCGCGTCCCTGCGGTGTCGGTAGAGCTCTCTAGCTGACACCAAGTGTCTGTGGAGGGCGGCGCGGTCCGACAGTAGGTGGAGAAGCAATGCCTACAATCCAAAAATAATTGCTGATAGGAAAACCTTTGACCACAATCTCACCTGATGGTAAGTGATGATGTGGTCGAAGGAACTTAACCTAGAATTACTGGCTCTTAAGCTCAGCTGCCGGAACACAACGTGTTTGACGACAGGTTTTCTACTTGAGGGTGGTAGTTAGGCTTTCGGGCATTCGCAAAATGACCTACCACCATGCTATATCGACTGCCATCCTAAGACAACAACCTGGACCGATGCGATGGCTTAACGTGCCCTCCGAAGCACGTAAGCGCTCAGTAGTAATGCCACGGGTAGTCACCCATCCAAGTCATGACTGCAGTGACGTTGCTTAGCTTTGTTGATAGGTTAATAACGCCTAAGAAAGCTACGCTTCAAGCGCTTCAAAATGTAATAACTAGGTACTGTTTTTACGAGGTTTATTGCCTTCTTACCTGCGCCAAAGTGCAGCTGTGTAAGAGCTCAGCTTTGGTGTGATTAACTTAGTTGATCGGTTAAGAACGTCTAAGAAAGATACGCTACAAGCACTTCAAAATTTAATAATTAGGTACTGTTTTTACGAGGTTTATTGTCTTCTTACCTGCGCCAAAGTGCAGCTGTGTAAGAGCTCAGCTTTGGTGTGATTAACTTAGTTGATCGGTTAAGAACGTCTAAGAAAGATACGCTACAAGCACTTCAAAATTTAATAATTAGGTACTGTTTTTACGAGGTTTATTGTCTTCTTACCTGCGCCAAAGTGCAGCTGTGTAAGAGCTCAGCTTGGGTGTGATTAACTTGGTTAATCGGTTAAGAACGTCTAAGAAAGATACGCTACAAGCGCTTCAAAATTCAATAATTAGGTTCTGTTTTTACGAGTTTTATAGTCCGCACCTGCGCCAAAGTGCAGCTGTGTAAGAGCTCAGCTTGGGTGTGATTAACTTAATTGATCGGTTAAGAACGTCTAGAAAGTTACGCGACAAGCGCTTCAAAATTAAATAATTAGGTACTGTTTTTACGAGGTTTACTGTCTTCTTACCTGCGCCAAAGTGCAGCTATGTAGAAGCTCAGCTTGTGTGTGTAACTCAAGGCGGTCCAGCAAAGTCTTGGGAGCTGTGACCCAGCCTCCTCGCAATCCAGCTGATACCACCTTCGATATTGAGTCTATGCGGATGACGCGACCACAAGTGTCTAAAGACAAGAACGATGGTACTTGCTTCTGTAATAGAAAACGTCATCTTTGTTTAAGAGCTTTCCATACAAACGTAGTTTCGTCATATTATTACAATAGTACATTATGATATAAGTGCGGTAAGTTGAAAATTACAGCCGAGGCTAGCCGACGGTTACAAGAAAGCAGAGGCTGTAATTATCAAAGCGCAGGTGTGTCATACGACACTTTTCAACACACTTGGAACAAATATGAAAATTTCGATACGAAAATATTTATTATATCTCTTTGATAGCAATAATAATCTGATTATGAAGGTTTATAATTAAATCATCTAAAGTTATACCATGGTAAGTATACCATGTTTTTTTTATGTTATTGTGACGGAACAAGCTCGAGGCACACCTGATGATAAGTGGACTAACCTCTGCCTATAACAGTTGCAATTCATGACAACACACGAATTGCACTGCGCCCGTCACATTGAGAGATAGTTGTTAAGTCTCATTGTGCCTGTAATTTCACTGGCTCTCAAGCACTACTGCCGGAACACACCTTTCGGTGCTTGGCGACAGACTTTCTACTTGAGGGTGGTCGCTAGCCAGGCGGGAATTCGCAAAATGCCCTTCCACCACGCGGTGAAGCTCAAGCTCTGGGTGGGATTCGAACCATGGACCTGCTGCGCGGCAGTCCATAGCCAATGCCACTGAGCCATCACTGCTTCAAAATGGTTCAAATTTACTCGTAACTCTTGGTTACGAGTATTGTAATTTTATTTAATATTGTAATTTTTTAATGTTATCCATCGAGCAGGCGTTATTACAAACATAACAATATTAAAACTACAAACTTATTGGTGAGAAGTGGAGAAATTTTTTTTTCTATTTAAAACACAAGTGCGGTAAAGTAGAAAAAATCACGAGTAGCGTAATAAGCCACTTCAATCGGTGCATTAAAAGGCTCGTTACGAGCTAGTGTGTTGAAAAAATAATAACAATTTCAATCATTGACATTGTTATTGTTGAAAAAATAATAACAATTTCAATCATTGCCATTGTTATTGTTTTTGTAAAACACCGCAACCAGCTGATAAATGAATATCAACATCATTTTTAAGATTGACTCCCACTTCACTGTAGGTCAAAAGTACGGCCAAATAATTTGAAAACAAACTAAAACTTGCTTGTGACAATCACTTATCACAAACACAATGCCTACTTATGGTTTTATTATCTATTAATGATAATAATCTCTGATAATTGAACAGTACTTGTGCATGTTTTATTTATATCAGGATTTGGTTTGGACAACTAAATTTTATTACAAATACACAATGGCTGTACCACAGAATAAAAAGTACCAGAATGATCACTCCATAAAGCCAATTGATGCCACAGAATAAAAAAGGATGAGAAGGTTCACTCCACGTAGCTATTCCAATAAATAAAAGACTCTACTTACGAAGCAATAAAGTGCACTTCAGCTTGCAAAGCACGGAGTACCTAATATTTGTATCCACCTACAGCGTGAACAGCATGCTGGCAAAATTGCCCCGTTGCATTGGATTGCAATGCTTCTACTTTGAGCCAAATAGATGCCAGCATTTTGATCGCATCGACCAAGAGCACTCTGATAAGTTATGGAAAATACGATGAACTCCCGGCCCCCATGGACCCAACATGTCTAAAGTCCACAGCAAACGGCTCAAATATGTAACCACTGCCGAGATTAGGTGCGCAAGTATTTGCGCCGCTTGAGTTGCTCCACCGAAGTAGCCGTGGCGCCAGCCCTCACGTTTGTTTTAGAAAGATCTGACAGCGCTAAAGTGTCCACGCATATGTCGTCTCACACTAAGGGCAGCCCTATCTTCCATCAACCAGAGTCCCAATTTACCTCTTAAGAAGTTCCCTATTAAACACAATAAAACAAATCTACGCGGCCATAACCACGCGCAGTAAGTTGAGCTGAAGTAAATTTGTTCAAACTTACCCCACTGTAATTCAAAAACATGTAGGGGTCATCTTCGACAATGAGAAAGTCGTATTTGCAAGCCAGCCGATATATCTCCCTTCTTCTTTCCTCAGGCAACACAGTTCCAGTAGGATTTGATCCAGTTGGTATCAAATAAAGCATCTTCGGCATTTTCAGACCCATTTTGAGGCGGTCTCCTAGAATTGTGTCAAGGGTTTCTGGGATCATACCCTCGACGTCTTCTGGTATGCCTAGGATTTCTGGATTGTAAGGCTTTAGCTGAAAAAATAATTCAAAACGTGAAGAGAGAATAGTCATATGAAAATCGTCAAATAAAGAAAGAGCGTCTGTGGGAAACAAAAAGACTCATCATTATCTTCTTCATTCTCTTATCTCACTCCTTTGAGGGTCGATTCAATGAGTGTGTCTTATTAACAACAGCAAGGAAACACAAAAAATACCAAATTTTATATATTACATTATATGTTACAGTTATAAAAAGTTTTTGCTTAGATGTTATGGCCAGCTACCTCCTGCTGGTGCAAACTCTTTTTTCTCTTTTCTCAACCCTCTTTCGTTGTAACATATCCGTTTACAATCAGGTAATCGGGGCGAAAAGATAATAAGCTTTGTCCTGCTGCTAACCTCCAATGTGCAGCAATACCTCAATACTATGACGTGAGTAGTGGCATAGTGCTCAATAGACGCACGCTTTCCCTTAATTGTCTTACGACATGCAACACGGGGAGGTTATGGAACAGTCCATATATTTTTGGAAACTGCACGACATTGCTGACAATTTGATACTTACAGAACTATGCAAGCCAGTGTAAGCATACTGCGTAGTTATGATAGGGTCTCCAGGCTCGAGCAGAAGTTCCACGCACTGGTATATACCATGTTGTCCTCCGTTGGTGACCAATATGTCCCGAGGCAGAGGCGGAGGACGGTGGAGGTCTTGCTGGAATTTACGTAGCTCAGTCAGGAGCGTGGGTAGACTGAAAACATAAATATTAGCGGGCTAAAATAAAAGTATGAGAGATTATATAATATAACGTATATATACTGAAATATTATTAGTTGTCTTCCAAATGAGAAATGTATTTTTTTACAAAAAAATACCACTTTTTGCAACAACCAAAGCTTATGGTTATTATACATACATATATGCTTTCTTTTGTATATCAAAACTTATACCCATAATATTAGTGACTATCACATCACGCTATTGCTGTCTATAGTGTGCAAGTGAGAGGAATTGATTGGCGGTGCCATTTTAGATATTATATCCTTTGAAAAGATGAAGAGTGTGAAAGAGATATAGAAAGGAGAATGAATCCTGGAAACATGGTGAACGGAGCTTTGCACGCGTTTATGAACAGTCAGAAGGTGTCTAAGACGGCTCGTCTGGCTGTTCATGGAGGAGTGATAGTTCAGACACAAATGTATGGTAGTGAAAGTTGTACAGAAAAACATGATGTTGCGGACGCTATCACATCACTATGAGTCGACTAAAAGTTGCAGCGGACTAATGCCCTCATCACTAGGGCGACTGCGGGACAGGAGAGGGGCGAAGGAAATCAAGCCAACGGCCATATCGTTTTTACCTGTTCCGGCCGCTTCACAATGAATCTACTACTAACATATAAAACTTTCAAACGCAGCATTCAAGAGCTGCCAATCATCAATGTTTTTGTAATAAATTTGTTGTATGAGAAGTTAATAAATTCACTTGCAACATTAAAGGTCTACAACCTTCATTTAAACACCAAACTGAAGCGTCAACACATGAAAATGAGAGTAGAGGATTGGACTACATACACGACTAATTTTACAATTGCTGGGCTGCCTTCAGGGCCAATTCCTATTCTAGATGAAGATTGAAGCTTGTTTATACCCTTCGACTAAATTATCAGTTACCAAAAGGTGAGGCAGTGGTCATAAAGTAACCCAGCAGCATAAAATAACAAATTAAAACCACGCCTTAATCCAAGTTTACATATAAATACAAAGTTTCAGGCACGGAACGGCTTCTTACCCCTGAGAAGGTACGTATTGCAACGCCTTTCCTAGCTCAGCACCCTCCAGGACCAGCTTTCCACCATTGCTCAATTCCATGGAGAGTTTTGTGTAAGGAAAAGCATCTTCATTGGGCATCCCCTCTGCTAGAGACAGCACTTGCTTGCCGATCTTGTAGGATAATGTAGCTGGAATAGATACAAGCAGCGATTTAAAAGAAATTGACGTCAGAGGAACATCTATGCACATCGTCATATATTACCATTATCCTGCTCTTGCGGGGTAGGTACGAGTACATATTGTATTCACCACTAAAACGAGATAAAACAAGAACATGATATTATATTTAGTCTCAGATTAAATGAAAAATTACGACGGTACACTGCGAACAGCGCAGTGAGGTCAGTAAAAGCCTGTGGTAAAAAAATGGAAAAATTATACTCTATGAAACTATGTTTCAATGTGCATGATCTAAGCCTACTTTATTGTTATTGTTTGAAGCGCTCGTAGCGAAGTTTACTTAGCTGTTCTCAACCGTTCACGTCGCTCGCGGCGTGAGTTGGATGGGTGACCGCCAGTGACATTACTACTGAGCGTTTCCGTGCTTCGGAGGGCACGTTAAGCCGTCGATCCCGGTTGTTGTCTTAGTATGGCAGTCGTTATAGCATGGTGCTGCCCGCCTGGCTAGCTTTCACCCTCAAGTAGAAAATCTGTCGCCAAGCACCTAACGGTGTGTTCCGACAGCTGTCCTTGAGAGCCAGTACTTCTAGGTTAGCCTGAACAACATCTTCGACCACATCATCACTTACCATCAGGTGAGATAGTGGTCAAATGCTAACCTATCAGCATAAAAAAAAAACATGTCGCTGTGTACATTACAGGCACATAAACCCTATTGAGTAAACGTTCTGAGCTATCATACATTTACATTGAGAACGCCGAATTGTGATATGAAAATTATAGTTTTAACCTAAAAATGGAACCGAGTTCAACACTCAAAAGTGTGAAATAACTTCTCGAAGTCGGTACCATGCGCACAATATTGTGATAATAGGTACTTTTGAACTATACATTTTTCACCATTTTTAGTGACTCTTGCTACTTACCGGATCGATTGTCATTCACTGTCAATGACTATATCAGTCAGTCAGTTTTATAGTCCGTATCAAATTAGACCAAAAAATAACAGTAAAGCTATATAAATTTCCAACAAGCTGAAAATCAGAAGGATTTTTAAAATATGATTAAAATAAAATATGATTAAAGATAAAGTGACCCTGTACGGAAAAAATATTCAAGGTCAAAGGAAAAAAAAAAGAGTTTTTCTCGAGTTTCACCAAAACGGCAAGTTTTATCATAAAAATACTCCAGATAAAAATTTTAGATCATAAAATTATCTTTAAAAAATGTACCAATACTTATTTTCTACGAGCCACCGTTTTTGAGACATAACGATTCAAAAACACTACACAACTATAGAGATGTATATGTATATTTCAAACAATCTTACTGATTTTCAGATTGTTGGGAATTTATGTAGCTTCGAATGTCTAAATTGACTGGACTATTAGTGATTTATCAAAAAAAAAATGTCGGTTTTGTTATCTTCTAGGCCTTAAAACTGTATATAAGTACAATATAACTTATCAGAAATGTTTCCTCATATATCATAAATCCCGAATAAAATGAGCGTTATCAACGATAACACTGATTTCATTTTACGATAAGAATTATCCTTTAACATGTACCTACATATATCATCTGCTTATATAATAGAATGCAATAAAATAACATTATTTTTCATACAGTTTGATATTTTTAGCGGGAGTCTAACCTACAATTATTATTGACCATTCTTCGAGCTTTATTATTCAAATTCAATTATTTGCAAGAATTTGAGTAATATTCAAAGTATACAGTAAAGTTATTAGTTAACTTTAAACAGATCTTCACTTTCCACCATGTTTGGCATGCAATTTTTTTTTACCAAAAATGGAACTGACTTCAACAATCAAATGTGTGAAATAACTTATTGAAGTCGGTACCATGATGGTTCAAAAGTATATTATTCAATATTTTATAGTATTATTTCAATATTTTGCGATACACATTTGAGTGTTGAGGTCGGTTTCATTTTTTGGTAATAAATATTTTTACTCATTTTAGTGACTCTTGCTACTATAAAGTCATTGACAGTAAATGACAATCGATCCCATACGATTGTCATTCACTGTCAATGATTATATCATCATGATGGGAGAATACTTTTCAGTTATTGGAGATTGGATTGTTACTCAAAACGGCTAAACCGATTTTGATGAAATGTAAATGGTTAGCATCAGTTTTCAATTAAAAAAAGAATCATCAAATTCGGTTCACCAGGTCGAAAGTTAGGAAAAAAATATAGACGAATTGAGTACCACCTCCTTTTTTTGAAGTCGGTAAAAAGTATAGTCCAAGCCTTGCTTATAAAGTAGATTATGTTTTGTACTGTAACAGCCGGTTTGTCCACGGCTGAACACAGCCTCCCCCATTATGGAGGTTTGCCATAATCGCCACGCTTGGCAGACGTCTTGAGGATCGCAGTGTGATATCAGTTCCTCATAAGGTGCTGCTGCCCACCTTCTGGTGTGTTACCATTAGTCGCCTCTTACGACACCCTGGGTAGAGATGGGGGTGTGACATTCTAGCCCGGCACCACACGGCCTAACATCTATGTCATCTAAAATTAACTATTTTCAAGAATATTCGGAAAGATCGTTTTGAGTAGGAATTCTTATTTTCACATTTAAGGATAAAATATACGATAAATCAAATATCTGGCAAACCTGATATACTAGGCTCTGGGATATCCATGCAAAATTTCACAGTTTGAAAACTTGGTATTTAAGATATGATGCAACTGCGTTTGTATGGAAAGCGCTACGTGCACTACTTTCATCCTTCAAATTTTGCATGGAACATTTCAACCCTAGGCCTGTTCAACCTTAATAGTAGATTGTTTACCAGGGGAGCAAATAACCATTTTAAAGGCGAGAGTGTTTCTTTGAATCCAGAAACGAACGAAGGATTCTAATGTAGAATCCTGAGTGCAGCGAGGGATTCAAAGTAACTCGTTGTTGGCTACCGAGGTGGACACTCTACGTTTTATCATCCTCTATGAGAAAATAAGTAAGTGCAACCTATGAATAAGAATAGTACTTACGTTTATTTATTTCGATATAATTAGGAATAATAAGATATAGCATAGAAATAAAGGTAATGTTTATATTTGAACAATTATGGAATTGCATCGTACCCACCCTCAAGTAGAAAAACGGCCAAGCACCTAACGGTGAGTTCCGGCAGCAGTCCTTGAGAGCCAGGAAATTACAGGCACATGAGACTTTAATAACTATGTCTCAAGGTGACGGGCGCAGTGCAATTCGTGACTTGTGACGAAATGCATCTGTTATAGACAGAGGTTAATCAGCTTAACATCAGGTGGGCCTCGAGCTTGTTCCGTCACAATAACATAAAAAATAACACTACAATCCGTTACAGTTGTCGATTTATTTACAGCTTGAGAATTAGAAATAGTCTCAGAAAACGTCGTCTCAGGGTGTAAATTTTTGAGAAACTACCTATTATTTTTAGGTTGTAAAATGTATAAAATATATTTTAAAAAAAAAACCTAGAAAACAAAACAAAAAAAACCCTGTAACGTGTTTATACAAAGTTTGTAATTTATTTGGCGATTGGAAGTTTTATTAAAAAATTTCAATTCAATATCGTTTCGCGATGGATATTTTTCCTCTTGGAGTTGTCTACGTTGGATACAGATTTGAGTACTTAGGAAATGTTTCATATTCTATAAAATAAAATGGCCAAGAACGAGTTTGACTCGCACATAGAGGGTTCCGAACCAACACAGAATGCTGTGAAATGCCGTTTTTTTATACAGTTTAAGATCCTTAGCGGGAGTCCGACCCACACTTGTAACTAGTGAAAATTTCAACTACAGTCCGGCCACTGAGAGAAAATGTGTTTGACAGTTCATGTTCGTATTGTAGTTGTGGCTTTTAAATGGAGTAAAATATACTATATACCCTATATTCCTGACTGATACAATATTATGGAGTCAGACTGTGTATGTTACTTTGAACTGGGGAAAAAATATTCACAAAACGAACTGTCAAAAGCATTATCTCGGCCGCCGGACTGTAGCTACCTCTTTCGGTTGCAAAGATTAACCCTTTATAGGTCGGACGGACATGGACGGACAGCCGAAGCTTAGTAATATGGTCCGTTTTCAAGTAAGGAACTCAAAAAATTAAAATATTACATTCAGCACCATGTACGTAACATATAGAGACAAAAAGAAAATGAAGGTGACCTTAATTCATAATGATTTAATTGATCATCCATTTATCTGCAATTAGAGCCCAAAATATTTAATATTCCAGCCCACCCACAGTGGCACCAAGCCTCGCCTGGTACATCTTGCGTTAGATTACACCAAATGCTAACTTTGTTAAAAAAAAATAGTCGAATGACTAATCTTTACATTGCTCAGTTACACTGGCGTGGCAATTAGGGAATAAATTTCCTATCTTTCATACTATTTGTATCGCAATATGAGCAGATAAGATTAGGGAAGTACCAGGAGATCATATACAATGAAAAGGTAGGTAATACGTAAAGGCTTTGTAGTAAGGTACTAGACCAGTATCATTTTTCATATAAGCCTTAAGTACACTAGTGTGACGATTATGAAATAGATTTCCTTGCCTTCATACTGTTTGTGTAGCAATAGGAGCGCTCGTAGCGAAGTTTACTTAGCTGTTCTCAACCGATCAGCAAAGTTAAGCAACGTCGCCCGACGGTCATGACTTGGATGGGTGACCGCTAGTGACATTACTACTGAGCGTTTCCGTGCTTCGGAGGGCACGTTAAGCCGTCGGTCCTGGTTGTCGTCTTAGGATGGCAGTCATTAGAGCATGGTGGTAGGGCATTTTGCGAATGCCCGCCTAGCTAGCTACCACCCTCAGATAGAAAATCTGTCGCCCAGCACCTAACGGTGCGTTCCGGCAGCTGTCCTTGAGAACCAGTACTTCTAGGTTAGCCTGAACAACACCTTCGACCACATCATCTCTTACCATCAGGTGAGATAGTGGTCAAAGGCTAACATCTATCAGGCATAAATAAATAAGGAGCGGATAAGGTTAGGGAAGTACCAGGAGATCAGCTATAACGAAGAGGTAAAGAGAGGCTTTGTAATAAGGTAGGTATACTAGACCAGTATCGTTTTTCATATACTCTATAAGCCTTACTGTCTATAGAGTATTTGAAAATATATAATATGTAGTCTCCTGGTATTTTATACTGTAGAAACATAAATATAGGTAACAGTACGATGATACACGTGAAAGTCAGTCGTCGAGATTAATAGCAGAGGATAACTGAATTCTTATTCTTATTATTAATGTGATGGTCAGGAAATTATTTTTTTAAGCGTCCGTGTCTCTCCAGTTTCTCAGCAGTGTGAGGTAAGGCTACAGCGGAAAAATAAGAGCCAGCATTTCTTAAAAATACACTAACATAATCTGAATAGTTTTACTTACTTATTTGCCTTGTAAGAGCTGGTTCCCTCTTCGAAGCTCTTAAACTAATAAACTTTTTGTAGTCGTTTTCACTTAGAGGGATGTATTTATCATCTAACTTTTCACTGTCACCATAGAACTTGTAAAACTTTTCCACATTTTCTTGATCAGAATAATTTCGTTTCACTACGGAGTACATTGGCCGTATATCTAGAAACTTTTTGATGAAGGTTTTATTCACTGTGGTTTTATTAACGGCCATATTTTGAGTACTGCTTATATATTGTTTAAATTATATTAATTATACTATATTGTTTAAAGATAATCGTATTTTTTATTAATTTTAATCAAGGTTGAGACTCACACCAATTTTCAATCAAAATCACTGTACTCAATGCCAATGCTCCGATAGTATGTCAATTTGCGATATCATTGTACTGATAACAGTAAAAAAACAATAATTTGGATCACAATCAGTGAATTAATTATATACCTACGTCACTTAAAAATTTATAATTTGCAAATGTATAATTTGCTGTGATTGAGTAGGTATTTGAGCTTATCAATGTTTTATATCGAATTACATCGAAATAGTCGAACCATTGTTTAACATCGTGACCGATGATAAAAGCTAGTTGAAATTCCGCGTTTGTGTTTTCCCTAACAGTTCAAACATTATTATATCATTAAAATTTTATCTGAGTCATGTCAAGGCTAAGTCAAGCGTTTGACTTATTTGAAAGAGTTAATACTACTGTACTCTGTCCATGGTATTCTCTGACGCGACATGTGACCAATCAGCGTTCAGTGTTCAAGAAAGACTTTGACAAACGTATATATACAAGGTGTCCCAAGAAGTAGTAATATACTAAAGCTGGGAGGTAGGGAACCTAGAGGGCTATCTGAATCACCCCCATGTATGTTTATTTTATTTTCGGAGTTATGACTTTTTTTTAAATGTTTCACCTACCGCCGAGTACTATGAGATTTTTATTTATGACATGAATTATTGCGGAAGATGCTTGATTTTTTTTGTGTGCTAAGCTGATAGATAGGCCAATTAAGTATAATAAGTTTTACTATCGTTAGATCTTTGTATGGAATAAAAAATAAAAACTGTCAAGCGCGTGTCGGGCCACGCGTAATGTAGGGTTCCGTAGTAGCCCGTTATCATAATATAGAATAATTCTGTTTTTCTTCATCTTTTTATCTCTCTACCTATAAATTTCTAAGCAATTTGTTCGTTTGTTTATAAATTGTGATTGCTTGCACGTGTAGACTGTTATTGACCGTGACTATTAAGTAGGAATCATGGATTATCTATACGTTTCTTAGTTGCTCACAAACTTTTTTATTCTCTCCATTTAACGACACCTCTCTATAACGCCATAAAATGCACAGTCCCTTGAGTTTACACTGTATATGTATATATATCTATATATAGTGTAAACTATATAACGATACTGAAGGGACTGTGCATATATATATATATGCACAGTCCCTTCTTTATATATATTCAAGAACCAATAAACAGACTCATAATATTTTCCCAATGAAAAAATATTCTTATTTATAATAATAATTATGAGATGAGGTCTAAAAAGTACCTTATACCGAAGCTAATCGATCAACTCTGTACAGTCATATCTGTTATGACTTATGATATACGTCATACAGAAGCATAATATCTAATTGTTGCCTCCTAGAGATTAATTGCAATAATTTATATTTGTTTAGCAGTTCTTCATAATGGTTTAATATTTGCAATAAATACGTTAATTCGTTGTTGAAGTTACTAGAGGACCTTATGACAAAGTTAAATATTTTTAAACCACGTGCTATTATTATATTTTGAATATTTACATTAACGATTAATTTACTACCTAATATCCTTTATGACTTGAACTTCATCAAAGTTAGAATCCCATAACACATATGTAAAATTACACATTACAAATCACATGCACGTATACTCAAACATACTGAAACACGCACCGACATATATACCTTTCAAATTCCTCACAAACATTCACTCAAACTCGTACACCAATACTACACCACAGAATAATGACTACACGTATATATTAATTATTAAAAATATACAAAATGACATTAATTTCGAATAAAATCAATTTCGTTAAATATTTTTCCTATATGTATATATGTTTCAATGTATTGGTTCAATTTTGAATTGTTACTAAATAGTATATATTAAAGAAAAAATATAGATGTGTGACAGATTCTCTAAAGCCAGGAAGGACCTGGCTCTTGAGATACAGGCCACCAGCCTAGTTTTAGAGTCATATACTCATCATAAATGTATCACAAAAAAGAAGAATAAAATTAGTTTGTATTTGTATAAAATTATTTGTTTTTGTCTTAGTAGTAAAATTATTTTTAATAAAATACAATAACAATCTGCCCAGATCCTTTTGGAATCTTAAGTGGTCTTGATAAGTATTTATAGAATGATACATTTTCAGGTCATCGGCATGTAATAGCAATTTTAAAAGCTTAAAATATTTTCAGATATCCTTTGACCCTAAAATGTAACGGGCCTAAATTGACCCTTGGACCTTGCCAGATAATTGGAACCACATCTGATTCAAAGCCAACTTTCTGGGAATGTTTCGTGATATATGATTAGAACCAGCGCCATAAATTACCTCGAATAGCGTTATAAGCTATTTTGTCTAGGGAAATCCTGTGATCCATTCAATAAACCCCTTTTGGAAATCAGTAAACACACTGTTTGTTTGTTTGTTATTGTCTACGTTTAAAATATTTCAGTAAAGCTTCGATAAGGTGGGCAAAATTGAGATTGGCCGATAGTTTGCTACAACTTTAAATAATCCTTAGGTTGAATATATGGTGGACTGGAAAACAAATGGTGTCAGCGGTGTATTTAAGAACTGATGATGAAACATTATTAACTCCAGCGCCCTTAGTTGGATCGAGCCTACGTAGTTCCGATTTGATATACATTTGGTTATAGTACAACAAACATCACTGATAATTAAATCTGACGTGTGGTTATCTTCAGAAATATAAAATTTATTATCTGCATTATAACCGTCGGTAACAGATGAGGGTTCAAATACTGATAGGAAGTGATTCGAGTAAATGTTACTAATATCGACTGGGTCACTTGCTGTTTTTGGAGCACCCATCTTCCAAGCAGTCTTGTCTGCCCTACCCCTAGAGTGTTTTTTATAAGCCAGAGACGCGGAGAGGGAGCGGCGCAAGTCTACTGCGAAGGTGTAGCGAGTACGCTGCGATAAGGTTGTGAGAAGACTAAAGCTGCGTACCCACAGCGCCGGAGCTGTCATAGAATTACTTCACTTTTAATAAGACATTTGTCTCTAAGCCTTACCATTTTTTGTAGACGTTTTCGTGCTTGTGATTTATAATTAATTATTTTCATGAAGAAGAAGCAAATTTCCAGAAATTTCATCAGTATTAAAAAAAACTATAGGTTTCTGTAACCCCCTCCCAATTAATGGGGAATATTCCGCCCTCTCTCCCCCTCCCCATTGCACAAAATATGTACATATATACCATACCTAAAGTCCTTCTAATGTATGTAGATACGCATTTTTTATAAAATTATTATTATTTCAAAATAACTAGTTTTCGTAATCCCCCACCCCTCTGGGGGGATGCTACAACCCTCCCCTCTCCCCCCTCCACCCCTTCCTATAGTACATAACTATCTATACCGATTCTAGTCCTTCCAGTACTTCATCTTAGTGACTTTACAGGATTTATTCTAAAGATTTTATATTTGTTGCAAAATTATCTAATACCCAAGTTCAACGACTATTACTGCTAAAGTAATAAACTTATCTAAACCGCTATAATTTTTCTTGAAAGTTTTTGAACTGCACTATCATCATGAATTTTTTTAGTTTTTTCAAGACAGTAGTTTAGGTTTTAGAGGGGGGGGGGGGGACGCCCTACTGGAACAAAAATTTGCACTTTAAAGTTGAATATTTCGTAAATGGAGGATTAAATCGAAAAATTGTATTAGCAACCCTTAAATCATTTCAAAATACCTATTCAATGATACCGCATTCGATGGGATAGACGACGAAAAAAAAATTCATAACCACACCATTTGTATGGGAACTACCCTAAAAAAAAATATTTTTAAAATTTTATTTTACCACTTTGTCTGTGGTTTTGTTTGTGGTATGTTTACATACCTGTACAAAATTTCAGCTTTATAGTACAAACGGTCTCTTAGCAAAACCTCGGACAGACGGACATGACGAAACTATAAGGGTTCGTTGTAGGTACTACGGAACCCTAAAAAGTAAATGCCAAAAATGATAGAGTTACCCAGTATGATCACAACTTCAAGGGCCCTTAAAAAATAAAATCATATAAAAAAAATATTGTTTGGATTTTAAAACCTTGCTCTATCTATCAGGTAGCTACCCTGAAAATTTCATTTTATTATTCATATGGCTTCAATCAAAAAAATTAAATCTAAATGTGGTAAGACCAAAATTTTAATTTACAGGATGATTAATGCAAGCAAAGTAAAACCAATTACAAGGTGTCTAATTACAATAAATTTGCAAAATGGGCCCCCCTGTTGCTCAATGCAAGTGTGACATCGCTGGAAAAAGTTGTCTTTTAAACGTCTGAATGCACTTCTGTTATTTTTAATGGTTTCTTCTGCTACTCTCAATTTCCAGGTTAACTCGTCTAAATTCATTGCGGCATTCTCTCGAGTTGACGAGGTCTTAGTAGTATCCCCATACAAAAAAAACGGGGTTTTGGTCGGACGACCATGGAGGCCAGGCTATAAAGCAGGCGTCACCCCGGCCGCAACGACCATCCATCTTTCAGGGTACCATGCCATTTTGCCTTGGACGTGAGAAACTATTTAAATCAAAGAAGGGACCAATCCATTTTTCAAAGGGTATCTTTGAAAAATGGATTGATCACCACATAATTTAATTTAATTTCATTTATTATTTGTTTTTAATTTAATTAGATTGTAGTTATTATGACTTACACTATTGCATTAGGAAATTCCTGTAAAGATAGTTGTAATTGTATTTTGAATAAATAAATAAATCATGTAAATTAAAATTTTGCACTTACCACATTTAGATTTCATTTTTTTGATTGAAGCCTTATGAATAATAAAATTAATTATTCAGGGTAGCTAGCTACCTGATAGACCGAGCAAGGTTTTAAAAGCCTATATTTTTTTATATGTGATTTTTTTAGGTCCCTTGAAGTTGTGAACATACTGGGTAATTCTATCTTTCTTGGCATTTACTTTTTTTTAATTCCATTCAAAGATCTAACGATAGGAAATGCTACTATACTTAATTGGCCTATCTATCAACTTAACACACAAAAAAAATCAAGCAACTACCGCAATAATTCACGACACCATGAATAAAAATCTCATCGTACTCGGCGGTAGGTGAAAAATTAAAAAAGAAATCATAACTCCGAAAATCAGAAAAATCGCGGATTATACATGGGGGTGATTCAGATAGCCCTCTAGGTCCTCTACCTTCCAGCTTCAGTATATCACTACTTCTTGGGACACCTTGTATAACATCACGCCTCTTCCCCGTAGGCAGAGACCACAGACTTCCACTTTCTACGATCCTAGCATATCTCTTTTGCTTCATCTACACTCATCAATCCTTTCATCATAATATAAGCGTCGGTTTAGGGTACTCCCGACCTGGCCTTTTTTGCAGAAAGTCTTCAATTTGATTTCGGAACGTTCGCCTAGGTCTTCCCCTTCCAACACATCCGTTCACTTGGCCCACGTATACCTGTTTAGTCATTCTCATTTCATTCATTCTCTCTGCATGTCCAAATCTAAACATACCTTTCTCGATGTTTCACTACATTCTCATTCACACCACATCGTTCTCTTATCCACCAACCTACCAGAAACTAAAGGTTTTTTAGGAACGTCTTATCTTTTTGACTTCAAAGTTGAGGCTAGAACTACTGCCTCCAGCTACTACTGCCACTAACACAGTGGTAAACATTCCGCAGGACAACTAAAACGGTGTAAGAATGAAAACCAAGCTGTAGTGGTTTGCACCTTTGAACCGTCTGTCGTCAGGGCCGAGAGATCATTTTGTTTTCTAAAACTTATCTGGGTGCCCGGTCGAAGCGACTTATAGCCAGGGTTGTCATATTTGTCTACTGACGTCAAGGATTAGGAAGAAATATAGGTACTCTTACTGATAGTAACCTACTTAACAGTCAAGTATAACATCTTTCGTCAAGCACCTAAAATTGACAGCAGTAGTCCTTGAAACCGCGTTCCGGAGTTGTTAGTTCAATCCATGCGCATCAAAGATAATGAGAACAATAAATTTTCCTTCGTAATTGGACGAAAGCGTCCACGCGGATGCCAAGGGGTCGGCGTGATCGTAGCATCAGCTAGTTTACATAATAATTTACTTGTTTCTTTGTATAGGTACTTACTGTACTGTAGGTATCAGCCGTTAAGCCTGCTGAACACAGCTACCCCCATTAAGGGGCGGTTTGCCATAATCTCCAGGATTGGCAAGCGGGCGGCGCGTGGGGATCGCAGTGTAAAAGAACGGTTTCTCAAAAGGCGCTGCTGCCCACCTTTCACTATTTTACCTTTAGTTGCCTCTTACAGTACCTACCCACGGGAAGAAACTTTTGTGAAGGACCTTTCTAGCGCAGCCCTCCGTGAAATTTATTTGAGTAACAGCCCTAAATAATAGGCTGATAATATAATACGTGCTCTCTAGGAGATATTGCTTAAGAGCTGCTATTTGAGGGTATCCAGTATTTAGTTAGCTTATAGGTCACGGAATATCATAAAGTAAGTAAACTATCATTGCATTAATATATTTATATAATAATTTAAAAGTTTATGCTAAAAGGTATACATAACATATAGAGGTAAACATACTATAATATACTTTATTGTTATGTTTATGTACCGTAAAATGGGGTTAGTCCGCTTAACGTCAGGCAAGCCTCGAACTTGTCCCGCTACAATAACAAAAAAAATTAAATAACAATTACTACTCGTTGTAGAAGCGTGTAGCGTTCCTTGGTGAAATGTCACGACTAAATATGTGTTCATGTCAAATTTGACAGCTATTGCTTTACCAATATGACCGCTATGCGATGTCAAAGTTCGCGCGTCCCTATTGAAAAACCCTTTATATACCCAGGGGCTACTTTGACAACTATTAATATCGCCTCGTACCGTCATGCCACGGAATAAAAATTTACAAGGAAACGTTTAGAAAATTATGAAAAATTTTATATAAAAAAAAACCTACCAAAACTAGTCATCAAAGTCGCCTCGTTATTTGAAAGTCGCCCCATTTTACGGTCCTTACATATTATATACGAATCCCAGGCACCTTGACTTGGGCCTCTTCCTCTGCAACGCTATGGACCCAGCACCCGCACGGTCAATCCATCCTAAGTAATACGTCTCGTCTCATTGTAGCTTCTGTTCTATTGCTTGTGTGATTACCATAAGTTAGGTATTTATTATTTTGATATGTTATTTTCCATGCTTCGGAGGGCACGTTAAGCCGTGGGTCCCGGTTGTTGTCTTAGGATGGCAGTCGTTATATCATGGTGGTTGGGCATTTTGCGAATGCCCGCCTAGCTAACTACCAATTCTAGGTTAGCCTGAATAACATACCTTATTGATGTAGCTACTTATACTATTAAGTATTAACCACAGACCTAGGATTTTTTCGCTACGCTCAATAGACCTACAAAGTGTGTGAGTGAAAGGTCCTAAGCTGCTACAAACCGTCGCGAGAAAAAAAGAGATAGTGAAACAAGAAGACGGTATGTCATTTTTTACTCGAGTAAGAGGCCATAGCGTCCCGGCCTCTTCCAAGCCGGCGCGAATTTTGTGTATTTGCTCAAATATCTTACGATTATAATATAAAATATGTATTCTGCAAGCATGGTGTTTTGTTCAGTGAGTGAATGTGAGGTTACAAGACACAGTAACCCGAATATATACACGTTTCACAGGTAATTTATGTTTATTTGTACTGCTTTTTGGATAATCATTATTTTGTCATTTTGTTTTAAAATTAGTTATATGAACTATGGAAATATTAGATAATAGGTTTCTCTTCATACTTATCATCAAATTACATTGCTAAATGAAGAATTGGTTGGTAGTTTACGAAAAATACAAAAACATTTGTTTACGATAGGGCTTGACAAAATCCTGACGTCACAAGTATCGATAAAGTCGATAGTTTATGTCTGACCTGTAGCTTTGACGTGAATGCTCGGGTACATATTCGAACCTCAAATGCGTAAAGTTTAATTTGTAGTAAAATACATGGTCAAATATTTTTTTTTCATGAAAAGGCTGTAGCATATGGTGAGTCAATCTAGTAACCCTTCCCTTAGCGTCCCTGGTGCAATAAAATCTACAATACTCGCTTCATTGCAGCGCTGGATAGCTATGGCTATCCTGACACAAAATAATTTTTATTTTTCCTTATAGATCAAATTGAAAATAAGACGGCCCTGACCTTACTTAAATAAAGATATATTACCACCGTTAGCCATTACCGTACCAAGGAAAAAACTTATTAACTAATGTTCTAAATTATGACAAAAATTACAGAAAAAAATTAGCTCTTAAGAAGTTTAAAAGCTGAAACAAAAATAATGATAAAACGGCTTTTAGACTTAAAAGCAGACTTTAAAGAATTATATGTTTTGTAGGCCAGTTAGTATGATAATCGAAATTATGTACACATCTTCATTTCTACAGCCCAAGGAGCTATGTTTACACAAGGGACAAATTCGACCTTTACTTACCACATGTGAATGCTTTACGCAAATGGTATTCAGATAAATGTAATTTAATAATTTACAGTACCTGTATATTTGCAGCTTAATGATTTTGTTAATGGTAATCATAATACTTAGTAATGGTAAGTTTTATTTCATCTTGTTACGATTAAGTTATAGTAGTTTACTTTTAAAAGTGCTGTACCATTTAAGACCTACAATAAATGCATTTGACTTCAACTTTGAATGAGTTTTATTTTTAACAGATCAAAAAGGGAGCAGGTCCTCAATAAGGTTGTATTCATGTTATGATATTTGGTTTGATTTTCATTTGAAAACATCGTATTTTGTTTGAAAGGATATACTTTAAGATTCATCCCTTTGAAATTTCATCATAATCAGTTTAGTAGTTTAGTTTTTAAATCATAATAACTTGAAAAATAAGTTGTTCAAGTTAATGAAATTGCATATATTGCATTTCTGTGATTTCAGTGTTGTTTGCGATTATTACAATAGTCTCAATGAACTATATAGGGCATAATTTCAAACGAATGTGTCCTAAGATTCAACAAGTAAAGCTGTCGATAGTATTACGCTCGCGTCATTACAACACTATGTCACTCACACATTTACATTTCATTTTTTGTTACACCATTCATCCGTCACTGTTGGTCTTGTACATCCTAAGCCTATGGTATTAACTATCATTAGCTTCTAAGGCAATGTCTATTCGATAGACATTTGTTTTGTGATTATTGTATGTTTTTTATTATGTGCCTATATAATAATAGTATATATTATATATACCTACCATATCACTGTAGCTTCATTGTAGGTTTAACACGAATTGTATGTGAATAAAACAATTGGAAAATATTATTAAATTTATTAATTAATTGTAAAAATATAAAATGTATTACACTACAATCATACAACATATAGTTATATGTAAAAGTATGTAAAACGTTATGGTGTAGAATCACGTCCGTGGCGGCAAAATCATACATAATTGAAACGGTTTTATTACGATCGTAGTTCGATTCTGTAACCATTTTTATTATTAAAAATTTAATAATAAGGTCTTGGTCTTGACTCTTCGAGCGCACGATCGAAAATTCTCGAGACCTCCTGAGGATGCTTCGTGTAGAAGCGAAACGCGTCGAAAATTCTTCCGGTTTGGCTGCGTGGCGTTTGTGACGTCACCTCGGCTTAGCAGGAAAATTAAGCGGAATTGTCACTAGATATATTTTTATATTTTTTAAGTGTTTTATTAAAATATTAATTTGATGTTTTCTTAAAATATTTTAAAAGTATTTGTTATTATTAAAAATGGATTTCCGCAAAGTAACGCCTGAATCTATTCATTATATTAAAAATTTAATAGTACATTGTACATCGAGGGGAGAAAACGATCTATTTCTGTTCGAGAGTTTGTTTAAGCCGGACGCGTAGCAGAGGGCTTAAAAGTAACTCGAGAACAGAAATAGAACTTTCTCCCGAGTGATACATAGTGCTTTATACTACACCTACGAGGAAAATATAATCGTTATACGTTTTCTCGTACTTACCTCGAGACTTCTCAGGCAGTAAGTTCTTTATGACTTTTTGAGCTGCATTTCTTATTTCTGGTGGCGTCATCATTATAAAATTTCACTTTCAGATGACATTTTTGAAAATTATTTAGAATAATTTAAAGCGTAAGTACTGTTAAAACATCGATTTAATAAAATACAAAGACAAAATTAACAAATTGCCGCGTTTTTTTTTCTTGTAGTGCAAAAAAAGGTTACCAACCTCCTTTCATTGAAAATTGAATACAAATAAAAATCACACCTCTTTATTCTAATTATTTGATATAAAACCTTTTTGAGATTGATTTTTTTTTGTAAGCAGCTAAAAACAAAAGAACGCTACCAGGGCAGGTATGGATTTTCATACAATATTCCTTCACAGCTACGGAGTGTATGAATGAAAATCTATATAACTTTCCACGCCGTACATTTATAAGGAAGAAATTACGAACTTTATAAAATAATATCACTCGTATTATATTAAATGGTTTTTAAACACCAATGCACATGGTTACATAAGGTTCTATATGACCCTATCTACTCCAGACAAGATCAAATATATCAAAATATGAAGCGACAAAAAAAACATATAATTAAAGAACCAGCTACAAACTTTTACAAGAATCAGTTGAGAATTACAAAATGTAGAGGAAATATACAAAAAAGAACAATAGGGTTGTAGACTTGTTTTTTTAAAGTATGTTAAATTATTTAGGACATTGAAATATACACCTAGCATTTTTAATATTTTTTTAGGAGTCCTGGAATACTTGAAATTCATCTTTTTATTTCAACTTTTAAAATTGGCGCTAAAACATCATTCAATGGCGGCCTGTATGCTTATGACGTCACAAGTACAAAAACAAATAGTGCTGAAATGTAATACGTTTTGCTTGCTTGTTGTAGTATCGTGCGTAATAGATTTTAGAATCGATTATACAGGTTGTTCGGCAGAACGTGTACCATAGTGTAGGGGTGTATGTAGACTGAATAAAACAATCACAGAACCAACACAGTTTGAAGCACGGATACATGAGTGGCAGCATTATCAATTCTTTTTCATACATGGTAATTAAACAACTCTAAACGGTTCAGAATCACTATTTTATTGAACATTTTTGTAATCCCGAAATGTAAACATTTTCAAGTGATCGAGACAATGGCGTGCAGTGACATCGGAATAAAAATAATGATAAACATAAGCTTTTCCAACCGTTTAAATTTGTTGTATTACTATGAGTAATGATTGCAAAATGTTTCCATAGATTCTTGTTCCGAGTTTGGGTTTTATTATCTATGCTGATCTTTGATCAGATCTCACGGCGAAATATGATCAAAGATTAGTGAGTCAAATGTACGTATTACACTATTAAATATATGGGATCCAATGGATTTGATAGTGTAACAGGGGCGTAAGTAGTAAATCGATAGTGATGCGACAGTTTGTGGTTTGCTTGCTATTAGCAACTACTAATGTCAACTGTCACTGTCAAAACCTTTGGAAGCAAACTCTTACAATTATTATTACCTATTCTGTGGCTTTGTTTTTGTCCATAAAAGATCATTTCCGCCTTTACTTCCGTTTGAGATCACGTGACTTCAAGAAAATTTGAACACATTTTGTTTATTCAAAATAAAGGTAATCCAATGCAGAATAAATAATTTGTTAATATCATCGAGCTATGTGCTCGAACTACTATCATGTTAACGTTACACTGTATTTTATTTTAGACTGTGTCAACTACCCTATTGGATATCCGCCTGGCTTATATACGAGAGCTTTTGTACCTAGGAGTTCACAGACGGCAGCTATAATATATTATAGTGTTAGAAACGGACTTTGCTTGAGGCAACCCTCACTCCACTCGCCTTTATAAGAGGGCACAATCGACGCGCCGGCCTCTTAGCTGGCGTGCGCTCGAACGATACAGTCGTATTTCTGATCTATATTACTTATTTATAAAATAATTAAATGATAACGTTTGTGATATACTCTTTATTTAATAAGTTTTATTAAAGATTTCCAACATCAGAAGTGGGATCAGGAGACGTTGCCAGTCCGCCGGTGATATTTTCTGATCCTTTTTTCTGCCTTTATTAATTAGTTATTTTATCCACGGGAAATAATAACAAATGTCCAAGAAAGCGCACGCCACCACCGCCCGACATAGGGCAACAGTTTGGTTTTATTGTTGACAGGTTGATCGTGCTCGAGGAACGCTCTGCATCCGGTGCCAACAACGACGCGGTCGCGATAGCAGCACTAAGTCAGCGAGCCCAACAAGCCTGCAGCGAGGCGGGCGTGTCAACGCCCTTCAGCGTGCCTTGTGGCTCGCTTGAGCCTTTGTCATCTGCTGCGGCTGCACCCCTGAGTGCACAACCTGCAGGCCCAATCTGCCTGCTTTGGGCCCCGTCATCGCTTTAGATGCAGCAGACCATGTGACGGAAAAGCTTATCAACGCCATTAGCGTGCCGGTGAGACCGAACCATTATTGTGTGTCTGATTTCGACCCTTCTATTCATGACGTCAAAGTGTGGTGTGATGAGGTAGATCGTGTAGAAATACGTAATTGCTGGAATGATAACGAGTGTCTTGCCCGTATCGGTAATTTTTTGAAGAGAGAAGCGTGTTCATGGCTTAGCCAGCGGGTGCACGCCGAACGTACGTGGTCTAACTTCCGACAAAAACTTAACTCATTGTGCCCTCTACACGTTGACGTCGTGAATATTCTATTCGATGTGATGTGTACAGATTTGGATAAATATAACATCTATGCTGAGTATGCACATAGGTCTTTGCTCAAATTACGCGTAGTAAGAAGCCTCAGTAATGAACTCATAACCGCAATTATTATTCGTGAAATAACCAACCCTCAAACACGTGCGGCGGCTCTGAATGCCAAACGTATGATTTTTGATCTATCTATGTCAAACCGTAAACCATACACGATCTGCATAGCTTGAACAGTGCTAGTTGATAAAGTCATTATTCTGTCTACCCTCAACTAGTAAACAAGCCCATATGATTCCACATAAACGCCGTGCAATAGTGCTCCGGGCGTTGTTATTCTTGCAATCGTTGGGGCCATAGTTATAATGCTTGCCCTACAAAATTTACAGCGTTACCGGCTGCACATTATAACAAAACTACGCATAGTTGGAAGCCTGTGTTAGAAAAGTGTTCGTTTTGCAAAAAGAGTGGACATAGTGAAAGTTTATGCTTCGCAAAAGAACGATCTGAGTCGCGCAATAAATGTAATGTCAATTTTTGTCGAGATATTGACGGTAATTTTAAAAACCGTGATGTTATTACCGCAATTCTGTGTGGCATTCCTGTCGACGTACTAGTAGACAGTAGATCTTACATATCTTTGATTTCCTCAGATATGTTGAAACACTTTTTTTGCAAAACAAGTACGTGTTTTCAGTGTCTACGTGACATAGGCGGTACTAAGTGATGTTAAGTGAGATTTCCTTCAAGGTTGACTTCTATATTAGCTGCCACGCATGCGGTTGTTTTAGTAACCCCGTTTGGATGCATAACGTCATGTGACGAATTGCACTGCGCCCGTCACTTTGAGATAGAGTTGTTAAGTCACATGTGCCTATGATTTCACTGGCTCTCAAGGACTGCTGCCGAGCTATAGCATTCAGAAGGGACTGGAACTCCTCGATTCAGTTCTAAAAACACTAACGGCCAGATTTAGATTAAGTTACGTAATTAAAGGTTTCTATCTGACAAAGTGGAGTATCTTGGATGGTTAACAAGTAACGGTCAGGTATTGCCGAGCCCTCGGAAATATGAAGCCTTTGTAAATCACCCGTACCAGGCAACATTAAATGAGTTTATATTACGCGATGCCTACTGCTTCACTAGGATCCTGCCATTGGGGCGCCACGAGCCCCACTTGCTTGCTGGTTCTTTTGGAAAGACCACGCTGCCCGGCGCCGAATATAAAGTGGCGTGGTGAGTGGATCTTTGAGTCCCGCGAAGTGCTCTGCGTATACTTAACTACTAACGACATTCTTGCCTCCTTGTTGCTAATAAATTTTAGAAATGCCTACAAAGGCGCTGAAATTCTAACCACTTAGGATATTGCATTTTACCTTTTTGTGTATACCTACTTACGTATGTATGTATGTATGTTGCGGGGTACTTCAGTAAATGCCTGTTTTAGTCTCTGGACAGTTATCCATTGAACATCGGGGTGAATGAAGTTCCTATAGGTATCTAGGATGACCTAGACGGGCCATGTTAGTCTCTGGTATTATCCTATTGAGCATTGGTGTATTTCTGGGAAGAGTCCTGTATAAATCCTATACTGCAGGTGCAAGTTGACTCAGTAAATGTCTGTTTTAGTCTCCGGATTATCCGTTGAGCATCAGAATGAATGAGAAGAGACTTCATAAGTCCTGTGACGCAATTATATTACAGGTGCAAGTTGACTCAGTAAATGTCTGTTTTAGTCTCCGGATTATCCGTTGAGCATCAGAATGAATGAGAAGAGACTTCATAAGTCCTGTGACGCAATTATACTGCAGGTGCAAGTTGACTCAGTAAATGTCTGTTTTAGTCTCCGGATTATCCGTTGAGCATCAGAATGAATGAGAAGAGACTTCATAAGCCCTGCCTAGTGCGTTCTATATATATGCGCCAGTTTAAGTTGTGGTTTTCACAAAACCATGAAACATAACATGCATATTATTTATTTCATGAAATAAACCTCGTTCACATGTATTTGTTCATTGTTCTAGCTCTTGTTGATGACCATGAACCTATTTTGCGTCCAGAAGACGCCACGATGTCCACTGAGGGTCGCGAAGGCGTCTCAACATCAATGGCTCCGTGTCATAACCACGACACGGTGACGTTGCAAGAGGTTCCTGCCGCCAACGGACCTTTGGCAGCTTCCAGCACGAGCCGCGAGGACGCTGCTTTGTCAGGAGAGGCCGTGTTAGAAACGGACTTTGCTTGAGGCAACCCTCACTCCACTCGCCTTTATAAGAGGGCACAATCGACGCGCCGGCCTCTTAGCTGGCGTGCGCTCGAACGATACAGTCGTATTTCTGATCTATATTACTTATTTATAAAATAATTAAATGATAACGTTTGTGATATACTCTTTATTTAATAAGTTTTATTAAAGATTTCCAACAATAGCATAACTGACGGTATTATGAAATGAAAATGTAAAGCTATATATTATAGCTGCAGTGTGTTATTACTTGTCAATTTCTAGGGTAAATGTGTTGAGATGCATTGAAATATATCGAGCTATAAATATATAGCTTTATATTATAGCTGCCGTCTGTGAAACGCTTAAGTTGAATTAGGGTAAAATAATGGTTAATCAAATAACATTAACCATTATTTTTTCAGTTATACTATATGTAATTTAATATAACTTATGACATTGTATTTAATTAGGAAACATTTTATAAACTCTAACACTTATCTTATCATCTAAAGATATAACTACAGATTTCTATAATTAGTACATAAACGGGGAAATGCTGCCAGCATGTTGGGCACATTGCCAACTGGTAGTGGGCTGGAGGATTTGGACTGCCTATGAGTCTGCAATGACTTATAGGGATCTAAATGCTTTTATTGTAGTAGCTGTAGTGTTGTATATAGTTCGTAGTATTTTGTCAATAAAGTCATACCGCAGCTGCATAGAACATATAACAATAGCAGGCAACTGTTTTTGTTAAAAGGCATACCACTGGTTTTAAAATTTGTAGATATCTAATTATAACAATTTATAGTGATTTACCCATAAAGTAGTAAATCTGTCGCCAAGCACCTAACCGTGTGTTCCGGCAGTAGATCTTGAGAACCAGTAAATTACAGGCAAATGACACTTAACAACTGTATGTCTCAGAATGCAAGCGCAGTGCAGTTTGTCACTTATGACAAAATGCATCTGTTATAGGCAGATGTTACCGCTCTGGGGCTTGCTTCGTCACGATCCCATAAAAAATATGATTAGAAAAGGTATCATAATAATTGATTAGGAGAAATAGAACATAGGAAGGCTACCTGGTTCGAAATTCGCCCCGCGTGCTGGATGTATTGCGACGCGTCTGAAATGTTCCTTTTTCCTTCTCCAATATGTTGATTTCTTTTGCTGATGATTTGGGTTGATTTTCCGTGCGCGAGGATCGCGGCTGATTGTTGGAACGTTAAGTTTTTCGATATTTAGCGAAGAGCTAAACGGAGCTCGACTCGTTCTTAAGCACGCCAGACGTCAACGGCTAGATTTTTCTACCCACAAGATAGCCAAGGAATTTTATAGGATAGGTCGAGGGTAATTGTTATTACGGTTGCGTTCATACATAATAAAAAGGTGGCATTCAGATTCACCATTAATAATAATTACATATCTAACATTTCTCGATCGTACGCTCGAAGAGTCAAGAGCTACTAAGGATGCTTCGTGTAGAATCGAAACGCGTCCTAAATTCTTTCGGTTTGGCTGAGTGGCGTTTGTGACGTCACGTCTGCTTAGCAAGAAAATTAAGCGGAATTTTCACTAGATATTATGATATTTATTAAAGTATTTTTCAAAAATATTAATGTAATGTTTTCTTAAAATATTATTTTTAATTTTATTAAGTTTGGTTTTCCGCAAAGTAACGCCTGAATATATTTTTTGATCTAGATCAGTTTGGCATTGCGATATTTGTGATTATGTATTTATTATCACAATTTTTGGTTTTTATTATTTCTGGGAGTTGACATTTCGCTGTTTGTCGGCGTTGGTACCACACTCGAACCTGGGAACAATCTGGAAAACGATTATATTGTTAATACAATACAATATAGTTCTAAGAGGTATTAGAGGTATTTATCGGAGGGAATCTGTCACTAAATATACATATATATATAATACAGCTTTGTAAAACCATGAGTTCTTGAGAACTTCCTTGTGGGGTGCTGGGAACAATAGAGAGCTAGAAAAAAAGCTCCCCCAATACTTCCTGTGAAAGTCGAAAGCGACGACGAAGGGTAGATACCAGAAACCAGACAGTGTGAAGTACTGTGATCCCCAAGCACTGAGATTATGGCAAACCTCTAAGACGGAGGACTTTGTTCAGGTGGACGTTATGAATGTTGGTAAAAACTTACTTCATAATCCGTTTATATTCTTCCGCCATTTCGTCGACTGGATCAATTTGCAATGGAGGGTAAGTCTTCAATGACAAGTATGGAGCACCCATACTAACTGCTGAACGCATCTGCAACATTGACAAGAACTGAGTAACGTTGCAGCGTTCTGTTACACCTGATTTGAAGCAATGATGGCCGAGCGGTAATTGCTATGGACTGCCGCGCCGCAGTACCTTGGTTCGATCCCCGCCGCCGGCTTGAGCTTCACCGCATGGTGAAAGGGCATTTTGCGATTGCCCGCTCTGCTAGCTACCACCCTCAAGTAGAAAATCTGTTGCCAAGCACCTAACGGTGTGTTCCGGCAGCAGTCCTTGAGGGCCAGTGAAATTACAGGCACACGAGACTTAACAACTATGTCTCAAGTGCAATTCTTCATTTGTGACGTTATGCATCTGTTATAGGCAGAGGTTAGTCCGCTTAGCATCAGGTGGGCCTCGTGCTTTTTCCGTCACAATAACATAAAAAAAATACATTGCTGACCTAGGCTCGAATCCCTAACAAACCTATATATTTACGTCGGCAGTATTTTTCTCTATGTAAACGGTGGCTTCCAAAATTAAGTTTTTTTTTATGTTATTGTGACGGAACAAACTCGGGGCCCTCCTGATATTAAGCGGACTAACCTCTGCCTAGACAGATGCATATCATAACAAGTGACGAATTGCACTGCGCCCGTCACCTTGAGACAGTTGTTAAGTCTCATGTGCCTGTAATTTCACTGGATCTCAAGGACTGCTGCCGGAACACACCGTTAGGCGCTTGGCGGCAGATTTTCTGCTTGAGGGTGGTAGCTAGCCAGGCGGGCAATCGCAAAATGTCCTTCCACCAAGTGGTGAAGCTAAAGGTGGGAATCGAACCAGGGACCTGCGGCACGGCAGTCCATATAACTATTAACGCTCGGCCATCATTCCTTTATAGAATCATTGTGATAATTCCAGGAGTCACCTGACTTAGTACTTGCAATACTAGCAATCTTCAGGAATCTCTGCCCAATAAAGTGACTTGCAGAAACTTGTAAAGTCATCGTGTATCATTGAGGAATGAAAGGAGAGAGGAAGTGACGACCACAAATTGTCCCTTGACGAAACGCATCGCCAGTTTGCAGGGTGAGGAAGGGTGGAAACTGGCCTGGCCCCACCTTATTCCTAAAATCATCTGACCGTGAAGACAGCAAAAGCTCGATCGTATAATCCACCCTCAATCGCGACGAATACGGTCCTGCTTTTGTGCAAATAGTAGAGTCACTCGGCGAGAGATGGCGCACTTTAAAATATTGATACAATCCAAAAAAATATTCTTGTAGTCAGAAATATACAAAAATACTAATAAAAGAATCAATACGTAAAGTTGGTAATTATATGAGGTTATATATTATGTGACTGACGGGTGAAGCGTTTGTCACTTGTGTTGATATGCATATTATGTTTACTTGCCGAGTGAGGAGTGTGATTTTTTATATATTTTTTTATAGATAACGTAAGTGAGTAACTGTTATAGATATAATATTAAGTAAGTATTTTATTTCGTGAACACTGTGTTATCCGGTATTTAAATTTTACTTTGTTTTAATGTATATCTCTGTGAGTTAATATTGTTATTCTTAAGAGAAATAAAATTCTTAAACCACTAACTCTTTCTAAGGGCCGGGGAAGTACTATAGGCTTAATGTGCCCTCCGAAGCACGTGCACGCTCAGTAGTAATGTCACTAGCGGTCACACATCCAACTCCTCACCACGGGGAAGGTTCCTTAACTTTGCGGATCGCTTAAGAGCAGCTAAGTAAACTTCCCTACGAACGCTTCGACTGGCTCTTTTAATCCTAAGAGCGAACGAAAAATAACATTTTATAACTGAATTTGCGTACAGATTCCTTATTTGCTTCCATGTCGGCCAATTTCTTGTTCAAGTCGTGCTTCAGTCCTTGCATCAAGACGAAGTCTTTTTCTAGTATCCCGTGAAGACCTGCAATAGAGGTTACTGAATAAATCAGGGCGTCAAGTCTGCTAATCAATATGAATCTACAATGTACTCGGCCCACCTGATGTTAAGCGGTATCCTCTGCCTATAACAGATGCATTTCATCACAAGTGACGAACAGCACTGCGCCCATCACCTTGAGACATACCTGTTAAGTCTCATTTTGCCTGTTATTTCACTGGCTCTCAAGGACTGCTGCCGGAACACACCGTTAGGTGCTTGGCGACAGATTTTCTACTTGAGGGTGGTCGCTAGCCAGGCGGACATTCGCAAAATGTCCTTCCACCATCTGGTGAAGCTCAAGCTCTGGGCGGGATTCGACCATGGACCTGCTGCGCGGCAGTCCATAGCCAACGCCACTGAGCCATCACTGCTTCAAAAATTTATTTTGACAGTTTTAGTAGTCTACTAACTTCATATCGTTCATATTGACTCAATATTGATTCAATCTCGGTTTCATATGAAAACGATACGAAATAATAAAATAATAATAAATAATAACGAAATTGTTTTCTGAATTACCTTACTCTTCTCTTTTTATTTTTTGTTGGCAATATCGTCAAACCAGCCTAGATTCATCATAGATTCATATATTCGTAAGGGATCAGCAGACTAGCGATTCTTTCTTGTGTGAATCTAGAATGAATCTAAGCTGAATATGAACATGTAATTAGCAGACTTGGCCTCCAGGTCTTCTATTACTGCACATGTCTCTTCGAGTAGGAGTTGAGGATTGGATGTGACAGTTATGGCCTACACCAGGTTGCACCATGCTTGGCAGGCGTCTAGGGAATTCGGCTACGAATAAATCGACAAGATAACAATATAGTACTACTAACTGCGCCCCACGGTTACATATAATATGATGATAAAAAGTATCTTGTGTGTTAATCCAGCAGCTCATCTACCCCCATACATAATTTCATCAAAATTGGTGCAGCCGTTTGAGTGTCAAGCAGTAACAAACATACAAACACACTCGCAAACGTTCTCCTTTATAATATTATTAGTAGTGATAAGGATCAATTTGTTACTACCAAATATGCATTAGAAATAAATTATCAATTTGTATAGTATGTATGATTATATATTTTATTGATTTGATTAGATTTGAATAGTAATTTTGAAATATTTTGGAAGTTTGAGGGGTAAGTAGTGTATGGAATAAAGTGTATATAATAATTATGTTCATATGATTCTCAAACGTAAATAATATGTTACGTAAGTAATTTGCGAATGCCCGCCTGGCTAGCGACCACCCTCAAGTAGAAAATCTGTCGCCAAGCACCTACTAACGGTGTGTTCCGGCAGCAGTCCTTGAGAGCCAGTGAAATTACAGGCACAGAACTAGGTATGTCTCAAGGTAACAGCGCGAAGTGCAATTCGTGACTTGTGATGAAATGCATCTGATATAGACAGAGGTTAGTCCGCTTAATATCAGGTGGTCCTCGTGCTTGAACCGTCAATTAAAAAAATAAAGATATTGTCCATAAAAAAAAAATGGTATATATTATTGTGACATAATTGTAATAGTTTGACGTATAGTATTGCAGACTTTTTGTATATATTGGTGTTTTCTATAAAATTGTAGTATAGGTACATCACTTTCCTCTATTGTCAACAATTTCCCCAGCGTATGCGATATAATGAATTTTTTGGTATAAAGACTTTTTTGGTATTTTTTCACACGTTGGGTTACATTTTCGAAGGTTTTATATACATAGAATGAAATTGAAACTGATATTTGAATAATGTTCTGCTTTTTGTGTCATTATTTCGACAAACTGTAATTCTGGGTCTTGAATAATACCCCAATATTATGAAAGTTGAATCGCCTGGACGCAGTTTTTTTTCTGAAAATTACAATAACATAAAAATTCCTTAACCGATTTTGATGAACTTTAAATGGGACTAATTTGAAGATGTACTCTACACAACAAAATAATAATAATAATCATCAAAATCTGTTTATTATTGGCAGCCTAACCACGTTGTTAGACTACCACGTGACAAAACATACGAACATCCACCATTTTTGGAAGTCACTTCAAGATGCAAAAGTTTATGATTATTACTTACTCCTTCACGCTGAAACGTTTTAACCAATTTGAATTAAACATGGAGTACAGATACTTTAGATCCTGGTTTAGAGACAAAATCATCATCATTTTTCATCATTGTCTACGCGGTGAACCGAGACGCAGAGACTAAAAAAATAACAAAAAATAAAAGACTAAAAACCTAAGTATATTCACCAGCGTTATCCAGTAACGTTTCTAGGTCGTGTATTGGATATTGAGCAGCAGATGGCGCCAGTAGACCGTGTTGTATCGATGATGAGGACTGGGACGGTGATGGCAGACTCGGAGTAGCCAATGGTGATGGAGATGGTGATGAAGGTTTACCTATAGCAAAGAGAACGTAGATTTCATCAGAAGAGACGAATTCACTTACAATTGCATGGATTCAAGTAGAAAATCTGTCGCCAAGCCCTTAACAGTATGTTCCGGCAGCAGTCCTTGAGAGCCAGAAAAATTACAGGAACATGAGACCTAACAACTGTACGTCTCAGTGTGACGGGCACAGTGCAATTCGTCGTTGACGAAATGTGTCTGTTATAGGCAGAGGTTACTCCACTTAACAACAGGTGGGCCTCGTGCTTGTTCCGTCACAATAACATAAAAAAATAAAAAAAACACCGTGCGGGTGCTGGGCACATAGCGTTGCAGAGGAAGAGGCCCAAGTCAAGGTGCCTGGGACTTGCAACCCAGTGAGTAAGGTTAAGGGGCCCCTTTATGATGCATCAATGCGTGTGATTGTGACTTTTGTGAGAGAACAAGCGCGAAGCTCTCCCGCCATAAAGCAGTAACTTATACTCTATAACAGTCTGACAGATGCATGTCATCAAGTGATAAATTTTGTCACCAACATAATTTAAACAAATATTTTATGCAATAATTGTATGACATAGTTTGTAACACTTTGTCTAAACACGTCTAAATGAATGGGCCCGGGTTACTTGTCCGTTCTTCTCGCAGTGGCTCTATAATTTTTTGCTGAACGCAGCTGTACAAAGTACTGTATCAGCCGGATTGTCCACTGCTGAACACCCCATTATGGGGGACACGGGGTAACCATAATCCTGGCAGGCGTCTTGGGGATCGCAGAGTCAGATATCAGTTCCTCAGAAAGCGCTGCTGCCCATCTTCTGATGTGTTACCCTAAGTCGCCTCTTACGATACCAACGGGTAGGCATGGGAGGTGACATTCTATTTCGGCACCTCACGGGCAACGTAGTAAATTTCAATATTAACAAGTGTGATTGATCTTTTTAATGAGTTTCGTAGACGCCTTAATTGAGGAAATGATTTTGATGATTATGACTTTTATTGCTTATCCTAGTTGATTGGGAGATCGAGTCAACGCAAGCAACGCTACGAGCGTGTTAGTTGGATTTAAACAACAAAAATATACTTATAATAAAAATATCATCAAATAATGATTCAAGAGATCATAACAATCCATATATGATGCTTAATCACAGTCTCACAATAAACAAAATTAGATAGATATACATTCAAACCACAGATATAATATACAGACAGATAATTAAACTGTTACTTATTTTCGTCTTAAATACCAGTTACCTTAGAGTATTTCTAAAACGAAATTAGAATGTCACATTAAACCAGTTGTTTAAATCTTAAGTTTAAAGCCAATCAAGTGATTATGAACAAATATTTCAATAAATAGTGAGCCAATTTTCAAATAATCTATCAAGCTCTTCCGTTAGAATCTGATAAATATAGTAGGTAGTTACCCAAATCGGCAAGTTGCGGCAAGTCCCAGGCGGAGGGTCGCCTCGGAGCGAGCGTGTCCCCCGGGGGGGAGGGCAGGCGGCCGCGGGGCGCGGAGAGGGTGAGCACGCACGTGTGGTCGCAGCACGTGATCAGCACGGAGCTGCGGTTGAAGCGGATGTACTCTCTGTACCAAACGAAAACAAACAAGATATGAAGAAACAAGAAGATAGAAATAGGAATCAGAATCAAAGACTACGGCCACGTATTCAGTAGAGATGTTCGAGGGAGATGAACGGTGTCCGAGGAAAACCCACCAATAAGATCGCTGCGCTGAGCGAGGCAAGGAAAATATAGCGCTTCCATTGGTAGATTTTTCAGAAGAAATGTTAGCCGAGCAGATAGGCTGCAGAACCGCAGGTAAATTTTTCGATCCCCACCGCCAGCTTGGGCTTCACCACATGGTGGAAGGGCATTATGCAAATGCTCGGCTGGCTATTTACCACCCACAAGTAGAAAACCTGTCGCTAAGCACCTATTAGTGTGTTCCAGCAGCAGTCCTTGAGAGCCAAAAATATTACAGAAACATGAGAATTAACAACTGTTTGTCTCAGTATGACGGGCGCAGTATAATTTGTTCGGACGAAATGCATCTGTTATAGGCAGAGGTTAGTCCGCTTAACATAAAGTGGTCCTCCTGCTTGTTCCGTCACAATTATATTAAAAACAACTAGTCACATATCTCATGGTTACGCAGACTAATAAATAATATTTCATTTAGCTACAATAATATCGACATCGATAAATCGTGCTTGTCCAACAATAATGAAATAGATTCTAATAAACGGATTTTGTTTATAATAACAAAAATTTAATAAATATGTTCAGAACACATTAAGAGGTTAATTAACAAGCTAATTAACTTTAAGAGACATAATAAATACATCTCAAAATTGATACCGATCTTAATATGCGGTTTTTGATAGATGTTCCATACATTTATAAATTAAACTTTAAAACTGCATCAATTTTATCTTTGACATATATTTATCAAAACGAGCCTATGAGTTACCTCCAGATTATGCTTCAAGTAGAAGCGAACGCTTCGAAAATTCTTCCGGTTGGACTACGAGGCATTAATGACGTCACATCGGCCTGAACTTTTAATCGGAATTGTCACTGAATACATTTTAGTGTTTATTTTTCTTAAATAATAACTTAATGTTTTCTAAAAATATTTATTATCATTTGTGCTTCCCACTGTCCCTGAATTTAGTAATGGAATATTTAACATAAATTAACTGACTAAAATTCATAAGTATTTTCAGATTTCCGTCAATTATGTAACACAATAATTATTTATTTCTGATAGGAGAAATAATATAATATCAGATTTGAAATTTCATGAATATGTGTCTGAATGTTTAAATTTAAAAACCATGAACTCTTCATTATATAATTTTGTATAGGCTAGAAGTATATTTTACATTATATGCTCCTTTGACCATTGCTAGACAGTCATTCCAGTATATAAGAATGGCGTGCCTCAGGGAAGTGCCCTAGGTCTTATTGTATTTCAACTTCTTATAAGAACGGTAATTTACGGTTGTTGTGGCCCAGGTTTCTGCCATAGATCGGACTCAGGCTGCAGTATCAAGCCGCCAGTCGATGCTTGCACCACGCTTGACGGACGGCGAGATCTTGTAGTTGGAATGTCTGTTAGTTCATCTTCGAATGGCTTGTAAAGTGGACCTGAAAAGACAAAAATCAGATAAGATAATCATTTATTTCTTAAAAACACAGTCCAGGAGGCAGGCAGACTTACATTTTAAATATTATAAAGTAAAAGAAGAAAAGTATGAAATATATTAATAAAAATAGTTCTAGAAGTATAACCTAAGTCGAAATAAATGTCACTGAGGGAATATCAAAACGGAACGAGTAATATTTTTAATATTGTTCAATATTATTATAAATATTACAAAATCACAAATATAGGATGGAAAATATGATTTTGTAATGTAATCGGCATAGCAGGCGTTATTGCACACCTAACAATATTAAAATAATAAGGTTGCGTCATCATTTACAAGTATAAAACCAATTGCAAAATTGGTCTTGTTTGTAGTACAACGCAAGTGGTACTATAGATGTCGTTCCATCCCAATACGATGGTTAAAGAACGATGGGAAAGATTGTATGACGTCATGTCATGTTAGCTCAATTGGTTAGAGCAAACCCCTGCTCAAGGGGTGGATGGACGCGGGCTCGAAAACCACACAAGATTTAAAAAAAAAAATATCCCATCGTTTATTTGTAATTTTGTAAGGAACAAGTAATACTTCGTGAACTGTAGGTAACAATTGAGAATTGGAGACAACTGTTGATACATGAACTAAGATGGCATAAATTTAGACTTTATTTTAGCTACGGGCCTCAAACTAGGCGATAACGTCTGTACCTTGAGTGCCCACCAGAGTGTCCACAAAGATAAGTTATCAGGTAATTATTTTATACAACTAATCTATTCATTTTATTGGAATTACAAATTACAAGGCAAGAAGTGCTTCCATATTTTACATCGGGAATCTAACACATTTAGTACATAAAAATAATATCATAAATTTAAAATGCAATAATAATAACATTAAAAGATCTGAATACAATTTATACCAACGCAACGGTTGTTCATTGAAAAATTCGTCAAAGCTATAGTACGTCTGTTTAATAAGCTAGCGTTTTAGGCGAGACTTGATGCAAGTCATACTTGGCGCAGTGCTTAGGTCTCCTGCACTGAGAAAAATGTCTTTGGAGCTTAAATCAAATTTGACCTTTTACCGTTGAATTGTAACTACGCAAGATGAATTCACAACTCTTAAGATGATTTTCAACACGCAAAGCGAAATCAATAAAAATGTACCATGTTTTATAATAAACACAACCGTCAAAAAACGCCTTCCGTAAAGTATTTTCAGAATTGAACGTTATACGATAATAATTGCAGTATTGACCATAAAATATACCTTACGTTTACGGCGGTTTATATACGGTGATTATCACTATAACGTACGACTTAATCAGCCTCATCGAAAGTCAATATTTAAGAAAGACCACAAAATACACCTTAAATGAAGACGAAAAGAAACATTCGCCTTCACTGTACCTTTTTTTTTTTTTAACGTGTGAAAAATGCATTTACGCATTCCCGTCCACCCCGGGGAAGGTGGCCGGGATATGTAGGGCTCGACACCAACTACTCCCACAGCAGCAAGTGCCCCTACCGACTAAATAACACACGGTGTTCCATCTTTACCGCTTCTCGGCGGGATCGCAGGGTCGCTTTAGCACTCAACCACGAACCCGCCACGGTTGTCCGTTGCCGGACCCCTCCTGGGGTGCTACCCCTCACGACGCACCAGAACACATGGCACGTCGCTACCACCCGGGGCCAAGCCCGCTAATGGGCGTCAGACGACCCCGCTTCCGACGCCCAAGGTCCCCCTGCGACGGGTCAGATGAGTAGCCCCGTCGCCTGCTACTTCGGCCGCAGAGGATAGGGAGAGCGGCGCCTCGCTATACCAACACTCCTCCTCCCCTGCGGCCCCTCCGCGTCCGCCATCCAACGGTGGCGGCCCCGCCGTGGCCACGGAAGGTAGGGAGAGCGGCGCACCGTGATACCGGCACTTCTCTCCCGCCGTGGCCCCTCACCGTCAGCTGTGGTGTCGCCCATACAACACCACAGCCCGCCTCAGATGCGGTGCTGCCCGTACAGCACCGCAGCCTACCCGTTGCCGCTCCAGTCTGGACTTAGAGGCAAAGCCCAGTGGAGCTGCCCCTCTGGGGCCGGCTGACTGCCCAAGCCAGCACGGCCCCTGGTTCCTCTTCGCTTCACCGTGGGTGACGAAGCCACGGCTACTAAGCCCCACCGCCACGACAAGGCGGGAACCCTTCGGGGGGGCCTTCACTATACCTCGTTTAACACCTTCTAGTTGGAAGGCGTTTTTATACGTATATACGTTTGGTCGGTTTTTTGCCTTCATACCATATAAATTGGCCGTCATTAGGGCGCTTTTGACTATAGATTTTTCTCAGTGCTGCTAGCTTGTTGTATATTGTAGGTCCCATAACATGACAAGTTTGGAGGTGACCTACAACGTCAAGGCAATCTATCTTCTGGATGTATTATATTCATCCGTAATATTTCATAATCTTATTTTAATCCCACTATTTTGCATACAATTTTCAAAATATAATACTATGTATAAATACATTATGTGTTGTGGAGAACAGAAGAACATTATTCATCATGTATTTTGAAATATAATGTCTTTAATAACAACATAAAAGACATACTATATTATCACTCAATTAGATTTTTTCTTCACTTTTGTTTTGTGACATCACAACATATGTTACTTCTTTTCATAACACGATACCTTTATTTTATGTCTGATAGGTTGGCCTTTGACCACTATCTCACCTGATGGTAAGTGATGATGTGGTCGACGATGTTGTTCAGGCTAACCTAGAAGTACTGGCTCTCAAGGACAGCTGCCGGAACACACCGTTAGGTGCTTGGCGACAGATTTTCTACTGGAGGGTGGTAGCAAGCCAGGCGGGCATTCGCAAAATGCCCTACCACCATGCTATAACGACTGCCATCCTAAGACAATAACCGGGACTGACGGCTTAACGTGCCTTCCGAAGCACCCATCCAACTCATGACCGCGCGCGACGTTGCTTAACTTTGCTGATCGGTTGAGAACAACTAAGTAAATTTCGCTACGAGCGCTTCAAAACCTAAGCTGTTTGTTGATGTGGTTAGACATGGGCTCCAAATTTCAAGGCAGTTAGCGACTGAGCTGTACTGCTCCGCCTCAATTTATATATTTTCTAGGTAAAACTATATATTTGAATTCTACTCAATGATCTCTAGACGATGACACTCCAAATGAAGCCCCGCTCATAATTTAATTTAAAATTATATATAAAAATAATTAATTATCAAACCAACCAAAGTTTTACACCAAATTACAAAATTTCAGGTTTATAACTTATTCCGTTTATGGGTGAACTGGCCGGCCCGTTCTCCACACAAACGTCGTAGGGTGATCACTCCCTTATTTGAGGATTTAGGTCCAAAATAAAGCATAATACAGATTGATCTCGTCATTATCTAGGCTTGTATGATGCCGAAATTTTAATAAAATAATTAACTTGAGTATTATGAGCGTCGAAACATTTTCATATAAAGTTTTCGAGACTCATAACTTACAACTTAATTACCTTTTTAATATTCTGGCATCATACAAGTCTAGATAATGACGATATCAATCGGTATTATGCTTATGCCAGGACCTAAAATCTCAAATAAGGGAGTGTTCACCCTATGACTTTTGTATGGAGAAGTGAGCGGCCAGTTCAACCTTAAGGGCAAGATATCATACGCATAGGACGGACGGACAACCAGACAAATAGACTTTAAAAAAATTCTTTACCTGGATGTATGCTATAGGCACCAAACTCAATCTTCTTTCCAAGCACTCCCAGAAAAGGAAACTTGATCTTGATAGTCTGAAGTAGGCACTCTTCATATATATCCCAAACGTGAACGGTCTGAAATAGATGAGGATAGAAGTAGTCAAACTTAGAAATAGTTAAGAACAGAAATTGAAAGACAGTAGCTGCAAGTTGTAAGAATAAAGTCAAACTTTAAAGTATGTGAGGATAGAGGTAGCCAAACAGTAGCTGCAGGTATACAAGGTCAAACTTTGAGCTAGATGAGGATAGAAGTTATTACGGACAATCATTTTGGCTTTTTGGTTTTGAATGCGTTGTCAACCTTTGAGGAGGGAATATGCACAAAGTTATATGGATGAAATAAAACTTTGAAATAGATGAAGATAAAAGTAAGGCGACAATAGCTGCAAGTTATTTAAATGAAGTCTAACTTTAAAATATTTAGACGAAAACTAGAAGTAGAGAGATAGTAGCTGCAAGATGTGAGGTTGAAGTCAAACTTTTAAATTTATGATGATGGAGGTAGTTAGACAGGTAGTTAGGTAGCTGTATGTTGTAAGGATAAAGTGAGACTTTGAAGTTGAGATAAGAAAGGTGAGAATAGAAATAGTAAGAAAGTAGCTGTAAGTGGTTTGGATGAAGAAACTTTGAAATAGATGAAGATAGAAGGAGTGAGACACAAGCTGCAAGTTGTAAGGATGAAGTTAAGCTTTGAAATATTTGAGACAGTAGCTGTCAGATTGGTCAGTCGGTACAAGTTGAATCACCACTGACCTGTATCCCTTGGCTTCTGTATAGTAAAAATAGTGATTGATACGAGTGAAGACGCTTACACAATTGTTACAAAAGGCGACCACGACTTCTCTCCCAGGCACTATAGCGACGTCCAGTATGGCTGGGTTGGTGATTGCTTTGAGCACTGCAAAGGGATTGGCCTGCGATGTATCCCACAGCCTCACTGCACCGTCGATGCTTCCCGTCGCGAGGAGATGTAGTGGGTATACCACGTGGAAGCAGGATACACCCTGGTTATTAGAAACTTTTAGATTTATTTATGAAGCAGTGATGGCTCAGTGGCATTGGCTATGGACTACCGAGCAGCAGGTCCATGGTTCGAATCCCGCCGCGGAATTGAGCTTTCACCGCATGGTGGAAGGGCATTTTGCGAATGCCCGCCTGGCTAGCAACCACCTTCAAGTAGAAAATCTGTCACCAAGCACTTAAAGGTGTGTTCAGCCAGTAATTCTAGGTTAAGCCTGTTAAAATCTTCGACCACATCATTACTTACCATCAACTGAGATTGTGGTCCAAGGCTAACCTATGAGGAGTAAAACAAATCTAACGTCTATTTTGTCTATAGCCCTCAATATCGTGATAACAATTAATGCTCTAAATGGAATCAAATGACCGGAAATTTAAAAATATTAAAAACCGTCCTGATAACTTTTTAAATCTTGTAAACCTTGTGTTTAGAAATGTTTTGTGTGATTCTTGCGCATTTCGGTCAAAATATTAACGTAATTGCCACGTACGTTATGAAGCAGTGATGGCTCAGTGGCATTGGCTATGGACTGCCGCGCACCAGGTCCATGGTTCGAATCCCGCGGGCTTGAGCTTCACCGCATGGTGGAAGGGCATTTTGCGAATGCCCACCTGGCTAGCGACCACCCTCAAGTAGAAAATCTGTCGCCAAGCACCTAACGGTGAGTTCAGGCAGCAGTCCTTGAGAGCCTGTGAATTTACAGGCACTGAGACTTAACAAATACTTCTCAAGGTGACGCGGGCGCAGTGGAAATTCGTGACTTGCGATGAAATGCATCTGTTATACAAGTAGGCAGAGGTTAATCCGCTTAACATCAGGTGGGCCTCGTGCTTGTTCAGTCACAATAACATAAGAAAAAAAACGTCAGGGTGCGCGCTGATATCGTCCGTATTCCAACGACCGTTAGTTTGAATTTCGTATTCGCAGACAGCAGCTGTTGAGCCCTTATAAAATACGAATAATTATAAATGGTTAGTACCCTTTGAACTTTAAAAATATAGTCGTCCAGCTTCCCCGGCACGTGTCTTGCTCTAACACTGACGCTAGAGTCGTGTGAACAGGACACCAGTATATCTCCGCCGCGTGCGTGAGCGAGACGGCGAATGGAGCGCGAGTGCATCCGACGCCATATTATTATGGTGAAAAGAGAAGTGTGAGGTGCTGATGAAAGTTCCTGAAACATTTTAATTTAAATAAACTTAGTTATTCTTATCCTTTTTATTTCTTTTAACACCGTTAAGGACGTGTTCCGTATACAAATGCAAAATTACAGCTTTCTACGTTCATTACTGTAGAACTACGAATAAATAATGTACTGTAGAAGTAGTTTTTTTTTTTATGTTATTGTGATAGAACAAGCGCGAGGCCCACCTGATGTTAAGCGGTATCCTCTGCCTATAACAGATGCATTTCATCACAAGTGACGAACTGCACTGCGCCCATCACCTTGAGACATACCAGCTGTTAAGTCTCATTTTGCCTGTTATTTCACTGGCTCTCAAGGACTGCTGCCGGAACACACCGTCAGATGCTTGGCGACAGATTTTCTACTTGAGGGTGGTGGCTAGCCAGGCGGGCATTCGCAAAATGCACTTCCACCATGCGGTGAAGCTCAAGCTCTGGGTGGGATAGGAACAACGGACCTGCTGCGCGGCAGTCCATAGCCAATGCCACTGAGCCATCACTGCTTCAAAGTTACGAGATTATTACTAAATAACGTAATATTTTGGTGCCTAAATGTTATTTGATCGGTTTTATAATAAAGTTCTCAAACATATGAAGCGCTCGTAGCGAAGTTTACTTAGCTGTTCTCAACCGATCAGCAAAGTTAAGCAACGTCGCGCGCGGTCATGAGTTGGATGGGTGACCGCTAGTGACATTACTACTGAGCGTTTCCGTGCTTCGGAGGGCACGTTAAGCCGTCGGTCCCGATTGTTGTCTTAGGATGGCAGTCGTTATAGCATGGTGGTAGTGCATTTTACGAATGCCCGCTTGGCTAGCTACCACCCTCAAGTAGAAAATCTGTCGCCAAGCACTCAACGGTGTGTTCCGGCAGTTGTCCTTGAGAGTCAGTACTTCTAGGTTAGCCTGAACAACATCTTCGACCACATCATCACTTACCATTACGTGCTTGGCGACAGATTTTCTACTTGAGGTTGGTCGCTAGCCAGGCGCGCATTCGCAAAATGCCCTACCACCATGCTGTAACGACTGCCATCGTAAAATAATAACCGGGACCGAAGGCTTAACGTGCCCAGTACGGAAGCACGGAAGCGCTCAGTAGTAATGTCACTAGCGGTCACCCATCCAATTCATGACCGCGCGGACGTTGCTTAACTTAGCTAATCGATTAAAAAGTGATCAACATTCTTGTTTACTTGAATCTTTAAAACTTTAATAAGAACATTATTTGTTCCAAAAATTAAGTATTTATTTTGATTACATTACAAAATATAGTCATGTGGATGTTCATAATTTTGTAGTATAATCCGCGGAGACGGCGCTATTGAAAAATATTATAAAACTATGTTGTTATTTTAACTTAGATTTTTCCGTATTTTTACGACCAAACCATTTTATTTTTTAAAAGCCTTTGTTATGAAAATACTCAGACAAATGCATGAACATATACATAAAGCAAAGCAATGATGGCAGAGCGGTAATAGCTATGAACTGTCGTAGCACAGGTCCATGGTTCGATCGCTGGCTTGGGCTTCACCGCATACCTAGTTAGCATTTTGCGATTACTTACCTGGCTAGCTACCACCCTCACGCAGAAAATCTGTCGCCAAACACCTAACATTTTGCACCGGCAGCAGTTCTTGATAGCCAGAAAAATTACAGGCACACGAGACTTAAGCCTGCACCGAAGCAATTGTGAAATACTTACGTTCGTTTGATCCTTTGCTGTATCTACATTTCTTAACTTTGAATTATGCAATTAATATGTATGAAATTTAAGGATTCATTCCATAAATCATACACTTAAGAAACACGATTACTTAAAATTTCCTCGAAAAAAATCCGAAGTAATATCTAAACAATTAAATAAACCCTTAGTACGGCGTAAATACTTCTCGGAAAGTCATCCATTTTTGAATAATAAAAAAACAACGTATATTCTATAAAGTATATGTACACATTATATTTTTCAAATTAGTATTTGTTTTTATTATACGAAGAATATAGCTAAATTCGCGAACGTCCGCCCATTTTAGCCAGAGCCGCGATGTTTTGTCCCTGTCCCCTTTTAGTGCAGCTTCGGCCGTCGGACGGGGACGGATGCTGGCGGCGTGCTTTACTGTCGCACACATACGCGAAATCCTAAAAAGCTCGGTGCGCTCTTAACAACTGTATGTCTCAGTATGACGGGCGCTGTGCAAGTCGTCACTTGTGACGAAATGTGTGTTATAGGCAGAGGTGAGAACATCATGTAGGCCCCGTGCTTGTTACTTCACAACCATATGAAAAAACTTACCATCCAGAAGTAATAATTGATAGAATCAGGCGCTTTAGTGTGGAACAGTTGTATTCTTGGCGAGTGGAACAAAATCCGCAAAACTTGCCCTCTCTCCGTGCCTATCGCTAACTCTGAACTATCGGCAGAGCGGAGGGAAGGGTTGTAGGCTAGGCACTGGAAACAAAAGAAAACCAGTAAATTATAGCGCAAGCTGTTGGTAGAAGCGCAGGGCGTTATGTACCTTGACATTGGTTGATTTAAATTTGCAACAAATAATAATAATAATTTATTTCAAGAAATACATTTTACATAATGTCGCAGTAAGGAATACATATATGTAGAACTATTAATAAGAAAAAAACATAAAAAGAAAAAAAGAAAAATGTGTAGGTACAATGTAAGTATGTTACTTAGGGCACATATATGCTCCAGGACGCAGGCCGCACCAACCGCTGTAAAGAAACACTACCTCAGAACTAAGAATAATCTTATATCTCTGAGAATAGGGTCGCCCCTGACAGTCAGTACCTAAAACAGCACACGTCCCGAAAACATTTACATAGCTATGATATACACTTTCTTAAAATAACTAAATAATGTATGAATAGTAGATTATGATACAAGCGAGCTAAGTTGCTCGTTATACACGAGGCTGTGTGTTGCAGCCCGAGCCGTAGGCGAGGCCGTAAATCAGCCGAGTGTATAATGAGCAAGTTGCTCACGAGTTTCATACGCACTTTTTCAACACCCTTGCGAGGAAAAAAATTACATATTGCACAAATGCGATACAAACAACATACGAAAATTTGGAAAATAGCGCGCAAGTTTTTTTTTTTGCGCGCTCAAATGTATGATGGTTGTACACATATAAACCTCTTTGATGTTATAAATCTGTATTACCGATTAAATTGAAAGTGCTCTGTTTACTCGCATATAATTTGCAGTTAGGCACTAACTTAACTTTGTAGGGATAATTCTATTATACACTAGTGTACAATATTGGGTGCTTACCATTTGAAGTGAGATTCGCTAAAAACGATCACACTCCCAAAAAGTTGTTCCACATTGGTCTTGGCGTTATTTTCGCCATAATCGTACATCTAATGTCAAAAGTGACAGCAGTGGCACATTTTAGTGGCATTCTCAGCGTTCTTATCCTAAATGGAACAGGGGATGGCAGTTACAAACGATCACAGTGATCACAACCATAGACGCAGTATGTGATCAAAATTATCGAAAATAACGTTCTTAGCGACAAATGGAATATACCCATTATTATGCACGAGGGTGTTATAGTTCGGTTTATGGCCCTAAGAACGATATAATAAAGCTCACTTTACGAGCAAGGGTGTTGAAAAAATGGTTTCAGTTCATTGGACTCTATCACCCCTACGATGGACTTGCTGTTCTATATTATTATTCTTAAAGGCAAAGGCTTGTGAAGCAGTGATGGCTCAGTGGCATTAGCTATGGACTGCCGTGCAGGTCCATGGTTCGAATCCCGCCGCAGGCTTGAGTTTCACGATGAAGGACGTCTTTGAGATCACATGTGACCCATGAATACCAATGAGGCTCAAAGGAAGAGTTTATGAAACTTTTGGTTTGCCAGTTATTTGATTTATTATTTATTATATCCCTAAATGTCAAAATAACAATTCCTATACATTTTTGAAAATACTTAATTTTACGGAATTCTGGCGAACTAGAAACATAGATATTAGGGGCAATGCTGCCAGCATGCTGGGCACGCTGCCAACTGATAGTGGGCTAGAGCATTTGGACTCCCTATGAGTCCAAATGCTTTTACTGTAGTAGCTGTAATGTTGTATATAGTTTGTAGTATTTGTTTAATAAAGGCTCAAAGATATACATACATGCAAAGTTTCAACGAGTTTGAACACTTACAATTGTTTGGAAAGCGCTCCGTACACAAAGAAATATACTTACAGTGGGTATGTTCGGCATTCCAGTAATGCAATAGAGTGGAGTGTGCGACAGTGTTGTTGCATCATAAATTGTCAAGCTTCTGTCCGAGGCGGAATACATCAGGTATTGGACATCCTGAAATAAAATAAGAACCGATCACGTGAAAGAAGCAATGTTGGCCGAGCGGTATTAGCTATGGACTGCTGTGCCGCAGGTCCCTGGTTCAATCCCCACCGCCGGCTTGAGCGTCACCGCATGGTGACAGGGCAATTTACGATTGTCCGCCTGGCTAGATACCACCCTCAAGTATAAAATCTGTTGCCAAGCATCTAACGGTGTGTTCCGGCAGCAGTCCTTAAGAGCCAGTGAAATTACAGGTACATGAGACTTAACAACTATGTCTCAAAGTGACGGGCGCAGTGCAATTCGTGACTTGTCACGATACACATCTGTTATAGGCAGAGGGTAGTCTACTTAAGGCGTTTTTAGTGGAGGAGGTTCCGTACAAAAAAAAACTTATTTAGTGTCATATGATAAAAATGTCTCCTCTATTCGCGTGAGTATCGTAAGAAGCGACTAAGGGAAAAGTGCGCCAAATGAGCAGCATGCCACTTCTCACGTGGATGTGAGTAGGGTGTTGTGGGCATTAGACGCACAACAGGGCTGTATTCTTAGTGCCCTGCCAGGGTTTCATACAATATGTTCTTGTGTTCATGACTTATATGACATGTTGTTAGCGTAAACATATTATTCGTAATTTGTTCTTGTTTCGTCGAATGTGTTAGAGAAAACATTTTGTACAACCCTGAAACTGTGTCCAGTGAACGGTAATAGACTAGCACCCTATTACATGGGACCAAAACCCAATTGGCGAAAAGTGGGTGTTTTACACACCTCTTCCTACCCCTTCGAGGAATACAGGCGTGATATAATGTCACATCACTATGATTCAGTCCTAACCCTACGTCGCATATAGACTCTGTCTTGTCTATGATATTGTAGCAACGATGGCCGAGCGGTAACACCTATGGACTGCCGTGCCGCAGGTCCCTGGTTCGTTGCCCGCCTGGCTAGCTACCACCCTCACGTAGAAAATCTGTTGCCAAGTGCCTAACGGTATGTTCCGGCAGCAGTCCTTGAGTCAGTAAAATGACAGGTAAATGAGACTTAACAACTATGTCTCAATGTGACGGCGTGGTGTAATTAGTGACTTGAGATGAAATGCATCTGTTATAGAGTTATAGGCAGAGGTTAGTCCGCTTAACATCAGATGGGTCTCGTGCTTGTTCAGTCACAAAAACATGAAAAAAAATATACGTCGTTTCACGATCCCGAACATGACCATATTTTTTTCTGTCGTAATTTTATAAACATAGCATATTATGAGCTAAAAAACTTTCGCGAGTTTCGTCCATAATGATTATTTAGTAACCGGCTAGGACTCACGTAATATTTACCGGATATTGCTCCGACCAGTTTGGAACTTATTTGAAGTTCTTCGTCTGGGAGTCTGGGACAGCTGCGGCGCAACCGTCTCAACGCCAGTTACGTGCTTCATCCCGTGCTCGCCGCTGTGCACAATCGTGACTCCCAGACGAAGAACTTCCAATAAGTTCGAAACTGGTCGGAGCAATATCCGGTAAATATTACGTGAGTCCTAGCCGGTTACTAAATAATAATTATAGCATATTATGTTAATTACGACAAGAAAAATTATGGCCATGTTCGGTGTTTAATAAACATTATAAGTGTTGCTATACTTACACTCAGATAAATTGCATCTGTGATCCAACAGTTCTTGACTCGACGACGAAGCCCAGTTCTGTGGTAGAACACCTAGAATTAAAAAAAACACCCTTATCGCACATATATGGTGACGGTGCAATATGTTATCTCTAATCACAACCTATAAAAAAAAAAAAACCCCGTAAGCCCCTATCCAAAAATCAACCATTTCTGAGATAAATAATATTAAAGTTTTTTTTAATTATCGAGGAAAACTAACTTCAAATTAATAATAAATTAAATAGATGGTTTTGATCAATGGTTTTTTTATTGTTACATAGCAGAGACATCAGGAAATAATTATGAGTAAAAAAACTAGCACTAGGTGTCATCACCTAATACCATCATCACCTAATACCAGACGGAAACATAAAAAAAATATCAAAGGCTAGCCTATCAGCAATAAAAAAATACATGATTTTATTTTATCTCCGTCCTTTATTCATAAAACTACTTCAAACTGGAAGAATTTTCGATGCGTTTCGCTACTACACGAAATATCCTCAGGAGTTCTTGACACATCGACCGCTTAATCAAACGCTTACATTTGAGGTCAACAAAACCTAACTTTTCCAGTTTTTCTAATTTTGGAGAATACAGAAAATTGTAAATGACTAACCGACTACAATATCTGCATTTTTTGTTTCATCATATCAGCCTATTGCCGTCCACTGCTGAACGTAAGCCTCCCCCAAAGAGCGCCAACCATCCCGGTCCTGGGCAGCCCGCATCCATCCGCGCATTTTTTGTTTAGTCGTGTCATAAATCTTGGTGTTACAGTCAATTGATGTACCAAATAGCTAATAAAGATTATCATCTTTATACAGAGAACCTTAGCCAATATTATGGAATGAAAATTGGTGTGAGGTTTTGATTAAACATATATGGAAAAGTGTGGTTTTGGTGAGGACTTCTGGAAAAGCTAGGTTTTGATATTTACCAATTTCACACATTTGAGTGTTGAAGTCAGTTCCATTTTATTGGTAATTATTTTTTTACCCTTTTTAGTGACCCTTGCTACTTATGATATTGATTGTCATTTACTGTCAATGACTTTATCATCAAGATAGCAAATACTTTTCAGTTATTGGAGTGTAACTCAAAAACGGCTTGACCGATTTTAATGAAATTTAAATGGGATCAGACGAAGCATCAGCTTTCAAATAAAAAAATAATCATCAAAATCGGTTCACCTATACAAAAGTTCTGAGGTACCAAACATAACAAAACAGACGAATTGAGTACCCCCCTCCTTTTTTGAAGTTGGTAAAAAGAGGGGTTTTCGACTAGCTTTTATTGACATGCTTTTCAATTTAACATTTTTTGCACATAGAATATAATAAACACAAAATTTTCATAAGTGGATAAGTGAGGTTTTATTCTGCACCTCCTCATTTGGATGTTTCGTTTGAATTTTATTAATTAATTAATAACCTAAAGTCAATGTTATTTCATACTGCAAACATAATTTATAATAATTAAGTCAAACTTAAAACTATAGCCTAATCAAACAACCAAACCCTGATATCTCACCTAATTATTAAATTGATTAACTAATTAATTAGCTTGGCGACAGGACATTTTTCAAATGATTGCCTGGCTAGCTATCACCCTCAAGTAGGACTACCCTACCCTACCTACTTACTTTAGGGTGACCTCTCAAGCACCTAACTATGAGGGATTTCACAGTTCGACTGTTTTTTTTTTTTATATACCTCACCACTTATTACTGAGTGTACCGATTATAATAACAAACACAACAACAAAAATATAATCAAATTGAGAACCAATTCCTTTTTACGAAGGCAGTAAAAAAAAATTATATCGTTCTTGCAATTTATTAATACAGACGTAGATAATTCATCTCATTTAATGACTAAGGTACCTCATAGGCGATTTAAGGTAACACACCAGAAGGTAGGCAGCAGCGCTTGCTGAGAAACTGATAACCTCAAGACTCACACTGCGATCCTCAAGACGCCTGCCAAGCGTGGGGATTATAGCTAACCCCCCCCCATAATGGGGCAGGTTGTGTGCAGCAGTGGCCAATCCGGCTGATAGAGTACAGTACCTCATAGGTATGTAGAAGTTGTAAATTCCCACTGTATATTCCGATTCTACCCCCTTTGGACACAGCCACGTAGCAGAATGAGTCTTCTCTCTCAATGTTCACCAGCTTTACTATTGATTCTCTCTGTAAAATAAATTGAAACATTTGATTAACTAACTTACATAAGAAATACTGGCTGTATGGGCAGCATGTAACTGTCAACGCTGCTTTTACAGCACGTCACTAGTGCACTGTGGCCCTTATGGACAAGCTCAGAGTCACTGAACGAGCTATGGAGAGAGCTATGCTCGGAGTTTCTTTGCGCGATAAAATCCGGAACGTGGATATTCGGCAAAGAACCAAAGTCACCGACATAGCTCTCAGAATTTGCAAGTTGAAGTGGCAATGGGCGGGCCACATTGCTCGACGAACTGATAACCGATGGGGAAGAAAGGTTCTCGAGTGGTTACCACACTACACCGGAAGACGTAGAGTTGGTAGGCCCCCCACTAGATGGACTGACGACATCGTGAAAGTCGCGGGTAACCAATGTTTACAAGCGGCTAATAGCCGTCTTTGTGGCGTTCTATGGGGGAGGCCTTTGTTCAACAGTGGACGTCTTCCGGCTGATGATGATGATGATGACTAGTGCATGCAGCACGTTATTAGTGCATGCAGCACTTCACTAGTACATGCAGAACATCACTAGTGCATGCAGCACTTCACTAGTGCATGCAGCACGTCACTAGCACATGCTACTAGTGGCTAGCATTTCGTCACAAGCGACGAACTGCACTGCGGCTCTCACCCTGAGACATAAAATGCTTATGTCTCTTGTGCCTGTCATTTCTTAGTTAATTACCTACTCTCAAGGACTGCTACCGAAACACACTGTTCGGTGGTTTGCCTTACTTGAGGGTGGTAGCTAGCCAGGCGAGCATTCGCAAAATGCTCTTCTACCAACCAGGAACCTCACGTTAGTTAGAAACATGTGACGAACATATTGTGAAAATTTTGTTTATACGACAGCCCGTGGGGTGCTGGGCTAGAATGTCACCCCTCCATTTCTACCTGTGGGTGTCGTAAGAGGCGACTAAAGAACTAAAGGATACCGGAAGGTGGGCAGCAGCGACTTCTGAGGAATTGATACAGTCTAACCTAACCTAACAGTCTTGGGACTCGCAGTTCAAGATTTAAACTGCGAGTCCCAAGACTGTACTGTACTGTACTGTATCAGCCGGATCGTCCACTGCTGAACACAGCCTCCCCTATTAAGGGGGTATTTGCCATAATTCCCACGCTTGGCAGGTGGCTTGGGGATCGCAGTGTAAGATGGCAGTTCTTTAGAAGCTGCTGCTGCCCACCTTCCAGTATTTTTCCCTTAATCGCCTCTTACGACACCCACGGGATGATATGGGGAGGTGCAATTCTAACCCGGCACCCCAGGGGAAAGGCTGTTCAGCCGTGGACAATCCGGCTAACACAACAGCAACAACAACTTAACACACCTCAATATAACAAATAAATATCATCAACTCACTTTGCAATGTTCCATTTTAATGATATCTCCACAAGTGATCCTGTTCCACCGATCTTGTTTTGAGCCAGTTTTCTTGGCGCCAACAGCCTCTAGTTTGGCGACTAGTTGACGCCATTTAGCTCGACCTGCGTTGTACGGGTCTAGGACTCGGAAGAGCTTTCGTGCGTGAGTTGAATACTTGTGATGGCCTGCGAGAAAATCTATTTTTGAATTGAAATTCTCGTGAGTTGCACACATATTTAAATATTATAATTTATACCGGCAAAAACACTCACGTTGAGGATCGAATACGTCGACCCGTGAGTGCCCGCCGATAGCTCGCAGACGCAGCTGCGCACTCGCCCTGATGATGAGCATCTGATATGCTCGAAACCCGCGAGACGTATTCGATCCTCAACGTGAGTGTTTATGGCGGTATAATTTATTATATTCAAATATGCGGGAATATCGTAATAAAATAAATACATAAGTACTTAAATCATCGCAACTATATTTATACATTTCACCAGACTTGTTTTGTGCCCACGTAGAACAGGGCGAACCAGCTGTCGTCTGCCTAATGATGAGTTAAAGATTATAAATCCAAAAAACATGTAACTATATATTTTAGAAGTTTCTATTTTAACCTTAGGCTTATTTTTAGTTAAACTTATTAAATATGCTGACGCAATGATTATTAGGAGCCTCTCTTTCTTCGTTCGTTTCTTCATTGCTGAAGGTCGTGGTTGCTATTGGCTAAAAGGGATTGGACAAACTGTTTCCATTGATTTCGGTCCATGGCCATCTTCACTGCATAGAATTTTAGGAACACTAAGTAATTACCCACTTGATGGCTCTGCGGCTCACGAAAGCTCTTTGGAGCCAGTTTTCTGGGCACTAATTGCCACTAACTTGGCGACTAGTTGACGCCATTTAGCGCTGCCTGCGTTGTATGGATCTAGGACACTTCTGAATAAGATTTTGACCATAAGTTTTTTTTTTTATGCTTTATAGGTTAGCCTTTGACCACTATCTCACCTGATGGTAAGTGATGATGTGGTCGAAGATGTTGTTCAGGCTAACCTAGAAGTACTGACTCTCAAGGACAGCTGCCGGGACACACCGTTAGGTGCTTGGCGACAGATTTTCTACTTGAGCACCCTCAAGTAGCTAGCCAGGCGGGCATTCGCAAAATGCCCTACCACCATGCGTGGAATGGTACTACCTGTGATGACCTGCAAAACATATAAAAAACGTAAATATTTTAACCTTGCAGTTTTTGCGTTAAAGCCTACTAAACGATGTAATTTTAATGAATAGATTCAAGCGTTACTTTGCTGAAATCCGTATTTAATAAAGATAAATATTTTAAAAACAATAAAAAAAATTATAACTATTAAAACACTGAAACAATATATAAAATATATCTAGTAACAATTTCGCCTAATTTTTCTGTTAAGCCGACGTGACATCACAAACGCCACGCAGCCAAACTGGAAGAAATTTCGATGCGTTTCGCTTCCTCACGAAGCATCCAGCAGGTTCCTCAGGTGAACTTTATACAGATTTTTCGAGGTCTTGACTCTTCGAGCGCAATCGAGGTGTAATTTTTAACTGACTTCCAAAAAACGAGGAGGTACTGAATTTGAGAAAAAGAACCCTTACCTATTTGTTACCACACGTCTAGGTATTTGTCTGGTCAATAACCTGTGTATGTTTCGCTTGGAAGTATTTTAAAAACAACATGTTTTTGTCATATATTGCTGACTAAATATTTATGTGTAAATATGTAGACACATCTGCCTATCGCTTCGGAGAGCAAAGCGGTAGCAATGTTACCTTAGGAAGGTTTATGTAAGAATGTTTTTTATAAGTATTCCTTCCAAGTCATCACAATTTTTTTGTTATTTATTTTGTATAAGTGGATCTTCTGTCTCAGCCGGATTTTCTACTGCTGAGCACAGCCTCACGCAATCAGGCGGGGGATTTGCCATAATCCCCACGTTTAGCAGGCGTCTTGGCGATCACAGTGTAAGACATACATTTTTAATTTGAGACACTTGACACACAAATACCCACCTTTATACCACATATATGTAGGTGATAATAGAACCGAACCGATACACAAAAGTTATATTTTTTAGTTCTTATTTTTTTTTTATTGATATTATCCTCATCTGTTAGGTAGGTACTTTAAAAAAATTGAGGATAATTATATGTATCCTATTTTGGCTATATTGTAGTAAATAGTTAACTAAGTAATATTATTTGTAATGCTGTATGGATAACTAAATAAATAATTAAATATTTATTCATAATCTAATTGTTTTTATATTATTATTAGAAAGTTTTTCATTACTTTGACTGAATTGTGCAATTATTAATTTTAGTTTTTGATATATAAATTTTGTATGTAGGTATAATTTATTTAAAACTTTAATAAGTGTAATTGGTTATTTCGTGCTTATTGTAGTAAATAAATAAATATACAAGTTCCTCAGAAGGCACTGCTACCCACCTTCCGGTTTTATGTGTTTTACTATTTTTAATTTTGTTTTCCATTGACCTCTTAATTCATCTAATGACCTCTGTTTTAATTGTAATTATTAGTTTTTTTAATGTAATTAATGTGAGATGAATGTAAATGTTTGTAAAATCGTTTTTATCTCAATAAAATAATTTAATTTAATTTAATTATTTTACCTTTAGTCGCCTTTTACGACACCCCAGGTAGAAATGGAGGGTGACATTTTAGATCGGCACCCCACGGGCTAATTCAATAGTATATTACCGAAAATATTGTTGATGGCCGTAACGAAGCTCGTTTCGTCTAACGACAAGGGGTCCTGAGTGGCCGAAGTCACTGTAAACTCGATGCCTTCCTCGGCGGCAGCTGCGCGCATTACCTCTTCTACTTTGCTGTAATTTATGAAGAATTTTACATTACTATACAAAAAAATGGATTCTACCTCTAACACTGCTGCTGTTACAGACGCATTTCGTCACAAGCTCACTGCACTGCGCTCGTGACACTGAGGTATACAGTTGTTGAGTCTCATGTGCCTGTTATTTTACTGGCTCTCAAGGACTGCTGTTGGCTTTCTACAGGAGTATACGGAAAAGTCCTTAAATTCTAAAGGGCTAAGACAGCTGCTTAATTAGCATGTCGCTATCAACGAGTACGAAAATGAAATCAACGACCGTTGAAATAAGTATAATTTTAGCGTGCACCCGGATGTGCTAATAATGTTAATATTTTTGCCTATATATACTATGGCTACAAAAATAAAACTGTTTTTTTTTATGTTATTGTGACGGAACAAGCTCGAGGCCCACCTGATGTTAAGCGAAATAACCTCTGCCTATAAACAGATGCATTTCGTCACAAGTCACGAATTGTAATCCGTCTATGAGACTTAACAACTATGTCTCAAGTCACCTTGAGACATAGTTGATAAGTCTCATATGCCTGTAATTTCACTGGCTCTCAAGGACTACTGCCGGAACACACCGTTAGGTGCTTGGCGACAGATTTTGTACATGAGAGATTATCATTTGGTGTAAGTATTATATAGTGTATCAGCCGTATCGTCCACTGCTGAACGCACCTCCCTATTTTTTTTTGTAATGTACCAAATGTAATTCAATTGCAATCAATCACGATGAATTATTCCTATTAAACTGCTGATAGAATAATTGCCTGTGGGGTGCCGGGCTAGAATGTCACCCCACCATTACTGCCCTTGGGTGTCGTAAGAGGCGACTAAGGGTAACACACCAGAAGGTGGGCAACTGCACTTACTGAGGAACCGATACCTCACACCGCGATCCCCAAGCCGCCTGCCAAGCGTGGGGATTATGGCAAACCCCCCCATATTGGGGGAGACTGTGTTCAGCAGTGGACTATCCGGCTGATACAGTACAGATAGAATAATATGTACTTAACGAAATTACAAATATACGAGAGGAAAAATTTAAGTCATGTGTGGGATTCGAACCCTCGTCCATCCACCCCATTCGCTAAAGGGGTGGATGGACGCGGGGTATGCTCTAGTCAATTGAGCTAACATGACAATGATGTCATAACTCAGCATCATGTTAGCTCAATTGGTTAGAGCATACCCCGGCTAAAGGGGTGGATGGACGCGGGTTCGAATCACGCACACGACTAAAAAAAAATCCTCTCGTATATTTGTAATTTTGTAATGTAATCCGTATATAGCAGGCGTTATTGCAAACATAACAATATTAAAAATATGTACTTTTTCAGTATATTTATTTGAAAATACTGATTTGGAAACCCTTAGCCCCCTCAACATAAGCCGGAAACCTAACTTTTTTTTTTCTTTTTTATGCCTGATAGGTTAGCCTTTTACCACTATCTCACCTGATGGTAAGTGATGATGTGGTCGAAGATGTTGTTCAGGCTAACCTAGAAGTAACTACCTATAATCTAAAGCTGTCACCTGTCAATATCCTTAGCACTGGATTTATCCTTAGGTTTCTTGAAGCACCTCCTGAGCTTGCACAAGAATGCCGGCGTCATGACGTTCATCAGCTCTTTGGCCAAGTTTTCATCTTCGTCGCTGCTATAAAACAAAAACAGTAACTACTTTAAACATAGCCACCAAAAGTTTAGATTTAAAAAGATCGCCCATATACAATGTTGCCAGTACCTAGATAGTAAATTAAAAATAATAAATAAGCAATTACAAAAAAAAAAGTTTGATACCCCATTTGGATAGGGCCAATACTAAGCAGGAAAGGTCGTTAAAAAAATCTGGACAAGTGTAAGTCGAACACTCATGTTTTTCGATATATCCAAGTCATAGAACATATTATAATAATACTAAGTAAAAGTCCAAGTCTCAAAAACTCAAGCAACTTTTTCCAAATAGCAATTTAGAATAAGTAACTCAAACCTTTGAGTTACTTATTCTAAGAGCATGGCCCACCAAAGCAACTATTAGCTTCGTGTTTGTTTACGAGTATATCAAATAGGCCCCAAACCTAACAATAATAAATTAAACATAATAAATTAGTATACATATGTAAAATAAATCTTCGTAACGGGGATTTTATTCTTTTTGGATTGGATGGCCACAAGTGGCATTACTACTGAGCAAGCTTCAGAGGGCACGTCAAGAGGAACGGGAAGAGAAGCTCCTATAGAAAAATAGGTATTTTAACAGTGATGCTGCTCGCCGCTAATCGCCGGAACAGAATAGTGCGATAAGGACCATTGCAGCTTCTTCAAGTTTTGTCTTAGAATTAGCGCATAATTTGCGTTCTGGGAGAAAACTTTTCTCTTATAGTAAACATTAATCAAATATACAAATTTTGGTCTTATTTCATAACTGACAGAAAAAACTAGGTTTATAGGATTTTCCTTTTTCTTTATTTATCATTATTTTTCATTTCACAAACTAGAGATACAAGTTTTGACAAAATATCGGTATTTAAACACTCGTTAATTCAAATTCCTTTATTATATTGATAAAAATAAAAATCTATAAACCTGAATATTGAGAACATCTATAACATTTCCAAAAATCATCAAAATCGGTGATTGTTTAGGGGGGTTATCTCTTTTTGTCTGAAAATTCGAGACTTCCTTCCAGTCTTAAATCTCCGCAGCGGGGATTTTATTCTGTTTGGCTTGGTTGGGCGACCACAACAGGCATTACTACTAAGCACGCACATGCTTCAAAGGGCACGTTAAGCCGTCGGCCGTGTCGTCGAAGTATCGAACTTTGGGTCCGACAGACAGGTATTCGCAAAACACGTATTGACTTTTTTTTAACTTCGTTCGTAGCATAGATTTGCAAGCATTTGCCTGTGTAGATTCTATAATGAAAATGAAATGAATATGTCTCGGAAGATGCGCAGAATAAATAAAACAATGACCGTTGTGGATCAGGGCCGCGTTCCAAGCCTCAGAGTGTAGTTATCGGTTGCTCTAACTTACTCGAAGGTTTGGAACGACCGGTTGTTTTATAACCTCAAATATCGATTTTTGGCGGGGAACTAGAAAAATATATAGAAGTTTGATGGTGTATGAAAAGCAATAACTACCGTTACCTGCAACATACAAAAGAGTGCCTATAATTCTCTCATCAAGAAATGACAAGGTCAAGTCGAATACTCTTCCGGTTTGGCTGCGTGGCGTTTGTGACGTCACGTCGGCTTAATAGGAAATGAGGCGGAATTGTCACTAGATATATATCATTTTTATAAAGATTTTTTAAGTATTTTATTAAATAATTAATTAAATGTTTTCTTAAAATACTTTTAAAATATTTGTTATTATTAAAAATGGATTTCTGCAAAGTAACGCCTGAATCTATTCATTAAGCATAATTTCGTTTGAACTCGTCATTATCTAGGTTTGTATCGTAACGGAATTTTAATAAGATAATTAACTTGAGAACAATGGGCCTCGAAACATTTTCATATAAAGTTTTCGAGGCTCATAACAAACAACTTAATTATCTTTTTAAAATTTTGACAACATACAAGCCTAGATAATGACGATACCAATCTTTATTATGCTTGAGTCTGGACCTAAAATCTCAAATAAGGGAGTGATCACCCTACGACGTTTGTATAGAGAAGTAACCGGCCAGTTCAACCAAGACATAAAAACGATTGAGGCACAATAACGTTCGCAGAGTAGTATGGAAGATTACATAGCGGGCAAGATTTGTGATGAACTTTGCGGTCCGACTATAGACTATATCAAACAACGAATTTCGTATAGTCCCACCAACTTATCTGTTCAGGCGGCAAAAAAAAGAACTACAACATTCTTTCAAATTGTGACAGTTTATAGTTGATTTCCTCGACCAGTAGCGCCCTCGAAAACTGCACAGTTAAGTTGGTGGTACTATACCGCAAATTAAATTTTCGTTATCTAAAGTGTCGCTCGAACATGAAAAACTAAACTTCGTTTAATTGTAGTACCCTTGTAGGGCCCTTGTTAGCTTAGGATGGTAGTCGTCATAGCAAGGGAGCTGATATTGCGTCCCTCATATAAAAAAAATGTTACCTACTGGTGTGTTCTGGCAGCTGTCCTAAACAGTATAACAGTAATTCAAGGTTAGCCTGAACAACATTTTGACCATATCAGCACTTACCATCAGGTGAGGTATCGTTAAAATCAAATTATAAAATGCCCGACCACAGGCCAGACTGACACAAAGTTATTTAATCAACCTGATTATGTAATTTGAAACTGGAGAAAGTATTATTTATAAACTAAACTACTTAGTTTAAGCATTATCCAGTAGAAGAAGTTCATTTTAAGGGTAAAACCAAACGAGCGTAATATAAGTCGCAGAATTTCGGTAGCATAAATTCTGCTGCATTCGGTTTCATACAAAAAGGCAGTTAGTTCCACACGACGACGCAAAATGAGTTATCCACATGTATGCAACAACAAAAATTACGCGACCGAAAATACGCCACAACTCACAAAATTACGCTCGTTTGGTTTTACCCTTAATTAACCGGTGTTAATGTCCATATTAGTCTAGCATAATACTGTTAGATGGCGTTGTTTGTCAAGCTTCATGTTAGTTCAACAAACCCACACTAGATGACACTGTCACCTCCTTAACACACGCAAACGTTTGTCACCCGAGACTTGTCGCCGTGGCGCGAATGTAATAATTGGCAAGGTTGACACTCTCCTGGAACTAAAATTCGCAGTATGAATATATTATATGTAGTTTATACTGTGTACCATACCTTTGATTCGTAGCGTACACTGTTGTATGTACTATGTAGTATAGTAATACCACCATACTAGGGGAAAATAAAATACTTTAATTATTAATTTTATCTACAGATCGACCGACTGTTTGTATGTCTCCACTCCAGCTTCCTCAATTGAAATCACTTCATTCTGAATATGCCAATATTTAGGGCACATTTACTGCAATTATGAATACCAATTCAATTAATGTCCAATAAACTTCGATGCTACACTTGATTATAAAGTGTGTTAGCTGACGTTATGGTACTCCAGCTGATTCATGCTGTATATACGAAACTGCTGAAGTTATGGCTATATACCATAGGCCAGGGATTTAAAGAATATTTTGTGCCACTGGCGCATAAAAATTAAAGCGTCCTACTTGAAAGCTGTAGTTGTAAAGACCCGAATACAACGTTTTTGATGGAAACCACGTGTCCACAGCTCCTCATCTTTGTATTCTTAATATTTCAACATTTAGAGCATAATTTGTGAATAGGCACTAAGACTTTCAAATCCTATGAAGGTTTTGGGTCTATCAATCTGTCTTGAACCTTATTTCTAGAAATTATATCTAGAAATTATTTCGGATGGAAAAAGATAAGTCAATTCCCGGTGGAAGTTATCTTTTTCCATCCGTAATAATTTCTAGGTTCTACATATTTCCACAACAGTTTGATAGAAATTTATGAAACAGTTTACTTTTTACTTTGAAGTAGGTAAATTAAAACCATTCGTAATAGATTTGTATGAAAGCGAAAATTGATTCCAACAGTTTTGTTTTTGCTTAGCATGCGTCAATGATCTTTTAAATAATACGAATATATAAACATGTTGTAATATAGGAGGTACTTACATGTACCTACCCACCAAACAATACAGCTCGACTACAGGCTACTGAAACAATTATGGATTTAATACATCAACAATAACTTAAAGTTAATTGAAATATGTACCTATAACGTACCCTGATAAACTTTCATCGGATCCCGTTCTAGTAACAGAATAACTCCTCTCGAATATCTCTGAGCACTCATCGTTTAATGATTTTTGCGATTTTATAGACATTTTTGTAAGAGACAACACGAAAAACCTTTTTCCTTGTATGAAAACTCCTTGGTTGCTTGGATACTGCTTTGTCAATGTTTTGACAGCAGCAGAAAACAAAATGCTGAACGGAAAATGTTTTCCCTTGCATTGTTGCTTGCACTGTTTTGTTTTATCAATATTTGGCGGGAATATAAGTTGATTTTAGCGCTACCTAGAGTAAAACGTTTAAACTACTAATAACTCTTCTTCATCGAGGAACATTTTAGTGGAAGTCCACGCTTGAAACAAAATTAATATCACACGTGTTTGGAAATCAAAATATGAATAATATTTTGGATTTTAAAAGGGTTGGAATATTTTGAATCAATACTGTCATCTGCGTATAAAAACATTTATGAAACATAGATTATTTAATACTGCGCCGTCTCGCGTCGAGTAGCATAATCTCGTGGTAAACGGCTACCATCATTTAGGTATGATAAGTTATTTAGATGGTAGTACGAGGCGAAATATGTAAAAGCCACACTAATAAAATTATATTAGTTCTTGTAACTCGTACTGTTATACTCCTTTAAATATTAGGTACCTAATGTAATTTTTCCTTTTCTTATCAGTTAGGGAATACCTACTACAGAGTTTGCTTATGTCTGGAATGAATAGGGGCTAACGAATTTTTTTTTCCTGTTTGGTTAATTAATTTCATCTTTTATTATAAGTAGTGCCAATGGTAGCAATTCTGTTGTACACTCACTAACTATACTAACTAATTAAAAAGTTCTAATTTTAGTTTTAGGATTTCTAAAAGTCATTCTGCTGTTACCTCGAACTAAATTTAATACAGCAAATTATGAATACTAAATATAATACACTTTGCCGCTACTCTACGCTAGATGGCGCACAAGTCAAGCTGTTTTATAAAAAAAATTGTCTGGCCGTACTCCATTTCAGTTATTTTCGATAATATTGATTTCATTTTGCGTCTATGGATCCACATTTAATATGAACCATAGACAAAAAAAGTAATCATAATTATCGAAAATAACGAATTTAGCGTCAAATGGTATACGCCCTATTTACCTATGGAACTTTGTTTATATTCGAAACTATCGAAACCTGTGATAAAGCCCAAAAATAATGATTTTGCCACGGTGCTAGGCAGAGCAGCTTCAACTGGTCGCTTCGCAATCTCGAAAACCTAGGTTCAGTAACAGAATCTAATGGTGATTACATATAAAAAAAATAACAAAGCACATAGCTGTCCGAAGTCTATCTACTTAAAGTGGGTATTTAAACACATCTGCCAACCCTCTGGGTATTACAGGTGTGCAAAGATTTTATTACTCCAAGTTTGCCTACAAGCTTTTTTCATTAGTTATGATTTGAATTACCGAAAATTACAATCCTTCCTTTCCGGAAAACCCACAAGTCTAGCAAACGTATACTACCATGATCCATTGTTTATCCGACTAAGAAAGCCGTGATTATGATAAAATGCGCCAAAATAAATTAATTGGAGAACCTATCAGCATTAGTCAACACCAATTTACATGTTGATTAATTTTAGGTTAAATTATCTATTATTCCACCAAATCTGACTAAATCATGGTACAACAGAATAGCAAATATGCAAATATTACTAAGTTTAGTAACTTTAATAATTTTAGAGTGAATTAACTAAACTATGGCGCCAGCAGAATAAGGAATTCATTTGACATAACTAAGTCTAATTTTACAAAATTTTAGTAAGTTTATTGCCAACAGAATTGCTACCATTCAATGACGATGGTAGCTTTTAGAGAAGTAGGTTTCGAAAAGTACTAGGTATTTACTAACGTATTGCCATAGTACCCATCTAGAGGCAGACTCTCGCGCGAGATTTAGCTAGTAGTACCTACTTTAGTTATTCTGGTGCTATTATTTCCAAGCCTTTGTTTTACGCTATCACTTATTTATATTGTTTTTCCCTATTAGTTAATTATAAGTAACTGATATCGAAAGACGAAGGCTTAGCTATAATAGCACTAAAACAAATTTTTCTCATGATTTTTATCATTGCCAATACGCTAGTTTGACCACAATCTCACCTGACGGTAATTAGTGATGATGTTGTCAAAGATGATAAACAGGCGTAAACCAGCATGAGAACTGACTCTTAAGGACAGCTGCCGGAACACCGTTAGGTGCTTGCGACATGATTATTACCGCTCAACTATCACATATTTACCCAGTACGATTAATTTCCTTATGGTAACGAAAATGAATCGCAATTAGTCGAACTTTCTAACGAAAGCACACCACATCCTATATAGCAAATGATAGACTAGGGATGATGATATTTATCTCCCTCCTGGTGGGTCGGGGGACCCATCACTAATGAAGGGCAAGCATGAAGAATGCCCCCCAGAGAGGGGTGCCAAAGGCAGGAGGCTCCAGGGAGCCTAGCGTCGGGGTGAGGTTGAATGCGCAAGCGACCCCGCTTCACCCCACATAAGACGTAGAAGCCCACCGCTGGGTTTTTAGTGAGAACATCGGGTACTCAGCACGGGGAGTCCCACATAACCACTTGGCTTCCCCCTGGAACTGCGTGGTACGCGTAAGGCGTTATCACAGCGAAAAAAACCAAAAAAAAATGATGATGAAATAACTCTGAATTTTCTCCATCAATGCGACGCACACATAGTTTGTTTGTATGTGTTGGTTCTACGTTATTTGCTTTAGATTATTGCGCAGATATAACGTCAACAGCTAAAATCAGTAAAATCATGTATAATATTATTAAAACTCACACACGTTTCTATTTATTGATTAGACCAGATTATTCACGTGGTTTGTAACACTTACTTCGATGTAAGGATCGAAAATTGTTTCGGCTTCATAAGGAAAGCATCTTCAGGATCTGGAGTGGGGTTCGATCGCTTTCGACCTCCGGGCACGGGCGCTCGGGACGAAAGCGGTGGCTGTTGCGGGGTGCGGGTTAATAGTTGCAATTCATCACAACCCACGAACTGCACTGCGCCCGTCACATTGAGACATAGTTGTTAAGTCTCATTGTCCCTGTAATTTCACCGGCTGCCAAGGCCTACTGCCGTAACACACCGTTCGGTGCTTGGCGACAGACTTTCTAATTGAGGTGGCTAAAAATAAAAATATCTTCTGTGTATATCTGTGATTTGTCTATATATATACCCTCATAATGCTGTTGGGTCTGCCTCGTTTCTGCAGTGAGTCAGAGATGTTTGCTCAGAGTCGGACGGATGGCTTCCACGCTATCCTCAGAAAGAGGACGGCTTCTCTGTCGAGGCGAGTGCGAGACAGTCCCAACAGTTTTCTGCGAACAGTGGCTGAACGCTACAACTCGCCAGTCATGCGGCATTTTGTGTGTGTACTCGTTGATACAAATCGACATGTATACGCATAGGGTTCCGTGCGATGTGATGCATTTTAATTGTGTTATTTATATGTGATACTGCCCTTTAGAAATAAATTCTACACTATACTAACCAATGGATTAATACACTATAGAGAAAAACGACTTAAAGGCTTAAATCAAATTTGACCTTTTACCGTTGAATTGTAAGTACGTAAGATGAATTCAGAACTCTTAAGATGATTTTCACCAATCAATAAAAATGTACCATGTTTTATAATAAACACAACCGTCAAAAACGCCTTCCGTAAAGTATTTTCAGAATAGAACTTGTTATACGATAATAATTGCAGTATTGACCATAAAATATACCTTACTTTTACGGTGTTTTATATACGGTGATTATCACTATAACGTACGACTTAATCAGCCTCATCGAAAAGTCAATATTTAAGAAAGACCACAAAATACACCTTAAATGAAGACGAAAAGAAACATTCGCCTTCACTGACCTCGTGTAACGCCTTCTAGTTGGAAGGCGTTTTTGTACGTATTTACGTTTGGTCTGTTTTTCGCCTTATACCATATAAATTGGCCGTCATTAGGGCGCTTTTGACTTTAGATTTTTCTCAGTGTAATTGTCCGAAATAAAAACATTTTTATTTGATTATGATTAAATTATTTAGATAATAAAAGTTAACCTGTTACCATCACACGCACCCGAATTCGCGGCATTTAGGAATGAAACTCAATTGTTATAAAAAACCGGCCAAATGCGAGTGGGACTCGCGCACGAAGGGTTCCGTAACTAAATATTCTGTAGTAGTTAAAGCGTCTACCTGTCACCGTTATTAGTACCAAGCAAGAAACGGTAAAAAATCAAGTTTGTTGTATGGGAGCCCCCCTTAAATATTTATTTTATTTTTAGTATTTGTTGTCATTGCAGCAATGTATTTCTATTGTCAAAATCATCTGTGAAACTTACAACTGTCTAGCTATCACCGTTCTTGAGAGCCTGGTGACAGACGGACGGACAGCGAAGTCTCAGTAATAGGGTCCCGTTTTTACCCTCTGGGTACGGAACCCTAATAAGAGTCAAATGATTTAACTCAGTGTTTTGAAGTGGGTTAAAAACTAGCTATCAAGTTTCAATAGAGATCTCATGAAACCAAAATATATCTGCCTAAACGTGTATATATTATTAAGATACCGATCCGATATCCTATCACAACGAAAGGTATGATTTTTTTAACATGTTTTTTTAAATATTTTTAGGTTTGCAATAACGCCTGCTATGCAGATTACATTACAAAATCACAAATATACGATAGGAAAAATTTCCTTTAATCCCATGCAAGCACATGACTTAAAATTTTTCCTATCGTATATTTGTGATTTTGTAATGTTAATTTTTAGTTTCTATCTTAAAAAAATAAAATAATAATAATAATTTTTAAATTTTATCTGTTTATTAAAAATGAAATAAATGAGACTTACCAAAATCTTAAAATTAAAGATTGTAATATAAGCCTTTTTTAATAATTTGGTACATAACAACTAACTTAAGTGCTAAAAAGTATGGAAACAGTCCAAACATGTAAGTAACATTCATTTATTTACTTATATTTTTCCGGTATGAAAAATCTTTTTAAAATGTTTTTGACTACTTTAGATTTCTGTTTATTTATTTTTGCTATTATTGTTCTGGATAAGGTATTTAATAGTATAGGAAAAAGCATGTCTGAACCCTTCTCCCATAATTATTATTACATTTAGATATTTTGAACAATGAAATATTAGGCGTGTTTCGTAGATTGCAATTAAATATGTACATTTACAGGCTTAAAATAAACACTATACTACGAACTATAAACAACACTACAGCTACTACGATAAAAGCATTTAGATCCCTATAAGTCATAAGCTTAACATATTATAATTATAACAATGGTTTCGATTCCATAAGAATTAATCTGTGATAGTTCCTAGTCTGTTCAAATTAAAATCCACATTCGTGTAAACTTTAGAATTGTAATTCAAAAAATAGGATTATTCCATTCAATTGTGTATAATTTTACATCAATTTAGAGCACAAAGTCACTGAATGTACTTATAGTTTTTTATGTTTGTTCAGCTACATAAAAAAATGATATTTTAAACCTTATTGTCAAATAACTAAATATACTTTACTGTTTCTGTTACTAATTTGAAAGGGTGCACTACATATGCTCTCCGAATATTAAGCGAATCAATTTGAAAACTCATGAATCTGGTAATGCCCGCCTGGCTAGCTACCACCATCAAGTAGAAAATCTGTCGCCAAACACCAAATGGTGTGTTCCGGCAGCTGTCCTTGAGGGCCAGTAATTCTAGCCTGAACAACATCTTTGACCACATCATCACTTACCATCAGGTGAGATAGTGGTAAAAGGCCACCCTATCAAGCATAAAAGAAGAAACCTAGCTATCACCGTTCTTGAGAGCCTGGTGACAGACGGACGGACAGCGAAGTCTCAGTAATAGGGTCCCGTTTTTACCCTCTGGGTACGGAACTCTAATAAGAGTCAAATGAGTTAACTCAGTGTTTTGAAGTGGGTTAAAAACTAGCTATCAAGTTTCAATAGAGATCTCATGAAACCAAAATATATCTGCCTAAACGTGTATATATTATTAAGATACCGATCCGATATCCTATCACAACGAAAGGTATGATTTTTTTAACATGTTTTTTTAAATATTTTTAGGTTTGCAATAACGCCTGCTATGCAGATTACATTACAAAATCACAAATATACGATAGGAAAAATTTCCTTTAATCCCATGCAAGCACATGACTTAAAATTTTTCCTATCGTATATTTGTGATTTTGTAATGTTAATTTTTAGTTTCTATATTAAAAAAAAAAAATAATAATATTTTTAAAATTTTATCTGTTTATTAAAAATGAAATAAATGAGACTTACCAAAATCTTAAAATTAAAGATTGTAATATAAGCCTTTTTTAATAATTTGGTACATAACAACTAACTTAAGTGCTAAAAAGTATGGAAACAGTCCAAACATGTAAGTAACATTCATTTATTTACTTATATTTTTCCGGTATGAAAAATCTTTTTAAAATGTTTTTGACTACTTTAGATTTCTGTTTATTTATTTTTGCCATTATTGTTCTGGATAAGGTATTTAATAGTATAGGAAAAAGCATGTCTGAACCCTTCTCCCATAATTATTATTACATTTAGATATTTTGAACAATGAAATATTAGGCGTGTTTCGTAGATTGCAATTAAATATGTACATTTACAGGCTTAAAATAAACACTATACTACGAACTATAAACAACACTACAGCTACTACGATAAAAGCATTTAGATCCCTATAAGTCATAAGCTTAACATATTATAATTATAACAATGGTTTCGATTCCATAAGAATTAATCTGTGATAGTTCCTAGTCTGTTCAAATTAAAATCCACATTCGTGTAAACTTTAGAATTGTAATTAAAAAAATAGGATTATTCCATTCAATTGTGTATAATTTTACATCAATTTAGAGCACAAAGTCACTGAATGTACTTATAGTTTTTTATGTTTGTTCAGCTACATAAAAAAATGATATTTTAAACCTTATTGTCAAATAACTAAATATACTTTACTGTTTCTGTTACTTATTTGAAAGGGTGCACTACATATGCTCTCAGAATATTAAGCGAATCAATTTGAAAACTCATGAATCTGGTAATGCCCGCCTGGCTAGCTACCACCATCAAGTAGAAAATCTGTCGCCAAACACCAAACGGTGTGTTCCGGCAGCTGTCCTTGAGAGCCAGTAATTCTAGGTTAGCCTGAACAACATCTTCGACCACATCATCACTTACCATCAGGTGAGATAGTGGTCAAAGGCCAACCTATCAAGCATAAAAGAAGAAACCTTATCAAACCACTATTGGAACTTAAACGGTTTTCACGACAAAATACTCCCTCTGTATTTGTTTTACAGAGTCAGTAGAGCGCTGACCGTCTAACTCTACTAAACGTCAGAAGACTGGATTCCAGTTGCAAAACAAACTAATGACATCTTCACGATTAAAATGTCAATATTAGGTGTTCTTTTTATTTATTTATTTATTTTATTGTGACGGATCAAGCACAAGGCCCACCTGATGTTAAGCGGACTAACCTCTGCCTATAACAGATACATTTCGCCACAAGTCACGAATTGCACTGCGCCCGTCACCTTGAAACATAGTTGTTAAGTCTCATATGCCTGTAATTTCACTGGCTCTCAAGGACTGCTGCCGGAACACACCGTTGGGTGCTTGGCGATTTTCTACGTGAGGGTGGTCGCTAGCCAGGCGGGCATTCGCAAATTGGCCTTCCACCATGCGGTGAAGCTCAAGCTCTGGGCTGGATTCGAACCATGGACCTGCTGCGCGGCAGTCCATAGCCAATGCCACTGAGCCATCACTGCTTCAAAAGATTATTCTCAGTGCACAAGTTTGTTAGAACTAGCATAAGTCAAATCTAAGAGGTTGTTATAATGTTTCCAATAACCCTGTATAATCTAATAAAATATATCTAACTGGATTATATATTGCAGGTTTTCGCCTAAACTCTGATTTAAGCCATTCTTGTCAATGATTTATCATGAAAAAAAAATACAATAGCTAGACAAGTTATCATGAAAATGGAGGAAATAAGAATTATTAACATGACATCAGTATCACTGCAAGGTTTGAAGTACACGTTGCTTTTGATGAAACAATCTTTTATTATATCTGGTGCAATACTCGGGTGATCATGTGGATGATATTCTTGTAAAGAATAATCTTTAATTAACATTGTGGCGACAATTCCGGAAAAAATACGATAGGAAGGATTTTCGTTTCTTTGGTATCTTTTCACATATGTATAAATTGAGACGTTTTCATAAATCTTCTTTTTCATAATCTGCATATATTTCCTGAAAGTAAATAAGTCGTGAAAAGCTTTTCATGATAAAATCTTCTTAGCATTAACACTGGAGGTCTCGAATTTTCATACAAAAAGAGAAAATGTTTCTACCCCCCTAAACAATCACCGATTTTGATGATTTTTGGAAATGTTATAGATGTTATTATTATCCAGGTTTATAGGTTTTGATTTTTATCATTTTAGTAAAGGAATTTGAATTAATAGGTATTTAAATATCGATATTTTCTCAAAACTTGTATCTCTAGCCTGTGAATTATTTATAGGCAAAATAATAATGAATAGATTCAGGCGTTACTTTACGGAAATCCATACTTAATAATAACTACTAATAATAACATTCTAAAATATTTTAAGAAAACATCACATTTTCACTTTAATACAACACTTAAAATATATAAAAGTATATCTAGAGACAATTCCTAATTTGTTATTTTGGTAGGTGCTTGTGCCATGGTATGGGTTTAAGCACTTTAGTCCTAATGGGTACTAGGCGGTTGCAATATTATAAATTCCAATATGCACAAGAGAAAACACTATTTATTTGACAGAAGGATTACACGAAAGTTAAAGATGTATATTGGACGAACACGAGTCAGACAGCACATTCAATACGAGATAAAACAATTAAGAACAGTCAACAAACAATAAATATCGCGTAATACGCGGTGCAGTGAGATTGTATTAAGCTACGAATAAATATTATTATTCGTAGGTATTAAGTGACGCGGGCTTCGCGAGTAATCGCCAGTTCTCGACTGAGGCTTGGTTGAACTCGGCAGCTGATCGCACGCGGCGGCGGAGCGAGCGCATCGGGTGGTGGCAACAACATTCCTTAGATAAGGCCGTGCGCTTTACTCCGATTGCCGCGCGGCGATGCTTGTTTATATTGTTAATATTATTTGTTTAGTGTTATGATTGAATATAAGCGTCGTGTATGTGAATAGTGTATGTAATGTGTTATTTCTATAAGTATATAAATATGATACATGTAATGTTTTGTTTTGTGTAAATAAATATAATAAAATAAACTATATATTAATGATGATAGTAGGGACTCCTACAGTTATTATTAAGCAAAATAATGATAAATAAAGAAAAAGGAAAACCTATAAACATAGTTTATTCTGTCAGTTATTCTGTCATTAATTTATTTCTTGTCCATCCAAAGGTTGTCTGGTAGAAATCGCTACATAGCGATAAGACCGCCCATTGTACTGTCATATAATAAATAGTCTTAATCAGTGTAATTTACTTTTACTTGGTAAACAAATAAAAAAAATTATTGTGTTGTATTGTTGTAAATACTTCTAGGTTAGCCTGAACATCATCTTCGACCACATCATCACTTACCATCAGGTGAGATAGTGGTCAAAGGCTAACCTATCTGGCATAAAAAAAATATATATAAATCTTTGTAAAATACCTACTTTTCATCTGTCCAGTACATTTTCTCACTAACAGTTTTAAATGTATTTTTTGGTTTATATAAATGACACACTAGTCTATCGTAGCTTATAACAAAGCTACGATAGACTAGGTATGTAATTTGAAATACAAAATCTGAATATGAATTCAAAGACCAACAATGAAAACGTCAAAGATAACCAAGATGGAAAATGCGCTAATGTGAATATAGCTTACAGAAGTCTTGACAGTATAACGACATGTTGAGGTTGATGTACAAGATATTTAAATAAAGCATCATAGAAATTTTGAAGCAGTGATGGCTCAGTGACTGCCGCGCAGCAGGTCCATGGTTCGAATCCCGCCACGGGCTTGAGCTTCACCGCATGGTCGAAGGTCATTCGAATGCCCGCCTGGCTAGCAACCACCCTCAAGTAGAAAATCTGTCGTCAAGCACCTAACGGTGTGTTCCGGCAGCAGTCCTTGAGAGCCAGTGAATTTACAGGCACATGACACTCAACAAATACTTCACAATGTGACGGGCGCAGTGCAACGTGACTTGTGATGAAATGCATCTGTTCTAGGCAGAAGTTAGTCCGCTTAACATCAGGTGGGCCTCATGCTTATTCCGTCACAATAACATAAAAAAAACTCTTACCTCTTGTTACCAGCACCTCGTATATCACTAGGACTTATTCGATATGTCTCAAGCATATCGAGCACAGCTATAAGTGGATCTACTTTATATGTACTAACATACTCTTCGTCTGGACGTCTATATGTGTTTAAGTAGCGTGTGTAGTACATCTTTGGTCCCAATGTTATAGAAAATATTGTCCCCATTGTCTGTAATTGAAGATTTTCTATTTATGGTAGTATTATATAACACAGTAACAATTACTAAGGCTGTTTCATCCATTCCTGGATGAAGGAAGATCGTATTGCTCTAAGCTTACATTAGATAATTGTTTGAATTATTTTGATGATGATGGCCGAGCGGTAATAGCTATGGACTGCCCTGCCGCAGGTCCCTGGTTCGAGCCGGAACACACCATTAGGTACTTGGCGACAGATTTTCTGCTTTGGGTGGTCGGTAGCAAGGCGGGCATTCGCAAAATGCCCTTCCACCATGCGGTGAAGCTCAAGCCCGCGGCGGGATTCGAACCAAGGACCTGCTGCAGGGAAGTCCATAGCCAATGCCACTGAGCCATCACTGCTTCAATTAACTTAAGTATAACGATACATTTAGTCAGTCCCGATAAAATAGCCTCATTTACCTCGTTTGATCAAGTCGAAACCTATTTATAGATCCTTTTTTATATTCGACGAAACAACTACGGTGCCCATCGGATTAAGCTGACTAACCTCTGTCTGTAATAGCTGCATTATGTCCCAAGTGACGAATTGCACTCCGCCCATCACCCTGAGACATACAGTTGTTAAGTCTTATGTGCCTGTAATGTTACTGGCTCTCAAGGGCTGCTGCCGATACACACTGTTAGGCGAGCATTCGCAACAACATTCTCTTCCACCAGTGAAACTCAAGGCCGCGGTGGGGATCGAACCTTGGTCCTGCAGCACGGCAGGCCGTAGCTATTACCGCTAGGACATCATTGCTTCAAAATGCTTGATAAGTACTTTATAGTTGAGTATTCGTGGTTTACCTGAGCAGCTTCTTTAGCCACTACCGAAGACCAGCCCCTGACAAGCCACGCTATGTTTCGCTGTCCCAGTCTAGATGTGGATACCTGCGACGCGAATTCTAGAGCCAATGTATCAGGGACGTTTGCTATTACTACTCGTGCTTCAGCCTCAGCGAAACTTTCGAAAATCTGAAAACCACATTATGTTATTTAGTTACTATAAGAAGTGCAAACTTTTAGTCTTGTTGTTATCGAACCCACCGTTTCTGGCTATTCTGACCGGACGCGTTTAAATCTTTCTTCCTGAGACCAAAAACTAAGGTCCGAACCTTGCGCTCCATCGTCAATTTTATGTCTGCTGCTGTAGCTGTTTACTCTATCTTCTTATTCTATTTGGGGGCAATATGTCCTGCACTGACGTCCCGCTTGGGGTGTATTGTGCATTTCCCCCGCCAGCTTGTACCCAAGCCATCCCAACTCCTTGATGTAGCGGAGAAGCACTTTGGGTCGCTGGCATAGCTGCTCCAGTATCATGTGTGATGGTGGTGAGGATGTCGTCGATGAGTATGACTCTTGTAGTCCGGTTGTAAATCGTATTTGTTCGTGGCTTCGCAGTGCCATGCTCGACGGTCTGATATTTTTGCATACAGCCTACTTATGTTTAAACTATTTAATCGTCTATACTATTATTATTATTATTTACATCGTCATCCTCAGCCAGTCTACTGTAGAAATGATTCCCCCTTTGAGTTCAGATTACCGGTTTCATTGTTCGATTTTCCATTGCCATTACGACTTGGATATTCTAAAATCTGGTAAAAGGTTTTTTTTTGTGAATTTTCTTTATTAAAATTTTATTGTGCATAGAAACGCCGTCTCAGTTCTGTCCATGACTGGTTTTAAGATTTATAACTCGTTGAAAAGGACCACAGTTGCAGAATATTCAATGACTTTTGAACAAGCTCAGAATCACAGAGCACAAGATATTATATTTGGAGTATTATATTTTAAGTCGTCTCTTTTATAACACTCATCAGAGTCATCGCTAGCAACATACTAATAAACTCTTTTTAATACAAGGCTCTGCAAGATTTTTATAATGGCTATCCTTGACTCTTATCTCACCTGATGTTATGTAATGATGCAGTCGATGATATTTTTCAGTCTAACCTATATGCCTACCAGGTGGTTGGTATTTTGAGGATTTCTCACAACTATTTATTAATTATCTAAATGTGTCAGGTGTCAAAAGCAATAGAAATATTGGACATACTTACTTCAGAAAAGTCACAATCAGGATCTAAACATGACTTGGACCCTACAATGAAATTTTCTTTCCTCAAAAGTGATGTCAGTGTCTCTTCGAATTCTGAACTGTAGAGTGATTTATCTGATATGATGCCAACTCTGCGCCAATTCTTTTTTATTAAAAAATGCAAGAATGAATGTTCCATAATATCCGTTTGGTTAACAATTGAAAGTCCATTCACGAACACGTCCGCAGTTTCGGGCATAATATACGTATGATCGTAAAATATTGTTGGTGTATACAACTGATCAAACTTAGATAACTTAAATGGTACAGATGTTAAAACAGCCAGCGTCTCTTCAGTTATCGCGTCCTCACATTTCGTCTCTTCAGTTATCGCGTCCTCACGTCCTCCATTCGTAATAAATCTTATTTTGTTGTTATATTCTTGGCGTATTTCTTTTGGTACATAAGTAAATTTATCACAAACAACAATATTCACACATTCATCTGCGTTGTAATAATTTGCTATGTCTTTTAACATAATCTTTGGGTCAGTTCTAATATCAATTCTACTTATAAGTTCGTATAATGGCTTATGTTTTAGAACAGAATTAGACACAATTTTAACGTTGCGTTGTATTTCAACACTTTTTTTACATATCTCCACGTCATTCATTCCAGCCGTGACTTCACTACGACACACGCGTTTTGTAATTTTAGGTCCCATGTCTCCAGCAAATGTATAATTTTGTTTCAGAAATTCATTATAGTTATACTGATAAAAACCTTTGACGTTGAGATGTATTGTAAGACTGAAACAAATATGTAATTAAATTTTAATAATTAAGACAAACAAAATAACAGTGAGTATACATACAGTTTGAAAATGGTCTGCTTAACCCATTGGCATCGGCGATAATTATAACAATAGAATTTCATTCATAAAGTGGCCATAGTGGTCAGTCCGATGCCAACTTATTAATTGAGACTTCTTTCTACAGATTTATCATAATCACACAAATTTGTCATAATATCAGACTCGACCAAGGCGTTTATACTCTTTTTTTATACCTGATAGTTTAGCCGTTGACTACTATCACCTGATGGTAAGTGATGATAGTCGAAGATGTTGTTCAGGCCAACCCGGCAGCTGTCCTTGAGAGACAGCTATTCTACACACCGTAAGGTGGTTGGTGACAGATCTACTCGAGGGTGGTAGCTAGCCAGGCGGGCATTCGCAAAATGCCCTACCCCCATGCTGTAACGACTACCATAATTGTTTTTTGTGATGGTGAAACTGCTTCGCACTTCTCACCCTCCACGGGGGTGGCAGAAGGGGATGTGTGGGACTTAAACCCACTAAAACCCCCCGTGGTTAGTCCTCCGCCGAGGTGTGGCAAGGTGGGGTCGCGTTAGCATTCACCATCTCACGTCCGGACCCAACCGGGCCTTTGCCCTGTGGTGGGGCAAATCTTGTTCACCAAAGACGTCCCCCAAACGTGTGGAGCCGTGCAAGCTGGAGGAGAATCCTCCGACTCTCTAACAACTTGACTTGTCACTAGATATATTTCTTATATATTTTAAGTGTTTAATTAAGATATTAATTTAATGTTCTTCTAATTTTTTTTGTTACATTTAGATTATTATTTTTAGATATGGATTTCCTTAAAGTAACGCCTGAATCTATTCATTATTCTTAGATCCTTAAAGTAACAATTATAATAATGTTGTCTTAGGTTTACGCGATTATTACACATAGTAAACAACTTTAATTGGTTTAAATCGCGTATATTTATCATTATTTTTGTCCCGAGCGACGGCGACGTTTCAAACACTTTGCAGGGATCGTGGTAACGCTTCAAAGCGAACACTGCAAAGTGTTTGAAACGTCGGGACAAAAATAATGATACATATACGCGATTTAAACCGTTTAAAGTTGTTTAATTACTGTAACAATTATAATTTCAGAAACATTACCTCTCCGTGTCATTATAATCATTGAAGATGGTCTTCATTAAGTTGTTGGGGAGATAGACTCTGTCAAGAACATATTCGTTTCTGTTGTAGTATTTCTCGTAATTGTTTAATGCGTACAATAAACCATTAAATAAATTGTTTCTTGGGTAATCATCGTCTATGTTTCGAACATCTCCTAGAAGAACAATACGTGTTGTCATCCCTGAAATAAAAATATTTCGTAAAACTTGCTTAAATGATTAATTCTGCATCATTTTCGGTTTGAAAATCAAGACAAGTTTCAGTCCATAATAGTCCTTTGAGCACCATCTCACCTGATGGTACCTGATAATGAGGTCGAAGATGTTGTTCAGGCTAACCTAGAATTACTGGCTCGGCAGCTGCGGGAATACACTATTAAGAGCTAACGACAGACTTCCTCCTTGAACGTATAGTTAGCCTTGCATTCTGAAAATGCCTTACCACCATGCTGTAAGGACTGCTGTTTTTCTAGCAACTAGCATTTCCCTTGATGTTTTTTTTTGTTGTTGTTATTGTAACGGAACAAGCTCGAGGCCCAGCGGACTAACCTCTGCCTATAACAGATGCATTTTGTCACAAGTCACGAATTGCACTGCGCCCGTCACCTTGAGACATAGTTATTAAGTCTCATGTGCCTGTAATTTTTACTAGCTCTCAAAGACTGCCGGAACACACCGTTAGGTGCTTGGCGATAGATTTTCTAGTTGAGGGTGGTCACTAGCCAGGCGGGCATTCGCAAAATGTCCTTCCACCATGGTGAGGCTCAAGCCCGCGGCGGGATTCGAACCGTGGACCTGCTGCGTGGCAGTCCATAGCCAATGCCACTAAGACATCACTGTTTCTTTTCTTTGCTTTGTGTTGAGGGGAAAATGTTGAAGCACTCGGCAGCAAAATTATTTTGCGTTTCGTACTTTTGAATCCTTTGGTACCCTCAGTATTCTATATTTTGAAACACTCGCTTTGCTCTTAATGATATCCTAGAATTATTTTTTCAAGTATAAATAAAAATACGTGAGTTACAATACAATACAATAGTTTATTTTTTTGTTTTCGAAGCGCTCGTATCGAAGTTTACTTAGCTGTTCTCAACCGATCAGCAAAGTTAAGCAACGTCGCCCGCTGTCATGAGTTGGATGGGTGACCGCTAGTGACATTACTACTGAGCGTTTCCGTGCTTCGGAAGGCACGTTAAGCCGTTGGTCCCGGTTGTTGTCTTATAATGGCAGTCGTTATATCATGGTGATAGGGCATTTTGCGAATGCCCGCCTGGCTAGCTACCACCCTCAAGTAGAAAATTCTGTCGCCAAGCATCTAATGGTGTGTTCCCGCAGCTGTCCTTGAGAGCCAGTACTTCTAGGTTAGTCTGAACAACATCTTCGACCACATCATCACTTACCATTAGGTGAGATAGTGGTCAAAGGCTAACCTATCTGCATAAAAATAAAAAGAAATTACACCACAAATGTTACAAAACACATATAGAGAATTCCTAAAGCTAACAATGGGCGGACTTATCGCTTAAAGCGATCTCTTCCAGTCAACCTTAGAATGGAAAATATAGATGTGGGGAATAAAAACAGATAGGTGGTGTAAAATGGTCACGTATACTACTAGGCAATCAGAAATCGATTGGGAGTAGTAAGTATAAAGGAATATATTGACCAGGATAACTCACATCTGTTCCTGTCATATTTCGCAAAACAGTTCCTCGTATCACTGATGTCGTATACACAGTAACATAGTTTAAAAGTACACAACAATAAACACAAAATAAATAGTTTTCCCATTTTTTTAAACTGACACACGTTGCCTATTCACAGGAGTTACATGTACGAACACAAAATATCAACACAAGCGTTTTAAATTTATTTTTAAACAGGTTAAAATACTATTTTCCTTATGTGACTTTTATCAGTATGTTACATTCTAAGTGGCGATATGCTATTAATAACAAAACACTACAAACTTTATTTAGAAGCAGTCATGGCTCAGTGGCATTGGCTATGGACTGCCGCGCAGCAGGTCCATGGTTCGAATCCCGCCGCGGGCTTGAGCTTCACCGCATTGTGGAAGGGCATTTTGCGAATGGCCTTCCTAGCGACCACCCTCAAGTAGAAAATCTGTCGCCAAGCACCTAACGGTGTGTTCCGACAGCAGTCCTTGAGAGCCAGTGAAATTACAGGCACATGAGACTTAAGAACTATGTCTCAGGGTGACGGGCGCAGTGCAATTCGTGACTTGTGACGAAATGCATCTGTTATAGGCAGAGTCCACTTTACATCAGGAGGCCTCGAGCTTAATCCGTCACAATAACATTAAAAAAAAATATTACTGCAGCTACTACAACGTAAGCATATAGACAACCTAAAACCAATCCTAGCCACTGCACTGCACTTTAGGCACCTTTAGGTACGTCAGCGTATCCGTCCAGACGGGATTATTGTACTGTGCGTGTCGCGTCAGAAGAGATCAGAGCTATGTGTGACTATGCGATAGAAAGAGAGACCGCTTGTAGGTGAATATAAATATTAGGTACTACGTGCCTTGCGAGCTGAAGTGCACTTTATTGCTTCGTATTTAGAGTCGCTTATTTATTGGAATGGCTTTGCTTGAAGCGCTCGTAGCGAAGTTTACTTAGCTGTTATTAACCGATCAGCAAAGTTAAGCAACGTCGCCCGCGGTCATGAGTTGGATGGGTGACCGCTAGTGACATTACTACTGAGCGCTTCCGTGCTTCGGAGGGCACGTTAAGCCGTCGGTCCCGGTTGTTGTCTGAGGATGGCAGTCGTTATAGCATGGTGGTAGGACATTTTGTGAATTGCCCGCCTGGTTAGCTACCACCCTCAAGTAGAAAATCTATCGCTAAGCACCTAACGGTGTGTTCCGGCAGCTGTCCTTGAAAGCCAGTTTATAAGTTAGCTTCTCAACAACATCTTCGACCACATCATCACTTACCATCAGGTGAGATAGAGGTCAAAGGATAACCTATCAGGAAAAAAAAAGATTCAGAGGCAGTTTAAAATGCTCCAGCCCACTACTCGTTTTGTCACAGATTACATAATAGGTTGTGTGCCAATGTTGCCAGCGTGCCAAGCATGGTGGCAGCACAGCCCTGCTGAATTGCAATGTTCGGTCATAATGTACGTACAATGCTCCGACTATAGTTTCAACCACATCCGGTGGTCTTTTTCAAGGAGAGCTCGGGACGCCCGCGTTGACGTCTCGCTGAGCACTGAAAAAGACCACCGGATGTGGTTGAAACTATAGTCGGAGCAATCTGACTTATTTACGTGAGTTATCCCGTATTATTTACTAAAATGAGTGTAAACCATGTTAGTTTTTATAACAAAAAGTACGTACAATACATCAACAACCAGTAGGTAGGTACCTGTATGTATTTTATTGAAACCAGAGTTGTTTCGTACTGTGCGGGCTCACAGGAGCTTCCTTCCGCGGACGCTCAGATTGTGGAACAAGCTCCCCGCCGTGGTTTTCCCGATGGAGTACAGCATGGGGTTCTTCAAAAAGGGCGTGAAGAGATTTCTTCAGGGTCGGCAACGCGCGAGTGATACCCCTGGTGTTGCAAGTGTCTAATAGGCTAAGGTAACTGCTTACCATCAGGCGGGCCGTATGCTTGTTTGCCACTTTTGTGGTATAAAAAAAATGGATAGCAGTGAAGTGATAGTGTAAGATAGCACTTCTAACAATGATTGTGTATTTGTACTTATATAACTTTTTCAATTCGACTGAAAAAGTAAGTATTTCTTGGTATCTGAAAAATGGTTAAATAATAACAGGTGTTTACTACCAACGAGATCATTCTCAAGGATTGCATCAGGCAGGCTGCCGAGAAGTTGGTACTAGCGCTTCAAAGGAGTTTCAATAGTACCGTTACTGGTACTGGTGATATGTAACTATAGATTATAGATTATTAAATATATGAGAAAGAGTCTTTCTACTATGTAATTATGGAAGCAATGGTAGGAGCGGTAATATGTAGCTATTAAGTGCGGTGCCGCATGTCCCTGGTTCGATCCCCACCACCCGCGCTGGCTTAAGAAAGCTTCGAATCTCAAATTTCGATACATTATGACAATAAATTAAAAAAAATTACAAAAAAAAACCGATTGGAACACAAAATATTCTAAATAATGCACTAAAAAGTAACTAAACCAAACCATCGATGTATTGTTTTTTTTTTTCATCTAACATTTACAAGTAAAAATGATAACATCATGTAGTCGAAAACAATTAGCAATATTAGGGATAACTCAAATACTACTCGACAGATCTCATTCAAATTTAACATGACAAGAATCATCTTTCGAATATAAAAAAAATCATCAAAATCAGTAGGTACAGTCCCACCAACTTATCTGTTCAGGCGGCAAAAAAAAGAACTACAACATTCCTTCAAATTGTGACAGTTTGTAGTTGATTTCCTTGACCAGTAGCGCCCTCGAAAACTGCACAGTTAAGTTGGTGGTACTATACATCCTGTAAAAACTAAAGTCAAAATGTAACATTCACAAAAAAAAACAGTTGAATTCGCCGCCGTGGCACCTCACCGTCAGCTGGTGTCGCCCATACATCGCCACAGCCCGCATCAGATACGGTGCTGCCCATACAGCACCGCAGCCTACCCGTTGCCGCTCCATTCTGGACTTAGAGGCAAAGCCCAGTAGAGCGGCCCGGCCGATTGCCCAAGCCAGCACGGCAACTGGTTCCTCTTCGCTTCACCCTGGGTGACGAAGCCACGGCTACTAAGGCCCACCGCCACGACAAGGTGGGAACCCTCGGGGGGGGGGTGCTAAGTCTGCCTAACCTAACCCTTCAGCAAAAATAAGTAGATTTTAGCGTTACCTAGCGGACTACATTTGAACTACGTTAAAATTATTTTTGAATAATTATCTTTTTAAATAACTTTATTATATTCTATTCCATTCCTTAAACGTTGTTAATTCAAAATAGAATGTGAGTAGGTGTTTGACTCATGTTCTGAAATTTGAAAAACATTTTCGTCCAAAAAGCGACATCTAGTGTTGAGTAGCATAACCTCGCTGTAAATCAGAACGTTATTAATTTATCAAAACATTACAGATGGCAGTACATCAATCAAAATTAATAATTTGGTTTTCCGTTGTTTGGTATGGACAAATAATAAATTGAACATGTGTAATTAATTTATGCAGGCGTTACTTTGTGGAAATCCATATATAATTATAACAATTAGGTTTATAAAAAAAAATGTATCATTGATAAAAACACTTACAAAATGTAAACATTTATAGCTACCATAGATTAGTTCTTTCTCTATGTATCTATAGTACCACCAACTTAACTGTGCAGTTTTCGAGGGCGCTACTGGTCAAGGAAATCAACTGTCACAATTTGCGGGAATGTTTTAGTTCATTTTTCTGCCACCTGAACAGATAAGTTGGTGGGACTGTACTGACTATTCCGCCTAATTTTCCTGCCAAGCCGACTTAGCTACGTCTTTCCAGTTATTTTATACGGCAAAACTAGCCGGTCTCGCATACTTCTGTACTCTTTACTGACACACCATAAATTAGGTATTATATTTTAAGAAAAGACGTATTGTTTTTAAATATTGCACCACTTATATAATTTTAAAATCTTTTGTCGAAAATTATTTAACATGCACAACATATCACTTGACATAATCATTACGTATTACAGGAACTACTCCTTATTATGTGCTGTAATATAGTGCTCTAGATTAGACATTGGCAGTTAGGTCAGCAAAGTAACAGTAAAAGAAGCAGTGATGGCTCAGTGGCATAGGCTATGGACTGCCGCGCAGCAGGTCCATGGTTCGAATCCCACCCAGAGCTTGAGCTTCACAGCATGGTGGAAGGGCATTTTGCGAATGCCCGCTTGGCTAGCGACCACCCTCAAGTAGAAAAACTGTCGCCAAGCACCTAACGGTGTGTTCCGGCAGCAGTCCTTGAGAGCCAGAAAAATTACAGGCTAATGAGACCTAACAACTGGACGTCTCAGTGTGACGGGCACAGTGTAATTCGTCCTTGATGAAATGCGTCTGTTATAGGCAGAGGTTAGTCCACTTAACATCAGGTGGGCCTCGGGCTTGTTCCGTCACAATAACATAAAAAAAAAAAGTTTTGACAATGTTGACAAACATATTTTTAGGACTGACCCTTGACAAACATCTAAACTGGAAAACACATAATATCATAGATACATTGTGCAAGAAAGTAGAACGTTTGGTTTTTGCCCTAAAAATATTAGGAATACTGTGCCTATGGAGGCGGCGTTGATGGCATATCATGGTTATGTATCATCTCTTCACAGCTATGGCCTGATAATTTGGGGTAATTAGGTTGAGATAGACAGAGTATTAATGTTACAGAAATGATGTGTGAGAATAATTTAATTACCATGTTTGTATATTTTGAAGCAGTGATGGCTCAGTGGCATTGGCTATGGACTGCCGCGCAGCAGGTCCATGGTTCGAATCCCGCCCAGAGCTTGAACTTCACCGCATTGTGGAAGGGCATTTTGCGAATGCCCGCCTGGCTAGCGACCACCCTCAAGTAGAAATAATCTCTCGCCAAGCACCTAACGGTGTGTTCCGGCAGCAGTCCTTGCGAGCCAGTGAAATAACAGGCAAAAAGAGACTTAACAGGTATGTCTCAAGGTGATGGGCGCAGTGCAGTTCGTCACTTGTGATGAAATGCACCTGTTATAGGCAGGGGATACCGCTTAATATCAGGATGGCCTATATCATAAAAAAAAATGCGTATTTGCCAAACAAAACCCTATTTTCTGAAACGCAGTATATACCCGTCAAAAAAGATTTAAGTGTGTAAATCTTTTATTGGAACCTCCTGCCCGAAAGGATTTATACAAGCGAAACGCTTATTAATTATTATATGTCGCTATCAATTTATAACTGCTTACCCAATAGCATAAAAATATCTGGCAATAAATATAAAAAAGAATTTATTGCATGGCTGATAAATAATTGTTTTTATTGTGTTAAGGAATTTAATGAATATAAATGTATAAACAAAATTATGTAACATATAAGACTAATTTAAATTGCATGAAATATTTGCACCTCTGATTGCAGACAGAGCACAAACTGTGTGTAACAATATTTTTAGGATCTTCTTTACTTGTATTCTTGCAAATAAACTTTTTTTTTCTGATAGTTTAGCCTTTGACCACTATCTCACCTGATGGTAAGTGATGATGTAGTCGAAGATGTTATTCAGACTAACCTAGAAGTACAGGCTCTCAAAGACAGCTGCCGGAGCACACCGTTGGGTGCTTGGCGACAGATTTTCTACTTGAGGGTGGTAGCTAGCCAGGCGGGCATTCGCAAAATGCCCTACCACCATGCTATAACGACTGCAATCCTTAGACAACAACCGGGACCGACGGCTTAAAGTGCCCTCCAAAACACTGAAGCGCTCAGTAGTAATGCCACTAGCGGTCACCCATCCAACTCATGACCGCGGCGGACGTTGCTTAACTTTGCTGATCGGTTGAGAACAGCTAAGTAAACTTCGCTACGAGCGCTTTACTTGATTTGATTTGATAACTGCTCTTTTTTTACCTGTGGTGTTGCCATTGTTAACAAAACACTACATACTTTATTCCTACAACACTACAGTGAACATAAAAAAAGTATTCAGGCAACCTAAAGCATGCCCACAGGGAGCCCAAATGCTTCAAGACCAGAAGTTCCAGTTGGCAGAGTGCCCAACACGCTGGCAGCATTGCCCCAATGGTTTGCATTGCAAGAAACTTGGTAATGAATCTTTTGAAGCAATGATAGACGAGCGGTAATAGCTATGGACTGCCATGCCGCAGGTCCCTGGTTCGATCCCCACCGCCGCCTTGAGCTTTACCACATGGTGAAAGAGCATTTTGCGATTGCCCGCCTGGCTAGCCACCCCCCTCAAGTAGAAAATCTGTCGCCAAGCACCTAACGGCGTGTTACGGCAGCTGTCCTTGAGAGCCTGTAATTTTAGGCTAGGATTATCTCATACCATCAAGCGACATAATGGCCAAAGGCTACCCTATCAGCTAAAAAATAGACCCAAATAGATAATAAATAGATTCAGCCGTTACTTTGCGGAAATCCATATTCAATAATAACAAATATTTTTAAAATATTTAATGAAAACATCAAATTAATATTTTAATAAAACACTTAAAAAATACAAAAATATATCTATTGACAATTCCGCCTAATTTTCCTGTTAAGCCGACGTGACGTTACAAACGCCACGCAGCCAAACCGGAACAATTTACGACGCGTTTCGATTCTACTCGAAGCATCCTCAGGAGGTCTTGACTCTACGAGCGCACGATCGAGAAATGAAAAGGAATGAGTGAATTTCTTTGTTAGTTTTGCTTACATCCCATTCCACGGATAGTTAAAACTCATCAGACATTCTGTAATTAGCCATTCGATGAAATTCCGTGTGTCTACGGAAATATTAGCGCATCTCATTGAGCCCATAATGACTGTGAACTTGATGAATTGGAGAGGATTGGCCTTGTTAAAACAGCGATTTATAGTATCACCAACTTAACTGTTCAGTTGATAAGGGCGCTGCTAGTTTAGGAAAAAACAGCCAGCAACTGTCTCAATGTGAGGGGATTCATTAGTTCTTTTTTCTACCACCTGAACTGATATGTTGGTGGATATACAGCAATATGAATAAACTAACCTAGTGAATTCGGAGTCAATGAAATACATAAATCAAAACTGAATTATTAAGTTGACTGTGAATATAGAACTACATGGAATTTGAGTCTAAACTCATATTTTGACAAAATGGAGTTTGAGTACTCGAAATCGTCTCTGAATTTCTGACATACTGTACTTTTTGTTCAGCAGTGGACAATCAGGCTGATACACAGCCTGATTGTCCACTGCTGAACACAGCCTCTCCCATACAGAGGAGTTAGCCATAATACGCACGCTTGGCAGTTGCCTTGGGGATCGCAGCTTAAGATATCAGTTCCTCAGAAGGCGCTGCTGCCAACCTTCCGGTATTTAACTTTAAGTCGCTTCTTACGACACCCAAGGTACCAATGGGGGGTGACATTCTAGCCCGGCACACCACGGGACGCTTCTCACGCTCTAACACGAATAATTTTATCGCACCCTCCCAATTTAGGTTTAGGTTTAAATATACTTATTTCCAATAAGACAATAGTCTCTTAATTGAGAACAGTCCTTAAACATAAATAAAACTATTCATTCGTCATGCCGTGTATAACAATTAATACTATAGTAGCCGACCATCCAAAAAAATTAAAATTTATTTTAAATTTTTGTTTTATCTATGCTACCTTTGATTCATTACTTTATGTGTTTTTACTTAACTTTTTATTTAAATTAAATTGTATATTTTTTAACCTATTTTAAACTTCACCTTCATTAATATTCTAGTTTTTTGCATATTTATGACATTTATAATTTCTATGGGAGAAACCTTTGGGTCTGAAACACAGTTAACACTACTTTGGAGCCAATGGATTCACAATTTACCTGTATCACTACTACATATGTCAAATAAAGATCAAATATCTTTATTATTCACATAAAAGAGAATTATTAGTGATGACATGTTGGGATAGTTGGGTCTTTAATGCAGTAAATGATATAACACATACTTTTTGAGGGTATCTTGTTGTAGACCTGTACTCCCTAAAATGTGAGCCCCGTGGGGTGCCGGGCTAGAACCCCCCAATGGCTACCTGTGGGTGAAATAAGAGGCGACTAAAGATAAAATACTGAAAGTAAGGCAGCAGTGCCTTCTAAGGAACTGCTATCTTAAATTGCAGTCCCAAAGACGCACGTCAAGCGTTGGAATTATGGCAAACCCACCCATAATGCCATAATTAGTTCGATACCTTGGTAGGAGTAAGTAAATAGCACGTTGGTTACTACGCTTGCTTACATGTTAAATTAAAGTGAATTTTGAATTTGAGTGAAATAAAGAAAGAAAATACATATTTTTTTAGACGTTTTGTTCACATGTTTCCGGTACAAACATAAAACAATGTCCACAACAAATAACGCTTAATTTGATAGTGACCAATTCACGTCATCGCTGCTTCCGTGCCGTTTCTCAATAGTGTTACAGCGCTTTTATCGCTTGATTCCTTCCGAGTTGCTGGTATAGAGTAGTGTAACTACAGATACTTTTCTATTTAATCGGTTTTCTCAAACAGACATACCTAACTATACTAACAAACATACCTAGCTTTCATATCGCATTAGTTCACACTTCAGATAGGGGGTTATAATGTTAACGTGATTTATTTTTAAATATATGTAAACTCTGAATGCTTCACGTAAGTTGTTCATTCGATTACCTACTTGTTAAGTCATATTTAAATCTCATAATGCACATGAAAATTTAACTTTATGTTGCTTCGTATGTAAACAAGTGCTACGCTCAACTATCATATTTATTACACATATTTTTTATATATTTTTTTTTTCAAATTTTGTTTAATCGCAACTTAGAGCCCAAGATTCAGGCTTACGCTTAGTTTAGGGCTCTTGTACAGTCTTTTGTTTCTCTATGTAGGAGTATCTTAAAATCAAAGAATAATTTGATTTCTTTACTCATGTTTATGTTAACTTCGATACTTAAGAATTTAGTGACATCACATTGTTTTCCAAATAACAAAGTGTATACTTGTTATTGCAGGCGACTGAACATACAATATGTAAAAATGTTGTAAACTATGGTAAACATGTTGAAATGTGGTAATAACAACTGTTATATAATATAGTAAGAATTCCTTTTTGATAATAATTTATTTTTATTATATTTATAATGTAAGCAGGTAAATATTTGAAGATAAGAAATGAGAAGTGGCCAAGTGTAAACCTGGCATAGCTCTGTGAAGATTTCGAAAAGAAATAGCTCGTAAAAAAATGTTGCATTAAACAATGATATCCCACATTCTAGTAACTATTAATGTAACGTAAGTATCAGCAGGGTTCGGGAATTTACGTGATATATTCTCGTTCGAAGATCCTGCAGAGCCTGAAGACTAAAGTCTTCCACCAGTGTGTGTTGCCTCTGATGACTTACGGCACTGAGACGTAGTCTTTAACTGTGAACGTTATGGGTAAGCTCAGAGTCGCCCAAGCTTTCAGAATTTGCAAGTTGAAGTTGGTGGGCCACATCACTCGAAGAACTGATTACCGATGGGGGAGAAAGGTTCTCAAGTGGTTGTCACATTACACCGGAAGACGTAGAGTTGGAAGGCCCCCCACTAGGTGGACTGACGATATCGTGAAAGTCGTGGATAGGCAATATTTACAAGCGGCTGAAAGCCGTTCTTTTGCGACTTAACAAATTAATTAACCAAAAACGGTTATGTAGTTAATTTTTATGCCATAGATAAACTCTTTATCGAAACACCATAATTAAGACAACTGTAACAAAAAAATAATAAGAACAAGTGTTACAATGGGCGGTCTTATCGCTCAAAGCGATCTCTTCCAGAAGACCCATATGGAAGTTAGATTAAATAAAATAAGGTGACTTATTGGTTCACTATATTAAACGTCTAATAAACTTTAATTAACTTTCTAAACTCAAACTTAACTTAAACTAATAATATAGAAGTCGGAGTTTGGGGTATACACGTGAAACTCTTGTAATTATCACCTAATAAAATACCAACCGTAACTTCCATTCTAGTATGTGTATCCAAAGCGGCATTAGTAGGATCTTACCTTAAATTTGGTTAAGCAGGGGAAGAGGCTCAAGCTATGGAGGGGAGCATTGAAGACATCGTAAAGAGGCTTCACCCTACTCCCTATGGGTTGCAAGTCCTGCAAGACTGGTTGTAATAAAGTAATTCCAGCGAAGCTCTGGCCATAGCTTTGCTAATTGCTTTATTGGCATTTACAGGCACATTAGCTTTTACATAATGTAATAAATAAACATTTTTACAAAAGTTTTTCCTTTGTTGACTGTTTTATGACTTCAAACAGAATATATTCTAAAACAAAAATTAATTAAAAAGTAAATAAACTGAACCATCGTATATAGTTTTTCTTTTTACATCGACAATTGAAAATGTATCATCAATGTAGTCGTAGCTAATTAAATACGCATTATTCGATATAACTCAAATACGACTCGTCAGGTCTTATTCAAATTTAAATGGGACCACATTACGACAAGCACCAGGTTTCTAAAATAAAAATAAAGAACATCATTACACATTGTAAAGTTACACAAAAATACAGGTGAATTGAGAACCTCCTCTTAGTTGTAGATCCTTTTGCTAATGCCTGCTTAGCTATAACCATTAAGTAGAATATCTAACGCCAAGCACATAACCAAGAATTCGGACTCCTATCCTAAGTAAGTAAGACTATGCCTGCTTATCACCATCGACCATATCACCTCCAAGATAACCAAGATTATAGGTATACATTTTGTGATTGTGGCCAAAAAAAGCAACAAATAAATATGTACCCATTTGTCTCTGTTTCTCTCTACTCTGCACATTCTTTCTCATTATTAGCGCAAAGAGTTGTTTTATTCCAGCGACGTCGCGTTTGCTCACAATTTCCCAGTTATCTCATCTCATCATCAATATCCCAACCAAAATTACACCTTAACTCGTGCTACTAAGCATCATTTCACCTTGAAAATCAAACATTTTCCAACTACCCTACTTTGCTACGCTAAAATATTTTGTATACGCTACACAGTAGAGTTGATTTTGGGAAATCACTACTGATGTCCAAAAGATCTTTAGGCAACAAATGAACCTGAATTAAGGAAATAAGCAGTTTTAATTGGTAGATGATTATTCGAGAACGATTTTCGCTTTCGTGCCGTTTTCGTTCCGTGGGATAATTACCTGCCCATCTGCCCGCTTTTCTAATCTTTTGCTTCATTTAGGGTTGATTGGTAATCTTGTGATGAACAGCTGATGTTATAGTGTCTTTAGTGAAATAATAATTCATTTAGTAGCAGTAAAATTCCTTGTTAAGGGTGAACTGGCCGGCCCTTTTTCCATACAAATGTCGTAGGGTGATTACTCCCTTATTTGAGTATTTAGGTCTAAAATAAAGCATAATACCGGTTGATTTCGTCATTATCTAGGCTTGTATAATGCCGAAATTTTAATAAAATATATATCTTGAGAGTTTCATTTTCATATAAAGTTTTCGAGGCTCATAACTTACAACTAAATTATCTTTTTAAAATGTCGGCATCATACAAGCCTAGATAATGACGATATCAATTGGTATTATGCTTAATTTACTTCAAACCTCAAACAAGGGAGTTATCACCCTACGACGTTTGTATGGAGAAGTGACCAGCCTCAGTTCAACCTTTAGGGGTTCATCCGGGGAATTACTTTCCGGAAGCTGTTTTGAAGCGTAGTTTAGCTTACATAGTCGCCTTTAGTCGATCAACTAAGTAAAGCAACGTCCGCTGCGGTCGTCACTTGGATGTTTTTTTTATGGTAATGTGACGGGACAAGCCCGAGGCCCGCCTGATGTTAAGTGGCTTGCACTGTGCCCGTCACACTGAGGAACACACCGTTAGGTGCTTGGTGACAGATTTTCTACTTGAGGGTGGTAGCTAGCCAGGCGGGCATTCGTAAAATGCCCTCTGATTTTGTATTTTTTGTGTAATATTGTAAAATTTCTTCTATGAATCTTGCTTTTTACTTGATTAAGTATTATTAGATCGACAATATAGCAACGAACAAAAAAATACCCTTCGAAGTCGTCAGTGCTTGCCTAGAGGTTTTTTTACCATGCTTTGTAGAAAACTACCACCCTCAAGTAGAAAAATCTGTCGCCAAGCACTTTACGGTGTGTTCCGGCAGCAGTCCCTGAGAGCCAGTAAAATTACAGGCACACGAGACTTAACAACTATGTCTCATGGTGACGGGCGCAGTGCAATTCGTGACTTGTGACGAAATGCATCTGTTATAGGCAGAGGTTAGTCCGTATAACATCAGGTGGCCAAAAAAACCTCACACTCGGCAGATGTCTTGTGAATCGCAGTGTAAGATGACACTTCTTCAGAGAGAGCTCCTGCCAACCTTCTGCTGTTTTTGGTATTTTCCACTCGTCGCTTCTTACAAATTCCACATGAAGATGTGAGGAGTTCATCTAGAGATGCCCAGCACCTCACAGGATTTTCCATTATTAGAAGGAGACGAGTAGGAGCAAAGTAATGTAAAACAAAAATGTCCGGGAGGTTTTGGTGAGTATGAGAATAATCGAAAATCATTAAAATGACGCCTGCCAAGTAAAGATGGTTGACGTATCTCAAAAACGGTACAAGACAGGTAGGGGGTGTTTGACCAAATGTCATAGGGAATTGGGAGAGCAGCCGAATGACACCTGTCAAAAATCCAAAATGGCGGATTTCAAGACGACCACCATAAAAAGTGCTCCAACTGAAGCTCGGCCTTTGTAGTTGATGTTTTTATTATACTTCAAGCTAATTAAATACTTTGTACAATTCTAGCTAGGGTTATAAATAAATTTAAAACAAGCATATATTAATAAATAAAAAAAATCGACTGCTAATGTTTATTTTAATTAATTTTTATCGCTCCATTGAAATTAAAACTACTAATTATATATGCTTTTTTTGCCATACCCAACTTTTACTACTATAAATTAGTGTCGGAACCAATACTCCTAATATGTATATATAATTCAGAATAATTTTTGGACTAGTCATTATATTTACGAGCTATTTTTACAACGGGATTGAAGTAATTTATAAAGAAAAATATACATAATTGCTAAAAATGTGGTCACAAAACAAATTATCATTATAAAAATTACATCTTTGTCGCTGCAAGGCTTGAAGTAGACATTGCTTTTGATGAAACAATTTTTTATTCTTTCTGGTTCAATTCCCGGTTTACCATATGCGTTATATTCTTTTAAAGTATAGTCGTCGAATGTCATTGAAGCAAAAACTCCAGGAAATTTAAAATATATCGTATCATCGTTTTTTTTATATCTTTTGACATAAGCATATATTGGGATTGTTTCAAATAATTTGTTCTTCATCATTTGCGCGTACTTTCTGAAAGTAAAATAGTTAGTAAAAGTTTTGTTACTGCAAACATTTATTCATTTTAAACATCAGAGAAAATGCTAGCAAAAAAAACTTTACATGCCACTTGGATGGGTGACCGCTATTGGCATATATCAGTTATTTATTGGTAAATCATTTACTCATTTATGGCTACATAATTACATCATCATCACCAGCCGGAAGACGTCCACTGCTGAACAAATGCCTCCCCCATAGAGCGCCACAAAGAACGGCTATTAGTCGCTTGTAACCATTGGCTACCCGCAACTTTCACAATGTCGTCAGCCCACCTAGTGGTATACATAATCAAGAAAAAGGGACGGGTATACAATAGCAGTATAACGTCCAATCTCATACATATTTTTATTTATACTATGTATTGTCAATCCCTCATAAAGTTATTATCAAATTCTAATACAATGTATAGGATATGAAAAAAATATTATAAGTGTATGGGTATTAAAATTAATTCATTGAAAATCATTAGAAATAAAATAAAAAAATACATTACATTAAATTATATTAAAATGTCAGGTCACATGCACTAGCGTCATAATATTACTACCTACTGAGCGCTTACGTGCTTCGGAGAGCACGTTAAGCCGTCGGTCCAGGCTATTATATTAGAATGGCAGTAGTTATAGCACGGTTGGAAGTTGGAGCACATAGAAAGGAGAATAGACTATGCAAGCGCAATTTTAGTTGCCATCGGCAAAAAGTTACGAAGTCGCCGTAACAAACCTGCTGAAGCAAACATCTTGCAACTAATGTTCTCAAGCTAAGGTTTCCATTACAATTGCTGATCAAACGTAATGCCAAGATTTTTAACAGTTTTACCAAATGGAACAGTGATTCCATCTAAGATAACAGGCGGTAGAGTCCCTGTCTAATTTTGATATCATACGTGAGCTATCTATAATTATGACTTAAGTTTTTGCTGGGTTCATTCTTAAGCCAAAATTGGTGCCCCAGTCGGTTATGTGACGTAAATCACTGTTAATTGTTGAAATAGCATCAGATGCTTAACAGGGGAGATTATGAATACATTTGGAGATAATCAGCATATAAGTGGTAGGACGAAGGTAACAGATTAGAAATAGCTTTTATATAAACTGCAAAAAGGAGTGGAGACAGTACGGCACCTTGAGGGACACCAGCTGTCGTATCGCACCAAGAAGAACATTAGTACACTAGTTCTATTCGGTAAAGCTGTGGAGGTACTTGTAGTTGAAGCACAATATTCAAAGCATTATTCTGAACAAGTGCTAAATTTTAGCTCGATGTGAGAATTTCGTATCTAAAGAACTATAAAGCCTGGGCTGCTTTTGATGCAAAATGTTTGTGCCGTTTGGGATGGAAAGTTTGGGTCTGTCACCACTAGTACCAGTGCAACGCCACTGCAGCTGCAAGCTCAGAATCGAACCTTTAACGGCAATTTAGGCGGAATTAGACGGTTTGCTAATATCTTATATTATTAAATTAGTACAAGTAAATTTATTATGATTTCTTACCTTTGATTAGCGGTACTCTTTATATCACTAGTACTTATTCGGTGTGTCTCAAGGATCTCGAGAATAGTTTTGAGCGGATGTATCACATATGTACTAACACAATCTTCGTCTCTACAGTAATCGTATCCTAAATCATACATTTTTGGTCCTAATGTGATAGAAAATATGTCACCCATTGCCTGTAATTAAAGATTTACTATAAGTTAGTATAATAAAACAGTTGGTGAGTAGTGTGTTAATAGTTATTTGTTATGCAAGGCTGCAGTTGTTATTTGGCGTGCGTACTTTTATTGAAACCTTATTGAACCTCACCGATCAGGTAAGTTAAGCAACGTCCGTCGCTGTCATGGATGGGTGACCGCTAGTGACAATACTACTGAGTGTGCACGTGCTTCAGAAGGCGCGTTGAACCGTCAGTCCCGGTTGTTGTCTTACGATGGCAGTCGTTACAGCATTACAGTAGGGCATTTTGCGAATGCCCACCTGGCTATCTACTACCTTCAAGTAGAAAATCTGTCGTCAAGCACCAAACGGTGTGTTACCGCAGCTGTCCTTGAGAGCCAGTAATTCTAGGTTAGCCTGAACAACATCTTAGACCGTATCATCATTTACCATCAGTTGAGATAGGCTAGGCGTCTAGCTCAGTATCAGCTATAATAAAATGGAAGTAAAGGAACCTAGAATTGAACCATAATCAAAGCGAGGGTTTTAATGTTTTAATGAATCCTGAGCGTACCAAAGTTTTATTAGGTACGGACGTAAAATAACTTTGCTGGCGCAACACACAACTTTTCACCTCAGTATATGCTTAAATAATGTAGTAAAATTGCGTAAATTTATAGTAATATTTAAAAATAATTTCATTTGATTAGTAATATACAGGGTTATTGGTAAAATGCTAACAACCTCTTAGGGTTAGGGTTGACTTTTGCTAGTCCTAAGAAACTTTTTGAGATGATTTTTTTTTCTTTAAATAAAAACATTTTTTTTGTTTATTTTCTTAACTTTTTATGTTTTAATGCCTACTCCGAGCTAAGAGCACCCGCAGCTGCAGCACTGGACTGTCGTGGTCACATTGAATAGAGTTTTGAATATTAATATCGAGGAAAGTAATAAAAAATATTAGATAATACATTACAGGCACAAGACTTTTGATATCAGGTGGTCCTCGTGCTTATTCAGTCAAAAACATATAAAAAAATAACAAAAAGTTTTTTTTTACATGCTATTAAAATAATAATACAAAAAACCTCTCAAAATGTTTCTTAGGACTAGCAGAAGTCAACCCTTAGCTGTTGTTAGCATTTTACCAATAACCATGTATAAAGTTAATTAATTTTTATATTGTATCAGCCGGATTTTCCATAGGGTTTGCCATATTCCCCACGCTTGGCAGGTGACTTGAGGATCGCAGTGTGAGATATCAGTTCTTCAGAAAGTGCTGTTGCCCACCTCCTGGTGGGTTACTCTTAGTCGCCCCTTACGATACCCACGGGAGAAATCTCTGATGACATTCTAACCCCACGGGACCAAACTTTTATACAGGTTTGAATTTCAAAAACTCTTTCCACGCTTGTGGATAAAAATCACTTTTCCACGCAAAACCTTTCCGAACTACTGAGGTGAAAATAAATATTAGAAAAAAATGTACACTACAGAATCTATCCCAAGTTTCGAAGCACTTGTAGAGCTTACTTGTAATTATAAACTGATCAACAAGGTAAGGTTAAAGCCGGTTTCCATTGGAAGGCTGTGGCCTCATTAAGTGAGAATATGATGGTCCATAAAGAGATTGTGAAACGAGATCGCGTGTGGGCCGATCCAGCTCGAAGAACTTGGAAGCGAAGTACTGGCAACGGGCACCCCAGACTGCCTGCCCCGTAAGAGTATTGGTGGCATCCTCGTAACAAAGGTCCTTCGGGTCCGTGGACAGTAAGAGTAAGAGCCCTGACTGTGTGAAATCGGACCCAGGGAGGGCGACAACATTATGTGGCAAGTGTTGTCGTGTGAGTGTGGTGGTGAAACTTTTTCTGGGAAGTGCTTTAGGCGATATGCAAAAGGGCATCGGTGCGTTCCACAGGAGATCCCGGTGCTTTTGACTTTAACATACTTTTCATAAGGTATCATGCTGGCCGGATAAAACAGTAGTGGGTCTGTAAGCTGAAGATAACGCTACTGAAATACGTCCCTCTAATATTTCAACTCCCACATCTCCACCGTTTCGAAAAGTTTATAAAAACTGAATTAAAGAAAATACCATGTTTTATTTATCGAACCTGCATACAAAATTTTACGAACTCTTTTGAAATATGCCGATAGAGGTCCAAAGTCCAAGATAGAGGAGCCAAAATACCACCAGACAGACAATACACGAAAGCATTTTTGTCCAAGCTAAAACGGCGATTCTACGCTCCCGCTTCCCGTTCGCTCGGTTAATAATATTAAAGTATTAGATATGGTTTAGAAAAATTAAATACGTCCCAAAAAAAAGTTGCTTACAAATCATATAAAATATTTCAGAAGCTCTTAATGTCCCACACTTGAATGGAAAAAACTCACATCTCATACAAGCGTAGCATATTGATACCATAGAAATTATCTTCGTTAATATCTCCACATATTGTTGTTTAAATAGGTACTAGAACCTCACCTGAGCAGCTTCTTTAGCCACTGCCGAAGACCAGCATCTGACAAGCCATACTATTTTTCGCTGTCCCAGGCTAGATCTGGACACCTTTTGAGCGAATTCTAGAGCAGATGTCTCTGGGACGTTTGCTATTACTACTTTTGCTTCAGCTTCAGCAAATTTATCGAAAACCTGAAAATCACAAACACAATCTATTAAATCTATAAATATTTGAAAGGCACGTCTTCGCCGTGGATGGTAATCAAATTCGAAATCCAGCTATACTCGCTGGTTTTGTTGGCATTTCCGCAACCCATATCAATAGCAACGGCGCGAACTTTGCCTGTCTGTCAACAGTTATTTAGTTCACTAGATATTTAATTATGGTCTACATCAGTCTGAAGATGCCCACTAATTAATGTATGCTTTCCTCTTCAACTTCCAGATACTGGTTTATCAAGCGATTTGGCGTGAACATTCCCACTACAACCTGCAAATTCTAAGAACTATGAAGATCCCGACTTTAATGCTCTCGAAAATTTCCTTATTTCCGCTTAATTTTATCGCGCATAGAAACTTGTTGAGTTATTTTGAATGGACAAAGATTAAGTAAGATATCACCAGCAACGCTGCTTTTGAAGGGACTCTATGGTCATAATCATTCTGCCAAATTAAAAGTTGCAAACGTTTCGAATCTAGGAACTTTATAAATAATAAAGAATCATGAAGAAATATTGGAAGAAGAGTGAAGGTGACACTATATTTTTATGAACAGTGAAATCCAAATAGTCATTGCTGGTAGTGCAGAAAGTAGTATAATGCCGCAAATTAATATTAGGGTTTGAAGTTGAAACTTACCGTTTCTCAATGAAAAACTTAAACCTTATTTTTTGGTTGGATGAAATTAATCAAACCACTTTCATTGACTATACATTGCTGCCATCGAATAGGAATATTATATAAACCTTTCCCATAACATTATCGTCAATAGGAAGATCATTTAAAACCTTCAGATGAAAATCTGAGTCTCTGATAATTCTCCAAAAATTGAATTCTCTTAATAACATTTGGCCTACAACGTTCGATCAAATACATAAAAAATGTTTTTACTCATAACCATTTCAAAATTTGTGTTCGGTTGGCACCTTAGTTCTTAATTACTTGTGTGGGCCACATTTATTTGTTGGATATACTGGTACCTATTTCATAATGTTAGTGTTTTGTTCCTATATTATAATGACTTCTATCATCCATTTATTAATTTTCTAAACTTATTTTTGGCAGGTGTCAAATTCAATAGAAATAGTAGTAGTACTTACTTCAGTAAAGTTACAATTAGGATCTACACATGACTTGGACCCTACCACGAAATTTTCTTTTCTCAATAGTGATGTCAATGTTTCTTCAAATTCTGAACTGTAAAGTGATTTATCTGATATGATGCCAACTCTTCGCCAATTCATTTTTATAAAAAAATGTAAGAATGAGAGTTCCATAATATCTGTCTGGTTAACAATTGAAAATCCATTAACGAACACGTCAGCAGTTTCAGGGCTATCAAACATTGTCACGTGATTGTAAAAGATTGTTGGGGTATACAACTGTTCAAACTTAGATAACTTAAATGGTACAGATGTTAAAACAGCCAGCGTCTCTTCGGTTATTGCATCCTGACATTCTTCTTGCGTTCTGAATTTAATGTTCTCATACTTGCTTATAATTTCTTTTGGTAAATCATATCTCGCAATGCTTTCACAAACCACAATATTGACGCAATCTTTTGCATTGTAATAACTTCTTATATTTCTTATCATTGTGTCTTTGTCAAACTGCACATCAAATTCTTCTATAAGTTTAAGTAAAAGTTTATGTTCTAGTACTGATTTGGAGACCAGTTTCACGTTGCGTTGTATTTCAACACTTTTCTCACATTTTTCTATGTCATTCGTTTCGGCCGTGATTGTACTACGACACACATCATTTTTAATTTCAGGTCCTATGTGTCCAGCAAATGTATAATTGTGTTTCAATACGTCATTATAGTTGTGTTGATAAAAATCTGTGACGTTAAGATGAATTACAAGACTGAAAGAAAAAAACTATATATGTTTAATATAATATTCAATTTACTTTAAAACTACTGGATTGGCATAATTGAGCTTTATTTTATTTTGTTATTTATAGTTTTTGGTGACCCAAATAATGTTAATAATGTTAATTTATTTGTATTTGTTTGTATTTGTTTATAAAGAGTATTTCTTCGCTCCTACACGGGCTTCAGAAATATTTTTAGTTTTAATAGATGTTTTTAAAAAATGGCAGTCCGTAGATTCGTGGTTCCCAATGTGTGATTCAGCTCAATCTCAGTAGTTGGTATAAACTATTCCACTAACGAGATAAGCATACTTTACATATTTTTCTATATTCAGAGCCTACCCTCATTAGCCTTGGGGGTAAATTCTGGAGGCACTTAACCGTACGCGGGCACAGAAGGCGTGACGCGCCTTCTACCTCGGTGTCAATAGAAAAGTTGGCAGTGGACTAACGGGCTGTTCAAATATCCCCTTCTATAACTACATGGATAAGGATTTTTTTCCGTCAATGAAATGTTGTAGCCTTTTGTCTATTTTGAATATTTTTCTCGAAACATTTCACAGTAGGGTTGTAGGGTCAGACAAAAATATTAGCTGTGTTCTCGATATCACATCTACGAGTCCTGTTACTATAACTGAAGATACTGTTTCTCTGTCGGAATTCGGTGTATTTTTTAAACCTCAATAAAAACAATAAATTTAAACTTTGCACGATGGCAACGTGCAATTATAAGTTTTCGTTCAATGTTTCGAAGAACGCGTCACATTAGACCTGCTTTTATTGACTTAGTAAACTATTGAAGCTTGCAAAAATGTATACTTATGATAAAAATATGCATTACCTTTCGTTGGAAACATATTCGTTGAAAATGGTTTTCATGCGATTGTTGGAGAGATATACATCAACAAGTTCATAATCCATTTTGTTCAATTCCTTATACAAGGAAAAAAAGAAAAATACATCTGAAAACGTCAAATGCGTATTTTTATAGTAGCCGTCGCGTTTATTTGGATCTATTCCTAGAAGAACAACAGTCGTTGGAGGCTCTGAAATAGAAATATTTCATAATTATTTGAAATACCATCTAATAACCCTAGAGTTTCTGATATCCTGTAAAATAAAGTGTCTATCCAAGCTACCGTTATACAGCATGCCCGAGGGTTTATGCATGTCGATCGCCAACTTCATATCTGACTGGAGCATTAAGATCCCTGTCGACGGTGCCTGCTCCGAGGAACTCCATCATTGATAGGTATACTACCTATCAATGATGGAGTTCCTCAAGGTTCTGTGATGTCGCCATAGCTTTTTATCTTGTGGTATTTTTTTCTTCGTTGCCTCTTACAATTCCTGTAGGAGATAACGGAGGGCGAGGGGTACAATTCTAACCTGGCATCCCAGGGACATTTGTTTCTTGTATAATCAAATGACAAATGAAAAATAGGTGAACTAGGATTATGTTTTCTACTAGGGAATCCGAAACCGAAACCAGTTAAGAGTGGGTAGTTAATACAACGATTATATACGATGAATACTTACTTTGTCGATCATATTTCACAAAACAGTTCCCCGTATCGTCAACACAGTAATATGAGTTATAAAACACTAAACTCAAAATCAATAATCTTCGCATTTTTAATTATTACACCATTACGCTGTTCGTTTAGGAGTTACATGCGTGTACAAGTAAATAGAACTAGTGATGCTTATTTATTTTTTATCAAGTTAAACCCTATTTTCCTTGTATAATCAGATAGGTATTGTTAAAGTCAAGTGTGTCGGGACTGAAGGTATGGTAGTCCCGAACTGTTTTGTATGGCCGAGCGTATGTGTGAGAGGTCACAGGGATGATCACAGTGGCTACAGGCGCTGACAGGAGACTAAGGAATCAGTCAAACACCGGGTTACACAGCGGTTACAGGAGGTGTTGACTGTTGGAGTGTAATCAATGTTTTTTACCAGCCGACGGTCCCAATTTGTTTTACATATATTGAGTGTCCGTTCCAGCTAGCGAAAAAAATGCGTGTGTATGTCTGACCGGCGTGGATATCCTGATGTTCTCATCAACAAGTTGCATTTTGAAGCAGTGATGGCTCAGTGGCATTGGCTATGGACTGCCGCGCAGCAGGTCAATAGTTCGTAGCTGTAGTGTTGTATATAGTTCGTAGTATTTTGTCAATAAAGGCATACCGCCGCTGTAAAAAAAATACCTACATTAGGATTGTACGTAAATTCTATACCTTGTCGTTGAGTCTCTTGTAAATGTGTCGCCAAGCACCTAACTGTGTGTTCCGGCAGCAATCCTTGAGAGCCAGTAAAATTACAAACACATGAGACCTAACAACTGTATGTCTCAGTGATGGGCACAGTGTTATTCGTCGTTGACGAAATGTGTCTGTTATAGGCAGAGGTTAGTCCACTTAACATCAGGTGGGCCTCGGGCTTGTTCCGTCACAATAACATAAAAAAAGTATGTAAAAATAACAAATGGCATTTATTTTACCTATAAATAATATATTATGTATTACAAATGAGTCACTTGACGAAAAAAAGACCCGGGTCTTGAAAGTGCAGTTGTACGTAATGTTCTTGCAATTGAACTTTTAACTTATAAGCTTATATGAAATTTCACTTTGAAAACTATCGCGAGTTTTATTATATTAACTTATAAGGAACCGGCTAGGACTCGCGTTATATTTACCGGAAAGATTCCGACCAGTTTCAGACTGGTTTGAAGTCCTTCGTCTGGGAGACGACTTTAAAAGAGAGAGAAGACAAGACTTCAAAACAGTCCGAAACTGGTCGGAATCTTTCCGGTAAATATAACGTGAATCCTAGCCGGCTCCTAATAAGCTTATATGAAATTGTAAGTACCTAATTTATTTTTAACAATATTCTTCCTCCGAATTGAATTGTTACTTCAAAATCTATGTAACAAAGCAACGAAACTCACTAAAAAACTTTAATACCCAACACATGTATTGAATCTATTAAAACGTACAACAATATCACACTCGAAGTATATTTACAAAACACTCCACAACAAAAAAAGTGTCTCTCTTAACACCTTTGTATAATACCGTCAAAATTACCAACTTATGAAACTGCTTTTTATGGAAATCCCAAAACATTTTGCAACAAAACACCGTTTTTAGAAGCGCAAACTTAAGTTTGCATATATTTTTGTAATTTTGGCGGTTTTGCACAAATGATCGTATTTTTGCGGATTAGAATCACCGACCAAGTTATTTTTTCTGTTGCTTTCGTTGCCACACATTCGAAAAGTATATCTAATGCTTTAGCATACGGGTCAACTTTACTTTAATATATCTTCTAAGATGGATCTTATAAGTTGGTTTCTTTATTTTGAAGTGTTGCACAACAGTGTTCTAAAGAAAGATCATGACAAATTCTTCGAAGTATGATGTAATAAGAGATCATAGTACGGATATATTACAAAGGTTTCAAATCATAGGAACCGCAAAATAATACATTTTAGCAGCTTATGAACTTTGAAGATGTTCGATGAAAGCTATCTTTGAAATGCTCCGAAGGACGCTTATCTATTGTAGAACTTAGGGCGTGCCTTCATAGGGTTCTCCATACAAACTTAGTTTCGTCCTATTTTAAATACCAAGTGTTTAAATTCGGTAATTAGGGTTCCGTACCCAAAGGTAAAAACGGGACCGAGTAGGAGACTAAGACGATTTATATCTACTATTTACTTACTTTTTTGAAGCGCTCGTAGCGAAGTTTACTTAGCTGTTCTCAACCGATCAGCAAACTTAAGCAACGTTGCGCGCGGTCATGAGTTGGATGGGTGACCGCTAGTGACATTACTACTGAGCGTTTCCGTGCTTCGGAGGGCACGTTAAGCCGTCGGTCCCGGTTGTTGTCTTAGGATGGCAGTCGTTATAGCATGGTGGTAGGGCATTTTGCGAATGCCCGCCTGGTAAGCTACCATCCCTCAAGTAGAAAATCTGTCGCCAAGCACCTATCGATGTATTCCGGCAGTTGTCCTTGAGAGCCAGTACTTCTAGGTTAGCCTGAACAACATCTTCGACCACATCATCACTTACGAAAAGGCTTTAAACACTATTAAGTATAAATACTATAAACAAAATATTTGTTTGCAATTAATGTGTTTGTAATTGCTTTGTGTAACATAGCTGATAAAATTATATTAACATAAAAACTAACGTGAGTTGTCATAATTTAACTACATACTACTGGCTAGCACTCACGGTGTTAAGGGTGAACTGGCCGGGCCGTTCTCCATACAAACGCCGTAGGGTGATCACTGCCTTATTTGCGGATTTAGGTCCAAAACAAAGCATTATACCGATTGATCTCGTCATTACCCAGGCTTGTATGATGCCGAAATTTTAATAAGAAAATTAACTTGAGAGTTATGAGCTTCGAAACATTTTCATATAACATTTTCAAGGCTCATAACTATCAACTTAATTATCTTTTTAAAATTTCGGCATCATACAAGCCTAGATAATGACGATATCAATCGGTATTGTGATTAAGTCTGGACCTAAAATCTCAAATAAGGGAGTGATCACCCTACGGCGTTTGTATGGAGCAGTGACCGGCCAGTTCAACCTTAAGTCGTAATTTCCGACTGGTGTTCGAGTAGTAAAGATGTTCATTGTTAAGGAATGTGGAAAATGTTTTTTTATGGAATGGGTCGAGAATACAGCATTATCAATAGCTATCGCTAAGTCAGAATAGTGGTGGTGGTATGTTGACGACGTTGGCTGACATTTCTGGAGCCGTTCTTCGTCAATTCATGTCGCATTTGAACACGTTACACCCGAAGATATAGTTTACGATTGAGGAAGAGAAAGAGAGAGTGCTACAGTTTCTTGACGTCAAGGTGATAAAATATTTTAAATCTGCTTTCATACATGTTCAAGCAAATATTATAACTAGTAGATACAAAAAATAAAACGCAACTAACTTACAAAATATCGTTATTAAAATACCTAACTTCAGCTACTTAACAGCGAACGTAAACAGTAATTATAGCAGAAATAACAGTTAATTGCGAAGGAACAGCTGAGCGGAGGCGGGCGACGATGGAAATGGAAAATATAATACGATTAACGATACTCATTCATTGTACTGGGTTGTGGTGCAAGGCATACGATTGGAGTGAATCAAATAAAGGTAATAATTACCTTAAAATGAGGTATGGTTAAAAGCTGATCTACGAGTAGGTAGGGACCCAATAGATAAGTAGTCGTAACATAGAGAATTTACGTTGAAAGGAGTGCAAGATATAAATAATGTTATAAATAAATACTACAAATAAATATTATTATGTAAAGAAATGTAAGTCAAGCTCATAAGCAGCAGAATGCATATCTTACCGTGGCGGGAGATTACCATGACCGTGACCTATCGGATGCTATATTTCTAATCGCCAAATCTGTTAACCAATCCAATTTAATTTGATTATGAACTTGAGGAGACCAAAATCAAAGCGGTAACTGTATGAGAATTACACTTATTTACATATTTAATCGTAGGATACATAGATAGTTATCGTTTTATTGACACATTAACTTATAGCTTACTGTATCAGCCGACTCGTCCACTGCTGAACACAGCCTTCCTTATTAAGGGGATATTAGCCATAATCCCTACGCTTGGCAGGCGGCTTGGGGATCGCAGTATGAGATGGCAGTTTTTAGAAGGCGCTGCTGCCCACCTTCCAGTATTTTTCCCTTGGTCGCCTCCTCTCTTACGACACCCACGGGATAATACGGGGGGTGCAATTCTAACCCGGCAGCCCACGGGGCCGTGAAGTCTTAAAACATATTAGCAAAGAATAGGTGTGACAATAGGCGGAACCACAGATAACTAATTGGTGGAATCACGAGTATAAGGAAGTAGGAACTGTGGTTGTAGGTAATATTTTGACCTATTGTCTAATAGGTCAAAATATTACTGATTTTAGCAATATTATCTATTATTATACTTGCCTAACCACGGAGCTGCGCTAGGCCCGCGTGGTTGATTACGGCCTTTACTCGTCACACTTGTTTTTGTACTAGTACTGCCGTTTTTGCCCGGACAGACTCAAGATTGAGGCCAAAAGCTAGCCTATCGATAGTAAAGGAAGCCCGTGTCTCAGCGGTGGGAACCCGATCAGCTGATACCGAAGATAATAGATGGATTACAATTTCCTTTATATATTAACTGCCAAGCCAAATACCAATTTTATTACACAGTTGCCCAAAAAACGAGTATTATGTTTTCAGGGTTCATGTATGTATGTTTGTGAGTTTCTTTATTCCACCATAACTTCTAAACGGCTTAACCGATATTAATGTAGGAGATATCATTAGATTCGCCTTGATAGCGCCAGTGACTCTAAGGTATATAAAAATAATAATAATAATAACAAGAAATGAGTAGTATTTGAACGCCATCTCGTGAAAAAAAAGTTTTCTCTTCCAAACCCATCGAGTGGAATATCAATATAAAGAGCTTTAAAAAACGATTCCAAAAATATATAAAACTGCAGTTTTAATTTCAATGGAACGATAAAACGCTTAACGAAAATAAATAATTCAGCAGTCGGGTTTTAAACTTTTTAAATTAATTTATGAACAATATGTCAATCCTTTCCCTTTCCCTAATTTATGAACAATATGACCTCCAGCAGAGAGACATGGCGGGGCATCGTGAAGCGAGTACTATCTGTCAACTCCACCATTGCTACATGACGACCACGACCGCTCTGCCAGGAGCGTATCGACTTAGGAGAATGTCAATCGCTAAAAGGCTATTACTTGCACATCAGCCTAATTGCATAAGAGCGAATGCATTTTCTTTACTATTTCCGAGCAATTGGAGCTCTTCCTCTGTTATTATGAAATTCAAATAAGGTGTGATTGCAGTGCGTGATTCATTTTATATTTTCATACGAATCATAAACAAACAAAGCAGGACGAAACCGGTCCCAGATAATACTAACACTTTACTAGCCCTTACTTGCATTAACTCATTTGAATAATACTTCAGATAATGAATAGATGAATGAGAGAGTTTTCTCGATCTTGCGCTCGTAGAGTCAAGACCTTCAAGACTACTGAGACGAAAAGTCCGATCATCGAACTGTAAATGTTATTAACATCGGACTAAAAAGATCAGTAGTCCGATTGTCAGTATTGCCGGACTACTGAGACGAAATGGTAAAATTAGTCCGATCAGCGAACTAAATTATCGGACTACTGATACTAGGCCCCTGAGGATGCTTCGTGTAGACGCTTCAACACGTCGAAAATTCTTCCGGTTTGTCTGCGTGGCGTTTGTGACGTCACGTCGGCTTAGCAGGAAAATTAGGCGGTATTGTCACTAGATATATTTTTATATTTTTAAGTGTTTTATTAAAATATTAATTTGATGTTTTCTTAAAATATTTATAAATATTTGTTATTCTTAAATAATACTTCAAACTAAACACTCTTTAAAAATTATAAGTGTTTAGTTTGAAGTCTGGGTAAGTCAGTTTTTCTGCCTGTGTAGTACTGTGTTTTTAAGACCAGTCTGTAGCTCTTAATTCAGTAATTTTTAATTTATTTCTTGCTATCACCCTTATTTTGTTCTCTCTTTTTTTTTCTATATAATGCTGTATTTTCGTTGTTCTTCTTTCATGTTAATTTATGATCATTCTACAGTTTTTAGTTAAGTTTTTCTTTCTGGCTACCCATACTTTGTTCTCTCTTTTGTTTCTAATGCTGTATTTTCGTAGTTTTTCTTTCATCGAGTTAGCAGTCTTGCAAGGGAACATCAGATACCGGGCGCATAACTATTAGACGATTGACAAAACTTTTCAATGTGGGAAGTTTCTAAGGGTCCCCCGTCCCGTCCATGAAGGATAAAACAGTAACATTATTACACTATAATAGAAAATAAGACAAATAATTAAAAAAATTACGTACACAATTTGCAATATTAGGCATTAAGCATAATTCATGCTTTCTGGTCAAACAAAATTTAAAATAACGGTCGCGCCGACTCGAAAGAAGAAGAAGAAGGTAATGAGTAAACTCATAACACAGACGACGGGATAGTATGTGCCTACTATCATATGAATACTGTACTGTACTGTTATTTTACGGATACAGTGCAGTACAGTCCACTGTTGAACACAGCATCCACCAATATGGGGGGGTTTGCCATAATCCCCACGCTTGGCAGGTGGCTTGGAGATCGCAGTGTAAGGTATCAGTTCCTCAGAAAGCACTGCTGCCCACCTTCTGGTGTGTTACCATTAGTCGCCTCTTCCACACCCACGGGTAAAGATGGGGGGGTGATATTCTAGCCTGGCACTTCACATAAATCAATAACCATATTTATTCATGTGCCTACTATACTGCTCATAATGAGTGCCAAGACTGGAATATGTCAATCAAGCGGGAGATACAGCGAAGGTTTTAAATTTGAATTACGAATGTGAGTACGGAGAATGTATGTGGACCGGTACAAATTGTGAAATAAGGTGCTATTGCAATGAAGAGGATGACTTCGTCACAAGTTCTTGCTTCGTCAATATTACTTGCTCAGTGGCGTCGTTAGGTATAAGAATTTAGAAAAGTTCTTTCTTCTTCTTACTAAAAGGATTTAAAATAACAAAGAGATTATTTTTTAAATTATGTAGCTCAAATTTTTTTTGCAATCATTCGTAATATATGAATAACATTTTTAATGGTAGGCAACGCACCAGTAATGCTGGGGATATTACAGGTGTTCATAGGCGGCGGTGACCACTTACCATCAGGTGGACCGCAGGCTTGTTTGTCACCATATTGTATAAAAAACAAATGATTTTCGCTTAGCACACGATAGTGATTGTAATCATATTTAGTAATATAGAAGGGTAGAGACATCATTCCGAGAGTTAAGTGTGAAAAAGCACTTCTTTCTATCAGATGAAGTTTAGTAGTCAGGCTGATGGCCGCGCACCATCCCCTATGACGGTTATAGTTATACAATTGGAGCACGAAATTTCGGCCCTGAAGAGCGTACCCAGGTAACCGAGTGGTTTGCGCCTCCAGTGCCATTTCGGAAACTCGGGTTCGATTCCCACCCGGGGCATAAAATTTTGTACTGCAATCATTTTTAAAATATGATTTTCGTGATATTGCTTGTACTCATATTTAATATTATATAGAACTTTATTTTATACAAATTTAAATTAAATTTACTTAATTTTAGGTAGTTTCAAGTGTCTAACGTATAGAAGACATTCTTCCCTGGATCCGTTTTCAAATATTATTTACAGAATCGATACTTCTTTCTGCATTTTTTTCATCGTTAACCACACAACTATCCCCCGAAATTACCGGCTCAACAAAAAAGGTGTTAATGTGTCGCTAATCCCGACATTAGAGCCCCTTCACACCGGGACGCCACGGACGCGCCAATTACACGCTACGGCTATTGTGTACGCTTCCTATACAGGCTGGTTCAATTTCGATGGTTTTCTTTTCACAAACAATATTAAAAGACGTATAAAGCTTATAGTTTCTGTAATATAACTTGATTATTGCTTAAGCATACAGTCCCACCAACTTATCTGTTCAGGCGGCAAAAAAAAGAACTACAACATTCCTTCAAATTGTGACAGTTTGTAGTTGATTTCCTTGACCAGTAGCGCCCTCGAAAACTGCACAGTTAAGTTGGTGGTACTATACATCTAATATACTGTTGATTAAAGTCACTAAAGAGTATATTAGACACGGTTTTAAAATATAGGGTAAGGTTCGTTGTAAATAGTTGACTTGATCCCTATTTGTGTTAGCAAAGGCAAGAAAATTAATATTTAATAAGTTGTTTTCGAACGAAATTTTGTAATGTCGCTTATTGTTAAAATTTAATCACTTATAACAATTTATTTGTCAATTTGGAGTCATAAAAACATTTTATAAAGATTCCCTATGTGGTCGTAGAAATAGTTTAAGTCTATATTATATTATTTTTATTAAATACAATTTAAAACATAAAACACACGTATTGGGTATACTAAAAGCTTTGAAACTCATGTCACATTTATTAAAATTTGACTTTACTTTATCAATTCTAAAACCTAAGTTTTTAATAGTTATAAAGTCTTCACTTTGTAAACTATCGCGAGTTTTATCCATATTAACTTATTAGGAACCGGTTAGGACCCGCGTTATATTTACCGGCAAGATTCCGACCAGTTTCGGACTGTTTTGAAGTCCTTCGTCTGGGAGTCACGATTGCGCGAAGCGACGAGCACGGGCCTCAGCGCGTAACCAAACTGGTCGGAATCTTTCCGGTAAATATAACGCGGGTCCTAGCCGGTTCCTAATAAGTTAATAGTTATAAACTCTATTTGCAATAACCATCCACATCAATTTAACACTTTATTTTTTATTATTGTAAACGAAGCACATTGTTCATAATATAATAAAAAAGCTCTAATATTATCCAATCACCCTGTATTTATCCGAAATACTAACACCATATTCTAAAAATGCATCACACCGTGAAGTTTTACTTAATAACTTAATACTTACATAATAATGTAATAACTTCATGCTTTAAGCGTTGTCACTTTTAATGCTTTCATTTTGTTATATTATATTATGTGCTCTAACCGTTATAATATTCGATATAATCTGCATTACTGTCATGGGTTGATCTCCATAGCTGAAATAAAATAATGGTGAACAGTAGGAGGTCAAGACTTTGAATAATTAATATATTCAGGTGTTTCTTTGCGGAAATCCATATTTAATAATAAAAAATATTTTTAGAAAACATCAAATTAATATTTTAATAAAACACTTAAAAATTTAAAAAATATATGTAGTGACAATTCCGCCTAATTTACCTGTTAAGCCGACGAGACGTCACAAACGCCACGCAGCCAAACCGGAAGAGTTTTCGACACGTTTCGCTTCTACACGAAGCTCGAGAAATTTCTCGATCGTGTGCTCGTAGAGCCAAGACCTCCTGAGGATGCCTTTGGTTTAAGATTTTGGTTATATTGTATAATTTATATTTTAAGGGTTGTTTTTTTGCAGCTGATATCGCATGACTACTATCTTATGTTGATAAGTGATAATGGTGTCAAGAATAGACGAACAGATAAAAGGGCTAGGCTTAGTAAGTAATAACTACTATAATAATTGACCGAGCGAGAACTTAGTTCGAGCGAAGCTGCTCTGCTTCAACTTAGACAAAAAAGCTTTCGTATGTCCAATAGTTCTCCTATACAGGTCGCATTTCTCAACCGATTATCACGAAAATTTGTTAGCAATTTTGATAAGTCCATAATTTTTTTTTTCGATTCAGTAATTGTAAGTATGGACGCCAGCGCTTAATTTAATGGCAATGTTCTGATACGCACGTCAGTTGCCTAAAAGAGATATGCTCTCTCTCTCTTTCTCGTATAATTAATTATATATTTTCCTTGTTTTTGTAGCCAGTGTTTAATACACTGGCTACAAAAACGAGATAAATACATAACCAAGTATGTAAAATTATTGTATATTTACTCTCTGACTATCGGTAAGTACTTACTTACCTACCTTTTTCTGATACAACTAGCCTTCGCTGTGGCCCGCGAGTCATTGATTTTCTTTGACATGAGTAAAAAAAAACATTTATTACTTACAATACATACCTAGATTTTTGGATTTCTTGACCCATTCTTCTATCAGCATGCGCAGTGAGCCTTTATTCAATTGTATGCTATATATGCAAGGGCAGACTCGCGAGGTCTACGGCTCGGAGAGCCACTAGATATTTAAATAAGTCACGAAAGGTATAAGTGAGTATTGGTAGGTGCATTTGGAAATAACTAAACTGTAGGTGTGGTTAGGAGCAATTGAAGCGCTCGCAGCGAAGTTTGCTTAGTTGTTCTTAATCGATTAGCAAAGTTAAGCAACGTCCGCTGCGATCATGAGTTGGATGAGGATGGGTGACCGCTAGTGACATACTAAGCGCTTCCGTGCTTCAGAGGGCACGTAAAGCCTTCGGTCCCGGATGTTGTCTTAGGATGGCAGTCGTTATAGCATGGTGGTAGGGCATTTCGCGAATGCCCGCCTGGTCAGCTAGCTAACGGCTAACGGTGCTGTTTCGGCAGCGGTCCTTGAGAGCCAGTAATTCTAGGATAGCCTGAACAAAACTTTCAACCACATCATCACTTACCATGAGGTGAGGTAGTGGTGTAAGGCTAACAAGGAATAAAAAAAAATATCACCGAGGATTCCGTGCCAACACAGAATGAACCCCAAACAGTGTTGTTATTTTTAATACATAGATCGAGACCTTTAGCGAGTCCAACCTTCTAGTAGGCTGAGACGAATTACTTAGCATTCCATGGATTCACCGTGTGGGTGCCGGGTCCATAGCGTTGCAGAGGAAGAGGCTCCAGTCAAGGTGCCTGGGACTTGCAACCCAGTGAGTAGGGTTAAGGGGCCCCTTTATGATATATCAATGCTCCCCTTCACCGCCCTAGCCTCCTCCCCTACATAACCAAATTTGGTAAGATCCTACTTACCTAATACCGCCTTAGATACACGTACTAAGATGAAAGTTACGGTTGTTCTTGATAGGCCAAGTTCTTTAAGTAGGTTATATAGGGATTTCATTGGTATACCCCTTGCTATAACTTCTACAGCATATATATTAACCACATAACCGTTTTTGGTTAATTCATTTGTTAGGTCATAATATTTGTTTGTTTTTATTGTGTGGTCTTTAGGTATGTGTGTTTCCCACAGCACAGTAAGTTCTATAAGTACTATGCGTTTTAGATTTTTTGAGTATAGAAATATGTCTAGTCTGGAAGATTAAACACCAAGTACTTGTTATTTAACGTAAGATATTGGACTATACCTAATTGCACGTGAGGTGCCGGGTTAGAATATCAGCCCCCATTTCTTCCCGTGGGTGTCTTAAGAGGCTACTAAGGGGAAAATACCAGAAGCTTCCTAGCGCCTTCTGAAGAACTGACAAGTTCTATTGCGATCCCGAAGATGTCTGCCAAGCGTGGGGATTATGACAAACCCGCTTGGGTGAGGTTGTGTTTAGTAGTAAACAATCCAGCTGATACAGTAATATGTTCTTGTGTAGTTTTTTTTGTGGTTCGAGAATGCAAATTTTACCTAACCCACTTTTCTGGGATTATAGAAGGAATATGATGCAAAGCTTTTGATTACTACAAAATATATATTATTCCACAGAGTACATCTCTCTTCAATGTTATATCAACGGTAGGATTATGATTCAAGGATAAAATACTGTCAATCAGCTATAACAAAAACAAATTATTGATGTGTTAAAATTGTACCAATAAAAAAATGTTTAAACAGAAAGTATTCGATTAAACGAAAAATACACAAGAAGTAAACAAACCGAACCATCGTATACGGTTTATTCATCGTGTTACTTTTAACGATCAGTAAAGTAAAAAAAATAAATAAGAAGAACATCATCAATGTAGTCGAAGCCAATTAAATACACATTAGGGGTAACTCAAATACTAATCGCCAGATCCCACTCAAAAAAATACGACCACATAACAATATCAGCTTTCGAATATAAAAAAAATACTATTTTTATTTTTTTTTATTCCTGAGAGGTTAGCCTTTCACCACTATCTCACCTGATGGTAAGTGATGATGTGGTCAAAGATGTTGTACAGGCTAACCTAGAAGTACTGGCTCTCGAGGACAGCTACCGGAACGCACCGTTAGGTGCTTGGCGACAGATTTTCTTCTTGAGACTAGCCAGGCGGGCATTCGCAAAATGCCCTACCACCATTTTTTTTTTTTTTTTTTTTTTTTTTGACCCGGGAAAATCCTTTATGGATACCACCCGGCTCCGGGGGGGAGCAGAGTGGTTATGTGGGAGTCCTCGCCTGAGGGGCCTTACTACCCCCACGGGGGGGTAGTAAGTGAGGTTACCCACTAAAAACCCGGGATGAGCAGTCTGCCGCCTAGACGGGGCGAGATGGGGTAGCGTTAGCAATCACCATCTCGCCCCGGCGGTTGGCCCGTCACCGGTGACGGGCCCCGGCCAATGGAGGGATGACCCAGCTCATTAGGGCCATCCCCCAGACGTGTGGGATCGTGCAAGCCAGTGGAGAATCCCCCGACTCTCCACCGATGATCCGCACAACACTAGGTAAGAGCGAGAAGGCGCCCGAATCGCCTTCTCCTTCCCCCAGTTCGTCTACGCCGGAGCGGGTCTGCGAGGACGTCGTCCTCCCTCGCCCGCTCCGCAGCCTCTTTCTGCGCCATCACCTCTTCGCAGAAAGAGACCACCGCCTGCCACGATCCGTCGCTGCCGAGCATAGCGTTAACCACGCTCGGCAGCGACAGATCTGCGCCTATGACCGCTGTGAGGGTGTGCCGCATGGGACTCCACGCGGCGCACTCCTCCAGCGTGTGGAGCGCCGTGTCTTCTGGCGCTCCACACTCGTGACAGGCGGGGGTCGCCTCACGTCTTGCGATGTGATGCAGGTACTTTCCGAAACATCCATGCCCGGAAAGCACCTGCACCAATCGGAAGGTGAGCGACCCGAATCGCCGCCCTACCCACCTCCGAAGGACCGGGCGAATGGCATCCACCGTCCTCTGTCCAGGGACCGGTGGAGCCAGGTCCTCCGTCCACCGCCGCAACAGGGCGGCCCGCGCCTGCCGTCGCATGCGCGTGACCTCCTCCCACGCTGGAGGCTCCCCGCGGGATCTCCTCGCCGCCACGAAGTGGTACACTTCGGCGAGGATCTCCGCTTGGAGCTCCCAGGGGGGATCACCGGCCAACACGCATCCCGCCGTCCAGGACACCGTCCGGTACCCGCGTATCGCCCTCGTCGCGATGACCCGCTGCGGACGACGCAGCAGGCAGCCTTATTGGCGCGACCGAGGGCGTCCACCCAGACAGGTGCCCCGTACAAGGCCATACTCCGGATCACTCCGGAGTACAGGCGACGACATGTGGCGCTCGGGCCGCCCACGTTGGGCAGCAGCCTCCCAAGGGCGGCTGCGGCGCCTACGACTCTTGGGGCCAGTTGAGTGAAGTGGGCCCCAAAAGTCCACCGCCCGTCCAGGATGAGACCCAGGTACCTCATCTGGGTCCCAACCCGGACCAGGACCCCGTCCAGGTCTATCCTCGTTCCTGGAGGGGGTCCCCCCCGAGGCCCATGGAACATTAGGGCCTCGGTCTTGGAGAGGGCGACCTCCAGCCCCAGCGCACGTATGCGGCCGACCACGAGTGTTGCGGCCACCGTGGCCCGCCGCACCGTCTCCCCGAGGTCCCTCCCCTTGACTACGACTAGGGTGTCATCCGCGTAGCACGCAACCCGCATACTTGCGGGAAACGTGCCGCGGAGCACCCAGTCGTAGCCAATGTTCCACAGGAGCGGTCCCAACACCGACCCCTGTGGAACCCCGCAGGACACGCGACGTCGCCTCAGACCGTCGCGTCCCTCCACCAGGACCTCGCGGTCCCGGAGGTAGTCGGCCAACAGCCCACGCAGATACAGGGGCACTCCGTGATAGCGGAGCGCCTCCCGTATTGTCCCGTGCGGTAGGCTGTTGAAGGCGTTGGCAATGTCAAGCGAGACAGCCAACGCCTTTTCCCCCCCAAAATGCCCTACCACCATGCTATAACGACTGCCATCCTTAGATAACAACCGGGACCGACGGCTTAACGTGCCCTCCGAAGCACGGAAACGCTCAGTAGTAATGTCACTAGCGGTCTTGCTTAACTTTGCTGATCGGTTGAGAACAGCTAAGTAAACTTCGCTACGAGCGCTTCAAACACCAAAATTAATCATTACACCATGCAAAGTAACACACACAAAAAAACAGTCCAATTGAGAACCTCCTCCATTTTTTGAAGTTGGTTAAAACGCAGGTAACACAACGGTTACAAGATAACGGCTTATACCGTTGTTTTACTAAACGCAATAAGCCGTTATTTTATTATATTAGTTTATATTAAGTACTTTTTTAAGTTGATGAATAATAAATAGAATTTCTTTTAGCAAAATTACTTTGTGCTGAAAGTTTTAATTGGTTCTTAAAAGGTTTCAGCAACTGCTATTATACAGCGCTTTAACAATTTTTAAGCCTGTCTAGAGTTGATAAGGTTGATAGTATTACGAAAAGTACAGACCCACCAACTTATGTGTTCAGGTGGCAGAAAAAAGAACTAAAACTTTCCCTCAAATTGTGACAGTTTGTAGTTGATTTCCATGACCAGTAGCGCCCTCGAAAACTACACAGTTAAGTTGGTGGTACTATACATTAGTTGATAAACAGACTGATTTTCTTGCCTACTCTATATTTTTAAATTTTATTGAAAGAAAATAATAGGTGTAATAATCTTTTATTTCAGAAAAATCAATTAACTGCATGACTTTGTGTTGTCTTAGGTTTCTGCGATTAATACACATAGTAATTAAACATTTTTAAACGGTTTAAATCGCGTATATTTATCATTAGTTCGTCCAGACATTTTAAACACTTTGCAATGATCGTGGTCACGTTACACTTTATGTTTATCTAAATTTAAGATTACAAATATTTCCATTATTGTCCTGCCCTTACCCCACTCGTGTAGGAGTCGGTACAAGAAGTCATCTCTAACAAGACAAAACAACACATAATACCTATTTCTAAGTATGATTTCAAGAACTATTTAATTAGCATTGCAATCCAACGAGGCACAGCTGCCAGGAAGCTGGGCACGCTGCCAACTGCTAATGGGCTGGAGCATTTGGACTACCTGTGGGCATGCAATGGCCTTTACGTTGCTTTACGTTTGTAAATAGTTTGTAGTGTTTTTTATACCCAATAATCTGGCCTAAGACCACTATCTCATCTGATGGTAAGTGATGATGTGGTCGAAAATGTTGTTCAGGGTAACCTAGAATTACTGGATGTCCATTAAAACTGGCTACGTGTGAGAAAGACTCGAGCTTAATAAAATAATAGATATTTTTGTGGTAAGTACACTCTTACCGACTCCAAGTTAGATTGAAATAAAATTAAATAGTTAAATTAATGATATGTCTTCTTTTTTAATATTATTGTGATGGAACAAGCTCGAGGCCCACCTGATGTTAAGTGGACTAACCTCTGCCTATAACAGATGCATTAAATCACAAGTGACGAATTGCACTGCACCCGTCTAGTTAATAAGTCGAAATAGTTGTTAAGTCTCATGTGCTTGTAATTTCACTGACTTTCAAGGACTGCTCCCGGAACACACCGTTAGGTGCTTGGCTACAGATTTTCTACTTGAGGGTGGTAGCTAGCCAGGCGGGCAATCACAAAATTGCGGTGAAGCTCAAGCTGGCGGTGGGAATCGAATCAGGGACCTCCAGCACGGCAGCTATTACCACTCGGCCATCATTACTAGAAAAAAATTAATTAAAGATTCAAAAACAAATATTTACTAATTTGATTAAATTGGCGACTAACTATGGCTCAACACACACTGGTTGAAGACTGAGACTGGTCTTCAACCAGAGTGTATTGCCAATGATGACTTATTGCACTAAGACGTGGTCCTTAAGTATGGCCTTATGGAAGCTCAGAGTCACTCAACGAGCTATGGAGAGAGCTGAGTTTCTTAGCACGATAAAATCCGGGGTGAGTATATTCGACAAAGAACCAAAGTCACCGCGACATAGCTCTCAAAATTTGCAAATTGAAGTGGCTATGGCAGGCCATATTGCTCTGAGAACTGATAACCGATGGGGAGGAGAGATTCTAGAGTACATTACACCGGAAGACGTTGAGTTGGTAGACCTCCACTAGGTGGACTGACACATTGTAAAAGTCGCGGGTAGCCAATAGTTACAAACGGCTAGTAACCATTCTTTGTGGTGTTTTGAAATGAAATGAAATACATTTATTCATAGCAATACAAAATTTTAAAATATGTTAGTATACTTATTTGTAGTTATTAATAATATAAAGATTGTATTGCCACGAACCAGCCTCAACTCAGCATAATGCTGGTTGCGGACAGCGCTGGTCTTCCGTTGAGACTGGCGGTGACATCACGAACGTACGGGCGTAGCCTTAAGCACGAAAAGTGCTTATAAAAAAAAGGTAATATTATAAAACATGAGCTGGATATTTTTTTAAGAAGAATATGAAAATGAATTAGAATGAGGAGAATAATACTATAAAGGTACTAAGTAAGTTTTATGGAGGAGGCCTTTTTTCAACAGTGGACGTCATCATGCTGATGATGACAAATAATTAAATTGGATTCTTCTAATAAGATCTTTTAAAAAAATTACAGCTTGCATAGGCATTCTTTTTGTAAAAACATCGATACACGCATATCTTTTGAAGCAGTGATGGCTCAGTGGCATTGGCTATGGACTGCCGCGTAGCAGGTCCATGGTTCGAATCCCGCCGCGGGCTTGAGCTTCACCGCATGGTACTAGGGCATTTTACGAATGCCCGCCTGGCTAGCAACCACCCTCAAGTAGAAAATCTGTCGCCAAGCACGGAACGGTGTGTTCTGGTAGCTGTCCTTGAGAGCCAGTAATTCTTGGATCGCCTGAACAACATCTTCGACTGCATTATCACTTCTCAGGTGAGAGAGTGGTCAAAGGCTAACCTATCAAGTATAAAAATAAGACTTTCATATTAATTGACCCTTAATTCGTTCCTGGCATGAAAATCTCAAAATGTTATTATCGTTAAGTATTTGTCGACGGTTTTCAACTTGGGGGTGATGAGTAGCCAAGCAGGCATTTGCAAAATAAGTCGTTATACCACCATGGTATAGATAACGACATGGTATAGGACCGACGGCTTAACGTGCTCTCCGAAGCACGGAAGCGCTTACTAGTAAATGTCACTAGCGTATTCTAAAAACCTAAACACCTGAAAACCAGACAAACCCACTAACCTATCCAATACAAAACACAATATACTCTGCATACACGTCCTCCATACGAAAGGTGTTCAAACAGGGTGGCAAGCAGGGCGGGGTGGGGCCTGAATTCGATTCCCAGCTATTGAAAAGTTTCAAGAGGCGAAAAGCTTCGACAAACGAAGCTAAGTGAATTTCGTACCCTCGGAAAAGTCAGGGAGGCATTAAGGATTCTGCAAAGAGGGTACTGTAAATAAACTGCCTTGTTTAATGCTGCAAAAATACTTTTATGTGTATTATTGGTTCACATAAAAAATATTTTACATTAGTTATTTTTCTCAGACAACTTCTTAATGCATCTGAGTAAACTTACTAGTGTAGTCTCAAATTAAATGACTTTACTAGTTCGTACGATTTTTATGTTTTTTTTGTTTAGAGTCCGCAGACTTACAAATTCGTCCTTACATCCTTAAATTCTATTTACTTAGGCAACTCAAATGGATTTTGTTAACACATTGTGGTGTTTACTATATTAAACATAAGACACCTTCATTAAGGAAAAATTGGAAAATAAATATTGCTTCATTTTATAGCATTCAAAAAGTAAATTTACACGTAGTATTATTTAAGTATTTTTTAAAGTACCTAGAACGAACGCATTATACAACCATATTAATCTACTTATGCAATGAACTTACAAATAACTTCTAAACTGAACTATACAAACAATTACACATTTTAGAGCAAAACATCATCTGATATTAGCTTACCATGCGAACTATCGCCAGACAAGAAAATGTTCTTTTTGCCCTTTCGTAGACATATGTTGTCTTGCGATTGGCCGGTTGATTACCAGCTCTGTTTTCCTCTTAATGTCACATTTCTCAAACGATTCTTGTAAAATTTTGTGAACAGGTTCGATGATTATGTTTAGTTTTATCAATTGAATTTCTAGTAAATTTTCAAAACGGCGGAGACACATATCACAGAAACTAAAGGGCGGAGATATGGAGGTTGAAAACGTAAAAAAACATACTTCCGTACCGAGGTTTTTAGCTCACAGAGCCATGATATTTTTAGCGATTGTGGAAATATAACAGTATGGTATCTATGTTGTCTAACATAATGACCGCTAGTACTATAGTTCTGCCGTCAAAAAAAGCGGCAGCCTTTTTAATTTTGTCAAAATCCATTCTGGTCAAAAAAACGTTTGTAAGTTTGAATAAACGAATGAAGTAATTAATATGTTCTTTTATTAAATAATTATAATATATTGTACCAACGGGGACTCTATTTAATAAGGTTTAGAGTAGGAATATAATGATATTATAATTATTAACCAACTTCAAATAACGATGAGATTTCCCAATTGATTGTAATTTTAAGGTTCCTACATTTATGAACCGATTCTAAAATATATTTTATTACTCGAAAGGATACACTTTTAGCTTGGTTCTGTAGCAGTTTAATTAAAATTGGTTAAGTAGTTTAGTTTCTATATGAAAATAAATGAAAAATCCGATATGTCATCCAAGTAAGTAAAACCAAATTGAGTTTCATACTTTTCCGTTGAAGAAATCGTTTTTTTATGTAATAATTGTTAAACATTTTCCTTCTTTATTTCTAAATATGATTTCAAGCACTATCGCATGCTAAGCGAATATCACACTTCAATTTTTTGCTTAAAAATTTGTAAATATGATTTTCCTTATTACAGCTCTGCACCGGCGGCTTGGTTCCAATTTTTATCAATCCCATTTCATTTCCCCTTACGAAAGTTTTCCTCCAATTTCGTGCTCTCGCTCCCGCCTATTTAGGGATGGGCATGATTAAACATCTCAGACAATACTTTCTAATACTATGTCTTTTAATTCTAGATAATATTATGTGTTTATAGCTAAACTAGGTGCACCTCGCGGTTTCTCCAACTAGATACTTGTTCGATATACGAACACTCAAAATATGTAGCTGTGTGGATTGTATTAATACTATTAAAATAACGATGACGTGCTGAGGTAACGATCCAAACAAATAGAGAAGAGGAGGCAAAGTAACCACCACGTACCTTTAATGCTCTCATGAACCGTCCACAAGACAGGCTGGCTGGATGAAATATTTCCTGGGTAATGTCGGCTTTGGAAAGTTCCACACGCACATACACAAATAATAATTCTGCACGGCAGTAGTTCAAAAACAGAGCTCACGGAGCTTATATAAAGAGACGTTCTTGTGAAGAGAGTACGATAATTGCAACCCACAGGGCTGCTCGATGTAGACTGACAGATGTGTCTCTCTCGTGTCAATTCCTTTTTGTTTCCATCCCAAGTTGAGGGTAGGATGCGCAAAAATATCTCGGGCAGTGGCAAAATTCATTCACCACTCTCAATTCTAAATGTAAGGATCGAACAATACTAGACAATGATGATGAAAAGTGATTATAAGAAAAAGTATCCAATATCCTGTATAATAGTAAATTAATTAAAAAAAAACTGATGCACATCCGCTGTCAGCTAATAGTTGCTGGTTGCAATCTGGATATCAGTAGCCCAAGCACGAATAACTTGCGAAATCGTAACCGTTTCGTAAACGTATCGAAATGTCATTATTTTGTATGGGATTTGATCAGCGCCTCTACAGTGCGTAAAAGGAACTAAATTTTGGCAGAAAAAAAGGTTTTGACAACTAGCGTGTCGAGATTTTAACGTGAACGCTTTGTCACGTAAAAAGTTTTGTATGAAATCACGAGCACGAACCTAATACTAACGTAAGCTCGAATGCTGGCTATCGAGGGTCTGTCAAAAATCTACGAATGTCATGTCATTATGTCACTGAGAAATTTTCAGTGAGATGGCTGACGTAACGTATTCAATAAATTGTGATTAAACTTCGAAAATTCAGGTTATTAATGTGTTTGTTCATTCATAATTTACCTATGAAAAGAGTTACAAACATAGCAGCAAGATTAGAAGTAGTAGTGTACCATTTCGTTTACCAGGCGCAAAGTAGGTATTTATTCATTTATGGCACTGGAGGGAAGTGATGCTAATGTACGATGAACCCAATTTAAGACATTTTCCAAAACTCTGCATCAAACAGCGTCTATATTCCACCGTTCCAGCCCACATTTACACCAATTTCGCTCGTTGGATATGTCTTGCGGCGCAATAATATTGCTATGAAATTGTTCATTGTGCATGGTCAAATTGAAAACAATAAGGCTCACAGAAGATCACCTATCCATTCAAGATTTCAAGATCAAGCAAAGCTGTCAACAAATGCACCAGAAGAACACAGGCAGCGACACGAAAGGAATACCAACGGATTGTCAGACTAACTACCTACGAACTCTGAGGTGATGACCATGCTCACGCCAACATTCTAACCACTAGGAAGAAGAAGATTTTAATGTGAAACGTAGAAGCTGTGTTATTGGACTTTTGGTTCTTAATAAAAATAAACGAAGTGCAATTGTGCGTTTCATTTATTGGTATATACCGAACAATTCGTGGCTTAGGGATAATAAGATCTCTTGTTGGATGTCGTGCAACGCGACTAAGACAAAATTCGTGGCAGCATGCCACTACTTAAGTTGGTGTGAGTGGGATGTTGCCACGCAATTAGCATACAACAGTGATGATGAGATGGATCAGTGTGTGCTCCTATTGGTGGCGCATAAAAGACATTGGGTGGCGAACTCATAGCAGTACCGTGAGAAGCATTTTTCTTCCCCCTCTGATCTTATAGGCTAGGTAAGTTCGATATCATGCTCTTTTGCCACACTATTCCTTAAAAATAAAGGAAAGTAGATGAATAAAAAGACAAAACTACACCAACAGTTGTAATTTATTTATTTTTGGTAATGTAATAACAGACACAATCATAATCCACATAAAATAAAGCTGACTCATACAAAATAAACACTTTTATGATCCTAAAATTAATATGGACTTAAAACAACACTAAGCCTAGACGGTTATAAGTCACAGCACTCCCGATTTGTAGTAACGGCGCATTCATGAAATGCTACGTGGTTTGTCTTTGCAAAACTGTTAGGTAGGTACATTACTACGCGCTCTAGGTTTTCACAGCATTCTTCTTTCCCAGAACGGATGGTAAAATACCGCTGGAGACGAAAGTTCTGTCGGGAATCACATTTAGTGAACAATTAAAACTTATAGAATACACTGCTTGAACTCAATAGCCTATTTATCTGCTGAAACACCATAAAATTTAGCGCAAAATACACTTCACGCCGGCTGGCGGACCTTCAGGGTTTCTTGAGACTCCTCTCTCTGTTTAAAGGTGTCAATTCTGATAGTAGCTGTTTGTTATTCATGTACTAGGTAAATTATCAGTGGCGTAGATTCTTGGCTTGAGAATTTATAGCTCATAATTTATATATTGAAACAAAAAAATATGTTTGGTTTTCACCAAATAAAAAGCTAAATTTGACAAATATCAATCATAGAGGAACCAGTCCAGCGTCACCAACCTTAAAATAAGGTAAATTATTGCAGGTGCACCGATTTCTGTCCAAAATTACCAAATACGATGTCATTGTCACCTAGACAACTCAACTGGACTGTCATGGCTATAGACTAATCATATTGTTTTCGGTATATTACATTTCTCTATGTCATAATGTATGTCATGGCGCTTTGTAAATATATCACCTCAGATAGATTTTATTCAAAAATGTTAATATTTCATTGTGAACATCAATACAATACGGAAATCGCAAAGAAAATGCGAAGTCTGTGGTGTCGAAATACAAATAAAAATGTTTAAACAATAGATTTCGATGAGATCCAGAACCGGTGTTGATGAAAATATGTCATTGAAATTACATTATTGTTTCAGAGCTAATGATTGCTTGGTTTTTATTGTAATTTAAGTAGGTATGTGTTATCATCCGAATTGCTGTAATTACATATATTTGTATATAAATTACAAATATTTACGTAACGTAAAGTAAGTTTCGTGTTGCTCAAGGAAAGTATTGATACCTTTGTATTATCGATTTTTTATAATGTCAGTGGTATGGGTACATATACTTTTTCATAGTGTCAATAAATTAGGAAATATTATATTCGATGCTGGTGATCATAAACCATCATGCGGAATGTTTTATAATGCCACGAAACTTAACATGTGTACTTTAGGGACTGTTATTTACATCTTCAGCTCAAAAGCATTTTGAAACACCGGGTATTATCAATTTTTCTCTACATAACTGGCACAGTACTTGCTAAGTGAACGGCTAGAGCAATATTTATTATCTAACATAAGTAAATCGACCTAAATATTATACAATTAATAATAAATAGTGTAAATAACGTCATATCTATGCTTGTGATAATAATCTGAGTTGTATTTTTTTCAGTTCATTTAAACAAAACTCCGTCGCTTTTATAAAACCTTTATCGATTCAGCATGTACTTTGAAATGGCATGGAATTTAAGGTACTATTTCACCTCAATACTATATAAAAATCAACATACAATCCCAATTACTATTTATTTAAATACTTATAATACTATTCTCTAAATTGTTTGATTTTAAATTAACCAACTTTCGAGAGCAGTTAAATAAACTTTTTTTGTAATTTCAGATATGGATATGTTACGCAGAAAATATTAATTGAATCAATAAATAAAACAAAACAGTGCAGAAGAAGCTTCTTGCAATACAAATGAAATAGATCAGCTGCGAGATTAAATTAAATATCTAAATAATTCAACTACCTACACCAAAAAAGTTTTTAAAAGTCTACAGTCTATATATAATTAAAAAAGGTGCGTCAAAAAAACTACATTTTATGATTGAACTACAAATAATAATAATTGTTAACAGTTGATGACAAGTTTACTAGTGCAACTTACGTGCAGTAATTTTTACTTTTACGTATACCACAATTAGAAAATAAGTATTATATATTGAAAACTGTTACGTACAACTGTAACGTACAATGAAAATTAAAAAAATATGTATAGTAAAGATGTTCTAGTACACAAATTACTTTGGAACTATGTATACAGACCTCAATAATACGGTTTTCGATACTAGCGAAGATATATCGCACGATAATATATTTTGATGTTTTGAATAAATAAATACATCTGTGTGAAATATTTGTTTTATTTTATATTTCGTTAACATATATTTGAAAAACCTAACCTACCTACCATTTTTTCCTATATCGATTAAAATGGAACCGATTTCATTGTAACTAATCGATTTTAGGGAATCAGTAGTAAAACACTCACAAATATTGTTTTCATTTGTAATAGTTGGTATAAAATAACTTCAAATCTGAGTTACAAAGCAACAAGGTCCGTGCCAACTCTTAATATTACTTGCTCAGTGAGAGGAACTTTTATGGGCAAAAAAATAATTAAAACCTCTTTTGGAATGAGTTGTTAGCTCTTAGAAAGAAGGTATAATTGTTGTGATTTACGCTGGATGACGTCACTTTTGTAATCCTATCGAGCTCACGTTAGCCAGCAAACGATGCGTCGTACTGTCAACCATTGCCTCCTTTGTAAACGTTCGATGAACTCGATACGTTTACGTTACGGACTATCGAAATGTTCGCGCTTAGGCTACAGGTAGTCCAAAACTACTTACTATCAAACTACTAGGCTACTGTTCATCGGATGATATTACTAATTGATGAAGCGCTCGTAGCGAAGTTTACTTAGCTGTTCTCAACCGATCAGCAAAGTTAAGCAACGTCGCGCGCGGTCATGAGTTGGATGGGTGACCGCTAGTGACATTACTACTGAGCGTTTCCGTGCTTCGGAGGGCACGTTGAGCCGGCGTAAATTTTCATTTTTCGAATTTTATAAGTGAAAGGCTCGTTCATATTTTTTTAAGATATAAAGGAAAATGCATGCAATAAATTATTGCATGCAAGTCTGCATGCAGACTGATTTTTTTTATGTTATTGTGACAGAACAAGCTTGAGGCCCATCTGATGTTAAGCGGACTAACCTCTGCCTATAACAAATGCATTTCGTCACAAGTTACGAATTGCACTGCGCCCGTCACCTAATACAATATGAGACATAGTTGTAGTATAGTGTAGTATCATATGCCTGTAATATTATACAACCGGATAAGATCTTTCCATGAATATTTGTACCACTGCGTAATGTACATGCATTTCTTTTATATATTTTTTTATTGTGACTGAACAATCCCGAGGCTCACCTGATATTAAGTGGACTAACCTCTCCCTATAACAAATGCATTTCGTCAACGACGAATTGCTCTGCGCCCGTCACACTAAGACGTACAGTTGTTAGGTCTCATGTGCCTGAAATTTAACTGGCTCTCAAGGACTGCTGCCGTAACACACTGTTTGGTGCTTGACGACAGATTTTCTACTTGAGGGTGGTCGCTAGCCAGGCGGGTATTCGCAAATTGCCCTACAACCATGCAAAATAAATTTTTCATATTCATATTTTTAGCCGTTTTAGCGTGAAGAAATAACCAACATACACACTCAATACTCACTAAGAAACTTGCGTGGTTAAAATATTATTTAAAAATATATTTTTCCTTTTCTTATCCTTATTCTAAAGTTCAGCGTGAAAAAGTAAAAATCATACCTAAAAATACTCACTAAGAAACTTTTGCAGTTAAAATATTAGCACATATAGTATTCGCGTGATTTTGATTGAACAAACATTGACGTGTCCCCTCCCTAATTCTTTAAACATTAAAGCATTTCTCAGCCGGCAGTATCGTAAGATCACTCCATCGTTATAACGCCGAACTCGATCGCGGGCCTTTTACATTGGCACTCATTTATTAGCCGGGTTCAGATGACCCACTTTATATAGATGTTCATAACATGTTTATGTTGCGTACTAGATAACCGATGCGCTTTTTTTAAACCTCAGCTGTCAATTAAATTTCAATTTTATAATAATCCCTTATATATTATAAAATTGATCCTTTTAGATTATATAGTTGGATCCCGGAATCAGTGGCAGGTCCATCCGGTACAGGATGAGAATATTTTAAATATTTAGTTTAAGACAAATTTTAAATAAAATTTCTTTTGGGTTAATTTAAGAATCAATTAGGATTAAGCATGTTATGAAATAAACAACTAAACTAATAATATTACAATAAGATATAAAAACTGTTTTGTTAGCAAAAACACAAATAATAATAAAAAGTGTATATATATATGGATAAAAATGAAATAGAAATTATTTTATTTTTATTTGGTTTATAAGGTTTTTTTTAAATTTTTTTTAATAATTAATTATCGCACTACAGACTCGTGGTCCGTACTCTTTTTAGATTTATTTTATTATATTAACTAGTTTTACAATAATAATATTATTTAAATGTTTTCATTACATTAATGTTATACGGTCTGATAGGTTAGCCTTCTCACCTGCATGACCTGACTGTAAGTGATAATGTGATTGAAGATGTTATTCAGGCTGACCTAGAATTACTGGCTCTCAAGGACAGCAACGCATCCTCGATACCTCTGCTGTTCCGGATGTTCGTGGGCGACGGTGATCACATACCACCAGGTGAGCCGCCAGTTCAATTGCCCTCCTATCCCTTAAAAAATAAAACTACCATAACACAGTGTTAGGTCCTTGTCGACAGATTTTCTTCTCGAGGGTGGTAGCTAGCTAAACATGCATTTACAACCACCTTGCTATAACGACTGCCATCCTAAGACAACAACCGGGACCGACGGCTTAACGTGCCCTACAAAGCACTGCACGCTCAGTAGTAATACCACTAGCGGTCACCCATCCAACTCCTAACCGCGACGGACGTTGCTTAACTTTGCTGGTCGGCTAAGAAAACTTCGCTACGAGCGCTTCAAATTACATCGGATCGGAAAGCGCATAAATTTTATCGTATTGAAAAAGATAACTTCCAGTGAGACTTGAACGAGCATATAGTACGCATACAAGTATCAATTATATATTCACGCTTTTAGGTAAGTTTTTTACAAATACGTAAAGCATAGATAAAAAAATCTAACTTTTTGAATAAAGCCTAATAAACTTGTAACTAATCATCTGTGCAAAATTTATTAAATCTTAAATTATTATAAGTTAGCATACAATTTTATAGTACCACCAACTTAACTGTGCAGTTTTCGAGGGCGCTACTGGTCATGGAAATCAACTACAAACTGTCACAATTTGAAGGAATGTTGTAGTTCTTTTTTTTGCCACCTGAACAGATAAGTTGGTGGGTCTGTAACGTACTGCTACTGGACTATATATACTCGGATATTATCAGAAAAATAAAACCTTCAATGGTCGAAACTTTCATACAACTTAACAATGTGTTCACTCAACACCCTAATCCTGCTAATGGTCATTTTGCACACCTTTTGTGCTCAAAGATACTTGAGACGGTTGAAATTTTACACCAAAACCGAATCTAACCAATTTTCTCTTTATACTGCCGCACAGTGGTCAACTACGCTAAAACGCGTGGACAATAAGGTCTTACTTATTCAGTGGCTTAGGTGTACGCTTATTATGTCATTATACCAAAAAATTCTTAGAATTTCTCCCGTATTATTAGTGTTTTTTTTGTAGAATTTATTAAAGGATTTGAAGTACTTACATTCGGTTCCGCACAAAGGTGTTTGTTTGGAGGCGTTCGTAGTAAAAGTTCGGTTTTGTGGTTTGTTTATTGAATATTCAGATCAAGAGCTGAATTTCTATTTATATTTATTGATTGTATGTTTCTGTTCTTTTGTTAGTTGTGTTACATTTTATACAAGAGGTTTATTTGTATTAAAAGTGTATCTTATATTTGTCAGTACAAGTATAAGGTAGTAATTAATGAGATAAATTTTTTTTTTTATATTGTTAGGTTTGTAATAACGCCTGCTATGCGAATTATTTTACAAAATCACAAATATACGATAGGAAAAATTTAAGTCATGTGCGGGATTCGAACCCGCGTCCATCCACCCCTTGAGCCGGGGTATGCTCTAACCAATGAAGCTAACATGACATGACGTCATAACTCAAATCTTTCCTATCCTTCTTTAACCATCCCAATACGATGGTTAACATTAGGTATAAGTACGTAAGTACCTATAAAACTCACTTCTAGTTTCCTTCAAAACAATTATTTATTGAATATCATAATTATCTAAGTGTTTATTCTACCTGAAATGCATTTTTAGTTAGAAATGTATTAACATTAAAACTTGAAAACTTACGTGTTATTTTAAGTCTGTATAAGTACATAATATACAACTACATCACCAATAATAATATAAACACACATAGTTTAGGAAAAAAGTTCTCAGTTGTGGTAAATAATTACATATTACGTATCCATTCTTTGTCGTAGTAACCTGAAACATCTAATATCAAATCCTTGATTCCAAACATAGATTGTATTGCACAAAGATATCCGAAAGCCTTTGTTGTGGAACTTAAGATCTTTGTATTTGCCGGTGCAATTTCATGCGACAAAGTATGTCGGTTCACTTAGATATATTCGCTTGGTCTATCCAAGTGCTGGTCGGAATTTCACACTGAAGTTCCAGTACAGACAAAGAATTTACCGAAAAATCGTATTTATCGTATTATTTTTTATATCTACTGTTCAGGATCCTAAGTGAAAGGCCATTGACACTTGTTAAATTTTATTATACATTGTTGTATAATAAAATTTAACAAGTGTCAAATGTATTTTAGAGTTTGTCAATTAAAATCATACCAAGTTGATGCTTATATGTGTTACAGTTTTTACCTTAAAAACAATAAATACTGAAGAGAAGATTTCATGTAACCACACAAATTCTGTGAAAATGTTAAACTCGCCATCTATTACGCTTCAAAATATAAGAAATAGAAATAGAAGTAATATAGCCCTCTTATTGTAGGACAGATAGAGAGAAAACGTAAGGCTTAGAAATAGAGCCTCGTTTACTTATTGATACATAAAATAGCATTTCATTGATATAGTATCAAGAATTTGCATGTAAAAGTATAAGATTCAATTTATTTAATATACTTAATTATAAAATTTTAATAATATTAAAATTATTGATATAATTTTTTTCCTTCCTGTTATATATATTCCAAGTGTCTAAGTATAATTAAGTGCGTAGATGCGATTATCATTACGGAAACTTAAAATATCTGTTCGTAGAAATTCAAATTCAAAAACTTTTTGAAGCAGTGATGTCTCAGTGGCATTGGCTATGGACTCACAACCGAACACCGCGCAGCAGGTCCATGGTTCGAATCCCGCCGCGGGCTTGAGCTTCACCGCAGGGTGGAAGGTCATTTTGCGAATATCCGCCTGGCTAGCGACCACCCTCAAGTAGAAAATCTGTCGCCAAACACCTAAAGATGTGTTCCGGCAGCTGTCCTTGAGAGCCAGTAATACTAGGTTAAGCTTGTAAATACCTTCGACCACACCATCACTTACCATCAACTGAGATTGTGGTCAAAGGCTTACCTATCAGAAATAAAAAAAAACTTTTAGTTAATAATTACCGTATACACACTTTTTACTCTACCTATTTACAATATAATATTCAAACCTGTTTACCGTCAAAATAAATTCATCGCAGAATAAACGATTGACTCAAAATAACAATATGAAAAAATCTCGTTTAAAATAATTTGTTATTGTGTTCGTCCCCTCAAACTACAATTTGCCCCAATTAAAAATAGAAAAATACAATTTTATTCATCACTCCACCATATTGGGTGTACGCCTCAAACAAATGTTGCAGTACGCATATTTTACAATGTTATTTCAACTAACATTCATTCAAATATATCTCTTATCTCTTCTCTTAAGGAACTATATAGCTGCATGAATTATAATTGCAAACTGTCAATGGATATTTTTTACACTTATTTTCTGTTTTATTATGTTACAGTATTTAGTTCGCTAACGAGTCTGCGGGGAGCCAGAGTGAGCGAGATAGTGGATAAGGAAAGAGACGAAAAGCTGTAATTTGATTTGTTTAGTTGCATTGTGGTTTTCGGTAGACGGTGATTGTCAAAGTTTTGGTTCTATATTTTTTGCATTTGAACCACTGGGCGTGTCTGTTAGTGGCCATATAGTGGCAAGACAATTGTTTGTTTCATAATATAAGAATAAGTATTTGACTGTCGTATCGTTTCTTTTTTTGTGTTCAGTATCTCAAAAGGAAAACGGAACCCTTATATGAACACTTCTTTGTACATCTGTTGTTTTTCTGCCTGTCTGTCTGAAGACGGGAGAGTCTGTGTTCAGCTAGGATAATTCGACTGATACAGTAGACCTCATGTCTTACAAATTATACCTTAACCGTAATTCATCATCCTCATCCGGAATTGCCGGAAGACGTCCACTTTTGAACGTCCACATTTTATCAAAAACCATAGCGATGATAAGATTCCAGATTGCCCAGGCAGGGATTGTTCAGCAGAGGCGCCTTCCACCTGGACAATCTGTCTTGAATGCTTAACAACCGGCGATTCGCCGGGCTGAAAAGGACAAGGTAAAAGTATGGTACAAATTACACGAAAAACACAAGCAAATTTATAAACAACTAGGTGACCCGGCAAACGTTGTTTTGCCATATAAATAATTAAATGGCTATTAAAAAATCGTAGAAGGGTGAAAATTGAGGATTGTATGTATTTTTGTATGTTGTATCATAAAAAAATAGAAATTAAAAAATTTGTCTAAAAAATAAAAAATAAATTTAGGGGTGGACTACCCCTAACATTTAGGGGGATGAAAAATAGATGTTGGCCGATTCTCATAGATACCGGATAAGCACAAAAAATTTCATCAAAATCGGTCAAGCCGTTTCGGAGGAGTATGGCAACGAAAACTGACACGAGAATTTTATATATATGAAAGATAAACTTACACAGGGAGGATTCGCGTGAGCGATCCCATTAGAGCTACCTAACTATTCAAATCGGCCGATAGATTAGTATAGGCGTGTGGGCGAGGCGGCACTTCACAAAATCCTTAGTCCTTTGAGATTCCAACTTCAGGACACAGCACTATCACAAACTATTTACAAATTTATAGATCACGTAGAACAAATATACTGTAAAACAAATACGCGCAAGCAAATTAAAACTACAAATTCAAAAATCAATTACGTCAAAATGTGCAAGAGAATGATTAGCAAAAACTTCAAGTTATTTTCACATACAAAAATCCACAGATCAAAAATAGACGACTACCTAGGGGGCCGTTCAGGACCTTGCCCGCGCTAAGTTGATCGGTCCGAACAGCCTACGCTGCGGAAGTTGTTGACCATAAAGCAAAGCAATGTACTACAATTTTATAGAGGACATCAATATGTACTAGATAGAATAAGCATTGCAATTCAACGGGGCAATGCTGCCAGCATGCTGGGCACGCTGCCAACTGGTAGGGGGCTAGAGCATTTGGACTGCCTTTGTTTCTGTGAGTCTGCAATGACTTATAGGGATCTAAATGCTTTTATTGTAGTAGCTGTAGTATTGTATTTAGTTCGTAGTATTTGGTTAATAAAGGCATACCACCGATACAAAAAAGTCCAGAATATCATATTTCTAACTATTACTGTTATGTCTCAATAAATAAGTAAGTTTTATTAAATACCCAAGGCCGGGGCGGGCCGCTAATCATTAAATATACCCATAATAAAAATCTCAATATCCCAAAACGATATATATAATATGCGATATACACCGTTCGTGTTTTAATACTAATTCAGCTTACCTACAGTAACAAATTATTACCAAATTTAATTCCTTGCGCCGCATTTTCGTTCTTTCAAAAACCATTTCCAGTAAAACCAGCTGCTCCCAAGGGAATATTACAATGTCTTTTACAAAATAATCGATTACATCCAAGTAATTTCACGCGAACAATGTGTTTATGTCGATTCTGATCGCTAATCGTTTGTGTTGATAACATCTTACGCGGCGCCTTTGATAGTACAACGGTGACACAGCGTAATGATTTTTGTGCAGTAAGGCAAGTCAATTTTCTGTCTGATTTTGTCATAATTATGCTAAGTGGGGTCGGAAAAAAAAGGAATTTTTTCTACTGTACAAATACTTTTCAACGTTACACTTTCATGTGTGTGTTTTGGAAGTAAGTAGCAATAAACACATGCACTGACGTAACTTATATTATATTGTGATGAACTAATGAGGTGTTATTTATCTGTCTGTATTTTAAGCTTCTAAGTCTCAAGTAGGAATGACACTGATCCTATATTTTTGGAATAAAAATTTTCGTCTCTAGATTGATGTTATTTTTGTTACCTACATTCGCGCTTTTGGAGGTAATATTTAAATTTATATAAAAAATATATCCGTCAGTATTTAAAAGATGGCGCAGTACAGTTAGTAAATATGTCACCTACTGCTTTTGTGACTGTACTGTGGCATGTAAATTATATTCTTCACCCCACTTTGTCCCGATTGTTTTAAATTTCAATTTGTGCGACAATTTTGCATCAATAATGCTATGATGAGTTTTCATAACATCTTGACATGATTGTTGAATATTTTTATATGTTTTAATTGCATGGTTTCTTCGAGGAAACTTGATGGTGATTGGCTGAAACTTACGTTAGTATTGTGTATGTATGGGTTAACCATTTTACACTAATGAATCTGTGTGCTAAATACTTCTAGACTGTTTTTTGTTTTTTTACTTTTTCAACCCCCTTATCTTCGCCATTTTGGAAAAACTAATAAACTGAAATCGACGAAAAAAACTTTATATCTTCTGTATCAGCCTGTGTTCAGCAGTGGATAATCATCCACTGCTGAACACAGCTTCCTCCATTATGGGGGGTTTGCCATAATCCCTACGCTTAGCAGGTGTCTTGGGGATCGCCTTATGAATAAAGTGACGGACAGACATATGAAAGCATTTTTGCCGAAGCTGATATGGAGACGATTTGTTTAATGCATGGTAGACAATTATTTGTCCGCTATCTCACTTGATGGAAAGTGATGATGCGGCTGAAGATGTAGCATGCTTGCCTAAAAGATACCTATTCACTCTAGACTTGAAGACTCCCAATTATTGCTCTTTACTTGCTCTTCAGGCCAGCTTAGTAATTATTTTTATTGCTTTATAGGGTAGCCTTTGACCACTATCTGATCACCTGATGGTAAGTGATGATGTGGTCGAAGATGCAGTTCAGGCTAACCTAGAATGTAGGCTCTCAAGGACAGCTGCCGTAACACTACTTGGCGCAACAGCTTAGCAAACTTCGCTGCGAGCGTTTCAGAAGTCATTAATCATTAAGCACTATCGTCCGCTAATTAAGTATCATAGTTTAGCAGTCCAACTCTTTGTTCCAAAGAGTTCGTCCGGGGAAGGACAGCCACCTATTTCTGCACCAAGCAGTAATGTGCGTAATGAGCATGTTCCCGCCTCAAAGGCCGGCGACGCATCATCGAGGTTTCTGGTGTTGCGAATGTTCGTGGACGACGGTGATCACTTACCACCAGGTGAGCCACCTCGTTTGACCCATAAAAAATGTACCTGTAATTTTACCGGCACCCTCTTCAAACCGGAACACAGTTAAGTGAACATTATAGGCAAATAGTTCTACTTTAAATTATATTGTGATTGATATGTTTTAAATTTAAAAACTAGCTGCGACGGTTTCACCGGTGTAGACAATGATGAACAATGATGATGAATAAAAAGTATCATATGTGTTAATCCTGGATCTAGACTATCTATATTCCAAGTTTCACCGAAATCGGGTCAGCTGTTTCATCGTGAAAGAGTAACAAACATACAAACTCACTCACAAACTTTCGCTTTATAATATTAGTGTGATTTCGAGCACAATCGCCTATAAAACGATTAGCGTATATTTCTTTTTGTGTACATATGTGTACAATACTATATATATTTACTTCATACTTTCTATATTGCTACGTATTAATATTATATAAAGATACCTATAGGTGGAAACTTGTAATTGGCCCAATGATATACATATGAGTGTTTTATAAGTATAGACTGTAAGATTTCCAATGAAAATAAAATAAAATACGCACTAGCGCGCTTTTGAAGCTTTTCAGCTTCTGAAGCGCTCGTAGCGAAGTTTACTTAGCTGTTCTCAACCGATCAGCAAACGTCGCCCGCGGTCATGAGTTGGTTGGGTGACCGCTAGTGACATTACTACTGAGCTTAGGATGGCAGGCATTATAGCATGGTGGTAGGGCATTTTGCGAATGCCCGCCTGGCTAGCTACCACCCTCAAGTAGAAAATCTGTCGCCAAGCACCTAACGGTGTGTTCCGGCAGCTGTCCTTGAGAGCCAGTACTTCTATGTTAGCCTGAACAACATCTTCGACTACATCATCAATTACATCAGGTGAGACAGTGGTCAAAGGCTAACCTATCTGGCACAAGAAAAAAAAATAGTGCTTCTATTATATATATACATACATGTAGATCTAGATAGGTACCTAACTAATAAAAGTCGTACAAGGAAAATACCGTTTGAAACTCTGCAAATAAATTCGAAATACTTTAATTAGTTCTTTATACTTGTACCTAACACTGATAGCGATCGTGTTCTGGGTTAAAAATGCGAATATTATTGATTTTGAGTTTAGCGCTGTGTACTTTTAAATTGTGTTACTGTGACGATAACGACACGAGGAATTATTTTGTGGAATATAAACCAAAGAGTAAGTTATATTCATTATTTAGCTCTCTGTTACATTGTGTTTTCGCTCAATCGATTTCTGATTCCCTGGTAGAAAATATACACCTGGATAACTTATTATAGAGTAGTTTTTTTTTTATGCTTTATAAGTTAGCCTTTGATCGCTATCTCACCTGATGGTAAGTAATGATTTGGTCGAAGATGTTGTTCAGGCTAACCTAGAAATACTGGCTCTCAAGGACAGCTGCCGGAACACACCGTTAGGTGCTTGGCGACAGATTTTCTACTTGAGGGTGGTAGCTAGCCAGGCGGGCATTCGCAAAATGCCCTACCACCTTGCTATAACGACTGCCATCCTAAGACAACAACCGGGACCGATGGCTTAACGTGCCCTCCGAAGCACGGAAACGCTCAGTAGTAATGTCACTAGCGGTCACCCATCCAACTCATGACCGCACGCGACGTTGCTTAACTTTGCTGATCGGTTGAGAACAGCTAAGTAAACTTCGCTACGAGCGCTTCAAATTATTATATGTTCTGGTTGCGGTAGATTTTTCTCCTTAAAAGTTGTAAGCGCGTCCAATTGCCGATAGTGATTCTTCAATCTGTTTCTGAGCCTGGGACTTGCAACCCAGGAGTAGGGTTAAGGGACCCCTTTATGATATATCAATGCTCCCTTTCACCGCTCGAGTCTCCTCCCCTACCTAACCAAATTTGGTAAGATCCTTCTAATGCCGCCTTAGATACACGTTCTAGGATGGAAGTGTATTATACAAAATCTAAAATCCAACTATAATAATAATAATAATAAAGCCTTTTTATTCAGACAACAGATATACATTTATGTTTTACACAATTAAAAATATTCGCAAATTTGGTGCTTCTTTAGTCTCTGTGTGTCCGTTTGCCAGTTGGCAAAGGCCTCCTCCAACCTACTCCATTCTGATCTCTCTCTGTGGCTACTCTGCTCCATGTTATGCCTGCAACTTGCCTAATATCATCGTCCCATCTTCTTTGCTTTCTACCTCTTTTACCTTCTCTTGGGTACCATTGTGTAATTATTTTACTCCATTTATTCTTTCCCCTGATCATGTGTCCCGACCATAGGCTTAGGATGTACAAGACCAACAGTGACGGATGAATGGTGTAACAAAAAATGAAATGTAAATGTGTGAGTGACATAGTGTTGTAATGACCCGAGCGTAATACCATCGACAGTTTTACTTGTTGAATCTTAGGACACATTCGTTAAAAATGATGCCCTATATAGTTCATTGAGACTATTGTAATGATCGTAAACAACACTGAAAACACAGAAATGCAATATATGCAATTTCATTAACTTGAACAACTTATTTTTCAAGTTATTATGATTTAAAAACCAAACTACTTAACTGATTATGATGAAATTTCAAAGGGATGAATCTTAAAGTATATCCTTTCAAACAAAATACGATGTTTCAAATGAAAATCAAACCAAATATCATAACATGAATACAACCTTATTGAGAATCTGCTCCCTTTTTGATCTGTTAAAAATAAAACTCATTCAAAGTTGAAGTCAAATGCATTTATTGTAGGTCTAAAATGGTACAGCACTTTTAAAAGTAAACTACTATAACTTCACCGTAACAACATTAAATAAAACTTACCATTACTAAGTATTATGATTATCATTAACAAAATCATTAAGCTGCAAATATACAGGTACTGTAAATTATTAAATTACATTTATCTGAATACCATTTGCGTAAACCATTCACATGTGGTAAGCAAAGGTCGAATTTGTACCTTGTGTAAACATAGCTCATTTGGCTGTAGAAATGACGATGTGTACATAATTTCGATGATCTTTACTAACTGGCCTACAAAACATATAATTCTTTAAAGTCTGCTTTTAAGTCTAAAAGCCGTTTTATTATTATTTTTGTTTCAGCTTTTAAACTTCTCAAGAGCTAATTTTTTTCTGTAATTTTTGTCACAATTTAGAACATTAGTTAATAAGTTTTTTTCCTTGGAGACAGTACTTGATTTGAAGGGCAGGTAATGGCTAACGGTGGTAATATATCTCTATTGAAGTAAGGTCAGGGCCGTCTTATTTTCAATTTGATCTGAAAGGAAAAATAAAAATTATTTTGTGTCAAGATAGCCTTAAATATCCAGCGCTGCAATGAAGCTAGTATTGTAGATTTTATTGCACCAGGGACGCTAAGGGAAGGGTTACTAGATTGACTCAACATATCCTACAGTCTTTACATGAAAAAAAAATATTTGACCATGTATTTTACTACAAATTAAACTTTACGTTACTTGTGTCATCATTTCCTAAAGCTATTGACTACCATTTCCACAGCTTTATGCATTCAGGGACATTAAAAGTTGGTATTGAGTCTTTCATTAGTATAAATCGATGTTTTCTTTGTATGAAGCATTTTGATTCAAAGTTTACTACAAACTGTAGTTTTAATTTAGATTGCGTCAATAATCCGAACCCTTTTATTACATACTGAAAATTTGTTGGTAATCTGTAAGAACACAAACATTATATACAACATATAGTTATTTCAAATTCTGTTAAATAGCCATTTGTATAAAGATACTAATATTTTATGATAGAAGCAAGAGATATTTCCAATTATTTATTGAGAGTTAGGGGAACTTTTCACAGAAAACATCATAATAAATTTTGAATAATATATCTTGTGATAATATTTTCTCCCTTATTCGTAAATACTCAATAAGCTATAAACTGATCTGTCAACTTCTCGCTAATTATTACGTAATTATATAATTTTAATCCAATTTATGATTAAAATAACTACCGGTTATTTTTGAGGTTCGAATATGTACCCGAGCATTCACGTCGAAGCTACAGGTCAGACATAAACTATCGACTTTATCGATACTTGTGACGTCAGGACTTTGTCAAGCCCTATCGTAAACAAATGTTTTTGTATTTTTCGTAAAATACCAACCAATTCTTCATTAAGCAATGTAATTTGATGATAAGTATGAAGAGAAATCTATTATCTAATATTTCCATAGTTCATATAACTAATTTTAAAACAAAATGACGAAATAATGATTATCCAAAAAGCAGTACAAATAAACATAAATTACCTGTGAAACGTGTATATGTTCGGGTAACTGTGTCTTGTAACCTCACATTCACTCACTGAACAAGACACCATGCTTGCAGAATACATATTTTAAATTATAATCGTAAGATATTTGAGCAAATACAAAATTCGCGCCGACTTGGAAGAGCCCGGGACGCTATGGCCTCTTACTCGAGTAAAAAATGACATACCGTCTTCTTGTTTCACTATCTCTTTTTTTCTCACGACGGTTTGTACCAGCTTAGGACCTTTCACTCACACACTTCGTAGGTCTGTTGAGCGTAGCGAAAAAATCCTAGGTCTGTGGTCCCGACCACTTCCATTTTAGCCTTACTATTTTTAATGTTAAGTTCTGTATCTTGGTCCTTTTCCTAATGTTGATGGTTTTTATTCTATCCCTTCTCTTTATTCCTAGCATGCAGCAAAATCCAACTATGACAGATTAATTACGCCAAATCCATATGAACCATAACATGTGCCTCGTAAAAATAGAATCTGTTATTTTTTTTGTTTAAGAATTTAACAAACCTTATACCCTTCTTTCCTGTGTTTGTCATCAATAAAAACATTTCAAATACAATGAAAGTGTAGCTGTGTGCATATGAATGCTTGTGTTAAATTTTCTAGAATTTTTATAGAACTGATATTAGAGCGTACCTAATCTCCCTTTTTACTTAAATCGATGCCTTGCACAGATAATTAAATTATACTACTTTAACTTTGATATTAGTACTGTACTGTACTGTAACAGCCGACTCGTCCACTGCTGAACACAGCCTCCCCTATAAAGGGAGTATTTGCCATAATCCCCACGCTTGGCAGGCGTCTTGGGGATCGCAGTGTAAGTTGGCAGTTCATTAGAAGGTGCTGCTGCCCACCTTCCAGTATTTTTCCCTTAGTCGCCTCTTACAACACCTACGGGATGATATGGGGACGACGGGGGTGCCGGGTTACTTATATACTGCATCCCAATGAGAGGAAATAAACCAGTCTTGATTTTCAAACCAGAAACTGTACGATTGTTTTTTTATATGTTCCAGGACCTTCAACAACTGTTGTTCTTCTACATACAAATACAAAAGAAGATGATAGCTACGATGAAAGTACGAGTTCATTATTTTTAGATGTATTTTATTATTTTAAAATGTATGAATATTACTACGTTACTCGTGTCCAGCAAGACAAATCTCTGAGGGTGGAAGTCGCGAAAGCGGGTAACCCTCTAGTCATCATAAGAGATGTGTTGTCCTATCTTAAGGACGCCGAAATAGTGGACAACCTGCTTGCACAAAACAAGCACTTGCTGCAGGATGTTGACTTAACTAATAGTACTATCAGGGTGAGGTATAGGAAAAAGGCCCGCAATCCGCATGAGTGCCATCCGGTTCTAGAGTTGTCCCCTAAGATCCACAAAAACCTGACCGAGGCAGGAAAGGTCTACATAGGCATCCAGCGGAGGCCTGTGCTAGACCATACACCCCTAGTGCAGTGCACTAAATGTCTTGGTTATGGGCATACAAGAGCAGTCTGCCGGGAGAAAGACCAATACTGCAGTCACTGCGGGAAGTCTCACTCCTGGGAAAACTGCAATGCAAGGAAGGGGGGATCCCAACCTTGGTGTAGGAACTGCTCGACTGCGCAGGGATCAGCCATCTCAAATGCGGACCTGGCACACAATGCGTTCAACATATTGTGTCCGGAAAGGCAAAAATGGGATGGCATAGCGCGGTCCAGAATTTCCTACTGCTAAGGGCACCCCCGAAACCCACAGCTCAACCCCCATCAGTAGTGGCAGAACAGGTTTGTACTTCATCCAAGCGAACCTGCAGCACTCCAAAGTAGCAACTGCCGAGCTTCCTAAGGCTGCAAAGGACAAGGGTATTTCTATCGCTTTGATACAAGAACCCTATGTAGGGAACACAGGCGTGATGAAACAGTATCCGGGAACACAAATCATCCAATGCACCCTTAATAGAAAAAAACCGGTAAAAGCTGCTGTAATTGTATTTGGTGACAAGCTGGAGGTAATTCACGACCCCCAGCTTGTAACTGAGACGGAAGCAGCAGTTTTGCTGGTAAACAAAGACCTAAAACTTGGAGTCGTTTCTGTTTACTACGAAGGGGATCAAGACATAGAGCCATATATAGAGAGGACTAAAGCATTTTGCGGGAAATTGGCGACGAAAGATATCATAGTCGCCGGAGACGTCAATGCTTGGAGCCACTGGTGGGGAAGTGAGACGGAAAACCAGAGAGGAAAAGCCTACGGCGCGTTCCTTAATGAAATAGGCTATCATATTCTCAACAATGGAGATGAACCTACCTTTGAAACCTACAGGAGAGGCAGAGCGTGTACAAGCAGAGTTGACGTAACCGCTTGCAGCGCTCCGCTCTTGGGTAAAATCAAAGACTGGCAAGTAGACAGTAGTATCACAACATCTGACCACAACAGCATCACCTTCACTTTGCGCCCCGGAAAGGACTTAGAATCACTAAAACCTATTACGACGCGCAAATACAACACAAAGAAGGCTAAGTGGTCAGATTTTACGTCCAATGTGAAGACCTGTCTTGAGGCTAAAAACATCACGCCAGCCTCCGTGAGAGAATTAGATAGCACAGAGGCCCTCGAAACAGTGATCACAAGCTACACTAGTTGCATCCACGAAGCCTGCGAAAACACCATGCCAACGCTAGGCCAATGGAAAGGGGACCGGATTCCCCCGTGGTACACTAAGAAGCTAGACGATCTCAAAATCGAGGTTCTAAGGAAAAAAAGACGCATAAGGAATGCTGTCCCCTGTCGAGTCGATGCAGTAGTAGATGAGTACCAAAAAGCCCGAGAAGAGTACAAGGAGATAGCCGATAAAGCACAGACAGAAAGCTGGAAGGAATTCTGCACCACCCAACTTAAAGAAAGCATGTGGGATGGGATATACCGAATCCTTCGGAAGACCTCACGGAGGCATGAAGACATGCTCCTGAGGAACGACGAAGGCAGCACCCTGTCCCCACAACAATCTGCAGAGCTCCTAGCCAGAACTTTCTTTCCAGACGATAACGAAAACACAGACCATCCGTGTCACTCGGCAATCCGTGAGAAGACAAGAGCATCACCATCCAACCTACCTGATGATGACCCACCATTCTCACCAGCAGAATTGGACTCAGTGCTCCAAGCACTGAATCCAAGGAAAGCCCCAGGATCCGACGGGCTAACCGCTGACATATGCACTGCAGCCATCCAGAGTGAAAGGGAGGTATTCATGGCGATAGCTAACAAATGTCTATCGCTGAAATACTTCCCCAAGCAATGGAAAGAAGCGCACGTCATCATCCTTAGGAAGCCCGGCAAGACGGACTACACCCATCCGAAGTCTTACCGGCCCATAGGTCTCTTGTCAGTTCTCGGTAAAATCGTCGAAAAGCTTTTGATCGGCAGGCTGCAATGGCATCTCCTCCCTACCCTCAGCCCAAAACAGTACGGTTTTATGCCTCAACGCGGAACTGAAGACGCCCTCTATGACCTGCTAGAGCACATCAAAACAGGAGTAAACAGCAAAAACATCGTACTCCTAATCTCTCTTGACATAGAGGGCGCCTTCGATAATGCATGGTGGCCCACTTTAAAACATCAGTTAGCGGAAAAGAGGTGCCCATCAAACCTCTACGAGATGGTATGCTCATACCTCAGTGACCGAAAGATCAAGGTCAACTATGCCAGAGCAGCACACGAAAAGGAAACCACCAAAGGTTGCGTCCAAGGGTCTATTGGAGGTCCGACCTTTTGGAACATAATCCTAGACTCGTTGCTGCAGAAACTGGATAGCGAGCAAGTGTACTGTCAAGCATTCGCTGACGATGTCGTTCTCGTATTTACAGGCCAATCAAATACCTTAGAGCAGAAAGTCAACACGACACTGGACATGATAACGGAATGGGGTCTACTTAACAAACTCAACTTCGCAGCTCATAAGACCAACGTGATGCTCTTGACAAGAAAGTTGAAGTACGATACCCCGAACCTCTTCATGTCTGGTGTTAGACTTAACCTCGTAGAGGAGATTAAATTGCTCGGCCTTGTGATCGACCGAAAGCTCACCTACAAAGCACACATCTCCGCGCAATGTAAAAAAGCAGCGGACATATATAAGCAGTTGGCGTGTGCAGCGAAGGTGACTTGGGGTCTAAACGGCGAGATTACGAGAACGATATATGTCGCAGTGGTGGAACCCATCATAACTTATGCCGCAAACGTGTGGGCACAGGCAGTGGACCTGGAAATGAATAGATCCCAGCTATTTGCCCTACAAAGAGGCTTTGCCCAAAAGATATGCAAGGCCTACCGTACTGTTTCTCTCACCTCAGCACTCGCACTCTCAGGTCTGCTTCCAATAGATCTGAGAATCCTAGAAACAGCGAGCCTGTACCGAACGAAGAAGAACCTCTCACTTGACTACCTCCCTCCAGAAAAGGAGCTCGAACAAAGCATACGCTTTATGGACCAACCCCATCCGTCCACAAGAACATCCGTGGAGTACGAGCTTCTCGAAACTGACACCAGCCATATCGCCGGACCCCACATTTACACAGATGGCAGCAAAATTGAGGGGAGAGTAGGTGCTGCCCTTACCTGGTGGGAGGAAGGAAAAGAGATCAGCTCTTCTAAGTTCAGGCTCCATCCTGACTGCACAGTCTTCCAATCGGAACTATATGCTCTTTACAGGGCAACTCAACAGGTGAAAATGAGCAAAGATCCACTAGTCAACGTGCTTAGTGATTCAAGATCCTCACTAGATCTGCTCAAAAGTCCCAAAACGAGTCACCCCCTGGCAAAGAGCATAAAAGAGAACATTGGTAAGATTAAAGCTGAAGGTAGAGATATTCGCATGTTTTGGTTGAAGGCTCATGTGGGAACCGCTGGTAACGAGAGAGCTGACGAGCTTGCAAAATCAGCGGCACGCACAGATACCTCCCAAGACTATGACAAAATCCCCCTGTCTTATGTCCGACGAAAAATCCGCGAGGAATCTATCCAGAAATGGCAAGATCGGTACGAGACCTCAAGCACTGGTGCAGTCACGAAAAAGCTTCTACCGGATGTCACCAAGGCATACCAACTGACGCGGACTGTGAAACTGTCACCTCTTGTAGTGCAAATGATGACAGGACACGGGGGAATATCCGAGTATCTCCACAGGTTCAAGCTGAAAGACAGCCCAGGATGCGAGTGCGATCCAAACATCCCCGAGACGGTATGGCATATAATGTTAGAATGTCCCCGCTTTTCCGCTGCCAGACTGGATCTCGAAATCTTGCTCAACAAGAAACTACTAGAATCTGATCTGCCCACCATCTTAGCAGATTCAGATAGCAGAACACATTTCTTGTCTTTTGTTGAGAGGTCCTTCAAAACAGCGGTTAAAAGCAACTCAAACCTACCCCCCCGTTCTAATACCCCGCTTACCCTTCCTGCCCAAATCATAGCCCCACACATCCCCGTCACGAAAAAAAATACAGAAATATCCCAACTGCTGGCATGTGGAGAGCAAGGAGAGCCTGGGATTCGCATCCGAGGCGTTGCTCTCTTTATGGAAGGCAGTAAAGAGAGACTCGGAATAAGCTTCTGCCATGCTGGAGCCAAGAGCCGCGTCCGATTATCACCCGGGTTAGCTTGCCTGCTGAATGGGAGCAGCTTCAAAACAACCATGAAGCGTAAAACGTACAACGCGATGCCAGTGAAGATTATCATGGGAAATCCATGTCGTTTAGTACGACTGAAAAACAGGACAGTCGTACTAATCGAGTGGACGGACAAGACGCCCTTTGCTCAAGCATGTGCGTTGCTCTCAAGTATTGCAGAAAATGCCGAGAGAGCCCGAGTGATAAGCGTAGACGCAATGGTAATAGAACACTCAAAGGGAGAAGTTGCTGACCAACTTGGTTGCATTAAAGCCTCAGAACACCATGAGGTAGTTGTGTATGAAGACAGAGGAGAAAATCTTAGTTACCTCAAAAACCCCATACACAACAATGCAACTGATTGTTGGGGACATCCGATTCCGAGCTCAGTTACCAAAAGTGGTTCAGAAAGACTCCAAGAAAGAACAGAGGCGGAAAAAAGCCAAGAGTGTAGCCCAAAAAACAGCAGTGGCCGAGTCGCCGCATTCCTGACTGCTTTCGGTACAGCAGTAGGAAGTTTATTCCGACACCCATCCCAACCCCGAAACCCAATGCCCACGAAACCACCATCCCGTGGCAAAACAGCATCATCAAAAGCTATCAGGACGAGAGCCGACATGGGACAGGTCAGTCCGCCCCGATATATCCCCGCACAGGAACCAACGAGCCATGCAGCTAATGCCTTCTTAGAATTTCTAGCCATTACAAGGGCGACTAGAGAGATCAACCATAGAAACTGCAAAAACATCTTGCAGTCCTTCAGGCTAGAAAATGAAAACCTTTTAAAGGTGAGACTCGAAGAGGCAGAAGCCGCTATATACAACAACGACACAGCCCAGGTCGTCAAGGGGAAAATGTCAGGTAAGTATATGGCGGCATACAATGCAATAGGCGGATTTGTGTCCCTGGACGAGGGAGAAACGGAGCGACTAGGTAGGCCTAAATACGCGACACCACAAAATGACCCAATAGTAGTAACGGCCCAGTGCACCAAAATAATGTTAGATGACCGTATCCTCGAAATGGCGAAATCTATTTTGGGGGGAGCGGACATTGAAGCATTCTGGAAACACTGGGAAGTACCGAAAATACAATGGGTAAATGGAGTTCCAGGATGTGGTAAAACAACTTGGGTGGTAAGGCAATTCGATGTGGACAAGGACATCATTATCACAACAACTACAGAAGCAGCAAAAGACCTGAGGGAGAAGCTTGCGCACCGAATCGGAGACTTAGTGAAAACCAAGGTGCGCACAATGGCTTCTGTCCTCGTAAATGGTTTTAAAAGGACTGAGAGCTACAGCCGCCTCACAGTGGATGAAGCTCTCATGAACCATTTCGGAGCCATAGTCATGGCTTCCAGGCTGGCTGGAGTTGGTGAACTTGTCCTCATCGGAGATGTCAATCAGCTGCCTTACATCGATAGAGATAATCTCTTCGTATTAAGGTACAACCGCCCTAACCTGGTCACAAACATCACCCAGGAGTTGTTATGCACGCATCGGAACCCAATGGATGTCGCGTACGCACTGAGGGAAATATACTCTGGTATATATTCCTCAGCTCCCCGTATTAAGTCCCTGAAGCTTGAAAGGTACACGGGTGCGAAAATTCTCAAGTCTCTCCCCAACACCTTATTCCTGGTTCACACCCAGGAAGAAAAGGAGACCCTGACAAGCCAGGGCTACGGAGAGGGAAGGGGATCACGCACCCTTACCATCCACGAAGCTCAGGGACTGACATACGAGTCGGTCATCGCCATCAAGACCAAGAGCAGCATGAAGCTGCACGAGAGCGTCCCGCACGCAGTCGTTGCAGTTTCACGGCATACTGGAACCTTCACATACTACGCAGATGACGAAGAAGACGCCATAGGACGGTTCGTCAGGAAGGCGATGGTTGCGACACCAAAAACCATCCATAATTACAACCTAAAAATGGCGATCAAAGATCGAAACAGCGTGGTAATGGAGACCCTGTTACAATGTGACGTGGGGGAATGACACAAAAAAGTAGAGTAATCCCAAATTGTAATCGTTGGCACGGGTATCCAGAGCGGTCAAGCTCACATAAAGGTGTTGTCTAGCGGCGGTGTTGTGTGTCGGGTCGCCATCTTCCCTCAAAAATGGTTGAGGAAGGCGATGGCTGGCACATGCGTCAACTCGTGAACGGGTGCTGCTAGAGGACACTGGTCTGCTCTGGATGCAAGTGGTAATGACATTTATCGGAAAAAAAAAAAAAATGTTCTTTTAACACTGTTCTCTTTTAGAATGTTGCATGTTTCCTATATATTGTAAGTATCTAGTTTGTAAATAAAATATGGTCATAATTAAAAAAAGGCACGGACCCTGGAGTCTGTGGAGTGTAGATATATATTAATAAAAAAAAAAAAAAAAAAAAAATATTACTACAACAAAAAAAAATATAAACTTGACTTCTTTATCTCCGACAACCCAATAGAGACCATTTTCAACAACAATTTCAAGGGAAAACGGTAATTATTTATTTCCAAATTTGTATTAAAAATCAATACTGTCTATCGAGTTTAGGGTTCCGTACCCAAAAGGGGAAACGGAGCTTTGTACATAAGACACCGCTGTCTGTCTATCTATCCGTACAAACAACGTTTTTTTTTTGTTTTTTTATGTTATTGTGACGGGACAAGCTCGAGGCCCACCTGATGTTAAGCTGAGAGAGGTGCGGGCGGCGGGAGCGCTTAGTCCCCTTTGTCGTTATACCCCCGCGCCTCTGTACGGTGCAGGCGAGGATTAAGATAAATGTTTTACCTATATATATGGGTTATTAGATAAGGAGGACCCAGAGGACCAAATTTAGTAAACTGAATTAAAGGAATTTTAATATTGTTTTGTTTGCAATATTGCCTGCTATGCGGATTACATTACAAAATTACAAATATACAATAGGAAAAATTTAAGTCATGTGCGGGATTCGAACCCGCGTCCATCCACCCGTTTAGCCGGGGTATGCTCTAACCAATTGTGCTAACATGACATGACGTCATAATTCAAATCTTTCCTATCGTTCTTTAACCATCGTATTGGGATGGAGCGACATCTATAGTACAACTGTTAGCTCAATTGGTTAGAGCATACCCCGGCTAAAGGGGAAGATCTTGAAGCACTCGTAGCGAAGTTTACTTAGCTGTTCTCAACCGATCAGGAAAGTTAAGCAACGTCGCGCGCGGTCTTGAGTTGGATGGGTGACCACTAGTGGCATTACTACTGAGCGTTTCCGTGCTTCGGAGGGCACGTTAAGCTGTCGGTCCCGCACTGAGAAAAACGACTTAAAGGCTTAAATCAAATTTGACCTTTTACCGTTGAATTGTAAATACGTAAGATGAATTCACAACTCTTAAGATGATTTTCACCAATCAATAACAATGTATCATGTTTTATAATAAACACAACCGTCAAAAACGCCTTCCGTAAAGTATTTTCATAATTGAACTTGTTATACGATAATAATTGCAGTATTGACCATAAAATATACCTTACTTTTACGGCGGTTTATATACGGTGATTATCACTATAACGTACGACTTAATCAGCCTCATCGAAAAGTTAATATTTAAGTAAGACCACAAAATACACCTTAAATGACGACGAAAAGAAACATTCGCCTTCACTGACCTTGTTTAACGCCTTCTAGTTGGAAGGCGTTTTTGTACGTATTTACGTTTGGTCGGTATTTTGCCTTATACCATATAAATTGGCCGTCATTAGGGCGCTTTTGACTTTAGATTTTTCTCAGTGCGGTTGTTGTCTTAGGATGACAGTCGTTATAGCATGGTGGTAGGGCATTTTGCGAATGCCCGCTTGGCTAGCTACCACCCTCAAGTAGAAAATCTGTCGCCAAGCACCTAACGGTGTGTTCCGGCAGCTGTCCTTGAGAGCCAGTACTTCTAGATTTTCCTGAACAACATCTTCGACCACATCATCACGTACCATCAGGTGAGATAGTGGTCAAAGGCTAACCTATAAGGCATAAAAAAAAAGATGGACGCGGGTTCGAGTTCGCATATGACTTTAATTTTTCCCATTGTATATTTGGTCTTTTGTGAATTAAAGGAAGTTAAATAAAATGTGCATTAAAATAGGAACAATTATTAATTTATCATATATTTTGTCTATTTATCATATCGACTTATCCGTAGAACAGAGTTCGATGTGATCATAGAGCAAAATCGATTTAAATAGCTAGACGAGATGAGGAATACGAATTACACAAATGTACGTTTTTAGAATTTTCGTATTCCTTTTAGTTTCGGAAATATAGAATCGAATAACGTTCCATCTGACATTAGCTCCGAGTAAAAACGGACGGAGTGATCAAGCGACGGCGCACGGGGAGTGGCGGCGGCGCGGGCGCACCGTCCGATCGTCACTTCGCGCGCTGTTTGTTGGAGGGTGGGCGTTTTTGTGTCGTGTCGTTAGTCTTTCTTCTGTTCTATGAAAATAATACTTTATAAAGATTTGCATAAAAACAAAAGTTTTTTAGAGATGTCACGATCACGTAAAATTTTAGGTATGCTTAAAGAAGATGCAGAACTGCCTGAGATTGGTTCATCATTTTCAAATTTTCCTGTTCTTAATATGCATAAACGTGTAAATGCTGTTGAGTTGTAAATTTTTCACTTGTATTATTTTGTTAGACACTATATCAAGTTCTTAATTTATGAACATTTTGCGTATTTTGATTTTTTGTCTTAGTTAATAGTTGTGGGCGTTCGATTGTTATTTAAGACGTTTTTTGATGGAGAAGTCATGAAACGTATTTTTAGTGTGACAATACGATTTGCGTAATGCACATTCACATGGTAATTATTTTTTTTGTAATACGTTTCAATAAAAAATAGTGGTCTTACAAAATATTAGGACGATTTTATACGAACACGATTTAATTTCCAAGTGTTTCATGTCAATATAGGACGTTTTTATACGGAATTTATGAAACGATTTGTTGGTTCGATATTAAAATGGAACGTTGTTACTGGGATAGGGAAATCAATTAAGACGTTGTTCATTTTAAAATATCTTTAAACATAAAGATTTTAAATTTAAAATTAGTTGATTTAAGAGCTAGGTAAATTGTTTTGCAATTCACATAATATCATTAATATTATTTTATAAATACTTATCATAATTAATCTTTTTACTAATTTCAATTGTGAATGTTGATGATAACGGCATGGCACAACAAATAACACCTTCTGGTGGAAAAGATAAACTGATATATGGGAAGAAATTCTGCAAGATGGCGGGACCATGGAAATTACCTGCGACAGCTCCATACCAAATGTTTTGCCTGATCCGTCTGCAGCAATCAACTTCGGACAATGTCTTTGGAAGTGCCTTCTAGTTACGAAAATTGACCATTAATACAGCTTGAAGAGCTGTTAGATGTTTCTGAACACAAATCTACTCCAGTTTATTTTGAACTATCAGTGCCAACTCCTATGCCGTCTCCTACTAATGTCCACTCTATCTGCGACAGCATATTCTGCCCCAACTCTGACGTATACTTAAGTATTGCCAAAATGTTTAAGTCGTTTTTGAATGATTAGACTCCAAAAAATACATATACTGCCAACTGAAATGTTATTTATTATTGTCAACTTAAACTTCAATGTTGCTTTCCATATTCCCAAAAAGGATCAGTGCGACGAATGCCACGTTATCCGTTTTAAGAAAAATCCAACGGACCAAAAAAAAAGAAGCTTTCCAACAACAAGAATAAGAAAGTCGCAAGACACTTAAAAAGGCAAGATAATAAAAAACTGAGGAGTCAAATGGAAATACAGTTACTGCTGTGTTTGATTTTGAAAAGGTATTGCAGTGTCCTCATGGCAATATAAGCATATTTTTACTATAACAGAAATCTATCTTCTTTTAACTTCACGTTTTTTGACATGGGTAAAAGGAATGTACCTACCCCTCATGAATGGCGTTCACTAGTAAGATGGGCCAAGAATTAAGGAAAACCCTATGTTGTTCGTAACGTAACCCAGAATGACGTGATTGACATTAAACTTCTTGTTTATAATAAGGTTTGTATGTAAGACATTAAGGGAAAAAGGATTAGCTGGATTAACATTCGAGAGGTCCATGCAAAAGGAAGTGATTCTAACAAATTGTTTTTTAAGTAGGACCTGACTCAACCTGCATAAATATTTTAGTAATTAGCGGCACGAGGAACTCTGTACAAACTGAACTAAAACCTGCATATTCTAAACCTATTATGGTTCCTGCTGCTCGTCACTATTGATTTTTTGAATTCACAATGGTCACAACCGATTCTTCAGACACATCGATAGTGATGTGATGGATCGGAATAAGAAATGTTTTATGTATATTTTTTTCTTACTTGTTGCTTCTTTTTAAAACTGAATTATTCTTTCTGATTTAGCAAAACAATATCAAAATAGGTCAGTAATAGTCACAATATAACACTGATTGATAATTCGTGAAGGCTGGATATCATAATATTTATAAGATTTACTTTGAGAGCTAGTTATTCTCAAAATAAGTCACAATTATAATAATGTGAAGTTAAAATATCTTGATATTTGTACGTCCATTACTTTGTTATGATAATAAATGTTTTCGTACATATATGTTTAAGACTGCAAATAACCATGGTCGTGTAGGTTACCTTGTTACCATGCTGTGATACGATAAGGGATACATTTAATTTCTATTTTATGTTTTAAATATTACGCCATCGAGGCAATTTTAGGTAAACATATAGTTAAATTTGTTGTTATGTATGGAAGTTAATCAAAAACACGACGCCTCTGATTATAATAGTGATTTAAGATTAATTGTTAATTAAAAATAATATATATGTTATTATTGGTGTATGGTTAGCCCGTGGCGTGCCGGACTAGAATGACTTCCCCCCATCACTACCTGTGGGTGTCGTAAGAGCGACTAAAAATAAAATACCCTAAGGTGGACAGCAGCATCTTCTGAGTAACTGATATCATAAACTGTGATTTCCAAGACGCCTGCCAAGTGTTGGCATTATGGCAAACCCCCCTAAATATGAGAGGCTGTGTTCAACAGTGGACAATCCGACTGATATAGTACAGTACAATATTGTTGGTTTTATAAAAAAAGTTAAGGTTTCTTCGTGCGCGTCTCCTGCATTGTGATAATAGACACATAGATATGTCAGTTTCAGATTAATTTTAAGTCCGCACCTAACTGTCATGTGATTGCTATTCAAAGTGATGCTATCTAATGATTTTGTTACCTATTTTAAGAATTAAAAAAAGGTTAAAGAATGGTTTTTATTCACAAAAGACTCATAAAGAATTGGTGATTCCAACAAAAAACGACCTTTCTTTATATAGAACGTCGGTTGATTCGGACATCTTCGTAAAACAACGTATAATGTTCACAAAGGACTCCCGCTGTTCCGCCATAAAACGTCCTATGTTCATATGGAACCTACTATCTTGTGAAATAAAAGCATTAAAAATATACATTATAAAGCATTTCACTATGCTGAGACGTTATAACAACATACCAAAAAATCAAAAAGTCACGTCTCACCGTTTAAGAGTTACACAAGTCAACAACTTCTCTAACCTCTACTGAAAACTATTAACCCTACAGATCGGACTTTATTCTACGGATGAGTCGATATAATTTGACTAATTTTATTATTATTAGAATGGTCAACTTGTGAAGCAATATTTGTTTTCTTGGAGTTTGTATGTCAAGTATTCATTGCACAAGGAGTTTACGTATTGAGTATTTTTTGCGCAAGGAGGTTGTATAGCATTGAGTTAGAGGTCGAATATATTACTGTGTTCTAAATTCTAGCACCAGAACAGTGAATAAAGCTTTTATGAGCTTACGAGTTTAACTTAATATGTGTATGCCAAATAGGAACTAGCGTTCTATATGTATAAAATATGTATGTCCATGTACCTAAATTTACAGACTAATCAATCATTGTATCATTGTACTGAGCGTTTTTTTCACTATCTTCAGTGAATAAAATTAGCTTTTTAGATGGGGAATGACATAAAATGTAATTATGTGTGTAATATTTAAAAAAATAAGCGTTATGTAAGGCCAATGCTCATAAGCGTTGCCTGTGTGTATGGACATTCTGGGTCGCCGCGACCCTAGTTTTGCACAACCCGCGTCAACGTGTGAGCCGCCCAAGGCTTGAACTCGTACTAACTTCAACAAAACAAAACCCAGCCGGCGCCCGCGCTCGGCCGCACGCACACATTTACAAAATCCATCGCAGATAACACGGACAAGATTCGCGTCCGCGCGCGCTCATAAACAGACTTTATTGTTTACCTTTGTTTACCGAACACTGTGTATATACTTTTATGTTATTGTATTATTAATTATTTCATTTTTCATGTATTAATAATATTGTTCTATCTTTCAGTAATGTAATATATCTTAACGTTGCAAATTTTTATGAGCACAACTATAATGACGTATTGAACCACAATTATACGTTTGCTGGACACATAGGACCTGAAATTAAAACACATGTGTGTCGTAGTAAAGTCACTGTCAAAGATAATGACGTAGAAAAATGTGAGAAAAGTGTTGAAATACGACGCAATGTTAAATTAGTATCCAAATCTGTACTTAAAAATAAACCATTACTTGACCTTATAAAAGGTTTCGATGTTGAAACTGACTTAAAGGTTATGAAAATGAATATAGCAACTTATTACATTACAAAAGAATGCATGAATATTGTTGTTTGTCAAAACTTTATTATGCCATATGGATTTAAGAAAGAGATAGAAATAAGATTCGAAGAGCACGACAAATGCGAGAACATAATAACCAAAGACACACTGGCTGTATTAAGCTCTGGACCATTTAAGTTATCTAATTTCGAACAGTTGTATACACCAACAATCTTTTATGATCATACGTATATTATGCCCGAAACTGCTGACGTGTTTTTGAATGGATTTTCAATTGTAAACCAAACAAATATAATGGAACTCTCATTCATACATTTCTTATTAAAAATGAATTTGACCAGAGTTGGCATCATATCAGATAAATCACACTTCAGTTCAGAATTTGAAGAGAGACTGACATCAATATTGAAAAAAGAAAACTTTGTTGTTGGTTGCAAATCATGTGAGGATCCAAATTTTGAGTGTTTTGGAGTAAGTAACAGTACAATATTTCATGTAAACATTATATCTGAGTTAAAACTTTAATTTTATGCGACATTAAATTGTTGATTTAAGACTAGAGTGCACGGAGCTCTTCAAACGTTTTTCGTTTAAATTTTGTCATATTTTAAATACCAAATGGTCAAACTCGGTGATTTAATGAATTAATCCGCCATTTAAAAAAAAAAACAAAACTCACATCATCACAAAAAAACATATTATTATCTGCTTATCCAAGTATTGACCTGCTCGCAAATTTTCACGAGAATCATTTGAGATTTTCGACTCGTGGAGAAGAAAAATGACAAATCCGCAATTCGGACAGACATGAAAGCATTTTTGCTCAAGCTGAATTGGAAACGTTTCACTCGCACTTCACGCTCGCTTTGTTAATTAATCATCGTATGTTGTTAGTCGTGTCTTACTTTAAATGATCTTTATATTTAACAATATTTGTAGTTCAGGTCCTAACATTCAATGACTTTTAGGTTTTCGATAAATTCGCTGAGGCTGAAGCAAGAATAGTAATAGCAAACGTCGCGGAGACATCTGCTCTAGAATTCGCTCGACAGGTGTCCAGATCTAGACTGGGACAGCGAAACATAGTGTGGCTAGTCAGGGGCTGGTCTTCGGCAGTGGCTAAAGAAGCTGCTAAGGTGAGACAAAATTTTATTTTATCCGTAATAGACAATCATTTGACCACAATTTCAACTGATGGTAAGAGACGATGAATATAGAGCGTGCTTGTGTCTAAAAGTTTATAGCTATCAGGAAACAAGGACGCTGGGGAGCTAATTATTTATTTTATTTGTAACTGATAGGCTAAGCATTTGACCACTATCTCACCTGATGGTAAGTGATAATGTGGTCGAAGATATTGTCAGGCTCACCTACAATTAGGCGCTCAAAAACAGCTGCCGGAACTCCCTGTTAGGTGCTTGGTTTAGATTTTCGACAGGATAGCTACCACGAAAGTCATGGGCGTCGAAACATTTTAATGATAATTTTTCTGCGCAATAGATCATATCGTTCAAGTACTTTTAAATGCTGAGACTTGGTTTCTGATGGTGACTATCACGCTACGTTGCTTGTATGAAGAAGTGACCGCGGCCAGCTAAGCCATAAAATGCACTATACTTTCATCTCTATTAAGAAAAACTGGCCAATTGCGAACCTTAGCCACAATTGAGTAAACAATTTATAGACTTTCAATTACAGATATTGGGTGACATATTTTCACTAACACTGGGACCAAAAATGTACAAAGTCAACAAGTTGAATTATGATTCACGTACAGGCAAACGTGTTAGTACATATGCAATAGAGCCTCTTAAAACTGTGCTTGATATGCTTGAGACATACCGAATAAGACCTGACGATATTAGGGGCGCTGCTAACCAGAGGTATGAAGCTTTTCTTCCTAATATCTTGTCTATCAACCTCTACAAGTCGTTATAACTATATAAATCGAGCTTATAACACTATGTCAGTCTAGAAATCAAACTCCAAGATTTCATGTGCATTAAACTCCACATTTAATTTTAGCCTGAAAGGATTGGACTAGTGATGGATTTTATATAACTTACTAACTACATTGGCACGGTGGCCCCAACGTGGGTCTTGGTTTCCGACAACAGAAGCCACCACTCATCGCGGCGCTGCGTCACTTCTCGCTAATCAGGCACCTGAAGCTTGCGCAGGTCCCACTCTACGGCATCACACCAGAAATTTCGGAGGGCAGCCTGATCCAGATGTCCTGCTCGCACCCCCAAATAAGTTCTCTTCACGGTCCGATCCTCCTCCATCCGCGTAACATATCCGAGTCACTTTAGCCTCTGTGTTTTAATCTCCCCCACAACATCATGGGTCGCCAAGTAGCTTCTCGACCCCTCTGTTTTTCCGGACGTGGCAACTGCCATTGTCTATGCGGACTGGACCGAATATTTTTCGCAGCATCTTTCTCTCATTAACTTATTAGGAACCGGCTAGGACCCGCGTTATATTTACCGGAACGATTCCGACCAGTTTCGGACTGTTTTGAAGTCCTTCGTCTGGGAGTCACGATTGCGCGAAGCGACGAGCACGGGCCTCAGCGCGTAACTAACAGTTCTTATCTAACCGAAGCTTAGATAAAACATTACCAATAATGTTTTCTGTTATTTTGACGGATCAAGCCTAAAGCCCACTTTATGTTAAGTGGACTTACCTCTGCCTATAACAGATGTATTTCGTCAACGATGAATTTCACTGCGCCCGTCACTTATCTCATATGCCTGTAATTCCACTGACAGCTGCCGGAACACACGGTTAGGTGCTTGGCGACAGATTTTCTACTTGAGGGTGGTCGCTAGCCAGGCGGGCATTCGCAAAATGCTCTTCCACCATGCGGAGAAGCTCAAGCCCGCGGCGGGAATCCAACCATGGACCTGCTGCGTGGCAGTCCATAATCAATCACCAATGCCACTGAGTCATCACTGCTTCAAAATTGTTGTCTTAATTTTTATGAAATATTACTTTCAGAAAATATGCGCAAATCATGAAAAATACATTATATGAAAACGTCAAAATATATACATATGTGAAAAGGTACCAACGAGATGATACTCCTGCCAATCCTGAACTTTCTGGAATTGTTGCCATAATGTTAATTGATAATAATTATTTACAAGAATATTATCAATATTATGACCCAAGTATTGAACCAGATATAATAAAAGGTTGTTTCATCAAAAGCAACGTGTACTTCAAACCTTGCAGCGATAACGACGTCATGTTAATAATGTTTATTTTCTCCATTTTCGTGATAACTTCTGTTGCAATTGTATATTTTTTTCATGATAAATCATAATTAAACCATAATGCCTGAGGTCAAATATAAGGAAACCTTTATTTTTTAAAATATATTCCTTACCCATGCTTGATACATTGTATGTTATTCCATTTTACAAAATAATGGAGCTCAAAATGTTATATAACTATCCCCCTATGACGGTTTAAATAATACAATTGGACCACGGTTTCGGCTCGAAGGAGTGTATTAGTCATCCGGCGCAAAATCGGAGGACGTGGGTTCGCTTCCCACTCGGGACATAACATTTTGTGCTCCAATCATTTGTAAATGTGATTTTCGTCACCATGCTCAAAAAGGATACATGTCTTTTCATTTGTATGGCGACCCGCACAATCCATCTTGAGCTGGTCAGTGACCTGACCTCGCAATGTTTCCTCGCCACTTTTAAGCGATTTGTAGCTCTGCGCGGTCACTGCGCCAATTTATGGAGTGATAATGGAACTAATTTTGTGGGTGCTGCTCGAGAATTACGAACGCTGTTTGCGGCTGAAAAGTCGAACATCGTGGCAGAAATTGCAGACCATTTGGCAAGCAATGGGACCGTCTGGCATTGGATTCCTCCGCATGCTCCGACTTTCGGAGGATTGTGGGAAGCTGGGGTGAATGCCACAAAACACCACCTCAAACGCATCATTGGAAATTCAACGTTAACGTATGAAGAAATGGCAACTCTTCTCCCACAAATTGAGGCATGTCTCAATTCACGTCCAAAGCAAGCAACCATCCTGAAGATCCAATCCCATTGACACCTGGTCATTTTTTGATAGGTGAGCCATTAGTGATAGCACCAGATATAGATTATGAACATACCAATATAGGAACGCTAAGGCGCTGGCCCCTCATCCAAAGAATGACTCAGGGCTTTTGGCGACGATGGTCAAAAGAGTATTTAACACAATTCCATCATCGCTACAAGTGGACTTATCGCAAGCCTGAGCCTGAGGTTGGAGATGTGGTATTGGTGATGGAAGATGACTTGCCACCAGCGGGGTGGCTGTACGGCATTATACATAGAGAAAACATCCTGGATTAGATGGACTTACAAGGGTGGTCACTTTGAGATGTAAAAGCACAATTATTAAGCGCCCGGTTTCAAAACTCTGTTCAACTGGTAAGTCGCTGATTAGTTATATAGATTTCAATGTATTGTCTTTAAAATAGTTAAAATTTTAAAGACAATACATTTAATAGGTATAATTTATTGAATGAGAATCAGTTTGTTTTCACCAAGAGCAAATCCACAACGGATACAGGTGTTCAATTGATTTCACATATACTGGAAAGTATATACTGGGAGAGTTCACATGATGCTATTGGCGTATTTTGTGGTCTTTCCAAGGCATTCGACTGTGTAGAGCACTGCACTCTGATTCGTAAACTGTCCCACTATGGTATTCGTGGAAAAGCTCTGAATCTTATAGAGTCATATCTGTCAGACAGGCTACAGAAGGTTGGAATAAATGGCAATACTTCTTCCGGGTCATTGGTAAAAATGTGTACCACAGGGATAAGTTTTGGGACCTTTTCTGTTTCTAACATATATTAATGATCTGCCTTGCATGGTCAAAGATTTCTGCGTATTGTTTTATTCGCAGATGATACCTCTCTGATTTTTAAAGTGGACAGTGAACTGGCGCATGTAAATAATGTATTATCTAAGATTTGTAAATGGTTCGCCGCTAATAATATTCTCCTAAATTCAAAAAAGACGAAATGTTTAAAGTTTTCTTTACTAAATGTTCCTTATGTTGAACCAAACATAAAGCTTGGCCCAGATAAACTCCCTATTGACAAAGCAACAGTCTTCCTGGGAATCAAAATGGATTCCACTTTACAATAGGATCCACATATACATAGTCTCTCCGGAAGACTTAGTTCTGCTGCATATGCAGTTCTTAGGATAAGACAGTTAACAGACGTAGCTACTGCTCGCCTAGTTTATTTCGCGTACTTCCACAGTATTATGTCGTATGGTGTATTGCTGTGGGGAACTGCTGTTGAGATAGAGACAATCTTTATCATACAAAAGCGTGCAATTCGAGCCATATATAAAATACCTTTACGTTTTGTTGTTCTCTGTCTTCAGTTTATAGATAATACCTACCCGCCAGCTATCATTGCTTCATTGTATGGTGTATGTAAATGCATTTTCCCACATGAGACAGAAAAAAAGTTTGTATACGTACTAGAATTTATGTCTTATGTAAACTCAATTGGTGCCAAACACGTTTTGAATGCAGTCGCAACAGCACAAGAATATCAAGTATAGAAGGGCATGCAACACGACGATATAAAAATATTTTCCCTGCCGATCATTAAAAGCCGTGGATTTCGTTTCACTATCCTACTGAGAGTGAAAATGATACTTCTGATGAGACGAACTGTTAAGCACCAATTATATATTAATTTAATATGTAAATATTTATAACAGCTGCTATATGATTACAATAACGAGTTAATGAGACATGGTAGCAATCGTCCAAATCCTCACTCATTACATTCCTATACCCAACCTTACTTTCCTATTATCTCTTTTCTATCAAAACCCAATATAGGTGATGCATGATGAAATGAAGAAAGCCGTTGCTCGCATGGAGCTGTAGCGACGCTCGTTGGATGTTTAATTGATGGAAAATCAAAGATACTGAGGCCTATTTAAGCGAGGTAAGTCGTTGCTCACTGGTAGCTTCGACGGTCGTGCGATATTAAATTGAAATGATCTTAATATAAAACAGACTGGCTGAATCTATTTTTTCACGAGGAAAGTCGTTGCTCTTATGAAGTAACTCCGACGCTCGTACGATGTTGTTTTCACAATTGACAGCAAAAAAAATAATATAACTGTGACTGATTTCCGCCTGCACTTCTCCGACCTGCAGTACATCCGGGATGACACTATTAATCAGAAGGCGAAGGTTGATCTGGACAGTACACCCATCGTCCACATACACGGAAGCGGAGTACAACGCGTCACTAGTGGCGCCGCGCAGTGGAGCAGATGTGATCCTGGAACCATTGGAGTACAGGCTGCAGTGTGACTGCACGATGTACTGGACTCGTCGAGCGCTGTTCCCGACAGAGCGGAGGATTGGTGGATGGGACTCTATATCAACGCCACCCAGCGCGAGGGTCCAGGGACTGTGTTGCGAGGGTAGCGACAAGCGGCTGGGTGCTTTAGCGCCCGATGACCTCAAGTGCGCATAGCGAGCTATCGGTGCCGATAACGAGGTGTCCTCTCACTATATCATATTACTAACTGTACAAGTAATGGTTCGCATATGCCTAAATAAAATTATCAAAATCTGTACATTATTTTGGTTTTTAAGAATACAGTCTTCGTAGCTCTTTGTACAAACGTAGTTTCGTCTTATTTTATTTTAAATATCAAGTTGCAATTTTGGATGCATATTTTTATTCTTAATAACATGGTTCTGCTTTGGCATTTTTCGTTTTATTATTTATTTTCTGGTTATTCGCTAAAGAATCAAAGTTACCGACATAGCTCTCAGAATTTGCTAGTTGAAGTGGCAATGGGCGGGCCACATTGCTCGACGAACTAATAACCGATGGGGAAGAAAGGTTCTCGAGTGGTTACCACATTCAAAGTCAAAGTCAAAATCATTTATTCAATATAGGCGTCTACGACGCTCTTATGAAGGTCGATTATAAATTTTAGTATTGAAATATTCTACATTGTACTGCCACGTTCAGCAAATAAATTGTATAGAGCCACTGCGAGAAGAACGGGCAAGAAACTCGGGGCCATTATTTTAAACATCTTTTAACAATGTGTTACATACTTACTAAATAATAGAGTTATTACAATATTTGTTTAAATTATGTAGGTGACAGGCAATAGCTTGGCGGAGGCGGAATTGTCCAGGCATTTTTGTCGTTTATGTAATCAGAAACTGTGAAGTAGGATTTCTTAATCAATATGTTTTTCACATGCAACATGAATATCCTTTCTGTGAGCGTTGTAATATGTTTGGGAAATTTATTATAAAACCGCACACAATTACCTAAGAAGGACCTTTTATTTGTCTTTGCTAATCTAAAACCTGGCACCGCTATTTTATCTTTATTCCTAGTATTGTAATCGTGATTTTCACTGTTTAATTTAAATTTACTCAAATTTTTACGAACATACATAATATTTTCAAATATATACAGACTTGGTAAGGTTAAAATATCAATTTCTTTAAAAAGATCCCTCACAGATTCTCTAGGACCCATTTTATATATGGCTCGAATTGCACGCTTTTGTATGATAAAGATTGTCTCTATCTCAGCAGCAGTTCCCCACAGCAATACACCATACGACATAATACTGTGGAAGTACGCGAAATAAACTAGGCGAGCAGTAGCTACGTCTGTTAACTGTCTTATCCTAAGAACTGCATATGCAGCAGAACTAAGTCTTCCGGAGAGACTATGTATATGTGGATCCCATTGTAAAGTGGAATCCATTTTGATTCCCAGGAAGACTGTCGCTTTGTCAATAGGGAGTTTATCTGGGCCAAGCTTTATGTTTGGTTCAACATAAGGAACATTTGGTAAAGAAAACTTTAAACATTTCGTCTTTTTTGAATTTAGGAGAAGATTATTAGCGGCGAACCATTTACAAATCTTAGACAGAACATTATTTACGTGCGTCAGTTCACTGTCTTTCCTATCTACTTTAAAAATCAGAGAGTTATCATCTGCGAATAAAACAATATCGCAGAAATCTTTGACCATGCAAGGCAGATCATTAATATATGTTAGAAACAGAAAAGGTCCCAAAATTGATCCCTGTGGTACTCCCATTTTTACCAATGACCCGGAAGAAGTATTGCCATTCATTCCAACCTTCTGTAGCCTGTCTGACAGATATGACTCTATAAGATTCAGAGCTTTTCCACGAATACCATAGTGGGAAAGTTTACGAATCAGAGTGCAGTGCTCTACACAGTCGAATGCCTTGGAAAGATCACAAAATACGCCAATAGCATCATGTGAACTCTCCCAGGCTTCCAGTATATGCGACATCAATTGAACACCTGCATCCGTTGTGGATTTGCTCTTGGTGAAACCAAACTGATTCTCATTTAATAAATTATGCTTGTTAAAATGGGACAGTAGTTGTTTGAGCATAATTTTTTCGAATACTTTACTCAGAACATTACACCGGAAGACGTAGAGTTGGTAGGTCCCCCACTAGGCTGAATGACGACATCGTGAAAGTCGCAGGTAGCCACTGACTACAAGTGGCTAATAGCCGTTCTTTGTAGCGTTCTATGGGGAGGCCTTTGTTCAGCAGTAGACGTCTTTCGGCTGATGATGATGATGATTTATTTTCGCTTACCATCAGGTGAGATGGTGTTCAAAGGGAAACTTATATAAATAAGGCATAAAAAAAGGTCCGTTGCTAATCCAGGTAGCACAAATGCTGTATATGATTAATCTTTGTGTAGAGAGGTCAGAGCTGACGACCCCTGATCTGAAATATGTTTTCGTTTTCAATACCCATATATCTACTGTTTTGAACAAAAAAAAAAATTGTGCATCAAAAAGAACTCCATATAATTTACGACCCAGGGCCACTTGGAAGTATCGAACTTCGTTTGTATCATGGGCTTGCAAGCATTCGCCTGTGTAGATTCTGATTAACATTTTGTTTAAATCAGGTTTGTACATTTTCTAAATATGAATTTATAATTTATTCGTTTGCATAAGCAGTCCAAGTCGAATTCTAAATATGCAGACAGAACACAAATACTAATGAGAATATGAATTCCTATGGAGAACTAAGACACTGACGTAACAAACGTTAGTATTCTAAATATCTAACCTGTATTTTCTAGAACAGTAGCGACACCTCTCGCTGAGCTCCATAACTAGGATTCTCAGACTCTTACCATGGAAAAATGTACTTTAAGAGCCATTTCACAAAATCACGCTACTGAAGTTTAGGTAAATGCCAGCGCATCGCTTACACAAGCGAAAGAAGTGACGACGGAATAGCGTGACTGTGAGTAACATATTTTGATACTAGCACTCATTAATAAAGAAATCTAAGTTGCGAATTTAAAAATTGTGTGATTGGCATGAGTAAATAATCAATTTCTTGTCGATTACTTGCTAATGTTATAGAAAAGAAGTAGGCATGTACATTAAATAGTCAACCTGCATCGTGAATCTTTTATTTAAATTTCATCCTTGATAAATAAAAAATAGATATGTTTGAATCATTTATTGTAACAATAAACTTAAATAATTAAAAAATTATACGGCTTAAAATTATATAAATATTTGATGTAACGGCATTCATTAAAAGCTGCGGACTAAAAGCTCTTTCTTTTAAATTTTCCAAAAATTGCTGTTTTCCTCGTTCACACTCTTCAGTATCTATATCCAGTCGTTAACACTGTCTGTCATAATGACCATGCATAGGACCAACCAGAAACGTCCCATGACGTTTTTAGTTTTCCATTACTTTAACATGTCACCCTCATATTCCCATACCATAATATATCACCTACACCATTAAAAAAATAACATTTTCATCCATTTAGTTTGAGTAGACCAAACAGCGAAATGTAAATATATATTTACAGATTTTGAGGTTTTTTTGTTTTTAAATCGAATATCTTTGATGCAATCTATAATCAACATATATATACTTCCAAAATCAGATTGAAGACGTTCTAAAAAAAGGCCAGGTCAAAAGTACACTAAACCGACGCTTATGTATGAAAGGATTGATGAGTATAGATGAAGCGAAAGAGATATGTCAGGATCGTAGTAAGCGGAAATCCGTGGTCTCTGCCTACCCCCACGGGAAAGAGGCGTGAGTTTATGTATGTATGTATATACTTCTTGGTACCAATGCAATCCTCACTATATACTCTTATGCCCACTATTTCCTCTATAGAAAATAAATGATAATACACCTTTTTATACAAAAAAATACTAGAAATGGGGTTTGAACACACGACAAAAATGTTGGGAAATAGTAATTTAATTGCGATTTCTATTTTTTCGTAACTAACTCACCTAGAACTTCGATCTTCTTTTAATATGATAATTATGAATTATCATAATAAAAATATCAAAATCTGTAAAAATAATTTTGAAGCAGTGATAGCTCAGTGGCATTGGCTATGGACTGCTGTGCAGCAGGTCCATGGTTCGAATCCCGCCCAGAGCTTGAGCTTCATCGCATGGTGGAAGGGCATTTTGTGAATGCCCGCCTGGCTAGCGACCACCCTCAAGTAGAAAATCTGTCGCCAAGCACCTAACAGTGTGTTCCGGCAGCAGTCCTTGAGAGCCAGATAAATTACAGGCTAATAATAATAATAATATCTCTTTATTTCAGGTAACATGTTTACAAAAACACTGACCCATAGAAATATATACCTTACAGACTAACATACATAATATATAGAAATAAAAATAAACAAGTTTAAATAGTTTTGGGATTCATTTTCGGCCTCGCATCCCTATAGCGCCTGTATACTACTCCTTCCGGCCAGAAGTCGGAGACAAGGAACGCATCCTTATTCTTCGCTGGAACCCGGAGCACGTATGATTTAAAAGTTTTCACCCGGCTGGATTCCAGCCGCTGTAACACCACTTCAAATGGTACTCGACGTCTTTCACATCTCTCTTTGATGTATTGCAGTACATTGTTCCCGGATGTTGTTGGGTCCAAACGAGAGAGATATATAGCGATGGTCGGCTCCACAGCATGAAGTACAGTCTTCTCTGCTGTAGGCGTAGCTGTGCCACGATGGTTGCGCGATGGTCGAACTCTCGATTTCTTCTTCACGAGAGTGAACCCCTCATCATCGCTATTGGTGGCAATAATGAGACCTAACAACTGGACGTCTCAGTGTGACGGGCACAGTGCAATTCGTCGCTGACGAAATGCGTCTGTTATAGGCAGAGGTTAGTCCACTTAACATCAGGTGGGCCTCGGGCTTGTTCCGTCACAATAACAAAAAAAAAAAAAAAAAACTATTGTTCTTTAGCCATGAATTGTTACAGATTTTTACGCCAAATATTTTAAAGTAACAAAATTAAAACAACCCAATTGTTTTAAGAACTTTGGCGGGAAAACTGTATTGGAGAGCAATTATTTTTTCTGAAAAACTATACCACCTACGGCTTTGGTCCTTCTTTGATATTATTATTTACATGTAATTTATACACCTGTTCAGATTTTCAGATTTTTTGGTTTAGATGTTTAAAATTAGTTACGAGATTATTTAAGGATGCACTTGCCCACGGCTCGAACTTATCAGCGGGCGAGGCAACAAAGCATGCTATTTCACCTATACCTTTGTGGGAAAGGGTAAGACTCCGTGATGAGTAGTACGAAGATAGTGATCGCGCATCACACACCCGTATTGCATCTACGCTAATTACGCACACTTGTTTGCGATATATCAATGAAAGCCGAACCATGCCGAACGAATTACGATGTTTGACGACGGACGGAGATAGTGTCTCAAGCTACGTCACGACGTGTGTAGGTATTTCTTATAAAATAATATTATATATTCACAGAGGAATACATTTTGGTTCGGACCTACCTGTTGTTATAATTTTCGTTCGTTTTATAATAACATACTGATGTTATTTCACCTATAGTAGGTAAATATTTAGTAAGTAGGGACAATGATTTGTAGGTACATAGTAAATGTATTAGTTTGTTCTTTTCATATTGATGTAGTAAATATTTACCTACAATAATTATTTATTACATAATTAGCAAGTTACTGCTTTTACTACAACATATTTTTTAAAGCAGTGACGGCTCAGTGGCATAGGTTATGGACTTCCGCGCAGCAGGTCCATGGTTCGAATCCCGTCGCGGGCTTAATCTTCACCGCGTGGTAGAAGAGCATTTTACGAATGCCCGCCTGGATAGCTACTACCCTCAAGTAAAAAATCGGTCGCCAAGCACCTAAAGGGAAGCAATCATGGCTCAGTGGCATTGGTTATGGACTGCCGCGCAGCAGGTCCATAGTTTGAATCCCGCCGCGATATTGAGCTTCACCGCGTGGTGGAGAGTTCGTAGCGAAGTTTACTTAGCTGTTCTCAACCGATCAGCAAAGTTTAGCACCGTCGCGCGCGGTCATGAGTTGGATGGGTGACCGCTAGGACAATACTACTGAGCGCTTCCGTGCTTCGGAGGGCACGTTAAGCCATTGGTCCCGGTTGTGGTCTTAGGATGGCAGTCGTTATAGCATGGTGGTAGGGCATTTTGCGAATGCCCGCCTGTATAGCTACCACCCTCAAGAAGAAAATCTGTCGCCAAGCACCTAACGGTGTGTTCCGGCAGCTGTCCTTGAGAGCCAGTACTTCTAGGTTAGCCTGAACAACATCTTCGACCACATCATCACTTACCATCAGGTGAGATAGTGGTCAAAGGCTAACCTATCAGGCATAAAAAAAGAGCATTTTGCGAATGCTCGCCGGGATAGCTACCCAAGTAGAAAATCTGTCACCATGCAACTAACGTGAACTCAGTGGCATTAGCTATGGACTGCCTCGCAGCATGTTTATGGTTCGAATCCCGCTGCGGGCTCGAGCTTCACCGCTTGGTGGAAGGGCATAGGGCATTTTGCGAATGTTCGCCTGGCTAGCCACCATACTCAAGCAGAAAATCTGTCAGTAAGCGCCTAACGGGAAGCAGTGATGGGCCAGTGGCATTAGCTAGTGACTGCCGCGCAGCAGGTCCATGGTTCGAATCCAGCCGCGATATTGAGCTTCCCCGCGTTGGTGAAGAGCATTTTGCGAATGCTCGCCTGGATAGCTACCACCCTCAAGTAGAAAATCTGTTAGAAAGCACCTAACGGGAAGCAGTGATGGCTCAGTGGCATTAGGTTTGGACTGCCACGCAGCAGGTCTATGGTTCGAATCCCACCGCGGGCTTGAAATTCACCGCTTGGTAGAAGGGCATTTTGCGAATGCTCGCTTGGCTAGCTACCACCCTCAAGTAGAAATTCTGTCACTAAACACTTAACGGGAAGCAGTGATGGCTCTTAGCAATGGACTGCCGCGCAACAGGTCTATGGGTCGAATCCCGCCGCGGGCATGAACTTCACCGCATGGTGGAAGGTTGTTTTGCGAATGCTCGCCCGGCTAGCGAGCTTTGAGATGAGAGTGTGTCGTACCGATTTCAAAATCTGTCTCTAAGCGGTAACACATTTGGAATAAAAATTCTCTAATCCTGGTAGAACACTTTTGGAATAAAAATTCTCTACCTACCCGTAACTGATTTAAATTATTTCCAATAAAAATCAATAACTAATCATAGGTTATTTTTGATTAGGTAAGTGCCTACAATCATCGCTAAGTTTACCATATAAACTTTCGTACTACCTTAGGTATAAGTACCTACTACAAATATACATACTTATTCTACTAATTTACGCAGGTAGATACATAGTACTAACTTTATTATTTGTTGTGATCTTATAGCTATGTAGATAGGTATGCAATGTAATGCGCGCCCGCGAATGTCGATTTGACATCGCTGACAATTGCGTGCCTAGGCAGGCCTATATGATAGATGATAATTATATCGTAGATAGGTAGGTATCTTCCATTGAGCTTCTAATTCTAACCCTTTACTACTTTGTGTTAGGTAGGTACTTTCTCGAAGCTATATTACTGCTTAGACTATATTCTAAAAAGAATGCGGACTACCTACGTCCATACCATATCTAACCAAATGCAGCTTTTTATATTGTCTAAGTGTTGTTAAAATGATAAGGTACTCACCATAGCTATCATGACCTGCGTATCGACTAATACCTACTAGGTACTAACTTAGGTGAGAGTAGGTGAGTACCTAGACATAGTTACGTATTTATATTACCCAAGTACCTATCTATATGGATTATGGCGTCCGACACTTACTATCACGAACAAACTAATCAAATGCGAAAGAAAATCCGGTCCCCAACTCCCAACATATGTAAATATTAGGTCCTTACATATGAAATTGGCGTTTTTCGTACTGGCCACTTTAATCACGAATTTCTCCTCTTTGGTAAGGAATTCCAAATTCAAATTTGTACAGCTATAGACTCATGTATTTGTGCTTCGATGATCGTCATTCATTTGTTTTTTTTCTCCTGTTTTTTTCTGTTTGCGTCACTCATTTTACAAAATGGAAAACCTTAAATATCGCATTATTTACGAGTACGAGTTCCGCCGTGGCACTGGTGCTGCGGAAACAACTCGAAGGGTGAATGATGTGTATGGCGGTCGTGTTGCAAAAGAAAACACAGTTCGTTTTTGGTTCCAACGTTTTCGTTCTGGAAATTTCGACCTGCAGAACAAGCCCCGTGGACGGCCTGAGACTCAAGTTGATAATGAAGAGTTGAAGGCTATTGTGGAAGCGGATCCATCGCAAACCACGTCCGAGTTAGCTGCAGGCTGCAATGTTAGTGATAAAACTGTTTTAATTCACTTGAAGCAAATTGGGAAGATTAAAAAGCTTGAAAGGTGGGTACCTCACGAATTGACTGAAACAAACCGGCAAACGCGCGTCGACTGCTGCGTTACATTACTAAACCGGCACAATAATGAAGGTATTTTAAACCGAATCATTACCTGTGATGAAAAATGGGTTCTTTACGATAATCGGAAGCGCTCAGCGCAATGGTTAGATCCTGGCCAGCCAGCCAAATCCTGCCCCAAGCGAAAATTAACCCCAAAAAAGTTACTTGTAAGCGTTTGGTGGACTAGTGCCGGTATTGTTCATTACAGTTTTTTCAAATCTGGCCAGACTATTACGGTTGATGTCTATTGTCAGGAATTGCAAACCATGATGGAAAAGCTAGCGGCTAAACAACCTAGGCTGGTCAATCGCTCCACGCCACTGCTGCTTCACGACAACGCTAGACCACACACTGCGCTACAGACGGCTACTAAATTAGAAGAGCTTCAATTGGAAAGTCTAAGACATCCTCCGTACTCCCCGGACCTTGCTCCAACAGATTACCATTTTTTTCGAAATTTGGATAACTTCTTGCAAGGGAAAAAATTCAACTCCGATGGGGCAGTCCAAATCGCCTTCAAAGATTTTATTGATTCCCGTCCGACTGGTTTTTTTAGTAAAGGGATCAATGAACTACCTATGAGATGGCAAAAGTGCATAGAAAATAATGGTTCATACTTTGATTAATTAAATATATTACATTAAAAAATATTCGACTTTTTGTTCCTCCCATACAAAACGCCAATTTCATATGTAAAGACCTAATATATATATATATATATATATATATAAGTACGTAAGTAGGCATAGGCACTACATATTGGTAGTGTATACATACGTGCACACCAAAAAGCAACAGGGCATTCCTTCAATATAATATTATGTTCTAAGATCGCGGCGCGATGCACGTGACTTTTGGTAGTGTGCGTTTTAGTAATTATATATTAGTGTGCTGCGCATGAGACCCGCCCGCCCGCTTCCCTCACCGCGGAATGGAAGTATTGACATGAGATGCCCAATATTTTGAACGAAAAACTAGCGCGCAAAACTATGTGTGCCGACCTTTGGCTCTAGGATGTTTATGATTATACTACTGGATGTATTTGTTTTCCAAAATGTTATCTTAAATGATAATGAACTGAGCTATGCTTCTATGTAAATAATTTTAGGGATTTCATGCTCTATAAGTCGTTTATTTACGACTAAACATGCGCTAAAATTCGTGATATTACAGGGATGTTTCGAGGCTTATAACTATCATGTGAAGATTTTTTTTACAAATCGGTGCCAAGACAAGCCTAGATAATGAAGAGATAAATCGATATCATGCTTAGTTCTGGACCTAAAACCTCAAATAAGGGAGTGATCATCCTACGGCGTTTGTATGGAAAAGTTACCGGCCAGTTCAACCTTAATACGCAAATTTGCATCGGTAAGTGTTTGCGTTGCAAAATATATCGAGTGAAAAATGACTTATACATATGCAAAATTGCGGTTTTCTAGATTTATAACTGTTGAAGTAGTTACGATATTAATATGAAATGACGTAATATTTTGGGGCCAAAATGTAATTTGTGCTGGTTTCAGATTTCATCAAAATATTCAAAATACTTCCTACTTCATACGTTATAGGATTTTTTCTTGTATGGGCATATGCATCCTTTTGAAAACCATTTGGATTATGAAAGTCGGTTTTACGCAGATTTATGGTAAATTTGTAAAAAACGACTATCGACCGCTAACTGGTATCCCGGTTCGTACAAATGATGGAAAAGCCGGGAGGCCGGTTTGTACAAATTTTCAATAGAAGGTAGTTTAATTTCCAGCTGAAGTTATCGCTGTGTTCACTTATAGACATTAACTGAATCCAAAAATATTGGAAATCAATTATTCGCCTGTCATCTAATCCGCCTAAAACAAAAGTTATAGTGAGTTACTAATTTAAACTAGAATAATATAAAAACTAGCAGACCAAAAAGAAGAAGTCAACCCTGTGAGGTTGTTAGCATTTTTCCAATAACGCTGTATAAGGATGCATAATTGTGTCGTTTCCTTTTTTTAGCACAATGGATGAACAGAAACTAAAGATGTAGTTACTTAACAAGAAAACAATACTTATATTATGTACAACAAAAATAAATTATAGTTAGTTTTACTTAAAAAAATATCGACATGATCAAAACTCTGTGGTCGCACTATAAACTTGCATCTAAGCGTTCCGCGTACGAGACGTCAGAGCAAGGAAAACGAACACAGGTCCTACCTCGATGGGCGCTCGCGCGGTACTGATCGCCTCGCGCTTGTACATTTCGATTTATGTGCATTTCGAGTTATGTTAAATATTTTTTCTTTTCTAACAAAACAGAGTTAATATCACAATTTATTAAAGATCAGATTAATTAAAGAATGAACTTTCTTTTTATATAATATCTGTTTGGAATTACACTTTATTAAACGCAATATATGGTGGTAAACTGCTGATATAATTCGTGGAAATTGGCGCAAGATCTTTATTTTTTTTTCTACAATGACGATTAATTAACGATATTCTAGTACACTATGTGTCAACAAGATTATATGCCTGATGCACAGTTTTTTTTTTTAGTTAATTTGATGAATCTTTATACAAAAGATAGAACTCTGAAGTTGGCTATGTGTACTTTAATTCGTAAAACAAGGTGCGGGAGATTGGTCACTACAAAATAATTAATGTTATGTTTGTAAATCTGGTACATTAACTGAAAAGAGAACAGATTATTCTATTATTATCAATTATTAAACAACTTGTAGATATTTCCTATGATAGTAAATTAAGCGCTTAAAATCTTCGTATACCGCATTAAAATGTGAAATGCCTCTTAAAATCTCATATTTGAATATTGAATTTATATTGAAGCGTTCGTAACGAAGTTTACTTAGCTCTTCTCAACCGATCAGCAAAGTTAAGCAACGTCGCGCGCGGTCATGAGTTGGATGGGTGACCGCTAGTGACATTACTACTGAGCGTTTCCGTGCTTCGGAGGGCACGTTAAGCCGTCGGTCCCAGTTGTTGTCTTAGGATGGCAGTCGTTATAGCATGGTGGTAGGGCATTTTGCGAATGCCCGCCTGGCTAGCTACCACCTTCAAGTTGAAAGGTCTGTCGCCAAGCACCTAACGGTGTGTTCCGGCAGCTGTCCTTGAGAGCCAGTACTTCTAGGTTAGCCTGAAAAACATCTTCGACCACATCATCACTTACCATCAGGTGAGATAGTGGTAAAAAGCTAACCTATCTAGCACAAAAAAAAAAATATTTAAGACTTAAAACTGATTGAGGCGTTATAGCGTTCGCAGAGTAGTATGGGAGATTCCATAGCGGATAAGATTTGTGATGAACGATGCGGTCCGACCATAGACTATATCAAACAACGAATTTCGTACCGCAAATTAAATTTTCGTTGTCTAAAGCTGTGTTTAAAGTGTCGCTCAAACACGAAAAACGAAACTTCGTTGAATTGTAGTAGCGGCCCTTTTCCCAAATTTCATGAGAGTCGGTTGAGAAATGCGACCTGTAGTGAAGAACAGTCGGATATCCCTTGGATATATTACACAAAAGTTTTGTTTGCGCCATATGGAACTCAGGCGTTTTGCTCATTTAAGTCTGAAATAAATGATTACATCAGATGGTATGTATGATGATTTTTTTTTGATTTGAAAAATAAATATTTTGTCTTGATTTTTTATGTGTTTTAGACTGAATAAGCACGAAGACCATCTGATGACAAAAGTTTCTTGTGCCTGTAATGTATTATTTCATATTTTTTATTACTTTGCTCAATGTAAATATTCAAAACTCTATTCAAAGGGACCACGGCGCGGTCCAGTACTGCCGCGGTTGGCGCTCTTAGCTCGGATTAGGCATTGAAATACAAATAAATTGTTTTCTTTTTAATAAAAAAATATTGGATCTCAAAATGTTTCTTAGGACTAGCAGAAGTCAACCCTAAGAGGTTGTTAGCATTTTACCAATAACCCTGTATACTTACTTCACTCTAAAAAGTACCTAACTGATTATACAAGGAAAATAGCGTTTATAGTACCACCAACTTAACTGTGCAGTTTTCGAGGGCGCTACTGGTCAAGGAAATCAACTACAAACTGTCACAATTTGAAGGAATGTTGTAGTTCATTTTTTTGCCGCCTGAACATATAAGTTGGTGGGACTATACCTTGTTGAAAAATAAATATGCAACACTTTTGCTCGCTCCTTTTAATTGTACATACATGTAACTGCCACAGGAACAGTGTAATGTTGTAGACATTAAAAAAAATGCGAAGATTATTGATTTTGAGTTTAGTGTTTTATAACTCATATTACTGTGTTGACGATACGGGGAACTGTTTTGTGAAATATGATCGACAAAGTAAGTTAACTATTCATCGTATATAATCGTTGTATTAACTACCCACTCTTAACTGGTTTCGGATTGCTTAGTACAAATAATCCTAGTTCACCTTTTGAAGCTCTCGTAACGAAGTTTTCCACATACTAATTTTAATTCCTATGTAATTTTTCACAATTACCTTAATACGGAAGAGCGAGACCCTCTAACACAGGTATGTCTATACTTAAAAGAGAGTCTCAAATATATAAAATGTAAATTAGATTAAGTTTACCGAAATAAATATTTTGTATGTGTATTGTCAGTATTTGTAGTTTGCTTAGCCATTCTGAATCGTTCAGCTAAGTTAAGCAGCCGGGGTCAGGAGTTGGATTTGGGTGACCGCTAGTGACATTACTACTGAGCGTGCACGTGCTTCGGAGGGCACGTTAAGCTGTCGGTCCCGGCTGTTGTCTTACGATGGCAGTCGTTACAGCATGGAGGTAGGGCATTTTGAGAATGCCCGACTGGCTAGCAACCATCCTCTAGTAGAAAATCTGTCACCAAGCACCTAACGGTGTGTTCCGGAAGCTGTACAATATCTTCGACCACTTCATCACTTACCATCAGATGAGATGTAGTCAAAGGCTAGACTATCAACAAAAAAGCACTATTTTTCATTTGGTGTTTGATTATACAAGAATTTCGACTAAAGACTAAGATAATGATATTGTCTATGGGGTGCCAGGTTAGAAATGTACCCCACGCCTTCCGTTATCTCCTACAGGAACCGCAAATGGTGACGAAGGGAAACATACCAGAAGATAAAAAGCTATGGATACTACACAGAACCTTGAGGAACGCCAGCATTGTACTGTCAGAGCAGGAACTGTCGATCTCGACCTTAATTTTCCGATCCGATAAGAAACTGGCAATCCCCATGCATAAATCCTTGTACAAGTTTTTGAAGGAGTGATGGCTCAGTGGCATTGCATATAGTCTGCCGTGCAGCAGGTCCATGGTCCGAATCCCGCCGCAGGCTTGAGCTTCACCGCATGGTGGAAGGGCACTTTGTGACACCCTCAAGTAGAAAATCTCTCGCCAAGCACCTAACAGCGTGTTCCGGCAGCAGTCCTTGAGAGCCAGTAAAATTACAGACACATGAGACCTAACAACTGTACGTCTCAGTGTGACGGGCACAGTGCAATTCGTCGTTGGTGAAATGCGTCTGTTATGGGCAGAGGTCAGTCCACTCAACATCAGGTGGGTCTAGGGCTTGTTCTGTCACAATAACATAAAAAACAGGCCGTAGGATGGCTATTGGAGATATTGGAGGATATCAGAAACTCTAAGTTATTCGATAATTATATAAATAATTACAAAATATTTTTATTTCAGAGCCTTCAACGTCTGTTTTTCTTCTAGGAAAAGATCCATACAAAGGCGACATCTACTATAAAAATACGTACATAAGTTTTTCACAAGCATTTCTTTATTTTTCCTTTCATTATGTGTTGAACAAAATGAATTATAAACTTGTTGATGTATATCTCTCCAACAATCGAATGAAGGCCGCTTTAAATGAACTTTTTCCTATCGAAAGGTAAAAAATATTTTTTATCACAGATATACATTTTTGCATTGAAGCTACTTGAGTCAGTAACCACGTCAAATGCGACGCGTTCTTTGAAACATTCAATAGAAATTTTTAATTGTATGTTGCCATCGCCCAAAACTTAAGTATCTATAATGTTTATAAATTTATTGAAATTAAAAATAAAATAACAGAATTCAGACGAAAAATCGTTTTAACTTATAGTAACAGTAGATTTGATATCGAAATTTATGCTAAGATTTTGTGTCAGAACCTACTGCTCTTCTGTGTAGTGCTTCGAGAAACATATGCAAAATGGAAGAAAAACTACAAAATTTCATCTACGGCAAAAAAAAACCTTTAAGTTTTGTAAGGTAATTGAAGGGGATAGTTGAACTTATGTTAAAAAAAAAAGATATAAATTAACTTCTTTGTACCTAAGTGTACTATTAATATATATTTCACAAAGTTTGGTACTATTGCACCTTAACGTTAAAGATTGAATAGGCATAACAACTAAGCATTCAATAATAGTTATTGACCGAGTTAGAACTTAGTTCAAGCGAAGCGCCTCTGCTTCATTGACCGAGCGAGAACTTAGTTCGAGCGAAGCGTCTCTGCTTCAACTTAGACAAAAATGCTTTCGTATTTCCACTAGTTCTCCTATACAGGTCGCATTTCTCAACCGATTATCACGAAATTTTGTGACCAGGTTCGATAAGTCCATAAATTTTTTTTCGTCGATTCAGTTTTTGCAATCAATTATTTATTTTCCATGTTTTTGTAGCCAGTATATTAATTCGAGATAAATACATTATCTAGTATGTAAAATTATTGTATATTTACTACTTACCTACCTATTTCCGATACAAGTAGCCTTCGCTGGGGCCCGTGAGTCATTTATTATTGACATTACATATCTAGATTTTTGGATTTCTTGACCCATTCACCCATTAACATGCGCAGTGAGCCTTTATTCAATTGTAAGCTATGCAAGGGCAGACCCGCGAGGTCTACAGCTCGGAGAGCCATTAGTTATGACCGCTACACTGAGAAAAACGACTTAAAGGCTTAAATCAAATTTGACCTTTTACCGTGGAATTGTAAATACGTAAGATGAATTCACAACTCTTGAGATGATTTTCACCAATCAATAACAATGTACCATGTTATATATTAAACACAACAGTCAAAAACGCCTTCCGTAAAGTATTTTCAGAATTGAACTTGTTATACGATAATAATTGCAGTATTGACCATAAAATATACCTTACTTTTACGGCGGGTTATATACGGTCATTATCACTATAACGTACGACTTAATCAGCCTCATCGAAAAGTCAATATTTAAGAAAGACCACAAAATACACCTTAAATGACGACGAAAAGAAACATTCGCCTTCACTGACCTCGTTTAACGCCTTCTAGTTGGAAGGCGTTTTTGTACGTATTTACGTTTGGTCGGTTTTTCGCCTTATACCATATAAATTGGCCGTCATTAGGGCGCTTTTGACAGATATTTAAAAATATTTTTTTTTCTGCATGTTTTGGAAATCTGACTCATAAAGTAGTTAAACAATAATAAGTTAGTAATCTTTTATCTTTAGCTAAGCTTGTACAGACATATTGTTTATTGTAAAATCTGTCACATTTGACAGCTAGTCAAGATTTGGCCGATTCAAAAGGTAGTAAAATTTTGGGTATGCAGAGCATAATTAGCTCTGTTCAATAAACTTTATATATTTTAAACTTTCCAATAACATTTTTTATAAACATCATTTGGCTCTCAAAAAAAAAATTACTAACTAAAATAAAGCTCAATTATGCCAATCCATTAGTTTTAAAGTAAATTGAATATTATATTAAACATACATTGTTTTTTTCTTTCAGTCTTGTAATTCATCTTAACGTCACAGATTTTTATCAACACAACTATAATGACGTATTGAACCATAATTATACATTTGCTGGACACATAGGACCTGAAATTAAAAATGATGTGTGTCGTAGTACAATCACGGCCGAAACGAATGACATAGAAAAATGTGAGAAAAGTGTTGAAGTACGACGCAACGTGAAACTTGTCTCCAAATCAGTACTAGAACATAAACTATTATTTAAATTCATACAAGAATTTGATGTGCAGTTGGACGAAGACACAATGAGAATAAATATAAATAGTTATTATAATAAAAAAGATTGCGTCAATATTGTGGTTTGTGAGCGCATTACGAGAGATATACCAGAAGAAATTATAAGCAAGTATGAGAACTACATAAAATTTAGAACGCAAGAAGAATGTCAGGATGCAATAACCGAAGAGACCCTGGCTATTTTAACATCTGTACCATTTAAGTTATCTAAGTTTGAACAACTGTATACCCCAACAAACTTTTACAATCACATAACAATGTTTGATAGCCCTGACACTGCTGACGTGTTCGTGAATGGATTTTCAATTGTTAACCAGACAGATATTATGGAACACTCATTCTTAAATTTTTTAATAAAAATGAATTGGCGAAGAGTTGGCATCATATCAGATAAATCACTTTACAGTTCAGAATTTGAAGAAACACTGACATCACTTTTGAGAAAAGAAAATTTCGTGGCAGGGTCCAAGTCATGTGTAGATCCTAATTGTAACTTTACTAAAGTAAGTACTACGAAATTTCTATTGAATTTGACACCTGGCAATAATAAGTTTAGAAAATTAATAAATGGTTGATGGAAGTCATTATAATATAGGAACAAAACACCAACATTATGAAATAAGTATCAGTCCATGACCATAATTATATCCAACATATAAATGTAGCCCAAACAAGTAATGAACAAGCCACGAGAACTAAAGTGCCAATTGAACACCGATGTGAAGTTAGCGGCCTAAAGTTAGCGGCCTATTATAACCCGACCAACTAAAAGAGTCCCTAAAATTGGACTGCTGTATTTATAAAGTTAACGTATAATACCTATGCAGCAGCTTACCTAGCAATAGATATAGCGGGTAAGAGTAAAAAGGAAACAACTATAGCGATTCGCACAACGTTAAAGTCAAACTAGAAAAAATAAGTATTCGTTTTATTATGATAATATAGACGAGGTATCATAATGTTTTCTACACCGGAAGATAGCACTAAAATAGACCTTTCTAACGTAGTAACTCAAAATTTCTTCGACCCCTTAGAAGTGGCCGAAAATCTAAAAAATCTTAGGCCGCTAACAGGCTAAAGCAAATTTCACTATGTTATCGTCGAGGTATCAAAATGTGTTTTACACCATAAAATAGCACTAAAATAGACCTTTCTATAGTAGTAACTCAAAATTTCTTCCACCCCTAAGAAGTGGCCGAAAATCTAAAAAATCTTAGGCCGCTAACAGGCTAAAGCAATTTTCACTATGTTATCGACGAGGTATCAAATTGTGTTTTACACCAGATGATAGCACCAAAATAGACCTTTCTATAGTAGTAACTCAAAATTTCTTCGACCCCTTAGAAGTGGCCGAAAATCTGAAAAATCTTAGGCCGCTAACAGGTTAAAGCAAATTTCACTATGTTATCGTCGAGGTATCAAAATGTGTTTTACACCATAAAATAGCACTAAAATAGACCTTTCTATAGTAGTAACTCAAAATTTCTTCGACCCCTTAGAAGTGGCCGAAAATCTGAAAAATCTTAGGCCGCTAACAGGCTAAAGAAATTTTCACTATGTTATCGACGAGGTATCAAATTGTGTTTTACACCAGATGATAGCACTAAAATAGACCTTTCTATAGTAGTAACTCAAAATTTCTTCGACCCCTTAGAAGTGGCCGAAAATCAAATAAATCATAGGCCGCTGGCAGGCAAATGGATATTTCACTATGTTATCGATGAGGTATCAAAATGTGTTTTACACTAGAAGATAGCACTAAAATAGACCTTTCCATAGTAGTAACTCAAAATTTCTTCGACCCCTTAGAAGTGGTCGAAAATCTGAAAAATCTTAGGCCGCTAACAGGCTAAAGCATATTTCACTATGTTATCGACGAGGTATCAATATGTGTTTTACACCACAAGATAGCACTAAAATAGACCTTTCCATAATAGTAACTCAAAATTTCTTCGACCCCTTAGAAGTGGCCGAAAATCTGAAAAATCTTAGGCCGCTAACAGGCTAAAGCAATTTTCACTATGTTATCGACGAGGTATCAAAATGTGTTTTACACCATAAAATAGCACTAAAATAGACCTTTCTATAGTAGTAACTCAAAATTTCTTCGACCCCTTAGAAGTGGCCGAAAATCGAATAAATCATAGGCCGCTGGTAGGCAAATGGATATTTCACTATGTTATCGATGAGGTATCAAAATGTGTTTTACACCAGAAGATAGCACTAAAATAGAACTTTCCATAGTAGTAACTCAAAATTTCTTCGACTCCTTAGAAGTGGTCGAAAATCTGAAAAATCTAAGGCCGCTAACAGGCTAAAGCATATTTCACTATGTTATCGACGAGGTATCAATATGTGTTTTACACCAGAAGATAGCACTAAAATAGACCTTTCCATAACAGTAACTCAAAATTTCTTCGACCCCTTAGAAGTGGCCGAAAATCTGAAAAATCTTAGACCGCTAACAGGCTAAAGCAATTTTCACTATGTTATCGACGAGGTATCAAAATGTGTTTTACACCGGATGATAGCACTAAAATAGACCTTTCTATAGTAGTAACTCAAAATTTCTTCGACCCCTTAGAAGTGGTCGAAAATCGAATAAATCATAGGCCGCTGGCAGGCAAATGGATATTTCACTATGTTATCGATGAGGTATCAAAATGTGTTTTACACCAGAAGATAGCACTAAAATAGACCTTTCCATTGTAGTAGTTCAAAATTTCTTCGACCCCTTAGAAGTGGTCGAAAATCTGAAAAATCTTAGGCCGCTAACAGGCTAAAGCAATTTTCACTATGTTATCGACGAGGTATCAAAATGTGTTTTACACCAGATGATAGCACTAGAATAGACCTTTCTATAGTAGTATCTCAAAATTTCTTCGACCCCTTAGAAGTGGCCGAAAATCTGAAAAATCTTAGGCCGCTAAAAGGCTAAAGCAATTTTCACTATGTTATCGACGAGGTATCAAAATGTGTTTTACACCATAAAATAGCACTAAAATAGACCTTTCTATAGTAGTAACTCAAAATTTCTTCGACCCCTTAGAAGTGGCCGAAAATCGAATAAATCATAGGCCGCTGGCAGGCAAATGGATATTTCACTATGTTATCGATGAGGTATCAAAATGTGTTTTACACCAGAAGATAGCACTAAAATAGACCTTTCCATAGTAGTAACTCAAAATTTCTTCGACCCCTTAGAAGTGGTCGAAAATCTGAAAAATCTTAGGCCGCTAACAGGCTAAAGCATATTTCACTATGTTATCGACGAGGTATCAATATGTGTTTTACACCAGAAGATAGCACTAAAATAGACCTTTCTATAATAGTAACTCAAAATTTCTTCGACCCCTTAGAAGTGGCCGAAAATCTGAAAAATCTTAGGCCGCTAACAGGCTAAAGCAATTTTCACTATGTTTTCGACGAGGTATCAAAATGTGTTTTACACCGGATGATAGCACTAAAATAGACCTTTCTATAGTAGTAACTCAAAATTTCTTCGACCCCTTAGAAGTGGTCGAAAATCGAATAAATCATAGGCCGCTGGCAGGCAAATGGATATTTCACTATGTTATCGATGAGGTATCAAAATGTGTTTTACACCATAAAATAGCACTAAAATAGACCTTTCCATAGTTGTAACTCAAAATTTCTTCGACCCCTTAGAAGTGGTCGAAAATCTGAAAAATCTTAGGCCGCTAACAGGCTAAAGCAATTTTCACTATGTTATCGACGAGGTATCAATATGTGTTTTACACCAGAAGATAGCACTAAAATAGACCTTTCAATAATAGTAACTCAAAATTTCTTCGACCCCTTAGAAGTGGCCGAAAATCTGAAAAATCTTAGGCCGCTAACAGGCTAAAGCAATTTTCACTATGTTATCGACGAGAAATCAAATTGTGTTTTACACCAGATGATAGCACTAAAATAAACCTTTATATAGTAGTAACTCAAAATTTCTTCGACCCCTTAGAAGTGGCCGAAAATCTGAAAAATCTTAGGCCGCTAACAGGCTAAAGCATATTTCACTATGTTATCGACGAGGTATCAATATGTGTTTTACACCACAAGATAGCACTAAAATAGACCTTTCTATAGTTGTAACTCAAAATTTCTTCGACCCCTTAGAAGTGGTCGAAAATCTGAAAAATCGTAAATGCTAACAGGCTAAAGCAAATTTTACTACGTTATCGACGAGGTATCAAAATGTGTTTTACACCACAAGATAGCACTAAAATAGACCTTTCCATAGTAGTAACTCAAAGTTTCTTCGACCCCTTAGAAGTGGTCGAAGAAATTTTGAGTTACTACGATAGAAAGGTCTATTTTAGTGCTATCTTCTGGTGTAAAACACATTTTGATACCTCATCGATAACATAGTGAAATATCCATTTGCCTGCCAGCGGCCTATGATTTATTCGATTTTCGACCACTTCTAAGGGGTCGAAGAAATTTTGAGTTACTACTATTGAAAGGTCTATTTTAGTGCTATCTTCTGGTGTAAAACAAATATTGATACCTCGTCGATAACATAGTGACATATGCTTTAGCCCGTTAGCGGCCTAAGATTTTTCAGATTTTCGACCACTTCTAAGGGGTCGAAGAAACTTTGAGTTACTACTATGGAAAGGTCTATTTTAGTGCTATCATCTGGTGTGAAACACATTTTGATACCTCGTCGATAACATAGTGAAATTTGCTTTAGCCTGTTAGCAGCCTAAGATTTTTCAGATTTTCGACCACTTCTAAGGGGTCGAAGAAATTTTGAGTTACTACTATAGAAAGGTCTATTTTAGTGCTATCATCTGGTGTAAAACACAATTTGATACCTCGTCGATAACATAGTGAAAATTGCTTTAGCCTGTTAGCGGTCTAAGATTTTCAGATTTTCGGCCACTTCTAAGGGGTCGAAGAAATTTTGAGTTACTACTATGGAAAGGTCTATTTTATTGCTATCTTCTGGTGTAAAACACAATTTGATACCTCGTCGATAACATAGTGAAAATTGCTTTAGCCTGTTAGCGGCCTAAGATTTTTCAGATTTTTGGCCACTTCTAAGGGGTCGAAGAAATTTTGAGTTACTACTATAGAAAGGTCTATTTTAGTGCTATCATCTGGTGTAAAACACAATTTGATACCTCGTCGATAACATAGTGAAAATTGCTTTAGCCTGTTAGCGGTCTAAGATTTTTCAGATTTTCGGCCACTTCTAAGGGGTCGAAGAAATTTTGAGTTACTACTATGGAAAGGTCTATTTTAGTGCTATCTTCTGGTGTAAAACACATTTTGATACCTCATCGATAACATAGTGAAATATCCATTTGCCTGCCAGCGGCCTATGATTTATTCGATTTTCGACCACTTCTAAGGGGTCGGAGAAATTTTGAGTTACTACTATAGAAAGGTCTATTTTAGTGCTATCTTCTGGTGTAAAACAAATATTGATACCTCGTCGATAACATAGTGACATATGCTTTAGCCTGTTAGCGGCCTAAGATTTTTCAGATTTTCGACCACTTCTAAGGGGTCGAAGAAACTTTGAGTTACTACTATGGAAAGGTCTATTTTAGTGCTATCATCTGGTGTGAAACACATTTTGATACCTCGCCGATAACATAGTGAAATTTGCTTTAGCCTGATAGCAGCCTAAGATTTTTCAGATTTTCGACCACTTCTGAGGACTCGAAGAAATTTTGAATTACTACTATAGAAAGGTATATTTTAGTGCTATCTATTGGTGTAAAACACATATTGATACCTCGTCGATAACATAGTGAAATATGCTTTAGCCTGTTAGCGGCCTAAGATTTTTCAGATTTTCAGCCACTTCTAAGGGGTCGAAAAAATTTTGAGTTACTACTATAGAAAGGTCTATTTTAGTGCTATCATCTGGTGTAAAACACAAATTGATACCTCGTCGATAACATAGTGAAAATTGCTTTAGCCTGTTAGCGGCCTAAGATTTTTCAGATTTTCGGCCACTTCTAAGGGGTCGAAGAAATTTTGAGTTACTACTATAGAAAGGTCTATTTTAGTGCTATCTTCTGGTGTAAAACACATTTTGATACCTCATCGATAACATAGTGAAATATCCATTTGCCTGCCAGCAGCCTATGATTTATTTGATTTTCGACCACTTCTAAGGGGTCGAAGAAATTTTGAGTTACTACTATAGAAAGGTCTATTTTAGTGCTATCTTCTGGTGTCAAACAAATATTGATACCTCGTCGATAACATAGTGACATATGCTTTAGCCTGTTAGCGGCCTAAGATTTTTCAGATTTTTGACCACTTCTAAGGGGTCGAAGAAACTTTGAGTTACAACTATGGAAAGGTCTATTTTAGTGCTATTTTCTGGTGTAAAACACATTTTGATACCTCATCGATAACATAGTGAAATATCCATTTGCCTGCCAGCGGCCTATGATTTATTCGATTTTTGACCGCTTCTAAGGGGTCGAAGAAATTTTAAGTTACTACTATAGAAAGGTCTATTTTAGTGCTATTTTATGGTGTAAAACACATTTTGATACCTCGTCGATAACATAGTGAAAATTGCTTTAGCCTGTTAGCGGCCTAAGATTTTTCAGATTATCGGCCACTTCTAAGGGGTTGAAGAAATTTCGAGTTACTATTATGGAAAGGTCTATTTTAGTGCTATCTTCTGGTGTAAAACACATATTGATACCTCGTCGATAACATAGTGAAATATGCTTTAGCCTGTTAGCGGCCTAAGATTTTTCAGATTTTCGACCACTTCTAAGGGGTCGAAGAAATTTTGAGTTACTACTATGGAAAGGTCTATTTTAGTGCTATCTTCTGGTGTAAAACACATTTTGATACCTCATCGATAACATAGTGAAATATCCATTTGCCTGCCAGCGGCCTATGATTTATTTGATTTTCGGCCACTTCTAAGGGGTCGAAGAAATTTTGAGTTACTACTATAGAAAGGTCTATTTTAGTGCTATCATCTGGTGTAAAACACATTTTGATACCTCGTCGATAACATAGTGAAATATGCTTTAGCCTGTTAGCGGCCTAAGATTTTTCAGATTTTCGACCACTTCTAAAGGGGTCGAAGAAATTTTGAGTTTCTACTATGGAAAGGTCTATTTTAGTGCTATCTTCTGGTGTAAAACACATTTTGATATCTCATCGATAACACAGTGAAATATCCATTTGCCTGCCAGCGGCCTATGATTTATTTGATTTTCGACCACTTCTAAGGGGTCGAAGAAATTTTGAGTTACTACTATAGAAAGGTCTATTTTAGTGCTATCTTCTGGTGTAAAACACATTTTGATACCTCATCGATAACATAGTGAAATATCCATTTGCCTACCAGCGGCCTATGATTTATTCGATTTTCGGCCACTTCTAAGGGGTCGAAGAAATTTTGAGTTACTACTATAGAAAGGTCTATTTTAGTGCTATTTTATGGTGTTAAACACATTTTGATACCTCGTCGATAACATAGTGAAAATTGCTTTAGCCTGTTAGCGGCCTAAGATTTTTCAGATTTTCGGCCCTTTCTAAGGGGTTGAAGAAATTTTGAGTTACTATTATGGAAAGGTCTATTTTAGTGCTATCTTCTGGTGTAAAACACATATTGATACCTCGTCGATAACATAGTGAAATATGCTTTAGCCTGTTAGCGGCCTAAGATTTTTCAGATTTTCGACCACTTCTAAGGGGTCGAAGAAATTTTGAGTTACTACTATGGAAAGGTCTATTTTAGTGCTATCTTCTAGTGTAAAAAACATTTTGATACCTCATCGATAACATAGTGAAATATCCATTTGCCTGCCAGCGGCCTATGATTTATTTGATTTTCGGCCACTTCTAAGGGGTCGAAGAAATTTTGAGTTACTACTATAGAAAGGTCTATTTTAGTGCTATCATCTGGTGTAAAACACAATTTGATACCTCGTCGATAACATAGTGAAAATTTCTTTAGCCTGTTAGCGGCCTAAGATTTTTCAGATTTTCGGCCACTTCTAAGGGGTCGAAGAAATTTTGAGTTACTACTATAGAAAGGTCTATTTTAGTGCTATTTTATGGTGTAAAACACATTTTGATACCTCGACGATAACATAGTGAAATTTGCTTTAACCTGTTAGCGGCCTAAGATTTTTCAGATTTTCGGCCACTTCTAAGGGGTCGAAGAAATTTTGAGTTACTACTATAGAAAGGTCTATTTTGGTGCTATCATCTGGTGTAAAACACAATTTGATACCTCGTCGATAACATAGTGAAAATTGCTTTAGCCTGTTAGCGGCCTAAGATTTTTCAGATTTTCGGCCACTTCTAAGGGGTCGAAGAAATTTTGAGTTACTACTATAGAAAGGTCTATTTTAGTGCTATTTTATGGTGTAAAACACATTTTGATACCTCGACGATAACATAGTGAAATTTGCTTTAACCTGTTAGCGGCCTAAGATTTTTCAGATTTTCGGCCACTTCTAAGGGGTTGAAGAAATTTTGAGTTACTACTATAGAAAGGTCTATTTTGGTGCTATCATCTGGTGTAAAACACAATTTGATACCTCGTCGATAACATAGTGAAAATTGCTTTAGCCTGTTAGCGGCCTAAGATTTTTCAGATTTTCGGCCACTTCTAAGGGGTGGAAGAAATTTTGAGTTACTACTATAGAAAGGTCTATTTTAGTGCTATTTTATGGTGTAAAACACATTTTGATACCTCGACGATAACATAGTGAAATTTGCTTTAACCTGTTAGCGGCCTAAGATTTTTTAGATTTTCGGCCACTTCTAAGGGGTCGAAGAAATTTTGAGTTACTACGTTAGAAAGGTCTATTTTAGTGCTATCTTCCGGTGTAGAAAACATTATGATACCTCGTCTATATTATCATAATAAAACGAATACTTATTTTTTCTAGTTTGACTTTAACGTTGTGCGAATCGCTATAGTTGTTTCCTTTTTACTCTTACCCGCTATATCTATTGCTAGGTAAGCTGCTGCATAGGTATTATACGTTAACTTTATAAATACAGCAGTCCAATTTTAGGGACTCTTTTAGTTGGTCGGGTTATAATAGGCCGCTAACTTTAGGCCGCTTACTTCACATCGGTCAATTGAACAACATATTTTCAAATGCTTATGAGTAAGAACATTTTTTTTTGTATTTGACCAAACGTTTTAGTCCAAATGTCATTTACAATTAAGTTTTTGGAGAAGTTTTATTATACACACAGTTTTAATCGGAAAGTTTTAAATTATTTTCCTATTATATGAGAATTTTATGGGAAAGGTTTACATAATATTTCTAATCGACAGCAGAAATGTATAGTCAATGAAAGTGGTTTGATTGATTTAATCTAACAAAAATATAAGATTTAAATTTTTCTTCACGAAACTGTAAGTTTTTACTTCAATTCCTTATGTTAATTTGTAGCACTATAATACTACATTATGCACTACCAGCCATGACTGTTTGGGTTTCACTGTTCATAAGAATGTGGAGTGTCACCTTCACTCTTCTTCCAATACTTCTTCATGATTTAGTTTTGTTAAATATAAAGTTCCTAGATAAGAAACAGTTTCAACCTTTATTTTGGCAATATGATTATGATTATAAAGAGTCCCAAAAAGCAGCGTTGCAGCGATGTCTTACTTAATCTGTGTCCATTCAAAAACACACAAAGTTTCTCTGTGCGATAAAATTGGAAATGAGGAAATTCTCGTAAGAATTAAAGTCTGGATCTTCATAGTTCATAGAATTTGCAGGTCGAAATGGGAATGTTCAGGCCGCATCGCTTCATAAACAAGTACCTGGAAGTGAAAGAGGAAAGCATAAATTGATTAGTAGACTATGAATAGATTCAGGCGTTACTTTGCGGAAATCCTTATTTAATAATAACAAATATATTTAAAATATTGTACGAAAACATCAAATTAATATTTTAATAAAACACTTAAAAAATATAAAAATATATCTAGTCACAATTCCGCCCAGTTTTCCTGCTAAGCCGACGTGACAGCCTAACCGGAAGAAATTTTCGACGCGTTTCGCTTCTACACGAAGCATCCTCAGGAGGTCTTGACTCTTCGAGCGCTTGAAATTCTTCCGGTTAGGCTGCGTGGCGTTTGTGACGTCACGTCGGCTTAGCAGAAAAACTGGGCGGAATTGTCACTAGATATATTTTTATATTTTTTAAGTGTTTTATTAAAATATTAATTTGATGTTTTCGTAAAATATTTTAAAAATATTTGTTATTATTATTGATTAGTAGACATCTTCAAGCTGATAATTAAATGCATAGTGAACTAAATAATTGTTATGAAACCGCAAAGTTCGCGCCTTTGCTATCGGTCTTTGCTGCGGTAATAAAAACAAATCCAGCGCGTTGATCCAGACGCTGCGAATTGAAGATTGAATTGTGTTTGTGATTTTTCAGGTTTTTGATAAATTCGCTGCGGCTGAAGCACGAGTAGTAATAGCAAACGTCCCACAGACATCTGCTCTAGAATTCGCTCGACAGGTGTCCAGATCTAGACTGGGACAGCGAAACATTGTGTGGCTTGTCAGGGGCTGGTCTACGGCAGTGGCCAAAGAAGCTGCTCAGGTGAGGTTCTAGTACCTGTTCAACCCATAATATGTGGAGATATTAACAAAGATAATTTCTACGGTATCAATATGCTACGCTTGTATGAGATTTGAGTTTATCCATTCACGTGTGGATACCAAATATTAAGATCATCTGAAACATTTTATATGATTTGTAAGACACTATTTTTTGGGACCAATTTCATTTGTCTAAACCATAAATTTAATACGTTAATATTATGGAGATATGGGAGTGCAAAATTTAGAAGAAACTACCTCAGTCCTTAGTTTGTCGGCTCACTGACCCACTACTGTATTGTCAGGCCAGCATGATACCTTATGATGCGCCAGGGCGCGGCCCAAAATTGTATTCGCATGACCCTGGGTGATTTCGCAATTATTCACAGCACAGCGGTATACTGTACTGTAACAGCCGACTCGTCCACTGATGAACACAGCCTCCCCTATTAAGGGGGTATTTACCATAATCCCCACGCTTGGCAGGCGGCTTGGAGATCGCAGTGTAAGATTGCAGTTCTTTACAAGGTGCTGCTGCCCACCTTCCAGTATTTTCCCCTTAGTCGCCTATTACGACACCCACAGGATGATATGGGGAGGTGCAATTCTAACCCGGCACCCCACGGGGGACACAGCGGTATGCCATGGTCAAATTATCTGTGCTGTTGCAGCGTAATTCGTTGCGTCTCCGTGACAGGACCACATCACGTGAACACTCCACTTGTATGACGCATCTTTCCGCAATATATATCCTGAGTCCAGCCTGAGAGTAAACAGCGCACAAGGTTGGGACAAATCACAACATCCCTCCTTAAAACATGCTCTTTGTCATTGTCTACGCCAATAGGTCACTTAAGCAACATTAGTTTTATATACGGTACGCCTATGGCTCTCCAAAAAGCTATGGTCTGCCCAATTTTTAAGGCCGGAAATAAGGAACTCCCCTCAAACTACAGACCTATTTCCCTCCTGCCAACTCTCTCTCAAAGTCATAGAAAAAATAGTGAACAAGAGACTGATGTCATGCTTAGAAAATGATAAAGGTCACATGACAAGTACCAAATCAATAAGTTTTTTTTTCAGCTAGAAATAGCGTGCCCAGGTTGCCGAGTGGTTTAGGCATCCGTAGCGAAATCGGAAGACGCGAGTTCGAATCCCGCCCGGGCAAAAAATGTTGTGCTCCAAGAATTTGTAAAATTAAATATATATTGTACTCATACACACTTCTCACTGTTTTACTATACTAACTTGTTGTAAATCTTTCATTACAGGCAATGGGTGACATATTTTCTATCACATTAGGACCAAAAATGTATGATTTAAGATACAATTACTGTACAGACGAAGATTGTGTTAGTACAAATGTGATATATCCACTCATATCTATTCTCGAGGTGCTTGACACATACCGAATAAGTACTAGTGATATAAAGAGTATTGCTAATCAGAGGTAAGAAATCTTAACGTACATTTTGACTTTCATTCCCTTTCCTGAGGGAACCGTGCTGTATTTCGGGATAAAAAGTATACAATGACCTTCTTCATATTATGAACTCAAATTGTGTTAAGTTTCATTGAATTCCATTTAGTAGTTTTGGAGTGATGCGCGGCCGGGATACAGACAGACGGACAAAAATAAAAATAAAATACTGTTTTCGCCGCAGTTTCAGCTACAGAGTGCCCTCAAATATATTTTTTTCAAAATATCAGCCATGTACAGAATTGGATCTGTTACAGTTTTATTATAAGTATAGATTATAACAGTAAACCTTACACTAGGCAAGTCAATTTACAATTAGGTTAGTATTCATTTCAAAGCATTATTGCGTACTAGAAAATTATGATAACAAACTTAAATTCATAATTTATTGCAATAATTTGTAATAACCATTTAAAATTAATATACATATCTATATAAATTTATACCATAAAAAAAATTATATTAATTATGTCAATAATATTTCATAAAATCATATTACATACTTCTGAGGAATTGCTATCTTAAACTGCGATACCCAAGACGCCTGCCAAGCGTGGGGATTAGTGCAAATCCTCCCCTGATGGAGGAGGCTGTGTTCAGCAGCTATTTTTTTTTTTTCTATCAAAACTTTTACTAACTCTTATTTTTTTTCAGAAAGTACGCGGAAATGATAAAGAACAAATTATTTGAAACAGTCCCAATATATGCGTATGTCAAAAGATATAAAAAAAACGATGATACGATATATTTTAAATTTCCTGGAGTTTTTGCTTCAATGACATTCGACGACTATTCTTTGAAAGAATATAACGCATATGGTAAACCGGGAATTGAGCCAGTTATAATAAAAAATTGTTTCATCAAAAGCAATGTCTACTTCAAGCCTTGCAGCGACAAAGATGTCATGTATATATTGATTATTTGTTTTGTGATCACGTTTTTAGCAATATATTTATTTTTTTATAAATTACTTCAATCCCGTTAAAATGGCATTTCAATATAATGACCAGTCCAAAAATAATTCTGAATTTGATATATTTATTAGGAATGTTGGTTCCAACGCTAAAGTGAAAGGTCGAAAATGGTAAATGGAAAATGGCAAAAACAGCATGAAAGTAGAATACATGCAGTGGAGATGAGAGCATTGAGAAGCATGATTGGAGTCAAACGGAGTGACAGGATAAGGAATAGTGTGATAAGGGAACGATGGTGTGAATGAGGATGTAGTGACAAAATAGAGAAAGGTATGTTAAGATGGTTTGGACATGTGGAGAGAATAAATGAAATTAGTGGTAAACAGTTATACATGGCAAATATTTTAAAAGTATTTTAGAAAAAAATAAATTAATTGTTAATAAAACACTTTAAAAATCTTTATAAAAATGATATATATCTAGTAACAATTCCGGCAAATTTCCTGTTAAGCCGACGTGACGTCACAAACGCCACGCAGCCAAACCGGAAGAGTATTCGACGCGTTTCGCTTCAAAACGAAGCATCCTCAGGAGGTCTTGACTCTACGCACGATCGAGACATCGGCATGTCGGCTTAATAGGAAATTAGGCGGAGTTGTCTCTAGATATATATCATATTTATAAAGATTTTTTTAATGTTTTATTAAATAATTAATTTAATGTTTTCTTAAAATACTTTTAAAATATTTGTTATTATTAAAAATGGATTTCCGCAAAGTAACGCCTGAATCTATTCATTAGTTATACATGGAACAAGTGAACGGAAGTGTTGGAAGGGGAAGACCTAGGCGAACGTTCCGAAATCAGACTGAAGACGTTCTGAAAAAGGGCAGGTCAGGAGTACCCTAAACCGACGCTTATGTATAAAATGATTGATTGGAAAGAGAATGATGAAGCGAATGAGCTATGTAAGGATCGTAACAAGTAGACATCTGTGGTATCTGCCTACCCCTACTGTGTGTGTAGGTGGGACTGTAGTTTTTATTATTGATAGTTGTTTTTTGACTTGACTAGTTCGGAGTCAACAGCCACACTACTTTTTAAGAGATTACACTCTATGAGAAAATAAGTAAGTTTTTACGAGAAAATCACGTTGATTTATTTACATACAATTAGAAACACTATGACATAACAAAGAAACAGAAATTTAAATTCGACTGAGTAATTACGAAGGCTAACATTGCCATCGTTTAGATTTTTGAAATATATATTTTACTTATCCTGTCCTTTTTTAACATACGGCCAGTTAAGGCTAGTGTCGTAGCGCTTTCCATACATAACTAATTTATAAGTAGTTTCATCATATTTTAAACACCAAATGTCTAGTGTGATATTTTGCATACAAAAATATTTAATAAAGTTCTGTGTAATAAGTTCAATATAAACCAAAGTCTTTTATTATTTTCTCTAAATAAATAAAATATTTCTTATCACGGAGGTTTTCGCCTAACTAATAACAATAGAGCTTAATAACTAATTTAGATTGTTTTTCTATGAGGTCCTATATTTTGACGATGTTGCGGGTTTTATTCTTCAAATTTCTAATGATATGCACGTACATAAGTGGGAAATCACTTCCTCTTCGTACCCGTTTGCCTAAGACGAAGCGATACATATCGGCCTGACCCGGCCCGAAGGCGCCTTCTGCATCCTTTACGGCTTAACGGCTTCCTTCAATCTCTCGTCGTCGAACATGGCGTTTACCACGCTCAGCAGAGAGAAATCCCCTCCTGTGAGGGCTGAGTGTGTGGTGCTTCGTGCTTTATACGGCAAACATTCTAGGTTAGCCTGAACAACATCTTTGACCACATCATCACTTACCGTCAGTTGAGATAGTGGTCAAAGACTAATCTATCAAGCATAAATAAAAAAAAACACCTTCAGGATATGGATTGCCGTGCTCTCTGACGCCTTAGAATCGTGTTAGACTGGGATCGCCTCTCCTGTTGCAATGTTGGGAAAGCACTCACAAAAACTTCCGTGTCCGAAAATCATCTTACTCCTGGTATTGTAGTCAATCTATATGATATCTTTTTTACTGTATGTTTTGCCATTTTATTTAGCGTTTATTGAAGAAAATACAGTACAAGCTAGTACTGTACTGTACTGTAACAGCCGACTCGTCATCTGCTGAACACAGTCTCCCCTATTAAGGGGGTATTTGCCATAATCCCCACGCTTGGCAGGTGGCTTGGGGATCGCAGTGTAAGATGGCAGTTCTTTATAAGGTGCTGCTGCCCACCTTCCAGTATTTTTCCCTTAGTCGTCTTTTACGACACCCAGGGGATGATATGGGGAGGTGCAATACTAACCCGGCACCCCACGGGGGACTACTACAACTATAGAATTTGAACAATCTAAAATCCATTTCAAGCCTAAAGGGTATACAAATCCAACTATGGTAGCATGCTGCCAGCATTGCCTTATTGAATTTCAATGACATTCGAACCAAAAAATGCTTGCATTTTGTTCACACATAACGTTCATCAAGCTTTCTGATAGGTTTTTGAAAATATTATTTCTTATTATTATTATTGTAATTGCTGCCAGGCTTATCTTGACTTTTTCTCACCTCAAGTAGTACAGTCCAAGATGTTGTTCAGCTCAGCTAGAATTGATGGCTCTCAAAAATTACCCTGCCGCGGAGCACACCGTCAGTTACTTGGCGACAGATTTTCTACTTGAGGTCTACATGGGGTCTGGTTAGCATTCGTTACATGCGCTGCCACCATGCTGTAACGACTGCCTTCTTCTTCTTCTCAGTCGTTACGCTCTTGACAGAGCGGTCGTGGTCGTCATGTAGTTGTAATGGGGGCTGATGTAATACCGCCCACCGCAGATTTAATTTGGTCAGTCCATCGCATGGGTGACCTCCTGCGCGGTCTAGTGCCCTCTACCTTGCCCTGAACGACAAGACGCTCAATGGACTGGCTACTTCGCCTCAAAACATGCCCAAAGAACGTTCTGGAGACAAAGCGGCGCCGCTCGCTAGGCGGATCGCATGGCAAACGTGATTCTTTTAAATTTACTATCATGACGATTATCTTGGGAATGCCGTAGCAGTGGTTTCCCTTTGCCTTCTGCTCCAAGCTTTTCTGGGGTAATTTAAGCCCGCTGTAGCCTCTTCCGACCAGTTGCCCGGGCGGGGTTGTGGTTATACCACCATTGCTCGGTCGCCAGTGCCTCGTCCGTTATCTAGCACGGTAATCAGGAGATTATCGCCGCAGTTTATCCTTGCGTATATTCTGCGCGTGCAGGTGAGGTTGACAGTTGGGGCCGGAAAGATATTTAATCCGTTCTCCCCCATTACCCCCTCTAACGCTGTAACGACTGCCATCCTAAGACAATAATCAGAACCAACCGAAGCAGGAAAACACTCAGTAGTAAGTAGTAATGCTACTAACGGTCACCCATGCAACTCATAACCGCAGCGGACGTTGCTTGACTTATTTGATCGCTTATAGGAACGACGTGATGGCTCACTGGCACTGGCTATGGACTGCAGTACAGCAGGTCCATGGTTCGAATCCCGCCGCGGGCTTGAGCTTCACCGCATGGTGAAAGGGCATTTTGCGAATGCCCGCCTGGCTAGCGACCATCCTTAACTGGAAAATCTGCCGCCAAGCACCTAACAGTGTGTTCTGGTAGCAGTCCTTGAGAGCCAGTAATTCTAGGTTAATGTTATCACCTTCGGCCACATCATCACTAAATATCAGGTGAGATTGTGGTCAAAGACTCACATATCAGCAAAAAAATTTATTAAAATATTAGCTACGCTACAAAGGCTTCAAGAATGTCTCTAGAACAAACTACTTCAAGTAAGTACTTAAGTGAAAACTATCCTGTCCTAGTAACTAATCTAATGATTGTAAATATAATTTAACTGCAGTCACAGAATAAAAAGGACTGCAGGAGGTCATTACATACATACAACTTTACATCATACTCCTTACTCAATACATAAACAAAAATAAAACGTCCCCGTCTGTTAGAATGTTTGTTAAAGGCCTCGGGCTATGATATCAGTAACAGTATTAAATAGTCGGGAAACGAACCCCCGCCGGCTACGAGTGTAATAGCTATAGGATGTATGTTGAGAGAGTCATAATGCTGTCAGGGTTCTCGACGTATTTTGTTTTCTATTACGACTTACTTAAGTCCAGTCAGTATATGTTGGCGTGTCTTTTTTATGAGAATGTGCCGGAAAAAGGACCTACCTGGTTAGCATTTGTAAGGGTAGGTCTCTAATTCTGTGCTAGTGTGGGTGTAAATTCTAATGGAAAATACAGTAAAACATAAAATAATAGAGGTTAAGGTATGAAATTGCCGTTTTATTGTGTTAGGTACTTCGAATTGACCTTGAATGAACCTTGATGGTTTTTGAGTGAAACTTGTTTCACATGGTACCCATGAGGTTCTTCTTTTCAATAATGTGCAACATTCGATTATACACTGTCAGTTGTTTTTTATTCAGCTTAGACAAGAAAGATGGATACTTCAAAAACTCGAGTGATTGTTCGAAACGAGTTCCGACGCGGAACTAAGGATTTAGACTTTTGGAGAGGGGATTGCAAATGCACGCAACGTGCGATTTTGGTTTAAACGCTTTCGTGATGGAAACTTTGATTTGAAGAAAGAACCACGAGGAAGACCGCTTACATAGGTGAATAATAATGAATTGAAAGAGATGGTGGAAGCCGATCCAAGCCAAGCTACGCAGGAATTAGCGGTAGTTAGTTTAACGTTACCTTAGCAATATTATTAACTCTTTGCGTCAAATCAAAAAATAAAAAAATATGAATAATTGGTGCCTCATGATTTGGCTGATCTGCAGAGAGAAACCCGTGTTGAAACTTGTGTTGCCTTGTTAAATGACCTAAAGCAAAGCTTACCAATAAAAAGGGAATGGTAACTGGTTGGTGGTCTCAGCAAGGTAATATTTACTAAAGCTTGTTCCGATCTGGTCAAGCAATAACGGCAGATATCTACTGAGCCGAACTTCGAACAATGATAGCAAAACTAGCAGTGAAACAGCCCCGACTCATGAATAGATCACTACCATTACTGCTCCATGATAATGCGAGACCTCATACAGCACGAGAAATCGTTTTAACTATACAGGAACTGCAGTAAGAAATCATTAATCACCCTCCGTATTTGACCTGACTGGACCTGACTGGACGGTACCAGACCTTGCTCCAACGGACTACCATTTATTTCGTGATTTGGACAATTTACTACGTGAATAAAAGTATTCTTCCCAGGAGGTAGTACAAAATGCTTTCACACAGTTTGTCGAATCTAGATCACTAGAGTTGTATCGCAAAGGCATAAATGACCTTCCTATTAGATTGCAGCAATGTATAGATAATAATGGTAATTATTATGATTGATAATTAGAAAAAACTAATAATTTTTTTTCAGTACCTACCAATCAATTCAGTACAAAGCAGTGATGGCTCAGTGGCATTTGCCCTTGGACTGCCGTGCCACAGGTCCATGGTTCAAATCCCGCCGCGGGCTTGAGCATTACCGCATGGTGGAAGGGCATTTTTCGAATGCCCGCCTGGCTAGCGCCCACCCGCAAGTAGAAAATCTGTCGCCAAGCACCTAACAGTGTGTTCCGGCAGCAGTCCTTGAGAGCCAGTAAAATTAAAGGCACATAAGACCTTACAACTGTATGTCTCAGTTTGACGGGCACAGTGCAATTCGTCGCTGACATGAAATAGAGGCCGCTTAACATCAGGTCGGCCTCGGGCTTTTTCGGTGACAATATCGTAAAAAAAAACTTGTTTTACAGTATCATTATAGAATTACGAATTAATTGAAATATTTGTATCGTTAAATATTAAAAGATAGAAGGATTTTATGTTAACCTAAAATCCTGTATCGTAAGGCCCCAGGTAATTTACTAAATTTTTAAATTTTCAAAATTGTACGTGAATATTATAAGTACTCCTTAATGAGCTTTGTTTTCAAAGGAAAATGAGAAAATGACGTTCATTTCATCTTTATTGACAATCTCGTAACACGATAAAGCCGCATGGTTTATATATTATATTATTAAAAAAAATTATAGATCCATAGACAACTCTTTATTGTAACACTTTATACAACCCTATAAGATAATACAGATGTACCTAAATTCACAACGCTTCATTACTATAAACAAACTTAGTATGTAGACAACAAATTATACAAGCGGGGTATTTATTCGCTGAAACTATATGAATCTTAACAGACTGAATACTGAACTCTCATTGGTTACCTATCACGTCATTAGATACCATTGACCAATCAGCTTGCAGTATTTAGACAGTCAACTGGTTTTTAGAAACGATTCATAAACTGGGGGTAACTATGCCAATATCAAACGTTATACAAGAAAATCATTTCAATATTACGGATAATACGTTCCTATAAATTGGCGAAGGAACCCTAACCCCGCCCATCGCAGATCGCGAGATTGTGACAGCAGCGGCTCCCCGCAGCGCTAACATCCCTGCTGAACCCTAATTACAAGTTATACTATGAAGTTCTGCACAATCGACATATTTGATACCCTGTAATTGTATCTATGAGTTTAACGGTTTCTCGTGTTGTAACTGAATAACCTTTGCGCTAGATGGAGACACCATGTTTTAGAATATTTTCAACCGGCTTTTTCAAAAATGGAAGAGGTATTATTCAATTTGACTGTAGTTTTTTTGTTTGTGTTACCTCATAACTCTTTACGAGTTATACCAATTCGATGATCTTTTTTACATTCAAAAACTGGTGCTTGTCATGTGGTCCCATTTCAATTTGAGTTTGATCTGACGTGTAGTAGAGACGAATTACTTAGCATTCCATGGATTCACCGTCCAGGTGCCAGGTCCATAGCGTTGCAGAGGAAGAGGCTAGAGGGGTCTGGGACTTGCAACCCAGGAGTAGGGTTAAGGGGCCCTTTATGATATATCAATGCTCCCTTTCACCGCTCGAGCCTCCTCCCCTACCTAACCAAATTTGGTAAGATCCTTCTAATGCCGCCTTAGGTACACGTTCTAGGATGGAAGTTACGGTTGTTCTTGGTAGGCCAAGGTCCAACTTCTACAGCATATAAATTAACCACATAACCGTTTTTGGTTAATTCATTTATTAGGTCATAATATTTGTTTGTTTCTTTTTGGGTGGTATTTAGGTATGTTTGTTTCCCACGGCACAGTAAGTTCTATAAGTACTATGCGTTTTAGATTTTTTGAGTATAGAAAAATTTTTGGTCCGGAGGACGAAACACCAATATCCTCAGGAAGTCTTTGAGTTATTCCTAATAATGCGTTTTTTTTATGTTTAGTAGGTTTTTATTTTGTATTTTGTTTAGTAGTTAAGTTTGTAAGACGCTGAAAGACGCTGAAATTACTTTACTATCGGACTGCGTATGAGTACAAGAGATACAGCGATGTTGAAAATGCGATCATTATTGTGAAAAACCAAAGAAAGCTAATTTACACAAAACTAGTAACTAGTTAATGATAACGTTTTGCTTTTTTATTGTACTATTTTTGTACACATACGTGCAAAAACTCAGATATTTTACTTACACGCGTAATTAAGAGCAATTTTATGAAGAAAATTTTCAAGTTATATGTCTCAGAATCTAATCTCTAAATCTAATCGAATCTAAATAAGATCAAGATCAAGATACAGTTTTCTTGCTAAAAACTCACATTTTTGCTAAAAACCGGTTCAAGTTGAGCTAATTAGCACCTTAAGAGTATCCATATAAAATATATCTACGTAGTTGGAAGGTATACCCTTATCGTACTAATTTTTTTTTTTGCTGCTAGGTAAACTTTTGATCACTATCTCATCTGATGGTAAGTGATGATGTGGTCAAAGGAGTTAACAGGCTTAATCTAGAATTACTGGCTCTCATTTGCAAAATGTCCTACCAACTTGCATCTATATCAGCATATCTACGTAATACGAAGACATATTTCTACCCTTATCGCTCTCTTGCGGGGTATGTACAATAACGTAATAATTATAATCGTAGTAATATGTTTTGAATTGTTTTCACAATAACATCACAATGTTCGAGAATTATTAGTTGGTAATCATGCCCTGATTAAACTTTACACAAGAAGATCCTCTCTATATATTTCCCCGTCATCTCAATACATTTTAACAACACTAAGTGATATAAAACGGCAAAAATTGCTCGACAAATCACGAGCGTTTTTTAATAATTGTTTTATGCTCTAACAAATGAGTCTGAAATTGAATCGGGCTCCAAGCGCTTACAAAAATGGATGCTTAACATGATTAGGGGGAGCGGGACGCCGCTATGTGACAAAAAGAGATGTACTGCTGTAAAGTTTTTGCTGTCTATGATAACATTTCGTTGTTATTATGTTAGGTGCGTAATTAAGATTCAATTTACAGCTCAATTTGATAGCTTTTTGTTGTTACTTTGTTTAATATGTCTAGGATTTTTAGGGTAAGATAATTTGGTTACTAAATGAAAATATAATGGGTATTACAAAATCACAAATATACGATAGGAAAAATTTAAGTCATGTGCGGTATTCGAACCCGCGTCTATCCATTCCCATCGCGGGTTCGAATCCCGCACATGACTTAAATTTTTCCTATCATATATTTGTGATTTTGTAATGTAATCCGCATAGCAAGCGTTATTGCAAACGTAACAATATTAAAATTATAAGGTTGCGTCATCCTTTACAATGTATACCAATTGCAAAATTGATCTTGTTTGTAGTACAACGCAAGTGGTACTATAGATGTCGCTCCATCCCAATACGATGGGTAAAGAACGATCGGAAAGAATTGAGTTATGACGTCATGTCACGTTAGCTCAATTGGTTAGAGCATACCCCGGCTCAAGGGGTGGATGGACGCGGGTTCGCATCCCGCACATGACTTAAATTTTTCCTATCGTATATTTGTGATTTTGTAATGTAATCCGCATATCAGGCGTTATTGCAAACCTAATATTAAAATATAATGAGTAGTTTGAAATACTTTAATTAAAGTTAAATATAATGATGCTTAGCCACAACCACTCATAAATGTACAGCCATGTATAACCTGACGACCTCGTGATTGAAATACGTTGTACAAAGACCATATCTCCTGATTAAAAAAAAAATGATTCGACAAAAGAATTCCATAACAGTTATCGAATTCCGCAATTTTACACGCAATGATAGCCAAGTGGTAATAGACTGCCGTGTCGCAGGTCCATGGTTTGATCCCCAGCACCAGCCAAATTTACCGCATGGTAGAAGGGCATATTGCGAATGCTCGCCTGGCTAGCTACTACTCTCAAGTAGAAAATCTGTTGCCAAACACCTAACAGTGACTCCCGGTGGCAGTCCTTGAGAAAAAGTAATATTACTGGCACATGACACTTAACATACGTAGTTATGTCACATATACAACAACGTCATGACAACTTTTGTGGCCCCCATTTATTCAATTTTCAGGTAAAAATATTGTTTAATACCTACTCTACCAAATAAGCTCAAGATGAGGATACATAAATAGTGCAAAATAGTTTTTGTTTTCGGCCACCTTCTTACATACTATAGCCCCCCTGATATACCTATACTGTACTGTACTGTAACATCTGACTCATCCACTGCTGAACACAGCCTCCCCTATTAAGGGGGTTTTTGCCATAATCCCCCCACTTGGCAGGCGGCTTGGGGATTGCAGTGTAAGTTGTGAGTTCTTTAGAAGGCGCTGCTGCCCACCTTCCAGTATTTTTCTCTTAGTCGCCTCTTACGATATCCACGGGATGATATGGAGAGGTGCAATTCTAACCCGGCACCCCGTGATATATCTATAATGTAATAATTTTTTTATTTAAATATTGTTTACTGGGTCAACGTTCGACACAAAACATAAAACAATCAGGTTTGTACCGCGATGTTTACGATTGGGGAAAAGATGGCGAGCCATCAAACCAAAGCTAAGAGTTTTACAATAATAGTAGTTTTGTTCTTGTGTTATCCTTTCTGTTGTTATCGAAAACAAACCTATTATACCATATATTACATTATAACAGTAAATATATATATACAGGGACAAGGGCACATTAATGCTCCATTGATATAGTTCCCCCGCGAAATGACCAATTCGTTTAAAATCGTACTACAGGATATTAATGGAACATTAGTTCCATTCATAAGTTCTGAGCTTGTTCTCGGATTAAAGAGTTATAATAATCTATTTTGAATAGTTCATACATGTTAAGCAAATATTTAACTTAATATATTGACAAACATTCAGAATGCAAAAAGGCTTTAAAAGGTTCTTCATTCAAGGATTAAGAAGGATACAAATATGACGTGAGATTTACTTTCTATGAACCATTCTGTTTTGTGGACCTATTCAGTAGTCTTAAAAAAACAACTTATGGACAGACAAACATTATTTTATTTGAAAAATAAAATTTACATATTTACAAGATGACTTACCAATTCCCGCAACTCAGTTTTACTATTCATTTGGGTAGAGGTTCCACTTAGGGCGTATTCCAATTGACGCCAATTTCGTTATTTTCGATAATTTTGATCACTTTGTGTGTGTCTATGGTTCTTGCTAAATGTGGAACCATAGACGCAAATAGTGGTCAAAATTACCTAAAATAACTCAAATGGAATACCGAACTACTAAAGGGTATACTAGTACTAAAGTAGTAGATCTGGTGACTTCTGGAGTTATCACAATAATTCTGAGCACATATTTTTGGAAGCCTCTGTTAGTGAATGATATTGATGTATTAGTATATAGGTTTCTGAGGGATTCGTGCCTAGGTCAGCAATATATTAGGTGTAACAGTTGGTAGCGAAGCTTGCCAAGACGTTATTAAGACATAGTCAAATGTTGAAATTATATCACTGTCGGGCTGCATAAGAATGAAAGTACCTGTAATTTCACTGGCTCTCAAGGACTACTGCAGGAGCACACCGTTAGGTGCTTGGCGATAGATTTTCTACTTAAGGGTGGTCGCTAGCCAGGCGGGCATTCGCAAAATGCCCTTCCACCATGCGGTGAAGCTCAAGTCGGCGGTGGGGATCGAACCATGGACCTGCTGCGTGGCAGTCCATAGCCAATGCCACTGAGCTATCACTGCTTCATATAACACTTAGTCGCCTCTTACGACACCCACGGATAGAGATGAGGGTGACATTCTAGCCCGGCACACTTACCTACCTACGAGTAAAACCAGGTATGCGACCTCAGTCACATCACTAGTGAAATAAAAAAAAATTGCCGCCTGCCATAAAGAACTTCTAAAACCACCTTTATTCAATAGACACAAAAACCTAAGTGATAAATTAAAATGCAAATTATCATCTGATCGCATCAATTTTCTTGTCAAATTACGCAACAAAATTACATTAATTGGAAAGAAACAAAATGGTCGTGTATCTGTAAATATATCGGTGGCAATTCTAAAAGCACTCTAAATACCATTCGAGGGTTTTTTTCATTTGAAATAACTAAAAAATTAACATCACTAATAAACCCGTATTACGCGTCTACCAATTTAATAAGACCTCTGATAGAAAACGCCCGAGAGCATAACGTCTCTTAAAGCTGATATATTTTTGGCGCTTTTTGGGTAATTTCCTCAAGGTTGGCATATACAATTATTTACCCACATAACGTACACGTTATATACCTAATTATAGAACCCATGCATTGGGTAAAATAATTGAATAGTGTTATTTTAAAAAGTATTTCAGTTAAAGCACTTTATGCAGAAAATTATAGGTATTCTTTTCATCCATTTCTTCACCGTCCAGTACAAATAAAAACTTTAAATACAATTTGTAAAAAGATAATTTAGGTTAAAATATTGTAGTATTATTAATATGCACATATACATTCTTTGCCATCACTGCTACAGAAACATAAGTAGCTAAACCTATTTTTTTACAGTGTACCTCATGTGAATAAGTTACAACACATTATTACGAAGCTGTCATATTAAAATTGATATAAGAATAGGTAATTGCTTTATTAAATCGCATCACTGGCTATACAGAAACGAATATGGTTAGGTATACCTATATTTTCATATTGTACTTCATGTACCTTAACAAGTTTTCATAAATTATTACTATGCTGTCATATCACAATTAAAATTAAAATGCTTAAATACTTTATTAAATTTACCTACAGTTTAAACTAGAAATATTGAGCCAAAACTCAGAGCTCTTTGCAAGCTGGTCGGTAATCTTTCATTTCTATTTTTGAGTGGGCAGGTATTAATTTGAGAGAGTGTTATTATGATCCATTGTGATGGATTGGGTGACTCGGCGAATATTTGTTTTGGACATTTTGGATCAAATGTTTGGTCCATTAGAGCGAAGAGGTCCATTATCGGGTTCAATCTTGGTAAGTGTTAGATTGGCTTTAATTTGATGACAATTGGTTGGATTTATTAAATTTATATTTTTTAATGTTATACTTACAGTTATTATTAATTTTGTTACATTATTTATCAAACTCGGTTTATTAAGCGTCGACTGCTATAATAGATGAATTTCTAGATTTTTCTAGATATTTCTACTGCGCCCTTCACCCTGTGACATGTACCTAGTTATTAAGCCTGATGTGCCTACAATTTTACTGGCTTTCAAGGACTTTTGCCGAAAACACTGTTTGGTGCTTGGCAGTAGATTTCCCTCTTACGACACCCACGGGTATAGATGTTTGTGTGTGTGAGGTCACATTCTTGCCCGGTACCCCAAGGGTCGTATTTATTACTGTTTTTATAAAACAACAACAACACGTTCCAAAAAATAAGTTTTTTTGTACAGCGGCCCCTAATATTTTTATTTATTTTTGATAGGGAATATACACATATTGACATCTGTACTAATGTTATAAAGAGGAAATATTTGTATTTTTGTATGTAATGAAAAAACTTATAACTACTGGACTGATCTGATAAATTATTTTACCATTAGAATTCTACACTATCCCTGATGAACATAGGCTATAGAATATTTTCAAAAACTTAGGAATCCGTATGAAAACATCGATAATGTAACCCAACGTGTGAAAAAAATATCAAAAAATCGTTATACCGCGTACGCTGCGGAAATTGTAGACAATAGAGCAAAATGATCTACAACAATTTTATGTAGGACATATGTATCTATAAAAAAGTCTGCAATACCATAAAATATGTGTAACCATTACATTTATGTCACATTAACTACTTTTATAATAACAAGTATTGTTAAAATATTTTAAGAACACATCAAAGCGCCGAAATGGCTGCGCGGCGTCACGTCGGCTTAACAGGTAAATTGGGCGGAATTGTCACTAATTATATTTTTTAAGTGTTTTATTAAAATATTAATTTAATGTTTTCTTAAAATATTTTAACAATATTTGTTATTATTAAATATAGATTTCCGCAAAGTAACTCCTGAATCTATTCATTAACTATTTTTATGTTTTCAATTTCAATTTATAATTTTGGTAAAACATATACTTTGTGGAAATTTCAACCAAAAGATACTGCCATTTAAAGTACGGACGATTAGCCGAAGACTATAAATAGGGTTGCGGCCTATAAACATGACCCCGTTTTCTAGTACAGAACCCTAAAAAGTCACTTATCCCTATTAAACAGAATGCTACGTCAAAGCGTTCATTTTCTACTAATAACAGCATTAAGGTTGTGCAAATCATATAATAAGCAATGACTTAAGAGTTTTAAAGTAGACTACGTGATTATAATAAGTAGGAAAGATCTGTATCCAAAATAACTATTTGTTGGTCACTTTTAAGTATACTTAAGATTTAGCAAAAAAGTTTAAGTGGCCGCACGAGCGAATGTTTTTGCTAAAGATCTTGTTGAAATTTGCTAAGTCATATTTTTCGGTAACTTTTATGTCTTTGTATTGTATTTATACCATTGTATTGTTGTGATTTATAAAAATATTTCGTCTTTTGATCTTTTTTAAGGTCTTTAAAACAGATTGAGGGCGTAGGACGGAGAGACCTTATTACGCATGCGAGTGAGCGTAACAGAAATACGCAATATAAAATAATAAATTCTGTATTAAGTGAGCTTTAAAAATAGAATTGATACATGTTCTGTATTCCATGATAGCTACATAATAATTACAAATAAAATTTGTATTTTACGGATTATTATATAGACTCAAAACTTTGTTATGCGAAGGTTTAGAGCTATATAAAGCAGTGATGGCTCAGTGGCTTTGGCTATGGACTCTCGGACAGGAAGATAGCTTAAGAAGCGCTCGTAGCGAAGTTTACTTAGCTGTTCTCAACCGATCAGCAACGTCGCGCGCGGTCATGAGTTGGATGGGTGACAGCTAGTGACATTATTACTGAGCGTTTCCGTGCTTCGGAGGGCACATTAAGCCGTCGGTCCCGGTTGTTGTCTTAGGACGGTAGTCGTCATAGCATGGTGGTAGGGCATTTTGCGAATGCCCGCCTGGCTAGCTACCACCCTCAAGTAGAAAATCTGTCACCGAGCACCTAACGGTATGTTCCGGCAGCTGTCCTTGAGAGCCAGTACTTCTAGGTTAGCCTGCACAACATCTTCGACCACATCATCGCTTACCATCAGGTGAGATAATGGTCAAAGGCTGACCTAAAAGCAATAAAAAAAAAAAAAAATAGTTTGAATCCCGCCACGGGCTTGAGTTTCACTGCATGGTGGAAGGGCATTTTGCGAATTCATTGTTTATCTGTATCTCAAGAATTGTTAGCTCATTAACGATCAACTGTATATTATTATACATAAAACAAATAATTATGGAAATAAACACTTAATAATCTGAATGCTCGCCTGGCTAGCGATCACCCTCAAGTAGAAAATCTGTCGCCAAGCACCTTACGGTGTGTTCCGGCAACATGTTATTGTGATGGAACAAGCTCGAGGCCCACCTGGTGTTAAGTGGCCTAACCTCTGCCTATAACAGATGCATTTCGTCACAAATCACGAATTGCACTGCGCCCGTCACATTGAGACATAGTTGTTAAGTGCCTGTAATTTCACTGGCTCTCAAGGACTGCTGCCGGAACACAACGTTAGGTGCTTGGCGACAGATTTTCTACTTGAGGATGGTCGCTAGCCAGGCGGGCATTCGCAAAATCCCCTTCCACCATGCGGTGAAGCTCAAGCCCGCGGTGGGATTCAAACCATGGACCTGCTGCGCGGCAGTCTAGCCAATGCCACTGAGCCATCACTGCTTCAAGTCCTTAAGAGCCAGTAATTGTAGGTTAAAGCCTGTTTACACCTTCGAACACATCATCACTTAACATCTGGGGAGACTGTGGTCAAAGGCTGACAGCAAAAAAGAAAAACAAATAAACAGTTGAACCAACAGCGACATGCGAAACTTAAAGTCAAAGTCAGTCATTTTTTTACAGCTGATAGGCTACCCTACTAGGTGCAAAGATACGCAGGTGAAATTTCATCAAGTTACTTATGGCCCCTATGGGGCTCAACCTAGAATTACTGGCTCTCTAGGATACCAGCCAGAACACACCGTTTAGTGCTTGGCGATAGATTTTCTATTTGAGGGTGGTTGCTATCCAAGCGGGCATTAGCAAAATGCTTTTCCACCATGCGTTGAAGCTCAAGCCCGCGGCGGGATGCGAGCCATGGACCTGCTTTGCGGCAGTCCATAGCCAATGCCACTGAGCCATCACTGCTCCTTGTTGGTATTTTTTTTATGTCTGATAGATTAGCCTTTGAGCACTATCTCACCTGATGGTAAGTGACGATGTGGTCGAAGATGTTGTTCAGGCTAAACTAGAAGTACTGGCTCTCAAGGACAGCTGCCGGAACACACCGTTAGGTGCTTGGCGACAGATTTTCTACTTGAGGGTGGTAGCTAGCCAGGCGGGCATTTGCAAAGTGCCCTACCACCATGCAAAGTATTATGTAAGTATATCGTAACTGGTGTTAACGCACAAAATACTATGTCAGTATTATCGTATTATCCAATGCCTCTAGGTAGTCTATGCGCTATATTCACGTTATAACGCATCTACAACCTCGTTAGTCCAGTTCTCCGCTTGTATTGCAGTGGTCAGTTAGTTACTAGTTCACGTCTTGTCATTACCTGGAGGATTGCATAGAGTAGAATATGTACAGAGACTTTTTAAATATATCCACTTTGGCTGTGTCAATCTGTGTCAATCAAAATGTGTGTGACATTCCTGGCGCTGACTTTTTTCTTTTCCCACACCAATTTTTTACTACAAAACAAACACAATCTCAAAAAAAAATATCTCTAATTTTTTTTTTAAATAGATTAGGCAATACACATGTATTGAGGAATCTATTTTTTGGGAGGAAACATTGTTTGGTGCCTAAATAAAAGGACTTTTCTACAATGATCTTATGAAGGCAATGAAGTTCGATGGAGTTGAACTGTCGACAACGGGAAACATTATCCATGTCATCTCTCAAAAATATACCGACATTCTACCAGTGACCGCACACTCGTCCCCGTTTGTCTGCACTGGAGTGGACCAGCATGGACATCATCGCCTCCGTTCAGCTCCGCAGACTTCTTTCATCTTTCAGACTTGAGCGGTGATGAAAGATCTTTTATCACCGCTTTGCTGATCCTAATCCCTCTCATGTGCTGGTCATTAGGTATATGTATATAATATTTTATATCTGGTTGGATAGCCACTATCTCACCTGATGGTAAGTGATGATGTGGTTGAGACGTTGTTCAGGATAAACTAGATTTACTGGTTCTCAAGAACAGCTGCCGGAACACACAGGTAGGTGCTTGTCGACAAATTTTCTACTTGAGGGTGGTGGGTAGCCAGGTGGGCATTCACAAAATGCCCTATCACCATGCTGAAGCGACTGCCATCCTATGACAACAACCGGGACCAACGGCTTAGCGTGCTCTCCAAAGCACGTGTACGCTCAGTAGTTATGTCACTAGCGGTCAACCATCCAAGTCATGACCAAGGCTTAGCTGATCGACTAAGAACCACTACGCAAACTGCGCTACGAGCGCTTCAAAAGTATTTTCCCAAGCAACGGCATAATTGAGAAAATAAATAAATTTGCTTTTATGACCGATCACATGTTAGACCGGCCCTCAGGGAATGCTTTCACTGTAATATTAAAAAAAAAGCATTTCCAAGATGATTGAAATGTGCGTACTGCGTATTCATACACCCGCTATCATTTGGGTAGTCAAGGCGTTAAGATGGTAAGAAGCCCTGCTCTAAGCCTTATGTGCAGCATTACAATACCTCTCATATTGACGTGAGTGGTGACTTACTGTATGAAAGATGGCAGCTGCGCATTATGTGCACTTATCTCTTAATAAGTTGGCATCGTCAGGACCACTATGACCTAGTTATGAATGAAATTCTAATGTTATCATTGGCGCCGATGCCAATGGGTTAATAGCCTTTTACGACATTTAACAGGAGGACATGATGATATTCTTAAGCCAGAAACTATACTGTGAAGCGGTGATGGCTCAGTGGCATTGGGGTGGTAGGTACCTGCCGCGCAGTGCGGTCCATGGTTCGAATCCCGTCGCGGGCTTGAACTTCACGGCATGGTCGAAGGGCATTTTGTGAACGCCCGCCTGGCTCCACTCTCAATTAAAAAGTCTGTCGCCAAGCACCTAACGGTGTGTACCGACAGCTGTCATTGAGAGTCAGTAATTCTAGAGATTGTTGTCAAACGCTTATAAAATGGAATTATGATTAAGAAAAATCTCTGTATACCTAGTCTACTCTATACACTGACCAAGAGAGCGGAACTCGCGGTGACCAAGCACGTAACTCGATTCTGCAGCGAGATAGCTTGCTGATTGGACGTTTGTGTTGCTCTTAGGTATAACGTTTATATTGTTTACATAACTTAAACGTTTAAAGGTACGAGTAACCTTTGTTCGCAAAATATTACATTCGCAAAACATTATATTCGCAAAAAAATATGTTCGAAAAATATTACATTTCGGACAATCACATTCAGGAGGGTTAGAGTAAATGTGGTATCTGTGTAGTGACGCGAAATAAACTATACGTATCTTGATGAATTGATCTTATTTTAACCACTATGTAGTTCAATTTTAAAAGATTCTGAATATAATGAAACAAGAGTTGTTTTTTTTAAGAGCTTGTGTAGATTGGTACAGTTTAACAGAAAAAATGAGTTTATTTCAAAATGGAAGCGACTTCAACTCTCAAAAGTGTGAAATTACTTGTTGAAGTAGTCACCACGATGGTTCAAAAGTACCTATTATCACAATATTGTGCGCATGGTACCGACTTCGACAAGTTATTTCACACTTTTGAGAGTTGAAGCTGGTTCCATTTTTAGGTAAAAAAAAAAATCATATTAATGTTGTCTTAGGTTTTCGCGATTATTACACATAGTAATTAAACAACTTTAAACAGTTTAAATCGCGTATATTTATCATTATTTTTGTCCCGACGTTTCAAACACTTTGCTGTGATCGTGGTCACGGGGTGACGATTTAAACCGTTTAAAGTTGTTTAATTTCTAAAATATCATATTTTTTAGTGACCCTTGCTACTTACGGGATCGATTGTCATTCACTGTCAATTACTATATTATTAAGATAGGAAAACATTATTCAGTTATTGGTGTGTAACTCAAACACGGCTGGACCGATTATGATTCAATTTAAATGGGACCTCAAGGGAAGCGCCTGCATTCAAATAAAAAAAGAACCATCGAAATTGGTTCACCCAATCGAAGTCCTTTTTTTAAGTCGGTTAAAAACTACAATATTCTGTGTTCATATTTGATTTTTTATCGAAATTTTAATGGAATATCAGTCCCCAATCACTTTAATACCTGTAGGCTTTGTCATAGATAACCTTCTTAGTAATGCTTAGTACTAGCATAGATAAATGATTTCTCTATGGTACTAGTAATGCATCGGCGTATAAAATCCTTTGATTTTGCTGTAATTTTACAAATTGGGAGTCGATGTCTACAATAACAAAATCTATATCTATACCTATATTATATTATAAGAGGAAAGATTTGTATTGTTGTATGTAACGAATACACTTTAAAAGTGCTGGACCCATTTGAAAAGCTCTAATCCTACATTATCCCTGAATTCGAATCCTACATTATCCCTGATGAACGTAGGCTATTTAATCAAAAATATGTTTTTGTTTTTTTTAAAGCGTAGCCGAAACGGGCCGCTACTAATATTATAAACAGGAAATAATATAATAATATTTATTTGCAACAGTAGGATACATAATATATATAAAACATGTTGTCTAGTTAACACTATATAAACCTTGTATATAAGTATTGAAATTTAATATAAAATGAAGAAAACATGAGTCATGAAGAGAACAAGAATTCCTACTAGGGTTCCCCGTAGAGTAAATATTTGTATATTTGTATGCTAGGAAAAAACTACTGGACCGATTTGAAAAATTCTTTCTCCATTAGAATCCTACATTATCCCTGATGAACATAGGATATAGATTTTTTTTGATCCTGAGACATACTATTGTTAAGTCTGATTGTGCCTGTAATTTATTGCCTCTTAAAGCTGCCGGAACATACTATAAGGTGCTTAGTGACAGATATTCTACTTGAAGGTACTACCCAGCCGAACATTCCCAAAATGCCCTTCCCCTATGTATTTCTAAAAGTTTATTACAAAATTAGGTACTTATATCACAAAAATACGAATTTAATTTATTTAAATACCTACATAATCAACACAAGCTTTGAGACAGTATTTTCAAGTAATTCTCCGCACACAGGTAAAATCTAATTTATTTTGATACGAGCTTTATTAAACACGACAAAGCTCCAACTCAGAAATTAATTACCCTTAAAACCCATTACCGCCATTTGATCGCTAAGCAGGTAATCAGGGATCGTTGATTAGAGAATAACCGTTGGTTATACAGTATGGACGATTTACCCTAACCATATCCTGTTTCTTCTGCAAAGCATCAATAACTAAGCCTCTACCCTGAAGTAGGTCAGTACATGCTTCAAAACAACATTATTTTTTATTACAATATTTTCTGTAAATCTAATTACGTGGGCAGCGATCGGAGGATGCAAAAAAAATGATTTTATTTTAATAAATTTAATTATAAAAATTACAATATAAAATAATTCTAAGTTAATCTAGAGTACGATAAATGATCGATGCAAGACCAAGAATGCGGCGTGTTGCAATCGTGCTTCCTCGAAGGTTCGGATTGACGTCAATCGCTGACACGTTCCGCTGACGGTGCGCCTGGCGTGGTGCGATGTTTATCTAGGCCATCGCTTACGCGGCTCTTTGCATAGTGTAGCCTTGCGTAACACCTCCCCCCGTAGAACAGCGACTATTGAAGACCTTGGTCGTAAATTGAGCTGGGGGTTGGTCGGAATCAACCCTCCTAGTAGTCGGTTCTGGTAAGGCGTAGACTGCTTGTAATTCCGGCTGCTCGTCTCCCGAGATTACTGGTGATTTCTCCGTTGATTTCTGGTGGTATTTGCGGTAGTACAAGGCACTGGCTAGTGCGCATGCACTTAATATGATCACGTACATCGGGATGGTGGTATGATATAAGCTGTAGTCGACCTCTTCGTTTAGATTCAACGGCTGTTGCTGAGAAATCTTAGTATTGATTGCGTGCAGATTACTAAGGTTAATCGAGTTCAGCTTCATAGTTGGGACTGTAGGGCGAGTGACGGCGGTGACATTAAGTAGGTCCATTAGTTTCATGGCCTGTCCTCTTAAACGATCGTTGGTGTTGGAGATCGTAAAATGCAATGTTTCAAGATAGCATTGATGTGGCATTATGGCGAGGTAGCTACCTTGTAATATTTTATATAGGTCTTGTCCGCAGGATAGGTGAACCTTTGTTGGAGCAGGAAAACTGAGAGTGTAATGTCTCTCGTCAAGTTCTTCGTAGGCAGGTTTAGTCAGCGTTACTGAAGTAGGGCTGCAGGCGGCGCTTCTTTGCTGCGTGGTTATGAGCTGTTGTATGCAGTCTTCGGACGTTCGGCTTTGAAAGCTCTGTTCCTCCACACAGAGGTACCATTTAATGGTCTTCGGGCATTCTGCCACTATGTACCTGAAATCTTTCTCGTGTAGGGCTAGGAAGGGATATGGAGGAGATAGGATCTCTTGGTTTTTGTTCGGAACAATAGATAATTTATATAAATCGTATACGGAAGATAGGATTATAGGAAATTTATAGACTACTACTATCTCATTACCTACATAATAAGAACCTAGTTTTAGTACATCAAAATATTCTCTAGTATCTAAGTCTAATACTCTGTCTCTACCATATAGTGTGCTTAATTTGTTAATCATAGTGCGTATCGCGTACAGGTTTAATACCGAATGATGCGTAGTGGATGCTCTTATAAATGCTAAAACATTTTGTAGTTTAACTAATTCCTGTGAGATGGAATCTACATTATCACTCAATATCATGAGGATCTGAAATAGGTGTGCGTATTTTATTAAATCGTTATCTCTAGTAGCCTCACTCTCATTAATTTTATTGACGAGGGCTAATATTTTATTCTGATTTTCAACGATGTTGTCTATTACCTTTGAGTATTGACCCATCCAATCCTTAGATAGACTAACGTGACTGTTTAATTCAGTAAGCAATTTATCTTCGTTACTATAAAGTGATTTCAACGCTTGATTGTAATGTAATGCATCGGTGTAGTCAAGGTTACCCGTTATGCTTTTTATCACGGAGCCAATACCATCAACGAGTCCTCTTTTAACACGATGACTTTCAAATGTCTCTAACTGCTCTAATACACTGTCAAGCTTATTTCTGAGGTAGCTTATGTGAGGTTCAAATAATGAATTAGTTTTATTATGGAGGTTAGGGCTAATACTGTCTAACTGCAAGCTAATTGAGTTGATTTGATATCTTATATCTATAAGATTAATGTGCTGTAAGAAGGAATGGTAATGAGAGACGATTTTCGCTGGTCCTAATTTGAATGGTAAGATTCCAGGTCCGTCGTCTAGACTCTCAAGTCTTATCTCTTGCATGAGAGCTGGTTGCAGGAGAAGATGGAACATCAGGAACATTCTGTAACAATGTGGCTGACTTAGGGACTCTCTTAAGCCTATTTTTGGCAATGGGACCTCTCTTTTTCTTAGTATATATATGAATAGGGAGATCAGCCATTATAACATCATGCGTATACCGGGGAGCTAGTTTCTGACGCGAAGCCAACGGATTTTTAACGAAAATCTGTTGCTCAGGAGAATACTCAACCTCGGGTTCCCGGCTCTTATTTAAATTGTCTACAAGGTCTTTACGATAGGCGTTAGAAAGTTCGTGAATGGCATTATAAGCTAAAGTCATCTTATCTTTATGATTTATCGTGTACTGTTGTAATAGTTGAGCTGAGATATCAATGTCAAACGGATCGCGGGGATCAAAGTGTCCGGTTACCAAATCGATGGGTTTGCATTTAGTAAGACTGTGGATGCTGCTATTGTAAGCTAGCAGAGCGTAAGGCATCAAGTTAATGACTGATTCAGATTTATGACTGAGCTTCAATATACGGAGGTGTTCAAGTATGGTTGAATGGAACCTTTCAACTATCCCGTTTTCATTAGGTGCATGAGGGGCTACCCTGTGATGTATTATTTTATGGACTCTGACAAATTCTGCAATTAGTTGATTAGTAAATTCGGTGCCGTTGTCGGTAACTATAGTGATGGGTATGGAATGATGAGTGCTGAAAGTTAGCAGTGCTTGGACTACGCTAACTGCCGTGCCATCTCTCAGGTGATAAGCTTGTGCGTACTTAGAAAATGCATCTACTATTGTTATGAACTTTTCGCCTTGAATGGTTAGTAAGTCTAAATGAACTAACTCAAATGGCTTAGTAGCAGGTGGCACGATTTTAAATTGCTGTTTTATTGGATTACGATCGTACTTAGCTTGTCCACATATCGTACATTCATTTATAAATTTTGCAATATTCTCTCTCATTTTCGGCCAATAGTATTTATGGGACAAAGCCAGGTAACATTCATTAATACCCCTGTGATTAGTTTTCCCGTCATGATATTTGTTAATTATTTCTTGCTGTCTAAGATATTCTCTGACATTTTCTACTTCCTTTTTAGTAAGTAATAAGTTCATAGATGAATTTTTAAAGGTTCTCTGAATGATGGGAATGATGTTGTACATAGCTAAGGGTGGGTTGATTAGTAAGCCTGTTTTAATTTTGGGGTGAACGTATTCCTTGATGGCATTAATGACATCTTCCTCTAAGTTATTTTCCGATATTTGAACAGATATTCGAGTGTTATTTTCAAATGGCTTTGTGACAACTGGTCTACCTTTGATGTCGCCAACAACGTTAAAGATAAGTTGCTTAGTAAACCTATTGAGGGGATCGTCTGAAATTGGAACCTCCAAGATAGGGTTTTCTTGATTGGTATGAACAGTGGCGGTTCTAGAATCGTCTTCTGCTGCCGTGAGAGTCCTAGAATCATCTAGTGTGAGTGCTTTTTCGGATGTATTAACTACAATCGACATAAGCTCCTCGTTGTTAACCTCGATCCTTGATAGTGCGTCAGCATTGGTATTGAATTTAACTTGCTTATAGACAACTGTAAAATCATACTCGCTAAGCTTTAAACGCCACCTTGTAAGTCGCGAATTAGGTTCCTTAAGATTCATAACCCACTGTAATGGCTTATGATCAGTGATGATCTTAAATTTACGTCCAAATAGGTAAGGCCTAAAATATTTAGTGGCCCAAACGATTGCTAGAAGCTCTTTTTCAATGGTGCTATAATTGCACTCACTTGAATTTAGAGTTCTTGAAGCATAGGCGATCGGTTTATCCGAGCCTACGGTACCTTGTGATAATATAGCGCCAATAGCAACGTTAGACGCGTCAGTAGTGAGTATAAACTCCTTCGTAAAGTCTGGGTACTGTAAGATAGGATCGTTGGTTAACAGCGTTTTGCAATGTTCGAAACATTCAGTGTATTTTTTATCTAGAATGATTTTCGAACCTTTCTTTAAGCATTGTGTAAGTGGTTTAGTCACACGTGCAAAGTCGGGGACAAATTTCCTATAATAACCAAGTAGACCGAGAAAACGTTTGATTTCAGTTGGGGTCTTGGGCAACGGGTAGCTTTGGATAGCTTGGATTTTATTAGGGTTCGGTTTAACACCATCGCGACATATGACATGGCCTAGAAATTCGGTTTCCAACCTCAAGAACTCGGACTTATCCATTTGAATTTTGAAGTTGCACTCACGCAATTTTTTAAAGACTTTTTCTAGGTTCAATATATGCTCTTGTAGAGAAGTGCTGAAGACGATGATGTCATCCAAGTATACTAGACATACTTCGTTCTGCAGGTCTTTGAGAACGTTGTCCATCACACGTTGAAAAGTTGATGGTGAATTCTTGAGCCCCATGGGCATCCTCAAAAATTCATAATGACCATTTTCGACATTGAACCCGGTTTTATGTATATCCTTAGGATCCATTTCGACCTGATAAAATCCACTAGCCAAATCGAGAGTCGAGAAGTACTGACACCTACCCAGTTTATCAAGAACGTCAGTTATATTAGGGATGGGGTACTTGTCATCAATTGTTTTCTCGTTCACCTTTCTAAAATCAACGACAAGGCGCCATTTGATCTTGCCTGAGGCATCCTTTTTGGGTACAATCCAAATCGGGGAGCTCCATGCTGAGTCAGAAGGTCTAATTATATTTTGTTCAAGCATCTTATTTATTTGATCTCTGACCTCTTGTCGATGAACATGGGGATATCTATAAGTTTTTGTATGTACTGGAATTTCATCAGTTGTTCTTATTTTGTGTTTTATCTTGTTAGTGAATGTTAAAGGTTCACCTTCAAGATAAAAGACGTCAGCATAGTTCGCGCAGAGCCGTGTCAAATTAGCGCGTTCTTCCGCATTCAAATGTTCAGTCCGAAGGCGAGAAACTACTTCGCTAGCACGGTCCGATAAAATTTCAGTACATTCCGTTTCTAAGTTAAAAAGTTCGGCTTCAACCGGTCTATCCATAGAAAAAATGACGTCATTTGATGTAGGGTTTGTAACTTCAACCCAACCGCGGTTATTCACGATATTTGTTAGACATTCGGTAATAAGACAGTTACAGATAGCTTGAGTTTCCACTATCACATCTCCATCTTGGGTATTCACTGGCAACCTAAGTAACTTAGATGTGTTAGCTGGGATGATATCTTCATAAAGGTTCGCGTTTCGTGAGTCATACATCTGGATAGGAACGCGCGCGTTACGTGTCATTAGTAATCTGTTTCTAAGGTCTATATTAGAACCCCATACGTCTAACAAGTCAAGGCCTAATAGTCCGTCGAAGTAGTTATGAAACTTGTACACGAACAATGTTACGTCACCTGGTTCACAAAATTCAGGGAAGCATGGCAACGTGATTGAATAATTATTTTTACTAGTAGCGTGAACGTTCGTTACTTCAAATGGGTCGTAGTTAAGTGGGATGTGACTGAAATATTTTTCGACAGCTTCAGGGCTAATAAAAGACTGATTAGCGCCTGTATCAATCAATAACTTTAAAGGGGGGTTAGTTATTTGAATGTACCCCAGCTGTCGCTGTATGTGAAGGTTAACCTCTATTTTGGCTTTTCTGAATCGGAATTTTTCCGAAAATTTACATCGTTCGAAGGGGTGGCACCGGTGGTTGCCTGATTTACCTCTTCTACGATTGCAGGTTCTGAATAAGGATGTGGATCTTGGTAATAATATTCAGGGTACTCATAAGTATAATAGGGCTGGTCATAGTCTGAATAGTCATAGCCGTAATCGTAATAGTAATTGTAATCGCCGTCAAATTCGTTAAAATTTACTTCACGAGTTTTAAAATAATTGCTTGGGGGTGGGTTTCCAGATTTTCGCCAATCATGCAAAATCGGTGTTGGTGGTAAAGTACGCGGTACAAAATGGCTAACGCCACTCATTGGGGTGGGCCTATTGTCACTAAATTTGAAAGATTGCTGCGGCTGGTTAGGCATTCTAAATGTATTATGATTAACCCTAAGGTTATAGTTCTGTGGAGGCGCGCGCATTATCTCCTGAGTACGCGTTGGTCCTCGCGGTGGTTGCATTGGTGATGGAAAGGGTAGTCTCCATCCCTGAATATGCTGAGGATGTAATGGCTGAGGCCGTGATGGACCAGGCATATCAAATAATGGTTGTCTTATGGGACCCACACCTAACTTCGGTACAAAATTATTCAAAGGCAGAATATGGTTCTGCGCGGCTGGTTGTAAATCTTTTCTATTAGAGCCACTTTCATTTCGTTGTTGTAAGTACAAGGTATTGAGCTCTTCCTGTACAAATTCTAACGCTTTTTCCATTGTCGCGGGGCGCATGCAGCGAATTCTGTATCCTAATGGATCTTTCAAACCTCGCAAATATGCTTGAAGTGTAAGCTTAGCATAGAGAGCGCGTTTCGCTTCAATGGTCGTACCAACAGTTTCGTGTAGTGAGATGAAAGTCATTATCGTGCTAAAAAGATTCTGGCACCGTTCATAAAACTCCTGCGGTGTAATAGAGCCCTGAGTTTGAAGAGATAAGTCACTGTACAACGCGGTCTCGTCTCGATGGTCAGCAAAGTTATTAACTAAAGCATTCCTGATACCCTGCCAGTTCTCAGGGATGCCATTCGAGTTAATTAGCCTAGCCGCGGGGCCAGTTACTTTATTTAAGATACCATTTATCAGAGCCAAGTTTCCTAACTCGTTCCCTGGTTCGGTATGAAAGTGAGTCAGTACTATCTGATCACATAAATTTATAAATCGCGTTAATATGTGCGGATTACCGTCGAATTCTGGCAATGACCTAAGTGATTTATAAATTGTATCAATATCGGAGGCCATTGTCTGATCTAAATTTCTATGTTCGTCTATAACACTAAGTCGACTATTGCTAGATCTACTGCTACTGCCTAACCTAACGTTCCGCGATTCTCTCGGATGGAAAATTTTGGAAGATTTATGCTAACTATTTCAAGTAAAAAGAAAAAAAAATTACAGAAAACTAGTCACTTAAAATACACAGTTACACAAAAGTTTAAATAATAGTAAAATACGATATAAAAGGATTAGCGCTAGGAAGGTAAGGACCGAGAAAGTTTCAGGGTACTTACATCATTTTTTCTGCCGAATCTATGTCTTGATTTCGTCCTGATTGCTGCTCCCAGTAGGTTCGTAATAACTGCAGGGCCGTGATCGATTCACTGACTTTACTTTACAGCTATCCTACCGACTGCGCCAATTACGTGGGCAGCGATCGGAGGATGCAAAAAAAATGATTTTATTTTAATAAATTTAATTATAAAAATTACAATATAAAATAATTCTAAGTTAATCTAGAGTACGATAAATGATCGATGCAAGACCAAGAATGCGGCGTGTTGCAATCGTGCTTCCTCGAAGGTTCGGATTGACGTCAATCGCTGACACGTTCCGCTGACGGTGCGCCTGGCGTGGTGCGATGTTTATCTAGGCCATCGCTTACGCGGCTCTTTGCATAGTGTAGCCTTGCGTAACAATCTTAAAGCTTGATCCTTATGAATACATTTCAAATTCTTTACTGTTTATACAATGTATTAAGGGTAACAATCAGGACTAACCGGTGGTTAATAAAACAGGGTTATTTAACGGATAGATAAAGGATAATTCTGGGATCAAAGCGTGACAACTACAGGTGGAGTAGGGTGTCTATGATACGTAAATGTTTAGATAATACTGAATAATTTATTGTTTTCTGTAATGTAGACAAAGATGGTCAAAGTAAGTAAAAGTTAATGATTAGATTCAGGCGTTACTTTGCGGAAATACATTTTTAATAATAATAATTAGTTTAGGAAAACATTATATTGATATTTTAATAAAACATTTATCATATAAAAATATTTAGTGATAATTCCGCCTAATTTTCTTGTTAAGCCGACGTTTGTTATATTTTAAAGTGTTTTATTAAAATATTAATTTAATGTTTTTACTTGAAATATTTCTAAAATATTTGTTATTATAAAGTAAAAGTTCATTACAGCCTAACAATGGAACGTATACTGATCTTAAAAAAAAATCACTTGATTTAAAACTTTTTTTTTAAACTGTCACGGTCATTAACATTATAATTATTATAACAAACGGTATATTTACCGTGTTTTTGATTTCTTTTGAGCTCTCGATATTTCGGCACTGTTGTAAGCGCCATGATCACAAGTAAACTAAAGTCTATGCGAGTGGATGGTCGGCACTAAGAGTAGACTAATCGGTCTACCCTCTCTCTTGTACATTTTTGAAAAGAAATACCTGTTTGTTATAATAATTTTAGTGGTTTAAAACTGTTAGTTGAAACCCGTTTAGGACGAAGTGGTTATAGAAAAATGACAGTCTAAGGGCGTAGGACGGAGAGACCTCGTCTCGCATGCGAGTGAGCGAGACAGAATTACGCAATATGACAAGACGTGAGAAAGTTTTTAAAACTAAATCATATAACAATGTGTGATTTTTTTTATCAGTTGATAGATTATCTCATGGCCAACATGACCTCATGGATTACCTCATCAGCACTTACCAACAGTTGAGCCTTTGACTAATAACTCAACTGTTGGTAAGTGCCTATGAGATAGAAGGTCGGTTACTAGCTGAACTTTTTGATACTGGCTCTCAAGCAAGGTTCTTCTGTTTAGTTGGAAATCTGTGCAGCATTGTTAGATGTACCGTTTACCTTAGTAGCTGGTTAGTCGAGCATTTGCAAAATTCTCTACTTACGTGCGGCTAAGCCCAAGCTTGTGTCAATTTTAATCAGAAAACCTTTGAGCTGCAGTTAATTTGTAAATTAAAAAAGGTGGGCATTGGAGTCAAGTTACATTTTTGTACCAATTGCCTTGGAAACCATGAGCTGTTGAGGTGCAGAGGCTTATGGTTTATTTAGTGATAGGTTACAGGATAAGACGATATATTCTCGTGAGTTTCACACATATTTAAAAATTATAAATAAAACCGGCAAAAAACACTCACGTTGAGGATCGAATAAAGTCACCACCCACCGGTGCCCGCCGGGAGCTCGCAGACGCAGCTGCGCACTCGCCCTGATGATGAGCATTTGATATGCTCGACGTATTCGATCCTCAACGTGAGTGTTTTTTGCCGGTTTTATTTATAGTATTTTTTTTTTTTTTTTTATGCGTGATAGGTTAGCCTTTGACCACAATTTCACCTGATGGTAAGTGATGATGTGGTCGAAGATGTTGTACAGGCTAACCTAGAAGTATTGGCTCTCAAGGACAGCTGCCGGAACACACCGTTGGGTGCTTGGCGACAGATTTTCTACTTGAGGGTGGTAGCTAGCCAGGCCGGCATTCGCAAAATGCCCTACCACCATGCTGTAAAACCATGCTGTTAAATAGGATAAGACGAGTCCCGTTCGTACCTGTGGCAGAGGTTGGCCATCGCCTGTTGTGGGAATGCAACGAGTGATACGAACCTTTGCCCCGGGAACGATTAGAGGTCAGTTATTTGACAAATAGTATGTGACTTGAATATTCTAAACAAAAATTAAACTTATGTGAGCAACAAAATGTCTTGTTAATGTCCGGATAAAAAAACTAAACGTTAGACACCCTACTCCCGCCCGCTGTGTCCAACCTAATGGATCGCAGAGCTCTATCAATTAACTAAAGGTTACGTCTCCCTCTCCCCCACTGTATTTGTGGTCATCTGTTCCTACATAGGACATTCAATTTGTGGAGAATCGACGTATGCAGTAATGTAACGTTTGCATAGACGTTGAGGTACATGTTATTATGCCTGCTGTATATAACACTAAGATTTTGTCAATTATTACTAAATTACTGCTGAAATGTATGTCTATTAAAAATTTTACCACGCAATACAGAAAATTGCTGTCTTTTCATATATGTGAAAAATATTTTTGTTGTATTCTGATTTTTTATTAGTTTTTGGGTAGCATACTACACAAAATATTTAAATTCTGTGTAGCAAATGATGTTTAGGTATGTGTATAGTTCTTATACTTAGTCAATATAAGATAGAGGTTAGTAAAAATACTTTTTCACTTCTCATGTTCGTAAAATTCTTATTTATGTCCACTGTAAGCGGACTTAAACGGCTTTTTATGCTCCAGCGCCTAAAAGTCTGTTTTTAGCACATGTAAACAAAAAATATTGTGATTATTTAAATTGTTCAAGTGCTTCAGTTTGTAATGTATTTCAAGAAAGTTTGCTTAGGTCATTAATAATACCCATTTGGAGTAATTAAAGACCCAAATATGTATATTTTTTTTAAATAATAACACTCAAAATATACCATTGCTTAGATATAAGTTTAGTTACAGTCGATATTAAATAATGAGATATTTAGTATTATATTTTTTAACCCAATTTAGCCGCTACCGAAATACTAATTCTCGCCTTTGGCTCGGGCTATGGAACGACTTGGTTCAGATGACTCATTAATATGCACTCGTTGTACATCACTGAAAACTGTGTTTTTATTTATATGTTATTGTGACGGATCTCGAGGCCCACCTGATGTTAAGCGTACTGTGTGTACCTACTTATGTGCCTGTAATTTTGCTGGCTCTCAAGGACAGCTGCCGGAACAGACCGTTAGGTGCTTGGTGGCAGATTTTCTACTTGAGGGTGGTCGTTAGCCAGGTGGGCACTTGCAAAATGCCCTTCCACGATGCGGTGAAGCTCAAGCCCGCGGCAGGATTCGAACCATGGACCTGCTAAGCTGTTGAACTTCAATCTCATAATCGTTTTCATTAAGACAAGTTATGTAAAACGTTCAAAAGTATGTCGTTTCTTCTTTTTACCGACTTTTAATGTAAGGGCTCGTATTTGAAGCGCTCGTAGCGAAGTTTACTTAGCTGTTATCAACCGATCAGCAAAGTTAAGCAACGTCGCCCGCGGTCATGAGTTGGATGGGTGACATTACTTCTGAGCGTTTCCGTGCTTCGGAGGGCACGTTAAGCCATCGGTCCCGATTGTCGTCTTAGGATGGCGTCTTAGGATGGCAGGCATGGTGGTAGGGCATTTTGCAAATGCCCGCCTGGCTAGCTACCACCCTCAAGTAGATAATCTGTCGCCAAGCACCTACCTGTGTGTTCCGGCAGCTTTCCTTGAGAGCCAGTACTTCTAGGTTAGCCTGAACAACATCTACAACCACATCATCACTTACCATCAGGTGAGATAGTGGTCAAAGGCTAACCTATCGAGCATAAAAAAAAGGGATGAAGAGGAGGGCCTAAAGCCAATTATCTTTTATGCCCACAGTCAATAAGTTATGAATCTAAGCGAACGTGTGTTGGTATATTCTGACATTTCAATTAGAAGCCCTATAGCCCTACTTATAAAGACACACACAAGTATGTTTGTTAAGCTACGATGGCCCTTTATCGAAGGCCCTAAGTTGATAAAGGGGTGAAGGCGAGGGGAACGGGGTGGGTAGTTCAAAACCAATCAATGTCGGTTAATTGGCGCTTTAATGCTGCCTCATTCAACAATTACGGAGGCCGCTGTCAACCAGGTGGATAGGGATTAAAAATTATCGATGTACATAGTTTATTTACACTGGGTTATTGAAAAAATGCTAACAACCTCTTAGGGTTGACTTCTGATAGTCCTAACAAACATTTTGAATTTTTTTTATTGATATTGTTATTTATTTTTTTGTTTCTTTTATGTGTTTTTGACGGCATAAGCACGATGACCACCTGATCGTAAAAGTTTCTTGTGCCTGTATTATATCATATGTTTTATTACTTTGCTCGATGTAAATATTCAAAACCCTATATACAATCGTAAGAGGTATATTCTTATTTTGTTTATGTGACGGAACAAGCTCGAGGCCCACCTGATGTCAAGCGGAGTAACCTCTGCCTAGAACAGATGCATTTCATCACAAGTGACGAATTGCACTGCGCCCGTCACCTTGAGACATAATTGTTAAGCCTCATGTGCCTGTAATTTCACTGGCTCTTAAGGACTGCTGCCGGAACACACCATTAGGTGCTTGGTGACAGATTTTCTACTAAAGGGTGGTAGCTAGCCAGGCGGGCAATCGCATGATGCCCTTCACTATGCGGTGAAGCTCAAGCCGGCGCGGTGGGGATCGAACCAGGAACCTGCAGCACGGCAGTCCATAGCTGTTGCCGCTCGGCCATCATTGCTTCAAAATTGATTACTATTTGTTTTTTTTATTACTATTATATTGAGGAGCCTTACCTTTTATTTATTTAATCCTATAATTTTTATAGGCATGTTTTTTTTTATTGTAGATTGGTTATATTTAGACCACAATCTCACCTGATGGTAAGTGATGATGCGGTCGAAGGTGTTAACAGGCTTAACCTAGAATTACTGGCTCTCAAGAACAACTGCCGGAACTCACCGTTAGGTGCTTAGTGACAGATTGTCTACTTGAGGGTGGTTGCTGGCCAGGCGGGCATTCGCAAAATGCCCTTCCACCATGCGGTGAAGCTCAAGTCAGCGGCGGGATTCGAACCATGCACCTGCTGGGCCGCAGTCCGTAGCCAATGCCACTGAGCCATCACTATTTCATAAAACACGGTTTCTGACAAGCCGTGATATTGCCACAAAAAGTAAGTAGATTTTTTAGTGTAGTCTATTTTTAAAAGAAAGATATCGATAATACATATTCTTATCGATATCATAACTTTACCCCTTCTATTCCCCAAAATTGTTATATGGCCGTTGGATTAGCGCCCCCTCTCTCCCCTTTCCCCATCCGTTCCCCCACTTATCCCAATCAATCCCTAACGCAAACTTGGTTAATTCACCATCGATTTGTAATTAAACATTCATTATTACATTCAAACTCGTTATTTCGTCAACGTTTGCCAATTTGGGGGTTATAGTGAAGTACGTTATGCTCGCGATTCTATCGATAGTTTTGTTGTAAACTCAGAATACGAATTTGAAGCGCTCGTAGCGAAGTTTACTTAGCTGTTCTTAACCGATCAGCAAAGTTAAGCAACGTCGCCGCGGTCATGAGTTGGATGGATGACCGCTATTGACATTTCTAATGAGCGCTTCCGTGCTTCGGAGGGCACGTTAAGCCGTCAGTCCCGGTTGTTGTCTAAGGATGGCAGTCGTTATAGCATGGTGGTAAGGCATTTTGCGAATGCCCGCCTGGCTAGCTACCACCCTCAAGTAGAAAATCTCTCGCCAAGCATCTAACGGTGTGTTCCGGCAGCTGTCCTTGAGAGCCAGTACTTCTAGGTTAGCCTGAACAACATCTTCGACCACATCATCACTTAACATAAGGTGAGATAGTGGCCAAAGGCTAACCTATCAGGAATAAAAAAAACTTAACTATGAGGTAAGTTGTTATAAGTACATATATATAATCATTTGTTTACTATCAGGCCTCTATCACTCCTCACTTTAGATACAAAGCTACATGTACCTCCGCGTGTCCGTTCGAACGAGATTATTGTACGGCGCGTGCCGCGTCTGAAGAGATCAGAACTATGTCTAGCTATGCGATAGAAAGAGAGATGTCTTGTAGGTTAATATAAATTTTAGGTAATCCGTGGTTGGCGAGCTGAAGTGCACTTTATTGCTTAGTAGCTAGAGTCGCTTATTTATTGAAATGGCTTTGCGGAGTGATTCTTCTAGTCCTTGTTATTCTGTGATACTTAATACCTACATATATATTTATCCTACATACAAATACATCTGTTTACTTATTCAAGAACTATAGGTACATATATATGTTTTGAATTACCACTTAACATTATATGTATGTTGTATTTATAGTAGTATTTATTATTTATGTTTATATATTGTTGTATGTATATATTTATAAAGGTGTTATAGTGTAGGTATATATACTTAATTATTATATATAAGTAATGTTTGATTACTTAACTACCAATCTAAGTAATTTTTCTGTTATCAATCAGTTGGATTGTCAAGAAGATATTGTTTTGAGCAATCAGACTACCCTTTATATACGTTTATATCTGAAATATTTATATTCTATTTTAAGGTATGCAAATAAAGTATTTTCTATTATTATCTTAACATGACGTAATTTAAATCTACTATAAATCTGCGGAGGGTTCCAAGCCACAGGAACAGCGTCCGCTAGATGAAAACTGACTCGCCTTCTATTTCATTGGAACAAAACATATCCCAACGAAACGAGGGCTGACTCCTACTACAGGCGCGATGACAAGTTTTGAAAAAAAAAGAACTGAGTCAACTTTTCTTGGATTCGCATATTATTTTTTAATGCGCTCCTTAAGTATCATCTTCTTATACTTCTTCTTATTCTTACCCATATCCTACTCTAATGGGGTTAGTAAAATACTGCAAAAGGCAACACAAGAAACCAAAGGCTACTAATTTAACTGGTAAATAAAAAAAAACTTCTCATTTTATATAGCCGGCTGTCCTGACGCCACGCTTTTTAGGAATGATCTCGTTGGCAGTATTTCAGCTACCTTTTGTGTAAACAGAATGAAGATGGCACTATCGTGCGCCCATTGTGCATCAGTATCTGATTGAATCGATCACATAATCACTTACCATCAGGTGAGATTGTGTCAAAGGCTAGCCTATCAGCAATAAAAAGAGGTACCTACATCTAAGTATTATTAGAATAAATAAGTGCATGCAACAAAAGTATGTTCAGTTGGCGCTTAAAACATTAATAATGTACAGCCAATCAAGCGAAGAGTTTTGTAATAACTCTTGCCATATAAAAGGTTTTCCCGAAATGTGCAGTAGTATCCGAAAAGTAGAATTAAACATAAAATCGAATGATAAAGTGATATATATACCATCACTACTTAGTATAAACAAAGTCACCTTTGTCTTTTATTTTTTTACTTTTTTTTATGCCTGATAGCCTTTCACCACTATCTCACCTGATAAGTGATGATGTGGTCGAAGATGTTGTTCAGGCTAACCTTGAATTACTGGCTCTCAAGGACAGCTGCCAGAACACACCGTTAAGTACTTGGCAACAGATTTACCACTTGAGGGTGGTAGCTAGCCAGGCGGGCATTCGCAAATGGCCCTACCACCATGCTATAACGACTGCCATCCTAAGACAAAAATCGGGACAGACGGCTTAACGTGCCCTCCGAAGCATGGAAACGCTCAGTAGTAATGCCACTAGCGGTCACCCATCCAACTCATGACCGCGGCGGCATCTCAATATGTATAATACATGCATATTGTAGTAGAGAAACACTGATAATTTAGAGGTATCTAATGTGATGTCGTAAATCAACACATTTGCGCTTATATTGCAAACGCTGGCGAACCTTTCTTTTTTTTAAAATATACGACAATTCCGCCTAATTATCAGCCTATTATGCGGAATTGGCACTAGATATATTTTTTAAGAGTATTTTTGAAATATGAATTTAATGTTTACGTAAAATATTTGTAATATATTTGCTATTTCTCCTAACGATGCGTTCCGGCAGGTGTCATAGAGAGCCAGTAATTCTAGGTTAGCCTGAACAACATATTAAATCACATCATCACTTACCATCAGGTGAGATAGTGGTCAATGGCTTACCTATATCAAGCATACAAAAAAAGTATTTCTAAATATTATGCTCACATCATAGGTGGATACCTAATACATTTAAAAATTTGTGCGAATTTTTACCATAATTTTATCATCATACTAAAGTATTTTAGCTGGTAACCCAAGGAAAAATTAATTAACCCCTATCCCATTAAATATTTACAAAACCTCGCTGCAATCACTCAAATATATTGCAGCGCTTTTCAGCTTATCGTGAAATCTAAACAACAGCGGTTTTAGTAATTAAAAGTGATTTACTAATGAAATGAGTGGAAAATTTCAATATGGAAATTGGTTTATTGGAATTGTGGGGTAATTGAATTTTCTTATGGTACAGTCGCCTGCAATAAGAAGTATACACATTATAATTTTCATAATTGTGGCGAAGTCTACGCCTCTTTCTTTCTATGTGCACAGAAATATCTTAAAATCAAAGAATAATTTGAATAGTTTTACTTATGTTAACATTAACTTTGATAATTAATAACTTATAGCGACCTCACATTATTTTGAAAATTATGCAGTGTCTACATGGATATGTAGAGTCGCTTGCAATAAGAAGTATACACTGCATATTTTTACTGAGTGTATACTTCTTATTGCAGGCGACTCTATATGGATACGTAGAGTAGTAATAAGAAGTATACACTGCATAATTTTACGGAGTGTATACTTCTTATTGCAGGCGACTCTATATGGATACGTAGAGTAGTAATAAGAAGTATACACTGCATAATTTTACGGAGTGTATACTTCTTATTGCAGGCGACTCTATATGGATATGTAGAGTAGTAATAAGAAGTATACACTGCATAATTTTACTGAGTGTATACTTCTTATTGCAGGCGACTCTATATGGATATGTAGAGTAGTAATAAGAAGTATACACTGCATAATTTTACTGAGTGTATACTTCTTATTGCAGGCGACTCTATATGGATATGTAGAGTAGTAATAAGAAGTATACACTGCATAATTTTACTGAGTGTATACTTCTTATTGCAGGCGACTCTATATGGATATGTAGAGTAGTAATAAGAAGTATACACTGTATAATTTTACTGAGTGTATACTTCTTATTGCAGGCGACTCTATATGGATATGTAGAGTAGTAATAAGAAGTATACACTGCATAATTTTACTGAGTGTATACTTCTTATTGCAGGCGACTCTATATGGATACGTAGAGTAGTAATAAGAAGTATACACTGCATGTTTTTCAAAATAATGTGAGGTCGCTATATATCGCTATATATCGTTGCTATATAGTACTATAACATATTTGTAGTAGCCTCTTTTTTTTAATTTTTGTTCAAAGAAGGTTAAATACTGTAATTGGGCATCAGGCTCAAAATTTTATTTTGATTCCCATGGGAGTTTGAGTTTCTTTGCTCTGTTTTTTACGTTATTGCCATGGAATAAGCGCGAAAGACTTCTGGTGTTAAGCGGTAACCTTATTAAAAATATAAAAAAAACATATAAATAACTTTTTGAAGCGCTCGTAGCGAAGTTTACTTAGCTGTTCTTAACCGATCAGCAAAGTTAAGCAACGTCGCCCGCGGTTATCAGTTGGATGGGTGACCGCTAGTGACATTACTACTGAGCGTGCACGTGCTTCAGAGGGCGCGTTAAGCACGCTCGCGGTTGTTGTCTAAGGACGGCAGTCGTTATAGCAAGGTGGTAGGGCATTTTGCGAATGCCCGCCAAGCTGGCTACTATCCTCAAGTAGAAAATCTGTCGCCAAGTACCTAACGGTGTGTTCCGGCGTCTGTCTTTGAGACCCAGTACTTCTAGGTTAGCCTGAACAACATCATCGATCAAATCATCAGTTACCATCAGGTGAGGTAGTGGTCAAAGGCTAACCTATGCCGTATAAAAAAATAACAAATAACTTAGTATAAAAAATACTTAAGCGCTCGTATCGTGCTGCTGTTCTTAACTGATCAGCTAAGTTAAGCAACGTCCGCTGCGGTCATGAGTTGGATGGGTGACCGCTAGTGACATTACTACCTACTGCTTCGGAGAGCACGTGCACACTCCCTTAATTTTTTTTAGACTTTCAACTATTACTGCCTATCAAAGCGATCTTTAAGGCTAGTGTCTTTACAGCGCTTTCCATACTAACGTAGTTTTAACACCATTAGCTGAATTTGCATGCATGTCCTTGAGTGTAAATCTATGCGTCTAGTTGGTAATTTTCTGTTTCTTCAGTGTATTTTCAAAATTATTTAGAAGAATAGTGCGAAACTAAGGAAGTCTCAAACATCTAGATTAACTAATAAAACGTTAAGTAATTAAAAGGCTATCTGATACTTAACGTTAAATATGTACTAAGAGCTTGTTCCTCCACAAAAAAAAAAAAAAAAAAACATTTTTTTTTAACCTAAGGTCCATAAGTCTTATTTTGGTAATGATGCACTAGACTTTTAAATATTTGCTGCTTTTTAAGGTATTAAAGGTTTATTTTCAGTTTCATGAAAATAAAATAAAGTTTGATAAGATTTATAAGTATTTTTCAAAGACTAATTTGTATGTACATTTACATATATGCCATTTTAACTTAAAATAAAAATATATTTCGTATTAAATAGGTATTGCAGTTTTGTATGGTATATAATATTTTGTAACGGTATATCTATGATAAACACCTATGTGTTTTCTTTTCGGTCTGGGTATTACACAAAATGTCATACTATGTGAAGTGACGTCACCTCAGTTATTAAGTTTGATATGTGAAGCAATGATGGCCGAGCGGTAATAGCTATGGACTGCCGTGCCGCAGTACCCTGGTTTGATCCCCACCGCCGGCTTGAGCTTCACCGCATGGTGGAAGGGCATTTTACGATTGCCCGCCTGGCTAGCTACCACGCTCAAGTAGAAAGTCTGTCGCCAAGCACCGAAAGGTGTGTTCCGGCAGTAGTCCTTGAGAGCCAGTGAAATTACAGGCACAATTAGACTTAACAACTATGTCTCAATGTGACGGGCGCAGTGCAATTCGTGACTTGTGATGAATTGCAACTGTTATAGGCAGAGGTTAGTCTACTTAACATCAGGTGGGCCTCGAGCTTGTTCCGTCAAAATATCATTAAAAAAAAACATCTAGTGGGCTATGTAACTAAAGGTTAAACCTACAAGTTACTCGCAATTCTCATTGGAGAGTATAACATAAACAAAACTAAGTTTCACGTCTATCACCTGCAAAATATCTCAAAGCGTTCAAACAAAGTCTATTCCAACTAAAAGTTTCATCATAATCCATTTATCCACTAAAAGTAAAGTAGCTTGTTATCTCGAAGTTAACCCTCTAACAGCCGCGCGCAAACAGCCAACGACCGGACAAAAGAAACGCATTGACAATAGAAGACGCGGGAAGAAAAAAAACAAATACCGCTCAGTGATTGGTCGATCGACGGATGACGTCACCAGTTTACGCCCCCTAGCAACCGTCGCTACACCTGAGATGAGAGAGACGGAGCTCTTTGTAAGTGTGAACAAGATAGAATCACATTGACGAGCTCTATAACCACCCACTTACGACATAATTAACACGAACTTTACAATCGATTTTGAACTTTACTTGTAATCTGATTGAGTTGGTTTCGTATTAAATTAACGTTGATTTAAGACTGTTTAAATATGAGTTGTTGGTCAGTTGGGAAAGCTTTTATTGTTTGGTTACAGGTTAACCGATTTGGTTAAATTTGTGTTAACAGGCAGATGTCCTGTTCTCTCTTTATCTGGCCAGTAGAGACGGGTAGCGTCTGATTGGTTGTATTGATTAACTTGAACAATTATTCCGCTTATTAGCATGTGGATAATTAGACTACTAGTATTTGCGGGAACTTTTTGTTAAAGATGTTGGAACGTAATTATTGAGTTTGATTTGAGATTACTTGTGGGAGTAACTTGGTAAAGTGTGGTGTCAAAAATGTTTCATGGACTGTATTTAAATGTAGAATATAAATAGATTTAATATAAGAAGACTAAGAATTACCAAAATCTTAAAAAAAAATTATATGTACATGTGTAAAAGATGTCAGTCATGTTCAAAGATTAACAGCTTAAAGAGCTTAGCGAACAATAAGATCTACAAAACGTTGACACCACAAACTCTTAACACCTCAACAAAACATGCAAAGGAGTAGAAAATCTCTTCGAACCCTCAAAGAAATCGCTAACAAACTCCGCACTAACACCTCTCACAATCGACCCAATCAAACAGAAAGAAAACTATTCAGCCGTCTCACAAAGGAACTCCGGGGGGAAAATGCTAATACGCCGCTTCTTGCTTCTTACCAAACAAAATCACTTCGCGACCCCAAATTTCGCACTTTCAATGGGCAATTTCGCTCGCCCCCTCCTCCCTTTGATAAGCCCCGCCCCTTTCTTCCCCTACGCGTCTGCGAGCGTCGCCCGCCAGTGTAATACGGGTTAGCCTCCGCGATGGACGCGTCAGACGAGCGTTTCTTCGGAAGCTCAACGCCGGAACGCTCCGAAACCAACAGCCCGCGATCTCACATGAGTAGTCCCAACTCGACATCATCAATAAATGTGACAGATCAGTCTATTTCCTTATCACAGCATCAGCAGAATCTAGAGACTTTGAACAGAATGGGGATGTTTTTTCACGCGCAGCAGATGCATTTGACTCAGAGCTTTGACGCGGTGAAGTCGAGGTTGGGGTTGACACAAGTGCCTGGTGGTGTTAGTCAGGGTCCTAGGCATACGATAGACGCTATCCTAGGGTTAAACGGTCAGAGACAAGTTAATAGAGTGAGTGAGTTTGAACAGAGAAGAGACGATAGAGAGTGTGAGCCTGTGCCAGTGTCGCCTGGAGCTGTTGAAAGCGCTGGTGAGTGATTTTAAAAGTATTATGGTCAACTTCTTTTATAATTTCTTAGTAATAATAAAACTTACCTACTTATCAAAAAACTAACTATATAGTGCTAATAATAGTATTGACTGAAACATCCTGTAAACAATTTTTAAATCACAATTTGCATACATACTTGTAAAGTTCAAGTTAAAAATGTTACCCAGTCCAGGAAATACACATTTTCTATATTCTTAAATTGTATTTTTCTATTTACATTTTTTCAAAGTTGGACGTCATAAAATCACTAAGCTTTATTTTGGTTTAATTTGGGTCTGTAGGTATAGATTTGGAAAAACAGCATAAAAGTTACAATATATCAACAAAAACTATTGTAAACGAATATTGACCTATGGTTGATCAGTACTCGTTTACAATTTTTTATATAAGACTGTTTTGTAACCTTAATGTTTATATCTAAACATCAATTGTGAATATATTCTCAGGATTCTATTGCTTCTCTATTATATTTCAATCAATTACCGATCTTTAGAAGATTACTAAACAAGCTGGAACACAAGCAATATAATCATCGAAAAATAAACGATAAGTCGTTGAAGTTTGAAATGCTTTGATTGATAAGATTTTAACAAACACTCGGGTATAAAAAAAACTTTAGTTTTCTTTTCTTTAAACGGCAGTATGTCTTTATTAATAAAATACTACGAACTATATAAAACACTACAGCTAATACAATAAAAGCAGTTAGATCCCTATAAGTCATTGCAGACTCGCAGGGAATACAGTCAGTTTAGATTAACCAATTCTTTAAAATGTACCGACAGAACTATACAAAATAAATAATATAGAAACATTATACTTATTTCTTTAAAACTTTATACGATCTTATTATTTCAATCACGCAAAAAGTTATGTAATAATAAAACCTTATCGATTAACATGTAACATAAACCACTCCCTCTGTAAAATATGAATCAATCAATAAGCTATGCATAAACAATGCGATAACTTAATAGGCGTTGCAATTATCCCGCCCGCCCTGCTGCTTGCAATAACGCCCGCCTAACCGACGCGTTTGGATATTTCGTCGAACGCATCGCAGCCGCCGCGCGCCGCCGCTTCCGCCGCCGCTTGCCGTTACAATTTTCATTCTGTTCAACATATATTATAGAAGTTTAAACTTATTAATACTTTTAGGTGCAATTATTAAACGTTTTTATAAACTTTTTTTTACGTGTAGCTTGGATATGATATTGTTTTTAAATTGGCAACGCGCTCCCACCTCAAATTAAAAAACAAAATGAATAGACATCAAGAACATCGAAGTTATGTTATTTCCAAAAAGGTTGTAACTAATATAGTAAGTCGTAATTTTTAAGAAACATTTAAAAATTGATTATTTCATGAATCATACACGATATAAATTGACAATTTATTGTTAAAAAATCTTGAACGGTGGTTAAAAAATCTTGAACGGTTTTGATTTCTTTGCTGAGATAAATAACATGACAGTCAAAATGTCTATATTTAGGCAAATACGATTGAACGAGATTAAAAATACGTTATGACCTAATATACCCAGAGTTCTAAGCTGTTTATGAACTTAAAGAAATAACTAAATGATAGTTGATACTAGGTGTTTCCAGACAAATAATTTTTCAATAGCATTCCGAAATCCGGAATGGTGTCCGATGATAGCAACATGCTCACCGCTGATTACATGGGCGAAACTTAGGTGTTTAGATACCTGAGGTTTTTAGGTATATACTTACCGAAGTGTTGGTATGTTTTTTATTACTATTGATAACCTAATCCCTGTGGGGTTCCGGGCTGGAATTGGACACCCTTGCAACTTGTTAGTCGTAAGCAGCGAAGGAGGGAAATAAACCTCAAGTAGAAAATCTGTCACCAAGCACTTAACGGTGTGTTCCGGCAGCAGTCCTTGAGAGCCAGTGAAATTACAGGCAAAATGAGACTGAACATGTATGTCTCAAGATGATGGGCGCAGTGCAGTTCTTGTGATGAAATGCATCTGTTGTGGGCAGAGGATACCGTTTAACATCAAGTGGGCCTCGAGCTCGTTCCGTCACAATAACCTAAAAAAAAAAAACAGAAGTTGCTAGAATGTTCGGTGGACTAAAGGCTTTATGACGCTTTTCATACAAACGTAGTTTCGCTATAAATGTCAAATAGCAAGTGTTCAAATACGTTGACATTTTGTATGCATCTCTTTGAGTCTAAAATCTATAATAAACTAGCAGACCCAGCAAACGTTGTTTTGCCATATAAATAATTTAAAAAATAAGGGTTGATTGTAGAAGGGTGAAAATTGAGGATTGTATGTATTTTTGTATGTTAAATCATAAAAAATAGAAAATAAAAATTTTGTCTTAAAAATAAAAAGTAAAATTTAGGGGTGGACTACCCCTAACATTTAGGGGGAAGAAAAATAGATGTTGGCCGGTTCTCATAGATACCGGATAAGCACAAAAAATTTCATCAAATTCGGTCAAGCCGTTTCGGAGGAGTATGGCAACGAAAACTGTGACACGAAAATTTTATATATAATAACTTGCCACAGTGGCCACATAAAAATATGTATAATTCACGTCAGTATATATAGCCAAGCACATGACCGATTTCATATATTGTGTTTTTTTAAAGGTTTGAACCCTAATCACACTAATTTAACGTTTCGTATGCGTTGCTATTTTTAGTTTTTTTTTTATGTTATCGTGACTGAACAAGCTCGAGGCCCACCCGATGTTAAGTGGACTAACCTCTGCCTAAAACATATGCAATTCATCACAAGTCACCAATTGCACTGCGCCCGTCACTTTGAGACATAGTTGTTAAGTCTCATGTGCCTGTAATTTCACTGGGTCTCAAGGATAGCTGCCGGAACACACCGTTAGGTGCTTGGCGGTAGATTTTATACTTGAGGGTGTTCGCTAGCCAGGCGGATATTCGCAAAATGCCCTTTCACCACGCGGTGAAGCTCAATCTGGCGGTGGGAATCGATCCATGGACGTGCGGCAACGCAGTCCAGAGTTTTAACCACTCGGCTATCAATGCAACAAGATTGTACGGAACCTTTAATATGCAAGTCTGAATGCACTTGTCCGGTTTCGTTACTTCATAGAACACATTAATTTACAACGCAAAGCACAAAAAGATAAGATCTATATAATTTAACATTGAATAATGACAGCTGCACCAATCAACTATTTTTTTCCTGCAAAACAAAACTTGATTTAAAGTAGTCAAAAATGGCCTACATTGATTAATTGGTACCATAATCTGATAATATTATTTAAATGTGCTAATTCATAAAGCATTATGTTTATATTGAAAGCGATCACACAACATAAAAAGACTTTTGAAGCGCTCGTAGCAAAGTTTGCTTAGCCGATCTTAACCGATCAGATAAGTTATGCAACGTCCGCCGCGGTCATACATGACTTGGATGGGTGACCGCTATAGTGACATTACTACTAAGCGTGCACGGGCTTCGGAGAGCACGTTAGGCCGTCGGTATTAGTTGTTGTCTTAGGATGGCAGTCGTTATAGCATTGTGCTAAGGCATATTGCGACAGCCCGCCTGGTTATCTACCATCCTCAAGTATAAAATCCGTAGCCAGTAATGCTAGGTTAGCCTAAACAACAGTTTACACCACATCATCACTTACCATCAAGTGAGATAGTGGTCAAAGGCTATCCTATCAGGTATAAAAAATCAACTACAAAGTGAATAAAGTTAAAAAAGTAAATAATAAACGACAATGCTTCGCGTATTTAAAATAACCGTAACTGATTTTTTACACTGAAATAAATATTAAACTCGTATTCATTTGTATTACGTATTAATGAGACGATTTTCGAAGCCTTTTTGATCATATTGCAAAGTTGAAAGTTTTATCGCATACGATATCTATACTAGATTGTTTACCAAGGGTGCAAACAACCATTTGAAAAGCAAGAGTCTTTCTTTAAATCCATAGAAGAACAAAGGATTTTAGAGTAGGTAGAATCAAGATAGAATCCCTCTCCCCTAGAGAGGGATTCAAACTTACTTGAGCTTAATATAGTTGTTAGCTTCCAAGGTGGACGCTCTACTTTTTATCATCCTCTATGAGAAAATAAGTTACTGCAACTAATGAATATAGTACATTTATTTATTTAGATATTTTTTTTTTCTTATGCTTTATAGGTTAGCCTTTGACCACTATCTCACCTGATGGTAAGTGATGATGTGGTCGAAGATGTTGTTCAGGCTAAACTAGATTGACTGGCTCTCAAGGACAGCTGCCGGAACACACCGTTAGGTGCTTGGCGACAGATTTTCTACTTGAGGGTGGTAGCTAGCCAGGCGGGCATTCGCAAAATGCCCTACCACCATGCTATAACGACTGCCATCCGAAGACAACAACCGGGACCGACGGCTTAACGTGCCCTCCGAAGCACGGAAACGCTCAGTAGTAATGTCACTAGCGGTCACCCATCCAACTCATGACCGCGCGCGACGTTGCTTAACTTTACTAATCGATTGAGAACAGCTAAGTAAACTTCGCTACGAGCGCTTCAAAATAAATATATAATTAGGAAAAATAAGACATAGCTTAGAAAAGTGGCTAATATTTATATTTGAACAATTATGGAAGTGCATCGTAAATTTTACCACTACCATCCGTTACAGTTGTCAATTTGTTTACAGCTTGAGAATTAGAAATAGTCTCAGAAAACGTCGTCTCAGGATTAGTTTCAAAGAAACAATATAATATTATTTAGATAAAAAATATCAATACAGATTATAATAAAAAAAGGCCCTACCAATAAAATAAAAACAGCCTGTAACTTGTTCACGCAATGTTTGTGATTGACCCCTTTAGTGATTGGAACTTTTACTAAAAATATCCACATTCTAAATTCAAAACACTTTTTGTCCCTAAAGGAATAAAAAGCTATTTTAGTACCTGTTTATTAGGAATAAACTAGCTCTTTTCGAATAGTGTGATATCGATCGAGATGTGATAAAAAGATTTTAATCGGTCGTGAAGCACATATCGGCGAGTTCCACCAGCTTTTCCCAAAAGCTTATTCCGATTCTAGTCTGAGCTATCATCTTTGACCAAATCATGGCTAACCATCAGATGAGGTTGTAATCTAAGGCGAGCTTAACAGCAAAAAAATACTGCATAGCAGAGATTCAACAAATTATCAACCGCGGGACCGAGCCTATATTTCGTAACCGGATGCACGATCTGAACGATTTATCCATCGATTTATCTATCAATTTATCTACCGATTGATCGATAAAATCGAGCTAATGCGTTGATTGCCATTGGTTTGTAAAACATTACATTTCACAATGATCTTGTAGAGCTACTGTTGACGTGCCACATCCGCTGTTAAAAGTGGTATTGGTTAGGCAATTTTCTTGGGAAATGATCGAAACAACATACAATTGTACTACTCACACAGCTTACACCATAGTTTGTATGTGTTTGACAAAAGGAATACGACATAATGAATATATTTGGTGATATAACAGACTCGACATTTCCACTGAATTAAGGCCACACGAATAAGTAACAAGTTAAGGTTCAGTAAGTTTAAGTTTTCAAATTAAAATAACTAAAAAACAGGCCAAGTGCGAATGGCACTCACGCACGAAGGGTTTCGTATCATTATCTGTAACTTAATCTTGCAAGTTACACAAACTTTTCGCAGTGTCCGATTGAGCTGGGTAGGTTCGTTTGGATGCAAAATACCCTATACTTACTCAATTCGGAATTCTATCCATAAGGGCTATGCGTGAAAAAACCTCTTTTATTGTTTGGGAGCTCCCTTAATTATTTATTTCATTTTATTTAAATATAATTAATATTTAGTTTTATGTTCTCTTTAAATATAATTAAAATTTAAAGAGAACATAAAACTAAATATTCTGTACCTAAATAGTAAAAGCGTCCACCTGTCACCGTTGTTAGAATCAAGCAAGAACCGGTAAAAAAAATAAGTATGTTGTATGGGAGCCCCGCTTAAATACTTATTTTATTAAATTTTTAGTATTTATTGTTATAGCGGCAATAGAGATACACCATCTGTGAAAATTTCAACTGTCTAGCTATCACCGTTCTTGAGATACAGCCTGGTGACAGACGGACGGACGGACGGACAGACAGCGAAGTCTCAGTATTAGGGTTCCGTTTTTACCCTTTGCGTACGGAACCCTAAAAATACCTATGAAAATAAATTTTCGTTTTATATCAGTTGTTATAGTCGTTTTTCAACTGACAAAGGCCTTTCAGCTGTTTATAAAAAACTTTGGTACCGTATAATAGTACCTACATGTGTTATGGTATTGCGGATTCTCTAACAAACATAAATAATAACAAAAAGTTAAAAAATAAAAGGGGTTTGTATACAATAACAGTGTATTTTATGGGAATTTTTTAGCCAGGAAAACGCAATATATATCTGACCCAGGACTCGAATCTATATAGGACCTTAAGGGTGAACTGGCCGGTTAGTTCTCCATACAAACGTCGTAGGGTGATCACTCCCTTATTTGAGGATTTAGGTCCAAAACAAAGCATGATATCGATTGAACTCGTCATTATCTAGGTTTGTATTGTAACGAAATTTTCAAAAGATAATTAAGTTGAGAGTTTTTTATTATTATGACCCTTGAAACATTTTCATATAAAGTTTTCAAGGCTCATAACTTTCAACTTAATTATCTTTTTAAAATTTCGTTAGGATACAAACCTAGATAATGACGAGTTCAATCGATATTATGCTTAATTCTATACCTAAAATCTCAAATAAGGGAGTGATCACCCTACGACGTTTGTATGGAGAGCTGTACGGCCAGTTCAACCTTAAGACTCTAAAGCGTTGGTTCTGATACTTCACCAACAAGGCTGTCAAAAGAATAAACATAGGTAAACAAAAATCAAGAGGACTCATATATGACAAAATCAATAACCCAGCCCATAACCTAAGCCATTACCGATGATCAATTGATCGTTTAGCTGCGGTCAGCCCTCGTCCATAATCGAATGCTGAACTAATAGCGCGCCCGAATCGATTGTAAGCCGCAATCGAGTTGCCAATATCGAGTTGTGATTGGTTGATTACTTCATCTCTTGCAACGTTTCTGGGAAGTAGTGACGTTAGTGATAATAATAATAATAATAATAAATTGTTTATTGAGATAAAAACGTCACGAAATACAATTACATTTATCTCACAGCAATTAATTAAATCATTAAAGTTTATGGCAAAGTACATATTCCATTTAAATCAATTAAAGTCGTCATTAATTAGGTTCCGTCAAAACTTATACAATCATATATTAAAATAAAAATCATACATAGTCAAATAATTACATATATACCCAAATTAGGTCAAATTAATTTCTGTCGTCATAATTTTATCATTATTATAATTTGTTGCAAATAAGTAAAATCTGACTTAATTTGACTTCGTGGAGCGGAACCAAACGCGGTTTGTACGTGTGCGCGCCCTTACGCCGTGGTATACATACACACTATGGCAAATATCTAGCGTGTCTAGAGTGCGAGTCTATTTAGGGATAATACAATTATTGCTAAATTACAAATTAACGAGAAGAAAAATTATAGTCATGTGCGGGATCCGAGTCATCTACCCCTATAGCCGGGGTATGCTCTGACCGCTTCAGCTAAAGGCATATTCCGTTTGACGCTAATTTCGTTATTTTCGTCTGTTATTTTTTTCTGCGTCTATAGTTGTGATCACTGTGATCGTTCCTAACTGTTCTCCCCTGTTCCATTTAGCATAAGAACGCTAAGAATGCCACTAAAATTTGCCATTTCTGTCACTTTTGACATTAGATGTAGGTAATTCAAACTGTTCCAGTAGCTTCATAGCGTTTATGGCGAAGGTAATGCCAAGACCCAAGTGGAACAACTTTTTGGGAGTGTGATCGTTTTTATCGTTTTTGGCGAATTTAACTCAATATGGTACTTACCCTAACATGACAATGACTCATAACTACAATTTTTCCTCTCGTTCTTTAACCATCGTATGGAGCGACACCTATAGTTCAACTTACGTTGTATACTACAAACAAGACTAATTTCGTAATTAGCTTTAAACTTGTTAATGATGACGCAACCCTATAATTTAAATATTTTTATTATTGCAATAAAGCATGCTCTACGGATTACATTACTAAATTAAAAATTACCGAGAGGAAAAATTATAGTCATGTGCGAGATAATATATAATTTTTCCTCTAGTTTTGTAATTTTGTAATGTAATCCGTAGGGTGCCGGGTTAGAATTGCACCTCCCCATATCATCCCGTGGATGTCGTAAGAGGCTACTAAAATACTGGAAGGTGGGCAACAGCGCCTGCTAAAGAACTGCCATCTTACACTGCGATCCCCAAGCCGCCTGCCAAGCGTGGGGATTATGTTTTCAGCAGTGGACGAATCGGCGGTTACAGTAATCCGTAGCAGCGTTATTGCAATACCGAAAATAATATAACATAATTATCCCGTGATAATGAAATTATTGACAGTTAAAAGTCGTATCGATAGGTTACTACGAATTGATTTGTTATAGAATATAAAACTATACATATAAAACTGTCAATCTGCATATTAAGACTACAGTAAAAATTTAAATTTTCTAGGTACGTGCCTCCAGTCAAACTATCTAGTTTTACTATTATAATAATTTTCAGATATCTAATTAATTTTTTTTTTTTTAAATTTTCATGCAATTCAGCGTAGTTTGCTTAGCCGTTCTTAATCGATCAGCAAAGTTAAGCAACGTCCGCCGTGCTTATAAATTGGATGGGTGACCGCTAGTGACATTACTACTGAGCGTGCACGTGCTTCCGAGGGCACGTTAAGCCGTCAGTCCTGGTTGTTGTCTTAGGATGACAGCCGTTCAGCAGTCCTTGAGAGCTAGTAAAATTACAGCTACAATGAGAGCTAGCAACTGTATGTCTCAAGGTGACAGGCGCAGTGCAGTGTGTACTCATGACGAAATGCATCTGTTATACACAGAAATTATAGCTTAACATCAGGTGGATCTCGTGCATGCTTCATCACAATACCACAAAAAAAAACTGGGAATGTTAAATAATCAAAACCTACGTCAATTAACCAACTATATACGAAATAAATTTTCATTAGTGAAAATGCCGACATTTTGCCCCATATCACGCTACCACGGTATGTCGATCTTAACTCGATAACGAACTAACTCGATTAGCTAATTATGAATTTCACACAAATTATAACGACCTCGAACCGTTATTTGACCTCGTTTGTATTATTAAAATAATAATAACGACTGTTCTGCCATTCGAAAAATGTTAATTGATGAAATTCTGACGGGAAAAATATATTGAATAAATACTCGAAATTATGGAATATTTTTATTAATAGTATAATTATTTCTGTACTATTGCCTAAAATGGAAAATATTTTACTGCCTATGTATCATTCTTCCTAAACCTACCTATTAATACATCACCTTATCCCACTTAGGTTGGGTTGGTATCTACAATATGTCTTCTACCTAACAACACAAACGATATATTACATATTATAATACTGTAAAGCACAAACACATACCTACTCGTACAACAGTAAGCCTTCAGTTTTATGGCCGGCCGTCTGCATACCCTCTATAGCAAACACTTTTTTTATAGCTGTTAGGCTAGCCTTTCACCACTATTTCACCTGATGATAAGAGATGATGTGGTCGAAGAAACTTTGAAGCGGAACCTAGTGATACTTTCTTATATTTCAACAACCTGTAACCTAGGATCACATGCTGATAAAATTTCATTTCATTTCATTTCAAGATGTTGTTCTAGAATAATTGGTTCAAGAACAGCCGGAACACACCGTTAGGTGCTTGGCGACTGATTTTTTCTTGAGGATGGTAGCTAGCCGGGTGGGCATTCGCAAAATATCCTACTACTATGCTATAACGATGACAATCCTAAGACAACAACCGGGACCGACATCTTAACGTGCCCTCCAAAGCACGGAAGCGCTCAGTAGTAATGTCACTAGTGGTCACCCATCCAAGTCATTACTGCGACGGACGTTGCTTAAGACTGGAGGGAAGTCTCGAATGTGCATACAAAAAGAGAAAACGTTTTTACCCTCTTAAACAATCACCGATTTTGATGATTGATGGAAATGTTAAAGATGTTATCAATATCCAGGTTTATAGGTTTTGATTTTTTTCATTATATCAAAGGAATTTAAATTAATGGGTATTTAAATACCGATATTTTCTCAAAACTTGTATCTCTAGTTTGTGAATTATTTACAGGAAAAATAATGATAAATAAAGAAAAAGGAAAACGTAGTTTATTCTGTCAGTTATAAAATATGACCAACATTTTTAGATATGATTAATATTTACTATAGGAGAAAAGTTTTCTCCCAGAACGCAAATTATGCGCAAATTCTAAGGCAAAACTTGAAGAAGCCGCAATTGTCCTTCGCACTATTCTGTTCTGGCGCTTAGCGGCAAGACAGCATCACTTTGTTATAATACCTACCTATTATTCTGTAGGAGCTTCTCTTCCCGTTCCTCTTAACTTAGGTGATCGGTAAAAAACGGCTAACGCAAACATGCTGCAAGCACTTCAATATCTCATAATAGGGGAGGCATTTGTTCAACTGTGGACTTTATGTTGATGACGATGACTAAGTATACAATATGATCATCAACGATCCCACACCACACATGATATCAAAATCGGTGCCATGATAATATAGATAACTGTCGTTTTTCTTCGCATAGTAATTACCGAGGCACAATTTTTGCCTCTCTAATAAATTAATAATGCAGTCTCTAATAAGCCATCAATTAATATCAGACTGTGAAATTATGATTAATACATTCAAGTTATTAACTTGTCAGTGTTCGGTGCGATAAAAACTGTATACATCCATAACTAGTGTTCTTCGTATATGAAACTAGCTTGTTCATGTAGCTTTACTCACATTAACAACAGATTTTAATGAATGCCATCTGTGAAGTAGCAAGGGAACTTTTTATGAATGAGTTCGTAGGGAGAAGTAATATCACCGTACCTATATCTATACCGACACGCAGTTTGCATTGTGGTAGGGTATTTTGCGAATTCCCGCCTGGCTAGCTACCACCCTCAAAAAAAACTGTCGGCAAGCACCTAACGGTGTGTTCCGGCAGCTATCCTTGCGATCCAGTAATTCTAGCTTAGCCTGAACAACATGTTCGCCAACACCATCACTTACCATCAGGTGAGATAGTGGTCAAGTTACCTATCAAGCATAAAAAAAGTATAACATTCAGATACTGTGTTATGGTTTGAAGGGTTATGAGTGACGGTGAAAGTATGGGCGCATGAGACATAACAATTTTATGTCTCAGGGTGCTGGGCGCAGTGTAGTTCATCTTTTGTAGTGAAATGCATTTGATAAAGGCAGAGCTTACCACTTAACACCAGGTGGGACTAAAAAACAATTTGAAGGGTATGAGTGACGGTGAAAGTATGGGCGCATGAGACATTACAATTTTATGTCTCAGGGTGCTGGGCGCAGTGTAGTTCATCTTTTGTAGTGAAATGCATTTGATAAAAACAGAGCTTACCACTTAACACCAGGTTGGACTAAAAAACGGTTTGAAGGGTATGAGTGACGGTGAAAGTATGGGCGCAGGAGACATAACAATTTTATGTCTCAGGGTGATGGGCGCAGTGTAGTTCATCTCTTGTAGTGAAATGCAATTGATCAAAGCAGAGCTTACCACTTAAAACCTTAAAAACTTGTGCTAATTCCGTCACAATTCCATAAAAAAAAACTCTTAAGGCTAGTGCCTAGCTAGAGCGCTCGTGGCGTTTTCCATTCAACCGTAACTTCGTCATATTTTAAATACTTACTGTTCAAACTCGGTGTAACTTTGCATGTATATCTTTGAGCCTAATATCTATGCTCCTGGTTTGCCAGATTTCCTTAAAATTAAGTATTTTCAAATATAATTGGAAAAATCGTTTTATATGGGAATTGCTATTTTGATATTTAGGGACAAAGACTACAAGGACAGAAGAATAGACTCAGCAATATTCATAGAAAATTTCACCGAGTTTGAACACTTGGTGTTTAAAATATGACGAAACTACGATTTTATAACAAGAGCTCCGTGCACTACAAGCACGAAAAGTGAGCTTAGTATATTGCAACTAAGCCATATATGGCTAATTTTGCTTAACCTTCTGTAACTAAGGTTACGGACTGTTGAAAACAGCTCGTGTAAAAATAATACAGAAACGGTAAATGGCAAGTGAGACTCACGCATCGAATGTAACATACCAACTCCCAATTATAACCACAAAATAAATAATAAAATAAAATTAAGCCAGACCATAGACTACTCTTAAAAGTCCTAAACAAGATTGAGATACCCTATTGTAATTATTACAAATGGAACCCATTGATTTTCTTTTAAACTTATATAATTTTCAATTGGCCTGCTACTAAACTTAACACGGGATTCACTATCTTGTTTCGGTATTTTTAATGCAGCCGGGTTTTCATTTTTTTATTTTAGAGTTTTTAGTGTAGCAGAACATTTAATTAAATTTAAAGATACAAATTATATAGATGACCTTTTAATTTCCTTTATATTGATACCCTACTTGATACGTTTCGTTATTTATTTTATTAACTTAATACTATTTTGCACCAAAAATCCGCCATGTTGTTTTTTGTTTCAAACGCCTATCTAAGGCCACATGGGTTTTTAAAACGACTATAACCACACTCTTACTGTCAAATTTATCCAGCCGTTTCGAAGATAAGAGATAATAAAGAAACTTACAAACAAACATACCTTAATACCTTTAAGATTCGCGCGATAAACATAACCATTCCTTGGGAATCGGGTAATAAAAGATGTTATGGCATAGTGGCAGCTACTCTGCCCCGCTTTAGATAAGTGGATCAAATCCTGCAGCAGTTGAGCTTCACCGAAAGATGGAAGATCATTATGTAAAAGCTCGCTTATCTACCTTAAGATCCTTAAGATGAAATTCTACCGCTAAGCACCTACCGGTGTGCTCCGGCAGCTGTCTTTCAGAGCCATTAATTCTAAGTTAAGTTTGTTAACACAGTAGAATACATCATCACTTACCATCAGGTGAGATTTTGGGCAAAGGCTAACCTAATTTACTAAACGGAACCCTAAAATCAAAAATAATTTAATAAAGGAACCATTTTGTAAAATCATTAAATCCAAAAAGCTTTAACACGGTAAATCTGACACATGATTAGGGTTGCCACATCCAAAAAACAACGAGACAATCCATTATTGAGCGAGTGTTACCAGATTATCGATAATAATTATTACAAAAAATAAAAAAAGTTGATTCGTATCATGATAAGTGTAAAACGTCTTAATGCGTTGCCCATAATGTTTTTATTTGTTTTGTATGTCTGGTTTGTAGTAATCTCTTTCAATCTTAATGCGACATCGCTGTCTCTTTCCATTGATGGTTAAATTGATAGGAGTGAAAGAGATGCAGCGATAGTAGTTAGTCTGTTTTGACTTCTGATCGTTCAATCTTTTCTGTCAAGGTTGTACAATATATTTTGTCAGTTTGTCTGCATCGTTTGATGTCTTAATAGTTGTTACAAATGACAGGTGAAGTTTAATCTCTGGAATAAAGTATTAGATCAATATGAAACATGAAAGGGTTTAAATTAGATGCATAGATAGGAGTTAATTTGGTTGGTTACTTTTTAATTAAGTTATGCTAAGTCGAGGTCTTTTAAATCTGCACTGAGAAAAATCTAAAGTCAAAAGCGCCCTAATGACGGCCAATTTATATGGTATAAGGCAAAACACCGACCAAACGTAAATACGTATAAAAACGCCTTCCAACTAGAAGGCGTTAAACGAGGTCAGTGAAGGCGAATGTTTTTTTCGTCTTCATTTAAGGCGTATTTTGTGGTCTTTCTTAAATATTGACTTTTCGATGATGCTGATTGAGTCGTACGTTATAGTGATAATCACCGTATATAAACCGCCGTAAAAGTAAGGTATATTTTATGGTCAATACTGCAATTATTATCGTATAACAAGTTCAATTCTGAAAATACTTTACGGAAGGCGTTTTTGACGGTTGTGTTTATTATAAAACATGGTACATTTTTATTGATTGGTGAAAATCATTTTAAGAGTTGTGAATTCATCTTACGTAGTTACAATTCAACAGTAAAAGGTCAAATTTGATTTAAGCCTTTAAGTCGTTTTGCTCAGTGTATGCACTTAAGTTCTTTAATTCCATATATAACATAAACATATAACTTTACACCTAGTTAACAGAAATGTACAAACCTGTTTACAGTCCCAACTTATCTGTTAAGGTGGCAGAAAATAGAACTACAACATTCCTTCAAAGTGTGACAGTTTGTAGTTGATTTCCTTGATCAGCAGCGCCCTCGCCAACTGCACAGTTAAGTTGGTGGTGCTATACTCATGAAGGCACGCCTCTCCTCGCTAAATTATTGATGGGCATATTTGTCCGGGTAAGCCTCGCTTGTACAATAAGTAGTCCATGTCTTAGTGTGCCGACAGCAAACCGCAGCATGAACATCAAACCATGCAATTTTTATGCTTGATAGATTAGCCTTTGACCACTATCGCAACGGTAAGGGCTGATGTAGTAGAAGACGTTGTTCAGGCTAACCTAGAATTACTGGCTCTCAAAGATAACTGCCGGAACACACTGTTAGGTGCTTGACGACAAATTCTCTACTGGAGGGTGGTAACTAGCCAGGCGGGCATTCACAAAAGCCCTATCACCATGTAACTGAGTTTGTTGCGCTTTTTGAGTTTAATATATGTTTTTGAAATGTAATTTCTTTAGCGATTCCGTGCTTCGGAGGGCACGTTCAGCCGTCGGTCCTGGTTGTCGTCTTAGGATGGCAGTCGTTATAGCATGGTGGTAGGGCATTTTGCGAATGCCCACCTGGCTAGCTACCACCCTCAAGTAGAAAATCTGTCGCCAAGCACCTAACGGTGTGTTCCGGCAGCTGTCCTTGAGAGCGAGTACTTCTAGGTTAGCCTGAACAACATCTTCGACCATATCATCACTTACCATCAGGTGAGATAGTGGTCAAAGGCTAACCTATCAAGCATACAAAAAAGAACCTTAATGGCACGCAGCAAAACTCAAAAATATGGAGGCGTACCTTTGTGAATGAAAAAGTTTGCAGGCATATGGATTTTCATTCACCGTTCGCTTTGATTCCCGAAGGAGGTTACCTAATACTGTCAACATAATTGAAGCAATGAGAGCCTTTTAATAAATTTTATTAGATTATTTTAATAGCTTTCGTATACTATTTGGCAGGAATTTCTTATGAAAATGCGATTTCATTCAACAATTTCACTCTACCTTAACGAGAAACAATTATCGCCCAGTGGGACGATCAATCAATCCTCGCTGACATAATAATAGTGCTGATAAATGTACTGCTTCCGCAAACAATTATCCTTTCTATTCTGCAACCCCTTACTCTCAATTATTTTTGTTGTTATTTGAAATACATGTATATTTATAAAAGTGTATATATAAATTTTCTTCCTTGACATCATTCTTCATTCAATATGATTACAACAACATACATTATGACTTCTTTACTAATATAAATACTCGAAGACGATACAAAAATATATTACCTTAATAACACATAGATATACAATAACATTATACATGTCCTTATATTTAATTTTATATATTACAAAACTGATAACTTAAGTTTCGAAATTAAACTAAGCCCTTAAAAAAACATTATATACTTTTTTAATCAAAGCTTCTAGGCTAATACAATATATACAGTAACAAAACCTTGTAGATCAATCCAATACAACATTCATCCTGTAAGTATTCGAGCAGAATTATAACATTATGTCTATAATTATAATTTGAGATAGCTCGGAATACTATAAAATTATTTCATTCTTAATTTTTTTATAACGTTAATATACACTGCATTTCTACAAAACTTTGCAGGTAATGCTGAATATAATAACCACGGAAGTTAACCTCGGTATGGTTCCCGATGCAAACGATAATACTATGATGAATGATACAAATTACGCGATATTTATTGTCCAGTGAAGAAAACGTTATGACCACTGTGTGGAACAAATGTGTGTTTAAATAATGTGAATGGAAAATTGTAGGGTTTTCAGGTGGTAAAATGAACTGAGTTTTAGCGTATTTTTCATTGCGGTTTGGCTCATTGATTGCTGTATCACCTGATTTATATTACGTTTTACAGAGTAGTCCGATTTTGTTTTTTTTTTACCTGAGGTAGCTTAGCCATATAAATTTCATCAAAATTAGCTGAGTAGTTTATAAGTTATAGTCAATTAACTAAAATATTCCTTTACCTGGATGACTATGAACACTATTTTAGCGAGTGATTGATCTTGCAAGCAGTATTTATATTCTTTTACAAAACAACAGAAACTGCTTCCAGTACTTAAAAGAATTAAATAACTTGTGGAAGTCGGACCATGCTAATGTAAGGTCGGTGTTTTCAATCTGCATGATACCGACTTCAACCAGTTATTTTATACTTTTCAGTGTTGCAAGTCGATTCTATTATTTTTCCAAAAATCATTAATCTTCCAAACGCACCACTGTGCTAGCCAACATATTTGAATATAATTGCATTACTCGTGTTGCATACCACCATTAACATAAACAAACAGACAACGTGCTTTGATTTATTACCAACCGAACCCTGTATTTGTAATTATAGCATTTCTGTTAGATTTCGTGTTGATACGGCATGTAATGCGGGCGAATTTCTGTTTCTGACAGAGGGCCTAAAATACCCGTAAATTAATGTAACTTTAGACTCAAATCTTTTCGGAGAATAACGACTTACCTATCTTTATTATTATAGTTAGGATTCGCGTCATATTAACACACCTATTTATACCGCTAAGCGGTAATGTTCAGATTACTGTGTTCCGGTTTAAAGAGACTTAACAATTTTATGTCTCAACTAGATTTCCTGCCGCGGCTCCGCCCGCGGGTATATCGCTTATCGCACAAAACCATTAACCACTTTTTGCGCAGTTGGATAAAAACAATCCTATGTCCTTCCCCGTGTCTCAAACTATTTCCATACCAAATTTCATCCTAATCGGTCCAGTAGACTGGTTATCGCGCAAAACCATTAACTTCTTTTTGCGCAGTTGGATAAAACTATCCTATGTCCTTCCCCGTGTCTCAAACTATTTCCATACCAAATTTCATCCTAATCGGTCCAGTAGTTTCAGAGCCTATTCAATGCAAACAAACAATCAAATCTTTCCTCTTTATTATACTAATGATTGTGAGATGTGATGGACGCAGTAGAGTACGTTGCTTGTGACAAACTGCATTGATAGGTAGAGGTTATCGCTTAACACCAGGTGAACCACGCGCTTGTTCCGTCATAATTATCATTATCATCTTCAGCCGGAAGATGTCCACAGTTGAACAAAGTGCCACCCCCATAGAACGCCACAAAGAAAGCCGCTTGTAACTATTGGCTACCCTCGACTTTTACAATGTCGTCAGTCCACCTAGTGGGGGGCCTACCAACTTTACGTCTTCCGGTGTTATGTGGTAACCACTCACAACAATCATATCCTATATAGAAATTTCTCCGACTTGTTATACATTTATTTTAAGTCTTTCGTCTGGAAGTTACGAGTGTGCACTCGAGCGCGGGCCTCAGCACGTAGATGCTAAATTACAATTGGACGAAACTCTTTAGTATTCTAATTCAAATAACTTATCATTGCCACTCAACACCATGGTTGCAATTACTGCCTACCCAAGTGATCATATTTACATACCATTTTTTATTATATTTTTAATTAGCATTAACATCAACACTATAAGATGCACTGTAAACTGTACACCATCACTGTACTGTGACCTACCCTCAAAAATTCGCAATAATAATTTACAGTGGAGGGTCACGCCTCCTTGAGTCAACAGATGTGTACAGTCCCACCAACTTATCTGTTCAGGCGGCACAAAAAAGAACTACAATATTCCTTCAAATTGTGACAGTTTGTAGTTGATTTCCTTGATCAGCAGCGCCATCTCGAACTGCATAGTTAAGTTGGTGGTACCATAAGGCAATTTTTTTAATCTATTTTGGGCTATGAATAAATAATGTAAGTTGGTTAATAAATATCATATTTATTCGTAGATTTTGGGTCTTTCTTTGGATCTTTTTTAGTGTTTACTGCGCAAAACAGAATTCTTGTTTAAAGTTCCGCTTAATCACGTTAGAATTAAATACAAATCGTAAGTAACGAAGTAGGCCCTAATAAGTGCTAAAAAGCTTTACATGAACAGATTTTTAGCAAATGTATATCCATCCCAATACGATGGTTAAAGAACGATAGGAAAGATTCGAGTTATGACGTCATGTCATGTTAGCTCAATTGGTTGGAGCACACCCCGGCTCAAGGGGTGGATGGACGCGGGTTCGAATCCCGCACATGACTTAAATTTTTCCTATCGTTTTGATCATATTATCTAAGGCCAAGACAAGTCGGAAATACGTTCACTTAAAATTTTATCGGTGGAATAAAATTGCTTGCAAATAAAGTTGACTCTTAACGTCTACGTATTATTATAACGTAAATATCTTAATTATTTACGTCGCATGTGTCTATATAATTAAAATAGCAAAATCGTTTCATGAGGGACAAGAAAACATTGATTTTCTATTTACGTTACTTTCAATATTTTAATGAAGCGCTCGTAGCGAAGTTTACTTAACTGTTCTCAACCGATCAGCAAAGTTGAGCAACGTCGCGCGGGGTCAGGAGTTGGATGGGTGACTGCAAGTGACATTACTACTGAACGTTTCCGTGCGTTATATGGAACGTTGCGATTTTATGTATGTATGTATTTTGGGTCTTTCTTTGGATCTTTTTTAGAGTTTACTGCGCAAAACAGAATTCTTGTTTAAAGTTCCGCTTAATCACGTTAGAATTAAATACAAATCGTAAGTAACGAAGTAGGCCCTAATAAGTGCTAAAAAGCTTTACATGAACAGATTTTTAGCAAATGTATATCCATCCCAATACGATGGTTAAAGAACGATAGGAAAGATTCGAGTTATGACGTCATGTCATGTTAGCTCAATTGGTCTTATTATATAGTCGTATTGGTCAAGGAAATCAACTACAAACTTCACCTGCCTACCACCTTCAAGTAGAAATACTGTCGCCAAGCACCTAATAGTGTGTTCCGGCAGCTGTCCTTGAGAGCTAGTACTTCTAGGTTAGCCTGAATAACATCTTCGACCACATCGTCACTTACCATCAGGTGAGATAGTGGTCAGAGGCTAATCTAACAAAGCATAAAAAAAAAAAAAAAATTAACCTAAAAACTAGTACATGTGTTGTTCTTAAAAGCTAATTAAACACTTCCAAAGTATATAATAATTATGATTCGTACACTCTGTTCATTTAACATGAATACTATTTCATTACACCTCGAACTTCACAAAATGGCCGACTGATTTTCTACAGTTACAGAAGCAGTTTTGACTCGCTAGTGCCAACAACATTCTGTTTTATCATAAAAGATTCTTTTATTATGAATAATCTCTATTAAATTTACTACATAGGTACACTTAAAATTCATAAATATTGTAATTACAGTTTTATACATTGTTTTTGGTGAAAAATTATATACAATATGCAAAACATGATCAACAACGTTGTTACTTGTATCTACTAATAATAAATTGATGGACATTTCAGTTACTTTTTTTACTACTAGTTTTATGTCATTAAGGTTACTTTCGGATTTCACCTAAACCGATCACAATTTCACCATCACTGCCTCTCTTTCAATCCTACGCAGTCCGACAGTGACAAAGTTTCAGCAATTGACTTTCTCACAAAAAAATAAACAATTCTTTGTATTACAGGGGAAGGATCATGCAATAGCAATGACGGCTACAGCCAAAGAACACCCCCTGACGACAAATCACCTCCCGGCAGTGACGACGAGACTGCAAGACCAGGGTCAGCAGCAGACAATAAGAAAAAACACAGGTAACCTCTTTTAGAATAAAGATGGCCCAGACGATATCACTAAGATGCTCTATACCTATGGGCTGTCGTTCAAAAGATTCATGATTTGAATTCAGCCACGGGCTTGAGATTCGCATAGTCATTGACAGTGAATGGCAATCGATCCTAAAGTAAGGGTCACTAAAAAGGGTGAAAAATTTTTTTTACCAAAAAATGGAACCGACGTGGAAAAATGATTTTGCTTCATAATCTAATAACAAATATGGCTACTTTGTTACAGCTGAAAATACATAATTTTGTTTGTCATACTGGGAAAGTAGTGTTTATTTGATCTGAGTAGCGGGTGGAAGACCCTGCTTCCCACCTAAGGGTGGGAAAAACTCATAGTAAATGCTTCCCTTTCTTGGGCCGGAATGACTTGTAACCATGGCAACCATTGTTGTAAACAAGATTACATGTTTATGTTTTTTCGTTCTAAAATACTTTGCTGTATTATAAAAACGAATTACGACTACTTGAGTACTTAACAACTTGATTGTGTTTATGCAAAGGCTAAAAGAATTAGTTTATTACAGAATTAATGTGACTCTCTCAAGTTAGTGTATCTTATAATAACATTTTAGTCACTCCGAGCTGAAGTACCCTGGTTCGATCCCCACCGCCGGCTTGAGCTTCACCGCGTGGTGGAAGGGCAATTTGCGATTGCCCGCCTGGCTCGCTACCACCCTCATGTAGAAAACTTGTCACCAAGCACCTAACGGTGTGTTCCGGCAGCAATCCTTGAGATCTATTGAAATTACAGGCACATGTGTCTTAACAGCTATGTGTCAAAGTGACGGGCGCAGTGCAATTCGTGACTTGTGATGAAATGCATCTGTTATAGGCATAGGTTATTCCGCTTAACATCAGGTGGGCTTCGAGCTAACGAGACTCTCGGACTCGGCGGAACACCGTCATAATAACAAAAAAAACATCAATACACAATATTTTTATTCTACCCTCAAATACTATTCCAGGCGGAACCGTACCACGTTCACAACATACCAGCTCCACGAGTTGGAGAGAGCATTCGAGAAGAGCCACTACCCTGACGTCTACTCCAGGGAGGAGCTGGCGATGAAGGTCAACTTACCTGAAGTTAGAGTGCAGGTCAGTTCTAATATTAAGACCCTAACAAGTGCTAAGCTTCACTTGAACAGATATTTAGCAAAATGTATTTAGTTTTTTGAAGTACAAAAATATGTCAATCTTGATTACATTATATAGAGACCAAGAAATGTCCGAAACATGTTTCCTTAAAACTTTCTCGGTGGAATAAAATTACAAAATTAACTCTAAATTAAGCTTGTAACGTAAATATCTTAATTATTTACGTATGAATGTGTTTGGAAATGTATTAAAAAAGTAGCAACTTATCAAGAGGGACAAGGAAAGTTATATTTTCGATTTATGTTACAGTTTTGTGTTATTAAGCTTACTTTCGGATTTTACCTAAACTGATCGCGATTGTGCCAGTGCCTCTCATTCACTCCTACGCAGTCCGATAGTGACAAAATTTCAGCATTTTCATACCATTTCAATTTCCGTATCAGATAAGCAGTATTTGCTTTGTTGTTAAACTTTTCAAGTGCAAGTTTATTAAGGTCACAGGTCAGACCTACCCTGTCAGGCCATTTTTAAATTTAGAAGAAGCAAAAGGCGATTCAAAAACGCTCTCATCGCTATGATTACAATACCACAACTCAAGAAGAAGCGAATAATGATAAAAAAGTACTTACACTTCATAACATTAAAAAATGTGTTTTGGACTAATATTTAGGTATTCATCAACTGGATCCAATCTACATAAGAAGAAACGCTTCTTACAAATCTCTGAGCATGTGGTTGTGAGGGCATGGTGGATAAAAGAACAGACGCTCCATCGTCTTTGCAGAACCGTTATTTCTGCACTGAAGACCTGTATAATGAGAGACTCAACTCCTCCATAATAGACTTGCAGCAAACGACTTTGACCTGGGTGTGAAGTGACTTCCATTTCGACCACGTTAGGTCCCTTTTCTAACGTTACCTCTTCGGAAATAGCAATATAGACTAGGAATATATCTAGCTAGGAATGGCCCAAGTCCTTTGTAATAAGAAAGCTGGTGTCTTTGTTGCTCTTTCGATACAAACGTTGTTTCGTCATATTTTCAAAACCAAGTGTTTCAACTTGGTGAATTAGTGCACCATAACCTTGAGTTTCAGTATATACGAAGTTACTTTATGACTATGAGCTTAAAATCTATGCTTCTGGTTTGCCAGTTTTTTCTTTTTAGTATTTATTTTATCCCTTAACGTGATTATAAGAATACCTATACCAAACGATGTTATAAATATTATCAAATAATGATGAAAATCATGTTTACGGAAAACTGATAAGCCAGAAGATAGAACATCTAATAATACAAGCATAGATTTTTGATTCAAGACACTGAGCAAGTAATATTTTAATTCAAGACTATGAATACATTTATTCATAGACTCTAGGACATGTATCCAACGAGTTTGAACACTTGCGCTATAGCCCAAGTCCTCAACTAAACATATTTGATACTTGAAGGGAATTTTGGCTTTAGAATCAAATATTTTTAGTTCCCAGATTCAATATTAATAATTTAATTCAATATTTACAATCCTCTAATCCGCACTAAATTGCCAACAGCCAGTAAACATCATAGTTCACTAAAACTAAACTTAATTTGATATTAAGTGAATCGGGAACACTCGGCAAACATCGGCTGAAGGGTCCTTCGGGAAAAGGGTAAAGGCACAATAATGAACCCAAGGGCTTATGCCACTCAATCCCCTTTGGCTTTGCTATTCGAACATATGTCAGCCTTATTCTTCCCTAACCATTCCAGAAAAGCCCCAACAACCCTCCTAACCTAAACATCTTTCATTAAACTTAAACGATTTAAGAGATCTTTATAAATTGGTCTCTTCTTAATTGCTCTGTGTAAACGATTTCCTTTATAAGAGTATAGTTTTTACTACTATGGAGTTAAAGACGTCGGTGATAGCAATACATGCGTTGTTTTGGTTTATCTTCGAAGTAAACGGTTGTAGACTAATCTGACACTTGGGGGTCTCTCAATAAAAGATTACATTTTGGAACAAGAATCAAATTACCGGAAAATTAATGTTGTTTGTTGTACCTAAGTATAAATATGTGATGTTTGTGGTATATAAATATATTTCTTAATGGTATACTTACTTAGGTACTTTGATATATGCAACGAATTTTGATAATTACGACGACGAAGGGACAACTAAATTCCGTCGCTATACCCGCAAGTCGCTTTATCCTTCTTAGTCTCGAGGCATTATTATATTTTCTCCTCTTTTTTCAGAATATAATAAAGGCATGTTTAGAGTCCACTAAGAAAGTCAGACACAATAACCCCACATCCAACATGACAAAATAACTATCTTTTCAACACACTCGCTAGTAACGGGCATTTAAATGCACCGCTTTTAGTGTCATCTATTACGCACTAGTGCTTTTTTACTACCACTAGTGTTTTAAATAGAAAAAATAAACAACGTTTCCACACTTCTCACCAAGGAGATTGTAGTTTGTTTCGTTCGTTTTTCATATGGGAACATTTTACAAATAGTGCTGTATTGTATCAGCTGGATTGTCCACTGTTGAACACAGCCTCCCCTATCCTCTGGTTTGCCATAACCCCCACTCTTGACAAGCCTGTTGGGGTTCGCAGTTTAAGATAGCAGTTCATTGAAAGGCGCTGCTGCCCACCTTCCGGTCTTTTACCCTTAGTGACCGCTTAGGACACTCACAGGTAGCAATGGTGGAATGACATTCAAGCCCGGTACACCACGGGGCAGTAGGGCATAGCACAATGTATTAGGTTATATAATCTTAAACACTAAATCCCAACGCGCGCGTACCAGCTAACTGTCGAGACGCAGCGCGCGCTTCCAAGTTCAGTGTCCCGAAGGCTTAACCCGAAGTGTTGCCACGTTGCTAGTTACAGCATACACCGGCTCTAGTTTTAACCGAATTACCGGCTGTCGGCGCACACGTCCGCTTCGCCGCGTCTACATACCGTATATCACGAGGTTTATTCGATTAGCAGGTTAATTGACTTTCGCCTCCTTAACGTAGAAATTGATAGGTTAAGAGAATGTTATGGTTGATTGGTCATGAGTAGTCGTTGGTTTGTTAGCAAGTGGAGTTCTATGGGGTAGTAGGGTGCCAGGCCAGAATGTCACCCCCCAATTGCTACATGTGGTTGTCGTAAGAGACGACTAAGGGTAGAAGACCTGAAGGTGGGCAGCATCACCGTTCGATAACTGCTATCTTAAACTGCGATCCTCAGGACATCACCCAAGAGTGGGCATTATGGCAAAACCCACCCCCCTTAACGGGGAGGCTGTGTTCAGCAGTTGACAATCAGCATATGGGGAAATCTTTCTGATACCTAGATGCCATGGGAAACAATCCGAGAACCTCTACCGTGGCCTTCCTCTGTGTCTTGCTGATGTTTACATAACGTAGAGGTTTATTCGATTAATTGACTTGCGCTTCCTTAACGTAGAAATTGACAGGTTAAGAGATAGTTATTGTTGATTGGTCATGGGTAGTCGAAGGTTTATAAGTAGAGTTCTATGGGGAATCTTTCAGATACCTAGATTCCATGGGAAGCAATCCGAGTACCCCTTCAGTGGCCTTCCTCTGGGATCTCTGCTGAATTAATCGGGACTATCCTGTCACTTTGCCGCTAGACTTACACTCTTCTGAAACATTGAAAATGCCAGCATCACTTTTTGTATTCCCGAACTCTAAGGAACGTTATACCTAAATTATCTGACTGCCAATTAGCGGTCTTCTTTTCAGCTTCACTGTATTCTAGATTCAAAGATTACAATTGCATACTCATTTGCGTGTATGAGGAAATGTTTGCATGTTAGAGAGGGTGAGTGCGTGTGTGTATGAATACACACCGCTTTGGAATTTCGAAGTCCTTTCTGGATTCTATCCCCAGAACGAAGAAAGAGAAAAGAAATTTGTATAAAAAATTACATAATTACATTATTGATCCAAAATTTGGAAGATCTTGCAACGGTAGATTTTTTTTCTTTGCCAATGGTAGTCTTTGACAAAGAACAACCCTCAACCTCACCTGATGGAAAGTGATGATGAGGTCTTTAGCGATGAAAAGGCTAAACCTAAAATGAGAATTGCTTTTAATTTAAAATATACAGATGAATATACTTAACATGCGTTGAATTGAAAGGATGTTGCTGTAGTGTACTTGAACAATAAACAAAACACAACCAACTATTCATGCATATTGCATACTTACAAATCAATATACTCTCTGTATTTTGTGTGGAAATGCTGTAAAAACAAGCGCGCGGTCCGCGTTTCTAATGTTTTTCACTGTATATTTCAATAGGCTCACACACGAGACGCTTACCGTGCATGTCTACTTTTAATTATGTACACGCACACAACTACATACTTTGGAGGGCATTTGAATTCGCAAAGAAGGAAATTTGAAAGACAGGCCTTATTTGCCTACAAAATACCACTAGCGCTCACCAAGCGGTCAGCCATCAAAGTAAAGTTCCCTGGCTCGGCTGACTCCACTACGAGCGCTTCGAAGGCACCTACTTCTCGCAAGTTTTCATTCCTACTATCTGGTAGAAGTACCTCCCTTTAGTTGTCCATCATCTTTAATTTCGCCAGCTGTTTAAAACTTAGTTCAACTAAGTTATTTATACGTTTAAGTATGCAGGTACAAATAAAAAGTTCTTATCTCCACCTATAATACTGCCCCCATTCTTCCTTCACATCGCTAAATCCATTAAAAGTAACAAAAGCTTATCACTTAACATCTCATCCTTCAACAAAACGGTACAAATTGCATCTTTATAAAGTCAGTCACACATAAACACTTCTTACATTGTCGGATAAACACCAGTATAAAATAACCTCTTCAACAAAACAATCAGTTCGCTAGAGTAGCTCTTTACATTTGGACTTGTTTGAAACGTTTTAGACAGTACCAAATAAATTAGAGCTACAGTTTAGTTACAATACTAAAGTGTAGCAGTTCTCCGTCATTTGGTCGATATACACGTGATAGCTAGATTAGCAGAGCTGTGTAGCGGTTGAAGTGGTAAACAGAAAAGGGTCTGTTTAGTTTGGTTACTGAATGCGTTTAGGGAGCATTAGCGACAAATAGACAATAATGAGAGAGCGATGGTAATCGAATTCGCTGCGCTGGGCACTATATTAGGGTTGCGGTGACCATCGTTTTGGAAAACCATGGAATATAAACAGGACCCAGAATAGGAAAGGTTGTCACCATCTGTTCTTCTATTTGTTCCACCAGTAGAACATGTAGGGGATAAACACTTTTGTTATATTAATGAAGCTACATATATTGGTAGAATATGCAGGAAAAAACCCGTTAAAAACATATTTCACGCCAAAAACTCGATAAATAATAATAATAATAAAATCATTTATTTCGACCAACTTAGATCATAGAGGTACAATTAATTATTATATTAAACTAAATACACAACAAAGGTTACATTTATCAAACCTAAAAATTGTACGAAAACAATAACACAAGGAACGTTCAGAAACTTGGCTCGTAATTACTCTTCATGTATTACCAACTATATATACCTTTGATTTTTAATAAAGGTAAATGAACAATAATTTGCTATATTACTAAAGCCTTTTTTTTACACTTAGCATTTCCTCGCTGTTAGTTAGTGTACTGTAATGTATTGTAGTGAGTAAAAAGTTGTGTGTTTCGCTCGGAAGCCAAGTTATATTGCGTACATTAGAAACCTTTCCTTCGCTCAATATTACACACATACAAAAACATTCTTCGTCCGTAGACAAATCAATCATTTTTATATATCCGATGGACAAGTATCGTTTACAGTTTACTTATAAATACAAGGAGTGTTCACATTCTTCTGTTGGATATCAAAATAGGTGACAGATGGAAAGAATCGCAGAATCATCTAAATGAGGACATGCCACCACTCACGTCGAAGTATGTGGGTATTGCTGAATATTTGGTGCACAACGGCATCATTCAAAAAGCCTGATTACCGGCAGCGTAGTAACAACAAAGTTAGAAAAAGCTTGAGTGCGAAAGAGAGACTTCGAAATCCAAGCCTAAACTTTTGACAGTAATTGTATCCTTGTATTCTTAGAGAAGATAGTTTGAGAAACCATCTCACATGAGTGGGATTTAGGGAAGATTATGAGCTTTTAACTATCATTACACTAAGTAATTAACTTAGTCACACACACTACAAAAATATAAACAGAAAATGGAACTTACCTCGTTTGTGCAGACTGCAGAGGCATGAGCGTCATATTCAAACCGAAAAGTCCTGGGCGCGATTCTTGGGTCAGCCAAGATTTATTGGATTTTCTTTCAATATTTAAACACAGACAAGAGTTTACCGTGCTTGGAAGATGGCAACAGGGTTGCCTCCTATTACTTCTGGAGAAACTTGTGTGTTTAATGTTTATACACATCAATGTATGCTTTCGGAGTTATATGTTAGTAACATAAAAGTGAGTTTCTTGTCATGAAATAATACATATATTTTCTCAATTCATATTTATTAGTACAACATATTTTAAATGAAATTCCGTAAACACATAAACATTATACTCACCCCAGTCATCTCAATAGGTTGTCACTTATCACCGACACGCTCGACTTCGTCTAAAATGTGCTAATAAACCTTTTTATACTCCATTTGTGGCACCCCTAAACATACGCTCTAACTATAGCAACTTCAACCTTATTGTGTTAGTATTAAACAATGTTTTAGTATGAAGTCATGAAAACTCTATGTAATATGCTAACTTGAACCTTATTCTTAAACTATTTAGAGTAATTGTACATTGTATATGTTGTAAACTTTTTTCTAGCTGTAAAGGGTGGTTGAAAATGAGTTTTAGTGTTTGTTTAGAGGCATGATATTGTTTTGTTAGTGTTGAAAAGTGTAATTACTATGGTTTTTATGTTAACAATGGGACTTCTATAATTCCTACTGACGATGTTTTGGGAGTACCAAATTTTTTTTTTATTATAAAGGAATCACAGTAAGATTCACACCTGCCCGTTACAGTTGCAGTGTCACAGTTCTGCATGCCACTGCATTACGTTCGTCACTCCAAGACATTATTTTTTACGTCTCGGTTGATAAATAATTCCGGCTTTACGCTTAAACACAGTAGTATACGTACGCTTACGTATCAGATAGTACACAGAATATCATACTCTGAGTTTTTTTACATGATGAGTGGCAAACAAGCTTGAGGCCCGCACTTATGGTAAGCAGTTACCATTGCCTATAATTACTGTATCAACCGGATTGTCCATTGCTGAACGCCTCCCCCGTTAAGGGGGGTTAGCCATAAGCCCTGCAGTTGACTGCAGTTTAAGATATTTGTTTATTCAGTTTTGCAGAAGCCGCTGCTGCCCACCTTCCGGTATTTTATACCTTTTATCGCCTCTTTCGACTCCCACAGGTAGCAATTAGAGGTGACATTCTAATCCCGCACCCCACGGGCAAGCACTAAACATAGTAGTATTTGCTAACGACTGCTTTGAGGGAGAATATCAGCAGATTCGCAAATAATATCAATTAAAAATAAAAATAAGAAATTCAATTGTTTCAATTAATTATCTAAAAACCGATATAGAGGCACTCTGACACTGCGTTAGTACCAACCAGTCCACCTTGGTTGGTCTTCTTAATCTAACTTCTTCATCTTAACTACTTGTTCCTTATCAAAAACACATTATATATTCTTGTAATGTTTCTCTTTATGTTGTATAGAAGACATGCTTATTTTATGTAATCTAAAGAATAATAATAAATTATACTTCATATGACTAGGTAAGAAATACTGCTAATTCTATATTTAATTTCCGGATTAACGTTCTAAAACTTAACGTGAAATCTTTTCGTGACGCCATTTTACTGAGGCATTAAAGCATTATTATTTCAAGGATAACGGACGTAAACGGTGTAAAAGCTGTTAGCAACGCCTCGGTAATGGACCCTGTAATTTTCTTAGCAATAATTACTACATTTGAAGCAAGAAAGGGTTGAACGGAACCACTATTACACCGAGTAGATACTTTTTGTTCCGTCATTCAGCTCGTTAGCTTAATGGAGGATAGTTTTAGTAATGAAATGTTAGATTGAGTACAATTAGGTAGAAGTTACCTATATACTTACTTAACAACTTAACAATAGATGTAAAGGAAAAACTTGTTGTTGATACTAGACAGATAATCAGAGCTGTCAAATTAGAGTTTAGAGTTGATACTAGGTTAGAGGCGAATTGAAAATTTGTGTTTGTGAACGTCAAGCGTGCAAACCACGCATCCTAAATTAATTTGTTTCGTTTTTTTTTTATCTGAGTTTTAGTCCTTTTCAAAGTAATTTTCTTCTATTTTATTCATATTGTTATGTGTACATGTAACTAAGACATCCGTATTGAACATTTTTATTTACTGTTGAGCTTATAGAAAAACCAAATGGTTGTTTGGTAATGATATTAAGCAGCCAACGTTTACAAACTAACAAATTTACGAGTGAAAAAAATATAGTCATGTGCGGGATTCGAACCCGCGTCCACCCACCCCTTTAACCGGGGTATACTCTAACCAATTGAGCTAACATGACACAATGACTCTTAACTCTAATTTTTGCTCTCGTTCTTCAACCATCGTATCGAGATGAAGCGTGGAACCTATAGTTCAACTTGCGCTGTACTACAAACAAGACCAATTTAGCAATTGGTTTTAGACTAGTAAATGATGACGCAGCGTTTGTTAATTTTTTTCTAGTTATATCTTTAACATGTTCCATTTTGAAACAGGACAAATGCGTCCATGTTAAACTATTAAGTAATTTTGTAATTTTTTTACTGCCTGATTTTTACTAACTTTCCATTGTTTTGTTAATGTCGTAGCTGCCACGTTACTATTACGTAACAATCTCTTTATAATTTATGTAGACATAGTATCACGCGTCTATGTGATACTATCGCTACAATACATGTCTATTTTTATGAGCATTCTGCTACTCGACTCGACGGCTGTTACTCACCTATTCAATTTGGATTGTTTTGACTATAAGTAGTTTAAGACATAGATATCGTGTGTTTTTTAACCGAACTAAAATAAGGGGTCAATTTCACTGTATTTTTTGCATGTATTACCTCATAACTTGTTACAAGTTGTTTTATATTCAAAAGCTGATGCCTGTCGAGTGGTCTCGTTTAAATTTGAATGAGTACTGATGGGTAGTAAGTGAGTTATCCCTAATAATGCGTATTTAATTGGCTTCGACTACATTGATGATGTTCTAATTTTCACTTGACTATGCAAAATGAACAAAAAACTGTATATACGATGGTTTGGCTTATTGACTTTTTAGTTCATTTTTGTTTTAGAATATTTTCCGTTTGAAGTCGGTTTTCTGCCAACATTTTTATCCTCCTCAATGTTATGGTGTCATTTCGAAAAAGTCAAACAAAGTACATTTTAAACGATCTTATAATTTAAGATAATTAAATTAATACCGCATACACGCCTACTATTTAAATAATAAACAACTGATTTTGAATGGAAAAATTAAATGTCCTTATCAACACGCCCTAGTACAGGTGAATCCATTTAACAAAATTAAAAAAAAAACATTTTGTTTCATTCTGTTCTATAGCTCATGTTCATCAGGGATAGAAGAATTGTAGAATTCTAATGGTGAAAGAAATTTTTAAATCGGTCCAATAGTTTTTCCTTTTATGTTTATTCGTTACATACAAGAATACAAATCTTTCCTCCTTATAATATTAGTGTAGGTTATGAGTATTGTGTATCAACACTAAAATTAATGAACTAAAAAACACCTAATACGTATAAATCGTCCTTTCATAATGATAATCCGTGACTGATCCCGATAACTGATCCCGGTAATCCGCGATGAAACGGATTATGGTCACCCTATATCACGCGTGTACACGTATGCAGCTGTACCATTTTGATGTCGCCGCCTAACCTAACACAATGTATAAAATATTTATTTTTGGGCACTATTTCATAGATTTTTTTTGTTTTTTTTTTATGGTGGTAGGGCATTTTGCGGAATCTCGCATGGCTGGCTACCACCGTTAAGTAGACAATCTAACACACCTAACGATGTGTTCCGGCAGCTATCCTTGAGAGCCAGTAATCCTAGGTTAGCCTGAACAACATCTTCGACCACATCATCACTTACCATCAGGTGAGATAGTAATCAAAGCCCAACCTATAAGGAATAAAAAAAAACTGTGTACAAACTCTAAGACTAAGTACAAAAAGTTCGCCTCGGGCGGGGACCGAAGCGATGTCTTCGGGATACTTTTATATTTCCTTTCTTGGTCTTTGCACCTTTCGTTGAGACTAACTCTAGTACTTATTTAGTATTATGATCACATCATCCCCTATGACAGGTGAGGCCCATATAGGACATATTGGACGACAAAGTAGCGTCGAAATAAGGTTCACTACGCGTACCAGAGCACACTACAATACGAGAAGCGGCGAGTCTATCGGTAGCTAGAGCAAAAAAAAGGTTTGCCGACGAACAAACGATACGTCGATTTTGTAAAAGAAGGGTCATCTACAAAATCTAAACCCAAGCCTTACTCCATCTTAGGCGCGGTTCCCGATTGGAGTCTTTTGATGTTGAAGTTCGCCACATATTATGGCGAACTGCACTGCGGCCATCACCCTGTTACATAAGGTTGTTATATACCTGCAATTTCACTGGCATCCATACCGGAACACAGTAACGTAAATATTACTGCTTGGCGGTATAAATAAGTATGGAGGCAGTACTTCCGTGGACGAACTCGCACAGAGAGTTCTTCAGCTATGCTTGCTGCCAATATTTTTATATGGATACTTAACCTACCTGGCTTACACTTAGTTCCTTACAAATATGTAATTATTTGCTGAACAAAATTTATAATTGGTAATTTTAAGTCGTTTTTTTTCATAGTAAGCTATGTTTAAATACTAGCTTACATAAAATATTTGAAGGTTGACCAAGCTCTCGTTATTATGTCATTGCAGTGAGGTCATTTGTAAATTAGAAATGACCCCACATATTTAAGTAACTTATTGAAGCGCTCTTAGCGTTGCGTTGGTTACTAAGTCGTTTTAACCGACCAACTAACGCCCGCTACAGTCGTTACTGGGATGGGTGAGCGGTAGAGGCATTAGGTACTACTTAAGCACGTGCACGACGTGCTTCGGAAGGCACGTTAATGCCTCAGTCCAGGTTGTTGTCTTATGTTGGCAGCTGTTATAGCATCAAAGAAGAGAATTTTGAGAACGCACGCATGGCTGAATAAATAAAAATACATATAACTTATGTAGGTAAATAAAACAAATGGCCTCACTTATTTAAACTATGTAAGTACTAACTAAAATAAAATAAACTTTGTACTTTTGCCTACGAATTATGAAAGCTTTATCTGGACTCTCGTATAAGTGTGCCGAAGCTGCTTCTGTTGCCGAATAAACCATCTTCGGGCTTCAACCAAAACTCAGTAGCCGACTTAAAAATAATAGCTAAAAAATATATAGGACCTCGCTTATTAAATCAGTAATTACTAAATACAATACCAAGCTAACATCGCTTCGTTTATACATTCGATTAGTTGAGCGACGATGGTGTTAGCACGCAATTATTAACTATTATAACTTAATTCGACCCTGGACTATCACAGAGATACTGACATTGCTGACTGGAAGAGACATAGCGCACGTTTTGCGCTATATTAAGCGCTCTATGCAGCGTAAGCGTGCTTAAAATATTTCTTAGATGCACTGACTGATACACACTAAATCTATGTATTGTTACCGACGACGTCATCATCCAGTAACGCTTATCAAGACTCAGAGGTAGAGCAGCGTGAGCATTGTAAAACAACTGTCACTGCAATCATATTTAACAAGAAATATTACATTTATATTTAAAAGCTTGTGCATTATCCCATAAAGTTTAAAGCAACACTTTACGTTAACTTATTTTGGTTAAAAAAATACATTTAAAAAAATCTTACATATTGAAACACGTTCGTGCTCTTTTATAATCATGGCGATTTGCTTATAAGCGTCAGTACTGCACCTGTCAGTACACTTACCATTACGGATATCCAAATGCTTACGTACTAATGCATGCATTTTTTCCTGTTGTGAGAGCAAAACGAAGTATATATCCTGAAAAATCTGAAACAAGCGTACGAAGAAGAAACACCCTACCATAGTCTATGTTTCCCGATAGCTATGATAGCTTTAAGTAGTATTTACAGAGTATTTACTTGAGGTATCTATTAGATACCTCAAGGCAAGCACGAATTACTGTCGAACGCGTGGTGGCTTACTAACATCTAAATCCTAACGTACGAATGTATATGCATTTTCTCCTATTTTGTGAGAGCAAAACGAAGTATGTCCTTAAAAATCTAAAACAAGCGTGTGACTACAGTTGGAACCATAGTCTGTGTTTCCCGATTACTACGATAACTTCAAGTAGTACCTACCTACAGAGCTAATAGATACCTCAATTCAAGCACGATCCACTGTCAAACGCGTCGTCGCTTACTGGTAGCTTATAATTAATAATAATAACATCGTTTCTCTATCTAAGTAAAATTCAATTGCAATTCAATTTAATTGCAACTCAACGGGGCAATGCTGCCAGCACGCTGGGCACGCTGCCAACTGATAGTGGGCTAGAGCATTTGGACTGCCTATGAGTCCAAATGCTTTTATTGTAGTAGCTGTAGTATTCTAGTAGCTGTAGTATTGTATATAGTTTGTAGTATTTAGTAAAATTATCTGCTGCTGGTTACGTTCAGGCGTAAAAGGTAACCATGACCTAGGCTTTTTAAAATATAAAACTTCAAAGTGTGCCACATCCAGGTAGATGAGCCACTATGATGTAGAGCTCGTATATAATTCAGTTATGTCCCCGACTAACACGGTGTTAAACTTGTGCCCTCCAGACTTCACACGTTGCTATAAGTACCTATGAACTATATATGTGGCTAGTTATTTTGGCTGAGCTAATAAAAAGTAGAGTTTATTTTTACTTTGTTATAGATAGAGTTGTTTGTTTTGTCGTTTGTTAGCGTAATCTGTCCCCAAGCTCCAGTAAGCATATTCGGGTATCTATCCTTGCGGGTCCTAATCCCACCTTACAAAATTATAATGGAAAACCAACGTAAATATTAAATTTTAAAATAGTAAATAAATTGGAATAGGATGGATAAATTTGTGCTATGACTCACTCACGACGATAACTCAGTTGGCATTGCATGTCACTGCTATGGGCTCGGTTGCTGGTTTGAATCGCGCACGTAGTTCAAATGTTTCTTTTCATTGTAATTTTGTAACCTACTTCGCTTAGCATGCGTTAATGTAAAAATTACTAAGTTAGAATTAACAGGGAAACCTATGCCTATAACAGATACATTTGGCCACAAGTGAGGATCTGCATTCGCCCGTCATACTGAGACATACAGATTTACTACTTTAAATCTAATTGAAAATTAATTAAGTATGTATGTAGTACAGTTCAGTTTGGCTGCAGATAGCGCTCTGCACGCTCACGCTGCTCAAACCGCTTAAATCGCAATATGGAACGCGCTTAGTGTGCACAAGACCTATTGCATACATTTAGTAAATATTTCAGTACATTTAATTTCCATTTTGTTGCAATTGAAAATTGCCCATAACATTATTTTCAATAGATACAATTTTGATGTCTTTCATTCCTAAATATGTTTAACAGAGATCCGGTTTTGAAAAACTCGCAGCCATTACAGTAATATCGAACGGAAACAGGACCCCAATGGAGAGAAACGAAATAAACGAGTGCAAATGATATGATCTCGATAAACACAATTTCCCTATCTCGTAGCGAATTGGTAACACGCTGTAGTTCCCACGGGTCTTGGGGTAACTTGAGGAATTGTTTGTTTTATTTATTGTAGAGCTAGACTAGATACTGCGGTACTTTTTTACTAAGGTAAGATAAAAAAAATGCAATGAGCGAGTAGTGTCTCGCTATTTTAATTTCACAGTTCGACAGCCCGTAAAGGAAGCGCTCGTAGCGTAGTTTGCTTAGCTGTTCTTAACTGATCTAAGTTAAACAACATCCGCTGCGTTCCTGGGTTGGATGGACGACCGCTAGTGACATTACTACTAAACGTGCACGTGCTTTCGAGGGCTTAAGCCTAGCATAGTATTTGCCAAAAATCGTTAAAATGATATATATTTTATTCATTTTTATTATAAAAACTAACGTGATTTACACTCATTTTAGTAAATAATACGGGATAACTCACGTGTACAAGTCAGATAGCTCCGACTATAGTTTCAACCACATTCGGTGGTCTTTTTCAAGGAGAGATCGGGACGTCTCGCGTAGCAGTGCCATAGTCGGAGCTATCTAAAACGTGTTCAAAAAGAGACATTTCACTCTAAGTATTCGTGAATAAGCCTGTATACTCGTATAAACAAATAGTGTCTTTGACCATGGCAAGAAGTATTACTCGTACTTCACAAGTTCTAGCTCTAACTCCTTATAATGTTTTAGTGATAGATACTACAGCACTAAAACTTGGCTTGGACATGACTAGTCTTATTGAGAGGATTTAACATGTACATAACTGAGGATGACTGTAATTACTTCAAAGAAGCAGGAGGTTCTTAATTTGTTAGTATTTAAAAAAATAACCTTAATACTCCGTCATTTGGAAACCGATTTGTGAAATTTATGTGTTTGAAGTTAAATTCTAATATTCTTAGATTGGTCCCATATGCATTAAGTCAAAAGCGGTTGAGTAATTTTGTTTTAAAATTAAAAATAAGTAAAAAAGATTTATATCCAATGAAATTGTGTTCTTACCTATTTCATACTTTACAGAGGGGGATGTCTATTATGTTTTTTAAATATTTTATGTTAGGTCATCGATTTTTAAAAAGGAAGATAGGCTAGCACGATCTAATATCACGTCAATTTAATGTAGAGAAACTTTAACTCAAACATATAATGCTCACAGCTACACTTCTATTGTATATGATACGTTTTAATAAATAACAAAGACAAGAATACAAGCATACAATAGTTAGCACCTAATGGTGTGTTCCGGCAGCTGTCCTTGAGAGCCAGTACTTCTAGGTTAGCCTGAACAACATCTTCGACCACATCATCACTTACCATCAGGTGAGATAGTGGTCAAAGGCTAACCTCTCAGGCAAAAAAAAAAAAAAAAACAAAAAAAGAAAAGTTGCAAATACATACCCAATCAGGAGACATCGCCTGATTTGATGTTGCCATGTTCGAGATAAACGAGTGCCACTTCTGCCCTTTTTATAAGTTCAATATGTACTGATATAATAATTACTTTACAAAAGGCCAAATATGTAAAAAACTGTTTCTAATAAAAATATTGAAAAGACTGAAACTGAATATTTATTACAAATATACTATAGAAAAAATTTAAGTCCTGTGTCTTTAACCATCGTATTGGGATGGATTGTTGGATGCTCCATCCCAATACGATGGTTAAAGAACGATAGGAAAGATTTGAGTTATGACGTCATGTCATGTTAGCTAAATTGGTTAGAGCATACCCCGGCTAAAGGGGTGGATGGACGCGTGTTCGAATCCCGCACATGACTTACATTTTTCTATAGTATATCTGTAATTTTGTAATGTAATCCGCATAGCAGGCGTTATTGCAAACATAACAATATTAAAACTGAATGTTTAGTTAAGTTTGTTTTTGGAAATCAGCGTCATTGCAAGTGTGAAATAATAGATTAAAAGTCGGTACTGAACGTTAAAAAATAACACATTGTTATTGCTGTGTACAATGTTTAACTAAACTGCATAACCATCAGTCTATTAAAACCCTGTTTATTTTTTTTAAACAGGACCTATTATTAAACTTCTTTTATTCATTAAAAGATTAATAATGGATTTCAATCGAGAACTTAATCATAACTTACCATTGTCAAATAATAATTTGATTAAAATTTGACGGCTTCATCCTGTTCAAAAAACTGTTATAGAAAAAAACCGGAAACATACTCAACGTAAGGGTAATTCAATTATTGGCTATAATATACCCCCAATTTTAGTTAGATCCTTCAAAGGTTTAATATTAAAAGTCATTGATCACAGAGCACGGGTCAAATAAGGCTGGTTCGCAAACAAAGAGGTTTAGAATAAAAAGAGAGTTAATGGTGGGTTCCTTACATATCATGTCGGTGTAGATTACGTGAATTGCCGGCGGAACTCTAAACTTGATATTTCCGTTTTATACCTGGCATTTCGTTTGATGATTGCAAAATTGAACCTGTGCAAAAATAATTAGCTATAGCTATCTATTTATAGACCAAGCCAGCGAGCACACCGTCTTCGTTTCAGCTTGAGAAAAAATGCTCTCTTATGCATTGACCTAAGTATATTATTAGCTCAATGTTAGTATGTCCAGTGGATGTCTGATTGTTCTCCTCAAAAGATAACATTTCTTTACCGATTCCCGTGAAATTTCTTGTTTAGATTCGATATATTTAGCAAATTATCAATCACTCAATATGGAATTTGTTGCCGATTCCGTTTTGGTATTTTATTTTAATTTGTCCAAAACTGTGGAGTAATGGGGTTTGAATAAGTATCTAATAATATCATAATACAGTCGCGAGATCCTTACTTAGTCTTTATTAGGCCTACTTACAGCAGGAAAAAACCTATATCATAATATATTTTGTGGAAGCGCCTTACCTGATTGCGATAGGTTTACACATTTCCACATTTCAAAGGATAAAGACAGTAAGTCTTAAACAAACGTTTAAACAATTGTTAAAAGATATTGAAATTAAATGCTTTTTTAGTTAAGTAAGTATCTTTCAATAATTCAACTAACGCCACGGCAATTTATTTACTTAACTAACATAATTGATTGTTAAGTACCAAGTTACTTTAAACTGAACAATAACAAACCATCTTCATTCGAGCTTAAGTTGAACCATTATTCTGCTCGTTTAACAATGAGTGTCTCATTTTCGCGCCAAATTGTGCCGCCATTTTGTTATGCAACAATAAGACAGCGGCTTGCGCAAGAGCAGATTATCCGTCTAATTTCACAATTCAATACAAATCGAAAAACCATTGAATTCGGCACGACTATCGGCAGTAATAAAGAGAATACAAAAACAATTCCAATTTTGAATCAGACAAAAATAAGTTTTGTCATTTACAAAATAAGGTGCTTTAAAATTTTGCTGCGCGTGTTCTTGATACTTGAAACTGACACGGAGACTAAAGATTTCTTTACAAATTCTGGAGTATCAAATTCTCGGACCCTTGGTTCATTGAAAAGGGATTACGAGCGGCTGATTTGAAAGATTTGTTTGGAGGTTTTTCGCTTTGAATGGATAAAGGAGTGTGAAGCCGACTTTTGAAGTGATGACGTAATATTGAAGAATTTTTTGAGTAAGTATTTATACATGAATCTTTCAGCTAGGATGAAATACATAGGTAGCAATATATTTTTTATTTTTGAAAATTTTAATTCAAATATATTTATTGCTTGAACATGGGTGGTAAAAACAGTTCTTAATTGCACAAAGTTCTCCATATTCCACCCATATGAATCGAAACATCAATCGAAACATAAATAATAATTCGCTATCAATTTTAAATGTAATCTTAGGGTATATATTATTTAAGGATTTATAATTAATATTCGAATACAATGTACTTTGTTTATGAATAAATAACGGGGCAATGCTGCCAGCATGCTGGGCACGCACCCAACTGGTAGTGGGCTAGAGCATTTGGCCTGCCTATGAGTCCAAATGCTTTTATTGTAGTAGCTGTAGTGTTGTATAGTCTGGTTTTTAATTCGAGATCAAAAATGTAAACAAAGAAATGTCAATATATGTCATTGTCAAACTGATAGGTCAGGGTGTTCAATAGTTTTTCACAAAAATATTCTCACAAGTGTGGCTATTAAAAACAAAAAAATCTTACACTAATTTTTTCAGGCTTGAATATATGCGTAAATATATACGCGCATATAAAAGTGTTTTATTGTTTCATAATAATGCTATAAATTATAGCATTTAATATATTTTTTACATTAAATGCTCCATCCGTTCCAAAAATTAGAAAAATTACCAAGTACTTGTAATTTTTTTGCACGGTTAACACCTTTCTTTACATTTTTGATCTCGAATTAAAAACTAGAGTATATATAGTTTGTAGTATTTGGTTAATAAAGGCCTGAAAAAAAAACTGAAATAACTGGAATATGGTATGCAAAAGTTGGTAAAAATTGTAACAACAACAAATAATTAAAACAACAGTTGCCAGTTGAGTTTGAGATCTTATATTTTATTCATTACTCAAAAATGACAAATTATTGATATGATCATAAATTCAGCATTTTCGATGGTAATATTATAACATTAAAATTTTCACCCAATACTTTTTTCGATTAAGCTACATTTTAATTTACTTTACCAAAGTATGTAGTAAACACAGTTAGAATCTTATTTTCCTCATATCCAGCTAATATTTACAATCGTTAAATTCTACAACTTAGTGCTGATTTCACCTATCTATTCCTATGGGTTAATAAAAAGGTTACATTGGATAGCAAAGGATTATTTTAATCTCTGCTATCAACAAAATATGATAGATTTTGTCACCACAGACGTCCAATGATGTTGCCACGCGTTAGGCACACGGAAAATATCAAAATATGTAGTTTATTTACAAGTATACAAGGTAAGAAAAATTATAATCACACACAGTTATATTCTGTCTGCAAGCAGACTTGCAAATATTTCATGCAGTTACATTGCAATTTAAATGAGTATTTCACATAATTTAATATTTACATTTATATCCTTTGAATTTCTTAACACTATAAAACATTATTTTGCAGCCATGCAGTTAAGTAACTCTTTTTTAAATTCCAAAAAGGTTTTCTTATTTATATATGATATAAAATTTTCACCATTGGACTTGTCGGTAAAGCATCATAGCTTAAAAACAAGGCCACTTTTCATAATACACAAAAGCACCTTCTTGGCTACAGCTGATAATACCTATATAGGTACTATTTCTTTGTCCACAGAGTTTACATATTATCATAAAAGTCAAACGAATGAGTTTTCTTTTTACCACGACGAGAACCCAACAAATTTAAAAACTGCATGATAGATTTGACGTTCTGTGATTGCAAAAGCTTACTACATTTTAATGGTTATTACTTACCTTAAAGTTTTTTTTCTTGTCTCTATTTTGACTCGCACGTCTTGTGCATTTGAATACCTTAAAATAATCCGCGTAATAATTAAACCCTAGTTTCTTAAACTTGGGCCTTAGTGTAGTTAATACAGACAATTTTTTTAATAGCTGAATGTCTTTTTTTGACCACTACCTGACCTGATGGTAAGTGATGATGTGGTCGAAGATGTTGTTCAGGTTAACCTAGAATTACTGGCTCTCAAGGACAGCTGCCGGAACACACCGTTAGGTGCTTGGCGACAGATTTTCTACTTGAGGGTGGTACCTAGCCAGGCGGCCATTCACATAATGCCCTGTCACCATGCTATAACGACTGCCATCGTAAGACAACAACCGGGACCGAAGCACGTGCACGTTTAGTAGTAATGTCACTAGCGGTCACCCATCCAAGTCAAGACCGCAGCGGACGTTGCTTAACTTAGCTGATCAGTTAAGAAAGGCTAAGCCAGCTTCGCTACGAGCTCTTCAAATTCTGTTATAATAGTGTCAGTAATTGGTAATTTTGTACAAACCATAATACTTACCATATTCTTTTCGTAGACTTATTGAAATATCATCCTATTTTAAGATTAAGAAACTCCAACAGCCTCTACAATACCAAATTAACGCAAAATCCTTCCTTAATTACATAATTACTTCAATTAAGGCAAAGCTCGAGAATTAATTAACAATTCGCCTCCTTCAAAGGTCCTTAATGGGGACTAATAAATATAAGGCGACGAAAGATTCTGCAAACTTTATATACTTTCAAGACTTTAACTGTGACTTTCAAAATTCATCCTTATTTCTACAGTTTTACGAATGCATCTCCTTTGATAAGTAGAAAGGAGTTGCGACGTTTTAATTGGGAATGCTGAAAGCTGACAAATACTAAATTAACCTTTTAGCCAAGCAAGTATGGCGGGTGAGTTGGTGTTAGTGCGCAATTTAATTAAGGAATTCGGTTTGTACAGCTTAGAGTGGAGACGGCTTCTTTTCAAATTTAAATTTAGAAAATATTTGTAAGTTTATATTTCAAATGACGTTAGCAGACGGTATTGAGTACAGTAATTACTACTGCAAGATTATGTACTAGCTTTCAGTACGGTAAATAGTCATTTTCATTCAATAATATATTCATTTAATTCATGCTTCGTGTAAAATAATGAAGATATTAGCAATGTACTGAGTTTCTTGACCTGAAGAAGTTTTGATAAAATTCACAATAATTAACATTACTACTTCGAAGATATTGTTTACCAACATTTGTTTGGATATCAGTTTTATTTATTATTATTAGTTATATTATGTAGGAGCACTAAATCTCTTTTCATGAGCAATGTATCCCTAGAGTACATTTTGGTTCATTAGATCAGCATTATATACGATTCAGCCCAAGAACATTTCTTCAGATAATGAAAGATTCAGGCGTTACTGTGCGGAACTACACAGGTAAAATAAAAAATCTTCTAAAAAAAAATAGAGGAAGTATAAAATTAATATTTAAGAAAAACACTTAAAATAAATAAAAACATTTACATATACTCTCTCTCTACGGTCGTTTCTTCATTGCTGAAGGTCGTGGTCACTCTTGGCTAAGTAGGATCATAGTATGATCATAAGTAGGATATACATATACATAAGGTGAAAATTTCGCCTAATTATCACTGTTAAGCCTACGTAGCGTTATAAACGCCACGCAGCCAAACCGGAACAATTTTCGACGCGTTCGATTCTACACGAAGTTTACTCAGGAGGTGCAACAATGATGGCCGAGCGGTAATAGCTATGGACTGCCGTGCCGCAGGACCCTGGTTCGATCCCCACCGCCAGCTTTAGCTTCACCGCATGGTCGAAGGGCATTTTGCGATTGCCCGCCTTGCTAGCTACCACCCTCATCATCAAGTAGAAAATCTGTGCCAAGGACCTAACGGTGTGTTCCAGCAGCAATCCTTGAGAGCCAGTGAAATTACAGGCAACTATGTCTCAAGAAGACGGGCGCAGTGAAATTCGCCACTTGTGATGAAATGCCTCTGCTATAGGTAGAGGTTGGTACGCTGAACATCACGTGGAGATCATCAGAGCTTGTTCAGGGACGATACTATAAAAAAAGATCTTTACTTGTGTGCTTGAATATGTTAATTTTATTCTCTTAAAATATTTTCAAAGTATTTGTTGTTAATATTAACACATTTCTTCATTTTCACAACAAATTGTCAAAACAAGTCTAATTTCAAGTGATCTATTTTGAGAGGTTAGTTTTAGTGTAGTAAATATATATATGTAATACCTACTAAAGCAAATATATATATTTTGCATATAGTTTGGAATGGGAATTGAAATTATCTTTATTGAGTATTATCCATTGCTTGCAGGCAATGGTTTTCACACAAAAGTATTGCCACAAAATCGTAAAGGCAGCATCTTATTATAAATATCTAATTTTAAAGCGCTCATAGCGAAGTTTACTTAGCCGTATACTTAACCGATCAGCTAAGCAACGCCCACCGCGGTTTAGAGTTGGATGAGTGACCACTAGCTAGATACCACCCTCAGGTAGAAATGTGTCCTTACAGTGTGTTTCGGCAGCTTTTTTTTTTTTATTCCTGATAGTTTAGCCTTTGACCACTATCTCACCTGATGGTAAGTGATGATGTGGTCGAAGATGTTGTTCAGGCTAACCTAGAAGTACTGGCTCTCAAGGACAGCTGCCGGAACACACCGTTAGGTGCTTGGCGACAGATTTTCTACTTGAGGGTGGTAGCTAGCCAGGCGGGCATTCGCAAAATGCCCTACCACCATGCTATAACGACTACCATCCTAAGACGACAACCGGGACCGACGGCTTAACGTGCCCTCCGAAGCACGTGCACGCTCAGTAGTCATGTCACTAGCGGTCACCCATCCAACTCATGACCGCGCGCGACGTTGCTTAACTTTGCTGATCGGTTGAGAACAGCTAAGTAAACTTCGCTACGAGCGCTTCAAACATATAAAATAAAAAAGCCTTATCTACATTTGCCAAACACTGCCACCACCACAATAAATTAATTAGCGCGCCGGAGCTCGATGCGCTAATGTACACTCGCCTTATATAAACCGGGTTGTTCAGTGTTCCTACATAATGTACAGTGGCTCTAGCTGTACTATTACCGGTTATTGCAATTATAACTAGTTAATTGTTTGAACAAGTCTTTGAAATAAGTACTTATGACTTTTTTTATGGGATTGATATTATCCACTTCATAATTCTTTTTTGTTTGGTTTTTTTTTCATGCAGATACGTAGCCTTTTGGTATGATGGTAGCCTTTGACCTCCTAAGTAATTTCAAGCTTTCAAGGACTGCTGCCGGAACGCACTGTTAGGTGCTTGGCGGCAGATTTTATACTTGATGGTGGTAGCTAACCAGGCGGGCATTCGCAAAAATCCTTTCCACCATGCATTGAAGCTCAAGCCAGCTGCGGGGATCGAACCATGGACCTGCGGCATCGCAGTCCATAGCTATAACCACTCGGCTATCATTGCTTCTTATTTCATGACTCAAGTAATTATTCTATAAAGCAGTCATTTCAGTAGAGCAGTTCATTCTCATCATTATTCGCATCTTGAAGGGAGATTTTGAAATACAATTATTACTTTACATAGAATTTCCCCATCACTTACCAGACTTGTTCAAAAGTCAAAATCATTTATTCAATTAAGACGTCTACGACGCTCTTATGAAGGTCAATTACAAATTTTAGTATTGTAATCGTGATTGTCACTGTTTAATTTAAATTTACTCAATTTTTTACGAACATACATAATATTTTCAAATATATACAGACTTGGTAAAGTTAAAATATCAATTTCTTTAAAAAGATCCCTCAGTAATTCCCTAGGACCCATTTTATATATGGCACGAATTTCACGCTTTTGTATGATAAAGATTGTCTCTATCTCAGCAGCCGTTTCCCACAGCAATACACCATACGACATAATACTGTGGAAGTAAGCGAAATAAAATAGGCGAGCAGTAGCTACGTCTGTTAACTGTCTTATCCTAAGAACTGCATATGCAGCTGAACTAAGTCTTCCGGAGAGATCATGCATATGTGGATCCCATTGTAAAGATGAATCCATTTTGAGTCCCAGGAAGACTGTCGCTTTGTCAATAGGGAGTTTATCTGGGCCAAGCTTTATGTTTGGTTCAACATAAGGCACATTTGGTAAAGAAAACTTTAAACATTTCGTCTTTTTCTCTTCTGGAGGTACTCAATTCGTACGTTTTTTTTTTTTTTTTTTTTTTTTATGTTTGTTACCGCATAACTTCTGACTGGGTGAATTGATTTTGATAATTCTTTTTTTTATTTAAAAGCTGATGCTTGCAGTGTGGTCCTATTTAAATTTCATCAAAATCGGTTTAGCCGTTTTTGAGTTACACTTCAAAAACTGAAAAGTGTTTTCCTGTCTTGATAATATAGTAAATGTTTGTTACCTTAGAACTTTTGACCGGGTGAACCGATTTTGATAACTCTTTTTTTATTTGAAAGCTGAGGCTTGCCGTGTAGTTCCATTTAAATTTCATCAAAATTGGTTGAGCAGTTTTTGAGTAACACTCCAATAACTGAAAAGTATTTTCGTATTATGATGAATTCTCATCGAAGTTCAAATTTGGTGGTAACACAGTAATATTTCCTCAACGGTATAAGAAAATTTTTTTTTGGATAGGAAGATAAAACGTGTTTTGTGCTACAAATAAAAATAACTAGTCTTTTTTTATATCTGAATGGTAAGCCTTTGACCACAATCTCACCTAATGTTAAGTGATGATGTGGTCGAAGGTGTTAACAGGCTTAACCAAGAATTACTGGCTCTCAAAAACAGCTGCCAGAATACACCTTTAGGTGCTTGGTGACAGATTTTCTACTTTTGGGTGGTCGCTAGCCAGGCGGGAATTCGCGAAATGCCCTTCCACCATGTGGTGAAGCTCAAGCCCGCGGCGGGTTTCGAACCATGGACATGCTGCGCAGCAGTCCATAGCCAATGCCACTGAGCTAATTTACAATAAATGTTATTTTATGTGTTGATCATACCAAAAATTAGGACGAATGACCATTTTTTATCGTATTCGTATCGCACTTCCCGTTGCAGTAAAACATTTTCTTACTGCTTTAACAAATTTCTTTTCAAACACCGAGTTCGATTAATTCGAACGTCAGTCTTATTCCGGTACCGTAGAAGTAAGTTAAGTGGCTCATCATGCCGTGATTAAAAAAAATTTTTACCAAATAAATAGAACCGACTTCAACACTCAAATGTGTGAAATAACTTGTCGAAGTCGGTACCATGACGGTTCAAAAGTACCTATCATCACAATATTGTGCGCATGGTACCGACTTCGACAAGTTATTTCACACATTTGAGTGTTGAAGTCGGTTTTTTTTTTTGGTAAATTTTTTTATTTAATTTAGCGGCGAACCATTTACAAATCTTAGATAATACATTATTTACATGCGTCAGTTCACTGTTAATCTTATTTATTATGTATAACGTTTTATCACACCTATTATTTTAGTGTAAATATATGATTTCTGTAAATTCACACTCAGAGCCCCAAGATACAGGCTCACGCTTAGTTTGGGGCTCGTACCCAGTTTGAATAATGTAAACCATGGATCTGACAAAGTGTAATTAGGTTAAGCTATTCTTTCAGGCAATCAATATTTATTATTATTATTACACTGAGAAAAATCTAAAGTCAAAAGCGCCCTAATGACGGCCAATTTATATGGTATAAGGCGAAAAACCGACAAAAACGTAAATACGTACAAAAACGCCTTCCAACTAGAAGGCGTTAAACGAGGTCAGGCGAATGTTTCTTTTCGTCTTCATTTAAGGTGTATTTTGTGGTCTTTCTTAAATATTGACTTTTCGATGAGGCTGATTAAGTCGTACGTTATAGTGATAATCACCGTATATAAACCGCCGTAAAAGTAAGGTATATTTTATGGTCAATACTGCAATTGTTATCGTATAACAAGTTCAATTCTGAAAATACTTTACGGAAGGCGTTTTTGACGGTTGTGTTTATTATAAAACGTGGTACATTTTTATTGATTGGTGAAAATCATCTTAAGAGTTGTGAATTCATCTACCGTATTTACAATTCAACGGTAAAAGGTCAAATTTGATTAAAGCCTTTAAGTCGTTTTTCTCAGTGTATAAAGCAAAACAATTCGTCATTAAGTGCAGATTGAATATGCCACTTCCACACTTACTTACCAATACCACCAACATAATAAATTAATTATCGCGTTGGAGCTTAATGCGCTCGTGTACAGACAGAAGTCTTATACCTATATATTACATAGTTATGTACATTGCTCCGTACATTATGTATCATACTAAACTTACCTACATATGACGGTATTTCTTTGCAATGACACGTCTATAGACAACGCTATAGTTTAAATACGTGTCAGCAAGATTAATAATGATCAAAAAACAATAGTACATACTTCTTACTACTACTTTATCCCCAAGACGAAGAGAATTTTAAGAAGAAGCATTTTTAACCGACATCCAAAAAAGAGGAAACTATTAGTTCGATATCTCTGGGTATGTTTTTGAGGGGCAACCCTATCTTATATCTATTTTTTCAGTGTAAGTCATTATCGCCATGTGCCGTACGCCAACCATAAATACTATAAAAATTTCTAATTTATTTTAAATGCATATTTGGTAGTAACAAATTGATCCTTATCAAACTAATATTATAAAAGCAAATGTTTGTGAGTGTGTTTGTTTGTTACTTCTTCACGCTGAAATGGTTGGACCAATCTTGATGTAATTCGTTGTGGAGGTTGATTAGGCGCTGGATTATCATATTATTATAATATTTTTTATCATCATCATCCATCACCACGCGGGTGTAACCGCCGGGCATCTATATTCTAGGTTAGCCTGAACAACATCTTCGACCACATCATCACTTACCATCAAGTGAGATAGTGGTCAAATGCTAACCTTTCAGGCATAAAAAAACTAAATAAACAAAATATACTAGTGGCTCTTTGAGCTGAAGCCACTCCTTTTTTTTTACATTTCAACCCCCACATATCCGCCATTCTGAAAGTATTCCAAATACTGAATCGACAAAAGAATTCCATATAATTATCGAATCTTGCCAAAAACATTCACGTAAATCGGTTGAGACAAACCCACATCGCCGTCGTTTTGAAAATTTTCCAAAAACGAATCCTACAATATGTATATATATCGAACATTAAGCATGTTCGACGTTTGGTGCATTAAGCATGCTCCAAAATTTTGAACATTTGAGAAATGCGTCCTGTAGAGGAGAACAGCCGAAAATCCGGATAGACATTGGGCAGTATTTTTTTCCAATCTGAAACGGAGACTCAACGTCCAGGGCTATAAAAGAACCTTCCCTCACCCAAAGTCCGGTGGAGCTGGACGGCCGAGAGCGGTAGCCAACATCTATGCCCTCACTAAGAAAACAAAATGGTTACGCAACAATTACACGATTTTCAACCTTAAAGCCAGAACTTTATAGGTAGACTAGCTGACCCGGCAAACGTTGCTTTGCCATATAAATAATTTTGGCTATTAAAAAATAAGGGTTGATCGTAGAAGGGTCAAAATTGAGGATTGTATGTATTTTTGTATGTTGTATCATAAAAAAAATAGAAATTAAAAATATTGTCTAAAAATAAAAAATAAAATTTAGGGGTGGACTACCCCTAACATTTAGGGGGATGAAAAATAGATGTTTGCCGATTCTCATAGATACCGGATAATCACAACAAATTTCATCAAAATCGGTCAAGCCGTTTCGGAGGAGTATGACAACGAAAACTGTGACACGAGAATTTTATATATAAGATGAGGAAATATTTCTGTTTTATCCCACGTTCGAATTCTGTGTCCAAGATAAAAGTTCAAAAACAACGACCACCCTCCATTCTGTCTAGCGAGTAGTAATTCGATACTGTGCAAACAGCGTTGCGTCAAATTGGCCGGTTTGTGTGTGACGTAGGGTACGCGTCCCAGTTGTGCACTGTAATTAGTTGTCGGTCACGTGACAGCCACGTGCGACCCGCCGCAGTAATTCGGGACTTTTAGAAATGATACTGTATCCACTTCGATCAAGTGTATCCAGATTGAAACTCTAAGATTCTGATATTATTAAAAAACACAAGCTATACTGGTCGTGACAAATTTACTTTATTTTTACTATTAATAAGGTCATTGTTTTTTCTTCATGTCCATATAATTATGTGATTTTCAGTGTCTTAAGTCAAATTAAGTCTTAGTTGAGTCTACATTTAGGGCAAAATTTTAAATATTTTCATGCTCCTTGACTATCAAAGTCAACGCTATGGACCCGGCACCCGCACGGTGAATCCATAAAATGCTAAGTAATCTTTAATACTCTAGTAATAATAATGAATATTATATCCAAGCCTAACTTTGCGGAAATCCATATTTAATAATAAAAAATATTTTTACAATAAATATAGTCAAAATATTTGATAGAGGAAAACGTGAAATTAATGTTTTAGAAAAACACATAATAAAAAAAGTTACAATTTCGTCTATATTTCCTGTTAAGCCGGCATGCGTTATAAAAGCCTCGTAGACTTTCAGCACTAGACAATCCAACTGATACAGTAGTCAATAATTCATATTCAACCCTCCTTAACCTTCTTTAGTTATGTTTTAATTCTTCCTCATAATATGTCCATATATCGCCAATATATTCCATCTTCCGCTAATATTGTCATTTCCAATCTTGCCCATTTCAGTTACTTACACCACATTCATCTACAAATATGCATCACTGCCATATATGTAGACGTTTTCGTTACCTGCCTCTTTCAATGATCAACATTTATATAACATATGCATTACAATACAGTGGCAGGTAGCCTTACCATAAATAAATGAATTTCTCTATGGCCTTACATACGATACAATTACTAACTTACCATAATGAAAGCTAGGACTTCCACCATACCGTTCAAGGGTTTTAATTACAGAGATCTAACGCCTCTGTAAAAATACTGATTTTTTTCAAAATATCAACGGAACTAATCTACTATATTACTCCAGCCTTCCACGAAGGTTGCATTCATTCCAATCAACATTTAAACCATCAAATACAGTTATAAAACCTGCTTATCGAATCAATTCCATTCAATCAACATTATTAATCCTTTCAAATTCAAACAATCAAATGATATGTCAAAATGTATAACAATTCAATTTATATTAATTACTTACGTTAATAGTGCGTCAAATGACTCGCTGAACTTGCCTTGCCTGCGGCTAACAAAACGCCCAGATTTACACGTCCCATCTATTTGTGCCTACGTTTACGTATGGGTAATTATTGTTCATCAAAAATGAATGTAGCTGTCTCTGTTCTGCAAACAAATAGACAACGTATAGAATAAGGCTGGCAATAGATTCAATTTACTTTTAAATTAATAATGTCACTGTATGTGTCAAACTATAAATTACTTAGTTATCATATCATATCTAACCTCCTTACAGTTTTTTTTATTTGTTTGTAGTTGATGCTGGTGCTAGCTATTACCCGTTACATTATCTTATATGCAACCTCATTAAGTACTTCAGGCGAAGACATATTTGGCGGGAAATTCAACTTCCTTTTTTATTTGTTTCTCAGATTGTCTAATTATTGTGCTTGGTCACGTAAAACGCGAGTTAATGTTTTTTTTACATATTTTTTTTTTAATACTGATAGATTATTTGTAAGTACATTTGTTACGAGTAATCATATTTTTCAATAATTAAGATGGTTTTAGGGGTAATTAATTGAATCATGTGCACTGTTGGCCATTAACTGTTCAAAATATTACGAGCAATATTATTTTAAACTTGCGAATATCATGATCTTGTAAAATGGTTACGAAACACAGCTACAATCGTGAAAACATTTAAATTTTGAATTTCCCTAAGTTTCCACCTCAAATTGATCCCTGTATTCTGATAAGACAAGAAAGGGTACGTAACCGAAAAGAGTTCATGGTTTTGATAAGCGCTTGCATTTTCAATTTTACGTACACAAATAATCAACTTAAGGTCAAATAAAAAGTTCCTTCTCGTTAAAACTGTCAATGTCATTAAAAGCTTTTGAAAATATCCGTAATATAGTAATAACTAAACGCACAACAATGCAGTGGTTTTCAATGAAGAACTCAATCGAAAACAAATTACTCACGTTACCGTATAAAATTGAATCGTTAGTAACATTGTTGGTCATAAAAAATAAACGAGTTCCAGCAATCGAATCAACTTTGTAGAGGAAAATTAATTACTTTGCGGACGCCGATGTGCAGTTTATTTGCGCGGGAAACGGGCTTTTTGCGCGGAGTTTTTAATGAAACTGAATTGTTTGAGATTTTTATTGGAGCCGCAGTGTTTACGCAAAAAGGTTTTTATTTACATACTTAGTTGCGGGACTTTTAAGTTTAAAATGGAATTTAAACGAAATGTACTTTAGGTTTATTTAAGATATATTTTAATATTTATTCACATTCACATTCAGTTTTAATTTATTTAAAAGACATTGTCTCTGGTTTGAAGGTGATGAAATGCATCTTTCACACTTAAGGCTAAATCATATTAATTGTTTGGATTCTGAAAAAATAGTGTACGTATTGACAATAAATCTGTACTAAAAGTATATATATATAAGTGCTCGATTATTTTGTAAAAATAAATTTAAATATGGCTGTTATCATTTGCTTTAAATATTTTTCTTAGGTAAGATAAACGTATAAAGTTAGGTTCAATTAAAAACTGCATCTTTGCTTGGCGCCGTCACTCCTGCATATGCAGCAAAATGACAGGCCAAAGAAATTAATTTCCACTACTTAGCTAAGTGTAGCACGCGGCGTCACTCATCGCCTAACATCGCTGAATACAAGTAAAGCACTCACTACATTTTGACAGATGAAAGGGCAACAGTTCGCGCTTAGACTTGTCTCTAAATCTGAGCCTAACACTCAGACCATGCTAACTTGTATTTCAACCTATCTCAAGATTTTTTTTATGTTATTGTGACAGAACAAGCTACCCACCTGATGTTAAGCGGACTAACCTCTGCCTATAACAGATGCATTTCGTCACAAGTCACGAATTGCACTGCGCCTGTCACCTGGAGACATAATTGTTAAGTCTCATGTGCCTGTAATTTCTCTGGCTCTCAAGGACTGCTGTCGGAACACACTGTTAAGTGCTTGGCGACAGATTTTCTACTGGTGGTCGCTAGCCAGGCGGGCATTCGCAAAATGCCCTTTCACCATGCAAATATAGATAAATAATAATATTTCAAATTAATTCATTACTAAAAGCTATTAACTTACTATCAACTAGTATTAAAGGGAAAAATGAGTCAACTACGGGTAACAATTGCAACGCAACCCTACTCAATGTCCTATTGTGTTTTTGTGTTGAAGGGATGTTGGGCTAATCGCCGGTTTTGAATGTTTTGTGTGTGGTGAGAACTGAACTATAATAGGGCCAGCATTAGCCAAATGGAGTCATGTTATTGTCACGCTTTTTGATTAGAATTACATTTTAATTAGCTGACTGAGAGGATAGTTCTAATTTTTAAATGAGACTGTTCCATGTCATTTTGGGATGTCGTAAGATGTCCTGAGATGTCTAATAAGCAGCATGACACTACTGGCACCGACGCGATATGAGAGGGTGGGATGTGTAGCTGCAAATTAAGTGCTTATTGTTATGTTTGCAATAACGCCTGCTATGCGGATTACATTGCAAAATTACAAAATACAAGAAAAAAAATTTAAGTCGTGTGCGAGATTCGAACCCACGTCCATCCACCTCTTTAGCTGGGTTATGGTCTAACCAATTGAGCTAACAGGACAATGACGTCATAACTCAATTTTTTTCCTATCGTTCTTTAACCTTCGTATTGGGATGGAGCGACATCTATAGTACAATAAAGGGTTTGAATCCCGCACATGACTTAAATTTTTCATCTCGTATGTATGTAATTTTGCAATGGCTCTCTATCTTTTTAACTTCCCGATTGAAAATGAAAAAAAAAATTATTCCAATTATCATAACGTGTAAAGTAGAAATTGACTTATTATATGCTAAAAATACCTACTATAAAAACAAAACAATAATATCATAGAAGTTGGTATTTGGTATTTTAGAAAATATTAAACTTAACAAACAATCCAAATAAGTAGATGACTAATAAGTAACCACCAATTGAATGAAATTATCTGTTCGGCATTTATTCAAAAGAGTTGTTTAAATCTGTAGGTCGTCATGTGTCATGTATGGTTCGTCAAAAACTGATAACTCTAAAATCTCAATTACCTACCTCATTTAATTAAAAGTAAAACTGGATATGGCGGGAAAACTGAAATGTGGCTCATTTAATAATCAGTTAATTTCCAAACTTTGTGTTTTCCAGTGCTAAAGTGTAAATAATTATTACTGACAAATGAAATTTGTTTACCCAATGTGCCACGCAAATTATTATTCATGTTTTTGCCCAATATTACCTTTGATGTTTCAATAATGTAGGTGTATCAAACACTTTACTGAAACATAAATTGACATAAATCTAGACTCGACTGTAATGTAACTAATAGACTTATTGAAAAGACGATTTCTTTATCCCAGTGAAAATTTAAAACAAATTAAGTAATGATAAATTATTTTATTATGAATGAGAAATACAAACCATACGAGTCAAATTTATAAAAAAACGATACGAACTAAGTTTTTGTGATCTTCGGCCATATCATCACTTCTACAATTTAGTACTAGGGATGTGAGATTAAATGAAAAGAATCGACTATATAAAAATCGATTTTTCTACATTAATTAATCGATTGCTCTAAAATCTACTGTACAAGAAAAAAGACGATTTATGCGAAAAAAAAAACGTTTTTTGTATTATTTAAAAGAATATGATTTTCATATTCCAGCAATAAACCTAAGAGCTTCATATCAACAATTTATCAGAGTAAAAATCAAAGGCAATGTTCCTTTAGAATTTCAAGGTAAGGAATTAGGAAACCAAATAGCATTATTGATACAATTTATTGCCTTAAAAACTAATATGTAAAAAAAAATACATAAATGTCTAGTCCTATTTTACATTTGATTAGTTTTAAAATAAAATACTCAAAATTAGATTTTAAAACTAAAGGCCTACTCTATAGTCTCAAAAACTAAACTAAAATACAAATCTTTAAACAGTTCTGGAGATATTCCCACCCACGCAACCTAGCGGGGCGCTAGGCTCGCAGATGCTTCTGCGAACTCTCTTGATGATGTGCATTTGATATGCTCTAAACTTGGGTCGACGTATTAGATTCCTAACGTGAGTGTTTTGCCAGCAATACATATTAAAATACGCAAAATGTCTAAAGGTTCATCTCTAAGCCGGAATATATATTGTACGACGATAAAGAAGGCTGACAGTTCGACATATCGATCCTTATTACATACTTAGGCACATACCTATTTAAATACGTATGCAATTCAATAAAATACAAGCCCAAGGTTATGTTATTGCATCACGCACTAAATGCTGCGCTCTGTGTAAACTAGTTGCGGGCTGAATGCACGCCAATGTTACACAGAAGTAGGGTGACCTAAACATACCTAAATATATATATATATATTTATTTTTTTCTATTTTATGCCTGTTAAGTTAGCCTTTGACCACTATCTCACCTGATGGTAAGTGTAGCTAGCCAGGCGGGCAGATTAAAATTGGACAAGGAGTGCTGCAGGAACACACTGTTAGGTGCTTGGCGTCAGATTTTCTATTTGAAAGCTGTTCGTCATTTTAGCGCTAGTAGTGGAAGGTATCTTTTTTTAGTGATTAACCAGCCACTCTTTCTTATAGTACAGAATGCGGAACTAATATTTACGTTCCCGAATTAGTAGATATCAATTATACATAAAATATATTATGTTATTAAGGTGACGAATTAATAACTTCCCTACCTACAAAACGTATTATATAAACTATTCCAAAAAATAGTTAAATCTGATGGACACCCTATTTCAAGGGTGGCGCCCTCTATTTATAGAGCTAGTACTTAATAACGAGTTATTTATTTGCACAAAGGATCGACAAATAATTGCGAGCGGATAATATGAGAACTATTAACTTGTGCGAGATATTTGCACTTGGGGGACTGTGGAGTGAACTGAAATGTCTTTCTGATGGATTCCAATTTTGAATAGGTAATTTATCTTGAGTCCTTTATAGTACCGGTCTTTTTGTTGGTTCGTGGCTCCACCTAGCCAAACAAGATAACTAAAATCAATAAGTATGTAGTATGTACCCACTTAATTCTACTCACGCTATGGGACAGTTTCAGATGTTTAAAGCGCTCGTAGCGAAGTTTACTTAGCTGTTCTCAACCGATCAGCAAAGTTAAGCAACGTCGCCCGCGGTCATGAGTTGGATGGGTGACCGCTAGTGACATTACTACTGAGCGTTTCCGTGCTTCGGAGGGCACGTTAAGCCGTCGGTCCCGGTTGTCATCTTAGGATGGCAGTCGTTATAGCATGGTGGTAGGGCATTTTGAGAATGCCCGCCTGGCTAGCTACCATCCTCAAGGAGAAAATCTGTCGCCAAGCACCTAACGGTGTGGTGGTAAAAGGATAACCTATCAGGCATAAAAAAAAAGAAAAGATGTCCACGGCGTGCTGGCCGTATCGTATTCCACTTGACGCCATTTCGTTATTTTCGATAATTTTGACCACATTTTGCGTCTATGGTTCCACATTTAATATGAACCATAGACACAAAATGCGATCAAAATTATCGAAACGTAATTTACGTCAGGTGGAAATCGCCCGTAGTCGGAGAATAACTAATATATAGTCTATGTCGGAATAGCAACGTCAATTTGACCTCTCCACAGCTTGCTACTAGCTTAGGTAAATCAAAGTTGCTCGTGAAAAACATAGACTTAGAAATTCTACTATACAGTTTGTGTTAATTTCAAAGACAAACTGCTTGGACAATTGTGTCTCTGCCAAGCTATCATCTTTCAACTACGCAATCTAAACAAAATATTGTATTAATTTTATAATATATTTTGTGACATATTGTTAAAATGCGTTTAAAAAGTATGGTCCCGAGTTTCTTGCCCTTATTCTTGCAGCGCCACTGAATTATTAAAGCCGAATTTGACTGTAGAATGATTTAATATTAATTTGTAATTGATCTTCATAAGAGCGTTATAGATGCCTATATTGAGTACCTATATAATATTAGGTCTTTACATATGAAATTGGCGTTTTTCGTACTGGCCACTTTAATCACGAATTTCTCCTCTTTGGTAAGGAATTCCAAATTCAAATTTGTACAGCTATAGACTCATGTATTTGTGCTTCGATGATCGTCATTCATTTGTTTTTTTTCTTCTGTTTTTTTCTGTTTGCGTCACTCATTTTACAAAATGGAAAACCTTAAATATCGCATTATTTACGAGTACGAGTTCCGCCGTGGCACTAGTGCTGCGGAAACAACTCGAAGGGTGAATGATGTGTATGGCGGTCGTGTTGCAAAAGAAAACACAGTTCGTTTTTGGTTCCAACGTTTTCGTTCTGGAAATTTCGACCTGCAGAATAAGCCCCGTGGACGGCCTGAGACTCAAGTTGATAATGAAGAGTTGAAGGCTATTGTGGAAACGGATCCATCGCAAACCACGTCCGAGTTAGCTGCAGGCTGCGATGTTAGTGATAAAACTGTTTTAATTCACTTGAAGCAAATTGGGAAGATTAAGAAGCTTGAAAGGTGGGTACCTCACGAATTGACTGAAACAAACCGGCAAACGCGCGTCGACTGCTGCGTTACATTACTAAACCGGCACAATAATGAAGGTATTTTAAACCGAATCATTACCTGTGATGAAAAATGGGTTCTTTACGATAATCGGAAGCGCTCAGCGCAATGGTTAGATCCTGGCCAGCCAGCCAAATCCTGCCCCAAGCGAAAATTAACCCCAAAAAAGTTACTTGTAAGCGTTTGGTGGACTAGTGCCGGTATTGTTCATTACAGTTTTTTCAAATCTGGCCAGACTATTACGGCTGATGTCTATTGTCAGGAATTGCAAACCATGATGGAAAAGCTAGCGGCTAAACAACCTAGGCTGGTCAATCGCTCCACGCCACTGCTGCTTCACGACAACGCTAGACCACACACTGCGCTACAGACGGCTACTAAATTAGAAGAGCTTCAATTGGAAAGTCTAAGACATCCTCCGTACTCCCCGGACCTTGCTCCAACAGATTACCATTTTTTTCGAAATTTGGATAACTTCTTGCAAGGGAAAAAATTCAACTCCGATGGGGCAGTCCAAATCGCCTTCAAAGATTTTATTGATTCCCGTCCGACTGGTTTTTTTAGTAAAGGGATCAATGAACTACCTATGAGATGGCAAAAGTGCATAGAAAATAATGGTTCATAGTTTGATTAATTAAATATATTATATTAAAAAATATTCGACTTTTTGTTCCTCCCATACAAAACGCCAATTTCATATGTAAGGACCTAATATATACTTTGACTTTGATTTTACTAACTTAACATATTGGCATCGCCGATAACATAGATAAATGATAATTTTTCTATGCCGATAATGATAACAATATAATTTCATTCATAACAAAGACATAGTGGTCCTGACGATATCAACTTATTAATATGACAAATGTTTACTTTTACATTCATTGAGATTTTTTTTTCTCTAGTTTGGAACTATTCATTCTCAAAATTCCATTCACGTTTAATAGTTATCCCACATCTTCGTAGGTCTGTGTCAAAATGTATTGGTTTTATTAAAAAACGAACACGAACGTCACAATATTGCTAAAGCCGAGCTACATGAAACATTTAATTCCAATTCTATCTCATTGCGAAACAACCGTGAAAAGACCGCTTATATTCGTAGTGTCGAACTAAATGATATCAAGGATTGGAAGACAAAATGGTCCAAGCCATTTTGATTCTTACAACTAACGTATCAAAGCATAAATCACCTTCAATTGACATCATAAGAATCAGTTCATATTAAAACAAGCTCTATTGCTGTCGTATAGAGTTTTTATTCCAGTGTTAAGGCTGGTACTTAAGGGGGGGTTGTTTGTCGTGAGTTAATTTAGTTGTGGATTAACTCAGTTTGAGTGATTGATGTTTGGGGAAGGTTTGGATGCGCTTCGCAGTGTTTAGAGGCAGTGTGTGGTTAGCATCGCGGAATCGTTTTCACGGGGACGTAGTTAAGGTTTCGCAGGGGATGTTGTATTCGCTTGAACACGGCCAAAGCGTTTTTATAATGTTCGTAAATTCTTCTTTACCTCTGCAGGATACAACTAAAATATATTCTAATTGCATGTGTGTAAGAATCCACAGCTTGGTGAATCAAAATATTTGACATCTATGTCTTTGCATGACGATATGTTTACAGTAAAATGAAATAGTAATGCGTAATACGTTCACTGTACAATATGCATAAAAGACTCAATAATTGTGTATAACAAGGTATACTCAATACACTATATACTTCCATTTTACAATATACTTTGCAAGTTGCATTTTACAATATACTTTGCAATGTGTTTGAAAAGTTTTAAACGGAAATTACTTGATTTTGGTACGATAATGGAATGACAATTAACCGTTTATGTAATTGAATACTTAACATAGAAATAAATAGAAACCTACAAGTACATAGGTACTTATAGGCTTTCATTGGCGTGGTAAGAGATTACTCAAGTGCCAAGTTCAATTAAAGAACATGTAGTGTGGCTGCTGAAACTAATCGTCATCGGCGATAATGATAACAATAGAATTTAATTCATAAATAGGACATAGAAATAGTGGTCATCACGATGCCAACTTATTGATATTCCTATTTAGAAATACCTAATTCTACGTAATTAACTAATATATATATTCTACTTATATACAATTCAATAACAAAAATATATATATTTAGTTAAACCTACTGATTTTGCTTTTAGTATTGCTCTTAACTATTTACTGAGTACCTACGAATTAATTAAAAAAACAACTACCTCTACTTTTGGTCAGTGCTCATGTAGGTAGCAATATGTATTCAGACTTAGCTTACAATTTACTTTAATTGTATATTAATGCACATAAGTAATTTGTAAACAGACCGAAACGAAATAATAACATTTAACAGAAATAAAACCGACGTCAAACATAAAATACTCAATATTAAGGTTTACTCAAATACAACTCGTCAGATCTCACTCAAATTTAAATAGGACCACAATCGGGACAAGCACCAGCTTTCGAAAATAAAAATATTATCAAAATCAGTACAAACTACAAAAAAATATTGAGAGAGCTGATAACCGCTCGATTGAATTGATTGAAGCGCTCGTAGCGAAGTTTACTTTGCTGTTCTCAACCGATCAGCAAAGTTAAGCAACCGCTAGGCACATTAGACACTAGACCGCTAGTGACATTACTACTGGGCGTTTCCGTGCTTCGGAGTGCACGTTAAGCCGTCGGTCACGGTTGTCGTCTCAGGATGGCAGTCGTTATAGCAATGGTGGTAGGACATTTTGCAAATGCCCGCCTGGCTAGCTACCAAGTAGAAAATCTGTCGCCAGTTCTAGGTTAGCCTGAAGAGCATCTACGACCACATCATCACTTACCATCAGGTGAGATAGTGGTCAAAGGCTAACCTATCAGGCATAAATAAAATAAAAAAATAAAACCCCTTTTTTGAAGACGGTTAAAAACAGGATAACAAGTTCCTGGCTCACAAATTTTACCTACAAAAACGTGTTAATGATATATTTTTTGTCGTCCATTTTGCATTCAAAACTTGTTATTGTTGCTTACCCTAAGAACTTTTCAAATAATATCAAGTCAACTAATAGACCTCATTATTAAAGGCCACTTCAGAACCAGACCTCCTCCGTCCCAATGCTTCTATCACAAACAGTATATCATTACTCGGTTCACGTCGTCCCTCCCCTTAAGTGTCCCTAAACGTTATTATTAATTTTACCTCAACCACTCACAAACGAAAATCGACGTAATTCAATAAAGGATAAAGCACAAATTGGTGCGCCGATACTCTGCCTTTCAAGTCCTTTCGAACTTACTTATTGGCTAACTTCTGGTCCACGGGCTGCATCTAAGATGGCGTTTGATTCCATCTCTTTCATTCTCATGTGCACGATGATCTCCTGTCTTCGTTGTTTTCTTGTGTAATAGAAAGAAGGCGAAATACTTTTTGCTCTTGTTTGTATAGGGGATCTGAGTGAGAGAGTGAATTAAAGTCAATTGCGTTTGTTGTGCAAATAGGTAGGGCGATCGATGAAAGTGCTTTAAATTGAATTTTTTCACCCTTGATCTTCACTTTGTTTTCTTTTCGCGTCGTTATTACAATTTATGGTCTCAGTTAATCCTAGTTTCCTTTTACAGAAAGGCATTCCTTTGTTATGTCTTTTTGCATATATAGAAGTTGAAGCGCTCGTTGAAGTTTCCTTAAGTTTTCTTAACCGATCAGCTAAGTTAAGCAATGTCCCGCGTCGGTCAAAAGATTGATGGGTGACCGCTAGTGACATTGCTAAGACAATATCAGATAAAAAAAATATCTTTTTTTATTTTTTTTTTGCTTATAGGCTAGCTTTTGACCACTATCTTATCTGATGGTAAGTGATTATGTGTGCGAAGATATTGTTCAGGCTGACTTAGAATTACTGGCTGTCAAAAACAGCTGCCGGAACACATCGTTGTGTTCGCGACAATGCCCTACTACCATGCTACAACGGCTGCCATCCTAAGATAGCAACCGGGGTCGACTTAACGTGCGCTCCGAAGCACGTGCATGCTGAGTAGTAATGCCCTAGCGATCACCCATCCAAGTCATGACAATAGCGTTGCTTAACCTATTTGATCGGTTAAGTACCGCTAAACAAGCTCCGCTACAAGCGCATTAAATTGATACAACCTAAACTAACGATGTGTTCCGGCAGCTGCCCTCGAGAGCCAGTAATATTAGGTTAGCCTGAACAACATCTTCCAACACAATCATTTACCATCAGGTGAGATAGTGGTCAAAGGAATAAATATATGTAGAATACCTCAAATTTATATTTAAATCATCTGCGTGTACCGTATCTGTTAAATCCTATAGTCGGTATCCACAAACCTATTTCAATTTCCTTCCAACTTTTTCGTTATGCTTCTTCTGACCACTTGTCTATTGTCTGTGGTCTTTGCTGTCTTCCTTTTATTGCCATGTCAAGTCGTTATTGAATCTGATAGGAAGTCTGACGATCGGTAAAAATGGTTGATGCCTGGCGATGGTATATGTAGTCTGTGGTAAGATGTCGAGAACGGGCTTTAGTTTAGCAAATATTCGGTAGCTATTTTGTGGGATTATTCTTAGACTTCCAAATTTTAATAACATACCATAGCTTCTGGGCCTATAGTCTGATTTTTAATCAGACGGAGTAAAGTGACATTACGGGTGTTGCTACTTTTTGACGATACAAAAATAGTGCTGTGTTATTTGGTAAAATGATTTAGTTCTTTCACTTCGTCACTTCAGTGAGCTGTATATTTTTTTCAGAATCTTCGTAAATGTCATAATTATTGTCCTAAGAGGGATTTTACTATACCAGCAATTTACTTTACTATAAGATAGGTTGTTTATGAGACTGCAGCACAGCAATAAATTATGCAATTTAGGGACGACAATTATTATATGTGCAACACAATCCAGTTCCGCTCATAAAAACTGAACTAGAAACATCGCTATGATTTGAAGTTGGCAACTTTATTTTGAAATGTGAGATTTCGATCTGTCAGTTTACTCCGTCTGATTAAAAATTCGACTATAGTATCAGGAGCCCGATAATTTAGTGCGATGATCGGACTAATGTTACTATTTCGTCTAAGTAGTTTGATGTTACAGACAATCGGACTACTGGGCTTTTTAGTCCGATGTTAAAATTAACTACCTAATGTTTGCTAGAAGATAAAAAACAAACTGAAATAAAACAAAATATTAGTTAAGTACTAAGCAATAGAAAACAAAGAAAACCGCTAGGAAACAAAAAAGGAAAAATTTTGAAATCAGACTCAACGTCACATCATTTAGTGTGAGTACTAGGCGTATAGAAATGAGTAAGAGGTTAAACATAAAATATATTTTAAAATTCAGATAATGAAATATCTAATTGAGATTTTAATACTGCCCGGTACTTAACGGGGGTCCTTGAGGGCCAGTAAATCTAAATTACCCTGAACAATATCTTCGACCACATCATCACTTACCATCAGGTGAGATAGTGGTCAAAGGCTAGCCTGTCAGTTATAAATAAATAAAAATTGGTGAAATTTACTTCACGTAATCAATCACGAGATTATAATCATAAATAATATATAGAATGTTTGATGCCATTTAGGATCAATCAGCTAGAGGTCATTCAAACTTAACAATTTTCATTTTGTGTTCAAATAACTCTTCTAAAAAAACTTCACTATATATCGAAGTAGTGATGCCTCAGTGGCATTGGCTATGGACTGCCGCGCAGCAGGGCATTCAAATACATGAGACTTAATAATTATGTCTGGGCGGTGACGGGCGCAGTGCAATCCGTGACTTGTGAAGAAATACATCTGTTATAGGCAGAGGTTAGTCCGCTTATCATCAGGTGGGCCTTGAGCTGGTTCCGTCACGATAACATTAGAAAAATATATTAAGAGAAAAAAAAACTACAAAAAAAATATACAATGCAGTTTCTCTGGTATTTTCCGGTACTTTTTTAATGTGTAACTTTAATTTTATGGTCACTTACTAAACAGCCAATAATGCCTTCTTTCCGTAGATAGTCCTCAACGCAGCTACCAAAATTTAATATTTGTCTGGAAGATTGTGTGTTTATCCTTATACCTAATCGTAGGTTTGATTTAATAGTTTTGGTTATGTAGTATTTTTGTTCAAATAAAATTCATATTTTATTTATTTACAGTTGCGATATTTTAAATACTTTCATTAGTACATATTTTTTTACTATTTAGCATTTTCGTGCATTTAGTTTTTTGTTAAGACATATAAAAGGGATAGTTAACGATACAAATCTTTAATATTTTTTTATTGGCTTCACTGTAATGGCATAGAACATATAATAATTACGTTATGGGAACAGATAGAACAGAGTTTTGTTATATAAACGTTACTTATTTTACACGACCTCCCAAAAAAGGAGTGTTACGTTTTCAGGGTTCATATACCTATGTATGTATGTTTGCGAGTTTCTTTATTCCACCATAACTTCTAAACGGCTTAATCAATTTTGATGTAGGTATGATATATCGTTAGATTTGTCTTGATAGCGCAATTGACACTAAGAACATGAAAAGCAAACTGGCGGATTTGAAACAGCAGAATACAGCCACAAGACCTGAAGAGATATTTTTACTGAATGAAGGGTAAAAACGATTCAATAAATATAATGTTGCAGATTTAAATTTCAATGGAACGTTAAAACTCCGGTCTGGTTTTTTAGTTTTGTAATTACTTTATACTTGTATTCTATTCTGTAACACCAAAAACAAATCATAACCAACACATACCTACGCAAAAGTAACACTTATAAGTAACCAAATCAGGTATAGGAAAAGCGGAAATGCTGTGACAGCCGCGGAGCTCATACCTGATTTCCATGCTTCGTTTCCTGATCAGATAACCTTGAGCAGCCTTTGGATTCGGAAACGTGATTTCCAGCTTCAATAATTCGTGTATGACACAATGTCTGAGACACCGGCGGTATTATTTAGGGACGGAACTTGGGATCCGGAAATGGTCCTGAAACTCAAAGGGGCAAATTTATAAAACGATCGCATTATAGGACGGAGGCTCTTTAAGTCTCTTTACTATTCATTTATAGTTAATAGGCTAGCATTTGACCGTTATCTCACCTTATGGTAAGTGATGGTGTAGTCGAAGTTCAGGAAAACTTTTTGAAGCAGTGATAGCTCAGTGGCATTGGCTATGGACTGCCGCGCAGCAGGTCCATGGTTCGAATCCCGCCCAGAGCTTGAGCTTCAACGCATGGTGGAAGGGCATTTTACGAATGCCCGCCTGGTTAGCGACCACCCTCAAGTAGAAAATCTGTCGCCAAGCACCTAACGGTGTGTTCCGGCAGCAGTCCTTGAGAGCCAGTGAAATAACAGGCATAATGAGACTTAACAGGTATGTCTCAAGGTGATGGGCGCAGTGCAGTTCGTCACTTGTGATGAAATGCATCTGTTATAGGCAGAGGATACCGCTTAACATCAGGTGGGCCTTGCGCTTGTTCCATCACAATAACATTAAGAAAAAAAAAACAAAAAAAAAAAAAACAACTTAGTATTACTGGGTCTCAAGGACAAGTACACCGGAACACTCGTGAAGTTCTTGGCGACAGATTTTCTAGTAGTGTTGTAGCTAGCTAGGCAGGCATTCGTGAAATGCCCTAACACCATAACTGACGGCTTAATCTGCCTTCCGAAGCACGAGCACGCTCAGTAGTAATGCCACTAGCGGTCACCCATCCAAGTCAAGACTGCCGCGAACTCGCAAAAAAATGTGTAAGATCACTGTGTAAAGCTGAGCCACTAGACAGCTGTAAACCACTGTTTAAAAATAATCGTATATTACCTTTACCTTGTCTCTACATATACGAAATCTGTGTATTTTTACATAATAACCCACTTTATTTTAAAAAGCATAACGATGGTACATTAAGAGTCAATAATAGAAATAAATACAATATTTATGTACCGAACCAGATCTTTAACAATTACCTACCAAAGAGTTTCAAGAAACTGACACCTAGTATATTTAAAAGAAAATTCTTTAACTTTTTAATCGAAAAATACTATTATACCATTGATGATTTTTTTAGTTGACAAATTTAAGCAGGATATATTAATGTATATTCTTGATGTAATTGATGACATTTTGCATTATTTATATTGATATTATCAAATTGAAAAAAATAATTTTAATACTTTTTACTTATATTTATTGAATTTTATAATTATTTTTGTAGTTTAATCGTTAGTGTAATTTATATTATGTGCTACAATTTTTATAAATGTACGCCGGCAGCGGTTGAATATTGGACTGGACTGATTATATTATAAGACCTTATATACAATATTCTTATGAGTAAATTTATTTGAATTTGACGTTGCTTAACTTAGTTGATCAGGTAAGAGCGACAAGAAACTACGCTACAAGCGCTTCAAAAACGTATGTAAAGGTGCTTACCATTTGAAGTTAGATTCGCTAAAAACGCTAAAAACGATCACACTCCCAAAAAGTTGTTCCACATGGGTCTTGGCGTTATTTTCGCCATATACGCTACATCTAATGTCAAAAGTGACAGAAATGCCAAATTTTAGTGGCATTCTTAGCGTTCTTATCCTAAATGGAACAGGGGATGACAGTTACAAACGATCACAGTGATCACAACCATAGACGCAGAATGTGATCAAAATTATCGAAAATAACGTTCTGAGCGACAAATGGAATATACCCTAAATAGTAACACCTCTCGGTGCCCATACTTTCAATGTCATATGAAAGCCACAGACAGTATGACAACCGCACTCCCTTGAACGCGCCACAGTGTAAACACTACCGTACACTATTTCATTTCTGTTTACCTCAACTCGCTCTCAAATATAATTTCAGTGACGTATCACTTCCAAAACTCAACTGACACGCGCTTCTAAAACGTAAAACCTTTTTAACAGGTATCTGTATAGAGCTGTCAGGACCTCATGCGATTTTTTTTGTTAATAATTGTGTACTATGCTTCGAAATCAAACCTCTTTACTACGCTTATTGTCGTACTTGCACTTGTATATATTTTAAAAACATTTTGAAAGTAGCCGTCGTATAACGACTGGCTGGAAACAATTACAAGAAATAAAGTAGCCATGCAATATAATGTAATTTGTACTCATTATTTAGGGAAGACACTGCTTTCTACAACACATAATTAATAATTAAACAGAAGGCAAGGCTTCAACTATAGAAATAAGAGCACCTATAGGTTGATCAAGAAATATTTCCTATTGTTTTTGTTTTAGATACATATCTAAGTTTAATTTTTATGCAAAACACGAGATACAATAAATAGCTCGTTGATGTATTTTTTCTGTCTCATACTGATAACGTAGTTTTGATATCGCTTTGTCTCGTTTCTCCCTTATCCCACATGCGTGAAATTTCGTTAATTCGCAATTCCTCTGAAAGTCATCAATATATATGTATAAAAAAGTGGAATCCCGAAAACCTCAGGAACAGATGCAAAAATTTGTTCAGCAGTTTTGTTTGTGGCAAAAAACACGCAAACTTTCGTATTAATATTAATTAAATTCAATATTTTTTAAATCATTATTATCATCATTATTTTAAATTTATGCATTTCAAATCCACCAGAAAATACTACTAAAACTTCTCTATAAAATCCCAAATCCCAAGTCGAGCGTGCGCCGTGGGACCAATTAGCCAACAATTCTGAACACGAAATGTTTAACCACCTTTAATTTCACCCCAATAACACGTTAAATTTACCCCCTCGCCCCTTCCATTCACCCCCTGGACGGCGATAAGAAAATCGTAATAAAAATTAAACTTGTCCAAATGTTAATCTAATTTACGCATGATAAGTGGTATTGAAACTACTGTTTTATCGAAATTACACAAAATGAGAAAAAAACCTTAATAGATAAAATAAATTTCGTTTTTTTTTACTAGGTAGGTACTTCACTAAGTAGCTCAACGGATGCTCTAAGTACTATGATCTAAACCACCAAGTAATAATTTTTCCCTACGAAATAAACCGATATTAGAAATTACTATTTATTTAATAAAAAAAAGAGATGGCTGAAAGTCAACTACTCAAAAAAAATACAATCCAATCTATCATAATGATCCAATTACAAAACAAATTGAAGCCAAAACTCAATCCCAGAAAAAATACAACACATGTCACAGCAAAATCAATTTAACTCTCGATTAACGCAAAAAGACCTCATACGAGCGCAATATAATTAAATTACACGCAATCAAATGTAACAAACAGCGGGACGATCCAATCATGTTTAAACAACCAATCACGACGAGCTATTTCGAATTTGGAGCGCGCAAATCTGACAGATGTCATATTTGCGCGCCATTGTTAGTGTTTTGACGTTCGCTTTTTGAGACATGACAGTTGGCACGGGCGGTTCGAGTTTTGTTTCGTTTTTATTCAATCTTTCGTGAAAACTTGACGTTTATTGCTCGCGCCCTCCGACTTGTGTTTTGTAGTCTGATAATCTCGCGGGGTTCATAGTTCTTCTTCATTATTGTTTATCAAATCGTTTGTTGTTTTAGGAAGTGCTTTATTCGTGTATTCATTTTATGCGTAAGTTATTATAATAATTAGAAGAATTTATTCAAAAAAAAGGTAAATTTTAGTACAATCTTAAACATTTTTATTGCTTATGGATAAGCCCTTGACTACAATTACACCTGATGATGTGATCGAAGGTGTTACCAGGCTTAATATAGAATTACTGGCTCTTAAGTACAGCTGGCGGAACAAACCCGGTGCTTGGCGATTTTCTACTTGGTCGCTAGCAAGGCGGGCATTTGTAAAGTGCCTTACCACCATGCTATAACGACTGCCATCCTAAGACAACAACCGAGACCGACGGCTTAACGTGCTCTCCGAAGCACGTGCACGTTTAGTAGTAATGTCACTAGCGGTCACCCGTCCAAGTCATGACCGCGGCGGACGTTGCTTAACTTAGCTGATCGGTTAAGAACGGCAAAGCAAACTTTGCTACGAGCGCTTCAAAACATGCCCCGATGCTTGCTTCTTTAAAAACATACATAAGACATTCAAAATTTTAGTACTCTACCCTACCAATGTATTCATTGGCATAGTTAACATAGTACACACTCTACCATTCCTAATAATATGTTTACTCAGCTCATGTATGGTTAATGGTTTGTCCTTGTTTACACTGTAAACGCCTTGCAGAGCCTGTAACATAGTGTGTAAGTCTCTCTGTGCTCTCTGGATTTAGGCCTTTATAAGACCCAAATCGTTCGTAGCCGGCCAGTATGATAATAAAAAAAAACAACGTTGAAATAATGCTCATATATCTGCGTACGTTATAAGGAAAAAGTTTCGCTGGTCTAAAATGCAAGTAATTTGAGAATACAATACTTTTCACACGGATACCGTTCTTTGATTTCAAAATCGTATATACAGTTTAAAGATATTAAGTTTATCATATAATAAATTAATAATATTAAATAATATCATTAATCAATATTTATATTATTTTATTAAATAAAAGAGTCAGTAAAAAAAAGTTTATTTGAAGAACATTGAAAATAGCATTTAGGAGGATATACGAATATCATATCATAATTAATATCAAAAACATTTTTTCTATCTCTGGAAGTTTTGATGCTATAGACAAAGAGATCAAGCATACGTTAGAAATATAGTCAAGAATAATCGAGGAAGGACGAAAAACTGCAATTTTTTCGTGTTATTTTTTTATCTAAAAGAAATAAAACCATACAAAAGGATTTTTTTCCAATAAGGCTCAAAAAGCACAATTAGGCTCAAAAACATACAAGCAAAATTTCACTGAGTGTAAACACTTCTATTAGAAATATTTGATAACGTTTGTATAGAAACAATATTAATAGGTGCACTTCCACACGGATCATACGCATAAGGGTCGTTATCACAGGTGGTGCAGATTTTCAACTTTTATGATATTTTTATTTATAGTGGTTTTTTGACCTTTTTATTGCATTTATAAAATTAGATGCGTATTCGGAATAGTAATTTGTGAAAGGCACCTTGATAAGTCAAAAACTTTTTTAATAACACAATGGAATGTAATGAACCAATGGATGGTAATGAAAATCGCCTGGAGAGTAATGAACTTCACCTGGAGTGAAATGATATTTGCTTGGAAAGCAATGAAAACGTGTGGAAGGCGATGAAATATAATTATATTTAATATAAAATATCAGAACTTTTAGTGTACAAAAATGAAAAATAAGTACAAATCATATATCTTATTTTATTATTTATTACATTAACATTATATTATTTAAATATGAGTATAGAATCAATTATAACTCAGCTTGAAGTATTTTAACAACCCAATAAAATTAAATATACACTAAAAATATTAAACGTCTCAAGGCAAACCTATTATAAGACTCAAAATGTTACTTTTAAAGGAGTTCACCTTTTTAAACAAAAATGACGACAAAAGTGTTTAAACGGACCTCTTTATAAATAATCACACTTCTTTTAACTTAAACTAAAGTAACAGTAAAACAACACGATTGTTCAACATTTCAACAAGCCAAGCAAGTTAGTAAGTAATTTTTTAAGCATAATTATCACAATAAAATATTAATAACAAACACTTGAAAAATTTTATTAGTTCAAGAACATTTCTAGAACGAAAGAAATTATATTTTGTAACAAATTATAAAACTAGAATAATCGTTAAAAATGCTAACTGTAAATGGCATTAGTGAATGAATGGTTCCGCTCAATAATAGAGTACCATCAAATTCACTTAAGAGCATCTTGTTGTCATAGATGTTGTTAAAAGTAGTGTCTGAATCTATTTATAATGTAGTTAGGTTTCATCCTCTCGATTGTTAAATTTGTTTATCACAGTATCTTCTAAACTAAACAATCTACTCCCAAATCCACTTCAGAGTTTATTTGGCTGTTGCATTTAATAGCCGGACCAAATGGCGAGGTAGACAAGTAATGTTAATTTACGTCAATATCCAAGTTGATAGTGGCAGTGGTCTGCCCAAATCCAATGTCAAGCAACCCTAAATGCTTTTTGTGTTCACTAGTTAGGTAGCTGTTTAAGCAACTGAAACAGCTGAGCCACCTGAGAGCTACAGTGTAAGGCAATTCAGAAGACCAGACAGCTTTGTGAACTTTGGTGGTGCCCTTGAAGTTTGGAACGTGAGCAGGAGATTTGTTTCGACGTATATCTTTATCTGAAATTACAATAGTTTCGACACTCTGAATGTTTTCACGAATCAGATCTACAAAATCTTTGAAAGAGCCGACATCGCCACCTAATTTGACGTGGTTATCTACGGTTCTCTCAAGGACTGGCCCTACATAATCTGGTGCTCCCTTTTCCATGACCGGCAAGTCCATGTCAGTGTTAATCGTTCGGACCTGTTTATGATTTCTTGTAATCATGTAACAGATGTAACGGTTCCTAAATTGGCTTGAAAGCGAATTTGACCAAATACGAACTTTGGACAGCGATGGATGTTTTGCTATATTCAGCTGGAGTATGATGTGCACCCATATTAATGACGTATCATGAATCAGACACGGGTTCATTGTACAAAAAGTATATAAGAAATTCTGTGTCTTTTAAATTTTGATCGCACAGTGCTGCATGATATTTTTATTTATTACGCATATTTGAAAAAGATCTTCATTATACAATTTGTTCATAATATTTCAAGGTTTGTCCCCATCTTTCTTTTTAGTAGTCACAGTTTCCCTCTTTGTCCATTTTTCCCTCCATTACTCTATTTTTCAACAACCCATTGAAAGTAATCTATAGCTTTGGTATTGTCAAATTCCATGTATGTTTTAAGTTTCTTTTTTACAAACATTACACGTTCTTGCCAGGCAATTGCCATCATATTGGTCGCAACAAAGACTGGTCAACACAGGCATTGATGATCTCTCTGCTATGATCTGAGCTTTTTCAAGTGCTTTAATCAGAAGATCAACATTGGCATGTAACTTGCATTAACATGTATCTCGCTCTTCTTTTAGAAAAACAACCCAGTAAGTTCGATATCTGCAAAATGTAGTATAGCTTATGGTAACGTGTTATGTGAGGTACTTCTTGTGCATATTTTTCAAAGTATCGTTGAGGTATCGCTTCTGTTTCTTTACTGATTCTTTTTTCACAAACTTATTCTTTCCTGCTGCCATGCGACTGTTTAAATCATCCTCAAAAAATCTTCTATAAGTAGATTTTTGCTCTCTATTTGAGTCTTCTGAACTACCGCTAACTTTCGCCTTACAATGGTACCTTGGATATAATTTTATACTTCGTGTATTTTGCCTTGTTTGGTATAATAATGTCTTTAAGAAACCTTCTTTCCGACTTATTCATTCCTTCATAATTTATTTTTAGCTCCCGAGAAAGAGTTTCATCGAATATCAATTTCTTCTATACTTGATCAACTTTATCACTATTACGGTCTGCTATAACTGCTATTACGTTTTTCTTTTATTATGTTCCAATGATTTTCTCTAAAGTTTTGCTTGCTGCCTCATATTTTTTTCTGTTATATCTCTTTTTCTGTCTTCTACTTATTAAATTCGTTTTATAATCACATAAATTTATAAATTTCCTAATCTTATATCGATATCGGCGGAGGGATGTTGGAGTAATTTCACTATTATTACTAATTTGCAAATTGCTTTGTGCAGTTTGCTCAGTTTGGACTGTAAATGGTAGGGTATTTGGCTCTAAGACAATTTGATTAGGGTTTTGATGCATTCATTCTCAATCTCGTTCTCGCATTCGGGGGATGGATTTTCAATTAAAACATTTGTGAGTTCTTTCTGCTTCTGTTTTTCTCTATGTAAGTTGGCTATTTTTTGTGTCCATATTTCACTTAGATACCTATTCCTATCTTTTTCTTGTTAGATTTTGTAAAACTCGGGGTTATTCTTGACTTCTGCATATTTTTGACGTTTTTTTTTAATCTGTCTTTTAGTTTTCTTATTACGTAAGCTTTTTTTTTCATTTTAGCCACAAAAGCCTATGAAATTAAATTTATTATGTATTTAATTTATTTCTTTGTTAGAGAGCGCTAGTAGTTTAAAATGGTACTTAAATATAAAAATTTTAAAAATATTACGTTTAAAATATTCAATAAGAAATAAACTATGTACGGTATATTATAAATAGGTATCTAAGATAATTGATTAGATACTTATACGCTACAAATTTTTACTAACTATTTCATTTCATTCCTCTCCATTCATTGTCATTACCATCCGGTACATTTTAGTGTAAAATAGAAGGTAATGAATTGGAGAAAAATGAGTTTTGAACATTTGATCCTAAATTGTATACGTTACGTGTGTACGAAAAATTTAAAAAATATTAGTTTGAACAGTAGAATTATAGTGATCAAAATTACGTAGTGATGACACATGCAAAAAAATTACTCACCTTAAAAATCAGTGGATGGCAATGACAGTGAATCTGTGACAAACTCCTTCCGGCCACATGAGATTCTTAATTATTTTTAACGTGGCCACACACGTCTTTCCGCTTCGAGCTGTAGCGACGACTGGTTTGTTGCTGAACTCGTGAGAAAGTACCTAGCCACTGTCCAGGGCTGGACTTGAGAAAAATGTTGATATTCAAAGACTCGGATAGGAATGAACTTTTTTGTTTGACAAAAATAAAACTTTGATTATCATTAAGTTGTAGTCGCTTTCTAAACAGAACAACCTCAACAGATTATTATTTGACTATTAATTTATCCAAAAAGAAACATTCGATTCGCGTTTCATAAAAATATTTCAAGTAAAAAATTATTGAATTAGCTATTGGATGGTTTGGACACGGAGGGGAATGATATTTTAGCACCTTTTTGTTCAGCTACTTTTTAAAAATAACTGTATAGCTTTTTCGCGCTGGGTGGCATTAAAGCTTGATTTAGCTGTAACAGTCCCACATACATAGTTTTTAAATAAAAGCTAAAGACATATGAGTTATGGGCTCGGACAGGTAATACGTACGAAACGTGATAACGACCCATAAGCTGTCTCCACGTCATCGCTCGCTCGCCATTTCTGCACTGAAATCCAAGATGGCCGATGGCGGTGGCGTTGCATGGACTGCTTCTTCGGTAGCAGTGCACGGTTCTTTTTAATCGAGACTAGGCGGTGCCATACTGTTGCTGTAGCGGTGCGGTTATGATGTATGATGTGATGTGTGATGAACTTTAGACGAGCTTATAACATAACATCTCCACGTAATTATTTCCTAAAGAACACATTTTTTCAGACAGTTTTAGACTCATGAAATAAAGTTCAAGCATATTGTCTCTTACCAGGCAATAATTGAGTCTCTGAACTGCTATTGCAACTTTTTGTAAGAAAAACCCAATAATGAATAGATTCAGGTGTTACTTTGCGGAACTCCATATTTAATAACAACAAATATTTCTAAAATATTATAAGAAAACATCAAATCAATATTTGAATAAAACACTTAAAAAATATAAAAATATACAATTCCGCCGAATTTTCCTGTTAAGCCAACGTGACATCACAAACGCCACGCAGCCAAACCGGAAGAATTTTCGACGCATTTCGCTTCTACACGAAGCATCCTCAGGAGGTCTTGAATCTACAAGCGTACGATCGGGTATGAGTTGTCTTAAATTATTTTACAAATATTTGTTAGTATTTAAAACCAAATAACTTTTAAGCATGCTTTCAATTCTTTAAAACATTTTAATAAAATCTAAAGTCTCTAACTACCCCATTGCACAGAGCTGCGAGGCAGTAAAACTAGTAAGGCATTGTTACACTAATTAGTTGAAACGAGAACTTTCATTCGAGCGCATAAAATGACTAATTCACGATCATTAATAAGTGTTTCCTACGCACGCGAACTAACTTTACTTAGAGTTAGAACCCGTAGTGATGGGAATACAAAATCCAGTTACGGATTTATACCTTCATTTAATAAATGTGGCAATTTGAAGCATTGATGGCTCAGTGGCATGACTGCCACGCAGCAGATCCATGGTTCGAGTCCCGCCGCGGGCTTGAGCTTCAATAGTGGAAGGGCATTTTACGAATGCCCGCCGGGTCGAATAGCGACCGGGTAGTCGCTGGCCAGGCGTCAAGTAGAAATTCTGTCGCACAGCACCTAACGGTGTGTTCCGGCAGCATTCCTTGAGAGCCAATGAAATTACAGGCACATGAGACTTAACAAATATGTCTCAAGGTGACGGGCGCATAGCAATTCGACTTGTGAAGAAATGCATCTGTAATAGGCAGAGGTTAGTCCGCTTAACATCAAGTAGGGCTCGAGTTTGTTTCGTCACAATAACATAAAAAAATACATAAGATTCAGACACGTTGTACCTAATTTCATTATATTAATAAGCTAATATTTCAATTGCTTAACTCCCATAACGATGTCGATACCCCTCTGACTTTCCAAAAATGAGTTCAAGCACTATGTAAATAATAATATGATAATTTACAAGCAAAATTTCACTGAGTTTGAACACTTGGTATTTAAAATATAACAAAACTACGTTTATAAAGAAAATGTAGTGGATTCGTAATCGTTAGATCCTTGACTATATTTCCAACGTATGTTTTATCTTTTTTTTTAATATTTTTATGTTTGCAATAACGCATGCTCTGCGGATTACATTACAAAATAACGCATGCTAAGCGATTGTTTTTAATTTTACTGAGTTTAAACACTTGGTATTTAAAATATAACAAAACTACGTTTATAAGGAAAATGTTATGGATTCTTAATTGTTAGATCTTTGACTATATTTACAACGTACGTTTTATCATTTTTAATATTTTATGTTTGCAATAACGCATGCTCTGCGGATTACATTACAAAATAACGCATGCTAAGCGATTGTTTTTAAATAGATTTACACTTCATAACATATAGTTCCAGTTATTGAACGTGTAACGATTGAAACGGTTTTTCTGAAATTTTAATGGACCAAATAATATATGAAATTTACTTCTAAATAATTTTACCAAAAAAATGTATCATAAAAAATGCCGGCCTAAAACATAAACTACGCATTATTAGGGACCACTCAAATACTAGGTCTGATCTCAATCAAATTTAAATGGACCACTGTAAAAGCACCAGCTTTCGAATATAAAAAAAAAACATCAAAATCGGTACACCTTGTAAAGAGCTACGAAGTAACATAAAAATAAAGTTGAATTCAGATCCATGAACTCGGTTAAAAATTAATATTCGTGTTTTAATTGAAGTTGTGTATGTTTTTATTAATTCAAGTTTTGTATACTTTTATAGCAACTACTTGATCATAAACCGGAACAAGCGGTCCACCTGATGTTAACCGATAACCTCTGCCTATAACATATGCATTTACCATCATCCTGAGACATACAGTTGTAAAGTCTCATGCGCCTTTTTACTGGCTCTCTAGGACTGCTGCTGTAACACATTGTTAGGCGCTTGATGACACATTTTCTACTTGGGATGGAGCTGCGGCACGGCAGTCCATAACTATTGTCGCTCGGGTGCAAATTGCTTCAAAACTGTTACATACTTTTTTCCAAACTACGTGCTATGTGGTTTCAGAAGTCAGTTCCGTAGTTCAAGTACGAAGAAGACATTAACAGACTAATAATAAAATATTGTTGTTTAAGCACTATACTATTTCCATTACTTTATTTTCTCGATGACAGCTCCTGTAAAAACTTGAACGAGCGTTCCATTTTACATTATGTATGAATAATTTTTTTTCACATTATGTGTGAATAAGTTTTGAATAAAAATATGACGTTTACGCACGTACAAGGTTATACCAGAGTCGGAGAAAATCTGTTGCAAGTTTTCATAGGAGCTGTCATCGAGAAAATAAAGAAATGGAAATTGTATATATGACGATTATTTATTTACGGATTTCACTCTTTTCAAGTTCCTTGCGGATTATCGCGTCCCATCACTATACTTAGGTTAACCCAACGAGCAATAAAAATTAAATAAACGATCGCGTCGGCCGCGCCATTACGAGCCCGAATTGTTTGTTATCTGATACTTACACTTTTGTCACAACTATGTCAAATTGAATCATGTTTTATTTGCATATAAAGTAGAAATACAATGTTGATAATGAAACAGAACTTTGAAATAGAATGGTGGTTGGCTTAATTAGAAAATCTGTCGTCAAGCAACTAACGGTGCTGTTCTTAAGAGGGGAGATGGGATGCAATTGAAATATTTCCGTTTTTAACCGACTTTAAAACGAGGAGGTTCTCAATCCGATTCATTTTTTGTGTGTTTTACCTAGTAACTCTTTGGGGTGTCTACCGATTTTGATATACTTTTTTATATTTGCAAGTTTGTCATGTGGTACCATTTAAGTTTGAGTGAAAACTGACGAGTAATTTATAAGGTAATATCTAGTTATGCGTATTTTATTTTTGAGGTAGGTTTAGTTTCGGAAAACAAAACTATCCAGATATTGCCTTGTAAAGTACCATCATTTCCTTTTTTAAGTTACTAAAGAAAAAAGACCACGTTCAGCAAATACAATGTATAGAGCCACTGCGATTAAACGGGCACGAAACTCGGGGCCAAAATATTGTTGTTTAAGCACTATACTATTTCCATTCCTTTATTTTCTAGATGACAGCTTCTGTGAAAACTTGAACGAGCGTTTTTTTTTACATTATGTAAGTATGCACTATTTTATAAAAATATGACGTTTACGTTCGTACAAGGTTATACCAGAGTCGGAGAAACTCTGTAGCAAGTTTTCACAGGGGTTGTCATCGAGAATATATAGAAATGGAAATAGTATATATGACGATTATTTCTTTACGGATTTTACTCTTTCCGAGTTCCTTGCGGATTATCGCGTCCCATCACTATACTTAGGTTAACCCAACGAGCAATAAAAATTAAATAAACGATCGCGTCGGCCGCGCCATTACGAGCCCGAATTGTTTGTTCCCTGATACTTACACTTTTGTCACAACTATGTCAAATTGAATCATGTTTTATTTGCATATTAAGTAGAAATACTATATGTTGTTAATGAAACAGAACTTTGAAATAGAATGATGGTTGGCTTAAGTAGAAAATCTGTCGTCAAGCATCTAACAGTGCTGTTCTTAAGAGGGGATATGGGATGCAATTGAAATATTATTTTTGTAACCGACTTTAAAAACCAAGAGGTTCTCCATCCGACTGATTTTTTTGTGTACTTTACCTAGTAACTCTTTGGGGTGTCTACCGATTTTAATGTTGTTTTTTTTACATTCGAAAGTTTGTCATGTGTTCCCATTTAAGTTTTAGTGAGATCTGACAAATAGTTTGTAAGGTATCTCGAGTAATCCGTATTTTGTATTTGAGGTAGGTTTTTGTTTGGTTAAAAAAAGCGATATAGATAATGCCTCGTACAGGACCTTCATTTCCTATTTTAAGCAACTATTCATTTTTAAAGAAAAAAGAAAAATGCCACGTTCAGCTAATAAAATGTATAGAGCCACTGTGAGAATAACGGCCAAGAAACTCGGGGCCATTATTTTAAACCTTTTTTAACAATGTGTTATATCCAGAGACGGAAATCTCCAATCAGTAATAAGAAACTGTAGTAGAATTTCTTAATCAAAATGTTTTTCATGTGCAACTTGAATTTTCCTTCTGTGAGCGTTGTCATACGTTTGGGAACTTTATTATTAAACCACACACAATTACCTAAGAAGGACCTTTTATTTGTCTTTGCTAATCTAAAACCTGGCACCGCTATTTTATCTTTATTCCTAGTGTTGTAATCGTGATTTTCACTGTGTAATTTAAATTTACTCATTTTTACGAACATACATAATATTTTTAAATATATACAGACTGGGTAAAGTTAAAATAAAAGTAATATAAAAGTAATCCTTAAAAAGATCCCTCAGAGATTCCCTAGGATCCATATCATATATGGCTCGAATTACACGCTTTTGTAGGATAAAGATGATCTCTATCTCAGCGCCAGCTTCATACAGCAATACACCATACGACATAATACTGTGGAAGTACGCGAATAAACTAGCCGAGCAGTAGCTACGTCTGTTAACAGTCTTATCTTACGAACTTCATATGCTGCAGAACTAAATCTTCCGGATAGATCATGTATATGTGGATGCCACTGTAAAGTTGAATCCATTTTGATTTCCAGGAAGACTGTTGCATTGTCAGTGAAAAGTTTATCTGGGACAAGCTTAATGTTTGGTTCAACATAAGTCGTAGTATTATATCCTATTTATATTTTGATTGTAAACAGTATTCAGAGAGTTCGTTATCGACATGCGTTATGTAGTCCTGCAATACATTCGTTACGGAGAACGTGTCGTGTGGCCCGTCGTTGGCACCGCCCGACACCATACTTCATACTCTATTGTTGCTAGGGTTGCCACATACACTTTTTTTAGCCTTTGAGTTTCTTCTAAAATTGATATTTTTTAAACTAAGATACAGTTTTTAACCTTTTAAAAGTATACATATGTAAATTATTACTATTTAAAATTAAATTTAATAATAACAAGTGATGATCAGGTCAAAGCTGTTCAGGCTAACATGAAATTGGCTTCATTACTCAAATTCGAATTAAATCGTTTTTATTTTACATAATAAATATAATAATCGTAATCACGATTAGTAAGGGTCAGATACGGAAAACAGTTCTGCTCGACACGGCACTCATAGTCAAGAGTTTCCTCTCTTTCAGCCTTGACTACAAGTACCTTAGACCCAGCCCCGCTCCTCACGGAACACTAAGGCAACTAAGGTTTAAGTATTTTGTAGTTTTATTAACATATAAATGAGAATATTATTACAAACATCAACCCTTGAAAAATTAAATAAATAAATAATAAACGTTGTGAATAATACGAGTAATAACACTTTAGTCACTATCATCATCAACCGAAAGATTGCCAGCCTCAAACATAGGTTTCCTGTTTCGAATAGTAGAATGCACTACGATTAGCCACTTATAATATTTTTCTTAGGCTAGAGTTTTCATAATGTTTTCGGCTTGCCCAATAGGAGCCTACCCTTGAAGCTAATTATCTAACTAGACTAATAATGTAGTTGGGTTTGAAATTAGCAATATAAAATCGTTTATCTATAAAAGTAGTAGAAACACCACGCTATTCGTAACAAAAGTTAAACACCCAATACTAGAGCTAATACTAAAGATATACCTATGGCTATTTTTGCTCACTGTCAGTGCAAGACCGGAGTGGATAATCTATTCCATGCTTATTGTTCTTTAGTTCAAGCCCATCACCAAAATAATTTGATAATAAGGGCCCTGCTTCTGTATGTAAAATATATAATGTAAATTTTAAATCCATATCATATTTCCGCACCTACGCAATGCAAAAATGGCATATACTACAAAAGGATTTTAAGGTTTCATTTGAAATAAAATACGCATTTCATTGTTTTTGTGACGTCAATGTGTTCAAGGTTGACTTGACTCTTATCGGTAATAGCTAATTACGTATATTGTTAAAACTGTACGTAATTTTGTGCGTTACGTAAAAATATCTCAATAGCATAACCTTTTAAAGAAGTTGGATAAAATTGTAATGTAAAGTGACAACCCTGTCCTGTAAGTTAAGCAGTAAACTACCATAGCAGTCGATGTCTGTACTTTTGTTGCCACAGTTGTGCCACAGTACTGTCACAGTAGCACAACTTTTCATGTCTCGTGTTAATAGTTTTATTAGATAGTCAAACTCTTTGATTCTGGTTAGCGACGTGTTAAACGAAGTTTAGTCTGTTCTTTGTTTCTGGAACTTTCTTGTTTACTTTATTTTACTGTGCACGATGGAACTGTGACGTTATGTTGCGTTCCTTTATACATAGAGATAATTAAGCGCGCATTTATAAGCATAAGCTCATTCAGAATTTATTACATATTTATATTTCCTTAGGTATGGTTTATTTTCTTGCAAAGAAACAATGCTAAAAGATTGTACAAATATAAAGAGAGCTTAAAACACCTAAATATTCTGCGGTGTTTTTATTTTATGTCGTTAGTTTTTCTAGGTATTCGAATACCTGTAGAAAATAATTAAATGCTAAAATAAATGTGGCCCCCATGACAAAGTTCCCATACAATACCTAAGGGAACGGGGGTGACTGAAAATCAGCGCCGCATGGAATGAATATTTCGGGTTGCACAAGCTGAGTCACCTCCCATTGCTTTGTTTCCTCCATATAGTTTTTAATTACCTGTTTATGAAAGGAAAGCAATAAACATTTATTATTATTATTATTAAATGTATGATCTTCTTGATGCATAATGTTTCACACGCAAAAAGTTCAATATGCGTTACTTTGAGACGCAAATCGTTCAATTTGCAATCCAAATTACTATTTACTAGAGAAATTACATTAGAATATTTTACAACTTATTGGACCATAACATGTTATGTCCCGTGCGGGTATTTGCTTCCTCCAATTTTGTGCCGGCTGCCTAGCCCACTCGGCCACCTGGACATACTTCTTAGAATCAAATCAAAGCGACCGCCTTCAAGTAGAAAATCTGTCGCCAAGCACCTAACTGTGTGTTCCGGCAGCATTCCTTGAGAGCCAGTGAAATAACAGGCAAAATGTGACTTAACAACTATGTCTCAATGTGACGGGCGCAGTGCAGTTCGTCACTTGTGATGAAATGCATCTGTTATAGGCAGAGGATACCGCTTAACATCAGATGGGCCTCGAGCTTGTTCCTTCACAATAACATAAAAAAAATGTATTACTTGAACCGTCATAGGGGACGGTGCGCATTCAGTAGAATCTGATAATTTATTATAATATCTGTCATAAGATACACCGAAGAAAAAAATAATATCAGAAGATAGGCGAAGAAGGGCTGCTGCCTTCTGAAGGACTGAAATCTTAACTTTTCTGCTGATGGCATAGGGTCACGAGTATAATGCATGACTTATGCTTCTGGGACCTTTCTGGACCTGCCAGAAGCACTGTGAATTCATGGAATGATAAGGAATTCGTTTCATATCTAATATGATCCATTTGTATAAGACATATTAATATTGATAAGCTAATGTATCATTTAAAAATTTCAAATTCACTCCTTGACCTTCCATTGTTACCCCTTACATTTTCGAATTAATAAAAAGTTATTATTATTTTTACTATGCTAATTATTTGTATTTTTTTTAATCATATTTTCCATTTTGACGGAGCTAGGACACATATTTTCCAGTTCTGAGTCGAACGGTATCAGCATGGATCGCTGTAGTCCGAAATGAAATATCTGAATCAGAATCTTGCATTTCTCCCATTTGTGAAACTTTAAGTCACGTCTGACGCTTGCCAAATCTGATATTATGTGTGCGACTGGGCGTCTAAATCCTATACCTAAATAGACAGCACATCATAACAAATCAAAGCCATCTTCAGTGATCGCATATCACGTTATACAAATTTAATACGTTTGACAGGTAAGTCATCAAAACTAGCATGCCAGTGTAACCTTTCGCAATTGAGAAACGGCGTGGAAAAATTGCAACAATTGAAAAAGGTTTTTATTAAAAAAATAAAAAAAAGGTTTGAAAATATATTTATAGTGAAAAGAGGTCACATTTACAAATTATTAAAGCACAAAACACCGGGAGTCTAAACCACTAGGTACCCAATGGGAAATCGGGGGCCGGGTTTGATTCTGGCCCGGGACAAAAAAAATGTGCTCTAATAATTTGTAAAATATTCTAATGTAAGATCTCTTGTTTAATAATTTGGCTTTAGATTGCGAATTGAAGATCAAACCCTATACAAAATGGTGACATTGCGATACGGTTACGAAACGGTTACGATTTCGCAAGTTATTCGTGCTTGGGCTACTGAACACAACACGTATTAACCGTTTTGCGTGATGAACAATATCATACATTTATTTTTGCATCTGAGTATTTTTCTACTGGTAGATATTAGAATACTTGAAAACATCCTAAGAAATAATAAAAATAAAAAATCTAGTGACAAAAGGATCTTGATGAAAATAGCTATTTCTTATAATTAAGAGATAAACTTCACATATTATCAATAGTTTTTGGTTTACCTACAGATGTCGATGTTGTAAATTGTAGTGTGTATGTAGGTATGTATGTTTTACTAACGATTACTTTCGGGTGCTAAGTATATATTTTTTGACAGTGACAGTGTTCGAAAAAGCTATCCGCCAGCATACCGCCCTTACAGTTAAGAATCGATTCTAGTTAGCGTCAAGCTAAACTGAATGTCTCGCTAGAAATCGAAGACATCACGCAAACGCCGCGTATTTCTGCCTTTGCCCCTCCGAATATATCATTTCACACTACAATCTGACACCACATATCTATCAAAACAATCAAAAATAAACTTTATTCATATTACCATAAAAGTTGTATTGTATAAATTGTATTGGGACACGGTTTGATTGAGTTCGTGTCGTTCGTACTATTTCCAAGTTTAGTTATGTTTGGCCTTCACGAACGTTTAGTGAGAGATTGATTGTGTAAACGCAAACCTTTTATGGGTTTTGTTATTACGACTTGGTAGTTACTTTCATTTTGTAATAAGTGCCTTATTCATTATAACTGTATGAAAGTAGAAAGACAAAGAATAAAGTGGTTACAATGTTACAGTTGGTTACTGCGCCATCTACAGGGCAATGTAGAAAAGAATGTGCAATCCTCTCCGCTAAGCGTTAGTTCCGAAAAAAAACCGAAAAGGCCGGAAGGTTTGTCTTTGGCCACTGTCTCACCTAATGGTAATTGATGGCGTGGTAGAAGATATTATTCCGGCTAACCTAGAATTACTGGCTCTTAAGAACAGCTGCTGGAACCCACCATCACGTGCTTTGCGACAGATTTTCTACTTGACAGTAGTAATGCAACTAGCGGTCACTTATCCACACATATGACTTTATCGGACGTTGCTGAACTTAGTTGATCGTTTAAAGACGACTAGGCAAGCTTTTCCAAATTGTCGGGTGCTGTGCCTTCTATTCAGCACACAGAAGTGGGGAGAGTAGGTTGTGCAAACCTCTCCATTAAGCTTTAGTAAGCTGAAACTGCCTGACGAGTCTATTGATCTTTTAAATAGATTTGCCAAAATAAGTATGTATAGTATACCTCTGTGTACTTCTTAGGGAATATGCAGGTGTTTTACGAGTAGTATATTATATTATAAATGCGAAATCAATTCTGTTACTGACTAATACAGGTACCTCTTCCATTAAAATATCAAGTAGGCCACGTTGTAAATAAAATTATGCTTTAGGCTGGACTCTTGCAGCCACAATGTAAATAGTAAATATTACTTTGAGGCCACATTGCGTTCGGGCTAAATATTTCATTCCACAATCTAAATAGCCCCTTTTTGTTCCCACTTTGAATCACTAGACAATTTTGAAACTCGGTTCAAGGTATTCCTTTACTATTAGCTTAAGATATAGGATTATAATGTACCGTATTAATTAGTAATATAGTTTGTATTACTGGCTCTCAAGAACATAAGCCGGAACACATCGTTAAGTGATTGGCGAAAGATTTTGTACTGAGAGCCTTCGCAAACTGCCACCATGCTGTGAAGCTCTAGCGCGCGACAGAATTTGGACATTGCTGGACTGCCACAAAGGAGTTCATGGTCATAGATCCCTGTGTGGCAGTTCATAGCCTTTGCCACATGGCCATCACAGCTTACAAAAATCTAACTTGTCTAATATAAAGTAATTTTTAAGGAACTTCGATTTTGAAAATATAATGGTTTAAATACTAAACACTAATACACATTAAACTCCTTCTTCTTCTTCTCTCGGTGCCTCTTCAATCAATGAAGGTTGGCAATCAGCTTTCCGTTCTCGTCTCTATCCTTGGCGAGGAGAAAAAGTTCAGCGGCACTCGCAATCCTTGTCCAAAAACTCAACATATCCATTCAACTTTTAAAAACAATTTCTATTCCTCTATTACAGGTGTGGTTCCAAAACCGTAGAGCGAAATGGCGTCGTCAGGAAAAGATGGAGGCAGCTCGACTGGGCCTGTCAGATTACGGATGTGGAGCAGGCGGGGGGATTCCCAGGCTTAGTGGGCTTGGGCTGCCAGTGGACCCGTGGCTAGCACCACCTCTACTGACGGCTTTACCTGGTAAGCATTGGTTGTAGTAGCTGTAGAACTATGTGTGTGAGTTCGTCTGGGCATGTACTGCCACCACACTTATTTCTACCGCAAAGCTTAATGGTAGGACATTTTTCGAAAGCCCGCCTGACTAGGTTCCACCCACAAGTAGAAAATCTGTTGCCAAGCACACCGTTAGGGTGTTCCGGCAGCTGTCCTTGTTAACCAGTAATTCTAGATTAGCCTGAACAACATCTTCGACCACATCATCACACATGCACCATCAGGTGAGCTTGTGGTCAAAGGCTAACCTATCAAGCATAAATAAAAAAATACATTAATGTTCATATTACTGTGATACGGTTTGAAGGGCGTGGGTGCCGGTAAAATTACAAGCACAAGACAAGAAACAACTTTATGTCTCAGGATCATGGGCGCAGTGCAGTTTGCCACTTGTGTCAAACTGCATCTGTTATAGGTAGAGGTTACCGTTACCTAGGTGGGCCTCGTAAGTGTACCATCACGATAGCATAAATAAATTTATTAAATCATTCTTCATTCCCTTGGTAGTTGTGGTTTGGTGTAGTGGATATTTTGCAAACGCCTGCCCAGCTACTTACCACCCTCATGTAGGAAATCAGAACAGCGTATTCAGGTATCTGTAACTTATAGTCAGTTCCCAATCCAGGTTAAGCCTGTTTGCCATCACGTGTATGACTTACTTCTACTTAAAATGACAACGATAATTACCCAAGCTGATACAGAGCATACATTATCTATGGGTATAGTTATCAAACATGCAGAATAACAACTCTCATACTAATGGTCTCATTTACTCTGCGACAGATAAAACACATAGTACATGTATTAATATAACTTGATATCTGATGACCATAATTCATCATCATCTGCTGTATATTTTTAATAGAGATTTCCATATGTCGGTTTTATTAAAAAAATTCGTGAAGCTGGTCCAAAGAGTGAAATTAAATATACGCATTTTCTTGTGGACTCTTGCCTATTAGCAATCAAAAGGTTAAGGTGCTATTCCGAACGACGCTACTGATTACACAGCAAGCGTAGCCTGGCAGTGGCACTTGCAGTTGGTGGCTATAACACGCGCAGACGCTGTCACACGATGCTACTTAATGACTGCAAAACGAAACGGACGTGTTTTTTTAATTTAAGAGTTTTCGATAATTCATTTCAATAATTACATTTGTAGTAGGCAGTGTCGTTCGGAATGGTATATTAAGCCTCAGCTGATGTAGTTGGCAGTCCCCAGGTGGACTGATGACAACGTAAAAGTCGCGGGTAGCCAATGGTTACTAGCGGCTAGTAGCCATTCTATGGGGGATGCCTTTGTTCAACAGTGTACGTCTTCCGGCTGATGATGATGTATTAACTTGTTACTTGTTGAGCTATGGAACTGATCTGTAGCAGTTGAAAGTCAATCCGTTATGTAAGATTAGGAAAAATATTTTGACTACATTACCACTTAGATATTCCCTCGTCGGTATCAGCGTGATGACGGCAGCTTTGAGATACGAATAATATTTTTTTTATATTTTAACACCATTTTATCTTTTACAGGTTTTCTCAGCCACCCACCATCAGGCTACCCATCGTATCTGACTCCTCCTGCGCCCGCACCGCCAGCTCCCGCACCACCTGACCCTCGTTCCACCTCCATCGCTGCCTTAAGGATGAAGGCGAAAGAGCACGTTGAAAGCCTCAGCAAGGGTCTACAGATGGTGTGAAGGAGATAGCTAAAGTATTTTTAAGCTTAAATGAGTTAGAAAGAAGCAGGAATTCAATAAAAAACGGCGTAAACATACTACCCTGCATGTATGTCACAGCCTAATGATGTAAACATAATTAATAGTAAGTTACTCTTCAAATATGTAATGTCATATCACCTATTATAATTGTCTATGTTGAAAGTACTTATTTATGGAAAAAAATCCTGAAAAAAAACATTTAATTCATATTTATCTTAATAAGTTCGTGTTATTGTATGAAATGAAGACGATTGACAAAATAATTCAATAGTTAAATTATGTAACCGCTGTTAAAATTGCTACTAAAAATCGTTAATTATACGCATTTCGAGGTTTTTTTTAAGTTTTTAACGTTTGTGCCTACCGAATAAGTAACTATACGACATTTCATTATGGAAAACAAAAACAATAGACGTTAATTTTCATATTTTTCATCTAATCTAAGCTCAAAGTTAGTCAGAATTAGAAACTAAGTCCTTTTTTGTATGTATGTAGTTCACCGATTGATGTAATTATTTTAGAATATATTAAAATATACGGAATTTTAGTTACTATAGACTTACATAGTATTTATTTGAAGTGAAATGTACTTAAAATAGTGTATCAAAGCAATAAATAAATTGTAAATAGGTAATTAATAATATTAGGTAATAAAATATGATAGAAATTTAAGGTTTTTCTTTGAAACATGTGAGTAGATAATATAGTATTGAAAAGCACAGCAACCAATTCAATTATTGACGATTCAATAAAAACATACGTTAGCAGCCGCGCTGATTCTTTGTGAATTATTTTTCCTTTGCTGGCGTTTACATCATCCTATTAGAAGAATATCAAATATTTTTGATTTGTACGCCGAGAAGTGTGTAATTTATGTAAATTTAAATGTGAAGATATAATAAAAATATGTCACCTTAGAAAAAGTGAAACATTGCCAATTTTGTCTTGAAATCGTTAATGACTATAATTTATATTTTAAAACGTATCGATTTCAATTTTCTTACTCTAAAATTTACTGAATTCAGTCAAAACGATTACAGGCATGATGTAGAGTACGTTGAAGCGAATCTAAACAAAAAATCTTAGTAGCCGAGCGAGCAGTAGCTGCTAATTTGGAGACTGGACCATATAGTCTCCAAATTAGCAGTTACTGCTTACTCGGCTGCTACGAAAATTAACGAAGCGAAGTTCCCTTTTTAAATCGATGATTGGCAATTATGTTCTTCTCAAACCAATGCTCTGTGATGTAAATAGTTATAATGAATGATAAGTAATGATTTATTTATATATCACTGTAAATATGTGTGATGTAGAAATGTGTAGAATCTAGCTAACTGTATAATCAAGTACGTATACATAATGAGAGATTAATAAATGTGTTCTTTCTTATAATGTGATTTTGTTCTTTTGAGGCCTGTATCCTTAGCATGAACAGCACATTATAGCTCTGTTCATACCAAGTAGGATAAGTTCCCAGACAAGAAATTCTCAAAAATAAATATATTTAAGAGTATAAGTAAAAACAGCCTCGTAGTTTAGAATAGGCTCGCCTAACTTTATACTTGACCTAAATATATCTACAAAATGTGAATTTAAGGGCGTACGAGAAAATAAGACGCTCTTTCTATATCAGAAAGCATATGCCATCATACCGTCCATTTATGCTCTAATCTATATAATATGCTCTATATCTTTAAATAAACTAATCTATATAATGAATCGTGGTAAAAGCTAAATATATTTTCGTAGAATGTTTTATAATTCAGATGTCCTAACACATATCTAATATTAAAATATGAAGGAAAAATTAAGGGACATTTACAAGAAACTTCTTTCATAGCAATTGGCAACTGTAAGTCAGACTCACGCTCGTATAGATTCCGATTTTTTTTTAATTTTTTTTTATTACGGAGCTTTTTTCTTACCAGCTGTATGCCTTTATTAACAAAACACTACGAACTGTATACAACACTACAATAAAAGTATTAAGACAACCTATAAGTCATTGCAGACTCTGTTTTCATAGTATTGATTGTTACAAAATCCTAGTTGTACGAAACTTACCCATTCCAGAATATGCAGGGGTGGCGTTTTATCATGTTATACAGTAAGTTATGAATTTTTTCTTTTATTATACTAATTTCTTTATTTCAGCCTACATTTCGGCAAACATTCTAAGTTACGCGTATATTGTAGCTTAGGTTCGTAGATTCGTAGCGTATACTGTGTAGCTCTGTAGAAGCCTACGAAGCTACGAAACTATACATGTTCGTACTATTTTCTTCGCGAAAGCATAGTTCGTAGCGAGCTTCAGAGATCTTAGGAGTCAAAAACTTCGGCTCATTAAAAAAACAACGAGCAGTAGTATTCGAGGACATAGATATAAGCACGGAGTCACTAATGTAGTGGAAGAAAAGGTAAACTACGTAGTTTACGTAGCTAAGGCTTCACAGAGTATATAATCAAGTACGTAAGCTTCTACTAGATTTACTAGACGGGACGTAAAGTGTGGAGACTCAATACAAAAGTCGAAAATTAATTAAATAAACTCAAGAAGTACGTGTATATATCATGTTACAGGCACATGAGACCTAACAACTGTACGTCTCAGTGTGACGGGCACAGTGCAATTCGTCGTTGACGAAATGCGTCTGTTATAGGCAGAGTTTAGTCCACTTAACATCAGGTGGGCCTCGGGCTTGTTCCGTCACAATAACATAAAAAAAAGTTACTTCATCGTGGACAAATAATTCACTGCTACTTGCTGTACATTTTTTCTAAGATACATTCTATTAATAATTAAACCAACTTTCAATATTGTCATTATTGAAATAAATTAAGTTTACTACTACATTTTAAAGTTACTAGAAAAAAATTATGATCATTATTATTTAATTTATACCTAAAGCTCGCAGGTCTTACGCATCTTCTTACATCTTTTTTTCCTTTTAATGGTAAAGAAGTGCAAACGGCCTATTCGTTTACATTTGATGGTATGTGATCACCGGTACCTACAAACATCTGCACCAACACCTAAGGTCTGAAACATGCTTCGCCAGACATTTAGGCAGAAAATACTCTCTGCTTTTATTCCCCTTAGTCATATCAGTTCAGAAATATTTCACATGGCAGCTGGTTCCCCATAGTGTCAGTGGGAAGCAAAAAATGCAGTGAGAATCAGACGGTTGTGGGCTTTCAGACGTGGACATGAAACGAGCTGCAGGTATAAACCAAACAGTTTCTAGTAACACTCCCCGTGATAGATACGGTACAATATGCAGAACAAAATTACTAAGTATCATAGTAAAACCAGACTTTCTGGTAAAGAATAACTTTCACTTCAAAACGTTTGCGAGTTTTATCCATATTAAATTATTAGGAACCGGCTAGGATCCGCGTTACATCTAATTTTTATGTTTGCTCGTCACTTCGCGCAATTGTGACTCCCAGAGGAAGGACTTCAAAACAGTCCGAAACTGGTCGGAATCTTTTCGGTAAATATGACGCGGTTCTAGCCAGTTTATTGATTTATTTTTTATTTTATAAATCGACACTTTAGGGTCCGTGACTTTTTTTAGTTATGCCATTTTAATATTTAAAACTTAAAACAAGAAATCGGAAACATTCAACATTCTAAGGGGTTAACACAAAACACTGTTCAGCGTTAAATTATATATTCAGAAATTTTAATTTTTTGTCATTCTCCCACTTCACATTTTAATAGGGTCTCCACTACCACGCCGTTTCGATCTTCTAGCCGGTTCCTAATAAGTTAATAAAGAATAATTTTAACCAGACTTACTGGTTTTCTTATGTCGCGTTGCAGTAGCTAAGGGTTCGATCGGTGAGAGGTTGATCGTTCACAATCGAGCCGCTTGGCGATGACTGGAATAGTAATGTATAACTGGCGAAAGGTTAGAGTTATCTGTGTATCCATTCGGCAATTTTAAATGTAAAAGAGACGTGATATCACAGCATGGTTGAATGACGACATTATTAACATACTCGTATGTCGCCTAAGTTCTACAACTTGCTAAATATCAAGACAAATATAAAAAACTTACCTTCCATAAACTTAAACCTATAATAATGGAATGGTTACCGGACAAAAACTATGATGACAGAGAAGTACTTTTAGAGAAAAACAAATAAATTGCCACTTAATACATTCATATTATATTATTATACATACATATTATATACTTATTATTACTATTAACATAAACATGACCACGCACCACAACAAGCACCTATAATATTATTTAAATAGCTTAAGCTCACTTTTTATAATGTTTTTTCTTTTCTTGCTAGCAATATTTTTATTGTAACTGTGCTAACTTTAAGGGTGGACACTGCCTGCTGCAACACAAACTAAAGCCGCAGGCAGGGTTTCAACTTAGTATTTTATAAAAACTAACGTGGTTTTCACTCATTTTAGTAAATAATACGGGATAACTCACCTGAATAAGTCAGATAGCTTCGACTATAGTTTCAACCACATCCGGTGGTCTTTTTCGGAGCTATCTGATTTATTCACGTGGGTTATCCCGAATTAGCTACTTAAATAAAATAATTTGTATTAGTATAGTGTAAGGTTCTTTAAGTTTTTCGCTGGTAGTTACTTATTTTACTGACATATTAACACTGGCAACTCGTATGGTTAGGATATTTCATTTTAAATACTGGCAACTCTAAATGATTTAATTTAAAAATAAACTGTTTTGTTTCCGGAATATCAGGCACGTGGAAAATCGAGTTGGTAGATTAGGGGCATTCTGTTGCGAGCTGTTGAGTGAGGTAGTCTTGAGAGTGAATCTAAGTGTACGTGTTGAAGCACTAGCCTAAACTAGAACTAATTACCCTTAAGATATTTTATTATATACCGTGGATTAGAACAGTAAGCTTTATTGGGTGCTGTCCTCCTTTACAATAGTACGGTATGTTTTCGAAGTTAAATCCTTTGACGTATCTCATAACAAAAGGTAACACCACAACAATAAACCAAACATACATCAACACAAATAAACAAAACAAATGTTGTAAATAAATCTCTCGTAATGTAAAACATCATTACAATACGCGTACAGTTCATTTACATAGCAAACCGTTTAGTTTTAAACGAATCAGTACTAATTAATGCGTGGCTTAATGGACATAATTATAATTTAGGCCAGGAGACAGATGGAGCTTTTTGTAACGAATGATAATTGAAGCGTGAAAGTTTTGGTTTTTATTGCTGATAGGTAAGCCTTTGACCACAATCTCACCTCTCAAGGACAGCTGCAGGAACACACCGTTAGGTGCTTGGTGACAGTTAAGCCCAGTGGTAGTTTCGACCACCGTGCGTGGGGTTGCTGAGCGCAATGCCTAACATGATTCAAATAATGCTAAGTGCACGAGGTGCACGGCATTTCGTAAATGATCGGATGTTGATGCTACAAGTAGAAAATCTGAATCATCTGTAGGTCTTTTCTGGCAGCTATCTTAGATTAAATTCTAAATTAGCTTAAATAACATTTTCTACCACAATACCACGACCTTTTCAAATAACATTCAAAACAATATTAACTTGCGATTTATTTAATAAACAGGTACATAAAGGGGCAGCATGTCAATATTAACTTGCGATTTATTTAATAAACAGGTACATAAAGGGGCAGCATGTCATTCGTCCATTTAATAATGGAAGGGCATTATAATAATGCAATTTTGTGGCCCTGCCTATTAGTGCTCATTAAAACATATAAATACCTAGCCTTTAAAACAAGTGAATATTCAGCACATAATATTGCGTTCTCCTTGAAAAAAATATGGGTATAATGTACAATTACCAATACTTATACATTGATACCATATACATTGGCGGGCTTACGCGACATTTACTCTTAATAGAAAAACAAAATTGTCTTTATTACACGACATAAAGGGATTGTAAAACCATTCTAATGTACCTAGGCATTTTTTTTATTACATCCGTAATAACGTATGTACATAATTACTGTCGTTAGGCGGGTGCACGTGCTTATACATTGTCCTCATAAAAGATTTGGTTAAATTATTACATTAAACCCCTAATAACATTTTCCATAAACACATGCAAAACTGTTTGTAAAATCATAACTGTTTAGATAACGCATTTTTAAATGAAACCTATAACTGTTTGGATAAATAAACAATGTTGTCTTCTGTCTCCTATACTAAAAGGCGGATTAAACAACCGATTAGAGCTAACCAGAGTTAAACATTGGTAAGGACACGAGATGTGCGCATTAGCGACGCGTTGGTCGATGCAATTATTTAATAACAACATTAACGGTTAACTGGAAGTTTGAGGGTTACTTCCGTGATGGGGGTATTTATCAAAAGATTTGATTTACTAAAGTGACTATTTTTTTTTAAATATTAGGTTTGCAATAACGCCTGCTATGCGGATTACATTACAAAATCACAAATATATGATAGGAAAAATTTAAGTCGTAAGTAATTTAAGGCGTTATTGCAAACCTAACAATATTAAAATTATAAGGTTGCGTCATCATTTACAAGTATAAAACCAACGCAAAATTGTTCTTGTATGTAGTACAACCCAAGTGGTACTATAGATGTCGCTCCATCCCAATACGATGGTTAAAGAACGATAGGAAAGATTTGAGATATGACGTCATGTCATGTAAGATCAATTGGTTAGAGCATACCCCGGCTCAAGGGGTGGATGGACGCGGGTTCGAATCCCGCACATGACTTAAATTTTTCCTATCATATATTTGTGATTTTGTAATGTAATCCGCATAGCAGGCGTTATTGCAAACCTAACTATATTAAAATTATAAGGTTGGGTCATCATTTACAAGTATAAAACCAATTGCAAAATTGGTCTTGTTTGTAGTACAACGCAAGTGGTACTATAGATGTCGCTCCATCCCAATACGATGGTTAAAGAACGATAGGAAAGATTTGAGTTATTACGTCATGTCATGTAAGCTCAATTGGTTAGAGCATACCCCGGCTCGAGGGGTGGATGGACACGGGTTCGAATCCCGCACATGACTTAAATTTTTCCTATCATATATTTGTGATTTTGTGACTAATTTTGGTTTGAATTTGACCACTACAATACTTGCATTTAAAAAGTTATAAATAAGTAAGATAAAAAGTATTGCACATATTAGTTTATTCAAACTGTGACGTCAGTTCCTGCTTCCCGTCCTTTAAGTGTTTGATTCATATCAATTAGGAGCTAGTAAAACAATGCATTATTGAAATAAAGTTCAATCTTCGCGCTGCACCTGACGGCACCTTTTGTTGGTTTGAAATGCGCCAAAATTGGAGAAAAACTTCATAAGGATGCCATTATCTGATTTCAAAATGTTCAACACGGATTGGTTAAGGATAATTGGGCAGATTCTAGCGTAGCTTAGATGTGAAAATTCACTATCGTTGAGGAGGAGTTCCAAAATATAATTTAAAAACAGCTGCATTTCTACTTGAGGATGGTGTGGTTTATTTTCAAACTGTCGGCATTTTAATCCTCAGTTGGTTAGTTTTCAAATTCCACCACTAACTCATCGGGAAATTTAAATGCTTTAAAATACACCATTAGATGCTTGCTTACTAATAATCATAATCACATCAGTGGGTCTGTATTGCGCCATCTAGCGTCGAGTAGCGATTCGAAAAATATATATTATGCTTAATAAGTTTCTCAGTTTCAACACTTACCGCTCAAACAAATATTTATATTTTTAACTTGTCATCAAAATTAACGCAATTATTAAATAATAATAATAATATTTCCTTTATATTAATACAAAATTACAACAATATCGTAGCAAGTATATTATAGTATTTTTAATTATATATCCATGTGATTATTAACACATCAAGGGCCGGTAACATTCCGTGAGACCTATTATGGTGTTGCGCCGTGGGCGACAGTGGTCACTTACCACCATGTCAGCCACCTGACTGATTATGCCGTGCTCTCCCATAAAAATAATCATGTTTGACCTTTCTTACCTTAAAGACTATAGAATTACTTACAGAAATCGCCACGTAAGGTCCACCTGATGTCAAGCGGTAACTTGGGCCTATAACAGATACATTTCGAAACAAGTGACGATCTGCACTGCGTCCATCAGCCTGATACATATTATGTGTCTGTAATATAATAATTACATATTGGTTCTCAAGGACCGCCTCCGGAACACATCTGTTAGGTGCTTGGCGACAGATGAACCGTGGACCTGTGGCACGGCAGTCCATAGCTTTACCGCTCCACTATCACTGCTTCAAACCTTTGCATGCTTCCATTTTATACCTATCAGTTATATATCACTTTATAGTTATTAGTTATGTGTGTGCTATCTAACATAATATATAATTCAATGTGTAGGTATTAGAATTGATAATAATTATTATAATTTGTGTAAACGGTTTTAATTGGAAATAAATCAATTAATAAATCATAAAGAATAGACGTTAATTAATCATCACCACCAACATACCTATATAACAGCACCTGTAATATATTTATGTCCTGGTATAGGGGGCGTGCTTATGAACGGGTACCTTTTTTATGTTATTTTGACGGAGCAAGCCCGAGGCCCACCTGATGCGAAGTGGACTAACCTCTGCCTATAACAGATGCATTTTGCCAACGACGAACTGTCACAATGAGACGTACAAATGTTAGGTCTCATATGTCTGTAATTTATTTGTTACCTGGAACTGTGACATGTATCTATCTAGCACGCAGTCACTGTCATAGTAGCATTGGCAGATATCATATTGCTTTCATATAAAGAAGAGTTTAGCATCAGCAAAAAAAATAATGTACGTAGGTACTTATTAAAGGTAATGTTTTGTATACAGCGATATATAGCAATACTACCATTCTGCCTTATTTCATGAATAGAGAACCTATTTATTTTTATTTAACGCCTTCAAAATACAATGAGCACACTTAAAAAATACAATTAAAGTTTTTTTTGTAATTAGCGAGAAACGAACCCAAGACCGATTCGATCGGTCCTCGGATCCAATCACGATTCAAGATTTCCCTCACGTTCTTATTTTGCGCACCTCTTTGAAAGTTAACGCTTTTCTCACAATGAAATAAATGCGGAAATACCCTAGATGCCACTTAAACAATCACTGCATACACGTAAACATTATACCTGTTTTTTTATAGCTGACAGGCTAGCTTTTGACCACTATCTCATCTGATGGTAAGTGATGGTGTGGTCGAAGATGTTTTTCAGACTTACCTAGATTTACTGGGTCTCACGGACAGCTGCCGGAACCCACCGTTAGGTGCTTGGCGACAGATTGTCTGCTTGTGGGTGGCTAGCTAGCCAGGCAGGTATACGCGACCTACCCCCATGCTTTATCGACTGCCATCCCAGGACTACAACCGGGACCAACGGCTTAACGTGCCATTCGAAGCACGTGTACGCTCAGTAGTAATGTCACTAGCGGTCACCCATCCAGGTCTTGACGGCGGTGGACGTTGCTTTACTTAGATGATCGGTTAGGAACAGCTAAGTAAACTTTGCTACGAGCGCTTCAAACCTAACCTACCAATAAGTTAAATAATCAAGCTACCACTATTTCTAAAATTTGAAAACTCATCAACTTATATACAAACTCAACTCATCTCTAAAATAACCTTCACATCTTAAGATACGGTAAATTAATTCACTCAGTTCAAAAAACAACCTGCATTGAAGCATGTCTTAATAAGGTGGTTACATAAAATTCTCTTTATAGACTCCAATAAAGCAATCCAATAAAGCTCTGGGGCGTTGCAAGGGGGCAAAGGGGTAGCCGGGAGGGGGGTAAAAAGGGGGGAACTCAATAAACCCTCATATCTCGTGCAATTACGGAGAAACAAATGAGCGCTAACGAAATTCACCTCTAGAGATAACGGGAAGGAGTAGAAGTGGAATGGAGTATCTATGTTTATTAAATCTTTTCTATATGTATTTTTACTTTTGCCTTTTTATTTAAACCACACTTAGATTATAAATGTAAAAGTTGTGGGAAAGTGAGTATGCCAGTGTGTATGTTTGTTACCTTATCCCGGTTGAACTGATTTGTATAAAATCTGGAATATAGATATATTACGGCATGGATTAACACTGTATAATTTTCATCGTTATCATCATTTTCATTATTATCTACGCGGGTGAAACAAGTACTCAAATTATTATAAATCCAGACATATCTGCAAGAATTGCATAAGCTATTGCAGAATAGTTTATATTTTTATGATCTACAGTGTAAAACAGTAAAATCTAAAACTTATTTGGGAATACTCGGTCTAACTTTAACCTCGTCACTACATTATAATTTTATGTTTCGTGAAGATCATTTAAAATATCTACACGCTCCTGTAAAAGCCATCACCGATATAGGATTCTTCAAATCATATTTAATTAAAATTAAAATAAAACTTAAAAACTTTGTATAATAAATAGTAATTAAACCACGTTAAACGGTCACACACGTTTTGAAGCGCTCGTAGCGAAGTTTACTTAGCTGTTCTCAACCGATCAGCAAAGTTAAGCAACGTCGCGCGCGGTCGTGAGTTGGATGGGTGACCGCTAGTGACATTACTACTGAGCGTTTCCGTGCTTCGGAGGGCACGTTAAGCCGTCGGTCCCGGTTGTCGTCTTAGGATGGCAGTCGTTATAGCATGGTGGTAGGGCATTTGGCGAATGCCCGCCTGGCTAGCTACCACCCTCAAGTAGAAAATCTGTCGCCAAGCACCTAACGGTGTGTTCCGGCAGCTGTCCTTGAGAGCCAGTACTTCTAGGTTAGCCTGAACAACATCTACGACCACATCATCACTTACCATCAGGTGAGATAGTGGTCAAAGGCTAACCTATCAGGCATAAAAAGAAGACACACAAAATGCAGTCGTATTGAGAACTCCGCCTTTTTTAAAGTCGGTTAACAAATAACTGACTTCAAACAAATACAATCAATCAATCAAATACGTATTGTGAGGGATAACTCAAATACTACTCGTCAGATCTCACTTAAATTTAAACACGACAAGCACCACATTAATATCGGTACACCCTGTAATGAGTTACAGACCCACCAACTTATCTGTTCAGGTGGCAGAAAAAAGAACTACAACATTCCTTCAAATTGTGACAGTTTGTAGTTGATTTCCTTGATCAGCAGCGCCCTCACCAACTGCACAGTTAAGTTGGTGGTACTATATTAGGAATCACACACAAAAACTAAATATATAGGCGAATTGAGAACATTCTCTTTTTTAAGTTGGTTAAAAATTACTTACATTGGTACGGTAATAGTACAGTACCGTATCAGCCGGATTGTCCATTGCTGAACACAGCCTTCCCCATTAAGAGGGGGTTTGCCATAATCCCCAAGCTTGGCAGGCGGCTTGGGGATCGCAGTATAATATAACAGTTCCTCAGAAGTCGCTGCTCTCCACCTTCTGGTAGTTTTCCCTTAGTCGCCTCTTAAGACACCCACGTGAAGAAATGGGGGGAGGGGGGTTAACTTCATCAAATATTTTACCCTATATTTCATCGCAGGGGGGTGAAATTCTATCACGGTACCCCACGGGGAATAGTACAGTGCAATACAGTAATAGTTATAGCTTAGACCAACTTAATTTAAAAAAAACTTATATTAAAGATGATATAAAATCCCTAATTCTTCAGAAAGAAAATAATAAATTTTAAAACACTGAAATTGTTAAATTGCTTATAACTTATCCAAAAACTTTTAAATTGAACTTTTGAACAATTAATTAACTTTTTCGTCGAGTCCCACCCACTCCCTGTTCTGTCGAGTGCCAAAGGGCTGTGTGTCGGGTGTTTTAGGTTTTTTCAGCGGCTTTGAATTGCAAATTCTGACAGTCGCGTTGGGAACGCCCGCGGCTCTAACTGAGGGTAATTAAAAATCCGACCGCGATTGCTGCGCCAAAACACAAGCGGCGAGTGGCAGAACTACACAACTTTGATCATAGAGTTTTATTTATATAAATACTGTGGCGAGTTTGAAAACTAAAATTGTTTCCACATATTCTACCGAAGTCGCTACATATATAGGTATTTTAATATTTTCGTTCACTAAAGTTGATCGTACAGGAGCGTAAACAAGATAAATGAACACTTTTATTGCTTAAGCGCAGTTGACATGGCAATGTGTAATGATATTTAATTTTAAGATAAAGCATATTATTAATATTATACCTATCCCTATATAGTGTTCAATTGTATACATTAAAAATTGTTTTAAATCACTGCCATCTTTTGAGTACGACTAGAACCACAGTTGTTGCATCGTGCAAGTGCGCCACCTAGTGTCGAGTAGCAGTCAAATAATAGTTACCATATTCTTTTATAGATGTCTGCATTGCGAGCCAGCATTAATTTAAGCAGTTAAGTACTTAGTATGGGCAAGGGCAATAACATCAGATGGACAAAATTCTAATTTCATCTCAAACTTTGATGAAGGTTGTCTTAATGATTTCATTGTAGCAGCTCTAGTGTTGTTAAAAGTTCGCGGTATTTTGTAGTTATGTATACCGCCGTTAGTAAAGTTATAAAATTGTTTATGTTGCTCGAATGCTTTGACTTATTATATGTTACAATAGGTATATAAAAATATAAAAATACAGTGGGATATTTATGTAGGTAGGTAAATCGTATTTTACTTTTATTTTATTTTGGTAAGTACTGATTTTCAATAGGTAGCATGACGACTCTTCCATGTCATATTTAACCAATTGAATGTCGTGAACTCCATCCGACGGGAAAATAATGCGACAAAAAATAAGCAGCATCCCTTTAGTTGCATCGACGCATAAGTTAGGATGGCTAGCAGTACTTACCAACAAGAATTCCCAGGGAGGGTGGTGGTACCTAGGTGGGTTCATGAATACTGTTGCACTGTAGATAGGATTCTTCAGGTAGGAAGGTTCATATCACCGTCTTGTCATCAAGATATTATGATCAGAGCCATAGACATTTTTTTTAATGTTAATGTGACGGGACCAGCTCGAGGCCCACTACATGTTAAGCGGACTAACCTCTGCCTATAACAGATCCATTTCAGCACAAGTTACGAATTGCACTGCGCCTGTCAGCTTGAGACAGCTGTTAAGTCTCATGTGCGCCTGTAATTTCACTGGCTCTCAACGACTGCTGGCGTAACACACCGTTAGGTGCTTGGCAGATTATCTACTTGAGGGTGGTAGCTAGCCAGGCGGGTCGCAAAATGCCCTTCCACCATGCGGTGAAGCTCAAGCCCGCGGCGGGATTCGAACCATGGACCTGCTGCGTGGCGGTCCATAGCCAATGCCATTGAGCCATCACTGCTTCAAAGTTATATGAGTACCTATTTCAAGATTTCAAGGTTATAAGATTTCAGAGTTATAAGGGCCTCCCCACGCCCAAATTACTGTGGAGTTGTACAGCCCACAGCGGCATACAAAATCCTTGTCTTCCCTGAAAATAAATAGAAGTAATTAATTCAGGGCTCTGAGAATAGCAAAAATATTTCCGGGGAGGACAGCGGTGCCATTGAAAATTATCTTGAACGTCGAATGCAATGCACTAACAAGCATGTCCATTTAATTGACTCAATTATGTCTCCTGAGCGATATTAATTATGGACTATATACACAGATATATTGGGTAAATCATCCTTTGTAGCATTAGGGTAATGCTGTATATCACTCATTTTGAAACAACGTATTTTACTAAGAAGAGAAGTTGTCGGGACGGGCCGGTAGATGGCGTCTGATATGGAGTCTGATCTGGTGTCATTTTAAATCATATGCAAGTTTTGTGTTTTATTTATATAATATATAAATTAGTATTTAAAATATTAGTTCAAAATAGAAAAAAAATATGTATCTTTAACACTTAAAAATGTAAGTAGGTATAACACCCTCACGTTATTTTGTAGTTAATTATTCATTCTTTTTCAAAGTAGTTACTTTTATTCTTCAGTCCGTTTGATTGTGTGCAATAATCCGTTTGCCTAACCGACTTCCAAATAAAGACGAGGATGCACGTATGGTGGTTTCATCGAGTTAGCATTGTGGTATCGATATCGGTAATATTTCTTGAAAGTTTTCTAAATTCAATTAAAGACAAAAGTAGGCATCGTACGAAATCTTTTATTTAAGTATTTATCTTTTTACTGCATACTTTGATTTTGATATATTTTTTTGTTGGGCAGAGTAAATAAAAAAAAAAGCATCTCAAAATGTTTGTTAGGACTAGCAGAAGTCAACCATAAGAGGTTGTTAGCATTTTACCAATAACCCTGTATATACTCTCAAGTTGGTCTTATTTAAATTTCTACATCTTCGATCATCAATATCAGTAATAAACAATAGAGAAGGTTTTTTTTTTACTTGATAAACAAACAACTTCCTTATAAGTCGAAAGATTCATAGATTTCATTGATAAAAGCAAGATTGAATGAGTGCCTCTAAAAACATCAACAAGACCACGACCCTTACTCGTATTAAGATATGTTCAAAGTTATGTGAAAAATGAAATTAATTTTAATACAAAGCTAACAATAAAAGCTACACAAGATCATAATATAGGAAGAATTTCTTACAATATTAGGTAGATATGTGTATTATCTGTATTTTATTTATATTACTTTTCGTCTTTAGTGACAATTTGATCGACGAGTACCTATATCGTTTCTGTACGCAAAATTATTACGCTATAGTGCTTCAATTCGTATATGAAAGCTCTCTCTTTCTCGTAGCTAAATCATGAAAAAAGTTTGAGTGTTTACAATTACACTTTTTGATAGACAGGATTGAACAGATTTGTAGCAATGATAGCCGAATGGAATGCCGTGCCGCAGGTCCACTGTTCGATCCCGACTGCCGGCATTGCTTCAACCATAAAGTGCATTAAGACATTGTAAAAGAATAGTATTCAAAGCTTGTAGATTACAATATTTATATTAAATTAAGTATTATTTAAGAAGAGTCAAAGTCAAAAAGTCAAAATCGTTATTCAATTTAGGCGCCTACGACACTCTTATGAAAGTAAATTACCAATTTTAGTACCTATTGAAATATCCTACATTGTACTGCCACGTTCAGCAAATAAATTGTATAGATCCCCTGCGAGAAAAACGGGCAAGAAACTCGGGGCCATTCTTTTAAACATCTTTTAACAATGTGTTATATACTTACTATATATAAAGTTATGACAATATTTGTTTAAATTATGTAGGCATACATATACAGGCAATAACTTGGCAGAGGCGAAATTGTCCAGGTATTTTCGTCGATTAAGTAATCAGAAACTGTGTAGTAGGATTTTTCATGTGCAACTTGAATTTCCCTTCTGTGAGCGTTGTAATATGTTTGGGAACTTTATTATAAAACCGTACAAAATTACCTAAGAAGGACCTTTTATTTGTCTTTGCTAATCTAAAACCTGGCACCGCTATTTTGTCTTTATTCCTAGTGTTGTAATCGTGATTGTCACTGTTTAATTTAAATTTACTTAGATTTTACGAACCAACATAATATTTTCAAATATATACAGACTTGGTAATGTTAAAATATAAATTGCTTTAAAAAGATCCCTCAGAGATTCCCTAGGATCCACTGAGCCATCGTTCACTGCTTTTGAAGCAGTGATGGCTCAGTGGCATTGGCTATGGACTGCCGTGCCGCAGGTCCATGGTTCGAATCCCCCCGCGGGCTTGAGCTTCACCGCATGGTGGAAGGGCATTTTGCAAATGCCCGCCCGGATAGCGACCACCCTCAAGTAGAAAATATGTCGCCAAGCACCTAACGGTGTGTTCCGGCAGTAGTCCTTGAGAGCCAGTGAAATTACAGGCACATGAGACTTAACAACTATGTCTCAAGGTGATGGGCGCAGTGCGATTCGTGACTTGTGACGAATTGCATATGTTATAAGCAGTGGTTAGTCCGCTTAACATTAGGTGGGCCTCGTGCTTGATCCGTCACAATTATATAAAAAAAAACAACTCTATCTATCAAGTAGAAAATCTATTATCAAGCACCTAGTGGTGTGTTGCGGCAGCTGTTCTTGTGAGCTAGTAGTTCTAGTTTAGCCTGAAAAAAATCTACGACCGCACCATCACTTACCATCAGGTGAGATGTTATTTAAAAGCTAGCCTCTCATCGTTAAATAAATCACAAAAAACAATGGCTCATAGCAAAATTACAAATTAACGAGATGATAAAATATAGTCATGTGCGGGATAATTTTTATATCGTAAATTTGTAATGTAATCCGCAGAACAGGCGTTATTTCAAACATAACTTTATTAAAAAAATAAATGGATCATAGGTTGAATAGATAGATACTTAAGATAATGAATAGATTCAGGCGTTACTTTGCGGTAATCCTTATTTAACAATAACAAATATTTTTAAAATATTTTAAGAAAACATCAAATTAATATTGAGAGCAAATATTATAATAAGGATGCTTCGTGTAGAAGCGATACGCGTCGGAAATTCTTCCGGTTTGGCTGCGTGGCGTTTGTGACGTCACGTCGGCTTAGCAGGTAAATTAGGCGGAATTGTCACTAGATATATTTTTTAAGTGTTTTATTAAAATATTAATTTGATGTTTTCTTAAAATATTTTAAAAATATTTGTTATTGTTAGATAGATACTTGGAAAAAACTAGATAAAATCCTACATTTATCGATTTTATTATAAAAACTAACGTGTTTTTCACACATTTTAGTAAATAATACGGGATAACTCACGTGATTAAGTGAGATAACTCTGACTAGACATATTGAATTAAAAAATTAAACAAAAATACGATTTTTTTTATTAACGGTTTTAAAATTTGCATGCATTAGTTTAAAATTTTTTATTCATATTTTTAGGATACCGTACTAAAAAAGAGACCCTATACTAAGCCTCGGATGTCCATCCGGCCGTCTAGCGACCTTTAAATTAAACAAATGTCAGGTACCTATTATGCCAAGATTTAGTGTGTTTTATTTTGAAAACTATCGCGAGTTTAATCCATATTAACTTATTAGGAACCGGCTAGAACCCGCGTTATATTTACCGGAAAGATTCCGACCAGTTTCGGACTGTGACAGAGTTACGCGCTGAGGCCCGTGCTCGTCGCTTCGCGGAATCGTGACTCCCAGACGAAGGACTTCAAAACAGTCCGAAACTGGTCGGAGTCTTTCCAGTAAATATAACGCGGGTCCTAGCCGGTTCCTAATAAGTTAATAGTGTGTTTTAGTTTTGTGTACTCTTAATACCAGGTGGCTCTCATACTTTTAGACAACCTCCAAGCCATTGCAAGCTCACAGTTGCTCTATACTTTTTTGGTGAACGTGGCAGTACAATATAGAATATTTCAATATTAAAATTTGTAATTGACTTTTAATATTGTTAGGTATGCAATAACGCCTGCTATGCGGATTACATTACAAAATCACAAAGATACGATAGGAAAAATTTAAGTCATGTGCGGGATTCGAACCCGCGTCCATCCACCCCAAATTTGTAATTGACCTTCATAAGAGCGTCGTAGACGCCTAAAATGAATAAATGATTTTGATTTTTGACTTTGCTATTGACTGGCAGCTCAAATGCTCCACCAACAATTGGCAGCGTGCCCAACATGCTGGTAGCATTACCTTGTTGGATTACAATGCTTATTCATAGAGCCAAAAAATACCAGTATTTTAATCGCATCTAAGTACCTCAAGTAGAAAATCTATCGCCAAGCACCTAACCATGTGTTTCGACAGCAGTCCTTGTGAACCAGTAAAATTAAAGGCAAATGAGACTTAACAACTATGTCTCAAGGTGACGGACGCAGTGCAATTCGTGACTTGTGACGAAATGCATCTGCTATAGGCAGAGGTTAGTCCGCTTAGCATCAGGTGGGCCTCAAGCTTGTTCCGTCACAAGAACATAAAAAAATAATACTAAATTTTAAAATTTGTAATTGACCTTCATAAGAGCGTCGTAGACGCCTAAATTGAATAAATGAGTTTGGCTTTGACTTTGACATTGACAGACAGCTCAAATGCTCCAACCCACTATCAGTTCGCAGCGTGCCCTGCATGCTGGCAGCATTACTCCGTTAGATTACAATGCTTATTCATAGAGCCAAAAATATCAGTCTTCTAATCACATCTTAGTACCTCAAGTAGAAAATCTATCGCCAAACACCTAACGGTGTATTACGACAGAAGTCCTTGAGAGCCAGTGAAATTACAGGGACATGAGACTTAACTATGTCTCAAGGTGACGGGCGCAGTGCAGTTTGTGACTTGTGACGAAATGCCTCTGTTATAGGCAGAGGTTAGTCCGCTTAGCATCAGGTGGGCCTCAAGCTTGTTCCGTCACAATAACAAAAAATAATACTAAATTTTAAAATATGTAATTGACCTTCATAAGAGCGTCGTAGACGCCTAAATTGAATAAATGATATTGACTTTGACTTTGATATTGACAGACAGCTCAAATGCTCCAACCCACTACCAGTTGGCAGCGTGCCCTGCATGCTGGCAGCATTACCCCGTTAGATTTATTCATTGGGCCAAAAAAAACTGCTAGTATTTTGATCGCATCTTCCAAGCGCTCTGCTAAAGTTAAAGTTCTTTTAAAGTTAGAGGTCTAGCTAGTCTAGAACATGGCTCAAGTCTTTATATCCAGCTCAATTGCCTTCCGTCAGAGCCCCAGCCTTCAGCTAATCCGAAGCGAGTCGCCAATTTAATAAAGATAGCTGCACCCGCAGTAATAACGTTTGTAAAAATATTCGCAGACACGATGTTAAGGCGCAGTAGTAGCGGTTGCAATACACACACTTGTTTGTAAGGTGGCTCTCATTTCACGCCTTTTATGTTTATAACTGAGCTTATAAAACATTAATCACAGCATCACTGCTGTGCAGAGTGCGTGCCAACAGCAACAGTATCATGTCCATCATCGTAAATAACTCGACTGCCCAATCCTGCGACACCATATTGCGGTCTTTACAAAATAAACATTGCTATTGTTCTATGACTAGAACAATATTGCTGACAATTATTGACATCAAAGTGAATTTTTAATATAATAATAGATTATTATACATTAAAATTAAAAGTATGTATTATATTCTAATATAATACTTACTTTTAATTTCAATGTTTTAATTTTGTCTTTAGAAGTAACTTAAATACAAACAAAACATCGTTTTAATATTGTTATGTTTGCAATAACGCCTGCTTGGCAAATTAAATTACAAAGTTACAAATTAACAAGAGCAAAGATTAGAGTTAGGAGTTATTGTGTCATATTAGCTGAATTGGTTAGAGCATACCCCGGCTAAAGGGGTAGATGGACGCGGGTTCGAATCCCGCACATGACTATATTATTTTCTTTAGTAAATTTGTAAAACATGGTTGTCTGAAATAAATATCTTTATTATAATTCTTATTCTTATTATAAACGCATTGGTTCGCATTATTTTTCAGTTTATACATATTATTAAGGTACACTTTATAAAGACGGTATCATTGAAATACTCAAAAGACTCAATGGCCGCATTTGATGACCTTCAGAAAGTTACGTATAGATTTTTCGAAAGCACATGATACTAAACGCTGGAACCAGCATCCCCTTAACACCCCAGGGGTGCGGTTTCATAGAGTTTTATTTGCACGTCGCCTTAACCCGCGCTCTGGCTATATTAAATTCTGTACCCCCTTCACCCTCTGTACCTCCCTCAACCCCGTGTTCGAATTACATTATATGTTTGAACAACTTAGACTGGCATTCATACAAACTTAATATTTTCGCGCTTAGTGGTAGAAGAGGATCGTTTTCTCATTTGCTGGTACGTTTTGGCATTTGCTGGGCTTATTCTGCAGTTTTGACCTTCATGGAATAGGTATACTTGTAAAATTACCATAAATTGAGATACACAAATGTTTAAAAATTATAAAAAATATATATACCAATTTCTACACCTAAAAGCACTAAAAAGAAGGAGGAGGTACTCAATTCCACTTTTATTTTTTCTAATGTGTTACCTCATGGCTCTTTCAGGTTTTTTTTATAATATTGTGACGGATCAAGCACGAGGCCCACCTGATGTTAAGGACTAACCTCTGCCTATAACAGATGCATTTCGTCACTTCTCACGAATTGCACTGCGCCTGTCACCTTGAGACATGGTAGTTAAGTCTCATGTGCCTGTAATTTCACTGGCTCTCAAGGACTGCTGCCGGAACACACTGTTAGGTGCTTGGCGACAGATTTTCTACTTGAGGGTAGAGATAGCTAGCCAGGCGGACATTCGCAAAACGCCCTTCCACCATACGGTGAAGCTCAAGCCCGCGGCGGCATTCGAACCATGGACCTTCACCACGGCAGTCCATAGCCAATGCCACTGAGCCATCCCTGCTTCTTAGGTTATACCGATTTTGATGATTTCTTTCATATTCGATAGCTGGTGCTTGTCATGTGGTTCCATTTAAATACATGAAGTCACAATGTAAGCTATTATAATCTGCAGTATCTAATATTACTTCATTCAATTTTCACGCTAGCATTTGGACTGCCTGTGATTCTGCAATGACTTGTGGGTTGTCTTAATGCTTTTATTGTAGTAGCTGTAGTCTATACAACAATAACATAAAAAGGAAAGATTTGTATTTTTGTATTTTTATGTTTTTGTATATAAAGAATAAACATAGAAACAACTTTAAAAATAACTTTCCTCATTAGAATTCTACACTATCCCTGATGAACATAGGTTATAAAATATTTTCAACAACTTAGGGATCTGTATGAAAACTTCGATAATGTAACCAAAAATGTGAAAAAAAATCGTTATATCGCGTACGCTGCGGAAATTGTTGACAATTAAAAATCTTCACGCTGTTGTTCAATGACTTACTAATTAATGTATTTTTCTATTAAGACAACATACTAATTCCAAAATAGCACCCCGGGTAACTTTTGTCATTTGTAAGGAACATTTTGAGGAGGATTTCGCAATTGTAAGAAATGCTTGAGGTTTTTATCATTTAGGAATTTAGCCCCTGTGTCAACGTTTAACGTTTGTGTTTGACTTTCTTTGGGGGTTGATTTTCTGGTTTTACTTTCGTATGGGGTTGTTTTGCTTTTATTATAGAACGACGGGTATTATATTTTAGGTTTTCATTCAATGAAAAACGGAATCCTTATACCCTTTCTGTGCCCCTGTCTGTCACAGAATATATAAGACGCAGAAAAAATAACTGTGAATTATGTGATCACGTAAGAATATATAAATTATCACAGAAAAGTATAGTAATTTTTTCGTTAATACTAAGGAAAATTAAGTGATTATTAATTTTGCATTGAATTCGTGACCACGATATCGGCAAAGTGATAACACGTTCAGAATTACAAATTCATTACAGAAAACATTATAGTCATGTGCGGGATTCGAACCCGCGTTCATCCACCCCTTTAGCTGGGGTATGCTCTAACCAATTGAGCATGACACAATGACTCACAACTCTCATTTTTGCTCTCGTTCTTCAACCATCGTATCGGGATGGATTTCGACAAGCAGGCGTTATTGCAAACTTAACAAACACGTTCATTTAAAAATATTGTTAAAAAAAACTATAATTTGAAAATGATTTCAAACCATTTTTTTTAAATATTTGTGTTATATTAAACCAGCTGACCCGACGAACTTCATACCGCCATATTTTTTTATTTATATTTTTTATATTTTCTTGATACAAACCTTCTCCAGACAATAACAAACACAAAAGAAAAGTTTATCCAATTTGGTGCAGCCGTTTGAAAGTTATCCGCGTACAAACATTTCGGTGATTCATTTTTATTTACGTAGATTTTCATGCAAACACTTCAGTCAATTACAGTCTGTATTTTGAGGCGAAAGTCTTAGAAAACAATATTTGTTAAGTGCATTATATCATTTTAGGTAAGAGAAAATAGTTAGGTAGATATATCTAATATAGTAATTAATATATATATGGGTATTGTAATATATATACGTATATATTTGTTTTATATAGTATAGTATATATTATTATTATTTTTTTCTATTTACATATTATTATTAATCTACACAAATTTACCCCACCTATCTGTTTTTATTCCTCACATATCCATATCTTCCATTCTAAGGTTGACTGGAAGATCGTTTCAAGCGATAAGTCCGCCCATTGTACCTTAGCTTTGTAACATTTGTGGTGTACAGATTTTTGGTATTGTATTTGTATTGTATTGTAATCAAAAATCGAGCACATTATGTCAAAAACGATTAATCCAATATAATTGGTTATGCGATACATTTTTCTCTCACACAAAGCGCGCTATTTTAATAGTTTTAATAAGAACACGCTTACAAGATTTTCATAAGAATTTCCTTGAAAATAGAATAAAAACAAAATTTCGTGTTCCATTTTACACGATACTCATGAAAGATATGTACACTAGATAATGTATGTCAGCCTTCGTAGATACCGAGCTATATTCACTTTGGCCGACGTTCAAAAACGTAAACTCTTGCAACTAGACGTTGAAAATGTACAATATGATGTGATTTTTGACGGAGATGTATCGTATATTACTTTTTGTTGCTAAACATGCAGCGGAGCTTGACTAACCTCAAATAGGCTAAGCAACGATTACTGTGATTATTACTTCGATGGGAGACCGCTAGCTAGTAGTATTTACCTTCTATTGAGCGAGTTTTTTATTTCTTCTTTTTTATATTATTGTGACGGAACAAGCTCGAGGCCCACCTGATGTTAAGCGGACTAACCTCTGCCTATAACAGATGCATTTCATCACAAGTCACGAATTGCACTGCGCCCATCACCTTGAGACATAGTTGTTAGTCTCATGTGGCTGTAATTTCATTGGATCTCTAGGACTACTGTCGGAACACACCGTTAGGTGCTTGGCGACAGATTCTCTACTTGAGGGTGGTAGGCGGGCAAACGCAAAATGCCCTTCCACCATGCGGTGAAACTCAAGCCGGCAGTGGGGATCAAAACAGGGTACTGCGGTGCGGCAGTCCATTGCTATTACCGCTCGGCCATCATTGCTTCAAATCCAGTGTTCTCATAGGATGACAGTCAATAGGTGAAGGCCTTCGGGTTTTTGAAATGCAAAGTGAATGTTGATAAGTAAATATGCTAACTCTAACGCACAAGTAGAAAATCGTTCGCCAAGCATAGTGTGTTCCAGTAGTAAGTTATGAATATTTACTTTCTGGCACTTACCATCACGCAACTGATGACTAAGCTATTCTTAGCCATTGAAAATAAATAATAATATAACCTTGATCTAGAATATGTTATAAATACTTATGTAGATTACGTTGTATATTATAAGTACTTATATATACGTTGGGTCCGGGACTACCGGGAGCTCATCGTATTTTCCAAAACTTATCAGAGCGTTTGGTCGATGCGACGCGTGATCAAAATGCTGGCATCTATTTGGCACAATGAAAAAGCATTGCACTTCAACGAGGCAATGCTGTCTGCATGCTGGGCACGCTGAAAACTGGTAGTGGGCTAGAGCATTTGGACTGCCTATGAGTCCAAATGCTTTTATTGTAGTAGCTGTAGTGTTGTATATAGTTTGTAGTATTTTGTTAATAAAGGCATACCTACCGCCGGTAAAAAAAGTTAATCCAGTTGAAATTTTCTTGTTGAGTATTCATCAAGTTCACTATTAATAGTGAACTTGATGAATCCGAAATCAAAGGTATGAGAGTGAAACTTCTTTTTCGTAGCCTAGTTATTTTTTTTATGCCTTAAGGTTAATTTTGGTCACTATCTCACCTGATGGTAAGTGGTGATGTGGTCGAAGATGTTTTTCAGGTTAACTTAGAATTACTGGCTCTCAAGGACAGCTGCCGGGCATTCGCAAAATGCCCTACCACCATGCTATAACGAATGCCATTCTAAGACGGGATCGACGGCTTAACGTGCCCTTTAAAGCACGTGCACGCTCAGTAGTAATGCCACTTAGCGGTCACCCATCCAAGTCATGACTGCGGCGGACGTTGCTAACTTAGCTGATCGATTAAGAAACGCTTAGCAAACTTCACTACGGATGCTTCAAAAAGCTGTAGCTTATCACGGTATTCGTACCACGACCCTGTGACGTCGGCCCATTACTTGTACACCTGCCTAAAATGTTATATACATACATACATATGATCACGCCTGTATTCCCAGAAAGGCAAAGGTGTGTAAACACGCATGTTTAGCCAATTGGGTTTTGGTCCCATGTAATAGGGGATGAGCCTATTGCCATTCACCGGTCAAAGTTTTAGGGTCATACAAAATGTTTTCTCTAACTCAGTGGACGAAACACAAAACATATTATGAATGAATGACGCTAACAACATATAAGATAGGAACACAAGAACATATTACTAAGATGGTATACAGCCCTGTCGTGCGTCTAATACACTCAACACCCTACTCACATCCACGTGAGAGGAGGCATGCTGCTCATTTGGCGTAACCTTAGTCGACCCTTACGACACCCACAGGAAGAAACAGGGAGGTGACATTCTAACCCAGCCATATAGCTAATGAATAATGATACAATTAAAGTCACAACTCACAACACCTTATAGTTAATCAAGTAGCGTCCTTTGATCTCCACAACCGATCGCTAGAATGACTTCACACAGTCAATTCCAAGTCAGTAGTCCTGAAAAAGAACAGGACTGTTCAGAACACCTTTTGAATTCAAAATCTATTCAGTGTAACACAATAACGCTATATTCAAATCGAATCTGTTAGTTGTTAGGCGTGCCATTCACGGGCAAGCAAGCTGGCAGACTTAACCGGTAAACTAAAGCAAATGCTAATTTAGTTATAAGTATTAAGGGACTTAGGGCCTGTTTCAGAATGTTCGAGTAATTTCCGGTTATACTACCAAGAACATAAAATAACTGAATGATTAAAAAGACAGTTAACATGCAGCGCGTTTTAAGCTTTAACCGATGGATAGGCTAAATCGATGACGGTGAAACGCAAAGATAGTGTTTTATTTATTAAATATGTTCTGGGTAGTATAACCGGAACTTACTCGAATGTTCTGAAACAGGCCTTTAATCGCGATAAAACGTGTAAAATTGTATTTACCTCGACGTTTCGACCAAGTTGCATTGGTCGTGGTCACGACCAATAATAAATACTTATAACTATGTGTTCAAGTCGCGAAAGTCTGAAAGTTACTAAATGCGAATTTGTACAGAAGTACATTAAATTCAATTCTTTTATTAATTACAGATCTGTAGCAGGCGAGCGTATTTTTATGTGATTTTGACTTAATAAGAACGAGACCCACCTGATGTTATGCGGACTAACCTCTGCTTATAACAGATGATTGAGATATTCGTCCGAACAAATTGTACTGCGCCCGTCACACTGTGGCATAGAGTTGTTAAGTCTCATGTGCCTGTAATTTTTCTGGTTCTCGAGGACTGCTGCCGGAACACACTGTTAGGTGCTTGGCGACAGATTTTCTACTTGGGTGGTAGCCAGCCAGGCGAGCATTCCCAAAATGCCCTTCCACCATTCGGTGAAGCTCAAGCCGGTGGTGGGGATCGAACCATGGACCTGCGGCACGGCAGTCCATACCGCTCGTCTAAACTACTAAAGTGGAGGTGGTTCTCATTTGACTGTTTTTTGTGTACATGATGATATCTTAAACTTTGATCCCCAAGACGCCTGCGAAGCGTGGGAAATCCCCCTTAATGGGGGAGGCTGTGTTCAGCAGTGGACAATTCGGCTGATACAGTACTTTTATTAGCATGTTCAATCAATCATTGAAACTAGTATTATGAACATTTTATTCGAATTATTAACGTATTGTGCTTGATGGTTTTGCACACAAAATTTAGTAACCTATCACTTACAGTAGGGGCGCAGTGGAGGCTTAATTGCTTTGTGATTGTGCGTGTCATGAAAGTACCTATTATTTGCGCAATACTATATATGATATATATGTTTCAGAGCGTGTTTAATTAAAACATTATTTTGTTTACTGCCGAGATCATTGAACTCATAACAAAAATTCAAAGCTCTCATATCAGTAGTCCCATGAATGTCCTTCTTCTTTTGGAAAATTAATAAAAACCGGTCGGCTTTGGTTCAGTGGCTCTGAAAGAGCAACCAACGCGGGATATTAGTCTTTATTGACAATTAAATTCTATGACGGATGCCGACAGATTCGTACAATACACCCTCTCTCGTACATGCCCCTAGATTGGGAGCTGACGATTGACTTAATTACTAAAGCAATATTTAAATAGAGTTTAAATTAGCACCAAGGAGTTTTTACTTTTCATTTTGAACATCAATTATTCTGCCTTTCTTACCATATTCAAATTCTGCCTCTAAACACTCAGTGGATTTTCTGGTTTCAGGAAGGTTCAGATATCATTAAGTGAATATCATGCTATCAAATTTGTAGAAGACAATAGAATATTATGGATTCGAATTTTATGATCGCTAAATGCTTACATGTACAAAACTATAAAGCAATTTTTTTTAGCTGACGGTGTGTTCTGTTTGGAAACTGTTGCTATAACTTTTGACCACTTAATAACGTACCACCCTACCAGCAATAAGATGGTGCCCGAAGATTCGTCTGTTAGCTATGAAAACAGAAGAATACATAGAACTAAAATTTACCTTTAAAGGTCTCGATGAACTAACCGTGATCACGATCCCGACAAGTTTTTGAAACGTCAAAAAAAATGACGTATGTACAACAAACCTTTTTTAATATGTTTAAGTGTCTTACTCGCAAAAGTCTTAGCCACTAACTTATTACTTTTTAGTTTCATGGAAAAGGTTGTTAGTAATCAGTTATAAGTAACTAGTGACCCGGTTCTGCGTCGCACGGTTGCCATGCTGATACTAAATATACTACAGAATGTCTTTACATACAACATTTACAGCTTTTTTATCATTAGATAATACAAACATGTTATCTTTAGAGGTTACTCTTGAAAGAGCAACATGCTTATAATTAGCCATGTGAAAAACACTCAACGCTCAAATCTAATGCTGTAAAGGGCCATATTGATATACATTACATGCACAATGTATTTAAGGTACTTAATTAGATAAGGATTAATACTGTATTGCTTAAAATAACTTCATATTTAAACCATTATTTATCGCAAGAAGAAAAAAAAATAGAAAAAAAAATGTAGGTTATGTTTAAGAGATAGATATATCAACGCGTACTTTTTTAAGCCTTTTTAAGGTGTACAATAATGTACAATAATGTACATTATTTTGATCGATCTCGTAGGGTTCAGCAGGCGCGCAGCGTTTGCAATGTAAGCGCAAAAAAATGTGTTTATTTACGACATCAGTGTTTCTCTACTATATTATGCATGTATTTTACATATAAATCTCCCTCATAAATCAATCTATCTATTAAATAAACCGCATAAAAATCCGTTGCGTAGTTCTAAAGATCAGAGCATACACAGGGACAGACAGACAGCGGGAAATGACTTTGTTTTACACTATGTAGTGATTACTATATGAGAGCTGAGTATCAGCTGTGGCATAGTAGGGTACCTACCATACCCTACCATGCCACAGCTGTCCATATGGACAGGGCTGAACCCTTGACAAAATATTTATGGAATGCCAAAACAATGGTATGTGCATGAAAGGATGAATACCACTAAGATTGAAGCGCTTGTAGCGAAGTTTACTTAGCTGTTCTCAACCGATCAGCAAAGTTAAGCAACGTCTACGTCGTAACTGAGCGTTTCCGTGCTTCGGAGGGCACGTTAAACCGTCGGTCCCGGTTGTCTTCTTAGGATGGCAGTCGTTATAGCATGGTGGTAGGGCATTTTGCGAATGCCCGCCTGGCTAGCTACCACCCTCTAGTAGAAAATCTGTCCCAAGCACCTAACGGTGTGTTCCGGCAGCTGTCCTTGAGAGCCAGTTCTTTTAGGTCAGCCTAAACAACATCTTCGACCACATCAACACTTACCATCAGGTGAGATAGTGGTCAAAGGTTAACCTAACAGGCATAAAAAAAAGATGACAAATAATAGAGCAAATTGAATTATAATATTTTTATGATATTTTGCGCTTTACCTGGCGCAACCTTCTTTTCTATCCTACAGAATTAGAAAAGGGAAAACTTGTTAGTAATCAAATAAGTCACAGCATCCCAATCAAAACCCACTCCCTTACCTCCCACCCCATGCCTCCCCCGGACGCAATGCTTAATAATAATTTATTAATATAGTTTAGCAGTAGTAATGGAGCGACCACGACAACTTATCTAATATCGGAGTGAGCAAATAGTGGTGGTTGGTTATAGATTAAGAGCCAGAATGAAATAAATAGCAGTTAGAAGTATGTAAATATGAATAAGTAGACTGTTTATGTATGTATTATTAGAAGCGCTCGTACCGAAGTTTACTTAGCTATTCTTAACCGGTGAGCAAAGTTAAGCAACGTTACCCGCGGTCATGAGTTGGATTGGTGACCGCTAGTGACATTACTACTGAGCGCTTCCGTGCTTCGGAGGGCACGTTAAGCCGCCGGTCCCGGTTGTTGTCTAAGGATGGCAGTCGTTATAGCATGATGGTAGGGCATTTTGCGAATGGCTGCCTGTCTAGCTACCACCCTCAAGTAGATCTTTCGCCAAGCACCTAAAGGTGTGTACCGGCAGCTGTGCTTGAGAGCCAGTACTTCTAGATTAGCCTGAACAACATCTTCGACCACATCATCACTTACGATCAGGTGAGATAGTGGTCAAAGACTAGCTTATCAGCTATAAAAAAACTGAACTGTCGTGTAAACTTTGATTGGAGTTGATAAACTTTTTTGTATTTTGTGATGTGGTCGTAGTTAAGGGTAGAATAACGAAATAAAGAAAGGCGCAGTCGTAACTTTGATTAAGATAATATGGCTCTCAGGGAAATCCGCCAAATACATCATTATGTGTCTGTGAAACGATTTACTACTTACATGTAGGAATTGAATTAACAGGGCAGGGCGTATATTAGCAGTGGTAGTCCATATACTTCCATGTTCTAGGAATTTATAGGTTAAAAATATTATATAACTTTGTCGTGATTGCTCGTAAGGTGCCGGAGTAGCAAATCATATCTCTCACCACCCCCGTGGATGTAGTATGACTTAGGGTCAAATATTGGAAAGTGGGCAGCAGCGTCTTGTGAGGAAAATCTATCTTACTCTGCGATCCCCAAGAGGCCTGCCAAGCGTAAAGATTATGGCAATGAGAGAGGCTGTGTCCATTAGTTAACAATTCGGCCAATACAGCAGATTGCTGATAAATAGGAGGTGGTGGATTCCAAGGGTGAGGCGTTGGCGGCTAGTTTGGACATAGCGAAGGCCTTTGATCGGGTGTGACATAAAGCGCTTCTTTCGAAGCTTCCTGCCTATGGGCTTTGCGAGAAATTGTGCGAGTGGATCTCCAGTTTTTTGGCAGATCGGAGCATCAAGGTCGTTGTCGACGGTGCATGCTCCGACTTGAAGCCAATTAACGCTGGCGTTCCGCAAGGCTGTGTGCTATCTCCGACTCTATTTCTCTTGTACATCAATGACATGCTGCAGCTCAGCGATATTCATTGTTATGCGGTTGACAGTACCGGAGATGCCTCTTACACCGGCCGTGCTAAAATTTCTCAGGAAAACGTTGTGGAGAGTCGGAACAAACTTGTGTCTGAAGTCGAGACCATGTTGTCTAATGTTTCGAAGTGGGGCCGACTGAACTTAGTTCAATTTAACCCCAAGATGACACAAGTTTGTACGTTTACCGCTAAATTATCCCCCTTTGTCGTATCCCTCCGTTTTGAAGACACTCCCCTTGCCCCATCAACTAGCATCGGAGTACTTGGCGTCGACATATCGAGCGTCGTTCAATTTCGCTGTCACTTGGAAGAAAAGGCTAAATTAGCCTCTAAAAAGCTTGGTGTGCTTGGAAAGGCGAGGCGGTACTTCACGTCAGCCCATCGCCTGCAACTTTATATTCTCAGGTTCGGCCTCACATGGAGTACTGCTCTCATCTCTGGGCGAGAGCTCCCAAATACCAGCTTCTTCCATTTGACCGCATACAACGCAGAGTGACTCGAATCGTTGACGATCAAGTTCTCTCCGACCGGTTCGACCCTTTGGCACTACGTAGAGATGTTGGATCACTCTGCATCTTCTACCGCATCTATCACGGGGAGTGTTCTGAGGAACTGTTCGATTTACTACCTGCAGCTCAATTTCGCCATCGGACATCCCAACAAAGCATGATGATTCATAAATTTCATGTCAACGTCTGGAAGTCCACAACTTTGCGATTTTCACGGCATTTTCTACCTCGCACTGCCACAATATGGAACCAGCTGCCAGGTGCAGTATTTCCGAACGGATACGACTTAGGGGCCTTCAAGAAGAGAGCATATTCCCTCCTCAAAGGTCGACAACGCATCCTCGATACCTCTGGTGTTGCGGATGTTCGTGGGCAACGGTGATCACTTACCACCAGGTGAGCCGCCTGCTCGTTTGCCCTCCTATCCCATAAAAAAAAAGGTATTTTTCTGTACTATAATTTTTTTTATATAAAATTATTACTATGCCAACGCCGTCCGTCTGTCCTTTCAAGTGGAGGAAATTTCAAAGAATAATGGTGAGTTACCTTACAAATATGTATAATAATAAAAAATATTAAATATGTAATTATAAAAGGAGGAGGATATCCAAAAACTATTTTTTTGTTAGTTTAATTGTTATAACGAGTTTTGTTGTCCTTTTTATAGGACTTCCTACATCGAGGTTAACTCCTGCTCTAATTCTTCGCAGCGTCAGCGCTCGTTGCCGATATTAAACGCCTTTCGCTACTATTTCATTACAACTACCGTCAATTTTAATTGAATTCATAAGTTCAGGATGGAGAAGAGATAGACTGGATAATTTGCTGTTTGTAACCAGTTTTTTTTAAATCTATATACGTCATTTAACTGTTGCGATTTTGGCAGTTGGTTGATGACCCATCGCCTTAGGTGGTAAAATTATAGGAGAGTAAAATGTTTCGATGTTCACTATCACCACAAAAAAAATTTACCGACTTCCAAAATCCTCTTATTTTGGAAGTCGGTTAAATTCTCTCAGGTCAATGCGTATTTTTTTTTTATGACCATAGATTCTAGATACTTTTTCCAGAGCAAACCGATATTAAATTTAAAAAAAAATAGATAAGTTGTATCTCCAAAGTAGTCCCATATAAATTTCACCAAAATAAGTTCCGTATTATTTATTAGAGAACCTTCGACTACATAATTACTTACCATCAGGCGAGATTGTGGTCAAAGGATTACCTATAAGCATTAAAAAAAATAGTCAATCAACTGAAATATGTATCCGCTTAACTGGATGATTTAATATAATTATTTTAGGCAAGTGAATGATCCAGTAAGAAGTCTTTATTATAAAAATGAAGAAAAAACAATTATATGGAACTGAATGTCTGTCGGAAAAATTAACTTGATTTTATTGTTTTCTAAACGCGTCAAAATAAAAACGCCAAGATTCTTTGCCATTACTACCTAATTTTATTTTTGTAGATTTGCAGTGCAGGGATATAACCTACACTTATAATAAAACTGTAACAGGTCCAATTCTGTACATTGGCGATATTTTGAAAATAATGTTTGAGAACACTCTGTAGCTGATACTGATACCAAAACTGTACTTTTTATTTTTGTCTGACGGTCTGTCTGTATCATGACCGCGCATCACGCCAAAACTACTGAATATATTTCAATAAAACTTAGCACGATTTGAGTTCATACTGCGAAAAAGGACATTGTATACTTATTATTCCGAAATTCAGCACGGTTTCCTCGGGAAAGGTGATGAAAGTCAAAACTTACACTTAGTTGTAATTTATTAACGCATAGTTCGATTTCAATCATTCTACTTTGTTAGAACAGTGACGAGTGACCTCACGGGCAGCCCGGCACCCCACGGGCAGCCTGGAACCCCACGGGTAACTCGGCCTCCCACGGGCAGCCTGGTACCCCAGGGGCAGCTCAGCACCACACGGTGAGCTGGGCACCCTATGGGCAGCCTGGCACCCTTATTTATTACAAAATTACAAATTCACAAGAGGAAAAATTTAAGTAATGTCCGGGATTCGAACCCGCGTCCCTTATTCAATTTTGCAACTTAAAGATAAAAATCTAAAATGTGGAACATTCGCCACAATCAGTTTTTTAACTATCTATCGTTTGTCGGATTCATTTCGGGGACTGCGTAATGGAAGTGCACAATCTAATATATCTTACTTTAACCGCCAAACAAGGAGAACCTCGGTGAAAAGACGCCGTTTTAAAATCATAATTTTTAAAGAAACGTACAAAGTACTTTGCTTCAACATTTATTGGGCGAACCGTGAAGGAGCTCTGAGTGTAAGATACTCAAATACTAATTTATTGGTAAAATAAATTTTACATGTCAGGTACAATATTTAGATTGGTATACGTGTGTATACATCTACAAATAATAATAATATTAATAAATTCAAACAATTAAACAACATATTAATAAAAACGATTAAATTCTAATTACAATAATAATAATAATTCATAATAAAAAATAATATATACCGAACAACTTACGCAATACTATCTACAATGTCATGAACTCGTCAAATCTATAGAACGTTTGCTCGATAAGCCAGCGCTTCAGACGGGGCTTGAAGCAGTCCATGTAGGGCGCTGCATCTACATCGTCAGGGAGCTTATTGTAGATGGCGGGACAAGTGAGTGTCACTGTTTCTTTTGTACACTGCCAAGTTGCACTATCTCCTAGTGTGCGCTGCGCCCAGTGCTCCGCGCCGTACTGCAGCAGCTATAAGATACAACCCGGGCGTTTTCAAATGTAAAAAGCTCCTTTCTGAGTTATGCTTTACTAAGAGTGCTTCACCGCAGACCACAGCGTTGCTAAATATGAGATAAACAGTGCCCAAATGTGAATAATTAGTCTGCAGGTACGGCAATCGCGAACGAAGTCGCAGGTACAGCTAGTTCCTTATATATGTATATCTTCCTTTGGAAGTCGAAAGTGGCAACGAAGAGAAAAGTACCGTATGTGGGCAGCAGTGCCTTCTGAAGAACTGCCATCTTACACTGCGACCCCAAGACGCCTGCCAAGCGCGGGGATTATGTCAAACATCCACGTGATGGGAGAGACTTTCGTTCGACGATAGATATCATGTTGTCATAGTGAAGAGATGAAGTGTATCTTATATCACGGGTTATGAATCTTGGCCGTACCGAGGGATTCTAGTTAAATTCCGAGCTACAGTTAAGGAATCTACCTTCCTTCCGTGTTTCGAGTTAATTCCTTCAGTTCGCTCAGAATTTAAAAAAAGAATCCGTAGTGGAGTGCAATGCAAGCTCACCTAACATGAAAACAGCTTTATTGCTTCGGAGGAAGCCCGCCAACTAGGGACATATCCATACCATTGATAGCTTGAGGCGCTCGTAGCAAAGTTTGCTTAGCCGTTCTTAACCGATCAGCTAAATTCAGCAACGTCCTCTGCGGTCACGACTTGGATGGTCGCTAGTGACATTATTACACGGTGGTAGAAGCTGCCACCCTTAAGTAGAAAATCTGTCACCAAGCATCTAACGGTGTGTTCCGGCAGCTGTCCTTGAGAGCCAGTAATTCTAGGTTAGCCTGAACAACATCTTCGATCACGTAATCACTTACCGTCAGGTAAGATAGTGGTCAAAGGCTAATGTATCAGGCATAAATAAAAAAATATCGCCTACGCATTTATCGATACGACATGTCTTGCCTCGGTCGGAGATGCTAACTGGATTCAAAATATTTTTATTTTATAAATACTTTTTGAAGCCGTGATGGCTCAGTGGCATTGGCTATGGAATGCCGCGCAGCAGGTCCATAGTTCGAATCCCGCCCAGAGCTTGAGCTTCAACGCATGGTTGAAGGGCATTTTGCGAATGCCCGCCTGGCTAGCGACTACCCTCAAGTAAAAAATCTGTCGCCAAGCACCTAACGGTGTGTTCCGGCAGCTGTCCTTGAGAGCCAGCAATTCTAGGTCAAGCCTGTTAACATCTTCGACCACATTATCACTGACCATCATGTGAGATTGTGGTCACGGCCTATCAGCAATAAAAAAAAAACACAGGCTGAGGAACAGCCAGAAAGCTAGTTGTTTTTATTTAATGTATAACATTTGTAAATTGGTTTGCAATAAAGAGTGATTGTATTGTATTGTACCAGCTCACAATATTTGTAGATAAATTGCCGAGTATCTATTTACACATGCACCTGCCAAGCTGTTAACATTTACACACGATTGTTCTTGTCAAATAAATCGTTCTACAATAGCTTTTACAGCTCATCTGTTGGCAGTGCCATGATACTGCCAAAGCAATAATTCAGCACGATCTGATGCTGTAATCCATCAAATTATTCAATTATTTTGTTGTTCAATAATTTGTTTAATCAGTATTTGTGATTATAGTTGATAATTTTGAAACGCTCGTAACGAAGTTTACTTAGCTGTTCTTAACCGATCAGCAAAGTTAAGCAACGTCCGGTCAGGAGTTGGATGGTTGACCTAGCGGTCAAGCGGAAACGCTCAGTAGTAATATCACTAGCGTGATATTACTACTGAGCGTTTCCGTGCTTCGGAGGGCACGTTAAGCCGTCGGTCCCGATTGTCGTCTTAGGATGGCAGTCGTTATAGCATGGTGGTAGTGCATTTTGCACGGCACCCCACGGGCAGCCCGGCACCCTATATAGTTTTGCAAGCTTGCTAAGATAAAACTCTAAAATCTGGTACATTCACCACAATCAGTTTTTTTGACTATATATCTTTTGCCGGATATATTTTGGAGACTGTGCATTGGAAGCGCAAGTCTAATATATTTTCGTTCTCTACTGCCAAACAAGGAGAACTCGACGAAAAAACGGCGACAAATTTTCTACTTGAGGGTGGTACCTAGCTAGCCAGACGGGTATTCGCAAAATGCACTACCACCATGCTATAACTACTGCCATTGTAAGACGACACCGTGAGCGACGGCTTAACGTGTGTGCACTCTAAAGCACGTGTAGTAATGTCACTAGCGGTCACCCATCCAACTCATTACCGCGGCGGATGTTGCTTAACTTAGCTGATCGATAACGGCTAAGCAAACTTTGCTACGAGTGCATTAAATTCTTTTTACCCACTTCAAAAAAAGGAGGAGAAACTCAATTCGTCTGTTTTTTTTGTAAGTATGTTTGTTTACTCAGAACTTTTGACTGTTTGAACCGATTATGATGAATCCTTTTTTATATGGAAGCTGATGCTTGCCGTGAAATTATTATTTGTTTACCAAAATAGGGAACCGACTTCAACACTTATATGTGTGAAATAACTTGTCTTAGTCGGTACCATACGCACACTATTGTGATAATAGGTACTTTTGAAGGATCATGGTACCGACTTCAACAAGTTATTTCATACATTTAAGTGATGGAGTCAGTTCCATTTTTTTTTTTTTTTCTATTACCTACCAGATACAAATGCTATATTAACAAAAGCAGGTGAAAAAATTGGCAAGAATACCAGAAATGATTCACAAAACGTAGATGCACCAGGTTAAAACAGAGTTGAGATATTTCTATGAAGGCGTGCCCGTTATTTCTGGCACGTACTTTTATAGTATTGTTGTTATTTGCCAGTATGACGTCACAGCACTGCTCTCTGATAACCGTTTGAATCATTCTTCTATTCGCGTTCTCAACTCGGGAAGACCGAGCTTAGTATTGCATACAGATATTCTTAAGATAATGAACAGATTCAGGCGTTACTTTGCGGAAATCCATATTTAATAATAACAAATATTTTTCAAATATTTTAAGAAAACATCAAATAAATATTTTAATAAAACGCTTAAAAAATATAAAAATATATCTAGTGACAATTCCGCCTAATTTTCCTGTTAAGCCGACGTGACGTCACAAACGCCACGCAGCTAAACCGGAAGAATTTTCGACGCGTTTCGCTTCTACACGAAGCATCCTCAGGAGGTCTTGACTCTACGAGCGCACGATCGAGAATGAGAACTTATTCGACGTCATGTCGGCTTAACAGGCAAAATTAGGCGGAATAGTCACTAGATACATTTTTTAAGTGTTTTATTAAAATATTAATTTGATGTTTTCTTAAAATATTTTAATAATATTTGTTATTATTACAGATATTCTTCCAATTCTTGTTTGAAATTGGTATGAGACGAATTAACTTAGCATTCCATGGATTCACCGTGCGGGTGCCGGGTCCATCGCGTTGCAGAGAAAGAGGCCCAAGTCAAGGTGCCTGGGACTTGCTACCCAGTGAGAAAGTTAAGGGGCCCCTTTATAATGCATCGATGCTCCCTTTCACCTCTCGAGCCTCCTCCCCTGCCGAACCCAATTTGGTAAGATCCTACTAATGCCGCCTTGGATACACGTTCTAGGATGGAAGTTACGGTTGTTCTTGACAGGCCAAGGTCTTTTAGTAGGTTATATAGGGATTTTGCTGGTATACCCCTTGCACCGACTTCTACAGCATATAAATTAACCACATAACCGTTTTTGGTTAATTCATTTGTTAAGTCATCATATTTGTTAGTGTTTATTGTGTGGTTTTTAGGTATGTTTGTTTACCACGGGACAGTATAAGTACTATACGTTTTAGATTTTTTGAGTATAGAAATGTTTCTGGTCTGGATGACGAAACACCAACATCCTCAGGAATTTTGTAGTGTTTTTCATACGTATCCATCAAAAGAGTCCAATCGGGAGCTGCGCCTAAGATGGAGTAAGGCTTCGATTTAGATTTAGTTGATGACCCTTCTTTTACAACAGCAACCTGTCGTTCGTTTTAAGTTTAAAAGTTATAAGTATATGGTCACACCTGTATTTCCAGAAGAAAAAGGTGTAGCAGGTTTTTTTTATGCCTGATTGGTTAGCTTTTGACCACTATCTCACCTGATGGTAAGTGATGATGTGGTCGAAGATGTTATTCAGGCTAACTTAGAATTGGCGACAACATTTATACTTAAGGGTGGTAGCTAGCCAGGCGGGCATTCGTAAATTGCCCTACCACCATGCTGTAATGAAAGCCTATAATGACAACCGGGACCGACGGCGTAACGTGCCCTTGGAACCACAGAAGCGCTCAGTAGTAATGTCTCTAGCGGTCACCCATCCAAGTCATGACCGCGGCGGACGTTACTTAACTTTGCTGATCGGTTCAGAACGGTTAAGCAAACTTCGCTACGAGCGCTTCAAATATGATGTGTTAGGTACCTACATGAGACTATGTAGTCGTAGATAGATAATGGAAACGATGAATTAGATGAATTGGTCTCCATTGATTACCTCTCTTACATGTATCAAGCACTTACTAAGATAAGGACCAATTGGTGTATGGTATGGATGATGTAAGTTAAAACAGTCTCAATACACGCTGGAACCTTAAGGGTTAACTGGCCGGCCCGTTCTCCATACAAACGTGGTAGGATGATCACTCCCTGAGGATTTAGGTCCAAAATAAAGCATAATACCGATTGATCTCGTCATTATCTAGGTTTGTATGATGCCGAAATTTTAATAAAATAATTAACTTGAGAATTATGAGCCTCGAAACATTTTCATATAAAGTTTTCGAGGCTCATAACTTACAACTTAATTACCTTTTAAAATTTTGGCATCATACAAGCCTAGATAATAGCGATATAAATCGGTATTATGCTTAAATCTGGACCTAAAATCTCAAATATGCGAGTGATCACCCTACGACGTTTGTATGGAGAAGTGACCGGCCAGTTCAACCTTAAAGGATATATGTACTTCTCTTTATTTTGGTTGCTCCAGTAGCCAACCTTACTAAGGGAAAGGCGTCTTATTACTCATGTTTCACCAGGGTACAGTTAGGGCACAACATGCCATAATCCCCACTCTTTTCAAGCGTCTATAGGGGATTGCAATGTACGATAGCTATTGTTCAGAAGGCGCTGCTGCTAACCTTGTAGTATATCTTATGCACTCTTAAGATTCCCACAGAAAAATATTATGGGGTGCCATGCTAGTGCAGTACCCCACGAGACTAATCTAAGTATTACTTGGTTTTGATGGTACCAATGACGATGTTTAACCCTCACATAGTTTCAATTATGGTCTTTGAATCAGGTATGTATCGCAGGTTAAGAACCTATTACGTAAACAAATAGAGTCGTTTGAAGTGGAAAGAGATAGCTACATAACTTTTTTCCAATAAACAAATTTAAATTGTAAAATACGAAAATTTATATGTTGGCTTTTGAGTTATACTGAAGATATCCTGAACATCAGTCTCTTTAAAATTAGATAGTTCTCAAACAACTTAAGAACAACAAGGCACCAGGTGATGACGGAACTACAAAAGAGCTTTTGAGATACTCTCGAAGTTTTCAACGATAGTAGGTAGATATTATCGTTGAAAACTAAGACAAACTTAAATTAGGCAGGACCAACGTCAATATAGAAGTCTTCTAAAGAATTCTAACTCAGATGGACAGCGTTCGGGAATCTACGCAACATTTTCTCGTTAAACATCCTGCTTAGCCTAAAGAATAGACACTTCATCAAGTGTGTGTTGCCACTAATACGGTTATGAGGTGTGTCTCTCAACTTTAGTCATTTTAACGAAGCTTGGAGTTGCACAACGTGTATTCTTGGAGTTTCTTTGTGGGACTGAATCCGAAATAATGTCTATGTATATATGTTACTATGAAAGATGTATGAATTTTAATATGTTTTGTGAAGACGTAAGTATTAGTAAATTTGTTAAAGTTAGTGAATTATAAAATATTTATTGATGTAAATTACGTATTATGTTTTTTTAAACTTAGTTAATGAGAAGGCTGTAAATCAAATTGTGTTTCCGCAATGCACAACCTTAATGATTTTATCATGTTGGTACTATAACGGTGTTATTTTATTCGGTCAGTATTATACTTGAACATTCTGCTTATTCTGTTATAAACCAATAAGCAAATACATTGGTAGTCATGGTCTACACACTTTGTTACACCGTTTCCTATTTCCTGGCAAATTATCGCATTAAAGACTTTTTCCAATTTCAAGAGAGAATATACAATTTGTACAATACCAGTAAATACGTAGCAAAACTACAACTTAGAGAAATACAATAAATAATTGTTTTGCAAGCACAAAGGCTTAAATAAAACCTAAGGCTTAAAACATTGAAGACTAGTATTACAAAGTAACTATTACCAAATTAGTATAACTAAGTAAGTATTACCAAAATAGTATAAAACCTTTGTCTTCGTCTAGGTAAACCTAGCATATGAATATACTTCGACTCGAAAATATTAATAGTGTCGGAGATGCTGACCGAGTTTTCGATCTTCTGGATTCATATATTGAGATAAAAATACTATGATAAAGAGATGATTAAATATTAGTGCTTGTAATCAGGCGCGTGCTTGTAATAATATGTTGATATATCTATCATATCATCATCATAGAACTTCGCACGCGATAGTTAGCGTGCGAAGCGAAAATCATATTTTTAAAATTATTAGAGCATATTACAATAGTTTGTTAAATACTATGATAAAGTTATTAAACTTCGCAAGTCGAAAAACTATACATAACGCAGTGAATATAACTGAAAAGTGTAAATATAATTAATTCTACACATGAAAAATAATATTTAAATACGCACTATCGATCCTTATATGTAAGAGTAAGAGTAATTATTTGTAAAATAGTACTTCAGGACATAAACTTGTAAAGGAGCTTCGAGTTAAATAAGAATAATAAGAAATAAATAAGAAGAATTAAATAAGAATGACACTGACTCCATGACAGACTTCCTACGATTTGTAAATAATCAATATTTATTTCGTGATCTCCTTTTGTCTACTGCAAAAGTAAGGTAGGTATAATAAGATAGACATTGTGTAACTACAACACGCTAGCCCTCTAAAACTTCATATTTACTATGTTGCGTTAAACACACTAGATTTAGAAAAGATACCAGCTGGACCGAGACACAAAGGCGCAAGCTATAAAATAATATAAAAACATTTGCGAGCGGAGCGACAAAATATGTGAAGGTACAGAAAGCTTCAGTACGGAAAGCTTCAGCTGATTCCGTAACAAGAATACGCAAGCATGGCACACCATACAAAAATAAAATTAGAACCGAGAAAAACGACGCTGATGGTCGTGTCAAAATTACTAATATCACGTTACTATTTATTGGGGAATCCCAACAAAAAATCACGAGACCTGACTTAAGACACCTCATAACAATTTGATATAAGCAGAAACTGACCAAAATGATTTGCATGATCGAGTTACAAACTGATACGAAAACAAAAATACTCGTGAACCTCATTCAAGGTTTGAAAACAAGAAGCTGCTAACAGAATCAGTTTACAGCTATCTGAAACTTTAAATGAATTACGAGATAATTCATTCAAGACTGAATGAGAGTGAAGAGACCGCGCTGATCGATCAGTGAACCAAGGAAGCACGTTGGCTTCTCGGTTCTCAAATTTCTGATTCAAACGTACTAAAATTAAATTAGTAAACACGTCCAACGTCACATGTACGCATAGGAGTACAGACAAGAAAACGAGAACGCGCGATCCGGGAGACTGGAATATTAATAGTCAAGTCCGATGGTACATATTACAGATATTTTAGGAAACGCCACGATGAACATTAACTTATTATCGGTTAGCTGAGTCCAGGCGCCCCCAGTTATAATTAGAACACGGTTTTGGCCGCGGGATGCTGGCTTTACTATTTATGGTAGTGTTGGTTGGAGCTAACGCGTGGGGTATTATGGAATTCTAATTTTAGATCTGCCTGCGTTCTAGAGAATCAGGCGCGTGCCGCACCATGCCGACTGTTAGTGTCTTTAAAAGTTTTTATGTTGGAATGTTGCTTATATGACTGTGTGACCTACTTATCAACAGGTGTATTGTAGCTACCTAGTATCTATGCTTATATTATATATATCTAGTTTATGTAACCTTATACTTAGTAATATATGCTAAAGGGAGGATGTAAGGTATCAGGAATCTACAATCAAAGAACCAAAGTAAACGAATGTATAAAAAGAAATAATGTAATTAAAATAAATAAATTAACCGTTTATTTATTAATTACACATGGCTTGAGATCCATAACGATCCCGTTGTATAATAATAAAATAAAAAAGAAAAATTAAATTTATATAAAATTTATACAATAAATTACAATAAAGTAGATGGCGTTATATTAGATGTTCAGTTCTGTCAGGTATCACTACGTACAACGTACAAAATGCTTGCGTTCCGACTCGGACAATAGAACCACAACACACAGCACTAGCATCAGCATCACGCAGCAGCCACAGCGCATGCACACTGCTGCGCAACCAAAAAAGGCACGCTTAGAAGCACTTGCGGTGGACGATGCCGGGGCCGGACTCGTCGTACTCCTCCTTGGAGATCCACATCTGCTGGAAGGTGGAGAGGGAAGCCAGGATGGATCCACCGATCCATACGGAGTATTTCCTCTCGGGGGGAGCGATGATCTTGATCTTGATGGTGGAGGGAGCGAGGGCGGTGATTTCCTTCTGCATCCTGTCGGCGATACCGGGGTACATGGTGGTACCACCGGACATGACAGTGTTGGCGTACAGGTCCTTACGGATGTCAACGTCGCACTTCATGATGGAGTTGTACACGGTCTCGTGGATACCGCAAGATTCCATACCCAGGAAGGAAGGCTGGAACAGGGCTTCAGGGCAACGGAACCTCTCGTTACCGATGGTGATGACCTGACCGTCGGGAAGCTCGTACGACTTCTCGAGGGAGGTGGAGGCGGCAGCGGTGGCCATCTCCTGTTCGAAGTCCAGGGCGACATAGCACAGCTTCTCCTTGATGTCACGCACGATTTCCCTCTCAGCGGTGGTGGTGAAAGAGTAGCCCCTCTCGGTGAGGATCTTCATGAGGTAGTCGGTAAGGTCACGGCCAGCCAAGTCCAGACGGAGGATGGCATGGGGAAGAGCGTAACCTTCGTAGATGGGTACGGTGTGGGAGACACCATCACCGGAGTCCAGGACGATACCGGTGGTACGACCGGAGGCGTACAGGGAGAGCACGGCCTGGATGGCGACGTACATGGCGGGTGAGTTGAAGGTCTCAAACATGATCTGGGTCATCTTTTCCCTGTTGGCTTTGGGGTTCAGGGGGGCCTCAGTCAGGAGGACGGGGTGCTCCTCGGGGGCGACGCGCAGCTCGTTGTAGAAGGTGTGGTGCCAGATCTTCTCCATATCGTCCCAGTTGGTGATGATACCGTGCTCGATGGGGTACTTCAGGGTGAGGATACCTCTCTTGCTCTGGGCCTCATCACCTACGTAGGAGTCCTTCTGACCCATACCGACCATCACACCCTGGTGGCGCGGGCGACCGACGATGGACGGGAAGACGGCGCGGGGTGCGTCGTCTCCGGCGAAACCGGCCTTGCACATGCCGGAGCCATTGTCTACTACGAGCGCAGCAACATCGTCGTCGCACATTTTGGCGGTTGTGTGTGGTTTGGGACGCGGTGGATGTTGACTCTAAGGCAGCGAGACTGCGAGTGCGGCTGACTGCGGCGGGGGAATCTTATATAGGAGACGCGTGCGCCGGTCGCGCGCGCCTTACATGGCGAGCGCGCCGGCCCCCGCGCACGCATTCTCCCCCGGATTTAACCACCATTCCTTCATTTTACGCATATTTTCGTCAACATCATTATAATAGACAATACTTAGACATTGCAGGTAAGGGTATTTAGAACCTTTGATTAGTTTATTGGCCACCCCCGCGCGCTGCCGTAATCGGTGCGCTGAAGTCGCCGCCCGCCTTGCGCCATTTCAGGCGTTGGGCGGACGCGGTTCATTCTAATTGTGATGGTTTATTTTCATGGTTAATTAATTTTAACACCGTTTTAGATGCATTTTATGACTTCGTGTAATTTTATACTGAAACTGGTGTCACAAAACATCTTTCTATATGTGCCCAGTATTCTAGGGATATATACATAGCTTATTGCAATACATTACTATTCATACTTATCAAATCCCCACGGACCGTAACGAGCCATGAAAATTGACAATTGTCATTAATATCATTGTTAAAAAGTCGGATTTGAAAACCGTGAAGTCTCCTTGCATAAAGATTATATTCGCTCAGCATTATTTTGTATGGGTTTGACGACCTAGCTTCCACTAGTAGGTCAGTAGTCTTAAATGAGTAACTCATAATCTAGTTTTAGGATATTTCGCTCATTTTAGCTAAGATAACAATCATCGTAATTCTCATAAGCACAGTTGATAATAGTCTCCAGTTAAATCAAACAGAAAGTTCTTTTTTTAATACAGTATATCAATGGGAAGTAAATATTTATTTGAACATTGAAGTAGATTGTGAGGAGTAGTAAAGACTATTGTGCAGCTTTACTATTTTTTGTTAAATCTTAAGTTTTCCATCATCATATCGAACGAAGCAGGTACCTGTTTAGTTCAGGCTACCCTGGAAAGAAAATGGCTAATCTGAAATTCAATTTTTTTCTAAGACTTGCCTTTCACCATCATCCAACACACTATCACTTATCAAGAAAGAAGATTGTGGCCAAAAATTGGCATACATTTTAATTAAGCTTACAAAAAGTTGCCACACGGGATTTTACTTCAATTTTCGTTTATTACCTATATTACCCAAATCCATTAAAACCCACAAAAATATTAGAATTTTGGTTTCAAACTACTACAAAGTTTATAAAGCATGCCCTTTACAATTTCAACTACTGAGTTAATCCATTGATTAAAACCTTTAAACTGGAACCAAGACAGAGTCTTTGAAACATTCCTTTTATCATTTCAACACCTGAGTTAGAAAACTTATATCGAGAAAAATGTGGGAAAACAACATGCATCGCTGGTTCTTCAGTATTTCAGTTCAGTATTTTCACACTTTCATAGGAAAGTAATAGAGAATTGTCATACGGTAGAGACCATAAGACAAATTCTCTATTAACAGAACTCTTTATCACAAATTATAATTTTCTTATTAGTCTTCTTTACATTTATTTTCAGCCTATATTGTCCGAAAGGATGTTATACTACTTTTTGAGCAAACACTAATAATTAATAAAGGAGTCATTATTTGCATGGGGACTTTTTTTGATTGGTTTTTAGGCTTCCTTACCCAATGGAAAAAATGGAACCTTATTAATGATTCTCCGCTGCGTTTTTGTTTGTCTGTCTGTCCTATGTCACGAATTTTTAGCTCGTAAAATATTACAAACCTGAAATTTTGATATTCAGTTGACTCCAACATATCAGAAGGAAGTAGAAAATCTTTTTTGCGCTCTAGTTTGTGTGTTCTAAATAGTTTAGAGCTCAGTAATGGCTTTTATAATCTAAATAAATATATGAGGTCTGTCAAAGTAATTTTAGACCATTAGTGTTACGGAGTCTGAGCCAGAAACTAAACTAGTTAGGTATCAGAAATTTTGGTATATTATGTAACATATTACCGCCAATTTATATTGAGTTTTCTACCTTAACCTATAATCAAAGCCAATATATTTAGATAACTTTCCAGTTTATGCAGGCTCATTGCAACAAAATCGAACCTGTTAAACAACGAAGTCCAACTCACACTTGTCCAATTTCATATTATATTTTTCCATATTCTGTGTATTTTTTTAAGCGCTCGTAGCGTAAGTTTTCTTAGCCGTTCTTAACCGATCAGCTAAGTTAAGCAACGTCCGCCGCGGTCTTGACTTGGATGGGTGACCGCTAGTGACATTACTACTGAACGTGCATATGCTTCGGAGAGCACGTTAAGTCGTCGGTTCCAGCTGTTGTCTTAGAATGGCAATCGTTACAGCATGGTGGTGGGGAATTTTACAAATGTCAGCCTGGCTAGCTACCACTTTCAATTGGAAAATCTGTCACAAGCACCTAACAGTGTGTGTTTCGGCAGCTGTCCTTTAGAGCCAGCCTAGGTTAGCCTGTACAAACATCTTTGAACACATACAATCAGGTAAGATAGTCGTCAAAGGCTAGCCTAGCAATAATATATTTGTAGCCTCTTAGAAAGGCACAGGTATAGATAAGATGGACGACCAGTGTTTTACATTCCTTGTAAATCCAGAATCATATTTGAGCATCCAATGTTTAAGTGCGCGTTTTAGCATGAGTTCATCTTGTAAATACCACTTTAACGTAATATTTGCGGACGTTAGAATGCAATATTACATATATTTAGTTTGAATACAACGTTGTTAAGTGAAGAGCCAGGTCCCTGCAGTACATTGTGTATATGCTATTATATAAATAGGTAACAAAGTCTTTTTTAACCCTTGTTTTCTTTTGGGGAGACATGTTTAGCTGTAGAGTTGCTGGCTGAAATATTATTATTAACTTTAGAATATAATATGATATATATATCCACCAAAATAGTAGATATATAATTTATCACAAGAGCATAAAATATTTGTAATTTTATGTAGTTATCCCTATTATACTGATTTAAGTTTACTTACTGGTAGAAGTTGTATATGATATGTTTTTATTTTTCAGCTTGCCTCTTATCTTCTTTATTGTTTATCCTTCCTTACACGTAATAGAAGTTTTATTTTTTAAATTTCCTCATATTTAAATCTAAAGTTCAATAGCTATCGTCCAACAAATCAAAATAACTCTAAGGGCCCGGCCATTGCGATTTCACTAGGTCAAAACGTAAATCGGAATTTCTGTTTTTTTTTAAATAGGTACTTATACTTATATACCTTAACGTAGAGGCAAAGTAAAACATCCTATTTATATACACATTAAAGTAAAGGCAAAGTAAAATTTAACCATTTAATATAATTTAAGTATAATAAAGCCAAGAACAATTTGTTTTCAACAATTTTTTTTTCCAGGTTTTATGGAATTCAAACACCCAATCCCATCAAAATGTCTTTTCATAAGTTATTTGAAACAAACACACACACTCAAACAAACTTTTGTATATATAAATGTAGTGTTATTTGAAGAAAACATACATAACACATCATGTCTTATATCGCGAAGATTTTTAATTTCCAGTAACAGTTGCATCAGCTACTTGATATAATTGAATTACTGTATCAGCCGGATCGTCCACTGCTGAACACAGCCTCCCCTATTTAGAGGGTATTTGCCATAATCCCCACGCTTGGCAGGTGGCTTGGGAATCGCAGTGTAAGATGGCAGTTCTTTAGAAGGTGCTGCTGCCCACATTCCAGTATTTTTCCCTTACCCGCCTTTTACGACACCCACGGGATGATATGATATAATCGAATTAATTCGAACTTACTTATTAATACTAGCCAGAGGGCCTCCACACACTCATGTCTTGCCAGATATATTATGGTCCTATGTATTAGATGACAAACATAGAGCCATCCACCAGCCGCAATTCCAGACTCCGGACAAACATCGAAAATTTATTTGTCCTTTTGTCAGACCCGGAATTCAAACCCAGGATTTTAGTTTCCAAAGAGACGCTTAAAGCCAACGGACCAATGATGCAGTCAAGGAACGAAAAAGGAGCTTGTATTTTTACTAAAATCACGCACATTCAGTCAAAATTATTTATTAAACTTAAAACGAAACTTAGAAATCACCGTAGAAACGGTGATTTCCTTGTTATTAATCTTTTAATACTGACCTTTCTTATAAGTACATGTTTTATTAAAAACCGTAACTTAATAAATTGTGATATTAATAACAATAAGGCAGTCTTTAATATATGTTATTAATCTACAATGGTCGTTTGTGGTTCAGCCTGGAGTTTATTATTTTTCCTGGTTTTCTTATGGCATTATGTAGCTGTTTTAGTAGGGTTAATGGATCTCTTCATAGTTCTGGTTCTCTTCATAATATTACCTGAAGTGAGCAAACAACTATCTTATGAAGAAAATAACGTATGAGCTACGAAGACACTAGCCTAAAGTGGGTATAGACCTACTTTGGGCTTAAAAGGCAAGGCAACATCTATGCTTTTGATATGCCAGTTTTTCGATTTACTATTTATTTTATGTCTAAATGTGAAATAAGTATTCCCAGACGAAATAATTTTTCCAAATAATTTTGAATGTACAGTATTCTACGAAAATTAGACAAACCAAAAGCTTACATTTTCGACAAAAAGCGAAATTTCAACGAAATTGAACACTTAAAAATATGACAAAACTACGTTTGTATCGAAATCAATGCGAAGACACTATCAACATCTGAAAACTAGAATTTTCCAGTTATATCACGACAAATATATCAAACTTCGATACAATCTCAGGATTTAGATCAGAACTAATAATAGGTAACGGAATTAACTGTGTACTAGACAGGCCTTGTTCTACAATGCATGTTCTATTATCCGACGACAACAATCGGTTAAATATAGACACATCACCATTCATTGATTTAACTCAATTGAATACCAATACTTTTACTGTATGCAACAATGAAGATGCAAATATGATGATTATTGTAGTTCCCAATACATTGCTCGTTTTGTATTATAGTTTTTTTTTGTATGGGATTGGTGACGTATTAAGCACGAAGCTCATCTAAAGTCTAGCGGAATAACCACTACCAATAACAGATGTATTTTCGTGACAAGTGAAGATTTGCATTACGCCTGTCAGTCACCCTGAGACATACAGTTACCAAGTCTCGTGTGCTTGTAAATTTACTCAAGTACTACTGGATATATATATACTTTCTAAGTTGCTGAAAATGATAGGAGTCACTCAGACCTGATTATTATTTATTATTAATTATTATTTATTTATTTATCTGATCTGGCGATCACACTGTTAGATGCTTGGCGACAGATTTTCTACTTGAGAGTGGTATTGAGCTAGGCGAGTATTTTTTAAAACGCCCGGCCAATGCAAAACAATATAACAGTGTTTATTCTACGAAATCACTACATAATGTGGTTAGAGCCGCGATGATAGATTCGACTTTCCGTAAATACAGATTATGTACTGTGTGAAAGAAGAGATGGATAGGTATTTCATCCACTGGTAATTGTAAATTGTAATAGTGATATTACAATATATATAATAGCTTTTATTCTCAAATTGAAAAGCCAAGTGCGAGTCTCTATTAGGATTCAATAAGTCAACATCACAGGAAGAATTTTTTTATTTTATTTTAGCACAGCATATTATTATATACATTACAATACAGCATTTTTCAGTATTTGGTGTTATAAAGTAATACTTATAGCAGGAATTCTAGATTCCCTACGAGCATACTCGTATAATATATAATAGTGTGGGCTTACGTTATATGACACACCTTTTTATATAAAAGCATTTAATTTTCATGGATTAAATAACTATATTTGTAATCTACTCAATAAAAATAACTCCAGACGTTAGCACTCCACATGCCATACATATTTAGACATAAGCAGACGGCAGCAAAGCAAAATATACATGCCTATTTTGCTTATAAATTATCTATATATTAGCTTATAAATCACTAAGCTATGTTTTCAAACAGCTATCCTAGAAAACAAGTTCTTGTAGTGTTAAACAAATCATAACTTACCGTCAAGTGAAATAGACATCCAATCATCCCATCAGAAACAAAAAGTTATATATGAAAATCATAATTACCAATACTTAACCAGAAATGTACAGCAAACACTCGATACCCTCAACTATAGTGTCCTAATGCAGGGTCTGCAAGTGCGCAGGAGTGCAACGCCCAGCTATTTCTGTTAACAGGTGTTACAGCTCCGGTGGGGATAGTTTCAGGAACGGTGGGCTTTTATGGCGTTGTGGGCTTGTTTATTTTTAAGTGCTTCGGAACACGTTACTGTAACGTAGCAATTTTGTATGAGGTAACATTGGTACATATTTTATTTCTAGCGTTTTACTGGGCTATAGTGAAGATATATGTTAGTTTTTTTATAATACAGTAATAGAATTATATATTTTTTATAATACAGTAACTTGAAGACTATCTGAAGAGTCTTTGAATACTATCTGAAGAGTTTTTGAAGAGTATTTGAAGACTATCTGAAGAGTCTTTGAGGTCTATCGAATGGGATCGGACGTCTATGGCAAACAGACTTAACCTTAAATTATTGGCTTTCAAGGACAACTGCTGGAATATATCGTACTTCACAAAAGCTTTCTTCTTGATTGTAGCTAGCCAGGCGGGCCTTCGCAGAATTCTGTACAACCGTGCGCTGAAGCTCAAGCCCGTGGCAGAATCTGGACCACTGGCATGGGAGTCTATAGGTATTACCAGTGATAGCTCCATTGATTCAAGCCTGCTATTAGGTATATAGAATACTCTCAATTTCACAAAACATGTTATAGAAAACAGAGATGGTTATATAAACAAATCTTATGTCTATGTTGGTAGTGCTAGCGTCTGGCGAATGAGAATCGGGCCATTAAATCCGCGATTGAAATTAATTTGAAAAAACCTAAGAAGAATAAAACATATCAGACAAACACCATGGACGTGGACAGACACGAAGTTTACCCAGGCGAAATATTACGGAATACCATGGAATATCCCAAATTCATTTCCTGAAGCAAAACTGTATAAAGGGTTATTGGAAAAATGCTAACAACCTCTTAGGGTTGACTTCTGTCCTAACAAACATTTTGAGATTACATTTTTTTTTGTTGCTAAATATACTAACATGTATCCCGAATAATCCTACCCTATTCCTAGTGGTGGCTTAGGACGAAAAGGTATAGTTATTGTCTTTGACTACTTTGATAATGATCTCATTTTCACTTTTCAAAGTAAAATTAACATTTAAACTGTATACATACGTTAATTTGGTTTATTTGCTTTAAGTGCATTTTTTTTAAATATTTTGTAAGTAATTTTTTGTGTTTAAAATTTTAACAAAGAGGTTAAAGTATAAAATTGCCGATTTGTACTAGAAATAATATTAGTTTATTTTTAATTTAACATATTTATTTATTATATTGTGTGGGAGGTATTCCACGTGGTTCGTTCTTCAAATCAAAGTTTCCATCACTAAAGCGTTTAAACCTTCTTCTAGGTTAGCCTGAACAACATCTTCGACCACATCATCACTTACCATCAGGTGAGATAGTGATCAAAGGCTAAGCTATAAGGCATAAAAATAAAAAAAAAATAAAAAAAAAATCGCACGGTGCTTCCATTAGCAGTCCCTGTAAGATTTTTGAGATGTAATCTCAAAATGTTTGTTAGGTCTTCAAACGCAACATTAATATTGCGAGCATTTTCTGCCGTGTTAGTCCCGCGTCGGAAATCGTATTCAAAAATCACTCGAATTTTCGATGTATTCATCTTTCTTGTCTAACGTGTAAAAAAAGCAACTGAAAGTCTATAATCGAATGTAGCACATTTAAAGTTGATGACCTAATAAGTACCATATGAAAAAAGTTTCACTCAAAAATCTCAAACCATGAAGGTTATATGTCAATTCGACATATAACCTCTATGGTTTACCTATTACAATAAAACGGCAATTTCATACTCTTACCCCTATTATTATCAAATAAATGAACGCAATGTTTTGGGCGCACCTTAACTGTCAGTTAGTCAACACTTCTATAGTCCTAGAAAAGAGTTTGACTCATTTGCAGTAATATTATTTTTGACTAACATACTCTTTCTCATTCTCTGCATCTGCATATGGGTGTATATCGTAAGTAACGATATAATTGTCTAAAATCAGTCTGCCTATAACAGATGTATTTCGTCTCTAGTCACGAATTGCACTGCGCCCGTCACCTTGAGACATACTATTTAAGTCTCATATGCCTGTAATTTCATTGGCTCTCAATGACTGCTGTCGGAACACACCGTTAGGTGCTTGGCGGCAGATTTTCTATTTGAGGGTGGCCGCTAGCCAGGAGGACATTCGCAAAATGCCCTTCAACCATGCGGTGAAGCTCAAGCCCGCGGTGGGATTCGAACCCTGGACCGGCTGCGCGGCAGTCCATAGCACTTTGGCTATGGACTGCCGTGCAGCAGACCAACCACTGAGCCATCACTGCTTGAAAACAAAGTTGGATACTTGTTTAAATAGACCGCTGATCTCCTAGCCCCACAACAACGCAGATCGACACTGAACTTGTTGTATTTATAAGCCAGATCTGACAACAAAACTGCACACTGTTACATAATCTGTGACCAACACAAATAGAACTGATCAGTGTATTGGCAACGATCACTATAATCGACACGCCTATAGCATGGTTGTCATCGTATGTCACCGTATATATAGCGTTCGCCAAATGAAATTAAATCTCATATATCTTTCCTTCCGTGTTCCCCGTGGGGTTAGAATTGCAACTCCCCATATCATCCAGTGGGTGTTGTAAGAGGCGACTAAGGGAAAAATACTGGAAGGGCAGAACTGAATACTGGCAGCAGCGCCTTCTGAAGAACTGCCATCTTACACTGCGATCCCTAGACGCCTGCCAAGCGTGAGGATTATGGCAAATACTACAAAATATATTTTGAAGGTTTGTTTGCGAATTTTGCTTAGCTGTTCTTAAACGACCAGCGCTGCGGTCATGAGTTGGATGGGTGACCGCTAGTGACATTATTACTGAGCGCTTCTGTGCTTCGTAGGGCACGTTAAGCCGTCGGTCCCGGTTGTTGTCTTAGGAAGGCAGTCGTTATAGCGTGGTGGTAGGGCATTTTGCGAATACGCGCCTGGCTAGCCACCACCCTCACCCCCCCCCCTTTTTATTTATTTATTAATCTACACTCCACAGACTCCAGGGTCCGTGCCTTTTTTTTAATAGTGTCATTTTTTTAAATTATTACTAGAATTAGAAAACCTCACCCCCTTAATAGGGGCTGTGTTCAGTAGTGGATGATCCGGCTGTAACAGTATATCTGTCTTTTAATATTGTTAGGTTTGCAATAACGCCTGCTATGTGGATTACATTACAAAATCACAAATATATTTCCTTTGGAAATAGTATATTATGATACGTGTGCAGATATTTAATTATTATATGTAATACAAAAAAAGCTCTTTCTATCATAACTCATAAAATTAAACCACTCAAAAGGACTACAAAAATAAGTCTTTATTCTCTCTAATTGCCGTACAAATTGATACGCAAAAAGCTTTAATCTGCCTAACAATCTGCCGTATTATCTGGCATATTATTCGCCGTATGGAGCGGTCACGCGTTTACCCCTATCTGCCGATCTTTTTGTTGCCACCCTATGAAACGCTACCCCTTGCAAATAAAAATAATAAATCCTGGTAACATTTTATAAAATTTGATGTCCAATTGAAGCAATTGGTTTGCTTTTACGTTTCTTGTTAAAGATAAATTTTACATGTTTAAAAATAATATTTTAAGGTGATAAAATAATAGGTTTATTTGTCGAATACGGAAAAATTTATTCGGTACTTGACGTTTATAACTTTTTTCTTGATTAAAAATGTTTTGTTGTCTTCTTCTATTCCTGATCACGATCAATTTAACGTCAACGTACGTTTTCAACCGAATTCCATAATAAGGAGGTTCTCAAATTGGCAGTATGTTTAAAATTCAACCAATTATAAATTGATGTTGATTATTTTTCTTTTTTGCAGTGCTAAAGGGATACCAACAGTCAGAATTATAAACTCTATTTATTATAAAGCAACGCCCACGTTTTCCCCCGTGGGGTGCCGGGCTAGAATGACAGCCCCCCATCTCTTGCCGTGGTTGTCGTAAGAGGCGACTAAGGGAAAAATACCGGGTGGGCAGCAGCGTCTTCTGAGAACTTTACACCTATAACTGCGATCCCCAAGACGCCTTCCAAGCGTGGGAATTATGGCGAAACCCCCTTAATGGAGGAGGCTGTGTTCAACAGTGGACAATCCAGCTGATACAGTATTCTTTTTTGTTGTATAAAATACTATCTAGTTAGTATCATTTAATTAAAAAAATAACAAATTTATAGTCATACGCGGGATTCGATCCCACCTCCATCCACCTCTATAGCCGGGGTATGCTCTGACTGACTGAGCTGACATGACAATGACTCGTTAACTCCAATTTTTCCTTTCGTTCTTTTAATTTAACCATCGTATTGGGATGGAGCGACACCTATAGTTCAACTTACGTTCTACTACAAACAAGACCAATTTTGCAACGCAACCTTATAATTTTTATATTGTTATGTTTGTAATAAGTCCTGCTCGGCGGATTATGACAATATTTTCTTACGATTAAATTTACGAGATTTGTAATTTTGTAATGTAATCCGCCGAGCAGGCGTCATTGCAAACATAACAATATTAAAATGTTCTCAATAAGTTTAATCAATATTGGTTCAGTAGTTTTAATGATACAATTTATTATTTTTAATATTGTCAGGTTTGCAATAACGCCTGCTATGCGTATTTTTCCTATCGTATATTTGTGATTTTGTAATGTAATCCGCATAGCAGACGTTATTGCAAACCTAACAATATTAAAATTATAAGGTTGCGTCATCATTTACAAGTATAAAACCAATAAATGCATCATGCCTTCTACTCTCTTGACGAATATTTTATTTTTACGGCGCATGGTTAGTTATATTTGATTAGATTTAAGAAACCTGTTTATCATAACAATATGTACTTCTAGAAATTAAATTTTCTTTATAATTTTTTGCATGCCAGTAATTTGGTGAAAGATCTTAAATTGATTTACTTTTAACAACATTATTGTACTCGCGTTTGAAGCAAATAAATGATATTCTATAATAGCAAAATTGGTCTTGTTTGTAGTACAACGTAGGTGGACTATGGATGTCGTTCCATCCCAATACGATGGTTAAGGAACGATAGGAAAGATTTGAGTTATGACGTCATGTCATGTTAGCTCAATTGGTTAGAGCATAGCCCGGCTCAAGGGGTAGATGGGCGCGGGTGCGAGTCCCGCACATGACTTAGATTTTTCCTATCGTAAATTTGTGATTTTGTAATACAATATATTAATTGGAATAATTGAAATACAGTCAATTAATTGGAATAAATATTGGCAGCACTGGAAGTTTAAATGGTAATTGCAACACTTGTCAATGGAGAACAGTATTTTAAGCGCGTGATAATAATCTTCAATTTAATCATCAAGTAGTATACATAATTAAATAAAGTGAAAAATACTTTGAAAAAACTGAAGAGACTTTCAGGTTCTTCCAAACTTTTCAAAGAGGACATTCGGTTCAGCTTTTTTTCTTCTTTCACCCTCTTCTATCTGTCGTTGGTCAAAGATATATAGATATGTCTTATACCCACATTTTGCCAAATATAATTTGGTCCCGTTTTATATAAGGCGAGCCCTGTCAACTACTACTGAAAACTTCTCTGTCAGGAAAACCCAGATTAAACTCAGGACCTCAAAATTACAAAGCATCGTATTATGCCTGTTGCCGACCGACCTGTTTTGGTACTGGCTGTTTTTCTATCTCTTTTGATACTGGCTATTTTTCTATAATTTGATATTAGATAGGAACTATTTTGAGTAGTATGTAACAGTGTTTTATTTGAGTGATGATGTGTAAGAGTATTTTTCTTAAAATATATTTATATTGTGCATTTTCCTTTAATTTTCATTTATATATCTGTTTTTCGCATCCGTTTCAATGCCATTGGTTTGATGTCCATCTTCAACAAAAAAACGATATAATATATCGGTACATTAAATTAAATTCGTTATAACTGTATAACGATAATTTGAAAATAGAATTTATGTCCACATATCTGGATGAAACTGTGTCAACACACGTCACAAACGAAACTCCAACGGTGAGACGCGAATAGCGAATACCAAACCACTCCAATATTCAATAAAAAAATCGAGCAAAAAGATATTGATATTTGGAAGTTTAAAGAAAATGTTATCTGTTCAGCTGAAGAGATTAGAAATTCATGGGGATAGAGATATTCCAAAAAACAGGACAAAGTTTTACTTTACAATCTGCGTATAGAAAAGCGAATTATAATGAAATTCGATTTGTACCAAAAATCAGATTAGCTAGTATAGAAACAAGGTCGTTATTCAAAAATACTGATGTATAATAAATTATCAAAAAGCTTGACCACCTTAAAATATTTTTATTAAAGTTTGATCAAACTAAAATATAAGAACTTTTTGAAAACAATCCCTTCTACACATCATAAGAATACAATGTCAATGCAGCTTGTAGAATTTTTGTACTCAGGACAAGTGGAAACGCGATAACTGCAAATTGTATTTAAACTGTGTTAAGTGTAAAAATATTATGATTATTAAATTTTAATTAATTATTTAAATACACGTAATTAGAATGTAATATTTTAAGTTAGTATAAATATGTTCTAATATTCTCTGACTAATAACTTCTTTATATTTTTGGAAAGATCCAATCCTACGCCGAAAAGTACAAAATAACTCGTGGAATTCGAAACCATGCTGATTTAAAACACTGACCTCACAAATCAGGAAAGTCCAATTTCCACGAGTTTTTTTGTTATTACTCTCTTTAGTAATAGACTGCTTGATCATTCAGTCATTTCCAACAAAAACATAATTTTGAGAATCGTACCACAAATGGTATTCATACATAAAAAAAATCATGTCGCCAAACATAGATACTCCTCCCATTTTGAAAGTCGGTTAAATGTGGCCCTTTAACCTCTATCTAACCTAATATATACATACTCCTCCTTTTTTGAAAGTCGGTTAAACATAGCCCAATTATCCCCTACCTCACATATAAACGAGAAAATGAAACATGAACTAAATCAAATTCAAAGATGGTATTTAGAACAATAAAAAAACTAATTGTTAATATTCCGTGGACATTGTACGGTTAAACAAATAGCCAATGATAGCAAATTAAATCAGAAATCTTTCGTCTCTATCTCGTGCGCAAAGAATATGCAATTGTACAGATGTTTTTATTATTATCGATGTATTTCGTTCATACATTTATACCTACATAGGTACTGTAGTATTTAACTATACCATATACGCAAAACGCTATTGAAAATAGCACGACAATTGAAATGAAATGAAAATAATTTATTTACAACAGTAGCAAATAAACAATAACATAGTATTTTACAAATATAACAACAATTAGGCAGTAGCTACATGTCGTAAAACGGTCTCCAACTCAGCATATGCTAGTGTAAAACCAGCGCTGGTCTTCCGTTGGAGCCGGCTTTGTGACGTCACGGACTTATCGCAAAAATATTATCACAAAATTATATTAATTAACAGAATTAGTCTTGTTCTTTAATGGCTTTAGAGTAGTCAGTATTAATTAAATATACAAATTTGTAAAAAAAAAATTTGAACCCAAAATGGATTTGTGTTAAACACCGACTAAGAGAAAATCATCATAACCATCAGCCAAAAAACGTCCAGTGTAGAACAAAAGCCTCCCAGGATAAATAATGGCCCAATATTTAGCTAACTCCTTCTTCTGTGCTTTATAGACATCGTATAGGTAAGGTTATATTTGGCGGTTTTGTCATATCTGCTGAATTTTTATGAGGACAGAGCCATTCAACCGAAGACTTTGCAATATGTGCTTGTTATGCTAGGCAATCCGTCAAGAAGTGCCTGGCTAAAATCGAACCCCACGAAATTTACCTGCGGAGAAGGTGACTTGGAGAAAAATATATAAAAAGAAAGTCATCAGCGCTTTTTAAAAAAAATATCATGTTACACTGCAATCTCCAAGACTTCTGGTGGCTGTTAATAATGATGACAGTGATTCCTTATATAATAAAATTATTAAAAATATCCCTTCTGTACCTACTTAGTATTTGCCTTCTGCAGCTAAAGGGGCTCACACACGGTATAAAGTGCACATCGCGGCGTGCCGCCGGTCGCGTGCCGCGCGCCTGCAATCATGTAGCTAATTGACGATTTGATGTCCGCTGTACAGTGCATGACAAAATATGTAGGCTAGGTTCAAGAATAGAAATATGCATCACCATACCAGCTAGAAGATGTTCTGTTGCTGCCCATTCTTTGCAGAATTAAACAATACTATACAAATATTGTTTATCGTTTACCTTACAAGCCATGTGAAACTTATCAAATGATACTCTAAAACTAAAGCAGAACAATTGTAGTATTGTATTTTTACTATAATTTCTTGAAATTTTTATTTTAACTTCCTGCACATTATTTTTTATGAACAATATCAGGTGAAAAATATAGACAGTCTTAAACAACAAATTAATCTATCATGGACTATAAATGTATCAAAAATAAATTCTATCACATAAGTATGATCCTACAAATTATTTTTATGTTATTGTGACGGAGCAAGCTCGATGCCCACCTGATGTTAAGCGGACTAACCTCTGCCTATAACAGATGCATTTCATGACAAGTGACGAATTGCACTGCGCCCGTCTCCTTGAGACATAGTTGTTAAGTCTCATGTGCCTGTAATTTCACTGGCTCTCAAGGACTGCTGCCGGAACACACCGTTAGGTGAGGGTTTTAGCTAGCCAGGCAGGCAATCGCAAAATGCCCTTCCACCATGCAAAAATAAATAAAATATATTTCTTTCAACCTGAAAAATTTATTGAAGATGCCGGGATTATTATCATTAACACTTATCATAGTTGATTTTCTTAGTAACCTCTTCGTTCTCTAATAATATATGCTCACAAATAAGTTCATAACACGATGATACAAGTTCATTTAAATAAAAACCCACTTTACCTATGTAGTAATTTATAAAGTATTTAATTGTAAAAACAACTGAAGAAATTTTCGCAACCCCAACAAATTTGTCTTTGCTTGCACACCAGCACACGCACACGTTGTTAATCCTCAGGGTTGATCAGCGTCCGAAACGAGGGCGTATACTTAATTTGTCCTTCATTGTTACTCCTGCGGGAACCCTATACGCGCCGCTGATATAATAGGGACATTTCGTACTGGTGCTACGTTGACGCAGCTTTTTATTTAACAGAGCGTTTATCAGATTGCAATCTACAGCGTCTCGCTTGAGTTTTATCGATGTACAATTTTTATTGAAACAATGGACGTTTCAAAGCTAAGTTGACATCAAATACAATTGAGAAATTTAACTTATATAAATTGCATAAGGGGTTTAAATGTTAAAAATGAAAATAGCCTTTTAAAAACTAGTTTCCACAAAGATTGAAGTTATTGAAATAATGAACTGTTACAAATAGTTCTCAGTTAGCTAAAATGAGGCAAAAACAAGTTATTAAATGACTTTTTCATTCCTCTTTTTAAAAAAAACTTTTTTATCATAAATTCTATTTCTGAAAAGGTAGAAAAGACGATTCAAACGTCTTTTAGGCTAAACGTCTTTAAGTTCTGTTTAAAAAGAGGAATGATAAAATCATTTAATAACTTGTTTTTGCCTCATTTTTGCTAACTTAGAACTGTTTTGTAACTGTTTATTATTTCAATAACTTCAATCTTTATGGACACTACTTTCAAAAGGTTTACAACCTATTTTCATTTTTAACATTTAAACACCTTATGCAATCTATATAAGTTGAATTTCTCAACTGTATATGACGTCAACTTAGCCTTGAAACTTCCAATAAAAATGGTACACTGATAAAACTCAAGCAAGACGCTGTGACTATAAACGTACAAGTGTGAAAGTCCCCCACCAGCAACAAAACAAGTTATTCGCGTTCCGTTTACTCAATTAATTGGACATTCTCTAAGGGATTGCGTTAATATAGATCTAAATGACGTTTATAGGTTTATTAGGGGTGCCAATTGATTTTATTGCGTTATATATTATCAAAATTGGCTTAGTATTAGACTGAATTTACTAAAGCATATTTTACGCTAGTAATTTGTTTCTTCATTGGTCCCTGATATTAGGATGATGAATGAAACTGAATCGAAATTGTTTTTTATATATTTTTTATGCCTGATTGGTTAGCCTTTGGCCACTACCTCACCTGATGGTAAGTGATGATATGTTCGAAGTTGTTGTTCAGGCAAACCTAAAATTACTGGCTCTCAAGGAGAGCTGCTGATACCTTTAAGTTGCTTGGCGACAGATTTTCTACTTGAGGGTGGCAGCCAGGCGAGCATTCGCAAAATGCCATACCATCATGCTATAACGACTGCCATCCTAAGACAACAACCGGGACCGACGGCTTAACGAGCCTTCCGGAGCACGAAAGTGCTCAATAGTAATGTCACTAGCGGTCACCCATCCAACTCATGACCGTGGTGGACGTTGCTTAACTTTGCTGATCGGTTAAGAATAGCTAAGTAAAATTCGCTATGAGCGCTTCAAAATTTTATTCAATTAAATACTTATTATGATTTTTTTCGGGATGTAAAACGATATAAAAATGTGGGTATTTTAATGTTTGATTAAATGTAGGACAACAACTTTTATGCAAAGCATTATAATGGAACACTATTAATAAGGTCGTATATCACGGGTATATAGATACCCGTGATATACGACCTTAGATACCCGTGATTATTTCAACATCGTAATAACAGGAAACAGCGACGAATAAAGAAAAAAATCTGTAGTAAAAATAAACCTTTGCCTGTTTTTTAATATATAAATAAAGCAATAAAATCTATACACTTGTACACGTAGAAGTTAAAATTTAGATATTTTATGTAGAATTTTATTCCAAAACTAGTTTGGATCTGAAATTTAGATTATCAAATTAATTTTCTGACGAGGTCCAATACTTTTTAAGGAGGCCGAATAAATGTTATCGTAGCATGACAAGCTAGATCTCTTCACTAGTACTGAATTATATTTTTTGTTTTATTAGCAATAAAAAGAAGGTACAACTTTGGTACCTTAAAGATATTTTTTGTTACACATAATACGAGTACCTACATCAATATTTCAGATTATCATACATTAAACTAAATTAGATACACAAATAGTCCCTCTATTTCAGTATACTAATCTAGTAACGAATCTAATTTTTTATGTATTAATTGTTGCGAATGCCCGCCTGGCTAGCGACCACCCACAAGTAGAAAATCTGTCGCCAAGCACCTAACAGTGTGTTCCGGCAGCAGTCCTTGAGAGCCAGAAAAATTACAGGAACATGAGACCTAACAACTGTACGTCGCAGTGTGACGGGCACAGTGCAATTCGTCGTTGGCGAAATGCGTCTGTTATAGGCAGAGGTTAGTCCACTTAACAACAGGTGGGCCTCGTGCTTGTTCCGTCACGATAACATAAAAAAAATGTAAGGGTATATGTATTAATTATAAGGGAATACAATTAATACATAAATAAATTAGATTTTACCAATAAATGCAGATTTAAAATATTGGCCTGAAGCTGTGATCAAAACCATTTTTATTCTATTTATGGTTGTTGCATTTTTCTTTTAATATGCGGAACCGTAAAAGAGCGAGGTCTGACTCTCACTTCACAAGTTTTAAATTATCATTTGAGAATATCTGAGCTACTATTACTATTTCCAAATGTAAATCCAGGTAAAACGTAATTAGTTGGAGCTGTATACTTGTTTTGAGCTCAGTGTCTTACTGAGTCACCCTCCCACGCGATCTCGCCACCGTGGGAACTTCCGTATTTTTATATATACAAAGTATATATAATTGCTCTGCTAGCTGAACTGGCAAAACACAGAAAAACTTATTTAAATGTGAATTTATCTACGTTGTTATTGACGTACTCCGATTATATCAGGATTATCATGAATAGTTGTTATGCAAAGCTGCAAATAATATTACTTGGCTCTGTGATCTTTAGACCTCGCGATTGAATTTTGTTTTGCGTTTTCAAAACGTAAGCAGTTTTTGAAGCAGTGATGGCTCAGTGGCATTGGCTATGGACTGCCGCGCAGCAGGTCCATGGTTCGAATCGCGCCACAGGCTTGAGCTTCACCGCATGCTGGAAGGGCATTTTGCGAATGCCCGCCTTGCTTGCGACCACCCTCAAGGAAAAAAATTGTCGCCAGGCACCTAACGGTGTGTTCCAGCAGCTGTCCTTGAGAGCCAGTAACTCTAGGTATAAGTCTGGTAACACCTTCGACCACATTACTCATCAGGTGAGATTGTGGTGAAATCAGCTATAAAAACATAAATAAAAAAGTGTATATTTTCACCGTTTCAAAAAACGTGATTTGAACAAAAAACTCCATGTAATTGTCAAACCTACTCCTAGAATTTCACGAGAATTGGTTGAGAAATGTGACCTGTAGAGGAGAACAACCAGAAAGATAGAATCTGGACGAATACTAAAGCTTTAACAAGATATACTAAAGCTGAAACAGACACGATTCCCGCGGTCAATTAAAACTCACGCACGTTGTAAACTTTGACATTCATTGTACTATACCAGTCGAATCATCCACTGCTGAACACAGCCTCCCCTATTAAGAGGGTATTTGCCATAATCCCCACGCTTGGCAGGCGGCTTCGCAGAGTAAGATGGCAGTTCTCTAGAAGGCGCTGCTGCCCACATTACAGTATTTTTCCCTTAGTTGTCTCTTACGACACCCACGGGATGATATGGGGAGGTGCAATTTTTACCCGGCACCCCACGGGGAGCCCGGCACCCCACGGGGAACCCGGCACCCCACGGGGGACATTGACATTGATTACGACGGGTTATTCACGAAAATAAACACAAGTCGGTGACATGGTCGTCAATTGTTTCGGCTTCATATGGAAGCCATCATCAGGATCTGGAGTGAGGTACGATCCCAAACGCGGCATTTAGGTACATCGACAACACGTGAATAACCAGTCGCTATTAATATCTAAGGCTGCAAACTTGTGAATTGGTGTGAAAGTGGTATTGAAACCTGAGGCAAAGTACTCTAGAATACCTGTATTAAAAATATAATCCAGAGCGTAGCTAGTTCCAAAGGTAGGAGACGCAAAATAACTTTGCTGTTGAACGAAACACATCACTATTGGGGAGTTATGAACAGTAAAGAGCATGAACTCAGTTCTGCAAGGCCAGGATTGGAATGCCTTTCTGGAGAAGATTGAAGCCATTACAGGGCAACCTGTTGGGTCGAATAAATCAATTGTTGTAATAATGATTTTGTCTTCTCAATTGGTCAATACACAATGAAAGCAATGATGGCCGAACGGTAATAGCTTAGAACTACCTGGCCCCAGGTCCATGGTACGAATCCCGTCGCGGGCTTAAGCTTCACCGCATAGTAGAAGGGCATTTTGCAAATGCTCTGATGGCTAGCTACCAAGTAGAAAATCTGTCGCCAAGTACCTAACAATGTGTACCGGTAGCAGTTCTTGAGAACCATAAAAATTACAGGCACGTGAGACTTAGCAACTGTACCTAGTATCAGTGTGACGATTCGTTTGGACGAAATGCATGTGTTATTGGCAGAGGTTAGTCCGCTTAACACCAGGTGGGCCTCGCGCTTGATCCGTCACAATCACATAAAAAAAAACAATATGTACGCCCATATTATGAGAGCTCTGGCCTTTAAATCTGATGACGAAGTTTTGTTTGCTTTCCGACAAGTATGCATGCTTTTTCAGAAAGAAAACATTATTGTTCGGGACACTCAACGCAAGACATGCAGTTGACCAATGCATGTGTAATGAAAGTGACGGCCTAAGGAATCAATTTAATATATTTTATTATTTTAGCACCCGAGTTATTAACGATGGTCTTTGATCAAGATACAATGCGACCCTTCACTCCGCTGACATAATCCTTTTCCCTTTAGATAATGTCGCTTGACGCCAAATAACAATATTATTACAATAAATAGTCTTGTTTGCACAGACCTGTGGGAAGTTGTTCGAATAACTCCATTCAAAAATAGGGGGTTTGATGTTAGGGACTATTTTGTTCAATTTTGTATTCTGGCTAAGCTTGGATGCCCCGATAAATTTATAAGACTACTTCAGCTTCTACACGATGACATGCAGTGCGAAATTACACTCAAATGCGAGCAGTCCGAGTTTTTCCCAGTTACCTCTGGGGTCAAGCAAGGCTGCGTACTAGCACCAACTTTGTTCTCATTATATTTTGCTAAGATTTAAGGATGTTCTGAAAAGACATATGAAGAGATGCAAAGTTGAGGCCTCTCAATGGGAGGTTAAAGCTGCGCAACACCCGGAATGCCATCATTCAGGATCAGGTGAATGACTTCGTCCACCGCCCGCCACGAGTAGCTTGACTAAAAACCTGATGAACTCAAGGCCCGACCACCAGCGGCCATCACGTACGATTACATTAGCGGGGTAGTAACATGCCCTAAGTGCACTCGTACCTTCTCCAACAAAATTGGGTACTCAAGCCAGCAGAGAGCGCACCAAATTATTCAACAGCATAACCTAGTCCTAAATACGTAAATTAAGCATACCTGTCCAGAAAAAAAATCAGTCGCCGAAATCGGTTAGGGCTACATCATCATCAAGTCTCATTTGCCTGTAATTTTACTGGCTCTCAAGGACTGCTGCCGGAACACATATTTAGGTACTTAGCGACAGATCTTTTACTTCAGGGTGGTAACTAATCAGACGATTCGCAAAATGTCCTTCCACCATGCAAAATTGCACCAAGTTTGTCTAACTATAGTTCTTGATAATCGCGTAATACGCGAGATTTGAAGAATATAATACGATAATATCTAGTTGTAGCTAATTTTATTTATGAGCAAGAGATAAGAGACCCGTGGACGAAACGAGAGATAGACAGATGCTTTTCCCTTTTGCGTACGGATCCATAAAAACAAACACCCAGTGTTCTTTCTTGAAACCCTATCAGCTGATTAGAATGTATATTAGCAAAACACAGGTGGACGTTGTTGGCACGACTTCAACACGCTACGAGTAACCTTTGACTGCACATTGCTTACTGACTGACAAATTCACGACATTGTTACTTCTCATATATTGAGATCACCCCACATTGATTCATGGATGATTATAGATCAGTTTAATAGACGTTGGGTTGATGACTGAAGGTTGCTTCACAGATTTTCGTATTTCTATTTAGCAGTAGAACTCATTGTGTGGGATGATTCGGGAAAGTATTGCCATCATATCCATACCTGCCGCCAAGCAGTAATGTTCATAATACTGTGTTCCAGATTGAAGGGTATTGGTGCCGGTGAAATGACAGGCATATGAGGTGTATACTATACATCTGTTATAGGAAGAGGTTACCGGGTAACTATTTGGGTAAACAAATATTAAGTTGCAAATGTACGACCTGAATAAATCAGACTATAAATCGACGCTTTCATTCAAATACACAGTCTTAGATGAATTAATATTCTATCAAGTAAAAGATTTTTGCAAAAGAATTCAAAAAAATTTAAGGATTTTATCTACTTTAATTTTTCGGATTACTAGGGAATTTGTAAACTACTATTTCTCGACATTCTGGTGCGTCACAGCAAACTCAAATGTAGATAAATATATATATATTAATCAGGTGCATCACAGAAAGCAATAAAATGTAGTTATTAATCACATATTTTAGTGTTTATTGACCTTTTATTGGTATCAAACACTCAGCACCATCTGGGTGAAATTTATTAGACAGTGGGCTTCCGCATTCATATGCATACGTCAATTCTACGCGACTGGTGACAGAGATGGCGCTTACCTCGGTTTTGAGTACTTTACCTTACAAAATTACTGTACCTGCCAACGGCACCAACTTACTAGCAACTTACTGAATATGATATTTTATATTCGCGTGACATTAGTACCTTTTTTAAGATTCTATACCCAAAATAAAAAACGGAGCCTTGTTAATGACTCTACACTGTGTCTGCCTTTTCGTATGCTAGGGATCTTAAATTCGTAAATGGAATGAGTAATAATGTTGAAATGAGCGGAATGAATAACAAAGTTGAAATGAGCGGAATGAGCTAAAAAGTTGAAATGAGCGGAATGAGCTAAAAAGTTGAAATGAGCGGAATGAGTAACAAAGTTGAAGTGAGCGGAATGAGCTAAAAAGTTGAAATGAGCGGAATGAGCTAAAAAGTTGAAATGAGCGGAATGAGTAACAAAGTTGAAATGAGCGGAATGAGCTACGAAGTTGAAATGAGCGGAATGAGCTACCATTGTTCATGAGAGCCAGTTTTCAGTCTAGTTTATACTATTTAGAAAGTTTTATCAAGGCACCATCCTCAATTAGTTGACATTGTGGTCAATACCAATATGTGATTGCACTCTTTTTTTTCTGATAGGTTTGACCACAGTCTCACCTTATGATAAGTGATGATGTGGTCGAAGATGTTGTTCAGGCTAAAATTAAGGCTCTCAAGGACAGCTGCCGGAATACACCGTTAGGTGCTTGGCGACAGATTTTCTACTTGAGGGTGGTAGCTAGCCAGGTAGGCATTCGCAAAATGCCTTACTACCATGCAAATATATAACTTCTGAGTTAATGGCCGTTATTTTACATCACATACTTTGTAACACGAATAGAAATACAGCTAGCTGCCTATCTGGCTTACAATCAGTTCAGTATCAGGCAAAGGTTGGCACGCGCTCGGTTTGCTGCCAACTCTGTACACCTGTCGTTGTATTTGAAAACAACACTTATATTTAATGAATTTTAGTTATCTGGGGAGTTAATTAGTAGTGATTGAATATGTTCCCTTGGTAAAAAATTGCAATGGCTTTTAAGATTAAAATTGTATTTGAATTTAAGAGTGATGCATCACAAAAGATATAACAAAATATTTTTTTTTTTTTATGTTGTTATGACGGTATAAGCCCGAGGTCCACCTGATGTTAAGTAACCTCTGCCTATAACAGATGTATTTCTATAACACGATTTGCACTGTGCCGTCACAATGAGATGTACAGTTGTTAAGTCTCATGTGCCTGTAATTATACTTGCTCTCAAGGACAGCTGCCGGAACACACTTCACCTTCCACCATGCGGAGAAGTTCAAGCCCGCGGCGTGATTCGAACCATGGACCTGCTGCACTGCTGCTGCCAATGCCACTGAGCCATCATTGCTTCAAGATATACTTAAATCGTCAGATTCTTGAATACATTTCCAACATATATTTTGTCTGTGGCGCTAAAACAGTAGGAGGACTTTTCAGTTTGTAAAGTTACGGCATTAAAATCGTTATTCCTCCTTAATTACATTGACGATTTTCTTTATAACTATCTTATATAACCACGTGCTGGTAATTTTAGGACTATAAGGACCTATATGTCGAGTGTGGTATCTACTTTGATCATATTTAATCGGCTTATACGATTTTTATATATACAACCACATTTTCTCGCATTTCGTACAAAGCGATTATTATTACTATAACTAACTTTTTGAAGCGCTCGTAGCGAACTTTGCTTAGCTGTAGCTAAGTTAAGCAAAGTCCGCCGCGGTCAGGAGTTGCATGGGTGACCGTACGGTTTTTAGGCATAAGCCGCCTGGCTAGCTACCACCCTCAAGTAGAAAATCTGTCACCAAGCACCTAATGTGTAATTTTCGTACTGACTGGGGTGCTAATTTGAGAAATATAAGGCCCTTAATAGGCCTACATTTCGATTAGTACTTGCACATGTACTTCGGTCATTTACTACAATAGAAGCTCGAAGTGCATGTACGACAGTGGGACACAGTTACCCAAAAAGACCACAGTCAGTTAATTCAGTTGGACAGGAAGGCAAACCATTCAGGAAGTGATGCATGGTGGTAGGGCATTTCCCGAATGCCCGTCTGGCTAGCTACCACCCTCAAGTAGAAAATCTGTCAGCAAGCCCCTAACGGTGTATTCCAGCACCTGTCTTTGAGAGCCAGTAGTTCTAGGTAAGCCTGAACAACATCTTCGGCCTCATCTTCACTTACCATCAGGTGAGACAGTGGTTAAAGACTAATCTACTAAGTATAAAAAAGGTTCAGTCAAATCCGTTGGATAGGAAGGCAAACTATTGAAGAAGTGATGACATATGATGCAAGAAAGTAGTTGTTAGAAAATAGACAAGGAATGATGTGCTTTGTCTTCAGGAACTCACCAAGCAGACCCACCAGTGGCTCTCCAAACACTAACATGCCTGCAAAGACCCATGGACCAGTGTATGAATTCCAACTTTTATGTCTTGTAGGACCTACCGACATTAGAAATGTTGTAAAGAAAACAACTTATACACAGAGTTATTGGTAAAATGCTAACAACCTCTTAGGGTTGACTTCTGCTAGTCCTAACAAATATTTTGAGGTTTTGTTTTTTTTTTTAATTTTTGTCTTTTTAGTTTGTTTATGTGTATTTGACGGAATAAGCACCACCTGATGTTAAAAGTCTCTTGTGCCTGTAATTTAATATTTTATATAACTTAGCTCGATATAAATATTCAAAGGGAGCGCGGCGCGGTACCAGTATTGCCGCGGAGGCACGCAGCGGGCGCTCTAACCTAAAAAAAAAACTTCTCAAAATGCTTGTTAAGACTAGCAGAAGTCAACCCTAAGAGGTCGTTAGCATTTTACCGATAACTTTGTATAATAATATGAGTAAAAAATAGTTACGAGTCAGATGTCTTGTTAGCTTAGAGGTCAGAGCATACCCCGGCTATAGGGGTGGACGGCGCGGTAATAATCCGCATGACTATAATTTTTCCTCTAGTTGTATTTTGTAACTTAGGTATAATATAATTGGCATATATCGTTACTTTTATATTTAGAGAGCAATATTCGTATATATCTAATTCCACCTCTGATGTTTCACCAATTTCATGTTGACGTCTAGAAACCTAAAACCGTGCGATTTTCATGGCATTGTATGGCTCGTACTGCCACTTTTTGAAATCAGCTGCCATCTGAAGTAAATCCAAAATGATACGACTTAGAAGCCTTCAAGAAAACATTTGATACCAGTTAAATATTGGCACTTCCTCAGATCAGGAATGATCTGTGGGCACTTCCATGCGCCACGTTGGTTTAGGTCTCTTTCTGCGAAGAGGTGATGGTGCAGAAAGAGACCGCGGAGCGGGTCAGGGAAGACGATGTCCAAGCTGACCCGCGCCGTCGCAGACGAACGGGTGCGAGGAGGCGGCGATTCGCCCGCCTCCTTCCTTCTCCGTAGTGGGGTCACTGGTGGAGTGTCGGGGGATACTCCACCAGCTTGCACGACCCCACACGTCTAGGGGGCGACCTTGGTGAGCAAGGTCGCCCCTTCACAGGGTGGAGGCCCAGTTGGGTTCGGGCCTACCGTTGGGGTGAGATGGTGACTGCTAACGTGACCCCATCTTGCCCCTCCTGCGACCCCATCGGCGGAGGACTGCTCTCACGGGGGGGTTTTAGTGGGTTCAAGTCCCACACATCCCCTTCCATCACCCCCGTGATGGAAGGGAAGTACGAAGGCATTTCCCCCCCTAAAAAAAAAAAAAAAAGGTCTAGTGCCTATAACCGGAAGATGTGGGTTATTGAACTCGGGTGGGTATTGGCCCACCCGAGTTATAAAATGTGTGCTCTAAAAAATAGGTAGGTAAATTAAATATGCTCAATAAACGTTAAGTATTATAATTAATCATATTTGTTGGAAATTGTCTATTTACTTCAGCTATTCACATGTGGCATTGAGTATAAAAGAGACAGAAATAGTACTTAAGGAATCTTCCATATGACGGAGCGGGATAGAAAACTGCACGGCGAGACCATTCCAGGCAAAACTTTATACACAAAAACGTAGTTACTTTACAATAGTATGGTATGTGGAAAAGAACTTTATATTGATTTTCATAAGGTTAAAATTTGTATGTCACGTTTCGCAGTTATTTTTGGATTAACAGCGCTCTGATTAAAAGAATTTAATTTTAAACTGCCAAAAGTTAAGAGTGCAATATAAATATGGCACAATTGGAGACGCGGATTTACTCTACATATTTATTTTATAGGCTACCTAACCTTTTTTGTTGCTAACATTTAACTACAATCTCTATTATGTATATTTTTTTGCGTATATACATTATGTACTATATCTTAAACATTTATTAAATATTTATAATAGGTACATAGTTCACTTCTCCCACTTATTTTTACACTCTACCCCATGTCAATCAAACTGTTTTATCTCTTACGGTTGCCTGGAAATTATTGTTGCCTAGCAATGAGGCCGCCCATTTTCAGATACAATATTTTGTAACCACTGTAAATTGTTATAAGAAAGTGCATTAAAGTGTTATCTATCTATCTGATAGAAAAGACAAACGACCAAAGGGCTGACGCTTACCTCGGCCTGAGAATTAGTTTTGCCATTCAACGGGGTAATGCTGCCAGCTTTTTGGGTACTCTTTTTTTTTCAATAACATTTTTAGGTAATATAGGTATAGATTTAGTTAATTTTTTTTAATTATGTTTGTGTTACAAATATTAATTAGACATAAACTTACTTACTAATTAAAATATATATTACAATTGTTTGTATCTAGTTTAAAATGCCAGATGAAATTCTTAAATGCTCAGATTTGTTTTAAATAACATTCAGGTATGAAGATTGGCTAATCAAAAATAATCGGAGGTACAGTGTGACAAGGTTATTTTGGCACATGGAAAAAGTTGGACTAACTCTCTTTGATAGGTCGCTCAAGGGTACGTTCCTGCAATGCTTTGGGCCATTATTGGTCAAGCTAGATTTGCTTAATGCACCTGGAACAACCTATATAGCTACTGTCAGAATATTAGTTTGATAACGAGGTTTTTGGTGATATTTTTAATGATTTGGAAATCGGCCTTATTATATATTTAAACAATAGTAATAATATCCACCAATCTTTGGCTAAGCTTGTACAAAATTTACTAATTATTCTAGAATCTGTCACATTTGACAGCTAGCCAAGATATGGGCGATTCAAAAGGTAGTATAATTTTGGCTGAGCATAATTAGCTCTGACAGGTCACACGGAATGGGTAAGATCAAATCTAGTCAGAATCAAATTCAGCTCGATTGGAGTGCTGGAACGGCGTGTATCCGCGGTTAGAGCAAAATTTGCCTTTTCCGAAGGTATGCAGAAAAGTACCCCCGTACAGCCAACGCTGTTAATAAGTTAGTAATAAAGTTATGCCTGATAAGTTAGCCTTTCACCACTATCTCACCTGATGGTAAGTGATGATGTGGTCGAAGGAGTTGTTCAGACTAATCTACAATTACTGGCTCTCAAGGACAGCTGCCGGAACACACCGTAAGGTGCTTGGCGACAGATTTTCTGCTTGAGGGTGGTAGCTAGCCAGGCGGGCATTCGAATGTCCTACCACCATGCTATAACGACTGCCATCCTAAGACAACAACCGGGACCGACGGCTTAACGTGCCCGAAGCACGTGCACGCTCAGTATTAATGACACTAGCGGTCACCCATCCAACTCTAACCGCGGCGGACGTTGCTTAACTTTGCTTATCGGTTAAGAACAGCTAAGGAAACTTCGCTACGAGCGCTTCAAAGCTAAACTAGTAATTTGTAAGTTCTCAATGGGTTATCGACTAAATATATATAATCAAGTCCATTATGAGTTTACATTCAATTTTTACTAACAACATAGTATAAGTCCATTTTATTTTCATAACAACACATGTCCCATATAGTTTAAATAAAACACACGTTCAAGATATATTTTTTATGATATATATATTTATCGATAAAATTTATTGTATTTTTCAATGATCTATATAGGCTATAGCACTGGTGTATCTGTTTCTTTCACAAAGTAATGTTATTTATTATTTGAAGTACGTTTGCTATTATACAAATAAAATAAATTCATCCGCTACTTGGATTTTACCGAAAATTCTGATACTAAATTATCCTACTTAGGATATTTAAATTTGAAGGCATCGATGTACTTCACCAAAATCTACGTATTGAAGAACCCGGAAGCGGAATCAAGTCTAGTGGTTTTTCATAAATAAACCTCAATGCGTACTAAACTATTTGCTGATTAAAAACAGTTTCCATGAAAACATTTGTAAAGCAGGTAAAAAAGAAGAAACACGCGTGTTTACAAGAAAATAGGTTGTATCGCCTTCATCTTAAGGAAGATATTTCATTGTATCGGGTTAGTATAATAATAGAGTAGTGTCTATTACTTATTCTGTGGCTGTATGCAGAATGCGACCAGCTTATTTGGTGAGGAGAGATGAAAATGTTCGCGGTGAGGTAGAGCAGCAAAATTAGTTTAGTTTAATCTACTCACCCGTATTATTATAGATAGACTAGCGGCCCGCCCCAGCTTTGCTACGGGTATTTAATAAAAAACATAAATTGAAACACATAAAAATTAGGGCCTAGTATCATTTGTCCGATAATTTAGTCCGATGATCGGACTAATGTTACTATTTTGTCTCAGTAGTCCGGTGTTATAGACAATCGGACTACTGAGCTTCTTAGTCCGATGTTAACCATATAATAGAACTGCTGAGCTTTATACGTAACATCGTACTACTGAGACGAAAAGTCCGATTATCGAACTAAAATTATTATTAGCATCAGACTAAAAAGCTCAGTAGTCCAATTTTTCGTAACGCCGGACTACTGAGACAAAATAGTAACATTAGTCCGATCATCGGACTAAATTATCGAACTACTGATACTGGGCCAAAATCAGTTATTGTGACATAACTGTAATAGTTTGACATGTGGTATTGTGCTAAAGTGGTCGCTAACCTTCCATCATGCTGTGGAGCTTAAGCCCACGGCGGGATTAGAACCATGGACCTGCTGCGTGACAGTCCATAGTCAATACCACTGAGCACTGACACAAGTGAGATACTTTGTGCCTGTAATTTTAACGTCACCCATACCCTTCAAACCGGACCACAGAAATGTGAATGTGAACGTATTGGCGGTAGAAAATGGTATGATGAAAAACTTGGGCGAACTTGCACAAGGAGTGCTACTGCTATTAGTGAGATTGAGTGAGATAGTAGAATAGAGTGTCATAAAAACTAAAACGCGAAACGAGGCAGCCGCAGCCGTTACGAGCTCTTCTTCTAAAAGACCACCGGATGTGGTCAAAAATACAGCTGGAGTTAGTTGGTTTGATTAGGCTGGAGCGGTTTTACTATAATCAGCACTTTTTCAGCCAATTCGACAACTGAGCAGTTTATAATATGGATATCAAATATCCTAATGCCAATGCTTCCTGAAATTTACAAGAGAATTATTTAAAATGGACGATAATTTGTTTTTTATGTTCTTGTGACAGAACAAGCTCGAGGCCCACCTGATGTTAAGCGGACTAACCTCTGCCTATAACAGATGCATTTCGTCACAAGTCACGAATTGCACTGCGCCTGTCACCAGGAGACATAGTTGTTAAGTCCCATGTGCCTGTAATCTGACTTAATCATATCAGTTACCCCGTAATGCTTACTAAAACGATGAGTGTTGGATGTATTACACAATACGAGTAGGTACATAGCTATTATGTCATATATTATATTGACATAATCAATGATTTCAGTATCAAGGGACGCCTTAGGTAATTGTACCATAATTACCGATTGTGGTCTTAGGATGGCATTTAGCATGGTGGTAGGGCATTTCTCGAATGCCCGCCCGGCTAGCGACTATCCTCAAGTAGAAAATCTGTCTCTGAGAGCAAGTAATTCTAGGTTAGCCTGAACAACATCTTCGAGCACATCATCACTTACCAACAAGTGAGATATTAACAAAGGCTAGCATATTGCATTAACTGCTTTACATTTTATTACTCAGAGTGATGGGCGTAGAACAACGATCTTTTATAAGCTAAGGTTAGCGTTGAACACCAGGTGGGCCTGTGCTTGTTTCATCACAAATTCATAAATACCACTGCAGTGTGAGCTAGTATGCCTCTAATAGCAGTGTACAAACACAACTGAGTTTAAGCATGAAGAAGCAAGTGAAATACTGGGAGAACGAGGCATAAGAACTAACACCTTGGAGTGACGGGCGCAGTGCAGTGTGAATGGTGATACTGCAACTGTAATGGACAGGCGTAAACCTTCAGGATGGTGACTTGTCCGCCTCATTATAATTACCTGTTATCTGAAGATATGACTTATGGCCATCTGTACTAAAGTATGAAAAGTCAATTCTTATCAAGGAAATTTATAAATTTTACTTAAAGAATAAATTTACTCTGTACCAACTTATTTCTTCTAACACATAGCATTTCGTAAGTGAATTGAACAGAGATATATTTTCGTATGTTTCAGACAAAATGGAAAAGGTTATGCGGGAAGCAAATACTATAAAGGTGCTAATCGATGCGTGCAAAATGGTATCAGATGAAAGCAAATGAACACAACCAAATTACGATCCAGATAACCTTTCAGAAACTTTAAAAAAACTAGATATCAATTGATATTATAAATTAAGAATACACTGATCCTTATTTCAGTTTTAATATATACTACAAAATTGGTACAAATAAATGTTGCTTAGTAAAATATTTATTGAATCAAATGTAATGTATGTATGCAGTTGTTAAGATAAGTTGAGGATAGAGAGATAGACAGTTGTCAACATGGACACACTGTCCGAGCTGAGACTTATAAAAATCTACGTTTGACTAGGACTTTCAACAAACACTTGTTAAATAGCCCCTGAGAGAAGAACGGGCAAGAAACTTGAAGCCATTCTCTTTATCCTTCAACTATGAACAAGGTATATTATATTCATTACAGTCTGATTTTAGACTAGTTACATGCCACGGTTTATTAATATAATGACTGTCTCTATCTCAGCTGCAGCTTCCGACTACAATACACTATATGATATAATACTGTGGTAGTATGCCAAATAAACTGTCCACACCGCAGCTAAGTTCGTTATCTCTCTTATCTTATGAATTGCATATGCGGATAAACTAAGTCTTCCAAATAGATCATGTTTATGAGAATTCCACTGTAATATTGTATATCAATTTTGATTTCATGTTGAACTTTCAATCAAGAGTTTATCTAGGCTAAACTTAATTCTACAAAACTAGCATTTGATAAACAAAATATTTAGTCTTTTTATAATTTAAGAGAAGTTATTAGTAGCGGATTTGAACCACTTAGACATAATAAATAGCACATTTTCGACTTAATGAATTTGCTGTCTTTTTTATCTACTTAAATATCTATTAGTTATACTTTGCAAATAAAACAATATTGCAAAAATCTTAGAGAATGTAAGACTAATCAATATACGCAAGAAATTAAACAGGGCCTCAAATGGTTCCTTGCGGAACTCATTTACTAAAGACTCAGAAGATGTATCACCATACTCCGTCTTTCTGCCTGCTGACAGATATGACTATAAGATGCACAACTTTTCAACGAAATCCATTGTGAAAAAGTTTACGAATCAGTGTGTGGTGCTCTACACAGTCGAATGTCTCGGAAAGATCACCATATACGCCAAAAGCATCATGGTAACTTCCCTAGGCTTGACATTAATTGAACACCTGAATCTGTTGTGAATCTACTCTTCGACAAATTGTATTAAGATTTTACTGCCGGAACACACTGTTAGGTGCTTGGTGAAAGATTTTCTACTTGAGGGTGGTAGCTAACCAGGCGAGCTTTCGCAAAATGCCCTCGACCATGCAATGAAGGTCAAGCCAGCGGTGGGGATCAAACAATCTTGGAGTTGCGGTACAGTAGCCCATAGCTATTGCAGCTCGGTTATCACTGCTTGTAAGTACGTATACTTAATGGACTCGCAGTAACAAAATTATTATTATACCTGAAGGCTTGCATGAAGTTACCCAAGAATCCATCAGGTCGCAAGACTAGTTGAGGTCATTTTAATGTAAAATTATGTTCCCAGAGCAGTTGATAAACTTGGTTTCCAGACAGGCAGTAGAAATTTTTTGTTTTCAGGCGGTTCTTAAGAATTTTAAGGAGTTGAAAAATTTCTGAGACCAGATTCCCACACAAAAACAGACAGAATACGAGCACGATCTGCGATGGTAGGACACGTATATCTATATATAGACATATCTTTCCGTGCTTGCTCGCATACGGGCCGTTCCCACTATTTCTGAGATAGTTGATAAATTTTTATTTAGTTGCTTCTAAACCGCACTCCGAGCCGTTGAAAGTTCACTCAAGACCACTAAATAAGGCGCGTACGAGACCTTACGGCCAACAGATGCCAACAATCTACCAGCTTAATTTGAACTCTCTGTTCTAATAAACTGTTACTAAACTACAAGCCTAACAATATTGGCTAATTTCCGAAATCGACCAGTCTACGCAGAGCTTTTCAGCTTAGTCATTTGTAAAGAAACATGGGTATGGGGTTTTTGGTTGTTTGGCGAACTGAATTCGGCGAGAGACATTCGCGTGGGCATTCCCCCACGTTGCGTCGTCACTATGACTCAATCTGTGATCAGGTCCGTTGAGGTGACGAGTGTGTGGGTGTTTGTTTTATGTGTGTAAAAGGGCCAGTTATATGAATATAATCGGCTGATTAATAATTCGACTGTTATTGAGAGAAGAGACGAAGACGGCAAAAAAGTCATTACCGCTTAACAAAAAGCTCTAACCAGATTCGGTGTCACCATAACATTTGATATTGTTTTGAAAAGTTACTTGAAGAGGTCATTGCAATTGTCAGTGTCTTCAGTGGAGTTTGCCAACATGAAAGGATTGGATGAACACTGTCAAGACTAACTTCTTTGTCAAATTGTGCCTATACCGATATTTGTAGGAAACGATACTCTCGAAGTTGTCAATGATTATATCCATTTTAGACCAATAGACGAAGGTGAAATAGTAGTTTAAATTTTCGTCCAACATTCCGCTGTTTTTCAAAGAAAAAATACGAAAAGTTTTTAGTCCGAAGTTTTGCTTGCCAATACTTGTGATTAGGGTATTAAAACAAGGTATTTCAGTGTGGCCTTTTTCAAATTGCGCAGAGTCACACAATGAGCTATGTTTATCTATAAGAGTACGCTTGAAGTTTTTTTCGCAATAAAAAACGAGGAAAATATTTGGAACCTTTTAAGCACATGGATCCGCCGCCATCTTGTTTTTATGTTTCTGCACACGATGAAAGTAGTATATATAGATAGAGGACACGTGTACAAAGAAAAACAAAATATTTTTTAAATTGATGCTACATTTAAAAAACTGTGAGCAGGCTACAGAGCATGATGTAGGACCGAAAGAAATAACAGAAAATTAATTGAAGAAGATAGATTTGTAAGCTCAAAACTGCATAGTAAACGGCATCAGTAATTATCAGCTAGACATCATCATTTCGGAAGGAAATGAGTTCATTTGAATAAGAACATGTTACCCTAAAGTGTCACGTTTCCAAAATATTTGCAGCTATAGAACGCGTTATGAAAACATTAAGAACGCAGTAACTACGTATGTACATTTCATTTAATTCATACATTAGTGCTTAGGTTGATTTAATTATTTATTAGGAGGTATTCCAATTATTTACATGAAATAACTATTTTTATTAAATATTTGAAGTTATTACATTACATACATTACCTATGTGTTTTAAAAAGTCTATGTCACATCGAAACGTTAAATATTGACAAAATGTTTTTTAAAGGCTACGGTGTGTTTTTTTGCTTTATTAATAAACAATTAAATATAACATCTATATCATGAGTTTTGCATGATTAAACGTAACTCGTTATAGGATAGAAATAAATAGGTATGGTTTGACAAATACAGCAGCGCTTTTTGCGATGTGATGCCATTTAGTAACCGAAATATTCAATAAAAGTAGCTTTTCAAGCATTATTGTCTTCTATTGTGTCCTTTATTAATATATTATACTACATCCGTAGTAGACGGATACTTTGAAAAAAAAAATGCCAGCAGCTGTATATGCCAGTATCCATACAAAAATATTCGCAGCCCTTTACAAGAGAGAAACGTTATTAAAATTTGAAAGTTGAAGTTTAAAACACAATTTTTACCATAGCGTTTACCGCTATTGTTATACATTATGTATACCTGGTTATAAGAAAACTAATTTTAAAGACGATTATCAAACAGAAACCCGAAACCCAGACAATAATCGGTTATCCTTTAAACGACCGTGGAAAAGTCGGCTCTCGCGATGACGTCACATCAACTCCCGCGCACGTTACTGTTTTCAGTTTCAGTGTAATCTTAGCACTGGCCACGAAGCAACAGTTCTGCAATTCTCATTTTAAAATTCGAACATCGCTGTGTTAACTTACTGGTTTGTAATTAGAAAAAGAAATTAGCATCGTCCAGGACGCATACAGAGCTGTTATATTATTTTTCTAGTGTAGATTTTTGTTGAATAACGTTTTTTTTTTATTTCGGTGATTTTTAACGTCGTGCTCGTGAACACATTGGAAGAATTCATACAAAACTCATATTGGTGTCTGATAATGTGAAGTTAGTGCAAAATGTTCGGAAAGTTATTTTTAGGACAACAATAACACATTATTTGCGGAGTCAATCCATAACGTTTTTATATTCGAAGAAAAATGCTGGAAATTTCTTGAGTTATACCTAAAAATGTAGGCTTTTCATTGAGATAAAACGTTAGTTCTATTAATAAAATTATGCATGCAACGTAGGTAGTATTTGGCAAACCATGTGGTCACTCTTCGGATGTAAACATTGACGTAAAAGATCAGGTGCTGTTGCTTGTATTTTTAGTCTAGATATTTTGATTTTATATCTGCCTTTTAAAGGACATGAGTTTTTCTGTGCATCTATTCGTTGTTTAAGTTTAAACAGGTGAAAACTATTCTCTTCCTGCGACCACGGTTTCTGATTAATAATTTCTTTGGTCTTATAATAATGTCAAATGTAGCGCAGTTTTTCGATTGTTACGAAATCCATAAAGATTTCTATTAGTGTATGTAAAGTTCAATACTACTTAATTCTTGACTAGATGAGTCATATTGTCTTGTTGACAAAATCGCGAAGTAGGTCAAATATATAGGAATCATAATAAATCTCTTTGAATTAACAATAATATCTATTTTTCTAAAATATAAACTATTGGATAGATTGTACATTTTTACATTACTACACAAAAGGGGTGTAATGTTTATCGAGTTTATGTATGTAGGTATGTAAGTTTTTTTATTCCATCGTAACTTAATACCTGAACAGATTTTAATGTATACGATCACACTAGCCATGCATTTTTTGGCAGGGCAGTCGTGTTTCTTTTTAAATTTTGAACAAATTTGCTTTTATTATTGATAATCATATGATACCAACACTTAATAGGTTGGCATCGTCAGGACCACTACGTCCTATAGTTATGAATGAAATTCTATTGTTATCATTATCGCCGATGCCAATGGTTTAATCCACATTGCAAATAATTATTTCATGTAAAAATAGTTTGACATGCTGTCCCTCCATTATTTTTGGTTAACCGCTGGTTTTTAATAACTTGCAACGCTTTCTTGGTAGTGACTCTATTCTTATGTTTATAAGGAGAGTGTAATAAACACCTCAACAGATTAAATCACTTTATTTTCGACTTCAGGCGTTACGCCTGCGTATATATACTGACGATTTTCAGCCTTAAAAAAATATTTACTGTATTTCTATATCAGAATCAAAATCATTCATTAACTAACTGTTATATGTATTATTGTAATAAGACCCCACAATAAGGTACTAGTACTTTAATACTTGTACTTTTGAAGCGCTCGTAGCGAAGTTTACTTAGCTGTTCTTAACCGATTAGCAAAGTTAAGCAACGTCGCCCGCGGTCATGAGTTGGATGGGTGACCGCTACTGACATTACTACTGATTGTTTCCGTGCTTCGGAGGGCACGCTAAGCCGTCGGTCCCGGTTGTTGTCTTTGGATGGCAGTCTTTATAGCATGGTGGAAGGGCATTTTGCGAATGCCCGCCTGGCTAGCTACCACCCTCAAGTAGAAAATCTGTCGCCAAGCACCTAACGGTGTGTTCCGCCAGCTGTCCTTGAGAGCCAGCACTTCTAGGTTAGCCTGAACAACATCTTCGACCACATCATCAATTATCATCACGTGAGATAGTGGTCATAGGCTAACCTATCATGCATAAAAAAAAAAAACTAAAAGTAAAATAGAGTAAGTATCCTAATTACTTAAAAGTACTCATTAGTTGGTTAGTACGTACTGTGCTGTGTTATAATAACAATAACGTAATTAATGTAAGGTGATTCCGCTGCATTATTCAATTTTAGGTTTAAAGAAATTTATTCTCCAAAAGACTACATACCTAGTCACTTACATGAGAACAAGAACAAAGCATATTTCTTCGTTCGTTAATTATAATACAAAGTGCTCATTTAACGTACAAAAATGTTGGTAGGCATTACATCAACGCCTTATTTATAAGAGATCATTGTTTCAATGTTCAACATTGCTCAGAAGCAATCTTCAATTCCTGTACAGACCCACCAACTTATCTGTTCAGGTGGCAGAAAAAAGAACCACAACATTCCTTCAAATTGTGACAGTTTGTAGTTGATTTCCTTGACCAGCAGCGCCCTCGCCAACTGCACAGTTAAGTTGGTGGTACTATAAGCGATTAAATATGTATCTCGCGTGTTTTCTTTTTTATGTAATAATAACAACTCCATAGATTTTATGTCTATGCTCTGATTACCTTAGCTTTTACATATAAACACTCTATATACTCTAGTTACTATTTTTTTTTTGTTTTTTTTTTTTTATGTTATTGTGGCGGTACAAGCTCGAGACCCACCTGATGTTAAACGGACTAACCTGTGCCTATACCAGTTGCAATTCATCACAAGTCACGTATTGCACTGCGCTCGTCACATTGAGACATACTTGTTAAGTCTCATTGTGCCTGTAATTTCACTGTCTCTCAAGGACTACTGCCGGAGCATACCTTTCGGTGCTTGGCGACAGACTTTATACTTGAGGGTGGTAGCTAGCCAGGCGGGCAATCGCAACATGCCCTTCCCCCATGCGGTGAAGCTCAAACCGGCGGTGGGGATCGAACCAAGGTATTACTGCGGCACGGCAGTCCATAGCTATTACCGCTCGGCCATCATTGCTTCAAAACTAAGTGGAAGAATAATAAATCAATTGAAGCTATAGATAATAAAATTCGTTAAATATAATATTAGCATGCCTATTGTCTATACACAGGTTACAATAGCAGGATTTTGGACCAGTCCACACTTGTAGCACCCGATCACGAATTGACTTGCATGGCAGCCATCGACCTCCTAAGTCATATGGCAAGGATAATAATAACAAATATTTTAAAAGTATTTTAAGAAAACATCAAATTAATTATTTAATAAAAAACTTAAAAAATCTTTATAAAATATATATATCTAGTGACAATGCAGAGGTTTTGACTTCTATCGTGCGCTCGCTCGTAGGGAGGGTCAAGACCTCGTGAGGGTGCTTCGTTTAGAATCGAAACGCGTCGAATACTCTTCTGGTTTGGCTGTGTGGCGTTTGTGACGTCACGTGGGCTTAACAGGTAAATGGGGCGGAATTGTCAGTAAATATATTTTTTTTAATATTTTTAAGTGTTTTATTAAATAATTGATTTGATATATTATTTAAATACTTTAAAAATATTTGTTATTACTACAATAAAATTCGATAAATATAATATTAGCATATTTCTTATCTAATAGATACACAGGTTACAATAGCAGGATTCTGGACCAGTTTAAACTTGCAGCACCCGTTCACGAATTGACTTGCATGGCAGCCATCTACCTCCTAAATCATATTGCAAGTATAATATTAACAAATATTTTAAAAGTATTTTCAGAAAACATCAAATTAATTATTTAATAAAACACTTAAAAAATCTTTATAAAAATATGTATATCTATTGACAATGCAGAGGTTTTGACTCTACGAGCGCACGATCGAGTCTCGATCGTGCGCTCCCTCGTAGAGTCAAGACCTCCTGAGGATGCTTCGTTTAGAAACGAAACGTGTCGAATACTCTTCCGGTTTGGCTGCGTGGCATTTGTGATGTCACGTCGCCTTAACAGGAAATTAGGCGGAATTGTTACTAGATATATATAATTTTTTAAGTTAAATAATTCATTTGAATGTGTTTTTTTGTTTGTTATTGTAGTGGAACAAGCTCGAGGCCCACCTGATGTTCAGCGGACTAACCTCTGCCTATAACAGATGCATTTCATCACAATTCACAATGAATTGCACTGCGCCCGTCACTTGAGACATAGTTGTTAAATCTCATGTGCCTGTAATTTCACTGGCTCTCAAGGACAGCTGCCGGAACACACCGTTAGGTGCTTGGCGACAGATTTTCTACTTGAGGGTGGTCGCTAGCCAGGCGGGCAATCGCAAAATGCCCTTCCACCATGCGGTGAAGCTCAAGCCCGCGGCGGAATTCAAACCATGGACCTGCTACGCGGCGCAGGCCAATGCCACTGAGCCATCACTGCTCCAAAAAAGTAAATACTTTTAAAATGTTTGTTATTATTGAATACAGATTTCCGCAAAGTAGCGCCGGAATCTATTGATTATCATATTGCAAGGAAGTCCACGATCTGTCGTGCCACCATAATACTGGACTTTTCTGTCAGCATGATCAGATCGTGACTGAAAAGGAACGCCCATTTTATGTTACACTGTTACCTCTGCCTGTAACCGATGAATTTTGTCACAAGTGTTGAACTGCACTGCGTCCGTCACCTGACTCATACAGTAATTGCTAGGTCTCATATGCCTGTAATTTACTGGCTTTTAAGGACTGCTGCCGAAATGCTCTGAAACGTACAGATTTTCTACTTGAGGGTGGTAGCTAGCCAGGCGAGTATTCGATCCGGTGGTGGGGACAGTGTTATAATCGATCCCTGGCAAGGGTCACTATAGTGTGTTTTTTTACCTGAAAATGGAACCGAGTTCATCACTCAAAAGTATGAAATAACTTGTCGAAGTCGGTACCAACAAGCGCACAATATTTTGATAATAGGTACTTTTGAACTATCGTGGTACCAACAAGTTATTTCTCGCTTTTGAGTGTTGAAGTCGGTTCTATATTTAGGTGAATGTATTAGGACAATTTTAATTAAAGCGTCTACTCCTGCGTGTCTCTGTTTAATGGCCTGTTTTTCAGATTGTAGTCAATGATCTCTTTTGCCGATGCTGCCATTGCTCACCTTACAGTAAACCTATAGAACATTTTCGTTACACACACATCTTCACAGTTATAGGTATAGCTTGAAGAGATACTGCAACCACTGTAAGAGGAACGCTTTCAACAAGCTTCAAAGCGCTCGTAGCGAAGTTTACTTAGCTGTTCTCAACCGATCAGCAAAGATAAGCAACGTCGCGCGCGGTCATGAGTTGGATGGGTGACCGCTAGTGACAATACTACTGAGCGCTTCCGTGCTTCGGAGGGCACGTTAAGCCGTCGGTCTCGGTTGTTGTCTTAGGATTGCAGTCGTTATAGCATGGTGGTAGGGCATGTTGCGAATGCCCGCCTGGCTAGCCACCACCCTCAAGTAGAAAATCTGTCGCCAAGCACCTAACGGTGTGTTCCGGCAGCTGTCCTTGAGAGCCAGTACTTCTAGGTTAGCCTGAACAACATCTTCGACCACATCATCACTTACAATCAGGTGAGATAGTGGTCAAAGGCTAACCTATCAGGCATAAAAAAAAAGAAGCTTTCCCCTCGTATTGACCATGATGACCAACTCGTATGTCAGTCTCTGAGCCTCGTGTATGGTTAACAGTAGAGTTCACGGAGCGCTTTCCAAACGTAATTTCGTCATATTTGATATACCAAGTGTTCAAACTCAGTGAAATTTTGTGTGCATATTGCAGAGTCTATTATCTATGCTTTTGGTTTGCCAGTTATTCGATTCATTATTTATTATATCCCTTAATGTCAAAATAACAGTTCTCTTACAAAACGGTTTTGCGAATTATTTTAGAAAATACTTAATTTTACGGAAATCTGGCAAACCAGGGTTTGCTGAGGGTACTCTAATTCGTCGAAGTTTCAAACTTCGGGTCCGAAAGAAAGGTGTCCGCAAAACAAGTATTGGCTTACAGTCCGCGAGGTATAAGGTGAGCTTTGCATTTGTGTGAGTGTACATGGATAGTGTAGGTGTGACAACCGGCCTTAGGCGCGGCGCCATTTTCGCCCGGTAAAAACCTGATTTTGGGTAACCGGCCTGAGGCGCGGCGCCATTCTGTCTCGCCGCGCTCCTGCCGATTGGTGATCTCTGTGCCGCGCTCCTGCTGATTGGTGATCACTCACACTAATGCAAAGCTCAGCTTATGCCTCGCGGACTGTACTTTTGTTTAACTTCGTTCGTAGCATAGACTGCAAGCATTGGCCTGTTTGATTCTGAATAACTTATATTTTACATCGGATTCGTATGGTTTGTACATTTTCCAAATATGAAATTATAAGTAGTATAAATCGAGTTCTAAATATGCAAAAAGAACACGAATACTAATGAGGATATATATACCTATATAGAACAAAGACAAACAATTTTTTTTAAATTTAAACCTGTATTTTCTAGAACAGTAGCGACATCTCTCGTAGATAACTAGGACTCTCAGACTCTTACCGTGTGAAAATGTTCTTTAAAATCTCACACTTAAGATTTAAATCTGATTAAGGCATTATAGCGTTCTCAGAGTAGTATCGGAGATTCCATAGCGGGGCAAGATTTGTGATTAACGATGCGATCCGACCATAGACAATATCAAACAACGAACTTCGTACAGTCCCACCAACTTATCTGTTCAGGCGGCAAAAAAAAAAACTACAACATTCCTTCAAATTGTGACAGTTTGTAGTTGATTTCCTTGACCAGTAGCGCCCTCGAAAACTACACAGTTAAGTTGGTGGTACTATACTTCAAATTCAATTTTCGTTGCCTAAAGTGTCGCTCGAAACACGAAAAACTAAATTTCCTTGAATTGTAGTAGTGGCCCAGAAGCATAGATATTAGACTCAAAGATATACATGCAAAATTTCACCGAGTTTGAACACTTACTATTTGAAATATGACGAATCTGTTTTCATGGAAAGCGCTCCGTGAAATTTACTCATAAAGTGGTATTAAAGGACTCCTTTTCTTCCTGTGTGTGGACCAGTAATAAAGTTTTGCTGCAGGTAATTTATAACTTACCCTTGTTTTACAATCTACTGACTGTGAAACAAGGTAGGTTTTGAGTGGGTACTTAAACTAAACTACCTTTAATTAAACTACCCCGTGGGGTGCCGGGTTAGAATTGCACCTCCCCATATCATCCCGTGGATGTCGTAAGAGGCGACTAAGGGGAAAATACTGGAAGGTGGGCAGCAGTGGGCGAAGGTATACATAGGTTTAACCTATAAGTACTGGCTCTCAAGGACAGCTGCCGTAACGCACCGTTAGTTGCTTGGCGACAGATTTTCTACTTACTGGTAGCTAGCTAGGCGTGCATTCACAAGATGACCTTCCACAATGCGGTGAAGCTCAAGCCCGCGACGGGATTCGAATCATGGACCTGCTACGTGGCAATCCATAGCCAATGCCACTGAGCCATCACTAACTACTAATATTACTATAAAATCATTCGTATGAGACTGGAAAATCGAGCTGTAGTGGTGGTGTTGCTCAAATTACCTAAGTTAGCCGTTCTGAATCGATCAGCAAAGTTAAGCAACGTCCGCCGCAGTCATGAGTTGGATGGGTGACCGCTAGTGACATTACTACTGAGCGCTTACGTGCTTCGGAGGGCACGTTAAGCCGTCGGTCCCTGTTGTCGTCTTAGGATGGCAGTCGTTAAAGCATGGTGGTAGGGCATTTTGCGAATGCCCGCCTGGCTAGCTACCTCCCTCAAGTAGAAAAACTGTCGCCAAGCACAAAGCCCATTCTAGGTTAGCCTGAACAACATCTTCGACCACATCATCACTTACAATCAGGTGAGATAGTGGTCAAAGGCTAACCTATCAGGCATAAAAAAAAAGAAGCTTTCCCCTCGTATTGACCATGATGACCAACTCGTATGTCAGTCTCTGAGCCTCGTGTATGGTTAACAGTAGAGTTCACGGAGCGCTTTCCAAACGTAATTTCGTCATATTTGATATACCAAGTGTTCAAACTCAGTGAAATTTTGTGTGCATATTGCAGAGTCTATTATCTATGCTTTTGGTTTGCCAGTTATTCGATTCATTATTTATTATATCCCTTAATGTCAAAATAACAGTTCTCTTACAAAACGGTTTTGCGAATTATTTTAGAAAATACTTAATTTTACGGAAATCTGGCAAACCAGGGTTTGCTGAGGGTACTCTAATTCGTCGAAGTTTCAAACTTCGGGTCCGAAAGAAAGGTGTCCGCAAAACAAGTATTGGCTTACAGTCCGCGAGGTATAAGGTGAGCTTTGCATTTGTGTGAGTGTACATGGATAGTGTAGGTGTGACAACCGGCCTTAGGCGCGGCGCCATTTTCGCCCGGTAAAAACCTGATTTTGGGTAACCGGCCTGAGGCGCGGCGCCATTCTGTCTCGCCGCGCTCCTGCCGATTGGTGATCTCTGTGCCGCGCTCCTGCTGATTGGTGATCACTCACACTAATGCAAAGCTCAGCTTATGCCTCGCGGACTGTACTTTTGTTTAACTTCGTTCGTAGCATAGACTGCAAGCATTGGCCTGTTTGATTCTGAATAACTTATATTTTACATCGGATTCGTATGGTTTGTACATTTTCCAAATATGAAATTATAAGTAGTATAAATCGAGTTCTAAATATGCAAAAAGAACACGAATACTAATGAGGATATATATACCTATATAGAACAAAGACAAACAATTTTTTTTAAATTTAAACCTGTATTTTCTAGAACAGTAGCGACATCTCTCGTAGATAACTAGGACTCTCAGACTCTTACCGTGTGAAAATGTTCTTTAAAATCTCACACTTAAGATTTAAATCTGATTAAGGCATTATAGCGTTCTCAGAGTAGTATCGGAGATTCCATAGCGGGGCAAGATTTGTGATTAACGATGCGATCCGACCATAGACAATATCAAACAACGAACTTCGTACAGTCCCACCAACTTATCTGTTCAGGCGGCAAAAAAAAAAACTACAACATTCCTTCAAATTGTGACAGTTTGTAGTTGATTTCCTTGACCAGTAGCGCCCTCGAAAACTACACAGTTAAGTTGGTGGTACTATACTTCAAATTCAATTTTCGTTGCCTAAAGTGTCGCTCGAAACACGAAAAACTAAATTTCCTTGAATTGTAGTAGTGGCCCAGAAGCATAGATATTAGACTCAAAGATATACATGCAAAATTTCACCGAGTTTGAACACTTACTATTTGAAATATGACGAATCTGTTTTCATGGAAAGCGCTCCGTGAAATTTACTCATAAAGTGGTATTAAAGGACTCCTTTTCTTCCTGTGTGTGGACCAGTAATAAAGTTTTGCTGCAGGTAATTTATAACTTACCCTTGTTTTACAATCTACTGACTGTGAAACAAGGTAGGTTTTGAGTGGGTACTTAAACTAAACTACCTTTAATTAAACTACCCCGTGGGGTGCCGGGTTAGAATTGCACCTCCCCATATCATCCCGTGGATGTCGTAAGAGGCGACTAAGGGGAAAATACTGGAAGGTGGGCAGCAGTGGGCGAAGGTATACATAGGTTTAACCTATAAGTACTGGCTCTCAAGGACAGCTGCCGTAACGCACCGTTAGTTGCTTGGCGACAGATTTTCTACTTACTGGTAGCTAGCTAGGCGTGCATTCACAAGATGACCTTCCACAATGCGGTGAAGCTCAAGCCCGCGACGGGATTCGAATCATGGACCTGCTACGTGGCAATCCATAGCCAATGCCACTGAGCCATCACTAACTACTAATATTACTATAAAATCATTCGTATGAGACTGGAAAATCGAGCTGTAGTGGTGGTGTTGCTCAAATTACCTAAGTTAGCCGTTCTGAATCGATCAGCAAAGTTAAGCAACGTCCGCCGCAGTCATGAGTTGGATGGGTGACCGCTAGTGACATTACTACTGAGCGCTTACGTGCTTCGGAGGGCACGTTAAGCCGTCGGTCCCTGTTGTCGTCTTAGGATGGCAGTCGTTAAAGCATGGTGGTAGGGCATTTTGCGAATGCCCGCCTGGCTAGCTACCTCCCTCAAGTAGAAAAACTGTCGCCAAGCACAAAGCCCATTCTAGGTTAGCCTGAACAACATCTTCGACCACATCATCACTTACCATCAGGTGAGATAGTGGTCAAAGGCTAACCTATCAGGCATAAAAAAAAACATGGTAAAAATAGACACAGTTTACTGCATTGGAAGTACCTATTTATATTGACATCTGCTTTGTAGAAAAAATATATTATGATTGCTCTATTTGTTGCCATTTGTCAAAGATGTATCAATAACCGACAAAAAATCGTTGAGAATCGACCGACAATCGAACTACACAACAAAAAGTTGTATCCTCTCTATTCAGATCCCACACATTTAACACAAAAAATGTTCGGATGAGTAACTCGATATAAGTTAATATAAAAATTGCTAAAGGTAGTACATTCGCGAAGAAAAGTGACATTATAATAACTTTTGTTATAAAAACTAAAGTGGTTTTAACTCATTTTAGTAAATAATACGGGATAACTCACGTGAATAAGTCAGATAGCTCCGACTATAGTTTCAACCACGGTTTCAAGGTGGTCTTTTTCAAGGAGAGCTCGGGACGCCCGCTTTGACGTCTCGCTGAGCACTATAATAACCATTTTTTAGTAGCGATATTTATTCATTAACAATATACTACAACACTGCAGCTACTACAATAAAACCATTTACACAACCTATGTCATTGTAGACTCACAGGCAGTCCAAACGCTCCAGCCCACTACCAGTTAGCAGCATTTATTTAATAAGCATTTAAGTAATAATTATATAAAATAGCCATAAGGTTTGTTGGCTGTAAATGTTCTGACTCCACCAATAAAAAAGTACTATTTGGGTAGGTGCAATAGATGGGCTGACAATTTTTTTTATACCGCTAAGTTGGCAAAAAAGCATACGGCCCGCCTGATGGTAAGCAGTTATGTAGCCTATGGAGGCTTGCAATACCAGAGGTATCTATTGCGCGTTGCCGACCCTGAAGAAATCACTTCAATTTACAGCAACATTTAAAACTAACCTTAATAGGTCAGAGCAATCGAAAGCTTTAATGGCTCCTCAAATAGTAACCATTTTTCTTGACAAGCTAACACTTCGAAGTCTGTATAGTTTTACTTGGTTACCATGGTTTTGTTGACTTCATATTCTAGCCCCTAAATTTAATCTATTTTTAACGCTAAATATTTTGTATCTACCTTCTGGAGCTTAGCAATGTTAGGCATATTTGATTTTTTGGTTATAAGTTGGCATCGTCAGGACCACTACGTCCTAGTTATGAATTAAATTCTATTTTTATCAATATCGCCGATGCCAATGAGTTATTTGACTGACTCTGATGGCATATTCTACAAATGCTTAGTGTTAGAAGTAGGTTTCGTATTTTCCTTAAGGTATTTTTATGTTCGGTATATTGGAAATTTGCTAGGGCTTTTCTATCCGACTATACTGAAGATTTTATTATGCTCTGACATCACCAATCGTCAATTTGTCGCCATTTGTGAGTTTCTTCAAAGGCGCAGTGGGTGAAATCGATATCCTTTTTGCATGTTTTTTTTTGAGTATTAGCGTAAATGCGGTTTGTAGGTTAGTTGGGCGTGTGGAATGAACATAATACGTATCACAAAGAAAGAAAAATATATTTGAATGTAGATTTTATCGAAGAGGAGACTAAAAAAAATAAACTGTCGTTAAAATTAAAGGCTAAGCAATATCGTATGTTATTCGTAAGTAATTAGGTATAATCTGACCCGTGGGGTGCCGGTTTAGAATGGCACCTCCCCATGTCATCCCTGGGTGTCGTAAGAGGCGACTAAGGGAAAAATACTGGAAGGTGGGCAGCAGCGCCTTCTAAAGAATTGCCACACTGCGATCCCCAAGCCGCCTGCCAAGCGTGGGGATTATGGCAAATACCCCCTTTGTAGGGGAGGCTGTGTACAGCAGTGGACATTCCGGTTGATACACTACAGTATACTGAACGAGTACGTTGAAAAAAACGTGACAGATGAAAAAAATTCAACTGTCTAGCTATCACGGTTAATGAGATACTGCCTGACGAAGAGACAGACAGTGGAGCCTTAGTAATAGGATCCCAATTTTACCCTTTGAATACGGAACCCTAAATAAGACTACGTCTCGCGGGTTTCGAGCATATCGATTGCTCATCATCAGTATATCAGACTGTAACTGAATCAGTCATATCGTTCACTGCTGAAACAGCCTCTCCATTTAGAAAGGAGTATTCGATAATCCGATAGTGTTCAGTTCCTCAGAAGGCACTGCTGCCCACCTTCCAGTATTTCATCTTTATTCGTCCCTTACGACACCCACAGTTAACAATGGGTGCCGGGCTAGAATGTCTCCCCCCCCCCTCATCTCTACCCGTGGGTGTAGTAAGAGGCGACTAAGGGTAACACACCAGAAGGTGGGCAGCAGCGCTTTCTGAGGAACTGATATCTCACAATGCGGACCTGAATACACCTGCCAAGTGTGGGGATTATGGCAAACCCCCCATGATGGACGAGGCTGTGTTCAGGAGTGGACAATCTGTCTGATACAGTAAAGGGCCTGGTGCGTGTTCCGTCATATTTCCATATCGAAAAAGATTTATATCTCTCTCAATAAGAACTCAGTACATTAAAATCACTCATTGCGATTGTAATGCTTAGTAGGTACAAAAAGAAGTTCACTTGTTGAACAAATAACTGTTCTTTATATAAAAAGTATAATAATCTTTAACACACCTAAATAAGTCCAAATAAAACCATAACCACCATTATTAAGCACTCGAAATCTCATGAGCACCAAATTATCATCGAAAATCCGTTGGACAAAGGATAAAATATAATAAATACAATAATCCTTCCCCACGGTTGCGTGACCCCTAATGTTGATATTTATTTTGCTACTAATATGTTATTATAAAAATATAATAACCGCAACATGGTCTAATGAGCTAGTGTTTGGGGCTTGTGGAGTTTTGGGTCCCGTGAACATGCAAACCCCTTTTAAGTTCATAATATTGCATGACATTTATTTTGCAGTTTATTTTTATGCTGTTGTGACGTTACAAACACAAGGCCCTCCTGATGTTAAGTGGATTAACCTCTGCCTATAACAGATGCCTCTCATCACACTGAGACATACAGTTATAAGTCTCATATGCCTGTAATTTTCCTGGCTCTCAAGGACTGCTGCGGGAATACACTGTTTGATGACAGAATTTCTACTTCGGGATGGTAACTAGCCAGGCAGGCATTCGCAAAATGCTCTTCCACCATGCATTGAAGCTCAAGCTTTGGCTGCGTTGCGTTTGTGACGTCACGTCGGCTTAACAGGAAAATTAGGCGGAATTGTCACTAGATATATTTTATATTTTTTAAGTGTTTTATTTATATATTAATTTGATGTTTTCTTAAAATATTTGTAAGTAACGCCTGAATCTATTCATTATCTTAATTTGTAACACTACACTGGTAGTCAAAATAAATTAATTAGAAAAAAACTCCTTATATGTCTTGGGGATCGCAGTTTAAGATGGCTGCTCTTCTGGAGGTACTGCTGCCGACATCCCGGTATTTTTCATCCTGTTGCTTCTTCACCACCTACAGGAAGATATGCGGGGGGTGCAATACCAACTCTGCTGGATCCCACGAAGGATTCAATAATTAAACCTGCGGAACCCGCTTATGTTAATTTCAATTCGTTCTTCCCTTGCATTTTATACAGAGCTTATACAAACGCTCAGCTGGGTTTCTCTATGCGCCCTGGCATAAAGGGAGCGGGTCAAATTTGGTACCTCATTCTGCACCACTTCACGAGTTATTCAGTGTGGTATAAAATGCTATATAATCCTGGAAGAGTCTATTTATAAGTTTGAGTTTAGAAGAGGTACAAAAAACTCGTTTTTTTTCGTCGTGGATACTGACAAAGATTGCTTTTTTAATTTAATTACTTAAATTAAAAAATCAATCTTTGTCAGTATTATTGTAATTGGAAGTTACCTAATAATAAAAATCAGTAAAGAAACAAGAAAGACAAAAATACTATAAATAAAATACACACAGCTGCTATGGGATTATTCCTGAAAATGATAGCGTTTGGGATAAAAACCATGTTAAAGCGAGAGCCTTCTTTTCGTTTCCTGCAACCATATTGTGGACTGTAGCTTAGAATGTTTCATATGAAAAATCAATATAAATTTCTATGATTATTTTACTGGCAGTATGCCTTTATTAACAGTACACTACAGCTACTACAACGAAAGCATTTAGGAAACTCACCTTGCAGGTCTTTGTAGGTCCACTGGCAGTGTTGCTACCCCACTACCAGTTCGCAGCGAGCCCAGAATGCTGGCAGCATTGCCCCGCGGCTACTGTGGCGAAGCGACATAAACGACGCAAGTATGCTAATTTAGCAGTAGTTACTTTGAGCTGTTTGGTGTAGAGACATTGAGTAGAAATATGGGCACCAGAAGCTCTACTAAATTTTCAAAATTCATCAAAGTGCTTGATCGATGCGACGCCTCATCAAAATGCTAGCACTTATTTGCCTCAACGAATAAGAATTGCATTCAAATGTGTCGTTGGTGCTTTGGAATTGAGGTGTATTTAATAAGGTTCATTTCTTTATATATGTCAATGTGCTTAAGTATAGGAATGGATAAACAAATACAATAGTACTAGACAAAAATGCTCTTTAATTGGATAGAGGTAAATTATCATAGGTTTAACCACAGAATAAAAAGGACCAGAATAATTTATCCGCAAAGTCATTCCAATAAATAAGCAATAATCTAACCGCAAATCTATAAAGTGTATTACAAAAAATAAAGTGGTTCTCACTCATTTTAATAAATAATACGTTACGCTCAGTGCTAAGAGAGACGTCAACGCGGGCGTCCCGAGCTCTCCTTGAAAAATACCACCGAATGTGGGTGAAACTATAGTCGAAGCTATCTGACTTATTCACGTGAATTATCCCGTATTATTTACTAAAATCAATAAAGTGTACTTCAGCAAAGCACTTTAGAGAGCACCTTTTATTTAAAATTTCTTCTTGACTTAAAAAAAAGAAGGAGATTCTTAATTTTACTGCATTTTTTTCTGTGTGTTACTTCACAACTCTTTACGGGGTGTACTGATTTTGATAATATTTTTATATTCAAAAGCTGGCGCTTGTCTTGTCCCATTAATATTTCAGTTAGATCTGACGAGTAGTATTTAAGTTATCCCTAATAATGGGTATTTTTATGTTTGAACTCGTTTGTTTTCTTCTTCCCTTTGAATTCATATTTTGTATTATCTGCAATATCTATTTCATTGCAACATCCATGTTTTTTTTTTCGGCCCACATCTTTTTATTAATAGCTCTCCTTCGATCACACCATCACTTGCCCAAGGGCAAGATTTTAGTCTAAAGCATTTTATAGAAGCAAAAAAAAACAATTTAATCAACGAACAGATTCTATATCCATGTAGATCATTTAACTACAAGATGTGGCATTCAAATTTTCAAAACCAATCCAGCGTCTTTTAAACCACATTCAATCCATAGTTTAATCTAAATCATTGTTACTACAATTGTCACTTCCGGCGACAATTTTTCTTTCACTTATTCAATGAATTGTTGAATTGTAATATGAGCTTTAAAATGCTATTTACGAATTGTAAAGTTTAAATTGTATGTTTTTATGTAACTGATATGTTTCCTGTGTTTGAATGAAACTGTGTGATTGTATCGATTTCGTTTTACTTTAAGCGTTTTTCTTTTACCCTTAGCTACATTTAAGGGATAGCTAAACTAGTAGCTCTTAAAGAACTGTAAACATCGCGAGTCTGCCCTTGCATCGCTTACAATTGAATAAACGCTCGCTCATGGGGGAATGGGGCACAAAATTCAAAAATCATATTTATCGGTAAACTGATGAAATTAATTTAATGTGACACAGGTGATTTGCGTTTTTTCATGAGATAAAAGAAGCGAACAAAATAAGAAGAAGGAAAGGAAAAAAAGAAACAATAAAAATATGAGAGTCAAAACGAGAGTTACATATTTCTGCCTTATGGAGTTGAAACAACTGGACAGTGGGGTCCATGCGCATGGATTCTATAAAAAATAATTTCGCATGGTGGAAGGGCAATTTGTGATTGCCCGCCTGGCAAGCACCTAACGGTGTGTTCCGGCAGCAGTCCTTGAGAGGCAGTGATATTACAGGCACATGAGACTTAACAACTATGTTTCAAGGTGACGGGTGTAGTGCAATTCGTCACTTGTGATGAAATACACCTGTTATAGGCAGAGGTTAGTCCGCTTAATATTAGGTGGACCTCGAGCTTGTTCCGTCACAACAACATAAAAAAAAAGATTTATCAAAGTGGCTGATAGAAAAGACAAACGGCCAAAGCGCTGGCACGTATCTCGGCCAGCGAATAAGTATTGCCATTCAACGGGGTAATTCTGCCAGCCTTTTGGGCACTCTACCCTTCGACAGTGACCTGAGCTCTGTTTTCTACTTATCATGGTCTCCTGGTAGAAAGCGGAGCTCACATTTCTTTTCCATAACCTTTTTAGATAATAATAATATATAGATTGTGTTTTTTTTATGCTATTGTGACGAAACAAGCCTGAGGCCCACCTGGTGTTAAGCGGACTAACCTCTGCCTAGAACAAATGCATTTAATCACAAGTGACGAATTCCACTGCGCCCTTGAGACATACCTAGTTGTTAACTCTCATGTGCCTGTAATTTCACTGGCTCTCAAGGACTACTGCCGCCACACACCATTAGGTGCTTGGCGACAGATTTTCGACTTGAGGTAGCTTATTATTTTATAGGTTATAGTTTTTTTTTGTGTTATGATTAAAATAAATATATACAAAATATGATCTTAAATACAAACCATTAGGTTATTCCAAAAGCTGATACTTGAAATTTCTCTGTGAATTGATACGACACAGGAAATCAGCGTTATTTTTTCTTTCTCTTCCAGCCCGGCCTTTTTAGTTTATTAGATAAATAAAAAAGTCTTATAACAAAGTTGCTTCTTAGTGAGTATAACAAAAATGTAATGTAGTTTCCATTTTTTTTTCTATGTTATGTCAGTTATACGGTTCTTTTAAGTTTTCAAACCCCATATCTCCATAATTTTAAATATTCCCATAAACTGAATCGACAATGTGTTTTATGGAATTATCAAACCTGCTCACATAATTTCACGAGAGTCGGTTTATAAATATGACAGGTAGAGGAGAACAACCAGACATGTGAAAGCATTTCGAAGCGCTCGTAGTGACGTTTACTTAGCATAAGCAAAGTTAAGACGTCCGCCGCGGTCATGAGTTGGATGGGTGACCGCTAGTGATATTACTACTGCGCGCTTCCGTGCTGAATCACTATCGGCATGCCGCGCTACCGTTACGTCGCGATCTGGAACGACGCGCGGCTTAAAAGCATAACATGTGGTACAGTTCACAACAAATGTTGAATAATTATTTTTAACTGAGCTCATTTCAGGTAGTACGTACATATTAGTAGTAGTAGTAGTAAGTACATATTATTACACAAGAAAATCTTAATGATTTAGCATCCGCACAGTGAAAAAAATATAATTCGTAAGAAAGTAATGGGTTTGTAATCTGTATGTGCACTCTGATGTAACCACATCAGAGTAAAATTTTCTTGTTGCGCGGCTGCCCAAAAAGAGGAATGTTATGTTTTTGGGGTTCAATTATGTAGGTTTGTGAGTTTCTTTATTCCACTATAACTTCCAAACCGCTTAACCGATTTGAATGTATGAGATATCGTTAGATTTGTCTTAAAATAGCGAAAGTGACACTAGATCCACATAAAAATATTGAATCAATTAGAAGCCATATTGTGAGTTTTTTTTTCTTCCAAGCCCATCGGGTGCGGTATCAAAATAAAGGGCTTTAATATGATTCCATAAATATATATAACTAATAGCTTAATTTCAATGGAACGAAAAATGATTAACGGAAATAAGAAATTTGCAGTCAGGTTTAGTAACTTTTTAATTATATTTATTCACGCTTAATGTTTTTTCAAATAAACACAAAAAATAAACCTTTAATGTCCATTTTGTTACAAAATTAGTACGAGGACAAAATATAGTCATGTGCGGGATTCGAACCCACGCCATCCACTCCTATAACCGGGGTATGCTCTGACCGCTAAGCCAACATGGCATATTGTGACTCATAAGTCTAATTTGTCCTCTCGTTCTTAAACATCGTATTGCGTTGGAGCGATATCTATAGTTCAACTTACGTTATACTAAAAACAAACCAAATTTTTTAAATTAGCTTTAAAACTAGTTAAAGATGCCACGGCCCTATAATTTAAAAAATCTTATTTTGCTATGTTACAATTATGACCTGCAATCCGCGAAGCATGCGTCATTGCAAAAATAAAAATTATCATAAATAATATCGAAGCGGCAGATATAGAGGGCTAAAATAAATGTATAATGATAAATACATTTCTGATACATAATATAGATAAACGAGGTACACAGAAAACACCTGCTTATTTAATAATCGAACATATTAAATGTGTTATATATTTGACCACTATCTCACCTGATGGTAAGTGATCATGTGGTCGAAGATGTTGTTCAGGCTAACCTAGAAGTGAGAACTGACTCTCAAGGACAGCTGCTGGAACACACCGTTAGGTGCTTGGCGACAAATTTTCTACTTGAGGGCGGTAGCTAGCCAGGCGGGCATTTGCGAAATGCCTTACCACCATGCTATAACGACTGCCATCCTAAGACAACAACCGGGACCGACGGCTTAACGTGCCCTCCGAATCACGGCAACGCTCAGTAGTAATGTCACTAGCGGTCACCCATCCAACTCATGACCGCGGGCGACGTTGCTTAACTTTGCTGATCAGTTGAGAACAGCTAAGTAGACATCGCTACGAGCGCTTCATAACAATATGTTATATGGATTATTAGTCAAAAAAAACAGCAGTATTGCACTTTGAGATTCAAAATACACCTTAAATCCATGTACAAATTTCTGAACCATAAAAAGTAATTAAAAGAAATCTCAATAAAATCAAATATATAAGTTTAATTAAAAATCAAAAACAACGCTTCATAATAAAAACTAAAATATTCCATAATCATTAATTATTACAGATCACATATAAAATCAACAAAACAAAAATAATAATTCACAATAATTTTTATCTATCTATCTATCTTAATTATATATCACAGTAAATTTGATTAAAACTTAAATATAAAAGTTCAATTAAAAATCAATAACAACGCTTCATAATAAAAACTAAAATATTCCATTATCATTAATTATCACAGATCAAATAATAAAACAAAAAGATATTCCTGGTTAAAACAACAATATATAAAAAATACTATGTACAGATAATATATAATTAAAAATTATCACAGGTCACAATAATCACAATATAAATTTTGCTTGAGGAATGTCATTCCCTACTCCCTTTTATAATTGTTATAACATATATTTTACTTTTTTTTATCAATTTCAAAACGGACTTTTGAAAGCAGTTTTAAGACCGTTTCGATGTCTATTTTGCCATTTAAATAATCGTTCACCAACCTATTGATGCGTTGGTCTACGCTGATTGCTTTAACGGAGGGCACATGCAGTTCTATGTGAACAGACCATTGATCTATTTTAAAATCCGATTCAAATGATTCGTCTTTTAAAATATCAATTGTACGATGCATGGAAGGGCATTTGCCCACCTTTCTGTTGAGACGATTGTGCCAGCCTTCCACAGGGTTAGTAGTCCTGTTGATTTGACCATAACAGGATATAAGGGAAGCATTCTTTTCCATCCACTGGCGGGACATATAATCCTGGAAGGCTGTCACAACTTCGCTTTCAGGGCCATTATGCATGAGATAGACCCACGCTTCAGGGATGCTGTTGATTGGAAAATAAGCCATAGCTTACCTCATTTATTATGAAGCGTTGTTTTTGATTTTTAATTGAACTTTTATATTTAAGTTTCAATCAAATTTACTGTGATATATAATTAAGATAGATAGATAAAAAATATTGTGAATTATTATTTTTGTTTTGTTGATTTATATTTGATCTGTGATAATTAATGATTAAGAAGGGAATATTTTAGTTTTTATTATGAAGCGTTGTTGTTGATTTTTAATTGAACTTATATTATTTGATTTTATTGAGATTTCTTTTAATTACTTTTTATGGTTCAGAAATTTGTACATGGATTTAAGGTGTATTTTGAATCTCAAAGTGCAATACTGCTGCTTTTTTCGACTAATAATCCATATAACATATTATTATGAAGCGCTCGTAGCGGAGTTTACTTAGCTGTTCTCAACCGATCAGCAAAGTTAAGCAACGTCGCCCGCGGTCATGAGTTGGATGGGTGACCGCTAGTGACATTACTACTGAGCGTTTCCTTGCTTCGGAGGGCACGTTAAGCCGTCGGTCCCGGTTGTTGTCTTAGGATGGCAGTCGTTATAGCATGGTGGTAGGGCATTTTGCGAATGCCCGCCTGGCTAGCTACCACTCTCAAGTAGAAAATTTGTCGCCAAGCACCTAACGGTGTGTTCCGGCAGCTGTCCTTGAGAGCCAGTACTTCTAGGTTAGCCTGAACAACATCTTTGACCAAATCATCACTTACCATCAGGTGAGATAGTAATCAAAGGTTGACCTATCAGACATAAAAAAAAAAATTAGATACATAACACATTTAATATGTTCGATTATTAAATAAGCAGGTGTTTTCTGTGTACCTCTTTTATCTATATTATGTATCGGAAACGTATTTATCATTATAAATTTATTTTAGCCCTCTATATCTGCCGCTTGGATATTATTTATGATAATTTTTATTTTTGCAATGACGCATGCTTCGCGGATTGCAGGTCATAATTGTAACATAGCAAATGTTCGGACCGATCAACTTAGCGCGTGATAGATTATTAGAAAACTGGCTCACTGTTTCTTGAAATATTTGTTCATATTCACTTGATTGCCTTTTAATCTTAAGATTTAAACAACTGGTATAATATGACATTCTAATTTCGTTTTAGTAATACTCTGTGGTTTTTAAGAGAAGAATATAAGTATTGGTTTAATTATCTATGTGTATATTTTATCTGTGGTGTGAAGTTAATACTGTACCTAATGAGACTGTGATTAACAATCCATATAAACATGATAATCCACATTATATGGATTATCATGTTTTCACAATAACAATTCAGAGCCCAAAAAGGCTTTACCTGGTTTGCAACAGTAGTGATGGTGCTCCAGCCCAGATCACATAGCGGTATACCTGCTGTCTGCACCGTTATCATTCTTGTCAGGATCAAAAGGTGGTAGCACCACTCGTCACCATGGTGTGAGCCAGATACTGCGTCGCAGATGGCCTACAGCAGACCCTCCACAACAGCCGGATACATGAGAAGTCACGTCCACATATTCTGAAAGCATTTGAAACAATATGAAGTATATGTTCTATCCCACTTCTGATGTTAGATTAATATAAAACAACAAAGTCAAAGTCAAAACCATTTATTCAATTTAGGCGTCTACGACGCCCTATGAAGTTTTGATATTGAAATATTCTACATTGTACTGCCACGTTCAGCAAACAAAATTGTATAGAGCCACTGCGAGAAGAACGGGCAAGAAACTCGAGGCCATTCTTTTAAGCGTCTTTTAACAATGGTTTACATATATACTAAATACACTTTATTTACACTTTCACTGGACTATCAACTATTAATTAACATATAAAGTCATGCTTTACCTAAACAGATATTTTATTCAATATATAATTGTCAAAAACCTTTATAACAAACCATTTTAAGAACCATTACATTTAAACGAGATTTGTCGTTACTTTATATCAGAAAAGAGAATAATAAATTACTTAACTTCCCAACACCTTGTTCGGGCAGCACTTCGTCGTTTAGAGACTATTTTGACACCACCGGAGGTCTGCTCGGTACGGCGGTCCGACAGAAAGTGAATCAAGCAGCACTTCATTGTCAAACACTATTACAACACCACTGGAGGTCTGCACGGCACGGCAGTCCGACAGAAAGTGAATCTACTCGCCATACACTACCTCTGTTTAAAGGAAGGAACAAACAAGTTGACGAAACGACTACCGTCACAAACACAGTACTCTTTAACATTGACAATTATCTGATTTCAAGCTTTATACATATGGCAATAACTATAATAAAATCATCAATGTATTTAAACGTAGAAATAAAGTACATAGTATAAACTATTTTAATTAAGTGTCTTTACAACTGTCACATTTAGTCACACTACCTACTTATAAAATATACTTTTAGTAAAAATATCATCAAATAATGATTCCAGTGAACATGATAATCCATATAATGTGGATTATCATGTTTATATGGATTGTTAATCACAGTCTCATTAGGTACAGTATTAACTTCACACCACAGATAAAATATACACATAGGTAATTAAACCAATACTTATATTCTTCTCTTAAAAACCACAGAATATTACTAAAACGAAATTAGAATGTCATATTATACCAGTTGTTTAAATCTTAAGATTAAAGGCAATCAAGTGAATATGAACAAATATTTCAAGAAACAGTGAGCCAGTTTCCTAATAATCTATCACGCGCAACAGCAAAAATAAGATTTTTTTAAATTATAGAGCCGTGGCATCATTAACTAGTTTTAAAGCTAATTTCAAAAATTTGGTTTGTTTTTAGTATAACGTAAGTTGAACTATAGATATCGCTCCATCGCAATACGATGTTTAAGAATGAGAGGACAAATTAGACTTATGAGTCACAATATGCCATGTTGGCTTAGCGGTCAGAGCATACCCCGGTTATAGGAGTGGATGGCGTGGGTTCGAATCCCGCACATGACTATATTTTGTCCTCGTACTAATTTTGTAACAAAATGGACATTTAAGGTTTATTTTTGTGTTTATTTGAAAAAGCATAAAGCGTGAATAAAAATAATTTAAAAGTTACAAAACATGACTGCAAATTTCTTATTTCCGTTAATCATTTTTCGTTCCATTGAAATTTAACTATTAGTTATATATATTTATGGAATCATATTAAAGCCCTTTATTTTGATACCGCACCCGATGGGCTTGGAAGAAAAAAAAACTCGCAATATAGCTCCTACTTTTCACTACGGATAGTGCGGCAGTAATATACGCACTCAGAAAACCAGTAACCAGGTCTAGAGTTATTGCTGAGTGCCGTGCTGCCCTACAAAAAATATCAAACAATTACAAAGTAATAATAACATGGACGAAGGGACATAACATGTGCCCGGGTAACACCATGGCAGACACTCTGGCCAAAGACGGGGCAAAAAAACAGGTATGTGATGACGCAAAGAGCCTTTGCAAACCATCAGATACGAGAACTATTGCGTCGTCACATCGAGAGAGAACAACAAAACCTGTGGGATAAGTTAAAAGACTGTAAACATACGAAGGCCATGTTTCCAACTCTAAACAAGAAGCTGACAAATAACTTGCTAAAGCTACAGCGGGATGAATTGCGCCTTGTTGTAGGCCTCTTTACGGGTCACTGCAACCTGAACTACTTTCTGCATAAAACGGGAGCAACAGACAGTCCTCTATGTAGAGGCTGTATGCGTGAAGAAGAGACCGTGGAGCACGTCCTATTGCACTGTGAAGCCACGGAACAAATAAGAGTTGAAACGGGTCTATGTGAGCCATTCTCGCCATCAAAATCCTTTCCACCACCACACACGTCACTGGAGCAGCTATGCCAGCGACCCAGAGTCCTTCTCCGCTACGTTAAGGAGTTGGGATGGCTTGGATAGAAGCTGGCGGGGGAAATGCACAATACACCGCAAGCGGGACGTCAGTGCAGGACATTTACCAATTAGAATAAGAATAAGAAGAAGCTTCTAATTGATTTAATATTTTTTATATGTATCTAGTGTCACTTTCGCTATTTTAAGACAAATCTAACGATATCTCATACATTAAAATCGGTTAAGCGGTTTGGAAGTTATAGTGGAATAAAGAAACTCACAAACCTACATAATTGAACCCCAAAAACATAACATTCCTCTTTTTGGGCAGCCGCGCAACAAGAAAATTTTACTTTGATGTGGTTACATCAGAGTGCACATACAGCTTACAAACCCATTACTTTCTTACGAATTATGATTTTTTCACTGTGCAGATGTTAAATCATTAAGATTTTCTTGTGTAATAATATGTATTCAACAGTATTATTCGCGTATCTACATAATACCAATCTATAGACCTGAAATGAGCTCAGTTAAAAATAATTATTCAACATTTGTTGTGAACTGTACCACATGTTATGCTTTTAAGCCGCGCGACGTTCCAGATCGCGACGAAAAGAATCGCGACGTATCGGTAACGCGGCATGCCGATAGTGATTCTCCGTTGCTTCGGAGGGCACGTTAAGCCGTCGGTCTCTAATTGTTGTGTTAGGATGGCAGTCGTTATAGCATGGTGGTAGGGTATTTCGCGAATGCCCACTTGGCTTGCCACCCTCAAGTAGAAAATCTGTCACCAAGTACCTGAGTAATGGTGTGTTCCGACCGCTGTCCTTGAGAGCCAGTAATTCTAGGTTGGCCTGAACAACATCTTCGACCACATCATCACTTACCATCAGGAGAGATAGTGGTCAAAGGCTAACCTAACAAGCATAATAATATTTTTTGTGTAAGTTGAAGCAGAGATGCGTCGCTCGTACTGCGTGCTCTCTCAGTCAAGTTAACGGGACCGCTAATAAAAGATTTACCTACCCACAGCATAACTGAGAAGTTCTTTGGAGGATGTTCTTTCCTACTCTAAAAGGTAAACTTTTATAAACTTATGAGTTTCTAACTTATTGATATTGCATTAGAAACGTTAATAATTGTAGTGACATTATTTATTATTGTTAGATCTCTACTAGACACAATAGTTTTTCTATTCTGCTATGTTGAAATCGGGAACAAAGATGGCAAAGATATCATGGATTACGTTGGGTTTTGTGATTATATTACTGTGTATAAATTACATTTGCAATTTGTGCCCATCAAAATCAAATTTTTTGAAGCAGCGATGGCTCAGTGGCTTTTGCTATGGACTGCCGTGCAGCAGGTCCATGGTTCGAATCCCGCCGCGGGCTTGAGCTTCACCGCATGGTGGGAGGGCATTTTGCGAATGCCCGCCTGGCTACCTCAAGTTTACTACGCCTAATTTACCCGTGCACGTGCTTCGGAGGACACGTTAAGTCTTCAGTCCTGGTTTTTGTCTTAACCCATTGGCATCGGCGATAATGATAACAATAGAATTTCATTCATCGCTATAGGACATAGTGATCCTGATGATGCCAACTTATTAAAATGGCATTCTTTACAACAAGGTGAGACAATTTTGCGAATGCCCGCCTGAATAGCTACCACCCTCGATTAGAAAAGTAGAAAATCTGTCGCCAAGCACCTAACAGTATTCAGGCAGTTCTCCTTGAGATACAGTAAGTCTATGCTAGTCTGATCAGCTAGCTACCACCTTAAAGTAGAAAATCTGACTTAAACCTGTGTTCCGGCAGCAATCCTTGAGAGCCAGCAAGTTATTAATAAAATTACAGGAACATCAAAAATACGGTGAAGTCATCATTAAAAAATGTCGTTAGCGAAACAGAATCACGAAATATAAATTTATTATTTTACACAAATTTATAAAACAAACTTTTAAAAAACGCGGAAAATCTTTCAGGCATTTTACATCATATGTTTGCTACAAAATAATTAGAAGTAAAATCTGTATTTATACGATTTACTTTATACTTTAAGCGAAATCTCAGAGCTACATTATATTTTTTTTTTGTATCGAGAGAAATATATGTAATCGTTTTTTCGGATCAGGTCATATTTGTTCTAGAATATGATAAGATTTATCCAATCTGTAAGGCGTATATATTATTGTACATTAACGTGCCCTCCTAAGCACGGAAGCGCTCTGTAGTAATGTCACCAGCGGTCTCCCATTCAAGTCATGACCGCGGCGGACGTTGCTTAACTTAGCTGTTCTGTTCATAATAATAATAAACAATTTATTTCAGGCAACATAGCATTATAAATAACACAGGCCCATAAAATATATACCTTCCTTAAACTAACATATATAATAATTTATATAATAACAAGAATTGTAAGTTCTTGATTACGTTTTTTCTACAGACGCGATGCGCGAGGTTTGAGCGCGATGTATTCCACCAGGACCCCAATTCTCTTAGCTATTGATCAAACGCAACACTACTGCGATGCTTCTGCGATCGAACTGCTAATGTCAAATTCGGTAGTCTGCTAATTCTAGCTCCTAATCGCAGTTGTATACCAATCGCGTCGCTATCGTATGGCGGTGCTATGGCTTGCAAATTTTGCCACTGAAATAATAATGAAAACTTCTATCAATCAAGCATCAGTCAAAACATCAATACAGTGGTTTTCTAGAAAACAATAAATTAAATAAATATATTTAAATCATTTAGCTATTTTTCTATCTAAAATTTATGTTATGCTATCCATGCGACTGTAGCAAAGCAATCGCAACAAAATAGCTTACAGCATACCAAATATGTCAGAAACTATTGATAGCAAGCCACTGACTTGCGATCAAACCTAAATAGCGGGCAGACTACGGATACTGTCAAAAACTCAAATTTTCATGCAATTAAGTTGCGTTAACGCCGTTCAATATAGCTAAGAGAAGTCTTCAACTTGCGTGGTGTAGTGCAAGCGAGCAAATGGTTATCACCGGTAGATGCAGTACCGCTCTTATTCTGAGAGGTTCTTCTTCTTTTTCCTCACTACTTTTGCAAGCCCGTCATTATCACATTGGCTGTTTTGCGTGCGCAAAGGTTAAGAACGGCTAAGCAAACTTCGTTACGAGCGCTTCAAAACCTCTCAGATCCTTTATAATAGATAGATAAACTCTTTATTGTAACACAAAGATTAATTTTCACATAAACAACTTACAACTAAAGATACATCATAACTGAGTTAAACAATGGGCGGTCGTATCGCTTAAAGCGATCTCTTCCAGACAACCCAACAATATTGGACACTTTGACAGTACATGGACAGGGTTTTTAATCGAATGTTACAAATACTAGAAGTAAAAAAAAATAGAGAACTTAAATAAACAAGACTAAAATTAATTATATTATACACATACTCAACAATATACGTAAAGTATAATGATTATATGTAGATGTATATTTATATAAGTACATAACATACAATAAGTATATAATAATAACAAATATTTTTAAAATATTTTAAGAAAACATCAAATTAATATTTTAATAAAACACTTAAAATATATAAAAATATATCTACGAGCGCAGGATCGAGAATCAAATTCACTCTCGATCGTGTGCTCGTAGAGTCAAGCACTCCTGAGAATGCTTCGTGTAGAACCGAAACGCGTCGAAAATCTTCCGATTTGGCTGCGTGGCGTTTGTGACGTCACGTCGGCTTAGCAGGAAAATTAGGCGGAATTGTCACTAGAAATATTTTTAACTGTTTTATTAAAATATTAATTTGATGTTTTCTTAAAATATTTTAAAAATATTTGTTATTATTAAATATGGATTTCCGCAATGTAACGCCTGAATGTATTCATTATAATAAGTATATATACATACATATTTTAAACATATATAAATAAAGACAAAAATATACCTAAATAGACATATAAAACATGGTAAGAAAATTATAGAACAACTAAGGTCGGTACTGTTTGTAAATAAATTAATAAAAATTTTGTTAGAGCGAAAGATAATAAGTTTTAAGCAGATTTTTATTCGCCGGAATCTGTGGCCGGCCCTTCAACGACAAACTAAACCGGTACATGCACAGCGTAATACACTTACCAACTAGATAGAAGGGGAGAAAAAAATGTATAATATATAAGTATGGACTCACTTTAGCTATAAGATATTTTAACTAACACTAGGCTAACTTCCCATCAGGAAGAATATAGATATGTTTGGAGAATGAATGTAACAAAAAAAGAAGTTAAAATCAAATAAGAGTACGGACCACGAATCTGTAGTGTATAGCAAGTTATACATTTTTTTTTTTTTTTTAAAAGCAGATTTTTAAAAGATTCCAATGAACGAGCACGTTTTATTACAAGCGGTATAGGATTCCACAATCTAACAGCTTCAGAAGAAAAAAAACAATTATAGAAAGATAAAGAACAATGATATAATGTTATACTCACATCATTAAAATTCACTGATTTTAACGATAATTTAATTTAATTGTTAATACCTTAATAATAGCTTCTAAACTTGCGTTGATATGTATCTCAATTATTTAATTTTGAATTCTAAATATTTCGAGTTGTAGTCCTTAGTAGACGTGTGTGTTTGTTTTAGTTAAGGTAATGCAAGTTTATTTATTTGGAACAGCGTTAGTGTATATTTAAATCAACTTTAAGGCTAGAGTGCTCGTGGCCCTTTCCATACAAAGGTAGTTTCGTCATATTTTGAAGCAGTGATGGCTCAGTGACATTGGCTATGGACTGCCGCGCAGCAGGTCCATGGTTCGAATCCCGCCCAGAGCTTGAGCTTCATCGCATGGTGGAAGGGCATTTAGCGAATGCCCGCCTGGCTAGCGACCACCCTCAAGTAGAAAATCTGTCGCCAAGCACCTAACGGTGTGTTCCGGCAGCAGTCCTTGAGAGCCAGTGAAATAACAGGCAAAATGAGACTTAACAGGTATGTCTCAAGGTGATGGGCGCAGTGCAGTTCGTCACTTGTGATGAAATGCATCTGTTATAGGCAGAGGATACCGCTTAACATCAGGTGGGCCTCGCGCTTGTTCCTTCACAATAACATAAAAAAAAATGAAATACTAAGTGTTCAAACTCGAAAAAACTTTGCATGTCCTTGAGCCAATAATGCTTCTGGTTTGCCAGATTTTCGCAAAATTAAGTATTTTCAAAAATTATTCGGAAAACCATTTTGAATGGGAATTGTTGTTTTGACTTTAGGGATAAAATAAATAATAAAATGAAAAACTGGCAAACCAGAATTATAGATTAGGTCAGCAATATGCATGGAAAATCTCACCGAGTTTGAAAACTTTTTTGTTTTATCAGTACCTATGTTATCAGTAATGCTTACAAATATAACTTAATTTTACGGATGAACTTAACTAAAAAACTTAAAATTAACTAAAAAAACTAATCCAATATTCCACTACCATTAGGCAGTGTCCCCAAAATGCTGGCCGCATTGCCACGTTGTATGGCAATGCTTATCCTCTGTGCAAAGTATATGCCAGTATTTTGGTCACAAGTTGCGTCGACCAGACGTTTTGAGACGTCTTTGAATAATAGTTTGGCGCTCGGTCCCCACGGTCCCAGCGATTCGACCCCAAAAGGCACAAACATGTAACAACTACTGAGATTACTATGTATATTTGCGCCTTTTGAGGCCTTCTGCTAGTTCAGCCGCCGCGCCGGCTACTTTTTTGGTTGTTTGAACACTTGATATTTAAAATATGACGATAAGACTATATTTGAACATGTTTTTTAGAAAGTATGTACAGTACGTATGTATTTCAGCAAAATATTTTTTTCAACACCCTTGCTCGTAAAGTGAGCTTTATTATATCGTTCTTAGGGCCATAAACCGAACTATAACACCCTCGTGCATATAAATATTATACATTAGTGCGTAATAGAATTATCCCTACAAAGTTAAGTTAGTACCTAACTGCAGATTATATGCGAGTAAACAGAGCATTTTCAATTTAATCGGGTACTTTATCCCTACAAGGTTAAGTTAGTACCTAACTGCAAATTATATGCAAGTAAACAGAGCATTTTCAATTTAACCGGGTAATACAGATTTGTAACATCCTGGGGGTTTATATGTAATCAACAGTTATACATTTGCCGCGCGCAAAAAAAAATACACTTAAGCGCTGTTTTCCATAATTTTCGTATGTTTGTAATTTGTAATTTTTTGTATCGCATTTGTGTAATTTTTTTTTTCCTCGCAAGGGTGTTAAAATTGTGCGTATGAAACTTGTGAGTAACTATCTCATTATACACTCGGCTAATTTACGCCTTTGCCTACGACTCGGGCTGCAACACACAGCCTTGTGTATAATGAGGAACTTAGCTCACTTGTATCATAATCTACTAATTCAAATGCCCTCGTTACGCTCAGAATTCTATATTTGAACTCACTCGCTTTTGCTCAGTTCAATCCTAGATTCTTTTTTGTTTACATACAAGTATTCGCGCCAAATAATTTAGCAGCCTTGAATAACAAATGACTATTGTTTGTTTTTTGCTATTTTCTAGATGTTTCCACGAGGCCAGCATCCTATTTACATTCATACGAGCGAAGACAGAGAGGAAATATTAAAATCTATGAATTTTAATGAAAAACAAGTTGAAGAATATGTAGATATTATTACAGACTGGTTCTATAAGCAGCCACATTTGTCAGAAGCTGGAATAAGTAAGTACTTAGAAGTGTGTTATCCGATTTATTCCAGCAACCGAAGTCTACTCATCCTAAGCCTGCCACCTTCTTCGACCACATCATCGATTCCAACAAATAAATTCACGGTGGCAGGGCATTTTCCAAGTGCCTGGCTAGCTGCCACCCTCAAGTAGTAAATCTGTCACCAACTACCTAACGGTGCATTCCGCCAGCGGCCCTTGAGAACCAGTAATCCTATGTTAGCCTGAACAACATCTTCAAACGCATCATCACTTACCATCACTAGAGATGGTGGTCAAAAGTAATCAAAAAGATCAGCGATTATAATTATGCTTACATAATTATATACTAAGTAAGAGTACCATTTTTCCCTATTAGATATAAAACTAAGACTTCGTCGTTAAACTAGATGGCGCTGGTACAAATTTAGCTGAAAAAACTAAGACTGTCGTTCGTAGGATGAATGCCACATTTGAATCGTTTTTTTATGTTATTGTGCCTGAACAAGCTCGAGGCCCACCTGATGTAATGTGGACTAACCTCTGCCTATTACAGATGCATTTCATCACAAGTCATGAATTGCACTTTGAGACGCAGTTGGTAAGTCTCATGTGCCTGTAATTTCACTGAATCTCAAGGACCGCTGCCGGAACACACCGTTAGGTGCTTGGCGACAGATTTTCTACTTGAGGGTGGTAGCTAGCCAGGCGGGCAATCGCAAAATGCCCTTCCCCCAATGCGGTGTAGCTCAAGCCCGCGGCGGGATTAGAACCATGGACCTGCTGCGCGACAGTCCATAGCCAATGACACTGAGCCATCACTGCTTCAAAAATTTAATGTAATGGCAAGGGCCACATTTGACTCACTTATTCTCGGGTTAGTATACACTTAGCGCTTTTTGTATAAACAAACGTAGTTTCTATACATTTTAAATAGTGTCTAACCAGAAATTCTGCATGTGTGTCTTTCAGCTTGAATATTTGTAATTTTTGTATGCCAGTTCTCCGTAAATGAAGCTATTGGGATAAGTCGATTATTAGTAGTATTCTCATATTGGCATTTTGATATAGATTATAGGATTACACGTAAACCAGAAGCATAGATATTACTCTCAATGACATTCATGCAAAATTTCACCATTTTGAACAGTTGTAGCACGTCGAAAACATATTTTTGTCTATCCCTAGTTTTCTTATATGTTTAATATTTTAAACATATAAGAAAACTATGTTTTCGACGAACGGGGGCGAGGAGGAGGCGGTTCGTCCTCCTCCCTTTTTGTAGTGGGGTCACTGGTTGAGAGTTGGGGAACTTTTTGCCGGTTTTCACGACCCCTCACGTCTGCATGGAGAACTTGTTGAGTAAACCTCCACAGGCGCAGAGGCCTGGTTAAGTCCGTGCCTACCGCCAGGTCAAGATGGTAATTGCTTACGTGATTATATCTTGCCCCTCCGCGGCGGAGCACTGCTCACGGGGTGTTAAGTCCCACACATCCCCTTTTGCCATACCCCCGTGGTGAAAGGAAAGGTGAGGAGGACGGCGAAAGCATTTCCCTCCTAAATAAAAGGGGTATATAATGACAAAATTACGAATTTACCTTAGTCGCCTTTTACGACACCCAGGGGATGATATGGGGAGGTGCAATTCTAACCCGGCACCCCACGGGGGGCTCTCCCACCATGCGGTGAAGTTAAAACCGGCGGTGGGGATCGAACCATGGACCTACGGCAATCCAGTCAATAGCTATAACCGCTCGGCTATCATTACTTCATCAATTATAATTCAAACATTTCTTGCAGCGATGATAGGCATTTACTTTTTTTTTTATGCCTGATAGGTTAGCCTTTGACCACTATCTCACCTGATGGTAAGTGATGATGTGGTCGAAGATGTTGTTCAGTTTAACCTAGAAGTACTGGCTCTCAAGGACAGCTGCCGGAACACACCGTTAGGTGCTTGGCGACAGATTTTCTACTTATCAGACCACAGCGCACTTGCCCCGTGCAGACCTGAGTATCTCATCAGTTACGACTTACGACATATTTTTCTGTATAATAGTTTCGCTAGTAATATCTCAATGACATATTTTCAGTTTGTTTTTTTTTTGTTTAGGGTCATTTTTCTAAAACTAAAGTACTAAGTAATAAACTCCATGTACTGAAAAGTGCCGGGCTAGAATGTCACCCATCTATCTCTACCCGTGGGTCATAAGAGGGTAACATACCAGAAGGTGAGCAGCAGTGCTTTCGGAGGGACTTGTGGCTAGCCAGGCGGGAATACGCAAAATGCCCTACCACCATGCTACGACGACTGCCATCCTAAGACAACAACCGGGACCGACTGAAGCACGTGCACGCTCAGTAGTAATGTCACTAGCGGTCACCCATCCAACTCATGACCGCGCGCGACGTTGCTTAACTTAGCTGATCGGTTAAGAACGACTTAACAAACTTCGCTATGAGCGCTTCAAATATGTTTTGAACTAGCATCGTTTCGACTTCAACTAGCTGTTTCAATAACTTCATTGATCGAAGTAGGTTCCATTATTAATATGACAGATAACCAAATAGACAAATAAACATGATCTTGACTTAGTAATTAAACAACTTTAAACGGTTTAAATCGCATAAATTTATCATTTTCATCACCATTTAAAGTTGTTTAATTACTATGTGTAATAATCGTGAAAACCTAAGACAACATTATGTTCTTGACTATTTTCAGAACGAAACATGGTAGAAGTATACATGATCGCGACCAAAGGGTCCGTAGAGAAAGCCAAGCAGAGATTCGACGCATTTTACAGGCATAGACTAAACGCTCCCGAGTTTTTCAAGGACAGAATTGAATTACTGAACTCTAATAGACCGATATGGAATACTCAGTAAGTGGCATTCAAATTAGATAAGTTTTTTTTTTTTTAATATTATTTTGACGGATCAAACTCGAGGCCCACCTGATGTTAAGCGGACTAACCTCTGCCTATAACAGATGCATTTCGTCACAAGTTACGAATTGCACTGCGCCCGTCACTTTGAGACATGGTTGTTAAGTCTCATGTGCCTGTAATTTCACTGGCTCTCAAGGACTGCTGCCGGAACACACCGTTAGGTGCTTGGCGACAGATTTTCTACTTGAGGATGGTCGCTAGCCAGGCGGGTATTCGCAAAATGCCCTTCTACCATGCGGTGAAGCTCAAGCCCGCGGCGGTGTTCGAACCATGGACCTGAGGCACGGCAGTGCATAGACAATGCCAATGAGCCATCACTGCTTCAAAACACTTTTTGTTATAAGTTTTGATATATCTTGGTAGTGACTGGCTGCTGCAAAATCTCTACAAAGCGCAAGACCGATCGTAATAAATCTATCTATACTATTTTTATTTTTTCCATGACTCATGCGCTGTGCCCCACAAAAGTACACTACAAAATTACAGCGAAAGAACAAAATAATAATAATAATATATAAAGCTTGCAGTAGTTACATTTTAATGGAATGATAAACGTTTAACAAAAATAATTTGCAAATTAATTTTTACCATAATCTCGACCTTTGACAAAAATCATGTTAACAGGCTTAACCTAGATTTAGTTAAGTTAATTTAATTGAATTGATTTCTTATGTTTCAGTATATTTGCACCCGTCTCAAAACTGCTCAATGGAAGACGAATCACAATGCTAAAATTTACCGATCCAGAAGTTAGATTTAAAGATATAATCGTGAACTATGCTGCGGTAAGGTTTTTAATGTTGTGTTAGGTTTTCGCGATTATTACTCAAAGTCATTAAACAACTTTAAACTATTATTGGGAAAAAAATAATGATAAATATACGCCATTTAAACCGTTTAAAGTTGTTTAATTACTATGTGTAATAATCGCGAAAACCTAACACAAAATTAAGCATTTTCTAAAATATTGATTTATTGTTTTCTTAACATTTTAGTTATAATAAAATACGGATATCCGCAATGTAATGCCTGAATCCTGAAAAAAATCCCGTTAGTAATGTTTTTAAACTCTGAGCAACTTACCGATCGCGCTATGACATATTTATCCACACATAAAATCTATCTCGATCACTGTCGTCAGTTTCTCATACATAAAAATAGAAATACAACTAATTAATCTACAGGGTTATTGGTAAAATGTTAACAACCTCTTAGGGTTGACTTCTGCTAGTCAGAGTAGGCATTGTCTTTTACTAAGAGACACAAAACTTAAAAGTGTCAGACAGTACTTGAAAAACTTATTGTTTTAAGTTTTGAGTCTCCGCACCAAGAGCGCCTGCCGCGGCACCACTGGACGCCGCGCTCCCTTTGAATAGAGGTTTGAATATTTACATAGAGCAAAGTAATCATCATCATCATCATCATCATCAGCCGGAAGACGTCCACTGTTGAACAAAGGCCTCCCCCATATAACGCCACAAAGAACGGCTATTAGCCACTTGTAACCACTGGCTACCCACGACTTTCACGATGTCGTCAGTCCACCTGGTGGGGGGCCTACCAACTCTACGTCTTCCGGTGTAGTGTGGTAACCACTCGAGAACCTTTCGTCCCCATTGGTCATCAGTTCGTCGAGCAATGTGGCCCGCCCATCGCCACTTCAACTTGCTAATTCTGAGAGCTATGTCGGTGACTTGGGTTCTTTGGCGAATATCCACGTTCCGGATTTTATGGCGCAAAGAAACTCCGATCATAGCTCTCTCCATAGCTCCTTGAGCGACTCTGAGCTTGTCCATAAGGGCCACAGTTAGGGACCACGTCTCAGTGCCATAAGTCATCACTGGCAACACACACTGGTTGAAGACTTTGGTCTTCAGGCTCTGCGGGATCTTCGACGAGAAGATGTCGCGTAACTTCCCGAACGCTGCCCATCCGAGTTGGATTCTTCGGGCGACCTCTTTGTCGAAGTTAAACCTACCTAACTGGACTGTCTGTCCCAGGTAAAATTAATGGTCAACAACTTCGAGTGTATCGTTCCCAACAACTACAGGTACGGGTGCAACATGGACATTAGACATAATTTTCGTCTTGTCCATGTTCATTTGAAGACCCACCTGTTTGGAAACTCTACTATAATAATAAGCAAAGTAATAAAATATATGAATTAATACATTACAGGCACAAGATACTTTTGATATCAGGTGGTCCTCGTGCTTATTCAGCCAAAAAATAAAAAAACACAATAAAAATTAAAAAAAAAACTTATTTTTTTATTAAAAAAAACAAATTTTTTTTTTTGTCTCAAAATGTTTCCTCCTCTTAGGTTTGACTTCTGCTTGTCCTAAGAAACATTATGAGATGTTCTTTTTTTGTTTTGATAAATCTTTTTTTTTTTTGTTTTTTTTTTTTATATGTTTTTGACTGAATAAGCTCGAGGGCCACCTGATGTCATAAGTCTCTTGTGCCTGTAATGTATTATTTCATATTTTTTATTACTTTGCTCAATGTAAATATTCAAAACCCTATTCAAAGAGAGCGCGGTGCAGTCCAGTGTTACCGCGGCGGGCGCCCATAGCTCGGAGTAGGAATTGTCTTTTACTACGAGCAAAGTATTACAAGAATATAAAATAATAAATAACAGGTACAAGAGACTTTTAACTTCAGATGGTCCTCGTGCTCATTTTGTCACAAATACATAAAAAAAACATTCATCTAAAATATTTTGTTAGGACTAAGGTAGTTAGCATTTTTCCAATAACCTATATATAATAACTAGTATTTCGGGCAGTGTGCGGGCCGCATGCGGCCCGCATTTATCGTTATGCAATTTTAACTTATATCAAAACACTTAATACGTAAAAAAAAGTGTGTTCAAAACTCCAATAGAAGTATGAAATCCCATAAAAACTCTTAATACAATAAGGAACACAACTGTAGCCACCAAACCAGATTCACCCTACTGCCATAAAAAGGTGGTACGGGCAGAATGGTACCAAGGTTCTGAGTCACTTTTGTTAAGGAACCCCAATCGTAGGTGCTTCGGTTATCGCGGGCAGTTGCCATGGAGACCAGTCGGAGACGTGGAAAATACTCTCAAGTCGGAGCTCGGCCTTCGGCCTCGCAAGTTACTAACACGGCTCGGCCTGCGGCCTCGCCAAGCGCTCGCCCTTCGGGCTCACGCACCATACGCTCGGCCTTCGGCCTCGCGAGCCGAAAGTTCGGCCTTCGGCCTCACCAGGAGCTCGCCCTTCGGGCTCGCTACTACACTAACGTAGCACAGTAACTCCAAATTCAGTCGAAAATCCCACAAAAACTCCTAAAACAGTCGAAAATATAAGGTAAAACACTCCAAATGCAGTATGAAGAATGAGAGGAGCACCTGGGACAAATCCAAAATGGCGGATTTCAAGAAGGCCCCCATACAAACTGCTCCGCCCCTACTGAACCTCGGCCTAGCGGCCTCGCTTCAGCAGGCATCTATCTTTAGTCATTTGAAAATTTCACAGAAACACCTAATACGTAAAAAAAAGTGTGTTCAAAACTCCAATAGAAGTATGAAATCCCATATAAACTCTCAATACACTAAAGAACCATACTGTAGCCACCAAACCAGATTCACCCTACTGCCATAAAAAGGTGGTACGGGCAGAATGGGACCATGGTTCCGAGTCACTTTTGTTAAGGAACCCCACTCGTAGGTGCTTTGGTTATCGCGGGCAGTTGCCATGGAGACCAGTCGGAGACGTGGAAAATACTCTCAAGTCGGAGCTCGGCCTTCGGCCTCGCAAGTTACTAATACGGCTCGGCCTCCGGCCTCGCCAGGCGCTCGCCCTTCGGGCTCACGCACCATACACTCGGCCTTCGGCCTCGCGAGCCGAAAGTTCGGCCTTAGGCCTCACCAGGAGCTCGCCCTTCGGGCTCGCTACTACAATAACGTAGAACAGTAACTCCAAATTCAGTCAAAAAACCTGCAAAAACTCCTAATACAGTCGAAAATATGAGGTAAAACACTCCAAATGCAGTATAAAGAATGAGAGGAGTACGTGTGACAGGTGTCATTCGACTGCTCTCCCGATTCCCTATGACATTAGTTCAAACACCTCCAACCTATCTCTTACCGTTTTCGAGATACGTAGTCCACCTTTTCTTGGCAGGCGTCATTTTCAGGGTTTTTAATTTTTTCCCTACTCAGCTAAACCCCTTAGTCATTTTCGTAATACATCACTTTAACCGTACTCAACTCTTTCTGGTAGAACCAGCTACTTTTTTGAGGGATCGAAGGATTTTGTATGGCGGCCATCTTGAAATCCGCCATTTTGGATTTTTGACAGGTGTCATTCGACTGCTCTCCCGATTCCCTATGACATTTGGTCAAGCACCCCCTACCTATCTCTTACCATTGCAGAGATACGCTATCCAATTTTACTTGGCAGACGACTTCTTTGAGTTTTCCGATTTTTCCCATACTCACACAAACCCCCTCTACACTTTTCACATACATGATATTCTTCCTACTCGACTCCTTCTGGGAGAACAATTGTGTCAGTCAGTCAGTCAGTGAGTCAGTCAGTCAGTGTACGGTAATCCAGCTTTATATATTATAAACTAGTTTTTCGGGCAGTGTGCGGGCCGCATGCGGCCCGCATCTATCTTGAGTCAGTTGGGACTGTCAAAAACACAACAGATACGTTAAAAAAAAGTATGTTTAAAACTCCAATAGAAGTGTGAAATCCCATACAAACTCTTAATACAATAAAGAACCAAACTGTAGCCACCAAACCAGATTCACCCTACTGACATAAAAAGGTGGTACGGGCAGAATGGGACCAGGGTTCCGAGTCACTTTTAGTATGGAACCCCACTCGTAGGTGCTTCGCTTACCGCGGGCAGTTGCCATGGAAACCAGTCGAAGACGTGGAAAAAACTCTCAAGGCGGAGCTCGGCCTTCGGCCTCGCAAGTTACCAACACGGCTCGGCCTGCGGCCTCGCCAAGCGCTCGCCCTTCGGGCTCACGCACCATACGCTCGGCCTTCGGCCTCGCGGACCGATAGTTCGGCCTTCGGCCTCACGAGGAGCTCGCCCTTCGGGCTCGCTACTTCACTTATGTAGGACAGTAACTCCAAATTTAGTCAAAAATCCCACAAAAACTCCTAATACAGTCGAAAATATAAGGTAAAACACTCCAAATGCAGTATAAAGAATGATAGGAATACGTGGGTCACATCCAAAATGTCGGATTTCAAGACGGCCACCATACAAACTGCCCCGCCCCTACTGAAGCTCGGCCTAAAGGCCTCGCTTCAGCAGGCTCGGATCATTTTGTATGGCGGCCATCTTGAAATCCGCCATTTTGGATTTTTGACAGGTGTCATTAGACTGCTCTCTCGATTCCCTATGACATTTTTTCAAACACCCCTTACCTATCTCTTACCGTTTTCGAGGTACGTCATCCATCTTCACTTGGCAGGCGTCATTTTTATGATTTTCGATTTTTCTCATACTCACCAAAACCCCCCGAACATTTTTGCCATACTTCATTTTTACCCTACTCTGCTCCTTCTAGGAGAACATTTATGTCAGTCAGTGAGTCAGTCAGTGAGTGGTAATCGAGCTTTATATATTATTAACTAGTTTTTCGGGCAGTGTGCGGGCCGCATGCGGCCCGCATCTATCTTGAGTCAGTAGGAACTGTCAAAAAAACACCTGATACATTAAAAAAAAATGTGTTCAAAACTCCAATAGAAGTATGAAATCCAATATTAACTCTCAATACAATAAAGATCAATACTGTAGCCACTAAAACAAATTCACCCTACTGCCATAAAAAGGTAGTACGGGCAGAATGGGACCAAGGTTCTGAGTCACTTTTGTTAAGGAACCCCACTCGTAGGTGCTTCGCTTACCGCGGGCAGTTGCCATGGAGACCAGTCGGAGACGTGGAAAAAACTCTCAAGTCGGAGCTCGGCCTTCGGCCTCGCAAGTTACCAACACGGCTCGGCCTGCGGCCTCGCCAAGCGCTCGCCCTTCGGGCTCGCGCATCATACGCTCGGCCTTTGGCCTCGCGGACCGAAAGCTCGGCCTTCGGCCTCACCAGGAGCTCGCCCTTCGGGTTCGCTACTACACTTATGTAGGACAGTAACTCTTAATTCAGTCAAAAATCCCACAAAAACTCCTAATACAGTCGAAAATATAAGGAAATACACTCCAAATGCAGTATAAAGAATGATAGGAGCACCTGGGACAAATCCAAAATGGCGTATTCCAAGAAGGCCCCCATACAAACTGCTCCGCCCCTACTGAACCTCGGCCTAACGGCCTCGCTTCAGCAGGCTCGGATCAATTTGTATGGCGGCCATCTTGAAATCCGCCATTTTGGATTTTTGACAGGTGTCATTCGACTGCACTCCCGATTCCCTATGACATTTGTTCAAACACCCCCTACCTATCTCTTACCGTTTTCGAGATACGTCATCCATTATCACTTGGCAGGCGTCTTTTTAATGATTTTCGATTTTTCTCATACTCACCAAAACCACCCAAACATTTTTGCCATACTTCATTTTTACCCTACTCTGCTCCTTCTAGGAGAACATTTATGTCAATCAGTCAGTGGTAATCGAGCTTTATATATTATAAACTAGTTTTTCGGGCAGTGTGCGGGCCGCATGCGGCCCGCATTTATCGTTGAGCAAGTTTGAACAATATCAAAACACCTAATACGTAAAAAAAAGTGTGTTCAAAACTCCAATAGAAGTATGAAATCCCATATAAACTCTCAATACAATAAAGAAACAAACTGTAGCCACCAAACCAAATTCACCCTACTGCCATAAAAAGGTGGTACGGGCAGAATGGTACCAAGGTTCTGAGTCACTTTTGTTAAGGAACCCCACTCGTAGGTGCTTCGGTTACCGCAGGCAGTTGCCATGGAGACCAGTCGGTGACGTGGAAAATACTCTCAAGTCGGAGCTCGGCCTTCGGCCTCGCAAGTTACTAATACGGCTCGGCCTGCGGCCTCGCCAAGCGCTCGCCCTTCGGGCTCACGCATCATACGCTCGGCCTTCGGCCTCGCGGACCGAAAGTTCGGCCTTCGGCCTCACAAGGAGCTCGCCCTTCGGGCTCGCTACTACACTAATAAAGGACAGTAACTCCAAATTCAGTCTAAAAACCCACAAAAACTCCTAATACAGTTGAAAATAAAGGTAAAACACTCCAAATGCAGTATAAAGAATGATAGGAGCGAGTAAGACACATCCAAAATGTCGGATTTCAAGACGGCCACCATACAAACTGCTCCGCCCCTACTGAACCTCGGCCTGACGGCCTCGCTTCAGCAGGCTCGGATCAATTTGTATGGCGGCCATCTTGAAATCTGCCATTTTGGATTTTTGACAGATGTCATCCGGCTGCTCTCCCGATTCCCTATGACATTTGTTCAAACACCCCCTACCTATCTTGTACCGTTTTTGAGATATGTCATTCATCTTTACTTGCCAGGCGTCATTTTTATGATTTTCGATTTTTCTCATACTCACCAAAACCCTCCGAACATTTTTGCCATACATCACTTGCTTCCTACTCGTCTCCTTCTAGGAGAACATTTATGTCAGTCAGTCAGTGGTAATCGAGCTTTATATAATATAAACTAGTTTTTCGGGCAGTGTGCGGGCCGCATGCGGCCCGCATCTATCTTGAGTCAGTAGGAACTGTCAAAAAAACACCTGATACAAAAAAAAATGTGTTCAAAACTCCAATAGAAGTATGAAATCCCATATAAACTCTCAATACAATAAAGAACCATACTGTAGCCACTAAAGCAAATTCACCCTACTGCCATAAAAAGGTGGTGCGGGCAGAATGGGACCAAGGTTCTGAGTCACTTTTGTTAAGGAACCCCACTCGTAGGTGCTTCGGTTACCGCAGGCAGTTGCCATGGAGACCAGTCGGTGACGTGGAAAATACTCTCAAGTCGGAGCTCGGCCTTCGGCCTCGCAAGTTACTAAAACGGCTCGGCCTGCGGCCTCGCCAAGCGCTCGCCCTTCGGGCTCGCGCATTATACGCTCGGCCTTCGGCCTCGCGGACCGAAAGTTCGGCCTTCGGCCTCACCAGGAGCTCGCCCTTCGGGCTCGCTACTACACTTATGTAGGACAGTAACTCCAAATTCAGTCAAAAATCCCACAAAAACTCCTCATACAGTCGAAAATATAAGGTAATACACTCCAAATGCAGTATAAAGAATGATAGGAGCACCTGGGACAACTCCAAAATGGCGGATTTCAAGAAGGCCCCCATACAAACTGCTCCGCCCCTACTGAACCTCGGCCTAACGGCCTCGCTTCAGCAGGCTCGGAGCATTTTGTATGGCGGCCATCTTGAAATCCGCCATTTTGGATTTTTGACAGGTGTCATTCGACTGCTCTCCCGATTCCCTATGACATTTGTTCAAACACCCCCTACCTATCTCTTACCGTTTTCGAGATGTGTTATCCATCTTTACTTGGCAGGCGTCATTTTTTTGATTTTCGATTTTTCTCATACTCACCAAAACCTCCTGAACATTTTTTCCATACATCATTTTAACCCTACTCTACTCCTTCTAGGAGAACATTTATGTCAGTCAGTCAGTCAGTGAGTCAGTCAGTGGTAATCGAGCTTTATATATTATAAATAACTAGTATTTCGGGCAGTGTGCGGGCCGCATGCGGCCCGCATTTATCGTTATGCAGTACTAAACTTTACCTTAACCCCTTATACATTAAAAAAAAATAAGTTCAAAACTCCAATAGAAGTATGAAATCCCATATAAACTCTTAATACAATAAAGAACCATACTGTAGCCACCAATCCAGATTCACCCTACTGCCATAAAAAGGTGGTACGGGTAGAATGGTACCAAGGTTCTGAGTCACTTTTGTTAAGGAACCGCACTCGTAGGTGCTTCGGTTACCGCGGGCAGTTGCCATGGAGACCAGTCGGTGACGTAAAATATACTCTCGAGTCGGAGCTCGGCCTTCGGCCTCGCAAGTTACAAACATGGCTCGGCCTACGGCCTCGCCTAGCGCTCGCCCTTCGGGCTCGCGCATCATACGCTCGGCCTTCGGCCTCGCGGACCGAAAGTTCGGCCTTCGGCCTCACCAGGAGCTCGCCCTCCGGGCTCGCTACTACACTTATGTAGGACAGTTACTCCAAATTCAGTCAAAAATCCCACAAAAACTCCTAATACAGTCGAAAATGAAGGTAAAACACTCCAAATGCAGTATAAAGAATGATAGGAGCACGTGGGTCACATCCAAAATGTCGGATTTCAAGACGGCCACCATACAAACTGCTCCGCCCCTACTGAAGCTCGGCCTTAAGGCCTCGCTTATAAATACAATAAAGAACCATACTACATCCACTAAAGCAAATTCACCCTACTGCCATTAAAAGGTAGTACGGGCAGAATGGGACCAAGGTTCTGAGTCACTTTTGTTAAGAAACCCCACTCGTAGGTGCTTCGGTTACCGCGGGCAGTTGCCATGGAGACCAGTCGGTGACGTGGAAAATACTCTCGAGTCGGAGCTCGGCCTTCGGCCTCGCAAGTTACTAACATGGCTCGGCCTCCGGCCTCGCCAAGCGCTCGCCCTTCGGGCTCACGCACCATACGCTCGGCCTTCGGCCTCGCGAACCGAAAGTTCGGCCTTCGGCCTCACCATACGCTCGGCCTTCGGCCTCGCGGACCGAAAGTTCGGCCTTTGTTCTCACCAGGTAATTGCCCTTTGGGCTCGCTATACACTAATGTAGGACAGTTACTCCAAATTCAGTCCAAATTCCCACAAAAACTCCTAATACAGTCGAAAATGTAGGTAAAACACTCCAAATGCAGTATAAAGAATGATAGGAGCACGTGTGACACATCCAAAATGTCGGATTTCAAGACGGCCACCATACAAACTGCTCCGCCCCTACTGAAGCTCGGCCTAAAGGCCTCGCTTCAGCAGGCTCGGAGCATTTTGTATGGCGGCCATCTTGAAATCCGCCATTTTGGATTTTTGACAGGTGTCATTCGACTACTCTCCCGATTCCCTATGACATTTGTTCAATTACCCCCTACCTATCTCTTACCGTTTTCGAGATATGTCATTCATCTTTACTTGGCAGGCGTCATTTTTATGATTTTCGATTTTTCTCGTACTCACCAAAACCCCCCAAACATTTTTGCCATACTTCATTTTTACCCTACTCTGCTCCTTCTAGGAGAACATTTATGTCAGTGAGTGAGTGGTAATCGAGCTTTATATATTATAAATAAACTAGTTTTTCGGGCAGTGTGCGGGCCGCATGCGGCCCGCATTTATCGTTAGGCAGTATTAAACAATACATCAACACCTTATACAATAAAAAAAATAAAACAAAATTCCATAACAGTATGAAATCCCATATAAACTCCCAATACATTAAAGAACCATACTGTAGCCACAAAAGCAAATTCACCCTACTGCCATAAAAAGGTGGTACGGGCAGAATGGTACCAAGGTTCTGAATCACTTTTGTTAAGGAACCCAACTCGTAGGTGCTTCGGTTACCGCGAACAGTTGCCATGGAGACCAGTCAGAGATGTGGAAAATACTCTCGATTCGGAGCTCGGCCTTCGGCCTCGCAAGTTACTAACACAGCTCGGCCTGCGGCCTCGCCAAGCGTTCGCCCTTCGGGCTCACGCACCAAACGCTCGGCCTTCGGCCTCGCGAGCCGAAAGTTCGGCCTTCGGCCTCACCAGGAGCTCGCCCTTCGGGCTCGCTACTACACTAATATAGGACAGTCACTCCAAATTCAGTCAGAAATCCCACAAAAATCCTAATACAGTCGAAAATAAAGGTAGAAGACTCCAAATACAGTATAAAGAATGATAGGAGCACGTGAGACACATCCAAAATGTCGGATTTCAAGACGGCCACCATACAAACTGCTCCGCCCCTACTGAAGCTCGGCCTAACGGCCTCGCTTCAGCAGGCTCGGATCACTTTGTATGGCGGCCATCTTGAAATCCGCCATTTTGGATTTTTGACAGATGTCATTCGACTGCTATCCCGATTCCCTATGACATTTGTTCAAACACCCCCTACCTATCTCTTACCGTTTTCGAGATACGTCATCCATCATCACTTGGCAGGCGTCTTTTTAATGATTTTCGATTTTTCTCATACTCACCAAAACCCCCCGAACATTTTTGCTATACATCACGTTGCTCCTACTCGTCTCCTTCTAGGAGAACATTTATGTCAGTCAGTGAGTCAATGGTAATCGAGCTTTATATATTATAACTAGTATTTCGGGCAGTGTGCGGGCCGCATGCGGCCCGCATCTATTTTGAGTCAGTAGGAACTGTCACGAAAACACCTCATACAAAAAAAAAAATATGTTCTAAACTCCTATAGAAGTATGAAATCCCATATAAACTCTCAATACAATAAAGAACCATACTGTAGCCACTAAAACAGATTCACCCTACTGCTATAAAAAGGTGGTACGGGCAGAATAGTACCAAGGTTCTGAGTCACTTTTGTTAAGGAACCCCACTCGTAGGTGCTTCGGTTACCGCGGGCAGTTGCCATGGAGACCAGTCGGAGATACGGAAAATACTCTCAAGTCGGAGCTCGGCCTTCGGCCTCGCAAGTTACTAACACGGCTCGGCCTGCGGCCTCGCCAAGCGCTCGCCCTTCGGGCTCACGCACCATACGCTCGGCCTTCGGCCTCGCGAGACGAAAGTTCGGCCTTCGGCCTCACCAGCAGCTCGCCCTACGGGCTCGCTACTACACTAACCCCTATTGAGTATCCACCGGTCTGCCGGATTTCCCTTATGTGTCCCATCCGGCCTGCCGGAGATCGGTCAATAGTCGTGGTTACATATTCACCATAAAATCTGCGTAAGTTCGATTTTCATAATTCAAACGGTTTTCGTGAGAATGGATCCTTGGCTATGCGAGAAAAAATCCATAATATTCTGATATAACAGAAAGTATGTTTAAAATTGATATGAAATCTGAAACCAGCTCAAATTACATTTTGGCGCCAAAATTTTGTATAGATTTATGTCATTTAAAAATAATCTCGTAACTACTTCTAAAGTAATTAACCTAGAAAGCTGTAATTTTGCATTTCTATAGGCAACAAGTCAATAACGATGTTAAAAGAAATTAAAAGGATAAGGATTGATAACTTTTTTTTTTATAGATTTTTTTATTTGACCCCCGTTTTTGTTACGGCCGGAATTCCGGTGGTCTAAAAAAAAGGTTTAGTGTGAAGCTTGTATTTATCCGATCGTTATTATTTAAACGTTGTTAGTAAGCTACTATCATTGGCTATACAACAAAAAAAACCGCATTACTCTATGGTAACGAGAAATTACTCAAATCATGAAATGAAAAAAAATAACTTTCACTCGATGCATTTTGCCGCGCAAACACTCACCGATCGAAATTTACGTAATAAATAATCTCGTAACTACTTTTAAACCTGTAAACCTAAACATCTGAAACAATTCAGGTGTATAGATTACATCTAAATAATCATATCAAAAGAAAAACCAAATTCGTAGATGGTATAGTTTTTGAGAAAAAAAATAAAATCCGCTTATGTACAGTTTTCCCGCCAAAATTCTTAAAAAAAATCGCGTTGTTTTAATCTCGTTACTACTTATAAAATATTTATCCTTACAATCTGGTATTATTCATGGGTAAAGAACCATAATAAATACACACATTAAAAAAAAAAACAAAGTTGTAGGTGGAATAGTTTCGGAAAAAAAAAATAAAAAAAATATATAAAAAATGCCGTTTCCCGCCATTTTCGTCGTCTGTTCAAACCCATTTTCCTGTAAAATTTTCCATGAAAAGGTCTATTTTCATTTCTTTTCCCGTAAAGAGAATATGATGAGGATTGCATTGGTACCAAGAAGTTTATATGTTGATTGGAGACTGCCACAAATAAACTCGATTAAAAAACAAAATACCTCAAAATCTGGAAAAATATATTTTTATTCGCTGTTTGATCCACTCAAACTAAGTGTATGAAAATGTTATTTTTTGTATGGTATAGGTAATATATTGGGGTATGGGGATGTTAGGGTGACATGTTTAGGTAATGGAAAACTACTTAGTACTACAAAAAAACGTTACGGGGCGTCGCGGGATAAAAAAACGTGAGCAGTTTGGACGATTGTGTCATAGGAGGTGGACAGATTGGACGCACGAGGGGCTAATGTAGGACAGTAACTCCAAATTCAGTCAAAAATCCCACAAAAACTCCTAATACAGTCGAAAATATAAGGTAAAACACTCCAAATGCAGTATAAAGAATGATAGGAGCACGTAAGACAAATCCAAAATGTCGGATTTCAAGACGGCCACCATAAAAACTGCTCCGCCCCTACTGAAGCTCGGCCTAACGGCCTCGCTTCAGCAGGCTCGGATCACTTTGTATGGCGGCCATCTTGAAATCCGCCATTTTGGATTTTTGACAGGTGTCATTCGACTGCTCTCCCGGTTCCCTATGACATTTGTTCAAACACCTCCTATCTATCTCTTACCGTTTTTGAGATATGTTATCCATCTTTACTTGGCAGGCGTCTTTTTAATGATTTTCGATTTTTCTCATACTCACCAAAACCCCCCAAACATTTTTGCCATACATCACTGTGCTCCTACTCGTCTCCTTCTAGGAGAACATTTATGTCAATGAGTCAGTGAGTCAGTCAGTGGTAATCGAGCTTTATATATTATAAACTAGTTATTCGGGCAGTGTGCGGGCCGCATGCGGCCCGCATTTTTCGTTATGCAATTGGAAACAATATCAAAACACCTTATACATTAAAAAAAAAAAAAAAATCCATAACAGTATGAAATCCCATATAAACTCCTTATACAGTAGAGAACCAAACTGTAGCCATCAAACCAGATTCACCCTACTGCCATAAAAAAGTGGTACGGGCAGAATGGTACCAAGGTTCTGAGTCACTTTTGTTAAGGGACCCCACTCGTAGGTGCTTCGGTTACCGCGGGCAGTTGCCATGGAGACCAGTCGGTGACGTGGAAAATACTCTCAAGTCGGAGCTCGGCCTTCGGCCTCGCAAGCTACTAACACGGCTCGGCCTGCGGCCTCGCCAAGCGCTCGCCCTTCGGGCTCACGCACCATACGCTCGGCCTTCGGCCTCGCGAGCCGAAAGTTCGGCCTTCGGCCTCACCAGAAGCTCGCCCTTCGGGCTCGCTATACATTATTGTAGGTCAGTAACTCCAAATTCAGTCAAAAATCCCACAAAAACTCTTAATACAGTCGAAAATATAAGGTAAAACACTCCAAATCCAGTATAAAGAATGATAGGAGCACGTGGGTCAGATCCAAAATGTCGGATTTCAAGACAGCCACCATACAAACTGCTCCGCCCCTACTGAAGCTCGGCCTAACGGCCTCGCTTCAGCAGGCTCGGATCATTTTGTATGGCGGCCATCTTGAAATCCGCCATTTTGGATTTTTGACAGGTGTCATTAGACTGCTCTCCTGATTCCCTATGACATTTGTTCAAACAACCCCTACCTATCTTGTACTGTTTTTGAGATATGTCATCCATCTTCACTTGGCAGGCGTCTTTTTAATGATTTTCGATTTTTCTCATACTCACCAAAACCCCGCGAACATTTTTGCCATACATCATTTTTACCCTACTCTACTCCTTCTAGGAGAACATTTATGTCAGTGAGTCAGTCAGTCAGTCAGTGGTAATCGAGCTTTATATATTATAAACTAGTTTTTCGGGCAGTGTGCGGGCCGCATGCGGCCCGCATCTATCTTTAGTCATTTGAAAATTCCACAGAAACACCTAATACTTTAAAAAAAATGTGTTCAAAACTCCAATAAAAGTATGAAATCCCATATAAACTCTCAATACAATAAAGAACCAAACTGTAGCCACCAAACCAAATTCACCCTACTGCCATAAAAAGGTGGTACGGGCAAAATGAGACCAGGGTTCTGAGTCACTTTTGTAAAGGAACCCCACTCGTAGGTTCTTCGGTTACCGCGGGCAGTTGCCATGGAGACCAGTCGGAAACGTGGAAAATACTCTCAAGTTGGAGCTCGGCCTTCGGCCTCGCAAGTTACTAAAACGGCTCGGCCTGCGGCCTCGCTCGGCGCTCGCCCTTCGGGCTCACGCATCATACGCTCGGCCTTCGGCCTCGCGGATCGAAAGTTCGGCCTTCGGCCTCACCAGGAGCTCGCCCTTCGGGCTCGCTACTTCACTTATGTAGGACAGTAACTCCAAATTTAGTCAAAAATCCCACAAAAACTCCTAATACAGTCGAAAATATAAGGTAAAACACTCCAAATGCAGTATAAAGAATGATAGGAGCACGTGGGGTACATCCAAAATAACGGATTTCAAGACGGCCACCATACAAACTGCTCCGCCCCTACTGAAGCTCGGCCTAAAGGCCTCGCTTCAGCAGGCTCGGAGCATTTTGTATGGCGGCCATCTTGAAATCCGCCATTTTGGATTTTTGACAGATGTCATTCGACTGCTCTACCGATTCCCTATGACATTTGTTCAAACACCCCCTACCTATCTCTTACCGTTTTCGAGATACGTCATCCATCATCACTTGGCAGGCGTCTTTTTAATGATTTTCGATTTTTCTCATACTCACCAAAACCCTCCGAACATTTTTGCTATACTTCATTTTTACCCTACTCTGCTCCTTCTAGGAGAACATTTATGTCAGTGAGTCAGTCAGTCAGTCAGTGGTAATCGAGCTTTATATATTATATATAAATATAAATAACTAGTTTTTCGGGCAGTGTGCGGGCCGCATGCGGCCCGCATTTATCGTTATGCAGTACTAAACTATATGAAAACACCTGAAACATTAAAAAAAAATGTGTTCAAAACTCCATTAGAAGTATGAAATCCCATATAAACTTGTAATAGAGTAGAGAACCATACTGTAGCAACCAAACCAGATTCACCCTACTGCCATAAAAAGGTGGTACGGGCAGAATGGTACCAAGGTTCTCAGTCTCTTTTGTTAAGGAACCCCACTCGTAGGTGCTTCGGTTACCGCGGGCAGTTGCCATGGAGACCAGTCGGTGACGTGGAAAATACTCTCAAGTCGGAGCTCGGCCTACGGCCTCGCAAGTTACTAACACGGCTCGGCCTGCGGCCTCGCCATGCGTTCGCCCTTCGGGCTCACGCACCATACGCTCGCCCTTCGGCCTCGCGAGCCGAAAGTTCGGCCTTCGGCCTCACCAGGAGCTCGCCCTTCGGGCTCGCTACTACACTTATGTAGGACAGTAACTCCAAATTCAGTAAAAAATCCCACAAAAACTCCTAATACAGTCTAAAATAAAGATGAAACACTCCAAATGCAGTATAAAGAATGATAGGAGCACGTAAGACACATCCAAAATGTCAGATTTTAAGACGGCCACCATACAAACTGCTCCGCCCCTACTGAAGCTCGGCCTAACGGCCTCGCTTCAGCAGGCTCGGATCACTTTGTATGGCGGCCATCTTGAAATCCGCCATTTTGGATTTTTGACAGGTGTCATTCGGCTGCTCTCCCGATTCCCTATGACATTTGTTCAAACTCCCTTTACCTATCTCTTACCGTTTTTGAGATATGACATCCATCTTTACTTGGCAGGCGTCTTTTTAATGATTTTCGATTTTTCTCATACTCACCTAAACCCCCCGAACATTTTTGCCCTACATCACTGTGCTCCTACTCGTCTTCTTCTAGGAGAACATTTATGTCAATGAGTGAGTCAGTCAGTGAGTCAGTGGTAATCGAGCTTTATATATTATTAATAACTAGTTTTTCGGGCAGTGTGCGGGCCGCATGCGGCCCGCATTTATCGTTATGCAGTAGTAAACTTTACCTTAACCGCTTATACATTTAAAAAAAAAAAGTTCAAAACTCCAATAGAAGTATGAAATCCCAAATAAAGTCTCCATACAATAAAGAACCATACTGTAGCCACTAAAGCAAATTCACCCTACTGGCATAAAAAGGTAGTACGGGCAGAATGGGACCAAGGTTCTGAGTCACTTTTGTTAAGGAACCCCACTCGTAGGTGCTTTGCTTACCGCGGGCAGTTGCCATGGAGACCAGTCGGAGACTTGGAAAAAACTCTCAAGTCGGAGCTCGGCCTTCGGCCTCGCAAGTTACCAACACGGCTCGGCCTGCGGCCTCGCCAAGCGCTCGCCCTACGGGCTCGCGCATCATACGCTCGGCCTTCGGCCTCGCGGACCGAAAGTTCGGCCTCCGGCCTCACCAGGAGCTCGCCCTTCGGGCTCGCTACTACACTTATGTAGGACAGTTACTCCAAATTCAGTCAAAAATCCCACAAAAACTCCTAATACAGTCGAAAATATAAGGTAAAACACTCCAAATGCAGTATAAAGAATGATAGGAGCATGTGGGTCACATCCAAAATGTCGGATTTCAAGACAGCCACCATACAAACTGCTCCGCCCCTACTGAAGCTCGGCCTAACGGCCTCGCTTCAGCAGGCTCGGATCATTTTGTATGGCGGCCATCTTGAAATCCGCCATTTTGGATTTTTGACAGGTGTCATTCGACTGCTCTCCCTATTCCCTATGACATTTGTTCAAACACCCCCTACCCATCTTGCACCGTTTTCGAGATACGTCATCCATCTTTACTTGGCAGGCGTCATTTTTATGATTTTCGATTTTTCTCATACTCACCGAAACCACCCGAACACTTTTGCCATACATCACGTTGTTCCTACTCGTCTCCTTCTAGGAGAACATTTATGTCAATCAGTCAGTGGTAATCGAGCTTTATATAATATAAATAAACTAGTATTTCGGGCAGTGTGCGGGCCGCATGCGGCCCGCATTTATCGTTATGCAGTACTAAACTATATCAAAACTCCTGATACGTTAGAAAAAAGTATGTTCAAAACTCCAATAGAAGTATGAAATCCCATATAAACTCTCAATACAATAAAGAACCATACTGTAGCCATTAAAGCAGATTCACCCTACTGCCATAAAAAGGTGGTACGGCCAGAATGGTACCAAGGTTCTGAGTCACTTTTGTTAAGGAACCCCACTCGTAGGTGCTGTGGTTACCGCAGGCAGTTGCCATGGAGACCAGTCGGAGATGTGGAAAATACTCTCAAGTCGGAGCTCGGCCTTCGGCCTCGCAAGTTACTAATACGGCTCGGCCAACGGCCTCGCCAGGCGCTCGCCCTTCGGGCTCACGCATTATACGCTCGGCCTTCGGCCTCGCGGACCGAAAGTTCGGCCTTCGGCCTCACCAGAAGCTCGCCCTTCGGGCTCGCTACTTCACTTATGTAGGACAGTAACTCCAAATTTAGTCTAAAATCCTACAAAAACTCCTAATACAGTCGAAAATATAAGGTAAAACACTCCAAATGCAGTATAAAGAATGATAGGAGCACGTGGGGCACATCCAAAATAACGGATTTCAAGACGGCCACCATACAAACTGCTCCGCCCCTACTGAAGCTCGGCCTAAAGGCCTCGCTTCAGCAGGCTCGGAGCATTTTGTATGGCGGCCATCTTGAAATCCGCCATTTTGGATTTTTGACACATGTCATTCGACTGCTCTCCCGATTCCCTATGACATTTGTTCAAACACCCCCTACCTATCTCATACCGTTTTCGAGATACGTCATCCATCATCACTTGGCAGGCGTCTTTTTAATGATTTTCGATTTTTCTCATACTCACCTAAACCCTCCGAACGTTTTTGCAATACTTCATTTTTACTCTACTCTGCTCCTTCTAGGAGAACATTTATGTCAGTCAGTGGTAATCGAGCTTTATATATTATAACTAGTATTTCGGGCAGTGTGCGGGCCGCATGCGGCCCGCATTTATCGTTATGCAGTACTAAACTATATCAAAACTCCTGATACGTTGGAAAAAAGTATGTTCAAAACTCCAATAGAAGTATGAAATCCCATATAAACTCTCAATACAATAAAGAACCATACTGTAGCCACTAAAGCAGATTCACCCTACTGCCATAAAAAGGTGGTACGGGCAGAATGGTACCAAGGTTCTAAGTCACTTTTAATAAGGAACCCCACTCGTAGGTGCTTCGGTTACCGCAGGCAGTTGCCATGGAGACCAGTCGGTGACGTGGAAAATACTCTCGAGTCGGAGCTCGGCCTTCGGCCTCGCAAGTTACTAATACGGCTCGGCCTACGGCCTCGCCAAGCGCTCGCCCTTCGGGCTCACGCATCATACGCTCGGCCTTCGGCCTCGCGGACCGAAAGTTCGGCCTTCGGCCTCACCAGGAGCTCGCCCTTCGGGCTCGCTACTACACTAATGTAGGACAGTAACTCCAAATTCAGTCAAAAATCCCACAAAAACTCCTAATACAGTCGAAAATAAAGGTAAAACACTCCAAATGCAGTATAAAGAATGATAGGAGCACGTGGGTCACATCCAAAATGTCGGATTTCAAGACGGCCACCATACAAACTGCTCCGCCCCTTCTGAAGCTCGGCCTAACGGCCTCGCTTCAGCAGGCTCGGATCATTTTGTATGGCGGCCATCTTGAAATCCGCCATTTTGGATTTTTGACAGGTGTCATTCAACTGCTCTCCCGATTTCCTATGACATTTGTTCAAACTCCCCCTACCTATCTCTTACCGTTTTTGAGATATGACATACATCTTTACTTGGCAGGCGTCTTTTAAATGATTTTCGATTTTTCTCATACTCACCTAAGTCCCCCGAACATTTTTGCCATACATCACTGTGCTCCTACTCGTCTCCTTCTAGGAGAACATTTATGTCAATGAGTGAGTCAGTCAGTCAGTGGTAATCGAGCTTTATATATTATAAATAACTAGTTTTTCGGGCAGTGTGCGGGCCGCATGCGGCCCGCATCTATCTTGAGTCAGTAGGAACTGTCAAAAAAAACCTAATACGTTAAAAAAAAATAAGTTCAAAAATCTAATAGAAGTTTGAAATCCCATATAAACTCTCAATACAATAATGAATCATACTGTAGCCACTAAAGCAGATTCACCCTACTGCCATAAAAAGGTGGTACCGGCAGAATGGTACCAAGGTTCTGAGTCACATTTGTTAAGGAACCCCACTCGTAGGTGCTTTGGTTATCGCGGGCAGTTGCCATGGAGACCAGTCGGAGACGTGGAAAATACTCTCAAGTCGAAGCTCGGCCTTCGGCCTCGCAAGTTACCAACACGGCTCGGCCTCCGGCCTCGCCAAGCGCTCGCCCTTCGGGCTCACGCACCATATGCTCGGCCTTCGGCCTCGCGGGCCGAATGTTCGGCCTTCGGCCTCACCAGGAGCTCGCCCTTCGGGCTCGCTATACACCAATGTAGGACAGTAACTCCAAATTCAGTCGAAAATCCCACAAAACTCCTAATACAGTCGAAAATATAAGGTAAAACACTCCAAATGCAGTATAAAGAATGATAGGAGCACGTGGGTCACATCCAAAATGTCGGATTTCAAGATGGCCGCCATACAAAGTGATCCGAGCCTGCTGAAGCGAGGCCTTTAGGCCGAGCTTCAGTAGGGGCGGAGCAGTTTGTATGGTGGCCGTCTTGAAATCCGAGATTTTTGACAGGTGTCATTCGACTGCTCTCTTAATTCCCTATGACATTTGTTTAAACACCTCCTACCTATCTTGCACCGTTTTTGAGATATGTCATCCATCTTCACTTGGCAGGCGTCTTTTTAATGATTTTCGATTTTTCTCATACTCACCAAAACCACCCGAACATTTTTGCCATACTTCATTTTTACCCTACTCTGCTCCTTCTAGGAGAACATTTATGTCAGTGAGTGAGTGGTAATCGAGCTTTATATATTATAATAACTAGTTTTTCGGGCAGTGTGCGGGCCGCATGCGGCCCGCATTTATCGTTATGCAATTTGAAACAATATCAAAACACCTTATACATTTAAAAAAAAAAACAATATTCTATAACAGTATGAAATCCCATATAAACTCCTTATACAGTAGAGAACCAAACTGTAGCCACCAAACCAGATTCACCCTACTGCCATAAAAAAGTGGTACGGGCAGAATGTTACCAAGATTCTGAATCACTTTTGTTAAAGAACCCCACTCGTAGGTGCTTCGCTTACCTCGGGCAGTTGCCATGGAGACCAGTCGGAGATGTGGAAAATACTCTCAAGTCGGAGCTCGGCCTTCGGCCTCGCAAGTTACTAACACGGCTCGGCCTGCGGCCTCGCAAAGCGCTCGCCCTTCGGGCTCGCGCATCATACGCTCGGCCTTCGGCCTCGCGGACCGAAAGTTCGGCCTTCGGCCTCACCAAGAGCTCTTCCTTCGGGCTCGCTACTGCACTTATGTAGGACAGTAACTCCAAATTCAGTCGAAAATCCCACAAAAACTCCTAATACAGTCGAAAATATAGGGTAAATCACTCCAAATGCAGTATAAAGAATGATAGGAGCACGTGGGTCACATCCAAAATGTCGGATTTCAAGACGGCCACCATACAAACTGCTCCGCCCCTACTGAAGCTCGGCCTAAAGGCCTCGGTTCAGCAGGCTCGGAGCATTTTGTATGGCGGCCATCTTGAAATCCGCCATATTGGATTTTTGACAGGTGTCATTCGACTGCTCTCCCGATTCCCTATGACATTTTTTCAAACACCCCCTACCTATCTCTTACCGTTTTCGAGATACGTCATCCATCATCACTTGGCAGGCGTCTTTTTAATGATTTTCGATTTTTCTCATACTCACCTAAACCCGCCGAACATTTTTGCCATACTTCATTTTTACCCTACTCTGCTCCTTCTAGGAGAACATTTATGTCAGTCAGTCAGTCAGTGGTAATCGAGCTTTATATATTATAACTAGTTTTTCGGGCAGTGTGCGGGCCGCATGCGGCCCGCATTTATCGTTGTGCAAGTTTGAACAATATCAAAACACCTTATACATTAAAAAAAATTATTTCAAAACACCTAAAGATGTACGATTTCCCATACAAACCCTTAATACAATAGAGAACCGTACTGTTATCACCAAACCAAATTCACCCAACTGCCATAAAAAGGTGGTACGGGCAGAATGGTACCAAGGTTCTGAATCACTTTTGTTAAGGAACCCCACTCGTAGGTGCTTCGGTTACCGCAGGCAGTTGCCATGGAGACCAGTCGGTGACGTGGAAAATACTCTCAAGTCGGAGCTCGGCCTTCGGCCTCGCAAGTTACTAATACGGCTCGGCCTGCGGCCTCGCCAAGCGCTCGCCCTTCGGGCTCGCGCACCATTCGCTCGGCCTTCGGCCTCGCGGACCGAAAGTTCGGCCTTCGGCCTCACCAGGTGGTTGCCCTTTGGGCTCGCTATACACTAATGTAGAACAGTTACTCCAAATTCAGTCAAAAAACCCACAAAAACTCCTAATACAGTCGAAAATATAAGGTAAAACACTCCAAATGCAGTATGAAGAATGAGAGGAGCACCTGGGACAAATCCAAAATGGCGGATTTCAAGAAGGCCACCATACAAACTGCTCCGCCCCTACTGAAGCTCGGCCTAAAGGCCTCGCTTCAGCAGGCTCGGAGCATTTTGTATGGCGGCCATCTTGAAATCCGCCATTTTGGATTTTTGACAGGTGTCATTCGACTGCTCTCCCGATTCTCTATGACATTTGTTCAAACACCCCCTACCTATCTCTTACCGTTTTCGAGATACGTCATCCATCATCACTTGGCAGGCGTCTTTTTAATGATTTTCGATTTTTCTCATACTCACCAAAACCCCCCAAACATTTTTGCCATACATCATTTTAGCCCTACTCTGCTCCTTCTAGGAGAACATTTATGTCAGTGAGTCAGTCAGTCAGTCAGTGGTAATCGAGCTTTATATATTATAATAATAAATAATAAACTAGTTTTTCGGGCAGTGTGCGGGCCGCATGCGGCCCGCATTTATCGTTATGCAGTAGTAAACTTTACCTTAACCGCTTATACATTTAAAAAAAAAAAGTTCAAAACTCCAATAGAAGTATGAAATCCCAAATAAAGTCTCCATACAATAAAGAACCATACTGTAGCCACTAAAGCAAATTCACCCTACTGGCATAAAAAGGTAGTACGGGCAGAATGGGACCAAGGTTCTGAGTCACTTTTGTTAAGGAACCCCACTCGTAGGTGCTTTGCTTACCGCGGGCAGTTGCCATGGAGACCAGTCGGAGACTTGGAAAAAACTCTCAAGTCGGAGCTCGGCCTTCGGCCTCGCAAGTTACCAACACGGCTCGGCCTGCGGCCTCGCCAAGCGCTCGCCCTACGGGCTCGCGCATCATACGCTCGGCCTTCGGCCTCGCGGACCGAAAGTTCGGCCTCCGGCCTCACCAGGAGCTCGCCCTTCGGGCTCGCTACTACACTTATGTAGGACAGTTACTCCAAATTCAGTCAAAAATCCCACAAAAACTCCTAATACAGTCGAAAATATAAGGTAAAACACTCCAAATGCAGTATAAAGAATGATAGGAGCATGTGGGTCACATCCAAAATGTCGGATTTCAAGACAGCCACCATACAAACTGCTCCGCCCCTACTGAAGCTCGGCCTAACGGCCTCGCTTCAGCAGGCTCGGATCATTTTGTATGGCGGCCATCTTGAAATCCGCCATTTTGGATTTTTGACAGGTGTCATTCGACTGCTCTCCCTATTCCCTATGACATTTGTTCAAACACCCCCTACCCACCTTGCACCGTTTTCGAGATACGTCATCCATCTTTACTTGGCAGGCGTCATTTTTATGATTTTCGATTTTTCTCATACTCACCGAAACCACCCGAACACTTTTGCCATACATCACGTTGTTCCTACTCGTCTCCTTCTAGGAGAACATTTATGTCAATCAGTCAGTGGTAATCGAGCTTTATATAATATAACTAGTTTTTCGGGCAGTGTGCGGGCCGCATGCGGCCCGCATTTATCGTTGTGCAAGTTTGAACAATATCAAAACACCTTATACATTAAAAAAAGTATGTTCAAAACTCCATTAGAAGTATGAAATCCCATATTAATACTCAATACAATAAAGAACAATACTGTAGCCACTAAAACAGATTCACCCTACTGCCATAAAAAGGTGGTACGGGCAGAAAGGTACCAAGGTTCTGAGTCACTTTTGTTAAGGAACCCCACTCGTAGGTGCTTCGCTTACCGCGGGCAGTTGCCATGGAGACCAGTCGGAGACGTGGAAAAAACTCTCAAGTCGGAGCTCGGCCTTCGGCCTCGCAAGTTACCAACATGGCTCGGCCTGCGGCCTCGCCAAGAGCTCGCCCTTCGGGCTCGCGCGTCATACGCTCGGCCTTCGGCCTCGCGGACTGAAAGTTCGGCCTTCGGCCTCACCAGGAGCTCGCCCTTCGGGCTCGCTACTACACTTATGTAGGACAGTAACTCCAAATTCAGTCAAAAATCCCACAAAAACTCCTAATACAGTCGAAAATATAAGGTAATACACTCCAAATGCAGTATAAAGAATGATAGGAGCACCTGGGACAAATCCAAAATGGCGGATTTCAAGAAGGCCATCATACAAACTGCTCCGCCCCTACTGAACCTCGGCCTAACGGCCTCGCTTCAGCAGGCTCGGATCAATTTGTATGGCGGCCATCTTGAAATCCGCCATTTTGGATTTTTGACAGGTGTCATTCGACTGCTCTCCAGATTCCCTATGACATTTGTTCAAACACCCCCTACCTATCTCTTACCGTTTTTGAGATATGTCATCCATCTTTACTTGGCAGGCGTCTTTTTAATGATTTTCGATTTTTCTCATACTCACCAAAACCCCCCGAACATTTTTGTCCTACATCATTTTAACCCTACTCTACTCCTTCTAGGAGAACATTTATGTCAGTCAGTCAGTCAGTGAGTCAGTCAGTGGTAATCGAGCTTTATATATTATAAACTAGTTTTTCGGGCAGTGTGCGGGCCGCATGCGGCCCGCATTTATCGTTATGCAATTTGAAACAATATCAAAACACCTTATACATTTAAAAAAAAAACAATATTCTATAACAGTATGAAATCCCATATAAACTCCTTATACAGTAGAGAACCAAACTATAGCCACCAAACCAGATTCACCCTACTGCCATAAAAAAAGTGGTACGGGCAGAATGGTACCAAGATTCTGAGTAACTTTTGTTAAAGAACCCCACTCGTAGGAGCTTCGCTTACCACGGGCAGTTGCCATGGAGACCATTCGGAGACGTGGAAAATACTCTCAAGTCGGAGCTCGGCCTTCGGCCTCGCAAGTTACTAACACGGCTCGGCCTCTGGCCTCGCCATGCGCTCGCCCTTCGGGCTCACGCCCCATACGCTCGGCCTTCGGCCTCGCGGGCCGAAAGTTCGGCCTTCGGCCTCACCAGAAGCTCGCCCTTCGGGCTCGCTACTACACTAATGTAGGACAGTTACTCCAAATTCAGTCAAAAATCCCACAAAAACTCCTAATACAGTCGAAAATAAAGATAAAAAACTCCAAATGCAGTATAAAGAATGATAGGAGCACGTAAGACACATCCAAAATGTCGGATTTCAAGACGGCCACCATACAAACTGCTCCGCCCCTACTGAAGCTCGGCCTAACGGCCTCGCTTCAGCAGGCTCGGATCACTTTGTATGGCGGCCATCTTGAAATCCGCCATTTTGGATTTTTGACAGGTGTCATTCGACTGCTCTCCCGATTCCCTATGACATTTGTTCAAACACCCCCTCCTATCTCTTACCGTTTTTGAGATATGTCATCCATCTTTACTTGGCAGGCGTCTTTTTATGATTTTCGATTTTTCTCATACTCACCAAAACCCCCCGAACATTTTTGCCATACATCATTTTAACCCTACTCTACTCCTTCTAGGCGAACATTTATGTCAGTCAGTCAGTCAGTGAGTCAGTCAGTGGTAATCGAGCTTTATATATTATAATAACTAGTTTTTCGGGCAGTGTGCGGGCCGCATGCGGCCCGCATCTATCTTAAGTCAGTAGGAACTGTCATAAAAAAACGTTATACATAAAAAAAAAGTGTCCAAAACTCCAATAGAAGTATGAAATCCCATATAAACTCTCAATACAATAATGAACCATACTGTAGCCACTAAAGCAGATTCACCCTACTGCCATAAAAAGGTGGTACGGGCAGAATGGAACCAAGGTTCTGAGTCACTTTTGTTAAGGAACCCCATTCGTAGGTGCTTCGGTTACCGCGGGCAGTTGCCATGGAGACCAGTCGGTGACGTGGAAAATACTCTCAAGTCGGAGCTCGGCCTTCGGCCTCGCAAGTTACTAACACGGCTTGGCCTGCGGCCTCGCCAAGCGCTCGCCCTTCGGGCTCACGCACAATACGCTCGGCCTTCGGCCTCGCGAGCCGAAAGTTCGGCCTTCGGCCTCACCAGGAGCTCGCCCTTCGGGCTCGCTACTACACTAACGTAGGACAGTAACTCCAAATTCAGTCCAAAATCCCACAAAAACTCCTAATACAGTCGAAAATATAAGGTAAAACACTCCAAATGCAGTATAAAGAATGATAGGAGCACGTGGGTCACATCCAAAATGTCGGATTTCAAGACAGCCACCATACAAACTGCTCCGCCTCTACTGAAGCTCGGCCTAACGGCCTCGCTTCAGCAGGCTCGGATCACTTTGTATGGCGGCCATCTTGAAATCCACCATTTTGGATTTTTGACAGATGTCATCCGACTGCTCTCCCAATTCCCTATGACATTTGTTCAAACACCCTCTACCTATCTTGTACCGTTTTTGAGATATGTCATTCATCTTTACTTGGCAGGCGTCTTTTTAATGATTTTCGATTTTTCTCATACTCACCTAAACCCGCCGAACATTTTTGCCATACTTCATTTTTACCCTACTCTGCTCCTTCTAGGAGAACATTTATGTCAGTGAGTCAGTGAGTCAGTCAGTGGTAATCGAGCCTTATATATTATAAAAATAAAACTAGTTTTTCGGGCAGTGTGCGGGCCGCATGCGGCCCGCATTTATCGTTATGCAGTACTAAACAATACTTTAACACCTTATACATTTAAAAAAAAATGTTCAAAACTCCAATAGAAGTGTGAAATTCCATACAAACTTTAAAACAATAAAGAACAAAACTGTAGCCACCAAACCAGATTCACCCTACTGACATAAAAAGGTGGTACGAGCAGAATGGTACCAAGGTTCTAAGTCACTTTTTACACTCCGGCCTCACCAGGAGCTCGCCCTTCGGGCTCGCTACTACACTTATGTAGGACAGTTACTCCAAATTCAGTCAAAAATCCCACAAAAACTCCTAATACAGTCGAAAATATAAGGTAAAACACTCCAAATGCAGTATAAAGAATGATAGGAGCATGTGGGTCACATCCAAAATGTCGGATTTCAAGACAGCCACCATACAAACTGCTCCGCCCCTACTGAAGCTCGGCCTAACGGCCTCGCTTCAGCAGGCTCGGATCATTTTGTATGGCGGCCATCTTGAAATCCGCCATTTTGGATTTTTGACAGGTGTCATTCGACTGCTCTCCCTATTCCCTATGACATTTGTTCAAACACCCCCTACTTATCTCTTACCGTTTTCGAGATACGTCATCCATCTACACTTGGCAGGCGTCTTTTTAATGATTTTCGATTTTTCTCATACTCACCAAAACCCCCCGAACATTTTTGCCATACATCATTTTAGCCCTACTCGTCTCCTTCTAGGAGAACATTTATGTCAATCAGTCAGTCAGTCAGTCAGTGAGTGGTAATCGAGCTTTATATATTATTAACTAGTTTTTCGGGCAGTGTGCGGGCCGCATGCGGCCCGCATTTATCGTTATGCAGTACTAAACAATACTTTAACACCTTATACATTTAAAAAAAAATGTTCAAAACTCCAATAGAAGTGTGAAATTCCATACAAACTTTAAAACAATAAAGAACAAAACTGTAGCCACCAAACCAGATTCACCCTACTGACATAAAAAGGTGGTACGAGCAGAATGGTACCAAGGTTCTAAGTCACTTTTGTTAAGGAACCCCACTCGTAGGTGCTTCGGTTATCGCGGGCAGTTGCCATGGAGACCAGTAGGAGATGTGGAAAATACTCTTAAGTCGGAGCTCGGCCTTCGGCCTCGCAAGTTACTAATACGGCTCGGCCTACGGCCTCGCCAAGCGCTCGCCCTTCGGGCTCGCGCATCATACGCTCGGCCTTCGGCCTCGCGGACCGAAAGTTCGGCCTTCGGCCTCACCAGGAGCTCGCCCTTCGGGCTCGCAACTTCACTAACGTAGGACAGTAACTCCAAATTCAGTCAAAAATCCCACAAAAACTCCTAATACAGTCGAAAATAAAGGTAAAACACTCCAAATGCAGTATAAAGAATGATAGGAGCACGTAAGACACATCCAAAATGTCATTCGACTGCTCTCCTTATTCCCTATGACATATTTTCAAAAACCTTCTACCTATCTATTACCGTTTTCGGGATACGTGATTTATCTGCACTTGGCAGACGTCATCGAAAAAAAAAATTCATATTTGGAATAACGACGTCCAGAACAACCTAGATATAAAATTTAAGCCAAATCGGAGTACTTTTTTTTACTTGGCAGACGTCATTTAAAAAAAAATTTTTGATTTGGAATAAGGATACCCAGAACCACCTAAATATCGAGTTTCAGCCAAATCGGAGTAACTTGTTTTACTTGGCAGACGTCATCGAAAAAAAATTTTAGATTTGGAATAAGGACACCCAGAACCACCTAAATATCGAGTTTCAGCCAAATCGGAGTAACTTTTTTTACTTGGCAGACGTCATCGAAACAAAAATTTTTGATTTAGAATAAGGACGTCCAGAACCACATAAATATCGAATTTCAGCCAAATCGGAGTAACTTTTTTTACTTCGCAGACGTCATCGTTATAAAAATTTCATATTTGTAATAAGGATGACGAGAACAACCTATATATCGATTTTCAGCCAAATCGGTGCAAGTCTGAGCTCGGCCTTCGGCCTCGCAAGTTACTAAGACGGCTCGACCTGCGGCCTTGCCTAGCGCTCGCCCTGCGGGCTCGCGCACCGTCCACTCGGCCTACGGCCTCGCGGCCCGAATGTTCGGCCTTCGGCCTCAACAAAAGCTCGCCCTTCGGGCTCGCCCTTCGGGCTCGCTACACTGACAGTAGGACAATTACTCTAAATTGAGTTGAAATTCCCACAAACACTCTTAATACAGTCGACATTGTAAGGTTAAATACTCCAAATAATGTATGAAGAATGAGAGTAGCACATTTGACAGGTGTCATTCGACTGCTCTCCCGATTCCCTATGACATTTGTTCAAACACCCCCAACCTATCTCTTACCGTTTTCGAGATACGTAGTCCAATTTTACTTGGCAGGCGTAATTTCTAGGGTTTTTAATTTTTCCCCTACTCAGCTAAACCCCTTAGTCATTTTCGTAATACATTACTTTAACCGTACTCAACTCTATCTGGTAGAACCAGCTACTTTTTTGAGGGATCGAAGGATTTTGTATGGCGGCCATTTTGAAATCCGCCATTTTGGATTTTTGACAAATGTCATCCGACTGCTCTCCTGATTCCCTATGACATTTGGTCAAACACCCCCTACCTATCTCTTACCGTTTCAGAGATACGCCATCCAATTTTACTTGGCAGACGTCATCTTTGAGTTTTCGGATTTTTCCCATACTCACACAAACCCCCTCTACACTTTTCCACTACATCACATTCTTCCTACTCGACTCCTTCTGGGAGAACAATGATGTCAGTCAGTCAGTGAGTCAGTGTACGGTAATCCAGCTTTATATATTATAACTTTATATATTATAAATAATAATAACTAGTATTTCGGGCAGTGTGCGGGCCGCATGCGGCCCGCATTTATCGTTATGCTATTTTAAATTATATCAAAACACCTAATACATAAAAAAAATGTTCAAAACTCCAATAGAAATATGAAATCCCAAATAAACTTGTAATACAGTAGAGAAACATACTATAGCTACTAAAGCAGATTCACCCTACTGCCATAAAAAGGTGGTACGGGCAGAATGGTACCAAGGTTCTGAGTCACTTTTGTTAAGGAACCCCACTCGTAGGTGCTTCGGTTATCGCGGGCAGTTGCCATGGAGACCAGTCGGAGACGTGGAAAAAACTCTCAAGTCGGAGCTCGGCCTTCGGCCTCGCAAGTTACTAATACGGCTCGGCCTACGGCCTCGCCAAGCGCTCGCCCTTCGGGCTCACGCACCCTACGCTCGGCCTTCGGCCTCGCGAGCCGATAGTTCGGCCTTCGGCCTCACCAGGAGCTCGCCCTTCGGGCTCGCTATACACTAAAGTTGGACAGTAACTCCAAATTCAGTCAAAAATCCCACAAAAACTCCTAATACAGTCAAAAATTAAGGAAAAACACTCCAAATGCAGTATAAAGAATGATAGGAGCACGTAAGACACATCCAAAATGTCATTCGACTGCTCTCCTTGTTCCCTATGACATATTTTCAAAAACCCCCTACCTATCTATTACCGTTTTCGATATACGTGATTTATCTACACTTGGCAGACGTCATCAAAAAAAAATTTCATGTTTGGAATAAGGACACCCAGAACAACCTAGATATAAAATTAAAGCCAAATCGGAGTACTTTTTTTTACTTGGCAGACGTCATTGAAAAAAAAAATTTTGATTTGGAATAAGGACACCCAGAACCACCTAAATATCGAGTTTCAGCCAAATCGGAGTAACTTGTTTACTTGGCAGACGTCATCGATAAAAAAAATTTAGTTTTGAAATAAGGACACCCATAACCACCAATATATCGAGTTTCAGCCAAATCGGAGTAACTTTTTTTACCTGGCAGACGTCATCGAAAAAAAAATTTTTGATTTGGAATAAGTACGTCCAGAACCACATAAATATCGAGTTTCAGCCAAATCGGAGTTACTATTTTTACTTGGCAGACGTTATCGAAATAAAAATTTCATATTTGGAATAAGGATGACGAGAACCACCTATATATCGATTTTCAGCCAAATCGGTGCATGTCTGAGCTCGGCCTTCGGCCTCGCAAGTTACTAAGACGGCTCGACCTGCGGCCTCTCCTAGCGCTCGCCCTGCGGGCTCGCGCACCGTCCACTCGGCCTACGGCCTCGCGGCCCGAAAGTTCGGCCTTCGGCCTCACCAAAAGCTCGCCCTTCGGGCTCGCTACACTGACAGTAGGACAATTACTCTAAATTAAGTTGAAATTCCCACAAACACTCCTAATACAGTCGACATTGTAAGGTTAAATACTCCAAATAATGTATGAAGAATGAGAGTAGCACATTTGACAGGTGTCATTCGACTGCTCTCCCGATTCCCTATGACATTTGTTCAAACACCCCCAACCTATCTCTTACCGTTTTCGAGATACGTAGTCCAGCTTTACTTGGCAGGCGTTATTTCCAGGGATTTTAATTTCAACCCTACTCAGCTAAACCCCTTAGTCATTTTCGTAGTACATTACTATAACCGTACTCAACTCTTTCTGGTAGAACCAGCTACTTTTTTGAGGGATCGAAGGATTTTGTATGGCGGCCATTTTGAAATCCGCCATTTTGGATTTTTGACAGATGTCATTCGACGGCTCTCCCGATTCCCTATGACATTAGTTCAAACACCCCCTACCTATCTCTTACCGTTTCAGAGATACGCCATCCAATTTTACTTGGCAGACGTCATCTTTGAGTTTTCGGATTTTTCCCATACTCACACAAACCCCCTCTACACTTTTCCCATACATCACATTCTTCCTACTCGACTCCTTCTGGGAGAACAATGATGTCAGTCAGTCAGTCAGTCAGTGTACGGTAATCCAGCTTTATATATTATAACTAGTTTTTCGGGCAGTGTGCGGGCCGCATGCGGCCCGCATTTATCGTTGTGCAAGTTTGAACAATATCAAAACACCTTATATAATATACCATATAGTAATGTCCAAAACTCCAATAGAAGTATGAAATCCCATATAAACTCTATATACAATAAGGAACCAAACTGTAGCCACCAAACCAGATTCACCCTACTGCCATAAAAAGGTGGTACGGGCAGAATGGTACTAAGGTTCTGAGTCACTTTTGTTAAGGAACCCCACTCGTAGGTGCTGCGGTTACCGCAGGCAGTTGCCATGGAGACCAGTCGGAGATGTGGAAAATACTCTCAAGTCGGAGCTCGGCCTTCGGCCTCGCAAGTTACTAATACGGCTCGGCCTACGGCCTCGCCAGGCGCTCGCCCTTCGGGCTCGCGCATCACACGCTCGGCCTTCGGCCTCGCGGACTGAAAGTTCGGCCTTCGGCCTCACCAGGAGCTCGCCCTTCGGGCTCGCTATACACAAAAGTTGGACAGTAACTCCAAATTCAGTCAAAAATCCCACAAAAACTCCTAATACATTTGAAAATTAAGGAAAAACACTCCAAATGCAGTATAAAGAATGATAGGAACACGTAAGACACATCCAAAATGTCATTCGACTGCTCTCCTTATTCCCTATGACATTTTTTCAAAAACCCTCTACCTATCTATTACCGTTTTCGAGATACGTGATTTATCTGCACTTGGCAGACGTCATCGAAAAAAAAAAATCATATTTGGAATAAGGACGTCCAGAACAACCTAGATATAAAATTTAAGCCAAATCGGAGAATTTTTTTTTACTTGGCAGACGTCATCGAAAAAATAATTTTTGATTTGGAATAAGGACACCCAGAACCACCTAAATATCGAGTTTCAGCCAAATCGGAGTAACTTGTTTTACTTGGCAGACGTCATCGAAAAAAAAATTTTAGATTTGGAATAAGGACACCCAGAACCACCTAAATATCGAGTTTCAGCCAAATCGGAGTAACTTTTTTTAATTGGCAGACGTCATCGAAATAAAAATTTCATATTTGGAATAAGGATGACAAGAACAACCTATATATCGATTTTCAGCCAAATCGGTGCAAGTCTGAGCTCGGCCTTCGGCCTCGCAAGTTACTAACACGGCTTGGCCTGCGGCCTCGCGCACCATCCGCTCGGCCTACGGCCTCGCGGCCCGAAAGTTCGGCCTTCGGCCTCACCAAAAGCTCGCCCTTCGGGCTCGCCACACTGACAGTAGGACAATTACTCTAAATTGAGTTGAAATTCCCACAAACACTCCTAATACAGTCGACATTGTTAGGTTAAATACTCCAAATAATGTATGAAGAATGAGAGTAGCACATTTGACAGGTGTCATTTGACTGCTCTCCCGATTCCCTATGACATTTGTTCAAACACCCCCAACCTATCTCTTACCGTTTTCGAGATACGTAGTCCAGCTTTACTTGGCAGGCGTCATTTCTAGGGTTTTTAATTTTTCCCCTACTCAGCTAAACCCCTTAGTCATTTTCGTAATACATTACTATAACCGTACTCAACTCTTTCTGGTAGAACCAGCTACTTTTTTGAGGGATCGAAGGATTTTGTATGGCGGCCATTTTGAAATCCGCCATTTTGGATTTTTGACAGATGTCATTCGACTGCTCTCCCAATTCCCTATGACATTTGGTCAAGCACCCCCTACCTATCTCTTACCGTTTCCGAGATACGCTAACCAACTTTACTTGGCAGACGACATCTTTGAGTTTTCGGATTTTTCCCATACTCCCCCAAACCCTCTCTACACTTTTCCCATACATCACTTTCTTCCTTCTCGACTCCTTCTGGGAGAACAATGATGTCAGTCAGTGAATCAGTCAGTGAGTCAGTGTACGGTAATCCAGCTTTATATATTATAAAAAACTAGTTTTTCGGGCAGTGTGCGGGCCGCATGCGGCCCGCATCTATCTTGAGTCAGTAGGAACTGCCATAAAACACGACATACATTACAAAAAAAAAGTTCAAACCTCCAATAGAAGTATGAAATCCCATATAAACTCTTAATACAATAAGGAACCAAACTGTATCCACCAAACCAGATTCACCCTACTGCCATAAAAAAGTGGTACGGGCAGAATGGTATCAAGGTTCTGAGTCACTTTTGTTAAGGAACCCCACTCGTAGGTGCTTCGGATACCGCGGGCTGTTGCCATGGAGACCATTCGGAGACGTGGAAAATACTCTCAAGTCGAAGCTCGGCCTTCGGCCTCGCAAGTTACCAACACGGCTCGGCCTGCGGCCTCGCCAAGCGCTCGCCCTACGGGCTCGCGCATCATACGCTCGGCCTTCGGCCTCGCGGACCGAAAGTTCGGCCTCCGGCCTCACCAGGAGCTCGCCCTTCGGGCTCGCTACTACACTTATGTAGGACAGTTACTCCAAATTCAGTCAAAAATCCCACAAAAACTCCTAATACAGTCGAAAATATAAGGTAAAACACTCCAAATGCAGTATAAAGAATGATAGGAGCATGTGGGTCACATCCAAAATGTCGGATTTCAAGACAGCCACCATACAAACTGCTCCGCCCCTACTGAAGCTCGGCCTAACGGCCTCGCTTCAGCAGGCTCGGATCATTTTGTATGGCGGCCATCTTGAAATCCGCCATTTTGGATTTTTGACAGGTGTCATTCGACTGCTCTCCCTATTCCCTATGACATTTGTTCAAACACCCCCTACCCATCTTGCACCGTTTTCGAGATACGTCATCCATCTTTACTTGGCAGGCGTCATTTTTATGATTTTCGATTTTTCTCATACTCACCGAAACCACCCGAACACTTTTGCCATACATCACGTTGTTCCTACTCGTCTCCTTCTAGGAGAACATTTATGTCAATCAGTCAGTGGTAATCGAGCTTTATATAATATAAATAAATAACTAGTATTTCGGGCAGTGTGCGGGCCGCATGCGGCCCGCATTTATCGTTGTGCAAGTTTGAACAATATCAAAACACCTTATACATTAAAAAAAATTATTTCAAAACACCTAAAGATGTACGATTTCCCATACAAACCCTTAATACAATAGAGAACCGTACTGTTATCACCAAACCAAATTCACCCTACTGCCATAAAAAGGTGGTACGGGCAGAATGGTACCAAGGTTCTGAATCACTTTTGTTAAGGAACCCCACTCGTAGGTGCTTCGGTTACCGCAGGCAGTTGCCATGGAGACCAGTCGGTGACGTGGAAAATACTCTCAAGTCGGAGCTCGGCCTTCGGCCTCGCAAGTTACTAATACGGCTCGGCCTGCGGCCTCGCCAAGCGCTCGCCCTTCGGGCTCGCGCACCATTCGCTCGGCCTTCGGCCTCGCGGACCGAAAGTTCGGCCTTCGGCCTCACCAGGTGGTTGCCCTTTGGGCTCGCTATACACTAATGTAGAACAGTTACTCCAAATTCAGTCAAAAAACCCACAAAAACTCCTAATACAGTCGAAAATATAAGGTAAAACACTCCAAATGCAGTATGAAGAATGAGAGGAGCACCTGGGACAAATCCAAAATGGCGGATTTCAAGAAGGCCACCATACAAACTGCTCCGCCCCTACTGAAGCTCGGCCTAAAGGCCTCGCTTCAGCAGGCTCGGAGCATTTTGTATGGCGGCCATCTTGAAATCCGCCATTTTGGATTTTTGACAGGTGTCATTCGACTGCTCTCCCGATTCTCTATGACATTTGTTCAAACACCCCCTACCTATCTCTTACCGTTTTCGAGATACGTCATCCATCATCACTTGGCAGGCGTCTTTTTAATGATTTTCGATTTTTCTCATACTCACCAAAACCCCCCAAACATTTTTGCCATACATCATTTTAGCCCTACTCTGCTCCTTCTAGGAGAACATTTATGTCAATCAGTCAGTCAGTCAGTGAGTGGTAATCGAGCTTTATATATTATAAATAACTAGTTTTTCGGGCAGTGTGCGGGCCGCATGCGGCCCGCATTTATCGTTATGCAGTACTAAACTTAACCTTAACCCCTTATACATTTAAAAAAAATAAGTTCAAAACTCCAATAGAAGTATGAAATCCCAAATAAACTCTCCATAAAATAAAGATCCATACTGTAGCCACTAAAGCAGATTCACCCTACTGCCATAAAAAGGTGGTACGGGCAGAATGGTACCAAGGTTCTGAGTCACTTTTGTTAAGGAACCCCACTCGTAGGTGCTTCGGTTACCGCAGGCAGTTGCCATGGAGACCAGTCGGTGACGTGAAAAATACTCTCAAGTCGGAGCTCGGCCTTCGGCCTCGCAAGTTACTAACACGGCTCGGCCTGCGGCCTCGCCAAGCGCTCGCCCTACGGGCTCACGCACCCTACGCTCGGCCTTCGGCCTCGCGGACCGAAAGTTCGGCCTTCGGCCTCACCAGGAGCTCGCCCTTCGGGCTCGCTATACCCCAATGTAAGACAGTAACTCCAAATTCAGTCGAAAATCCCACAAAAACTCCTAATACAGTCGAAAATATAAGGTAAAACACTCCAAATGCAGTATAAAGAATGAGAGGAGCACCTGGGACAAATCCAAAATGGCGGATTTCAAGAAGGCCACCATACAAACTGTTCCGCCCCTACTGAAGCTCGGCCTAAAGGCCTCGCTTCAGCAGGCTCGGAGCATTTTGTATGGCGGCCATCTTGAAATCCGCCATTTTGGATTTTTGACAGGTGTCATTCGACTGTTTTTCCAATTCCCTATGACATTTGTTCAAACACCCCCTACCTATCTTGTACTGTTTTTGAGATATGTCATCCATCTTTACTTGGCAGGCGTCATTTTCAGGATTTTCGATTTTTCTCATACTCACCTAAACCCCCCAAACATTTTTGCCATACATCATTTTAACCCTACTCTACTCCTTCTAGGAGAACATTTATGTCAGTCAGTCAGTCAGTGAGTCAGTCAGTGGTAATCGAGCTTTATATATTATTAATAACTAGTTTTTCGGGCAGTGTGCGGGCCGCATGCGGCCCGCATTTATCGTTATGCAGTACTAAACTATATCAAAACTCCTGATACGTTGGAAAAAAGTATGTTCAAAACTCCAATAGAAGTATGAAATCCCATATAAACTCTCAATACAATAAAGAACCATACTGTAGCCACTAAAGCAAATTCACCCTACTGCCATAAAAAGGTGGTACGGGCAGAATGGTACCAAGGTTCTGAATCACTTTTGTTAAGGAACCCCACTCGTAGGTGCTTCGGTTACCGCAGGCAGTTGCCATGGAGACCAGTCGGTGACGTGGAAAATACTCTCAAGTCGGAGCTCGGCCTTCGGCCTCGCAAGTTACTAATACGGCTCGGCCTGCGGCCTCGCCAAGCGCTCGCCCTTCGGGCTCGCGCACCATTCGCTCGGCCTTCGGCCTCGCGGACCGAAAGTTCGGCCTTCGGCCTCACCAGGTGGTTGCCCTTTGGGCTCGCTATACACTAATGTAGAACAGTTACTCCAAATTCAGTCAAAAAACCCACAAAAACTCCTAATACAGTCGAAAATATAAGGTAAAACACTCCAAATGCAGTATGAAGAATGAGAGGAGCACCTGGGACAAATCCAAAATGGCGGATTTCAAGAAGGCCACCATACAAACTGCTCCGCCCCTACTGAAGCTCGGCCTAAAGGCCTCGCTTCAGCAGGCTCGGAGCATTTTGTATGGCGGCCATCTTGAAATCCGCCATTTTGGATTTTTGACAGGTGTCATTCGACTGCTCTCCCGATTCCCTATGACATTTGGTCAAACACCCCCTACCTATCTCTTACCGTTTTTGAGATATGTCATTCATCTTTACTTGGCAGGCGTCATTTTTATGATTTTCGATTTTTCTCATACTCACCAAAACCCCCCGAACATTTTTGCCATACTTCATTTTTACCCTACTCTGCTCCTTCTAGGAGAACATTTATGTCAGTGAGTCAGTGAGTCAGTCAGTGGTAATCGAGCTTTATATATTATTAACTAGTATTTCGGGCAGTGTGCGGGCCGCATGCGGCCCGCATCTATCTTGAGTCAGTAGGGACTGTCAAAAAAACAACTGATACATAAAAAAAGGATGTTCAAAACTCCATTAGAAGTATGAAATCCCATATAAACTCTCAATACAATAAAGAACCATACTGTAGCCACTAAAGCAAATTCACCCTACTGCCATAAAAGGTGGTACGGGCAGAATGGGACCAAGGTTCTGAGTCACTTTTGTTAAGGAACCCCACTCGTAGGTGCTTCGGTTACCGCGGGCAGTTGCCTTGGAGACCAGTCGGAGACGTGGAAAAAACTCTCAAGTCGGAGCTCGGCCTTCGGCCTCGCAAGTTACTAATACGGCTCGGCCTGCGGCCTCACCAAGCGCTCGCCCTTCGGGCTCGCGCACCATTCGCTCGGCCTTCGGCCTCGCGGCCCGAATGTTCGGCCTTCGGCCTCACCAGGTGGTTGCCCTTTGGGCTCGCTATACACTAATGTAGGACAGTTACTCCAAATTCAGTCAAAAAACCCACAAAAACTCCTAATACAGTCGAAAATATATGGTAAAACACTCCAAATGCAGTATGAAGAATGAGAGGAGCACCTGGGACAAATCCAAAATGGCGGATTTCAAGAAGGCCCCCATACAAACTGCTCCGCCCCTACTGAAGCTCGGCCTAACGGCCTCGCTTCAGCAGGCTCGGATCAATTTGTATGGCGGCCATCTTGAAATCCGCCATTTTGGATTTTTGACAGATGTCATCCGGCTGCTCTCCCGATTCCCTATGACATTTGTTCAAACACCCCCTACCTATCTTGTACCGTTTTTGAGATATGTCATTCATCTTTACTTGGCAGGCGTCATTTTTATGATTTTCGATTTTTCTCATACTCACCAAAACCTGCCGAACATTTTTGCCATACATAATTTTAACCCTACTCTGCTCCTTCTAGGAGAACATTTATGTCAATCAGTCAGTCAGTCAGTGAGTGGTAATCGAGCCTTATATATTATAAATAACTAGTATTTCGGGCAGTGTGCGGGCCGCATGCGGCCCGCATCTATCTTGAGTCAGTAAGAACTGTCAAACAAACACCTAATACATTAAAAAAAGTATGTTCAAAACTCCATTAGAAGTATGAAATCCCATATAAACTCTCAATTCAAAAAAGAACTATACTGTAGCAACTAAAGCAAATTCACCCTACTGCCATAAAAAGGTGGTACGGGCAGAATGGGACCAAGGTTCTGAGTCACATTTGTAAAGGAACCCCACTCGTAGGTGCTTCGGTTACCGCGGGCTGTTGCCATGGAGACCAGTCAGAAATTTGGAAAATACTCTCAAGTCGGAGCTCGGCCTTCGGCCTCGCAAGTTACTAATACGGCTCGGCCTGCGGCCTCGCCAAGCGCTCGCCCTTCGGGCTCGCCCACCATTCGCTCGGCCTTCGGCCTCGCGGACCGGAAGTTCGGCCTTCGGCCTCACCAGGTGGTTGCCCTTTGGGCTCGCTATACACTAATGTAGGACAGTTACTCCAAATTCAGTCAAAAAACCCACAAAAACTCCTAATACAGTCGAAAATATATGGTAAAACACTCCAAATGCAGTATGAAGAATGAGAGGAGCACCTGGGACAAATCCAAAATGGCGGATTTCAAGAAGGCCACCATACAAACTGCTCCGCCCCTACTGAAGCTCGGCCTAAAGGCCTCGCTTCAGCAGGCTCGGAGCATTTTGTATGGCGGCCATCTTGAAATCCGCCATTTTGGATTTTTGACAGGTGTCATTCGACTGCTCTCCCGATTCCCTATGACATTTGTTCAAACACCCCCTACCTATCTTGTACCGTTTTTGAGATATGTCATCCATCTTCACTTGGCAGGCGTCTTTTTAATGATTTTCGATTTTTCTCATACTCACCTAAGCCCCCCGAACATTTTTGCCATACTTCATTTTAACCCTACTCTACTCCTTCTAGGAGAACATTTATGTCAGTCAGTGAGTCAATGGTAATCGAGCTTTATATATTATAACTAGTTTTTCGGGCAGTGTGCGGGCCGCATGCGGCCCGCATTTATCGTTATGCAATTTTAACTTATATCAAAACACTTAATACGTAAAAAAAAGTGTGTTCAAAACTCCAATAGAAGTATGAAATCCCATAAAAACTCTCAATACAATAAAGAACCATACTGTAGCCACTAAACAGATTCACCCTACTGCCATAAAAAGGTGGTACGGGCAGATTGGGACCAGGGTTCTAAGTCACTTTTGTTAAGGAACCCCCCTCGAAGGTGCGTCGTTTACCGCGGGCAGTTGCCATGGAGACCAGTCGGAAATGTAGAAAATACTCTCAAGTCGGAGCTCGGCCTTCGGCCTCGCAAGTTACTAATACGGCTCGGCCTTCGGCCTCGCCAAGCGCTCGCCCTTCGGGGTCGCGCGTCATACGCTCGGCCTTCGGCCTCGCGGACCGAAAGTTCGGCCTTCGGCCTCACCATAAGCTCGCCCTTCGGGCTCGCTATACATCAATGTAGGCTAACTCCAAATTCAGTCAAAAATCACACAAAAACTCCTAATACAGTCGCAAATATAAGGTAAAACACTCCAAATGCAGTATAAAGAATGATAGGAGCACGTGGGTCACATCCAAAATGTCGGATTTCAAGACGGCCACCATACAAACTGCTCCGCCCCTACTGAAGCTCGGCCTAAAGGCCTCGCTTCAGCAGGCTCGGATCATTTTGTATGGCGGCCATCTTAAAATCCGCCATTTTGGATTTTTGACAGGTGTCATTCGACTGCTCTACTAATTCCCTATGACATTTGTTCAAACACCCCCTACCTATCTTGTACCGTTTTCGAGATACGTCATACATCTTTCCTTGGCAGGCGTCTTTTTAATGATTTTCGATTTTTCTCATACTCACCTAAACCCCCCAAACATTTTTGCCATACATCACTTTAACCCTACTCTACTCCTTCTAAGAGAACATTTATGTCAGTCAGTCAGTGGTAATCGAGCTTTATATATTATAAACTAGTATTTCGGGCAGTGTGCGGGCCGCATGCGGCCCGCATCTATCTTTAGTCATTTGAAAATTTCACAGAAACACCTAATACGTGAAAAAAAGTGTGTTCAAAACTCCAATAGAAGTATGAAATCCCATATAAACTCTCAATACAATAAAGAACCATACTGTAGCCACTATAGCAAATTCACCCTACCGCCATAAAAAGGTGGTACGGGCAGAATGGTACCAAGGTTCTGAGTCACTTTTGTTAAGGAACCCCACTCGTAGGTGCTTCGGTTACCGCGGGCAGTTGCCATGGAGACCAGTCGGAGATGTGGAAAATACTCTCAAGTCGGAGCTCGGCCTTCGGCCTCGCAAGTTACTAACACGGCTCGGCCTGCGGCCTCGCCAAGCGCTCGCCCTACGGGCTCGCGCATCATACGCTCGGCCTTCGGCCTCGCGGACCGAAAGTTCGGCCTTCGGCCTCACCAGGAGCTCGCCCTTCGGGCTCGCATCTTCACTAATGTAGGACAGTAACTCCAAATTCAGTTGGAAATCCCACAAAAACTCCTAATATGGTCGAAAATGAAGGTTAAAAACTCCAAATGCAGTATGAAGAGTGAGAGGAGCAAGTGGAGCACATCCAAAATGTCGGATTTCAAAATGGCCACCATACAACCTGCTCCGCCCCTACTGAAGCTCGGCCTGACGGCCTCGCTTCAGCAGGCTCGGATCACTTTGTATGGCGGCCATCTTGAAATCCGCCATTTTGGCTTTTTGACAGGTGTCATTCGACTGCTCTCCCGATCCCCTATGACATTTGTTCAATCATCCCCTACCTATCTTGTACCGTTTTCGAGATACGTCATACATCTCTACTTGGCAGGCGTCTTTTTTAAGATTTTCGATTTTTCTCATACTCACCTTAACTTCCCGAACATTTTTGCCATTCTTCATTTTTACCCTACTCTGCTCCTTCTAGGAGAACATTTATGTCAATCAGTCAGTCAGTGAGTGGTAATCGAGCTTTATATATTATAATAACTAGTTATTCGGGCAGTGTGCGGGCCGCATGCGGCCCGCATCTATCTTTAGTCATTTGAAAATTCCACAGAAACACCTAATACTTTAAAAAAAATGTGTTCAAAACTCCAATAAAAGTATGAAATCCCATATAAACTCTCAATACAATAAAGAACCAAACTGTAGCCACCAAACCAAATTCACCCTACTGCCATAAAAAGGTGGTACGGGCAAAATGAGACCAGGGTTCTGAGTCACTTTTGTAAAGGAACCCCACTCGTAGGTTCTTCGGTTACCGCGGGCAGTTGCCATGGAGACCAGTCGGAAACGTGGAAAATACTCTCAAGTTGGAGCTCGGCCTTCGGCCTCGCAAGTTACTAAAACGGCTCGGCCTGCGGCCTCGCTCGGCGCTCGCCCTTCGGGCTCACGCATCATACGCTCGGCCTTCGGCCTCGCGGATCGAAAGTTCGGCCTTCGGCCTCACCAGGAGCTCGCCCTTCGGGCTCGCTACTTCACTTATGTAGGACAGTAACTCCAAATTTAGTCAAAAATCCCACAAAAACTCCTAATACAGTCGAAAATATAAGGTAAAACACTCCAAATGCAGTATAAAGAATGATAGGAGCACGTGGGGTACATCCAAAATAACGGATTTCAAGACGGCCACCATACAAACTGCTCCGCCCCTACTGAAGCTCGGCCTAAAGGCCTCGCTTCAGCAGGCTCGGAGCATTTTGTATGGCGGCCATCTTGAAATCCGCCATTTTGGATTTTTGACAGATGTCATTCGACTGCTCTACCGATTCCCTATGACATTTGTTCAAACACCCCCTACCTATCTCTTACCGTTTTCGAGATACGTCATCCATCATCACTTGGCAGGCGTCTTTTTAATGATTTTCGATTTTTCTCATACTCACCAAAACCCTCCGAACATTTTTGCTATACTTCATTTTTACCCTACTCTGCTCCTTCTAGGAGAACATTTATGTCAGTGAGTCAGTCAGTCAGTCAGTGGTAATCGAGCTTTATATATTATAAACTAGTTTTTCGGGCAGTGTGCGGGCCGCATGCGGCCCGCATTTATCGTTATGCAGAACTAAACAATACGTTAACACCCTGTACATTTAAAAAAAATAAGTTCAAAACTCCAATAGAAGGATGAAATCCCAAATAAACTCTCCATACAATAAAGAACCATACTGTAGCCACTAAAGCAGATTCACCCTACTGCCATAAAAAGGTGGTACGGGCAGAATGGTACCAAGGTTCTTAATCACTTTTCTTAAGGAACCCCACTCGTAGGTGCTTCGGTTACCGCGGGCAGTTGCCATGGAGACCAGTCGGAGATGTGGAAAATACTCTCGAGTCGGAGCTCGGCCTTCGGCCTCGCAAGTTACTAACACGGCTCGGCCTGCGGCCTCGCCAAGCGCTCGCCCTTCGGGCTCGCGCACCATTCGCTCGGCCTTCGGCCTCGCGGACCGAAGGTTCGGCCTTCGGCCTCACCAGGTGGTTGCCCTTTGGGCTCGCTATACACTATTGTAGGACAGTAACTCCAAATTCAGTCAAAAATCCCACAAAAACTCCTAATACAGTCGAAAATGAAGGTAAAACACCCCAAATGCAGTATGAAGAATGAGAGGAGCACGTGGGACAAATCCAAAATGTCAGATTTTAAGATGGCTGCCGTACAAACTGCTCCGGCCCTACTGAAGCTCGGCCTAAAGGCCTCGCTTCAGCAGGCTCGGAGCATTTTGTATGGCGGCCATCTTGAAATCCGCCATTTTGGATTTTTGACAGGTGTCATTCGACTGCTCTCCCGATTCCCTATGACATTTGTTCAAACACTCTCTACCTATCTTGTACCGTTTTTGAGATATGTCATCCATCTTTACTTGGCAGGCGTCTTTTTAATGATTTTCGATTTTTCTCATACTCACCTAAACCCGCCGAACATTTTTGCCATACTTCATTTTTACCCTACTCTGCTCCTTCTAGGAGAACATTTATGTCAGTGAGTCAGTGAGTCAGTCAGTGGTAATCGAGCCTTATATATTATAAATAAATAACTAGTATTTCGGGCAGTGTGCGGGCCGCATGCGGCCCGCATTTATCGTTGTGCAAGTTTGAACAATATCAAAACACCTTATACATTAAAAAAAGTATGTTCAAAACTCCATTAGAAGTATGAAATTCCATATTAACTCTCAATACAATAAAGAACAATACTGTAGCCACTAAAACAGATTCACCCTACTGCCATAAAAAGGTGGTACGGGCAGAATGGGACCCGGGTTCCGAGTCACTTTTGTTATGGAACCGCACTCGTAGTTGCTTTGGTTACCGTGGGCATTTGCCATTGAGACCAGTCGGAGACGTGGAAAATACTCTCAAGTCGGAGCTCGGCCTTCGGCCTCGCAAGTTACTAACACGGCTCGGCCTGCGGCCTCGCCAAGCGCTCGCCCTTCGGGCTCACGCACCGAACGCTCGGCCTTCGGCCTCGCGAGCCGAAAGTTCGGCCTTCGGCCTCACCAGGAGCTCGCCCTTCGGGCTCGCTACTGCAATAACATAGAACAGTTACTCCAAATTCAGTCAAAAAACCTACAAAAACTCCTAATACAGTCGAAAATATGAGGTAAAACACTCCAAATGCAGTATAAAGAATGAGAGGAGCACGTTAGACACATCCAAAATGTCATTCGACTGCTTTTCTTATTCCCTATGACATATTTTCAAATTCCCCCTACCTATCTATTACCGTTATCGAGATACGTGATTTATCTGCACTTGGCAGAACTCATCAAAAAAAAAAATTCATATTTGGAATAAGGACGTCCAGAACAACCTAGATTTAAAATTTAAACCAAATCGGAGTACTTTTTTTACTTGGCAGACGTCATCGAAAAAAAAATTTTAGATTTGGAATAAGGACACCCAGAACCACCTAAATATCGAGTTTCAGCCAAATCGGAGTAACTTTTTTTACTTGGCAGACGTCATCGAAAAAAAAATTTTAGTTTTGTAATTAGGACACCCAGATCCACCTAAATATTGAGTTTCATCCAAATCGGAGTTACTTTTTTTACGTGGCAGACGTCATCGGAAAAAAAATTTTAGATTTAGAATAAGGACGTCCAGAACCACCTTAATATCGAGTTTCAGCCAAATCGGAGTAACTTTTTTTACTTGGCAGACGTCATCAAAATAAAATTTTCATATGTGGAATAAGGATGACGAGAACAACCTATATATCGATTTTCAGCCAAATCGGTGCAAGTCTGAGCTCGGCCTTCGGCCTCGCAAGTTACTATCATGGCTCGGCCTGCGGCCTCGCCTAGCGCTCACCCTACGGGCTCGCACACCGTCCGCTCGGCCTACGGCCTCGCGGCCTTAAAGTTCGGCCTTCGGCCTCACCAGAAGCTTGCCCTTCGGGCTCGCTACACGGCCAGTAGGACAATTACTCCAAATTCAATAGAAAATCCCACAAAAACTCCTAATACAGTCGACATTGTAAGGTCAAATACTCCAAATATTGTATGAAGAATGAGAGTAGCACATTTGACAGGTGTCATTGACTGCTCTCCCGATTCCCTATGACATTTGTTCAAACACCCCCAACCTATCTCTTACCGTTTTCGAGATACGTGGTCCAGCTTTACTTGGCAGGCGTCATTTCTAGGGTTTTTAATTTTAACCCTTCTCAGCTAAACCCCTTAGTCATTTTCGTAATACATTACTATAACCGTACTCAACTCTTTCTGGTACAACCAGCTACTTATTTGAGGGATCGAAGGATTTTGTATGGCGGCCATTTTGAAATCCGCCATTTTGGATTTTTGACAAATGTCATCGGACTGCTCTCCCGATTCCCTATGACATTTGGTCAAGCACCCCCTACCTATCTCTTACCGTTTCAGAGATACGCTATCCAATTTTACTTGGCAGACGTCATCTTTGAGTTTTCGGATTTTTCCCATACTCACACAAACCCCCTCTACACTTTTCCCATACATCACTTTCTTCCTTCTCGACTCCTTCTGGGAGAACAATTATGTCAGTCAGTCAGTGAGTCAGTGAATCAGTCAGTGTACGGTAATCCAGCTTTATATATTATAAACTAGTTTTTCGGGCAGTGTGCGGGCCGCATGCGGCCCGCATTTATCGTTGTGCAAGTTTGAACAATATCAAAACACCTTATACATTAAAAAAAGTATGTTCAAAACTCCATTAGAAGTATGAAATCCCATATTAACTCTCAATACACTATAGAACAATACTGTAGCCACTTAAACAGATTCACCCTACTGCCATAAAAAGGTGGTACGGGCAGAATGGGACCAAGGTTCTGAGTCACTTTTGTTAAGGAATCCCACTCGTAGGTGCTGCGGTTACCGCAGGCAGTTGCCATGGAGACCAGTCGGAGATGTGGAAAATACTCTCAAGTCGGAGCTCGGCCTTCGGCCTCGCAAGTTACTAATACGGCTCGGCCTACGGCCTCGCCAGGCGCTCGCCCTTCGGGCTCGCGCATCATACGCTCGGCCTTCGGCCTCGCGGACCGAAAGTTCGGCCTTCGGCCTCACCAGGAGCTCGCCCTTCGGGCTCGCTACTTCACTAATGTAGGACAGTAACTCCAAATTCAGTCAAAAATCGCACAAAAACTCCTAATTCAGTCGAAAATGAAGGCAAAACACTCCAAATGCAGTATAAAGAATGATAGGAGCACGAAAGACACATCCAAAATGTCAGATTTAAAGACGGCCACCATACAAACTGCTCCGCCCCTACTGAAGCTCGGCCTAAAGGCCTCGCTTCAGCAGGCTCGGAGCATTTTGTATGGCGGCCATCTTGAAATCCGCCATTTTGGATTTTTGACAGATGTCATCCGACTGCTCTCCCGATTCCCTATGACATTTGTTCAAACACCCCCTACCTATCTCTTACCGTTTTCGAGATACGTCATCCATCATCACTTGGCAGGCGTCTTTTTAATGATTTTCGATTTTTCTCATATTCACCAAAACCACCCAAACATTTTTGCCATACTTCATTTTTACCCTACTCGTCTCCTTCTAGGAGAACATTTATGTCAATCAGTCAGTGGTAATCGAGCTTTATATATTATACTAGTTTTTCGGGCAGTGTGCGGGCCGCATGCGGCCCGCATCTATCTTTAGTCATTTGAAAATTTCACAGAAACACCTAATTCGTGAAAAAAAGTGAGTTCGAAACTCCAATAGAAGTATGATATCCCATATAAACTCTTAATACAATAATGAACCATACTGAAGCCACTAAAGCAGATTCACCCTACAGCCATAAAAAGGTGGTACGGGCAGAATGGTACCAAGGTTCTTAATCACTTTTGTTAAGGTACCCCACTCGTAGGTGCTTCGGTTACCGCGGGCAGTTGCCATGGAGACCAGTCGGTGACGTGGAAAATACTCTCAAGTCGGAGCTCGGCCTTCGGCCTCGAAAGTTACTAACACGGCTCGGCCTGCGGCCTCGCCAAGCGCTCGCCCTTCGGGCTCACGCACCATACGCTCGGCCTTCGGCCTCGCGAGCCGAAAGTTCGGCCTTCGGCCTCACCAGGAGCTCGCCCTTCGGGCTCGCTACTACACTAACGTAGCACAGTAACTCCAAATTCAGTCGAAAATCCCACAAAAACTCCTAAAACAGTCGAAAATATAAGGTAAAACACTCCAAATGCAGTATGAAGAATGAGAGGAGCACCTGGGACAAATCCAAAATGTCGGATTTCAAGACGGCCACCATACAAACTGCTCCGCCCCTTCTGAAGCTCGGCCTAAAGGCCTCGCTTCAGCAGGCTCGGATCACTTTGTATGGCGGCCATCTTGAAATCCGCCATTTTGGATTTTTGACAGATGTCATCCGACTGCTCTCCCGATTCCCTATGACATTTGGTCAAACACCCCCTACCTATCTCTTACCGTTTTTGAGATATGTCATTCATCTTTACTTGGCAGGCGTCATTTTTATGATTTTCGATTTTTCTCATACTCACCAAAACCCCCCGAACATTTTTGCCATACTTCATTTTTACCCTACTCTGCTCCTTCTAGGAGAACATTTATGTCAGTGAGTCAGTGAGTCAGTCAGTGGTAATCGAGCTTTATATATTATTAATAATAAATTAATAATAAACTAGTTTTTCGGGCAGTGTGCGGGCCGCATGCGGCCCGCATTTATCGTTATACAGTACTAAACTATACCTTGACCCCTTTTACATTAAAAAAAAATAAGTTCAAAACTCCAATAGAAGTATGAAATCCCAAATAAACTGTCCATACAATAAAGAACCATACTGTAGCCACTAAAGCAGATTCACCCTACTGCCATAAAAAGTTGGTACGGGCAGAATGGTACCAAGGTTCTTAATCACTTTTGTTTAGGAATCCCACTCGTAGGTGCTTCGGTTACCGCAGGCAGTTGCCATGGAGACCAGTCGGTGACGTGGAAAATACCCTCGAGTCGGAGCTCGGCCTTCGGCCTCGCAAGTTACTAATACGGCTCGGCCTGCGGCCTCGCCAAGCGCTCGCCCTTCGGGCTCACGCACCATACGCTCGGCCTTCGGCCTCGCGAGCCGAAAGTTCGGCCTTCGGCCTCACCAGGAGCTCGCCCTTCGGGCTCGCTACTACATTAACGTAGAACAGTTACTCCAAATTCAGTCAAAAATCCCACAAAAACTCCTAATACAGTCGAAAATGAAGGTTAAACACTCCAAATGCAGTATGAAGAATGAGAGGAGCACCTGGGACACATCCAAAATGTCGGATTTCAAGACGGCCACCATACAAACTGCTCCGCCCCTACTGAAGCTCGGCCTAAAGGCCTCGTTTCAGCAGGCTCGGAGCATTTTGTATGGCGGCCATCTTGAAATCCGCCATTTTGGATTTTTGACAGATGTCATTCGACTGCTCTCCCGATTCCCTATGACATTTGTTCAAACACCCCCTACCTATCTCTTACCGTTTTCGAGATACGTCATCCATCATCACTTGGCAGGCGTCTTTTTAATGATTTTCGATTTTTCTCATACTCACCAAAACCACCCGAACATTTTTGCCATACTTCATTTTTACCCTACTCTGCTCCTTTTAGGAGAACATTTATGTCAGTCAGTCAGTCAGTGGTAATCGAGCTTTATATATTATAAACTAGTTTTTCGGGCAGTGTGCGGGCCGCATGCGGCCCGCATTTATCGTTATGCAGTAGTAAACTTTACCTTAACCGCTTATACATTTAAAAAAAAAAAGTTCAAAACTCCAATAGAAGTATGAAATCCCAAATAAAGTCTCCATACAATAAAGAACCATACTGTAGCCACTAAAGCAAATTCACCCTACTGCCATAAAAAGGTGGTACGGGCAGAATGGAACCAAGGTTCTGAGTCACTTTTGTAAAGGAACCCCACTCGTAGGTGCTTCGGTTACCGCGGGCAGTTGCCATGGAGACCAGTCGGAGATGTGGAAAATACTCTCAAGTCGGAGCTCGGCCTTCGGCCTCGCAAGTTACTAATACGGCTCGGCCTACGGCCTCGCCAGGCGCTCGCCCTTCGGGCTCGCGCATCATACGCTCGGCCTTCGGCCTCGCGGACCGAAAGTTCGGCCTTCGGCCTCACCAGGAGCTCGCCCTTCGGGCTCGCTACTACACTAATATAGGACAGTAACTCCAAATTCAGTCAAAACTCCCACAAAAACTCCTAATACAGTCGAAAATAAAGGTCAAACACTCCAAATGCAGTATAAAGAATGATAGGAGCACGTGAGTCACATCCAAAATGTCGGATTTCAAGACGGCCGCCATACAAACTGCTCCGCCCCTACTGAAGCTCGGCCTAACGGCCTCGCTTCAGCAGGCTCGGATCACTTTGTATGGCGGCCATCTTGAAATCCGCCATTTTGGATTTTTGACAGGTGTCATTCGACTGCTCTCCCGATTCCCTATGACATTTGTTCAAACACCTCTAACCCATCTCTTACCGTTTTCGAGATACGTTATCCATCTTTACTTGGCAGGCGTCTTTTTTATGATTTTCGATTTTTCTCATACTCACCAAAACCCCCCGAACATTTTTGCCATACATCATTTTAGCCCTACTCGTCTCCTTCTAGGAGAACATTTATGTCAATCAGTCAGTCAGTCAGTCAGTGAGTGGTAATCGAGCTTTATATATTATTAACTAGTTTTTCGGGCAGTGTGCGGGCCGCATGCGGCCCGCATTTTTCGTTGTGCAGTACTTAACTTTACCTTAACCCCTTATACATTTAAAAAAAATAAGTTCAAAACTCCAATAGAAGTATGAAATCCCAAATAAACTCTCCATACAATAAAGAACCATACTGTAGCCACTAAAGCAGATTCACCCTACTGCCATAAAAAGTTGGTACGGGCAGAATGGTACCAAGGTTCTTAATCACTTTTGTTTAGGAATCCCACTCGTAGGTGCTTCGGTTACCGCAGGCAGTTGCCATGGAGACCAGTCGGTGACGTGGAAAATACCCTCGAGTCGGAGCTCGGCCTTCGGCCTCGCAAGTTACTAATACGGCTCGGCCTACGGCCTCGCCAGGCGCTCGCCCTTCGGGCTCGCGCATCATACGCTCGGCCTTCGGCCTCGCGGACCGAAAGTTCGGCCTTCGGCCTCACCAGGAGCTCGCCCTTCGGGCTCGCTACTTCACTAATGTAGGACAGTAACTCCAAATTCAGTCAAAAATCGCACAAAAACTCCTAATTCAGTCGAAAATGAAGGCAAAACACTCCAAATGCAGTATAAAGAATGATAGGAGCACGAAAGACACATCCAAAATGTCAGATTTAAAGACGGCCACCATACAAACTGCTCCGCCCCTACTGAAGCTCGGCCTAAAGGCCTCGCTTCAGCAGGCTCGGAGCATTTTGTATGGCGGCCATCTTGAAATCCGCCATTTTGGATTTTTGACAGATGTCATCCGACTGCTCTCCCGATTCCCTATGACATTTGTTCAAACACCCCCTACCTATCTCTTACCGTTTTCGAGATACGTCATCCATCATCACTTGGCAGGCGTCTTTTTAATGATTTTCGATTTTTCTCATATTCACCAAAACCACCCAAACATTTTTGCCATACTTCATTTTTACCCTACTCGTCTCCTTCTAGGAGAACATTTATGTCAATCAGTCAGTGGTAATCGAGCTTTATATATTATACTAGTTTTTCGGGCAGTGTGCGGGCCGCATGCGGCCCGCATCTATCTTTAGTCATTTGAAAATTTCACAGAAACACCTAATTCGTGAAAAAAAGTGAGTTCGAAACTCCAATAGAAGTATGATATCCCATATAAACTCTTAATACAATAATGAACCATACTGAAGCCACTAAAGCAGATTCACCCTACAGCCATAAAAAGGTGGTACGGGCAGAATGGTACCAAGGTTCTTAATCACTTTTGTTAAGGTACCCCACTCGTAGGTGCTTCGGTTACCGCGGGCAGTTGCCATGGAGACCAGTCGGTGACGTGGAAAATACTCTCAAGTCGGAGCTCGGCCTTCGGCCTCGAAAGTTACTAACACGGCTCGGCCTGCGGCCTCGCCAAGCGCTCGCCCTTCGGGCTCACGCACCATACGCTCGGCCTTCGGCCTCGCGAGCCGAAAGTTCGGCCTTCGGCCTCACCAGGAGCTCGCCCTTCGGGCTCGCTACTACACTAACGTAGCACAGTAACTCCAAATTCAGTCGAAAATCCCACAAAAACTCCTAAAACAGTCGAAAATATAAGGTAAAACACTCCAAATGCAGTATGAAGAATGAGAGGAGCACCTGGGACAAATCCAAAATGTCGGATTTCAAGACGGCCACCATACAAACTGCTCCGCCCCTTCTGAAGCTCGGCCTAAAGGCCTCGCTTCAGCAGGCTCGGATCACTTTGTATGGCGGCCATCTTGAAATCCGCCATTTTGGATTTTTGACAGATGTCATCCGACTGCTCTCCCGATTCCCTATGACATTTGGTCAAACACCCCCTACCTATCTCTTACCGTTTTTGAGATATGTCATTCATCTTTACTTGGCAGGCGTCATTTTTATGATTTTCGATTTTTCTCATACTCACCAAAACCCCCCGAACATTTTTGCCATACTTCATTTTTACCCTACTCTGCTCCTTCTAGGAGAACATTTATGTCAGTGAGTCAGTGAGTCAGTCAGTGGTAATCGAGCTTTATATATTATTAATAATAAATTAATAATAAACTAGTTTTTCGGGCAGTGTGCGGGCCGCATGCGGCCCGCATTTATCGTTATACAGTACTAAACTATACCTTGACCCCTTTTACATTAAAAAAAAATAAGTTCAAAACTCCAATAGAAGTATGAAATCCCAAATAAACTGTCCATACAATAAAGAACCATACTGTAGCCACTAAAGCAGATTCACCCTACTGCCATAAAAAGTTGGTACGGGCAGAATGGTACCAAGGTTCTTAATCACTTTTGTTTAGGAATCCCACTCGTAGGTGCTTCGGTTACCGCAGGCAGTTGCCATGGAGACCAGTCGGTGACGTGGAAAATACCCTCGAGTCGGAGCTCGGCCTTCGGCCTCGCAAGTTACTAATACGGCTCGGCCTGCGGCCTCGCCAAGCGCTCGCCCTTCGGGCTCACGCACCATACGCTCGGCCTTCGGCCTCGCGAGCCGAAAGTTCGGCCTTCGGCCTCACCAGGAGCTCGCCCTTCGGGCTCGCTACTACATTAACGTAGAACAGTTACTCCAAATTCAGTCAAAAATCCCACAAAAACTCCTAATACAGTCGAAAATGAAGGTTAAACACTCCAAATGCAGTATGAAGAATGAGAGGAGCACCTGGGACACATCCAAAATGTCGGATTTCAAGACGGCCACCATACAAACTGCTCCGCCCCTACTGAAGCTCGGCCTAAAGGCCTCGTTTCAGCAGGCTCGGAGCATTTTGTATGGCGGCCATCTTGAAATCCGCCATTTTGGATTTTTGACAGATGTCATTCGACTGCTCTCCCGATTCCCTATGACATTTGTTCAAACACCCCCTACCTATCTCTTACCGTTTTCGAGATACGTCATCCATCATCACTTGGCAGGCGTCTTTTTAATGATTTTCGATTTTTCTCATACTCACCAAAACCACCCGAACATTTTTGCCATACTTAATTTTTACCCTACTCTGCTCCTTTTAGGAGAACATTTATGTCAGTCAGTCAGTCAGTGGTAATCGAGCTTTATATATTATAAACTAGTTTTTCGGGCAGTGTGCGGGCCGCATGCGGCCCGCATTTATCGTTATGCAGTAGTAAACTTTACCTTAACCGCTTATACATTTAAAAAAAAAAAGTTCAAAACTCCAATAGAAGTATGAAATCCCAAATAAAGTCTCCATACAATAAAGAACCATACTGTAGCCACTAAAGCAAATTCACCCTACTGCCATAAAAAGGTGGTACGGGCAGAATGGAACCAAGGTTCTGAGTCACTTTTGTAAAGGAACCCCACTCGTAGGTGCTTCGGTTACCGCGGGCAGTTGCCATGGAGACCAGTCGGAGATGTGGAAAATACTCTCAAGTCGGAGCTCGGCCTTCGGCCTCGCAAGTTACTAATACGGCTCGGCCTACGGCCTCGCCAGGCGCTCGCCCTTCGGGCTCGCGCATCATACGCTCGGCCTTCGGCCTCGCGGACCGAAAGTTCGGCCTTCGGCCTCACCAGGAGCTCGCCCTTCGGGCTCGCTACTACACTAATATAGGACAGTAACTCCAAATTCAGTCAAAACTCCCACAAAAACTCCTAATACAGTCGAAAATAAAGGTCAAACACTCCAAATGCAGTATAAAGAATGATAGGAGCACGTGAGTCACATCCAAAATGTCGGATTTCAAGACGGCCGCCATACAAACTGCTCCGCCCCTACTGAAGCTCGGCCTAACGGCCTCGCTTCAGCAGGCTCGGATCACTTTGTATGGCGGCCATCTTGAAATCCGCCATTTTGGATTTTTGACAGGTGTCATTCGACTGCTCTCCCGATTCCCTATGACATTTGTTCAAACACCTCTAACCCATCTCTTACCGTTTTCGAGATACGTTATCCATCTTTACTTGGCAGGCGTCTTTTTTATGATTTTCGATTTTTCTCATACTCACCAAAACCCCCCGAACATTTTTGCCATACATCATTTTAGCCCTACTCGTCTCCTTCTAGGAGAACATTTATGTCAATCAGTCAGTCAGTCAGTCAGTGAGTGGTAATCGAGCTTTATATATTATTAACTAGTTTTTCGGGCAGTGTGCGGGCCGCATGCGGCCCGCATTTTTCGTTGTGCAGTACTTAACTTTACCTTAACCCCTTATACATTTAAAAAAAATAAGTTCAAAACTCCAATAGAAGTATGAAATCCCAAATAAACTCTCCATACAATAAAGAACCATACTGTAGCCACTAAAGCAAATTCACCCTACTGCCATAAAAAGGTGGTACGGGCAGAATGGAACCAAGGTTCTGAGTCACTTTTGTAAAGGAACCCCACTCGTAGGTGCTTCGGTTACCGCGGGCAGTTGCCATGGAGACCAGTCGGAGATGTGGAAAATACTCTCAAGTCGGAGCTCGGCCTTCGGCCTCGCAAGTTACTAATACGGCTCGGCCTACGGCCTCGCCAGGCGCTCGCCCTTCGGGCTCGCGCATCATACGCTCGGCCTTCGGCCTCGCGGACCGAAAGTTCGGCCTTCGGCCTCACCAGGAGCTCGCCCTTCGGGCTCGCTACTACACTAATATAGGACAGTAACTCCAAATTCAGTCAAAACTCCCACAAAAACTCCTAATACAGTCGAAAATAAAGGTCAAACACTCCAAATGCAGTATAAAGAATGATAGGAGCACGTGAGTCACATCCAAAATGTCGGATTTCAAGACGGCCGCCATACAAACTGCTCCGCCCCTACTGAAGCTCGGCCTAAAGGCCTCGCTTCAGCAGGCTCGGGTCATTTTGTATGGCGGCCATCTTGAAATCCGCCATTTTGAATTTTTGACAGCTGTCATTCGACTGCACTCTTGATTCCCTATGACATTTGGTCAAACACCCCCTACCTATCTCTTACCGTTTTCGAGATACGTCATCCATCATCACTTGGCAGGCGTCTTTTTAATAATTTTCGATTTTTCTCATACTCACCAAAACCACCCGAACATTTTTGCCATACATCACGTTGCTCCTACTCGTCTCCTTCTAGGAGAACATTTATGTCAATCAGTCAGTGGTAATCGAGCTTTATATATTATAAATAAACTAGTTTTTCGGGCAGTGTGCGGGCCGCATGCGGCCCGCATCTATCTTGAGTCAGTAGGAACTGTCAAAAAAACACCTGATACATTAGAAAAAGTATGTTCAAAACTCCATTAGAAGTATGAAATCCCATATAAACTCTCAATACAATAAAGAAACATACTGTAGCCACTAAAGGAAATTCACCCTACTGCCATAAAAGATGGTATTGGCAGAATGGGACCAGGGTTCTGAGTCACTTTTGTTAAGGAACCCCACTCGTAGGTGCTTCGATTACCGCGGGCAGTTGCCATGGAGACCAGTCGGAGACGTGGAAAATACTCTCAAGTCGGAGCTCGGCCTTCGGCCTCGCAAGTTACCAACACGGCTCGGCCTGCGGCCTCGCCAAGCGCTCGCCCTACGGGCTCGCGCATCATACGCTCGGCCTTCGGCCTCGCGGACCGAAAGTTCGGCCTCCGGCCTCACCAGGAGCTCGCCCTTCGGGCTCGCTACTACACTTATGTAGGACAGTTACTCCAAATTCAGTCAAAAATCCCACAAAAACTCCTAATACAGTCGAAAATATAAGGTAAAACACTCCAAATGCAGTATAAAGAATGATAGGAGCATGTGGGTCACATCCAAAATGTCGGATTTCAAGACAGCCACCATACAAACTGCTCCGCCCCTACTGAAGCTCGGCCTAACGGCCTCGCTTCAGCAGGCTCGGATCATTTTGTATGGCGGCCATCTTGAAATCCGCCATTTTGGATTTTTGACAGGTGTCATTCGACTGCTCTCCCTATTCCCTATGACATTTGTTCAAACACCCCCTACCCATCTTGCACCGTTTTCGAGATACGTCATCCATCTTTACTTGGCAGGCGTCATTTTTATGATTTTCGATTTTTCTCATACTCACCGAAACCACCCGAACACTTTTGCCATACATCACGTTGTTCCTACTCGTCTCCTTCTAGGAGAACATTTATGTCAATCAGTCAGTGGTAATCGAGCTTTATATAATATAAACTAGTATTTCGGGCAGTGTGCGGGCCGCATGCGGCCCGCATTTATCGTTATGCAATTTTAACTTATATCAAAACACTTAATACGTAAGAAAAAGTGTGTTCAAAACTCCAATAGAAGTATGAAATCCCATAAAAACTCTTAATACAATAAGGAACACAACTGTAGCCACCAAACCAGATTCACCCTACTGCAATAAAAAGGTGGTACGGGCAGAATGGTACCAAGGTTCTGAGTCACTTTTGTTAAGGAACCCTACTCGTAAGTGTTTCGGTTACCGCGAGCAGTTGCCATGGAGACCAGTCGGAGATGTGGAAAATACTCTCAAGTCGGAGCTCGGCCTTCGGCCTCGCAAGTTACTAATACGGCTCGGCCTGCGGCCTCGCCAAGCGCTCGCCCTTCGGGCTCGCGCATCGTACGCTCGGCCTTCGGCCTCGCGGACCGAAAGTTCGGCCTTCGGCCTCACCAAAAGCTCGCCCTTCGGGCTCGCAACTTCACTAATGTAGGACAGTAACTCCAAATTCAGTCAAAAATCCCACAAAAACTCCTAATTCAGTCGAAAATATAAGGTAAAACACTTCAAATGCAGTATAAAGAATGATAGGAGCACGTGCAGCACATCCAAAATAACGGATTTCAAGACGGCCACCATACAAACTGCTCCGCCCCTACTGAAGCTCGGCCTAAAGGCCTCGCTTCAGCAGGTTCGGAGCATTTTGTATGGCTGCCATCTTGAAATCCGCCATTTTGGATTTTTGACAGATGTCATTCGACTGCTCTCCCGATTCCCTATGACATTTGTTCAAACACCTCCTACCTATCTCTTACCGTTTTCGAGATACGTCATCCATCATCACTTGGCAGGCGTCTTTTTAATGATTTTCGATTTTTCTCATACTCACCAAAACCACCCGAACATTTTTGCTATACATCACGTTGCTCCTACTCGTCTCCTTCTAGGAGAACATTTATGTCAGTCAGTGAGTCAATGGTAATCGAGCTTTATATATTATAACTAGTTTTTCGGGCAGTGTGCGGGCCGCATGCGGCCCGCATTTATCGTTATGCAATTTGAAACAATATCAAAACACCTTATACATTTAAAAAAAAAAACAATATTCTATAACAGTATGAAATCCCATATAAACTCCTTATACAGTAGAGAACCAAACTATAGCCACCAAACCAGATTCACCCTACTGCCATAAAAAAAGTGGTACGGGCAGAATGGTACCAAGATTCTGAGTAACTTTTGTTAAAGAACCCCACTCGTAGGAGCTTCGCTTACCACGGGCAGTTGCCATGGAGACCATTCGGAGACGTGGAAAATACTCTCAAGTCGGAGCTCGGCCTTCGGCCTCGCAAGTTACTAACACGGCTCGGCCTCTGGCCTCGCCATGCGCTCGCCCTTCGGGCTCACGCCCCATACGCTCGGCCTTCGGCCTCGCGGGCCGAAAGTTCGGCCTTCGGCCTCACCAGAAGCTCGCCCTTCGGGCTCGCTACTACACTAATGTAGGACAGTTACTCCAAATTCAGTCAAAAATCCCACAAAAACTCCTAATACAGTCGAAAATAAAGATAAAAAACTCCAAATGCAGTATAAAGAATGATAGGAGCACGTAAGACACATCCAAAATGTCGGATTTCAAGACGGCCACCATACAAACTGCTCCGCCCCTACTGAAGCTCGGCCTAACGGCCTCGCTTCAGCAGGCTCGGATCACTTTGTATGGCGGCCATCTTGAAATCCGCCATTTTGGATTTTTGACAGGTGTCATTCGACTGCTCTCCCGATTCCCTATGACATTTGTTCAAACACCCCCTACCTATCTCTTACCGTTTTTGAGATATGTCATCCATCTTTACTTGGCAGGCGTCTTTTTATGATTTTCGATTTTTCTCATACTCACCAAAACCCCCCGAACATTTTTGCCATACATCATTTTAACCCTACTCTACTCCTTCTAGGCGAACATTTATGTCAGTCAGTCAGTCAGTGAGTCAGTCAGTGGTAATCGAGCTTTATATATTATAAATAACTAGTTTTTCGGGCAGTGTGCGGGCCGCATGCGGCCCGCATCTATCTTGAGTCATTTGGAAATTTCACATAAACCCCTAATACTTTAAGAAAAAGAATGTTCAAAACTCCAATGGAAGTATGAAATCCCATAAAAACTCTCAATACAATAAAGAACCATACTGCAGCCACTAAAGCAAATTCACCCTACTGCCACAAAAAGGTGGTACGGGCAGAATGGGACCAAGGTTCTGAGTCACTTTTGTGAAGGAACCCCACTCGTAGGTGCTTCGGTTACCGCGGGCATTTGCTATGGAGACCAGTCGGAGATGTGGAAAATAATCTCAAGTCGGAGCTCGGCCTTCGGCCTCGCAAGTTACTAACACGGCTCGGCCTGCGGCCTCGCAAAGCACTCGCCCTTCGGGCTCGCGCATCATAGGCTCGGCCTTCGGCCTCGCGGACCGAAAGTTCGGCCTTCGGCCTCACCAGAAGCTCGCCCTTCGGGCTCGCAACTTCACTAATGTAGGACAGTTACTCCAAATTCAGTCGAAAATCCCACAAAAACTCCTAATACAGTCGAAAATATAGGGTAAATCACTCCAAATGCAGTATAAAGAATGATAGGAGCACGTGGGTCACATCCAAATTGTCGGATTTCAAGACGGCCACCATACAAACTGCTCCGCCCCTACTGAAGCTCGGCCTAAAGGCCTCGCTTCAGCAGGCTCGGATCACTTTGTATGGCGGCCATCTTGAAATCCGCCATTTTGGATTTTTGACAGGTGTCATTCGACTGCTCTCCCGATTCCCTATGACATTTGTTCAAACACCCCCTACCTATCTCGTACCGTTTTTGAGATACGTCATCCATCTTTACTTGGCAGGCGTCTTTTTAATGATTTTCGATTTTTCTCATACTCACCTAAACCCGCCGAACATTTTTGCCATACTTCATTTTTACCCTACTCTGCTCCTTCTAGGAGAACATTTATGTCAGTGAGTCAGTGAGTCAGTCAGTGGTAATCGAGCCTTATATATTATAAACTAGTATTTCGGGCAGTGTGCGGGCCGCATGCGGCCCGCATTTATCGTTATGCAATTTTAACTTATATCAAAACACTTAATACGTAAGAAAAAGTGTGTTCAAAACTCCAATAGAAGTATGAAATCCCATAAAAACTCTTAATACAATAAGGAACACAACTGTAGCCACCAAACCAGATTCACCCTACTGCAATAAAAAGGTGGTACGGGCAGAATGGTACCAAGGTTCTGAGTCACTTTTGTTAAGGAACCCTACTCGTAAGTGTTTCGGTTACCGCGAGCAGTTGCCATGGAGACCAGTCGGAGATGTGGAAAATACTCTCAAGTCGGAGCTCGGCCTTCGGCCTCGCAAGTTACTAATACGGCTCGGCCTGCGGCCTCGCCAAGCGCTCGCCCTTCGGGCTCGCGCATCGTACGCTCGGCCTTCGGCCTCGCGGACCGAAAGTTCGGCCTTCGGCCTCACCAAAAGCTCGCCCTTCGGGCTCGCAACTTCACTAATGTAGGACAGTAACTCCAAATTCAGTCAAAAATCCCACAAAAACTCCTAATTCAGTCGAAAATATAAGGTAAAACACTTCAAATGCAGTATAAAGAATGATAGGAGCACGTGCAGCACATCCAAAATAACGGATTTCAAGACGGCCACCATACAAACTGCTCCGCCCCTACTGAAGCTCGGCCTAAAGGCCTCGCTTCAGCAGGTTCGGAGCATTTTGTATGGCTGCCATCTTGAAATCCGCCATTTTGGATTTTTGACAGATGTCATTCGACTGCTCTCCCGATTCCCTATGACATTTGTTCAAACACCTCCTACCTATCTCTTACCGTTTTCGAGATACGTCATCCATCATCACTTGGCAGGCGTCTTTTTAATGATTTTCGATTTTTCTCATACTCACCAAAACCACCCGAACATTTTTGCTATACATCACGTTGCTCCTACTCGTCTCCTTCTAGGAGAACATTTATGTCAGTCAGTGAGTCAATGGTAATCGAGCTTTATATATTATAATAACTAGTTTTTCGGGCAGTGTGCGGGCCGCATGCGGCCCGCATCTATCTTGAGTCATTTGGAAATTTCACATAAACCCCTAATACTTTAAGAAAAAGAATGTTCAAAACTCCAATGGAAGTATGAAATCCCATAAAAACTCTCAATACAATAAAGAACCATACTGCAGCCACTAAAGCAAATTCACCCTACTGCCACAAAAAGGTGGTACGGGCAGAATGGGACCAAGGTTCTGAGTCACTTTTGTGAAGGAACCCCACTCGTAGGTGCTTCGGTTACCGCGGGCATTTGCTATGGAGACCAGTCGGAGATGTGGAAAATAATCTCAAGTCGGAGCTCGGCCTTCGGCCTCGCAAGTTACTAACACGGCTCGGCCTGCGGCCTCGCAAAGCACTCGCCCTTCGGGCTCGCGCATCATAGGCTCGGCCTTCGGCCTCGCGGACCGAAAGTTCGGCCTTCGGCCTCACCAGAAGCTCGCCCTTCGGGCTCGCAACTTCACTAATGTAGGACAGTTACTCCAAATTCAGTCGAAAATCCCACAAAAACTCCTAATACAGTCGAAAATATAGGGTAAATCACTCCAAATGCAGTATAAAGAATGATAGGAGCACGTGGGTCACATCCAAATTGTCGGATTTCAAGACGGCCACCATACAAACTGCTCCGCCCCTACTGAAGCTCGGCCTAAAGGCCTCGCTTCAGCAGGCTCGGATCACTTTGTATGGCGGCCATCTTGAAATCCGCCATTTTGGATTTTTGACAGGTGTCATTCGACTGCTCTCCCGATTCCCTATGACATTTGTTCAAACACCCCCTACCTATCTCGTACCGTTTTTGAGATACGTCATCCATCTTTACTTGGCAGGCGTCTTTTTAATGATTTTCGATTTTTCTCATACTCACCAAAACCCTCCGAACATTTTTGCTATTCTTCATTTTTACCCTACTCTGCTCCTTCTAGGAGAACATTTATGTCAGTGAGTCAGTCAGTCAGTCAGTGGTAATCGAGCTTTATATATTATAAACTAGTTATTCGGGCAGTGTGCGGGCCGCATGCGGCCCGCATTTATCGTTATGCAATTTGAAACAATATCAAAACACCTTTTACATTAAAATAAAAATATTTCAAAACTCCAATAGAAGTATGAAATCCCATATAAACTCTCAATACAATAAAGATCCATACTGTAGCCACTAAAGCAAATTCACCCTACTGCCATAAAAAGGTGGTACGGGCAGAATGGTACCAAGGTTCTGAGTCACTTTTGTTAAGAAACCCCACTCGTAGGTGCTTCGGTTACCGCGGGCAGTTGCCATGGAGACCAGTCGGAGACGTGAAAAAAACTCTCAAGTCGGAGCTCGGCCTTCGGCCTCGCAAGTTACTAATACGGCTCGGCCTACGGCCTCGCCAAGCGTTCGCCCTTCGGGCTCACGCACCATACGCTCGGCCTTCGGCCTCGCGGACCGAAAGTTCGGCCTTCGGCCTCACCAGGAGCTCGCCCTTCGGGCTCGCTATACACTAATGTTGGACAGTAACTCCAAATTCAGTCAAAAATCCCACAAAAACTCCTAATACAGTCGAAAATGTAGGTAAAACACTCCAAATGCAGTATAAAGAATGATAGGAGCACGTGTGACACATCCAAAGTGTCGGATTTCAAGACGGCCGCCATACAAACTGCTCCGCCCCTACTGAAGCTCGGCCTAACGGCCTCGCTTCAGCAGGCTCGGATCACTTTGTATGGCGGCCATCTTGAAATCCGCCATTTTGGATTTTTGACAGGTGTCATTCGACTGCTCTCCCGATTCCCTATGACATTTGTTCAAACACCCCCTACCTAACTTGTACCGTTTTTGAGATATGTCATCCATCTTCACTTGGCAGGCGTCTTTTTTATGATTTTCGATTTTTCTCATACTCACCAAAACCCCCCGAACATTTTTGCCATACATCATTTTAGCCCTACTCGTCTCCTTCTAGGAGAACATTTATGTCAATCAGTCAGTCAGTCAGTCAGTGAGTGGTAATCGAGCTTTATATATTATTAACTAGTTATTCGGGCAGTGTGCGGGCCGCATGCGGCCCGCATTTATCGTTATGCAATTTGAAACAATATCAAAACACCTTATATATTTAGAAAAAAAAACAATATTCTATAACAGTATGAAACCCCATATAAACTCCTTATACAGTAGAGAACCAAACTGTAGCCACCAAACCAGATTCACCCTACTGCCATAAAAAAGTGGTACGGGCAGAATGGTACCAAGATTCTGAGTCACTTTTGTTAAAGAACCCCACTCGTAGGTGCTTCGCTTACCACGGGCAGTTGCCATGGAGACCATTCGGAGACGTGGAAAATACTCTCAAGTCGGAGCTCGGCCTTCGGCCTCGCAAGTTACTAACACGGCTCGGCCTCCGGCCTCGCCATGCGCTCGCCCTTCGGGCTCACGCCCCATACGCTCGGCCTTCGGCCTCGCGGGCCGAAAGTTCGGCCTGCGGCCTCACCAGAAGCTCGCCCTTCGGGCTCGCTACTACACTAATGTAGGACAGTTACTCCAAATTCAGTCAAAAATCCCACAAAAACTCCTAATACATTCGAAAATAAAGATAAAAAACTCCAAATGCAGTATAAAGAATGATAGGAGCACGTAAGACACATCCAAAATGTCGGATTTCAAGACGGCCACCATTCAAACTGCTCCGCCCCTACTGAAGCTCGGCCTAAAGGCCTCGCTTCAGCAGGCTCGGAGCATTTTGTATGGCGGCCATCTTGAAATCCGCCATATTGGATTTTTGACAGGTGTCATTCGACTGCTCTCCCAATTCCCTATGACATTTGTTCAATCACCCCCTACCTATCTTGTACCGTTTTTGAGATACGTCATTCATCTTCACTTGGCAGGCGTCAATTTAATGATTTTCGATTTTTCCCATACTCACCAAAACCCCCCGAACATTTTTGCCATACATCACTTGCTTCCTACTCGTCTCCTTCTAGGAGAACATTTATGTCAATCAGTCAGTGGTAATCGAGCTTTATATATTATAAATAAACTAGTATTTCGGGCAGTGTGCGGGCCGCATGCGGCCCGCATTTATCGTTATGCAGTACTTAACAATATCAAAACTCCTTTTACATAAAAAATAAATATTTCAAAATTCCAATAGAAGTATGAAATCCCATATAAACTCTCAATACAATAAAGAACCATACTGTAACCACTAAAGCAAATTCACCCTACTGCCATAAAAAGGTGGTACGGGCAGAATGGGACCAAGGTTCTGAGTCACTTTTGTTAAGGAACCCCACTCGTAGGTGCTTCGGTTACCGCGGGCAGTTGCCATGGAGACCAGTCGGAGATGTAGAAAATACTCTCAAGTCGGAGCTCGGCCTTCGGCCTCGCAAGTTACTAATACGGCTCGGCCTGCGGCCTCGCCAAGCGCTCACCCTTCGGGCTCACGCACCATACGCTCGGCCTTCGGCCTCGCGGACCGAAAGTTCGGCCTTCGGCCTCACCAGGAGCTCGCCCTTCGGGCTCGCTACTTAATTAATGTAGGACATTAACTCCAAATTCAGTCAAAAATCCCACAAAAACTCCTAATACAGTCGAAAATGAAGGTTAAACACTCCAAATGCAGTATGAAGAGTGAGAGGAGCACGTGGAGCACATCCAAAATGTCGGATTTCAAGATGGCCACCATACAAACTGCTCCGCCCCTACTGAAGCTCGGCCTAACGGCCTCGCTTCAGCAGGCTCGGATCACTTTGTATGGCGGCCATCTTGAAATCCGCCATTTTGGATTTTTGACAGGTGTCATTCGACTGCTCTCCCGATTCCCTATGACATTTGTTCAAACACCTCTAACCCATCTCTTACCGTTTTCGAGATACGTTATCCATCTTTACTTGGCAGGCGTCTTTTTTATGATTTTCGATTTTTCTCATACTCACCAAAACCCCCCGAACATTTTTGCCATACATCATTTTAGCCCTACTCGTCTCCTTCTAGGAGAACATTTATGTCAATCAGTCAGTCAGTCAGTCAGTGAGTGGTAATCGAGCTTTATATATTATTAACTAGTATTTCGGGCAGTGTGCGGGCCGCATGCGGCCCGCATTTATCGTTGTGCAAGTTTGAACAATATCAAAACACCTTATACATTAAAAAAAATTATTTCAAAACACCTAAAGATGTACGATTTCCCATACAAACCCTTAATACAATAGAGAACCGTACTGTTATCACCAAACCAAATTCACCCTACTGCCATAAAAAGGTGGTACGGGCAGAATGGTACCAAGGTTCTGAATCACTTTTGTTAAGGAACCCCACTCGTAGGTGCTTCGGTTACCGCAGGCAGTTGCCATGGAGACCAGTCGGTGACGTGGAAAATACTCTCAAGTCGGAGCTCGGCCTTCGGCCTCGCAAGTTACTAATACGGCTCGGCCTGCGGCCTCGCCAAGCGCTCGCCCTTCGGGCTCGCGCACCATTCGCTCGGCCTTCGGCCTCGCGGACCGAAAGTTCGGCCTTCGGCCTCACCAGGTGGTTGCCCTTTGGGCTCGCTATACACTAATGTAGAACAGTTACTCCAAATTCAGTCAAAAAACCCACAAAAACTCCTAATACAGTCGAAAATATAAGGTAAAACACTCCAAATGCAGTATGAAGAATGAGAGGAGCACCTGGGACAAATCCAAAATGGCGGATTTCAAGAAGGCCACCATACAAACTGCTCCGCCCCTACTGAAGCTCGGCCTAAAGGCCTCGCTTCATCAGGCTCGGATCATTTTGTATGGCGGCCATCTTGAAATCCGCCATTTTGGATTTTTGACAGATGTCATTCGACTGCTCTCCCGATTCCCTATGACATTTGTTCAAACACCCCCTACCTATCTCTTACCGTTTTCGAGATACGTCATCCATCATCACTTGGCAGGCGTCTTTTTAATGATTTTCGATTTTTCTCATACTCACCAAAACCACCCGAACATTTTTGCCATACTTCATTTTTACCCTACTCTGCTCCTTCTAGGAGAACATTTATGTCAGTGAGTCAGTCAGTCAGTCAGTGGTAATCGAGCTTTATATATTATAAATAACTAGTTTTTCGGGCAGTGTGCGGGCCGCATGCGGCCCGCATTTTTCGTTGTGCAGTACTTAACTTTACCTTAACCCCTTATACATTTAAAAAAAATAAGTTCAAAACTCCAATAGAAGTATGAAATCCCAAATAAACTCTCCATACAATAAAGAACCATACTGTAGCCACTAAAGCAAATTCACCCTACTGCCATAAAAAGGTGGTACGGGCAGAATGGAACCAAGGTTCTGAGTCACTTTTGTAAAGGAACCCCACTCGTAGGTGCTTCGGTTACCGCGGGCAGTTGCCATGGAGACCAGTCGGAGATGTGGAAAATACTCTCAAGTCGGAGCTCGGCCTTCGGCCTCGCAAGTTACTAATACGGCTCGGCCTACGGCCTCGCCAGGCGCTCGCCCTTCGGGCTCGCGCATCATACGCTCGGCCTTCGGCCTCGCGGACCGAAAGTTCGGCCTTCGGCCTCACCAGGAGCTCGCCCTTCGGGCTCGCTACTACACTAATATAGGACAGTAACTCCAAATTCAGTCAAAACTCCCACAAAAACTCCTAATACAGTCGAAAATAAAGGTCAAACACTCCAAATGCAGTATAAAGAATGATAGGAGCACGTGAGTCACATCCAAAATGTCGGATTTCAAGACGGCCGCCATACAAACTGCTCCGCCCCTACTGAAGCTCGGCCTAAAGGCCTCGCTTCAGCAGGCTCGGGTCATTTTGTATGGCGGCCATCTTGAAATCCGCCATTTTGAATTTTTGACAGCTGTCATTCGACTGCACTCTTGATTCCCTATGACATTTGGTCAAACACCCCCTACCTATCTCTTACCGTTTTCGAGATACGTCATCCATCATCACTTGGCAGGCGTCTTTTTAATAATTTTCGATTTTTCTCATACTCACCAAAACCACCCGAACATTTTTGCCATACATCACGTTGCTCCTACTCGTCTCCTTCTAGGAGAACATTTATGTCAATCAGTCAGTGGTAATCGAGCTTTATATATTATAAATAAATAAATAAACTAGTTTTTCGGGCAGTGTGCGGGCCGCATGCGGCCCGCATCTATCTTGAGTCAGTAGGAACTGTCAAAAAAACACCTGATACATTAGAAAAAGTATGTTCAAAACTCCATTAGAAGTATGAAATCCCATATAAACTCTCAATACAATAAAGAAACATACTGTAGCCACTAAAGGAAATTCACCCTACTGCCATAAAAGATGGTATTGGCAGAATGGGACCAGGGTTCTGAGTCACTTTTGTTAAGGAACCCCACTCGTAGGTGCTTCGATTACCGCGGGCAGTTGCCATGGAGACCAGTCGGAGACGTGGAAAATACTCTCAAGTCGGAGCTCGGCCTTCGGCCTCGCAAGTTACCAACACGGCTCGGCCTGCGGCCTCGCCAAGCGCTCGCCCTACGGGCTCGCGCATCATACGCTCGGCCTTCGGCCTCGCGGACCGAAAGTTCGGCCTCCGGCCTCACCAGGAGCTCGCCCTTCGGGCTCGCTACTACACTTATGTAGGACAGTTACTCCAAATTCAGTCAAAAATCCCACAAAAACTCCTAATACAGTCGAAAATATAAGGTAAAACACTCCAAATGCAGTATAAAGAATGATAGGAGCATGTGGGTCACATCCAAAATGTCGGATTTCAAGACAGCCACCATACAAACTGCTCCGCCCCTACTGAAGCTCGGCCTAACGGCCTCGCTTCAGCAGGCTCGGATCATTTTGTATGGCGGCCATCTTGAAATCCGCCATTTTGGATTTTTGACAGGTGTCATTCGACTGCTCTCCCTATTCCCTATGACATTTGTTCAAACACCCCCTACCCATCTTGCACCGTTTTCGAGATACGTCATCCATCTTTACTTGGCAGGCGTCATTTTTATGATTTTCGATTTTTCTCATACTCACCGAAACCACCCGAACACTTTTGCCATACATCACGTTGTTCCTACTCGTCTCCTTCTAGGAGAACATTTATGTCAATCAGTCAGTGGTAATCGAGCTTTATATAATATAAACTAGTTATTCGGGCAGTGTGCGGGCCGCATGCGGCCCGCATTTATCGTTATGCAATTTGAAACAATATCAAAACACCTTATATATTTAGAAAAAAAAACAATATTCTATAACAGTATGAAACCCCATATAAACTCCTTATACAGTAGAGAACCAAACTGTAGCCACCAAACCAGATTCACCCTACTGCCATAAAAAAGTGGTACGGGCAGAATGGTACCAAGATTCTGAGTCACTTTTGTTAAAGAACCCCACTCGTAGGTGCTTCGCTTACCACGGGCAGTTGCCATGGAGACCATTCGGAGACGTGGAAAATACTCTCAAGTCGGAGCTCGGCCTTCGGCCTCGCAAGTTACTAACACGGCTCGGCCTCCGGCCTCGCCATGCGCTCGCCCTTCGGGCTCACGCCCCATACGCTCGGCCTTCGGCCTCGCGGGCCGAAAGTTCGGCCTGCGGCCTCACCAGAAGCTCGCCCTTCGGGCTCGCTACTACACTAATGTAGGACAGTTACTCCAAATTCAGTCAAAAATCCCACAAAAACTCCTAATACATTCGAAAATAAAGATAAAAAACTCCAAATGCAGTATAAAGAATGATAGGAGCACGTAAGACACATCCAAAATGTCGGATTTCAAGACGGCCACCATTCAAACTGCTCCGCCCCTACTGAAGCTCGGCCTAAAGGCCTCGCTTCAGCAGGCTCGGAGCATTTTGTATGGCGGCCATCTTGAAATCCGCCATATTGGATTTTTGACAGGTGTCATTCGACTGCTCTCCCAATTCCCTATGACATTTGTTCAATCACCCCCTACCTATCTTGTACCGTTTTTGAGATACGTCATTCATCTTCACTTGGCAGGCGTCTTTTTAATGATTTTCGATTTTTCTCATACTTACCAAAACCCCCCGAACATTTTTGCCATACATCACGTTGTTCCTACTCGTCTCCTTCTAGGAGAACATTTATGTCAGTCAGTCAGTGGTAATCGAGCTTTATATATTATAAATAAACTAGTATTTCGGGCAGTGTGCGGGCCGCATGCGGCCCGCATCTATCTTGAGTCAGTAGGAATTGTCAAATAAACACCAGAGACATTAAAAAAAAGTATGTTCAAAACACCAATAGAAGTATGAAATCCCAAATAAACTCTCCATACAATAAAGAACCATACTGTAGCCACTAAAGCAGATTCACCCTACTGCCATAAAAAGGTGGTACGGGCAGAATGGTACCAAGGTTCTGAGTCACTTTTGTTAAGGAACCCCACTCGTAGGTGCTTCGGTTACCGCGGGCAGTTGCCATGGAGACCAGTCGGAGATGTGGAAAATACTCTCAAGTCGGAGCTCGGCCTTCGGCCTCGCAAGTTACTAACACGGCTCGGCCTCCGGCCTCGCCAAGCGCTCGCCCTTCGGGCTCACGCACCATGCGCTCGGCCTTCGGCCTCGCGAGCCGAAAGTTCGGCCTTCGGCCTCACCAGAAGCTCGCCCTTCGGGCTCGCTATACACCAATGTAGGACAGTAACTCCAAATTCAGTCGAAAATCCCACAAAAACTCCTAATACAGTCGAAAATATAAGGTAAAACACTCCAAATGCAGTATAAAGAATGATAGGAGCACGTAAAACACATCCAAAATGTCGGATTTCAAGACGGCCACCATACAAACTGCTCCGCCCCTACTGAAGCTCGGCCTAACGGCCTCGCTTCAGCAGGCTCGGATCACTTTGTATGGCGGCCATCTTGAAATCCGCCATTTTGGATTTTTGACAGGTGTCATTCGACTGCTCTTCCAATTCCCTATGACATTTGTTCAAACACCCCCTACCTATCTTGTACCGTTTTCGAGATACGTCATTCATCTTTACTTGGCAGGCGTCTTTTTAATGATTTTCGATTTTTCTCATACTCACCAAAACCACCCGAACATTTTTGCCATACTTCATTTTTACCCTACTCTACTCCTTCTAGGAGAACATTTATGTCAATCAGTCAGTCAGTCAGTCAGTGAGTGGTAATCGAGCTTTATATATTATTAATATAAACTAGTTTTTCGGGCAGTGTGCGGGCCGCATGCGGCCCGCATTTTTCGTTGTGCAGTACTTAACTTTACCTTAACCCCTTATACATTTAAAAAAAATAAGTTCAAAACTCCAATAGAAGTATGAAATCCCAAATAAACTCTCCATACAATAAAGAACCATACTGTAGCCACTAAAGCAAATTCACCCTACTGCCATAAAAAGGTGGTACGGGCAGAATGGAACCAAGGTTCTGAGTCACTTTTGTAAAGGAACCCCACTCGTAGGTGCTTCGGTTACCGCGGGCAGTTGCCATGGAGACCAGTCGGAGATGTGGAAAATACTCTCAAGTCGGAGCTCGGCCTTCGGCCTCGCAAGTTACTAATACGGCTCGGCCTACGGCCTCGCCAGGCGCTCGCCCTTCGGGCTCGCGCATCATACGCTCGGCCTTCGGCCTCGCGGACCGAAAGTTCGGCCTTCGGCCTCACCAGGAGCTCGCCCTTCGGGCTCGCTACTACACTAATATAGGACAGTAACTCCAAATTCAGTCAAAACTCCCACAAAAACTCCTAATACAGTCGAAAATAAAGGTCAAACACTCCAAATGCAGTATAAAGAATGATAGGAGCACGTGAGTCACATCCAAAATGTCGGATTTCAAGACGGCCGCCATACAAACTGCTCCGCCCCTACTGAAGCTCGGCCTAAAGGCCTCGCTTCAGCAGGCTCGGGTCATTTTGTATGGCGGCCATCTTGAAATCCGCCATTTTGAATTTTTGACAGCTGTCATTCGACTGCACTCTTGATTCCCTATGACATTTGGTCAAACACCCCCTACCTATCTCTTACCGTTTTCGAGATACGTAGTCCAGCTTTACTTGGCAGGCGTCATTTCTAGGGTTTTTATTTTTTTCCCTACTCAGCTAAGCCCCTTTGTCATTTTCGTAATACATTACTATAACCGTACTCAACTCTTTCTGGTAGAAACAGCTACTTTTTTGAGGGATCGAAGGATTTTGTATGGCGGCCATTTTAAAATCCGCCATTTTGGATTTTTGACATATGTCATTCGACTGCTCTCCCGATTCCCTATGACATTTGTTCAAACACCCCCTACCTATCTCTTACCGTTTTCGAGATACGTCATCCATCTTCACTTGGCAGGCGTCTTTTTAATGATTTTCGATTTTTCTCATACTCACCTAAGCCCCCCGAACATTTTTGCCATACATCACTGTGCTCCTACTCGTCTCCTTCTAGGAGAACATTTATGTCAATGAGTGAGTCAGTCAGTGAGTCAGTGGTAATCGAGCTTTATATATTATAAATAACTAGTATTTCGGGCAGTGTGCGGGCCGCATGCGGCCCGCATTTATCGTTATACAGTACTAAACAATACATCAACCCTTACCTTATACAATAAAAAAAATTAAACAAAATTCCATAACAGTATGAAATCCCATATAAACTCTCAATACAATAAAGAACCATACTACATCCACTAAAGCAAATTCACCCTACTGCCATAAAAAGGTAGTACGGGCAGAATGGGACCAAGGTTCTGAGTCACTTTTGTTAAGAAACCCCACTCGTAGGTGCTTCGGTTACCGCGGGCAGTTGCCATGGAGACCAGTCGGTAACGTGGAAAATACTATCGAGTCGGAGCTCGGCCTTCGGCCTCGCAAGTTACTAACACGGCTCGGCCTGCGGCCTCGCCAAGCGCTCGCCCTTCGGGCTCACGCGACATACGCTCGGCCTTCGGCCTCGCAAGCCGAAAGTTCGGCCTTCGGCCTCACCAGGAGCTCGCCCTTCGGGCTCGCTACTACACTAACGTAGTACAGTTACTCCAAATTCAGTCAAAAATCCCACATAAACTCCTAATACAGTCGAAAATGAAGGTTAAACACTCCAAATGCAGTATGAAGAGTGAGAGGAGCACGTGGAGCACATCCAAAATGTCAGATTTCAAGATGGCCACCATACAAAGTGCTCCGCCCCTACTGAAGCTCGGCCTTACGGCCTCGCTTCAGCAGGCTCGGATCACTTTGTATGGCGGCCATCTTGAAATCCGCCATTTTGGATTTTTGACAGGTGTCATTCGACTGCTCTTCCGATTCCCTATGACATTTGTTCAAACTCCCCCTACCTATCTTGTACCGTTTTTGAGATATGTTATCCATCTTTACTTGGCAGGCGTCTTTTTAATGATTTTCGATTTTTCTCATACTAACCAAAACCCTCCGAACATTTTTGCTGTACATCACTTTGCTCCTACTCGTCTCCTTCTAGGAGAACATTTATGTCAGTCAGTCAGTCAGTCAGTGAGTCAGTGGTAATCGAGCTTTATATATTATTAACTAGTTTTTCGGGCAGTGTGCGGGCCGCATGCGGCCCGCATTTATCGTTATGCAATTTTAACTTATATTAAAACACCTAATACGTAAAAAAAGTGTGTTCAAAACTCCAATAGAAGTATGAAATCCCATATAAACTCTCAATACAATAAAGAACCATACTGTAGCCACTAAAGCAGATTCACCCTACTGCCATAAAAAGGTGGTACGGGCAGAATGGTACCAAGGTTCTGAGTCACTTTTGTTAAGGAACCCCACTTGTAGGTGCTTCGAATACCGCGGGCAGTTGCCATGGAGACCAGTCGGAGACGTGGAAAATACTCTCAAGTCGGAGCTCGGCCTTCGGCCTCGCAAGTTACTAATACGGCTCGGCCTGCGGCCTCGCCAAGCGCTCGCCCTTCGGGCTCGCGCACCAATCGCTCGGCCTTCGGCCTCGCGGGCCGAAAGTTCGGCCTTCGGCCTCACCAGGAGCTCGCCCTTCGGGCTCGCTATATCCCAATGTAGGACAGTAACTCCAAATTCAGTCGAAAATCCCACAAAAACTCTTAATACAGTCGAAAATATAAGGTAAAACACTCCAAATGCAGTATAAAGAATGATAGGAGCACGTGGGTCACATCCAAAATGTCGGATTTCAAGACGGCTACCATACAAACTGCTCCGCCCCTACTGAAGCTCGGCAGTCAGTGAGTGGTAATCGAGCTTTATATATTATTAATATAAACTAGTTTTTCGGGCAGTGTGCGGGCCGCATGCGGCCCGCATTTTTCGTTGTGCAGTACTTAACTTTACCTTAACCCCTTATACATTTAAAAAAAATAAGTTCAAAACTCCAATAGAAGTATGAAATCCCAAATAAACTCTCCATACAATAAAGAACCATACTGTAGCCACTAAAGCAAATTCACCCTACTGCCATAAAAAGGTGGTACGGGCAGAATGGAACCAAGGTTCTGAGTCACTTTTGTAAAGGAACCCCACTCGTAGGTGCTTCGGTTACCGCGGGCAGTTGCCATGGAGACCAGTCGGAGATGTGGAAAATACTCTCAAGTCGGAGCTCGGCCTTCGGCCTCGCAAGTTACTAATACGGCTCGGCCTACGGCCTCGCCAGGCGCTCGCCCTTCGGGCTCGCGCATCATACGCTCGGCCTTCGGCCTCGCGGACCGAAAGTTCGGCCTTCGGCCTCACCAGGAGCTCGCCCTTCGGGCTCGCTACTACACTAATATAGGACAGTAACTCCAAATTCAGTCAAAACTCCCACAAAAACTCCTAATACAGTCGAAAATAAAGGTCAAACACTCCAAATGCAGTATAAAGAATGATAGGAGCACGTGAGTCACATCCAAAATGTCGGATTTCAAGACGGCCGCCATACAAACTGCTCCGCCCCTACTGAAGCTCGGCCTAAAGGCCTCGCTTCAGCAGGCTCGGGTCATTTTGTATGGCGGCCATCTTGAAATCCGCCATTTTGAATTTTTGACAGCTGTCATTCGACTGCACTCTTGATTCCCTATGACATTTGGTCAAACACCCCCTACCTATCTCTTACCGTTTTCGAGATACGTAGTCCAGCTTTACTTGGCAGGCGTCATTTCTAGGGTTTTTATTTTTTTCCCTACTCAGCTAAGCCCCTTTGTCATTTTCGTAATACATTACTATAACCGTACTCAACTCTTTCTGGTAGAAACAGCTACTTTTTTGAGGGATCGAAGGATTTTGTATGGCGGCCATTTTAAAATCCGCCATTTTGGATTTTTGACATATGTCATTCGACTGCTCTCCCGATTCCCTATGACATTTGTTCAAACACCCCCTACCTATCTCTTACCGTTTTCGAGATACGTCATCCATCTTCACTTGGCAGGCGTCTTTTTAATGATTTTCGATTTTTCTCATACTCACCTAAGCCCCCCGAACATTTTTGCCATACATCACTGTGCTCCTACTCGTCTCCTTCTAGGAGAACATTTATGTCAATGAGTGAGTCAGTCAGTGAGTCAGTGGTAATCGAGCTTTATATATTATAAATAACTAGTATTTCGGGCAGTGTGCGGGCCGCATGCGGCCCGCATTTATCGTTATACAGTACTAAACAATACATCAACCCTTACCTTATACAATAAAAAAAATTAAACAAAATTCCATAACAGTATGAAATCCCATATAAACTCTCAATACAATAAAGAACCATACTACATCCACTAAAGCAAATTCACCCTACTGCCATAAAAAGGTAGTACGGGCAGAATGGGACCAAGGTTCTGAGTCACTTTTGTTAAGAAACCCCACTCGTAGGTGCTTCGGTTACCGCGGGCAGTTGCCATGGAGACCAGTCGGTAACGTGGAAAATACTATCGAGTCGGAGCTCGGCCTTCGGCCTCGCAAGTTACTAACACGGCTCGGCCTGCGGCCTCGCCAAGCGCTCGCCCTTCGGGCTCACGCGACATACGCTCGGCCTTCGGCCTCGCAAGCCGAAAGTTCGGCCTTCGGCCTCACCAGGAGCTCGCCCTTCGGGCTCGCTACTACACTAACGTAGTACAGTTACTCCAAATTCAGTCAAAAATCCCACATAAACTCCTAATACAGTCGAAAATGAAGGTTAAACACTCCAAATGCAGTATGAAGAGTGAGAGGAGCACGTGGAGCACATCCAAAATGTCAGATTTCAAGATGGCCACCATACAAAGTGCTCCGCCCCTACTGAAGCTCGGCCTTACGGCCTCGCTTCAGCAGGCTCGGATCACTTTGTATGGCGGCCATCTTGAAATCCGCCATTTTGGATTTTTGACAGGTGTCATTCGACTGCTCTTCCGATTCCCTATGACATTTGTTCAAACTCCCCCTACCTATCTTGTACCGTTTTTGAGATATGTTATCCATCTTTACTTGGCAGGCGTCTTTTTAATGATTTTCGATTTTTCTCATACTAACCAAAACCCTCCGAACATTTTTGCTGTACATCACTTTGCTCCTACTCGTCTCCTTCTAGGAGAACATTTATGTCAGTCAGTCAGTCAGTCAGTGAGTCAGTGGTAATCGAGCTTTATATATTATTAACTAGTTTTTCGGGCAGTGTGCGGGCCGCATGCGGCCCGCATTTATCGTTATGCAATTTTAACTTATATTAAAACACCTAATACGTAAAAAAAGTGTGTTCAAAACTCCAATAGAAGTATGAAATCCCATATAAACTCTCAATACAATAAAGAACCATACTGTAGCCACTAAAGCAGATTCACCCTACTGCCATAAAAAGGTGGTACGGGCAGAATGGTACCAAGGTTCTGAGTCACTTTTGTTAAGGAACCCCACTTGTAGGTGCTTCGAATACCGCGGGCAGTTGCCATGGAGACCAGTCGGAGACGTGGAAAATACTCTCAAGTCGGAGCTCGGCCTTCGGCCTCGCAAGTTACTAATACGGCTCGGCCTGCGGCCTCGCCAAGCGCTCGCCCTTCGGGCTCGCGCACCAATCGCTCGGCCTTCGGCCTCGCGGGCCGAAAGTTCGGCCTTCGGCCTCACCAGGAGCTCGCCCTTCGGGCTCGCTATATCCCAATGTAGGACAGTAACTCCAAATTCAGTCGAAAATCCCACAAAAACTCTTAATACAGTCGAAAATATAAGGTAAAACACTCCAAATGCAGTATAAAGAATGATAGGAGCACGTGGGTCACATCCAAAATGTCGGATTTCAAGACGGCTACCATACAAACTGCTCCGCCCCTACTGAAGCTCGGCCTAAAGGCCTCGCTTCAGCAGGCTCGGATCACTTTGTATAGCGGCCATCTTGAAATCCGCCATTTTGGATTTTTGACAGATGTCATTCGACTGCTCTCCCGATTCCCTATGACATTTGTTCAAACACCCCCTACCTATCTCTTACCGTTTTCGAGATACGTAGTACATCTTAACTTGGCAGGCGTCTTTTTAATGATTTTCGATTTTTCCCATACTCACCAAAACCACCCGAACATTTTTGCCATACATCACGTTGCTCCTACTCGCCTCCTTCTAGGAGAACATTTATGTCAGTCAGTCAGTGAGTGGTAATCGAGCTTTATATATTATAACTAGTTTTTCGGGCAGTGTGCGGGCCGCATGCGGCCCGCATTTATCGTTATGCAGTACTAAACTATAACAATACACCTTTAACATTAAAAAAAAATATTTCAAAACTCCAATAGAAGTATGAAATCCCATTAAAACTCTCAATACAATAAAGAAACAAACTGTAGCCTCCAAAACCAGATTCACCCTACTGCCATAAAAAGGTGGTTCCGGCAGAATGGTACCAAGGTTTTGAGTCACATTTGTTAAGGAACCCTACTCGTAGGTGCTTTGGTTATCGCGGGCAGTTGCCATGGAGACCAGTTGGAGACGTGGAAAATACTCTCAAGTCGGAGCTCGGCCTTCGGCCTCGCAAGTTACTAATACGGCTCGGCCTACGGCCTCGCCAGGCGCTCGCCCTTCGGGCTCACGCCCCATACGCTCGGCCTTCGGCCTCGCGGGCCGAAAGTTCGGCCTTCGGCCTCACCAGAAGCTCGCCCTTCGGGCTCGCTACTACACTAATGTAGGACAGTTACTCCAAATTCAGTCAAAAATCCCACAAAAACTCCTAATACAGTCGAAAATAAAGATAAAAAACTCCAAATGCAGTATAAAGAATGATAGGAGCACGTAAGACACATCCAAAATGTCGGATTTCAAGACGGCCGCCATACAAACTGCTCCGCCCCTACTGAAGCTCGGCCTAAAGGCCTCGCTTCAGCAGGCTCGGAGCATTTTGTATGGCGGCCATCTTGAAATCCGCCATTTTGGATTTTTGACAGGTGTCATTCGACTGCTCTCCCGATTCCCTATGACATTTGTTCAAACACCTCTAACCCATCTCTTACCGTTTTCGAGATACGTTATCCATCTTTACTTGGCAGGCGTCTTTTTTATGATTTTCGATTTTTCTCATACTCACCAAAACCCCCCGAACATTTTTGCCATACATCATTTTAGCCCTACTCGTCTCCTTCTAGGAGAACATTTATGTCAATCAGTCAGTCAGTCAGTCAGTGAGTGGTAATCGAGCTTTATATATTATTAACTAGTTTTTCGGGCAGTGTGCGGGCCGCATGCGGCCCGCATTTATCGTTATGCAGTACTAAACTATAACAATACACCTTTAACATTAAAAAAAAATATTTCAAAACTCCAATAGAAGTATGAAATCCCATTAAAACTCTCAATACAATAAAGAAACAAACTGTAGCCTCCAAAACCAGATTCACCCTACTGCCATAAAAAGGTGGTTCCGGCAGAATGGTACCAAGGTTTTGAGTCACATTTGTTAAGGAACCCTACTCGTAGGTGCTTTGGTTATCGCGGGCAGTTGCCATGGAGACCAGTTGGAGACGTGGAAAATACTCTCAAGTCGGAGCTCGGCCTTCGGCCTCGCAAGTTACTAATACGGCTCGGCCTACGGCCTCGCCAGGCGCTCGCCCTTCGGGCTCACGCCCCATACGCTCGGCCTTCGGCCTCGCGGGCCGAAAGTTCGGCCTTCGGCCTCACCAGAAGCTCGCCCTTCGGGCTCGCTACTACACTAATGTAGGACAGTTACTCCAAATTCAGTCAAAAATCCCACAAAAACTCCTAATACAGTCGAAAATAAAGATAAAAAACTCCAAATGCAGTATAAAGAATGATAGGAGCACGTAAGACACATCCAAAATGTCGGATTTCAAGACGGCCGCCATACAAACTGCTCCGCCCCTACTGAAGCTCGGCCTAAAGGCCTCGCTTCAGCAGGCTCGGAGCATTTTGTATGGCGGCCATCTTGAAATCCGCCATTTTGGATTTTTGACAGGTGTCATTCGACTGCTCTCCCGATTCCCTATGACATTTGTACAAACACCTCTAACCCATCTCTTACCGTTTTCGAGATACGTTATCCATCTTTACTTGGCAGGCGTCTTTTTAATGATTTTCGATTTTTCTCATACTCACCAAAACCCCCCGAACATTTTTGTCCTACATCATTTTAACCCTACTCTACTCCTTCTAGGAGAACATTTATGTCAGTCAGTCAGTCAGTGAGTCAGTCAGTGGTAATCGAGCTTTATATATTATAAATAAACTAGTTTTTCGGGCAGTGTGCGGGCCGCATGCGGCCCGCATTTATCGTTATGCAGTACTAAACTTTACCTTAACCCCATATGCATTTAAAAAAAAATAAGTTCAAAACTCCCATAGAAGTATGAAATCCCATATAAACTACTTATACAGTAGAGAACCAAACTGTAGCCACCAAACCAGATTCACCCTACTGCCATAAAAAAGTGGTACGGGTAGAATGGTACCAAGGTTCTGAATCACTTTTGTTAAGGAACCCCACTCGTAGGTGTTTCGGTTACCGCGGGCAGTTGCCATGGAGACCAGTCGGAGATGTGGAAAATACTTTCAAGTCGGAGCTCGGCCTTCGGCCTCGCAAATTACTAACATGGCTCGGCCTGCGGCCTCGCCAAGCGCTCGCCCTTCGGGCTCGCGCATCATACGCTCGGCCTTCGGCCTCGCGGACCGAAAGTTCGGCCTTCGGCCTCACCAAGAGCTCGCCCTTCGGGCTCGCTATACCCCAATGTAGGACAGTAACTCCAAATTCAGTCGAAAATCCCACGAAAACTCCTAATACAGTCGAAAATATAAGGTAAAACACTCCAAATGCAGTATAAAGAATGATAGGAGCACGTGGGTCACATCCAAAATGTCGGATTTCAAGACGGCCACCATACAAACTGCTCCGCCCCTACTGAAGCTCGGCCTAAAGGCCTCGCTTCAGCAGGCTCGGATCACTTTGTATGGCGGCCATCTTGAAATCCGCCATTTTGGATTTTTGACAGGTGTCATTCGACTGCTCTCCCGATTCCCTATGACATTTGTTCAAACACCCCTTACCTATCTCTAACCGTTTTCGAGATACGTCATCCATCTTCACTTGGCAGGCGTCTTTTTAACGATTTTCGATTTTTCTCATACTCACCAAAACCCCCCGAAGATTTTTGCCATACATCACTTTGCTCCTACTCGTCTCCTTCTAGGAGAACATTTATGTCAATGAGTGAGTCAGTCAGTGAGTCAGTGGTAATCGAGCTTTATATATTATAAATAACTAGTTTTTCGGGCAGTGTGCGGGCCGCATGCGGCCCGCATTTATCGTTATGCAGTACTAAACAATATCAAAACACCTTTTACATTAAAAAAAAATATTTCAAAATTCCAATAGAAGTATGAAATCCCATATAAACTCTCAATACAATATAGAACCATACTGTAGCCACTAAAGCAGATTCACCCTACTGCCATAAAAAGGTGGTAGGGGCAGAATGGTACCAAGGTTCTGAGTCACTTTTGTTAAGGAACCCCACTCGTAGGTGCTGCGGTTACCGCAGGCAGTTGCCATGGAGACCAGTCGGAGATGTGGAAAATACTCTCAAGTCGGAGCTCGGCCTTCGGCCTCGCAAGTTACTAATACGGCTCGGCCTACGGCCTCGCCAGGCGCTCGCCCTTCGGGCTCGCGCATCATACGCTCGGCCTTCGGCCTCGCGGACCGAAAGTTCGGCCTTCGGCCTCACCAGGAGCTCGCCCTTCGGGCTCGCTACTACACTAATGTAGGACCGTAACTCCAAATTTAGTCAAAAATCCCACAAAAACTCCTAATACAGTCGAAAATATAAGGTAAAACACACCAAATGCAGTATAAAGAATGATAGGAGCACGTGGGGCACATCCAAAATAACGGATTTCAAGACGGCCACCATACAAACTGCTCCGCCCCTACTGAAGCTCGGCCTAAAGGCCTCGCTTCAGCAGGCTCGGATCATTTTGTATGGCGGCCATCTTGAAATCCGCCATTTTGGATTTTTGACAGATGTCATCCGACTGCCCTCCCGATTCCCTATGACATTTGTTCAAACACCCCCTACCTATCTCTTACCGTTTTTGAGATACGTCATCCATCTTCACTTGGCAGGCGTCTTTTTTAAGATTTTCGATTTTTCTCATACTCACCGAAACCACCCGAACATTTTTGCTTTACATTACTTTGCTCCTACTCGTCTCCTTCTAGGAGAACATTTATGTCAATCAGTCAGTCAGTGGTAATCGAGCTTTATATATTATAAATAACTAGTTTTTCGGGCAGTGTGCGGGCCGCATGCGGCCCGCATCTATCTTGAGTCAGTAGGAACTGTCAAAAAAACACCTGATACGTAAAAAAAAGTATTTTCAAAACTCCATTAGAAGTATGAAATCCCATATAAACTCTTAATACAATAAGGAACCAAACTGTAGCCACCAAAGCAAATTCACCCTACTGCCATAAAAAGGTGGTACGGGCAGAATGGTACCAAGGTTCTGAGTCACTTTTGTTAAGGAACCCCACTCGTAGGTGCTTCGCTTACCGCGGGCAGTTGCCATGGAGACCAGTCGGAGACGTGGAAAAAACTCTCAAGTCGGAGCTCGGCCTTCGGCCTCGCAAGTTACTAACACGGCTCGGCCTGCGGCCTCGCCAAGCGTTCGCCCTTCGGGCTCACGCACCATACGCTCGGCCTTCGGCCTCGTGGACCGAAAGTTCGGCCTTCGGCCTCACCAGGTAATTGCCCTTTGGGCTCGCTATACACTAATGTAGGACAGTTACTCCAAATTCAGTCAAAAATCCCACAAAAACTCCTAATACAGTCGAAAATATAAGGTAAAACACTCCAAATGCAGTATGAAGAATGAGAGGAGCACCTAGGACAAATCAAAAATGGCGGATTTCAAGAAAGCCCCCATACAAACTGCTCCGCCCCTACTGAAGCTCGGCCTAACGGCCTCGCTTCAGCAGGCTCGGATCAATTTGTATGGCGGCCATCTTGAAATCCGCCATTTTGGATTTTTGACAGGTGTCATTCGACTGCTCTTCCGATTCCCAATGACATTTGTTCAAACTCCCCCTACCTATCTTGTACCGTTTTTGAGATACGTCATCCATCTTTACTTGGCAGGCGTCATTTTTATGATTTTCGATTTTTCTCATACTCACCCAAACCCTCCGAACATTTTTGTCATACTTCATTTTTACCCCACTCTACTCCTTCTAGGAGAACATTTATGTCAGTCAGTGGTAATCGAGCTTTATATATTATAACTAGTTTTTCGGGCAGTGTGCGGGCCGCATGCGGCCCGCATCTATCTTGAGTCAGTAGGAACTGTCATAAAAGCACGTTATACATTAAAAAAAAGTAATATCCAAAACTCCAATAGAAGTATGAAATACTATATAAACTCTATATACAATAAGGAACCAAACTGTAGCCACCAAATCAGATTCACCCTACTGCCATAAAAAGGTGGTACGGGCAGAATGGTACGAAGGTTCTGAGTCACTTTTGTTAAGGAACCCCACTCGTAGGTGCTTCGGTTACCGCAGGCAGTTGCCATGGAGACCAGTCGGTGATGTGGAAAATACTCTCAAGTCGGAGCTCGGCCTTCGGCCTCGCAAGTTACTAATACGGCTCGGCCTGCGGCCTCGCCAAGCGCTCGCCCTTCGGGCTCACGCTTCATACGCTCGGCCTTCGGCCTCGCGGACCGAAAGTTCGGCCTTCGGCCTCACCAGGAGCTCGCCCTTCGGGCTCGCTACTACACTTATGTAGGACAGTAACTCCAAATTCAGTCAAAAATCCCACTAAAACTCCTAATTCAGTCGAAAATAAAGGTAAAACACTCCAAATGCAGTATAAAGAATGATAGGAGCACTTTGGTCACATCCAAAATGTCGGATTTCCAGATGGCCACCATACAAACTGCTCCGCCCCTACTGAAGCTCGGCCTAAAGGCCTCGCTTCAGCAGGCTCGGAGCATTTTGTATGGCGGCCATCTTGAAATCCGCCATTTTGGATTTTTGACAGATGTCATTCGACTGCTCTCCCGATTCCCTATGACATTTGTTCAAACACCCCCTACTTATCTCTTACCGTTTTCGAGATACGTCATCCATCTACACTTGGCAGGCGTCTTTTTAATGATTTTCGATTTTTCTCATACTCACCAAAACCCCCCGAACATTTTTGCCATACATCATTTTAGCCCTACTCGTCTCCTTCTAGGAGAACATTTATGTCAATCAGTCAGTCAGTCAGTGAGTGGTAATCGAGCTTTATATATTATAACTAGTTTTTCGGGCAGTGTGCGGGCCGCATGCGGCCCGCATTTATCGTTGTGCAAGTTTGAACAATATCAAAACACCTTGTACATTAAAAAAAAATATTTCAAAACACCAAAAGATGTACGATTTCCCATACAAACTCTTAATGCAATAAGGAACCAAACTGTAGCCACCAAACCAGATTCACCCTACTGCCATAAAAAGGTGGTACGGGCAGAATAGTACCAAGGTTCTGAGTCACTTTTGTTAAGGATACCCACTCGTAGGTGCTTCGGTTACCGCAGGCAGTTGCCATGGAGACCAGTCAGTGACGTGGAAAATACTCTCAAGTCGGAGCTCGGCCTTCGGCCTCGCAAGTTACTAATACGGCTTTGCCTACGGCCTCGCCAAGCGCTCGCCCTTCGGGCTCACGCATCATACGCTTGGCCTTCGGCCTCGCGGACCGAAAGTTCGGCCTTCGGCCTTACCAGGAGCTCGCCCTTCGGGCTCGCTACTACACTAACGTAGGACAGTAACTCCAAATTCAGTCAAAACTCCCACAAAAACTCCTAATACAGTTGAAAATAAAGGTAAAACACTCCATATGCAGTATAAAGAATGATAGGAGCATGTAAGACACATCCAAAATGTCGGATTTCAAGACGGCCACCATACAAACTGCTCCGCCCCTACTGAAGCTCGGCCTAACGGCCTCGCTTCAGCAGGCTCGGATCAATTTGTATGGCGGCCATCTTGAAATCCGCCATTTTGGATTTTTGACAGATGTCATTCGACTGCTCTCCTTATTCCCTATGACATTTGTTCAAACACCCCCTACCTATCTCTTACCGTTTTTGAGATACGTCATCCATCTTCACTTGGCAGGCGTCTTTTTAATGATTTTCGATTTTTCTCATACTCATCAAAACCCCTCGAACATTTCTGCCATACATCATTTTAGCCCTACTATGCTCCTTCTAGGAGAACATTTATGTCAATCAGTCAGTCAGTGAGTCAGTGGTAATCGAGCCTTATATATTATAAATAATAATAAATAATAAACTAGTTTTTCGGGCAGTGTGCGGGCCGCATGCGGCCCGCATCTATCTTGAGTCAGTAGGAACTGTCAAAAAAAACCTAATACGTTAATAAAAATAAGTTCAAAAATCTAATAGAAGTTTGAAATCCCATGTAAACTCTCAATACAATAATAAATCATACTGTAGCCACTAAAGCAGATTCACCCTACTGCCACAAAAAGGTGGTACGGGCAGAATGGTACCAAGGTTCTGAGTCACTCTTGTAAAGGAACCCCACTCGTAAGTGCTTTGGTTATCGCGGGCAGTTGCCATGGAGACCAGTCGGTGACGTGGAAAATACTCTCGAGTCTGAGCTCGGCCTTCGGCCTCGCAAGTTACTAACACGGCTCGGCCTACGGCCTCGCCAAGCGCTCGCCCTTCGGGCTCACGCACCATACGCTCGGCCTTCGGCCTCGCGAGCCGAAAGTTCGGCCTTCGGCCTCACCAGAAGCTCGCCCTTCGGGCTCGCTACTACACTTTTTAGTACAGTTACTCCAAATTCAGTCCAAAGTGATCCGAGCCTGCTGAAGCGAGGCCGTTAGGCCGAGCTTCAGTAGGGGCGGAGCAGTTTGTATGGCGGCCGTCTTGAAATCCGACATTTTGGATGTGACTCACGTGCTCCTATCATTCTTTATACTGCATTTGGAGTGTTTGACCTTTATTTTCGACTGTATTAGGAGTTTTTGTGGGAGTTTTGACTGAATTTGGAGTAACTGTACTAAAAAGTGTAGTAGCGAGCCCGAAGGGCGAGCTTCTGGTGAGGCCGAAGGCCGAACTTTCGGCTCGCGAGGCCGAAGGCCGAGCGTATGGTGCGTGAGCCCGAAGGGCGAGCGCTTGGCGAGGCCGTAGGCCGAGCCGTGTTAGTAACTTGCGAGGCCGAAGGCCGAGCTCAGACTCGAGAGTATTTTCCACGTCACCGACTGGTCTCCATGGCAACTGCCCGCGATAACCAAAGCACTTACGAGTGGGGTTCCTTTACAAGAGTGACTCAGAACCTTGGTACCATTCTGCCCGTACCACCTTTTTGTGGCAGTAGGGTGAATCTGCTTTAGTGGCTACAGTATGATTTATTATTGTATTGAGAGTTTACATGGGATTTCAAACTTCTATTAGATTTTTGAACTTATTTTTATTAACGTATTAGGTTTTTTTTGACAGTTCCTACTGACTCAAGATAGATGCGGGCCGCATGCGGCCCGCATTTATCGTTATGCAGTACTAAACTATAACAATACACCTTTAACATTAAAAAAAAATATTTCAAAACTCCAATAGAAGTATGAAATCCCATTAAAACTCTCAATACAATAAAGAAACAAACTGTAGCCTCCAAAACCAGATTCACCCTACTGCCATAAAAAGGTGGTTCCGGCAGAATGGTACCAAGGTTTTGAGTCACATTTGTTAAGGAACCCTACTCGTAGGTGCTTTGGTTATCGCGGGCAGTTGCCATGGAGACCAGTTGGAGACGTGGAAAATACTCTCAAGTCGGAGCTCGGCCTTCGGCCTCGCAAGTTACTAATACGGCTCGGCCTACGGCCTCGCCAGGCGCTCGCCCTTCGGGCTCACGCCCCATACGCTCGGCCTTCGGCCTCGCGGGCCGAAAGTTCGGCCTTCGGCCTCACCAGAAGCTCGCCCTTCGGGCTCGCTACTACACTAATGTAGGACAGTTACTCCAAATTCAGTCAAAAATCCCACAAAAACTCCTAATACAGTCGAAAATAAAGATAAAAAACTCCAAATGCAGTATAAAGAATGATAGGAGCACGTAAGACACATCCAAAATGTCGGATTTCAAGACGGCCGCCATACAAACTGCTCCGCCCCTACTGAAGCTCGGCCTAAAGGCCTCGCTTCAGCAGGCTCGGAGCATTTTGTATGGCGGCCATCTTGAAATCCGCCATTTTGGATTTTTGACAGGTGTCATTCGACTGCTCTCCCGATTCCCTATGACATTTGTTTAAACACCTCTAACCCATCTCTTACCGTTTTCGAGATACGTTATCCATCTTTACTTGGCAGGCGTCTTTTTTATGATTTTCGATTTTTCTCATACTCACCAAAACCCCCCGAACATTTTTGCCATACATCATTTTAGCCCTACTCGTCTCCTTCTAGGAGAACATTTATGTCAATCAGTCAGTCAGTCAGTCAGTGAGTGGTAATCGAGCTTTATATATTATTAATAATAAAACTAGTTTTTCGGGCAGTGTGCGGGCCGCATGCGGCCCGCATTTATCGTTGTGCAAGTTTGAACAATATCAAAACACCTTATACATTAAAAAAAGTATGTTCAAAACTCCATTAGAGGTATGAAATCCCATATTAACTCTCAATACAATAAAGAAACATACTGTAGCCACTAAACCAGATTCACCCTACTGCCACAAAAAGGTGGAACGGGTAGAATGGTACCAAGGTTCTGAGTCACTTTTGTTAGGGAACCCCACTCGTAGGTGCTTCGGTTACCGCAAGAAGTTGCCATGGAGACCAGTTGGTGACGTGGAAAATACTCTCGAGTCGGAGCTCGGCCTTCGGCCTCGCAAGTTACTAATACGGCTCGGCCTACGGCCTCGCGGACCGAAAGTTCGGCCTTCGGCCTCACCAGGGGGCCGCATGCGGCCCGCATTTATCGTTGTGCAGTACTAAACAATACATCAACACCTTATACAATAAAAAAAATAAAACAAAATTTTATAACAGTATGAAATCCCATATAAACTCTCAATACAATAAAGAACCATACTACATCCACTAAAGCAAATTCACCCTACTGCCATAAAAAGGTAGTACGGGCAGAATGGGACCAAGGTTCTGAGTCACTTTTGTTAAGAAACCCCACTCGTAGGTGCTTCGGTTACCGCGGGCAGTTGCCATGGAGACCAGTCGGTGACGTGGAAAATACTCTCGAGTCGGAGCTCGGCCTTCGGCCTCGCAAGTTACTAACATGGCTCGGCCTCCGGCCTCGCCAAGCGCTCGCCCTTCGGGCTCACGCACCATACGCTCGGCCTTCGGCCTCGCGAACCGAAAGTTCGGCCTTCGGCCTCACCAAGAGCTCGCCCTTCGGGCTCGCTACTACACTTATGTAGGACAGTTACTCCAAATTCAGTCAAAAATCCCACAAAAACTCCTAATACATTCGAAAATTAAGGTAAAACACACCAAATGCAGTATAAAGAATGATAGGAGCACGTAAGACACATCCAAAATGTCGGATTTCAAGACGGCCACCATACAAACTGCTCCGCCCCTACTGAAGCTCGGCCTGACGGCCTCGCTTCAGCAGGCTCGGATCACTTTGTATGGCGGCCATCTTGAAATCCGCCATTTTGGATTTTTGACAGGTGTCATTCGACTGCTCTCCCTATTCCCTATGACATTTGTTCAAACACCCCCAACCTATCTCTTACCGTTTTCGAGATACGTCATCCATCTTTACTTGGCAGGCGTCTTTTTAATGATTTTCGATTTTTCTCATACTCACCAAAACCCCCCGAACATTTTTGCCATACTTCATTTTTACCCTACTCTGCTCCTTCTAGGAGAACATTTATGTCAGTCAGTCAGTCAGTGGTAATCGAGCTTTATATATTATAAATAAACTAGTATTTCGGGCAGTGTGCGGGCCGCATGCGGCCCGCATCTATCTTGAGTCAGTTGAGACTGTCATAAAAGCATGTTATACATAAAAAAAAATGTGTTCAAAACTCCAATAGAAGTATGAAATCCCATATAAACTCTCAATACAATAAAGAACCATACTGAAGCCACTAAAGCAGATTCACCCTACTGGCATAAAAAGGTGGTACGGGCAGAATGGTACCAAGGTTCTGAGGCACTTTTGTTAAGGAACCCCACTCGTAGGTGCTTCGCTTACCGCGGGCAGTTGCCATGGAGACCAGTCGGAGACGTGGAAAAAACTCTCAAGTCGGAGCTCGGCCTTCGGCCTCGCAAGTTACCAACACGGCTCGGCCTGCGGCCTCGCCAAACGCTCACCCTTCGGGCTCGCGCATCATACGCTCGGCCTTCGGCCTCGCGGACCGAAAGTTCGGCCTTCGGCCTCACCAGGAGCTCGCCCTTCGGGCTCGCTACAACACTATTGTAGTACGGTTACTCCAAATTCAGTCAAAAATCCCACAAAAACTCCTAATACAGTCGAAAATGAAGGTTAAACACTCCAAATGCAGTATAAAGAATGATAGGAGCACGTGTGACACATCGAAAATGTCGGATTTCAAGACGGCCACCATACAAACTGCTCCGCCCCTACTGAAGCTCGGCCTAAAGGCCTCGCTTCAGCAGGCTCGGAGCATTTTGTATGGCGGCCATCTTGAAATCCGCCATTTTGGATTTTTGACAGGTGTCATTCGACTGCTCTCCCAATTCCCTATGACATTTGTTCAATCACCCCCTACCTATCTTGTACCGTTTTTGAGATACGTCATTCATCTTCACTTGGCAGGCGTCTTTTTAATGATTTTCGATTTTTCTCATACTCACCAAAACCACTCGAACATTTTTGCCATACTTCATTTTTACCCTACTCTGCTCCTTCTAGGAGAACATTTATGTCAGTCAGTCAGTCAGTGGTAATCGAGCTTTATATATTATAATAACTAGTTTTTCGGGCAGTGTGCGGGCCGCATGCGGCCCGCATTTATCGTTGTGCAAGTTTGAACAATATCAAAACACCTTGTACATTAAAAAAAAATATTTCAAAACACCAAAAGATGTACGATTTCCCATACAAACTCTTAATGCAATAAGGAACCAAACTGTAGCCACCAAACCAGATTCACCCTACTGCCATAAAAAGGTGGTACGGGCAGAATAGTACCAAGGTTCTGAGTCACTTTTGTTAAGGATACCCACTCGTAGGTGCTTCGGTTACCGCAGGCAGTTGCCATGGAGACCAGTCAGTGACGTGGAAAATACTCTCAAGTCGGAGCTCGGCCTTCGGCCTCGCAAGTTACTAATACGGCTTTGCCTACGGCCTCGCCAAGCGCTCGCCCTTCGGGCTCACGCATCATACGCTTGGCCTTCGGCCTCGCGGACCGAAAGTTCGGCCTTCGGCCTTACCAGGAGCTCGCCCTTCGGGCTCGCTACTACACTAACGTAGGACAGTAACTCCAAATTCAGTCAAAACTCCCACAAAAACTCCTAATACAGTTGAAAATAAAGGTAAAACACTCCATATGCAGTATAAAGAATGATAGGAGCATGTAAGACACATCCAAAATGTCGGATTTCAAGACGGCCACCATACAAACTGCTCCGCCCCTACTGAAGCTCGGCCTAACGGCCTCGCTTCAGCAGGCTCGGATCAATTTGTATGGCGGCCATCTTGAAATCCGCCATTTTGGATTTTTGACAGATGTCATTCGACTGCTCTCCTTATTCCCTATGACATTTGTTCAAACACCCCCTACCTATCTCTTACCGTTTTTGAGATACGTCATCCATCTTCACTTGGCAGGCGTCTTTTTAATGATTTTCGATTTTTCTCATACTCATCAAAACCCCTCGAACATTTCTGCCATACATCATTTTAGCCCTACTATGCTCCTTCTAGGAGAACATTTATGTCAATCAGTCAGTCAGTGAGTCAGTGGTAATCGAGCCTTATATATTATAAACTAGTTTTTCGGGCAGTGTGCGGGCCGCATGCGGCCCGCATTTATCGTTATGCAATTTGAAACAATATCAAAACACCTTATACATTTAAAAAAAAAAACAATATTCTATAACAGTATGAAATCCCATATAAACTCCTTATACAGTAGAGAACCAAACTATAGCCACCAAACCAGATTCACCCTACTGCCATAAAAAAAGTGGTACGGGCAGAATGGTACCAAGATTCTGAGTAACTTTTGTTAAAGAACCCCACTCGTAGGAGCTTCGCTTACCACGGGCAGTTGCCATGGAGACCATTCGGAGACGTGGAAAATACTCTCAAGTCGGAGCTCGGCCTTCGGCCTCGCAAGTTACTAACACGGCTCGGCCTCTGGCCTCGCCATGCGCTCGCCCTTCGGGCTCACGCCCCATACGCTCGGCCTTCGGCCTCGCGGGCCGAAAGTTCGGCCTTCGGCCTCACCAGAAGCTCGCCCTTCGGGCTCGCTACTACACTAATGTAGGACAGTTACTCCAAATTCAGTCAAAAATCCCACAAAAACTCCTAATACAGTCGAAAATAAAGATAAAAAACTCCAAATGCAGTATAAAGAATGATAGGAGCACGTAAGACACATCCAAAATGTCGGATTTCAAGACGGCCACCATACAAACTGCTCCGCCCCTACTGAAGCTCGGCCTAACGGCCTCGCTTCAGCAGGCTCGGATCACTTTGTATGGCGGCCATCTTGAAATCCGCCATTTTGGATTTTTGACAGGTGTCATTCGACTGCTCTCCCGATTCCCTATGACATTTGTTCAAACACCCCCTACCTATCTCTTACCGTTTTTGAGATATGTCATCCATCTTTACTTGGCAGGCGTCTTTTTATGATTTTCGATTTTTCTCATACTCACCAAAACCCCCCGAACATTTTTGCCATACATCATTTTAACCCTACTCTACTCCTTCTAGGCGAACATTTATGTCAGTCAGTCAGTCAGTGAGTCAGTCAGTGGTAATCGAGCTTTATATATTATAAACTAGTTTTTCGGGCAGTGTGCGGGCCGCATGCGGCCCGCATCTATCTTGAGTCAGTAGGAACTGTCATAAAAGCACGTTATACATTAAAAAAAAGTAATATCCAAAACTCCAATAGAAGTATGAAATACTATATAAACTCTATATACAATAAGGAACCAAACTGTAGCCACCAAATCAGATTCACCCTACTGCCATAAAAAGGTGGTACGGGCAGAATGGTACGAAGGTTCTGAGTCACTTTTGTTAAGGAACCCCACTCGTAGGTGCTTCGGTTACCGCAGGCAGTTGCCATGGAGACCAGTCGGTGATGTGGAAAATACTCTCAAGTCGGAGCTCGGCCTTCGGCCTCGCAAGTTACTAATACGGCTCGGCCTGCGGCCTCGCCAAGCGCTCGCCCTTCGGGCTCACGCTTCATACGCTCGGCCTTCGGCCTCGCGGACCGAAAGTTCGGCCTTCGGCCTCACCAGGAGCTCGCCCTTCGGGCTCGCTACTACACTTATGTAGGACAGTAACTCCAAATTCAGTCAAAAATCCCACTAAAACTCCTAATTCAGTCGAAAATAAAGGTAAAACACTCCAAATGCAGTATAAAGAATGATAGGAGCACTTTGGTCACATCCAAAATGTCGGATTTCCAGATGGCCACCATACAAACTGCTCCGCCCCTACTGAAGCTCGGCCTAAAGGCCTCGCTTCAGCAGGCTCGGAGCATTTTGTATGGCGGCCATCTTGAAATCCGCCATTTTGGATTTTTGACAGATGTCATTCGACTGCTCTCCCGATTCCCTATGACATTTGTTCAAACACCCCCTACTTATCTCTTACCGTTTTCGAGATACGTCATCCATCTACACTTGGCAGGCGTCTTTTTAATGATTTTCGATTTTTCTCATACTCACCAAAACCCCCCGAACATTTTTGCCATACATCATTTTAGCCCTACTCGTCTCCTTCTAGGAGAACATTTATGTCAATCAGTCAGTCAGTCAGTCAGTGAGTGGTAATCGAGCTTTATATATTATTAATAACTAGTTTTTCGGGCAGTGTGCGGGCCGCATGCGGCCCGCATTTATCGTTATGCAGTAGTAAACTTTACCTTAACCGCTTATACATTTAAAAAAAAAAAGTTCAAAACTCCAATAGAAGTATGAAATCCCAAATAAAGTCTCCATACAATAAAGAACCATACTGTAGCCACTAAAGCAAATTCACCCTACTGGCATAAAAAGGTAGTACGGGCAGAATGGGACCAAGGTTCTGAGTCACTTTTGTTAAGGAACCCCACTCGTAGGTGCTTTGCTTACCGCGGGCAGTTGCCATGGAGACCAGTCGGAGACTTGGAAAAAACTCTCAAGTCGGAGCTCGGCCTTCGGCCTCGCAAGTTACCAACACGGCTCGGCCTGCGGCCTCGCCAAGCGCTCGCCCTACGGGCTCGCGCATCATACGCTCGGCCTTCGGCCTCGCGGACCGAAAGTTCGGCCTCCGGCCTCACCAGGAGCTCGCCCTTCGGGCTCGCTACTACACTTATGTAGGACAGTTACTCCAAATTCAGTCAAAAATCCCACAAAAACTCCTAATACAGTCGAAAATATAAGGTAAAACACTCCAAATGCAGTATAAAGAATGATAGGAGCATGTGGGTCACATCCAAAATGTCGGATTTCAAGACAGCCACCATACAAACTGCTCCGCCCCTACTGAAGCTCGGCCTAACGGCCTCGCTTCAGCAGGCTCGGATCATTTTGTATGGCGGCCATCTTGAAATCCGCCATTTTGGATTTTTGACAGGTGTCATTCGACTGCTCTCCCTATTCCCTATGACATTTGTTCAAACACCCCCTACCCATCTTGCACCGTTTTCGAGATACGTCATCCATCTTTACTTGGCAGGCGTCATTTTTATGATTTTCGATTTTTCTCATACTCACCGAAACCACCCGAACACTTTTGCCATACATCACGTTGTTCCTACTCGTCTCCTTCTAGGAGAACATTTATGTCAATCAGTCAGTGGTAATCGAGCTTTATATAATATAAATAAATAAATAACTAGTTTTTCGGGCAGTGTGCGGGCCGCATGCGGCCCGCATTTATCGTTATGCAGTAGTAAACTTTACCTTAACCGCTTATACATTTAAAAAAAAAAAGTTCAAAACTCCAATAGAAGTATGAAATCCCAAATAAAGTCTCCATACAATAAAGAACCATACTGTAGCCACTAAAGCAAATTCACCCTACTGGCATAAAAAGGTAGTACGGGCAGAATGGGACCAAGGTTCTGAGTCACTTTTGTTAAGGAACCCCACTCGTAGGTGCTTTGCTTACCGCGGGCAGTTGCCATGGAGACCAGTCGGAGACTTGGAAAAAACTCTCAAGTCGGAGCTCGGCCTTCGGCCTCGCAAGTTACCAACACGGCTCGGCCTGCGGCCTCGCCAAGCGCTCGCCCTACGGGCTCGCGCATCATACGCTCGGCCTTCGGCCTCGCGGACCGAAAGTTCGGCCTCCGGCCTCACCAGGAGCTCGCCCTTCGGGCTCGCTACTACACTTATGTAGGACAGTTACTCCAAATTCAGTCAAAAATCCCACAAAAACTCCTAATACAGTCGAAAATATAAGGTAAAACACTCCAAATGCAGTATAAAGAATGATAGGAGCATGTGGGTCACATCCAAAATGTCGGATTTCAAGACAGCCACCATACAAACTGCTCCGCCCCTACTGAAGCTCGGCCTAACGGCCTCGCTTCAGCAGGCTCGGATCATTTTGTATGGCGGCCATCTTGAAATCCGCTATTTTGGATTTTTGACAGGTGTCATTCGACTGCTCTCCCTATTCCCTATGACATTTGTTCAAACACCCCCTACCCATCTTGCACCGTTTTCGAGATACGTCATCCATCTTTACTTGGCAGGCGTCATTTTTATGATTTTCGATTTTTCTCATACTCACCGAAACCACCCGAACACTTTTGCCATACATCACGTTGTTCCTACTCGTCTCCTTCTAGGAGAACATTTATGTCAATCAGTCAGTGGTAATCGAGCTTTATATAATATAAATAAATAAATAACTAGTTTTTCGGGCAGTGTGCGGGCCGCATGCGGCCCGCATTTATCGTTATGCAGTAGTAAACTTTACCTTAACCGCTTATACATTTAAAAAAAAAAAGTTCAAAACTCCAATAGAAGTATGAAATCCCAAATAAAGTCTCCATACAATAAAGAACCATACTGTAGCCACTAAAGCAAATTCACCCTACTGGCATAAAAAGGTAGTACGGGCAGAATGGGACCAAGGTTCTGAGTCACTTTTGTTAAGGAACCCCACTCGTAGGTGCTTTGCTTACCGCGGGCAGTTGCCATGGAGACCAGTCGGAGACTTGGAAAAAACTCTCAAGTCGGAGCTCGGCCTTCGGCCTCGCAAGTTACCAACACGGCTCGGCCTGCGGCCTCGCCAAGCGCTCGCCCTACGGGCTCGCGCATCATACGCTCGGCCTTCGGCCTCGCGGACCGAAAGTTCGGCCTCCGGCCTCACCAGGAGCTCGCCCTTCGGGCTCGCTACTACACTTATGTAGGACAGTTACTCCAAATTCAGTCAAAAATCCCACAAAAACTCCTAATACAGTCGAAAATATAAGGTAAAACACTCCAAATGCAGTATAAAGAATGATAGGAGCATGTGGGTCACATCCAAAATGTCGGATTTCAAGACAGCCACCATACAAACTGCTCCGCCCCTACTGAAGCTCGGCCTAACGGCCTCGCTTCAGCAGGCTCGGATCATTTTGTATGGCGGCCATCTTGAAATCCGCCATTTTGGATTTTTGACAGGTGTCATTCGACTGCTCTCCCTATTCCCTATGACATTTGTTCAAACACCCCCTACCCATCTTGCACCGTTTTCGAGATACGTCATCCATCTTTACTTGGCAGGCGTCATTTTTATGATTTTCGATTTTTCTCATACTCACCGAAACCACCCGAACACTTTTGCCATACATCACGTTGTTCCTACTCGTCTCCTTCTAGGAGAACATTTATGTCAATCAGTCAGTGGTAATCGAGCTTTATATAATATAAATAAATAAATAACTAGTTTTTCGGGCAGTGTGCGGGCCGCATGCGGCCCGCATTTATCGTTATGCAGTAGTAAACTTTACCTTAACCGCTTATACATTTAAAAAAAAAAAGTTCAAAACTCCAATAGAAGTATGAAATCCCAAATAAAGTCTCCATACAATAAAGAACCATACTGTAGCCACTAAAGCAAATTCACCCTACTGGCATAAAAAGGTAGTACGGGCAGAATGGGACCAAGGTTCTGAGTCACTTTTGTTAAGGAACCCCACTCGTAGGTGCTTTGCTTACCGCGGGCAGTTGCCATGGAGACCAGTCGGAGACTTGGAAAAAACTCTCAAGTCGGAGCTCGGCCTTCGGCCTCGCAAGTTACCAACACGGCTCGGCCTGCGGCCTCGCCAAGCGCTCGCCCTACGGGCTCGCGCATCATACGCTCGGCCTTCGGCCTCGCGGACCGAAAGTTCGGCCTCCGGCCTCACCAGGAGCTCGCCCTTCGGGCTCGCTACTACACTTATGTAGGACAGTTACTCCAAATTCAGTCAAAAATCCCACAAAAACTCCTAATACAGTCGAAAATATAAGGTAAAACACTCCAAATGCAGTATAAAGAATGATAGGAGCATGTGGGTCACATCCAAAATGTCGGATTTCAAGACAGCCACCATACAAACTGCTCCGCCCCTACTGAAGCTCGGCCTAACGGCCTCGCTTCAGCAGGCTCGGATCATTTTGTATGGCGGCCATCTTGAAATCCGCCATTTTGGATTTTTGACAGGTGTCATTCGACTGCTCTCCCTATTCCCTATGACATTTGTTCAAACACCCCCTACCCATCTTGCACCGTTTTCGAGATACGTCATCCATCTTTACTTGGCAGGCGTCATTTTTATGATTTTCGATTTTTCTCATACTCACCGAAACCACCCGAACACTTTTGCCATACATCACGTTGTTCCTACTCGTCTCCTTCTAGGAGAACATTTATGTCAATCAGTCAGTGGTAATCGAGCTTTATATATTATAAACTAGTATTTCGGGCAGTGTGCGGGCCGCATGCGGCCCGCATTTATCGTTATGCATTATTTAACTATGTCAAAACAACTAATACGTAAAAAAAGAGGATGTTCAAAAATCCAATAGAAGTATGAAATCCCATATAAACTCTCAATACAATAAAGAAACAAACTGTAGCCACCAAACAGATTCACCCTACTGCGATAAAAAGGTGGTACGGGCAGAATGATACCAAGGTTCTGAGTCACTTTTGTTAAGGAACCCCACTCGTAGGTGCTTCGGTTACCGCGGGCAGTTGCCATGGAGACCAGTCGGAGATGTGGAAAATACTCTCAAGTCGGAGCTCGGCCTTCGGCCTCGCAAGTTACTAATACAGCTCGGCCTAACGGCCTCGCTTCAGCAGGCTCGGAGCATTTTGTATGGCGGCCATCTTGAAATCCGCCATTTTGGATTTTTGCCAGGTGTCATTCGACTGCTCTCCCGATTCCCTATGACATTTGTTCAAACACCCCCTACCTATCTCTAACCGTTTTCGAGATACGTCATCCATCCACACTTGGCAGGCGTCTTTTTAATGATTTTCGATTTTTCTCATACTCACCAAAACCCCCCGAACATTTTTGCCATACATCACGTTGCTCCTACTCGTCTCCTTCTAGGAGAACATTTATGTCAGTCAGTCAGTGGTAATCGAGCTTTATATATTATAAATAAACTAGTTTTTCGGGCAGTGTGCGGGCCGCATGCGGCCCGCATTTATCGTAATGCAATTTGAAATAATATCAAAACACCTTTTACATTAAAATAAAAATATTTCAAAACTCCAATAGAAGTATGAAATCCCATATAAACTCTCAATACAATAATGAAACAAACTGTTGCCACCAAACCAGATTCACCCTACTGCCATAAAAAGGTGGTACCAGCAGAATGGTACCAAGGTTCTGAGTCACATTTGTTAAGGAACACCACTCGTAGGTGCTTTGGATATCACGGGCAGTTGCCATGGAGACCAGTCGGAGACGTGGAAAATACTCTCAAGTCGGAGCTCGGCCTTCGGCCTCGCAAGTTACCAACACGGCTCGGCCTGCGGCCTCGCCAAGCGCTCGCCCTTCGGGCTCACGGACCATACGCTCGGCCTTCGGCCTCGCGAACCGAAAGTTCGGCCTTCGGCCTCACCAGTAGCTCGCCCTTCGGGCTCGCTATACACCAATGTAGGACAGTTACTCCAAATTCAGTCGAAAATCCCACAAAAACTCCTAAGACAGTCGAAAATATAAGGAAAAACACTCCAAATGCAATATAAAGAATGATAGGAGCACGTGGGTCACATCCAAAATGTCGGATTTCAAGACGGCCCCCAAACAAACTGCTCCGCCCCTACTGAAGCTCGGCCTAAAGGCCTCGCTTCAGCAGGCTCGGATCATTTTGTATGGCGGCCATCTTGAAATCCGCCATTTTGGATTTTTGACAGGTGTCATTCGACTGCTCACCCGATTCCCTATGACATTTGTTCAAACACCCCCTACCTATCTTGTACCGATTTTGAGATACGTCATCCATCTTCACTTAGCAGGCGTCTTTTTAATGATTTTTGATTTTTATCATACTCACCAAAACCCCCCGAACATTTTTGCCATACATCACGTTGCTCCTACTCGTCTCCTTCTAGGAGAACATTTATGTCAGTCAGTCAGTGGTAATCGAGCTTTATATATTATAAACTAGTATTTCGGGCAGTGTGCGGGCCGCATGCGGCCCGCATTTATCGTTATGCAATTTTAAACTATATCAAAACACCTTTTACAATACACTAAAATATTTCAAAACCCCAAAAGAAGTATGAAGTCCCATATAAACTCTCAATACAGTAGAGAACCATACTGTAGCCACTAAAGCAGATTCACCCTACTGCCATAAAAAGGTGGTACGGGCAGAATGGTACCAAGGTTCTGAGTCACTTTTGTTAAGGAACCCCACTCGTAGCTGCTTCGGTTACCGCAGGCAGTTGCCATGGAGACCAGTTGGAGATGTGGAAAAAACTCTCAAGTCGGAGCTCGGCCTTCGGCCTCGCAAGTTACTAATACGGCTCGGCCTACGGCCTCGCCAAGCGCTCGCCCTTCGGGCTCACGCACCCTACGCTCGGCCTTCGGCCTCGCGAGCCGAAAGTTCGGCCTTCGGCCTCACCGGAAGCTCGCCCTTCGGGCTCGCTATACACTAAAGTTAGACAGTTACTCCAAATTCAGTCAAAAATCCCACAAAAAATCCTAATACAGTTGAAAATTAAGGAAAAACACTCCAAATGCAGTATAAAGAATGATAGGAGCACGTAAGACACATCCAAAATGTCATTCGACTGCTCTTCTTATTCCCTATGACATATTTTCAAAAACCCCCTACCTATCTATTACCGTTTTCGAGATACGTGATTTATCTGCACTTGGCAGACGTCATCGAAAACAAAATTTCATATTTGGAATAAGGACGTTCAGAACAACCTAGATATAAAATTTAAGCCAAATCGGAGTACTCTTTTTTACTTGGCAGACGTCATCGAAAAAAAATTTTTTGATTTGGAATAAGGACACCCAGAACCACCTAAATATCGAGTTTCAGCCAAATCGGAGTAACTTTTTTTACTTGGCAGACGTCATCGAAAAAAAAATTTTAGATTTGGAATAAGGACACCCAGAACCACCTAAATATCGAGTTTCAGCCAAATCGGAGTAACTTTTTTTACTTGGCAGACGTCATCGAAACAAAAATTTTTGATTTAGAATAAGGACGTCCAGAACCACATAAATATCGAGTTTCAGCCAAATCGGAGTAACTTTTTTTACTTGGCAGACGTCATCGAAATAAAAATTTCATATTTGGAATAAGGATGACGAGAACAACCTATATATCGATTTTCAGCCAAATCGGTGCAAGTCTGAGCTCGGCCTTCGGCCTCGCAAGTTACTAAGACGGCTCGACCTGCGGCCTCGCGCACCGTCCACTCGGCCTACGGCCTCGCGAACCGAAAGTTCGGCCTTCGGCCTCACCAAAAGCTCGCCCTTCGGGCTCGCTACACTGACAGTAGGACAATTACTCTAAATTGAGTTGAAATTCCCACAAACACTCCTAATACAGTCGACATTGTAAGGTTAAATACTCCAAATAATGTATGAAGAATGAGAGTAGCACATTTGACAGGTGTCATTCGACTGCTCTCTCGATTCCCTATGACATTTGTTCAAACACCCCCAACCTATCTCTTACCGTTTTCGAGATACGTGGTCCAGCTTTACTTGGCAGGCGTCATTTCTAGGGTTTTTAATTTTTCCCCTACTCAGCTAAACCCCTTAGTCATTTTCGTAATACATTACTATAACCGTACTCAACTCTTTCTGGTAGAACCAGCTACTTTTTTGAGGGATCGAAGGATTTTGTATGGCGGCCATTTTGAAATCCGCCATTTTGGATTTTTGACAAATGTCATCCGACTGCTCTCCTGATTCCCTATGACATTTGGTCAAGCACCCCCTACCTATCTCTTACCGTTTCAGAGATACGCCATCCAATTTTACTTGGCAGACGTCATCTTTGAGTTTTCGGATTTTTCCCATACTCACACAAACCCCCTCTACACTTTTCCCATACATCACATTCTTCCTTCTCGACTCCTTCTGGGAGAACAATGATGTCAGTCAGTCAGTCAGTCAGTCAGTCAGTCAGTCAGTGTACGGTAATCCAGCTTTATATATTATAAATAATAATAACTAGTATTTCGGGCAGTGTGCGGGCCGCATGCGGCCCGCATTTATCGTTATGCAGTACTAAACTATATCAAAACTCCTGATACGTTAGAAAAAAGTATGTTCAAAACTCCAATAGAAGTATGAAATCCCATATAAACTCTCAATACAATAAAGAACCATACTGTAGCCACAAAAAACAAATTCACCCTACTACGATAAAAAGGTGATACGGGCAGAATGGGACCAAGGTTCTGAGTCACTTTTGTTAAGGAACCCCACTCGTAGGTGCTTCGGTTACCGCAGGCAGTTGCCATGGAGACCAGTCGGTGACGTGGAAAATACTCTCAAGTCGGAGCTCGGCCTTCGGCCTCGCAAGTTACTAACACGGCTCGGCCTGCGGCCTCGCCAAGCGCTCGCCCTTCGGGCTCGCGCATCATACGCTCGGCCTTCGGCCTCGCGGACCGAAAGTTCGGCCTTCGGCCTCACCAGGAGCTCGCCCTTCGGGCTCGCTACTACACTAATGTTGGACAGTAACTCCAAATTTAGTCAAAAATCCCACAAAAACTCCTAATATATTCGAAAATTAAGGAAAAACACTCCAAATGCAGTATAAAGAATGATAGGAGCACGTAAGACACATCCAAAATGTCGGATTTCAAGACGGCCACCATACAAACTGCTCCGCCCCTACTGAAGCACGGCCTAACGGCCTCGCTTCAGCAGGCTCGGATCACTTTGTATGGCGGCCATCTTGAAATCCGCCATTTTGGATTTTTGACAGGTGTCATTCGACTAAACTTCCGATTCCCTATGACATTTGTTCAAACACCCCCTACCTATCTCTTACCGTTTTTGAGATACCTCATCCATCTTCACTTGGCAGGCGTCTTTTTTATGATTTTCGATTTTTCTCATACTCACCAAAACCACCCGAACATTTTTGCCATACATCACCTTGTTCCTACTCGTCTCCTTCTAGGAGAACATTTATGTCAGTCAGTCAGTCAGTGAGTCAGTCAGTGGTAATCGAGCTTTATATATTATAAACTAGTTTTTCGGGCAGTGTGCGGGCCGCATGCGGCCCGCATTTATCGTTGTGCAAGTTTGAACAATATCAAAACACCTTATACATTAAAAAAAAAACAAAATTCCATAACAGTATGATATCCCATATAAACTCTCAATACAATAAAGAACCATACTGTAGCCATTAAAGCAAATTCACCCTACTGCCATAAAAAGGTGGTACGGGCAGAATGGTACCAAGGTTCTGGGTCACTTTTGTTAAGGAACCCAACTCGTAGGTGCTTCGGTTACCGCGGGCGTTGCCATGGAGACCAGTCGGAGACGTGGAAATAACTCTCAAGTCGGAGCTCGGCCTTCGGCCTCGCAAGTTACTAACATGGCTCGGCCTGCGGCCTCGCCAAGCGCTCGCCCTTCGGGCTCACGCGCCATACGCTCGGCCTTCGGCCTCGCGAGCCGAAAGTTCAGCCTTCGGCCTCACCTGGAGCTCGCCCTTCGGGCTCGCTACTACACTAACGTAGTACAGTTACTCCAAATTCAGTCAAAAATCCCACAAAAACTCCTAATACAGTCGAAAATAAAGGTAAAATACTCCAAATGCAGTATGAAGAATGAGAGGAGCACGTTTGACACATCCAAAATGTCGGATTTCAAGATGGCCACCATACAAACTGCTCCGCCCCTACTGAAGCTCGGCCTAACGGCCTCGCTTCAGCAGGCTCGGATCACTTTGTATGGCGGCCATCTTGAAATCCGCCATTTTGGATTTTTGACAGGTGTCATTCAACTAAACTCCTGATTCCCTATGACATTTGTTCAAACACCCCCTACCTATCTCTTACCGTTTCCGAGAAACGTCATCCATCTTCATTTGGCAGGCGTCTTTTTAATGATTTTCGATTTTTCTCATACTCACCAAAACCACCCAAACATTTTTGCCATACTTTATTTTTACCCTACTCTGCTCCTTCTAGGAGAACATTTATGTCAGTGAGTCAGTCAGTCAGTCAGTGGTAATCGAGCCTTATATATTATAACTAGTTTTTCGGGCAGTGTGCGGGCCGCATGCGGCCCGCATTTATCGTTGTGCAAGTTTGAACAATATCAAAACACCTTATACATTAAAAAAAAAACAAAATTCCATAACAGTATGATATCCCATATAAACTCTCAATACAATAAAGAACCATACTGTAGCCATTAAAGCAAATTCACCCTACTGCCATAAAAAGGTGGTACGGGCAGAATGGTACCAAGGTTCTGGGTCACTTTTGTTAAGGAACCCAACTCGTAGGTGCTTCGGTTACCGCGGGCGTTGCCATGGAGACCAGTCGGAGACGTGGAAATAACTCTCAAGTCGGAGCTCGGCCTTCGGCCTCGCAAGTTACTAACATGGCTCGGCCTGCGGCCTCGCCAAGCGCTCGCCCTTCGGGCTCACGCGCCATACGCTCGGCCTTCGGCCTCGCGAGCCGAAAGTTCAGCCTTCGGCCTCACCTGGAGCTCGCCCTTCGGGCTCGCTACTACACTAACGTAGTACAGTTACTCCAAATTCAGTCAAAAATCCCACAAAAACTCCTAATACAGTCGAAAATAAAGGTAAAATACTCCAAATGCAGTATGAAGAATGAGAGGAGCACGTTTGACACATCCAAAATGTCGGATTTCAAGATGGCCACCATACAAACTGCTCCGCCCCTACTGAAGCTCGGCCTAACGGCCTCGCTTCAGCAGGCTCGGATCACTTTGTATGGCGGCCATCTTGAAATCCGCCATTTTGGATTTTTGACAGGTGTCATTCAACTAAACTCCTGATTCCCTATGACATTTGTTCAAACACCCCCTACCTATCTCTTACCGTTTCCGAGAAACGTCATCCATCTTCATTTGGCAGGCGTCTTTTTAATGATTTTCGATTTTTCTCATACTCACCAAAACCACCCAAACATTTTTGCCATACTTTATTTTTACCCTACTCTGCTCCTTCTAGGAGAACATTTATGTCAGTGAGTCAGTCAGTCAGTCAGTGGTAATCGAGCTTTATATATTATAAATAAATAACTAGTTTTTCGGGCAGTGTGCGGGCCGCATGCGGCCCGCATCTATCTTGAGTCAGTAGGAACTGTCAAAAAAACACCTAATACGTTAAAAACAGTGTGTTCAAAACTCCAAAAGAAGAATGAAATCGCATATAAACTCTCAATACACTAAAGATCCATACTGTAGCCACTAAAGCCGATTCACCCTACTGCCATAAAAAGGTGGTACGGGCAGAAAGGTACCAAGGTTCTGAGTCACTTTTGTTAAGGAACCCCACTCGTAGGTGCTTCGGTTACCGCGGGCAGTTGCCATGGAGACCATTCGGAGACGTGGAAAATACTCTCGAGTCGGAGCTCGGCCTTCGGCCTCGCAAGTTACTAACACGGCTCGGCCTGCGGGCTCGCCAAGCGCTCGCCCTTCGGGCTCACGCGCCATTCGCTCGGCCTTCGGCCTCGCGGACCGAAAGTTCGGCCTTCGGCCTCACCAGAAGCTCGCCCTTCGGGCTCGCTATACACTAACGTAGGACAGTTACTCCAAATTCAGTCCAAAATCCCACAAAAACTCCTAATTCAGTCGAAAATGAAGGTAAAACACTCCAAATGCAGTATGAAGAATGAGAGGAGCACGTGGGACACATCCAAAATGGCGGATTTCAAGATGGCCGCCATACAAACTGCTCCGCCCCTACTGAAGCTCGGCCTAAAGGCCTCGCTTCAGCAGGTTCGGACCACTTTGTATGGCGGCCATCTTGAAATCCGCCATTTTGGATTTTTGACAGGTGTCATTCGACTGCTCTCCCAATTCCCTATGATATTTGTTCAAACACCCCCTAGCTATCTTGTACCGTTTTTGAGATATGTCATCCATCTTTACTTGGCAGGCGTCTTTTTAATGATTTTCGATTTTTCTCATACTCACCAAAACCATCCGAACATTTTTGCCATACATCATTTTAGCCCTACTGTGCTCCTTCTAGGAGAACATTTATGTCAATCAGTCAGTCAGTGAGTCAGTGGTAATCGAGCTTTATATATTATAAATAACTAGTTTTTCGGGCAGTGTGCGGGCCGCATGCGGCCCGCATCTATCTTGAGTCAGTAGGAACTGTCAAAAAAACACCTGATACAAAAATAAATGTGTTCAAAACTCCAATAGAAGTATGAAATCCCATATAAACTCTCAATACAATAAAGAGCCATACTGTAGCCACTAAAGCAAATTCACCCTACTGCCATAAAAAGGTGGTACGGGCAGAATGGGACCAAGGTTCTGAGTCTTTTTTGTTAAGGAACCCCACTCGTAGGTGCTTCGGTTACCGCAGGCAGTTGCCATGGAGACCAGTCGGTGACGTGGAAAATACTCTCAAGTCGGAGCTCGGCCTTCGGCCTCGCAAGTTACTAACACGGCTCGGCCTGCGGCCTCGCCAAGCGCTCGCCCTTCGGGCTCGCGCGTCATACGCTCGGCCTTCGGCCTCGCGGACCGAAAGTTCGGCCTTCGGCCTCACCAGGAGCTCGCCCTTCGGGCTCGCAACTTCACTAATGTAGGACAGTAACTCCAAATTCAGTCGAAAATCCCACAAAAACTCCTAATACAGTCGAAAATGTAAGGTAAAACACTCCAAATGCAGTATAAAGAATGATAGGAGCACGTGGGTCACATCCAAAATGTCGGATTTCAAGACGGCCACCATACAAACTGCTCCGTCCCTACTGAAGCTCGGCCTAAAGGCCTCGCTTCAGCATAGTATTTCGGGCAGTGTGCGGGCCGCATGCGGCCCGCATCTATCTTGAGTCAGTAGGAACTGCCATACAACACGACATACATTACAAAAAAAAAGTTCAAACCTCCAATAGAAGTATGAAATCCCATATAAACTCTTAATACAATAAGGAACCAAACTGTATCCACCAAACCAGATTCACCCTACTGCCATAAAAAGGTGGTACTGGCAGAATGGTATCAAGGTTCTGAGTCACTTTTGTTAAGGAACCCCACTCGTAGGTGCTTCGGATACCGCGGACAGTTGCCATGGAGACCAGTAGGAGATGTGGAAAATACTCTTAAGTCGGAGCTCGGCCTTCGGCCTCGCAAGTTACCAACACGGCTCGGCCTGCGGCCTCGCCAAGCGCTCGCCCTTCGGGCTCGCGCGTCATACGCTCGGCCTTCGGCCTCGCGGACCGAAAGTTCGCCCTTCAGCCTCACCAGGAGCTCGCCCTTCGGGCTCGCTGCTACACTTATGTAGGACAGTAACTCCAAATTCAGTCGAAAATCCCACAAAAACTCCTAATACAGTCGAAAATATAAGGTAAAACACTCCAAATGCAGTATAAAGAATGATAGGAGCACCTGGGACAAATCCAAAATGGCGGATTTCAAGAAGGCCCCCATACAAACTGCTCCGCCCCTACTGAACCTCGGCCTAACGGCCTCGCTTCAGCAGGCTCGGATCAATTTGTATGGCGGCCATCTTGAAATCCGCCATTTTGGATTTTTGACAGATGTCATCCGGCTGCTCTCCCGATTCCCTATGACATTTGTTCAAACACCCCCTACCTATCTTGTACCGTTTTTGAGATATGTCATTCATGTTTACTTGGCAGGCGTCATTTTTATGATTTTCGATTTTTCTCATACTCACCAAAACCCCCCGAACATTTTTGCCATACTTCATTTTTACCCTACTCTGCTCCTTCTAGGAGAACATTTATGTCAGTGAGTGAGTGGTAATCGAGCTTTATATATTATAAATAAATAAACTAGTATTTCGGGCAGTGTGCGGGCCGCATGCGGCCCGCATTTATCGTTGTGCAAGTTTGAACAATATCAAAACACCTTGTACATTAAAAAAAAATATTTCAAAACACCAAAAGATGTACGATTTCCCATACAAACACTTAATACATTAGAAAACCGTACAGCAGCCACCAAACCAAATTTACCCTACTGCCATAAAAAGGTGGTACGGGCAGAATGGGACCAAGGTTCTGAGTCACTTTTGTTAAGGAACCCCACTCGTAGGTGCTTCGGTTAACGCGGACAGTTGCCATGGAGACCAGTCGGAAACGTGGAAAAAACTCTCAAGTCGGAGCTCGGCCTTCGGCCTCGCAAGTTACTAATACGGCTCGGCCTGCGGCCTCGCCAGGCACTCGCCCTTCGGGCTCGCGCATCATACGCTCGGCCTTCGGCCTCGCGGACCGAAAGTTCGGCCTTCGGCCTTACCAGGAGCTCGCCCTTCGGGCTCGCTACTTCACTTATGTATGACAGTAACTCCAAATTTAGTCAAAAATCCCACAAAAACTCCTAATACAGTCGAAAATATAGGGTAAATCACTCCAAATGCAGTATAAAGAATGATAGGAGCACGTGTGACACATCCAAAATGTCGGATTTCAAGACGGCCACCATACAAACTGCTCCGCCCCTACTAAAGCTCAGCCTAAAAGCCTCGCTTCAGCAGGCTCGGAGCATTTTGTATGGCGGCCATCTTGAAATCCGCCATTTTGGATTTTTGACAGGTGTCATTCGACTGCTCTCCCGATTCCCTATGACATTTGGTCAAACACCCCCTACCTATCTCTTACCGTTTTTGAGATACGCCATACATCTTCACTTGGCAGGCGTCAATTTAATGATTTTCGATTTTTCCCATACTCACCAAAACCCCCCGAACATTTTTGCCATACTTCATTTTTACCCTACTCTGCTCCTTCTAGGAGAACATTTATGTCAATGAGTCAGTGAGTGGTAATCGAGCTTTATATAATATAAATAAACTAGTTTTTCGGGCAGTGTGCGGGCCGCATGCGGCCCGCATCTATCTTGAGTCAGTAGGAACTGTCAAAAAAACACCTGATACAAAAAAAAATGTGTTCAAAACTCCAATAGAAGTATGAAATCCCATATAAACTCTCAATACAATAAAGAACCATACTGTAGCCACTAAAGCAAATTCACCCTACTGCCATAAAAAGGTGGTACGGGCAGAATGGGACCAAGGTTCTGAGTCACTTTTGTTAAGAAACCCCACTCGTAGGTGCTTCGGTTACCGCAGGCAGTTGCCATGGAGACCAGTCGGTGACGTGGAAAATACTCTCAAATCGGAGCTCGGCCTTCGGCCTCGCAAGTTACTAACACGGCTCGGCCTGCGGCCTCGCCAAGCGCTCGCCCTTCGGGCTCGCGCATCATACGCTCGGCCTTCGGCCTCGCGGACCGAAAGTTCGGCCTTCGGCCTCACCAGGAGCTCGCCCTTCGGGCTCGCTACTTCACTTATGTAGGACAGTTACTCCAAATTTAGTCAAAAATCCCACAAAAACTCCTAATACAGTCGAAAATATAAGGTAAAACACTCCAAATGCAGTATAAAGAATGATAGGAGCACGTGGGGCACATCCAAAATAACGGATTTCAAGACGGCCACCATACAAACTGCTCCGCCCCTACTGAAGCTCGGCCTAAAGGCCTCGCTTCAGCAGGCTCGGAGCATTTTGTATGGCGGCCATCTTGAAATCCGCCATTTTGGATTTTTGACAGGTGTCATTCGACTGCTCTCCCGATTCCCTATGACATTTGTTCAAACACCCCCTACCTATCCCTTACCGTTTTCGAGATACGTCATCCATCTTTACTTGGCAGGCGTCATTTTTATGATTTTCGATTTTTCTCGTACTCACCAAAACCCCCCGAACATTTTTGCCATACATCACGTTGCTCCTACTCGTCTCCTTCTAGGAGAACATTTATGTCAGTCAGTCAGTCAGTGGTAATCGAGCTTTATTATATATTATAAACTAGTATTTCGGGCAGTGTGCGGGCCGCATGCGGCCCGCATTTATCGTTATGCAATTTTAAACTATATCAAAACACCTAATACATAAAAAAAAATCTTCAAAACTCCAATAGAAATATGAAATCCCAAATAAACTTGTAATACAGTAGAGAAACATACTGTAGCTACTAAAGCAGATTCACCCTACTGCCATAAAAAGGTGGTAAGGGCAGAATGGTACCAAGGTTCTGAGTCACTTTTGTTAAGGAACCCCACTCGTAGGTGCTTCGGTTATCGCGGGCAGTTGCCATGGAGACCAGTCGGAGACGTGGAAAAAACTCTCAAGTCGGACCTCAGCCTTCGGCCTCGCAAGTTACTAATACGGCTCAGCCTACGGCCTCGCCAAGCGCTCGCCCTCCGGGCTCACGCACCCTACGCTCGGCCTTCGGCCTCGCGAGCCGAAAGTTCGGCCTTCGGCCTCACAGGGAGCTCGCCCTACGGGCTCGCTATACACTAAAGTTGGACAGTAACTCCAAATTCAGTCAAAAATCCCACAAAAACTCCTAATACAGTCGAAAATTAAGGAAAAACACTCATAATGCAGTATAAAGAATGATAGGAGCACGTAAGACACATCCAAAATGTCATTCGACTGCTCTCCTTATTCCCTATGACATATTTTCAAAAACCCCCTACCTATCTATTACCGTTTTCGAGATACGTGATTTAACTGCACTTGGCAGACGTCATCGAAAAAAAAATTTCATATTTGGAATAAGGACGTCCAGAACAACCTAGATATAAAATTTAAGCCAAATCGGAGTACATTTTTTTACCTGGCAGACGTCATCGAAAAAAATAATTTTGATTTGGAATAAGGACACCCAGAACCACCTAAATATCGAGTTTCAGCCAAATCGGAGTAACTTGTTTTACTTGGCAGACGTCATCGAAAAAAAATTTTTAGATTTGGAATAAGGACACCCACCTAAATATCGAGTTTCAGCCAAATCGGAGTAACTTTTATTACTTGGCAGACGTCATCGAAAAAAAAAATTTGATTTGCAATAAGGACACCCAGAACCACCTAAATATCGAGTTTCAGCCAAATCGGAGTAACTTTTTTTACTTGGCAGACGTCATCGAAAAAAAATTTTTAGATTTGGAATAAGGACACACAGAACCACCTAAATATCGAGTTTCAGTCAAATCGGAGTAACTTTTTTTACTTGGCAGACGTCATCAAAAAAAAATTTTTTGATTTGGAATAAGGACGTCCAGAACCACATAAATATCGAGTTTCAGCCAAATCTGAGTAATTTTTTTTACTTGGCAGACGTCATCGAAATAAAAATTTCATATTTGGAATAAGGATGACGAGAACAACCTATATATCGATTTTCAGCCAAATCGGTGTGAGTCTGAGCTCGGCCTTCGGCCTCGCAAGTTACTAACACGGCTCGACCTGCGGCCTCGCCTAGCGCTCGCCCTGCGGGCTCGCGCACCGTCCACTCGGCCTACGGCCTCGCGGCCCGAAAGTTCGGCCTTCGGCCTCACCAGAAGCTCGCCCTTCGGGCTCGCTACACTGACAGTAGGACAATTACTCTAAATTGAGTTGAAATTCCCACAAACACTCCTAATACAGTTGACATTGTAAGGTTAAATACTCCAAATAATGTATGAAGAATGAGAGTAGCACATTTGACAGGTGTCATTCGACTGCTCTCCCGATTCCCTATGACATTTGTTCAAACACCCCCAACCAATCCCTTACCGTTTTCGAGATACGTAGTCCAGCTTTACTTGGCAGGCGTCATTTCTAGGGTTTTTAATTTTTTCCCTACTCAGCTAAACCCCTTAGTCATTTTCGTAATACATTACTATAACCGTACTCAACTCTTTCTGGTAGAACCAGCTACTTTTTTGAGGGATCGAAGGATTTTGTATGGCGGCCATTTTGAAATCCGCCATTTTGGATTTTTGACAAATGTTATCCGACTGCTCTCCTGATTCCCTATGACATTTGGTCAAGCACCCCCTACCTATCTCTTACCGTTTCAGAGATACGCCATCCAATTTTACTTGGCAGACGTCATCTTTGAGTTTTCGGATTTTTCCCATACTCACACAAACCCCCAGAACATTTTTGCTATACATTACTTTCTTCCTACTCGACTCCTTCTGGGAGAACAATTATGTCAGTCAGTCAGTGTACGGTAATCCAGCTTTATATATTATAACTTTATATATTATAACTAGTTTTTCGGGCAGTGTGCGGGCCGCATGCGGCCCGCATTTATCGTTATGCAGTACTAAACTATATCAAAACTCCTGATACGTTGGAAAAAAGTATGTTCAAAACTCCAATAGAAGTATGAAATCCCATATAAACTCTCAATACAATAAAGAACCATACTGTAGCCACTAAAGCAGATTCACCCTACTGCCATAAAAAGGTGGTACGGGCAGAATGGTACCAAGGTTCTGGGTCACTTTTGTTAAGGAACCCCACTCGTAGGTGCTGCGGTTACCGCAGGCAGTTGCCATGGAGACCAGTCGGGGATGTGGAAAATACTCTCAAGTCGGAGCTCGGCCTTCGGCCTCGCAAGTTACTAATACGGCTCGGCCTACGGCTACGGCCCTCGCCAGGCGCTCGCCCTTCGGGCTCGCGCATCATACGCTCGGCCTTCGGACTCGCGGACCGAAAGTTCGGCCTTCGGCCTCACCAGGAGCTCGCCCTTCGGGCTCGCTACTTCACTTATGTAGGACAGTAACTCCAAATTTAGTCAAAAATCCCACAAAAACTCCTAATACAGTCGAAAATATAAGGTAAAACACTCCAAATGCAGTATAAAGAATGATAGGAGCACGTGGGGCACATCCAAAGTAACGGATTTCAAGACGGCCACCATACAAACTGCTCCGCCCCTACTGAAGCTCGGCCTAACGGCCTCGCTTCAGCAGGCTCGGACCATTTTGTATGGCGGCCATCTTGAAATCCGCCATTTTGGATTTTTGACAGGTGTCATTCGACTGCTCTCCCGATTCCCTATGACATTTGTTTAAACACCCCCTACCTATCTTGTACCGTTTTTGAGAAATGTCATCCATCTTCACTTGGCAGGCGTCTTTTTAATGATTTTCGATTTTTCTCATACTCACCAAAACTCCCCAAACATTTTTGCTCTACATAACTTTGCTCCTACTCGTCTCCTTCTAGGAGAACATTTATGTCAGTGAGTCAGTGAGTCAGTCAGTGGTAATCGAGCTTTATATATTATTAATAACTAGTTTTTCGGGCAGTGTGCGGGCCGCATGCGGCCCGCATCTATCTTGAGTCAGTAGGAACTGTCATAAAAGCACGTTATACATTAAAAAAAAAAGTAATGTCCAAAACTCCAATAGAAGTATGAAATCCCATATAAACTCCCAATACAATAAAGAACCATACTGTAGCCACTTAAGCAGATTCACCCTACGGCCATAAAAAGGTGGTACGGGCAGAATAGGACCAAGGTTCTGAGTCACTTTTGTTAAGAAACCCCACTCGCAGGTGCTTCGGTTACCGCGGGCAGTTGCCATGGAGACCAGTCGGTGACGTGGAAAATACTCTCGAGTCGGAGCTCGGCCTACGGCCTCGCAAGTTACTAACACGGCTCGGCCTGCGGCCTCGCCAAGCGCTCGCCCTTCGGGCTCACGCGACATACGCTCGGCCTTCGGCCTCGCGAGCCGAAAGTTCGGCCTTCGGCCTCACCAGGAGCTCGCCCTTCGGGCTCGCTACTACAATAACGTAGAACAGTAACTCCAAATTCAGTCAAAAAACCTACAAAAACTCCTAATACAGTCGAAAATATGAGGTAAAACACTCCAAATGCAGTATAAAGAATGAGAGGAGTACGTGTGACAGGTGTCATTCGACTGCTCTCCCGATTCCGTATGACATTAGTTCAAACACCTCCAACCTATCTCTTACCGTTTTCGAGATACGTAGTCCACCTTTTCTTGGCAGGCGTCATTTTCAGGGTTTTTAATTTTTTCCCTACTCAGCTAAACCCCTTAGTCATTTTCGTAATACATCACTTTAACCGTACTCAACTCTTTCTGGTAGAACCAGCTACTTTTTTGAGGGATCGAAGGATTTTGTATGGCGGCCATCTTGAAATCCGCCATTTTGGATTTTTGACAGGTGTCATTCGACTGCTCTCCCGATTCCCTATGACATTTGGTCAAGCACCCCCTACCTATCTCTTACCATTTCAGAGATACGCTATCCAATTTTACTTGGCAGACGACTTCTTTGAGTTTTCGGATTTTTCCCATACTCACACAAACCCCCTCTACATTTTTGCTATACATTACTTTCTTCCTACTCGACTCCTTCTGGGAGAACAATTGTGTCAGTCAGTCAGTCAGTGAGTCAGTCAGTCAGTGTACGGTAATCCAGCTTTATATATTATACTAGTTTTTCGGGCAGTGTGCGGGCCGCATGCGGCCCGCATTTATCGTTATGCAGTACTAAACTATATCAAAACTCATGATACGTTGTAAAAAAGTATGTTCAAAACTCCAATAGAAGAATGAAATCCCATATAAACTCTCAATACAATAAAGAACCATACTGTAGCCACTAAAGCAGATTCACCCTACTGCCATAAAAAGGTGGTACGGGCAGAATGGTACCAAGGTTCTGAGTCACTTTTGTTAAGGAACCCCACTCGTAGTTGCTGCGGTTACCGCAGGCAGTTGCCATGGAGACCAGTCGGAGATGTGGAAAATACTCTCAAGTCGGAGCTCGGCCTTCGGCCTCGCAAGTTACTAATACGGCTCGGCCTACGGCCTCGCCAGGCGCTCGCCCTTCGGGCTCACGCATCATACGCTCGGCCTTCGGCCTCGCGGACCGAAAGTTCGGCCTTCGGCCTCACCAGAAGCTCGCCCTTCGGGCTCGCTACTTCACTTATGTAGGACAGTAACTCCAAATTTAGTCAAAAATCCCACAAAAACTCCTAATACAGTCGAAAATATTAGGTAAAACACTCCAAATGCAGTATAAAGAATGATAGGAGCACGTGGGTCACATCCAAAATGTCGGATTTCAAGACAGCCACCATACAAACTGCTCCGCCTCTACTGAAGCTCGGCCTAACGGCCTCGCTTCAGCAGGCTCGGATCACTTTGTATGGCGGCCATCTTGAAATCCACCATTTTGGATTTTTGACAGATGTCATCCGACTGCTCTCCCAATTCCCTATGACATTTGTTCAAACACCCTCTACCTATCTTGTACCGTTTTTGAGATATGTCATTCATCTTTACTTGGCAGGCGTCTTTTTAATGATTTTCGATTTTTCTCATACTCACCTAAACCCGCCGAACATTTTTGCCATACTTCATTTTTACCCTACTCTGCTCCTTCTAGGAGAACATTTATGTCAGTGAGTCAGTGAGTCAGTCAGTGGTAATCGAGCCTTATATATTATAAACTAGTTTTTCGGGCAGTGTGCGGGCCGCATGCGGCCCGCATCTATCTTGAGTCAGTAGGAACTGTCAAAAAAACACCTCATACAAGGAAAAAAAAATTTTAAAAACTCCAATAAAAGTATGAAATCCCAAATAAACTCTCCATACAATAAAGAACCATACTGAAGCCACTAAAACAGATTCACCCTACTGCCATAAAAAGGTGGTACGGGCAGAATGGTACCAAGGTTCTGAATCACTTTTGTTAAGGAACCCCACTCGTAGGTGCTTCGGTTACCGCAGGCAGTTGCCATGGAGACCAGTCGGTGACGTGGAAAATACTCTCAAGTCGGAGCTCGGCCTTCGGCCTCGCAAGTTACTAATACGGCTCGGCCTGCGGCCTCGCCAAGCGCTCGCCCTTCGGGCTCGCGCACCATTCGCTCGGCCTTCGGCCTCGCGGACCGAAAGTTCGGCCTTCGGCCTCACCAGGTGGTTGCCCTTTGGGCTCGCTATACACTAATGTAGAACAGTTACTCCAAATTCAGTCAAAAAACCCACAAAAACTCCTAATACAGTCGAAAATATAAGGTAAAACACTCCAAATGCAGTATGAAGAATGAGAGGAGCACCTGGGACAAATCCAAAATGGCGGATTTCAAGAAGGCCACCATACAAACTGCTCCGCCCCTACTGAAGCTCGGCCTAAAGGCCTCGCTTCAGCAGGCTCGGAGCATTTTGTATGGCGGCCATCTTGAAATCCGCCATTTTGGATTTTTGACAGGTGTCATTCGACTGCTCTCCCGATTCTCTATGACATTTGTTCAAACAACCCCTACCTATCTTGTACCGTTTTTGAGATATGTCATCCATCTTCACTTGGCAGGCGTCTTTTTAATGATTTTCGATTTTTCTCATACTCACCAAAACCCCGCGAACATTTTTGCCATACATCATTTTTACCCTACTCTACTCCTTCTAGGAGAACATTTATGTCAGTGAGTCAGTCAGTCAGTCAGTGGTAATCGAGCTTTATATATTATAAATAAATAATAAATAATAATATTGAATGCGCAGAGCCAAATAAGTGCCAATTTTGATCACGCGTCTCATAGACGAAGCGCTCTGATCACTTTGGCACACACGATGAGCTCGCTGGCTGGATCATTGAATACAACATGTTAATAACAATATTTTTTTAGATAACAGATATCCGCTGCTGCAATGATTTCTTCGCGGGTGACTCATGGATTATTGACATAGAAAAGATGACATTAAGTGATGTTCTAAGACTAGACTTTCATCATCTTTACAAGGGTAACAAAATATATCAGGTAAGCTTTAAATAAGAGTAGATTATTAGTACTCAGTACCTCATATTCATCTCACTACACTTATTTTAACGACTCAACAAAAGGTAAAGGAGCTTAATTATACTTTACATTTTTTACTTCACTCTATATTCACTCTATATATATGAAGTTGCCACATTTGTAATATCTAACAGATATCATTTCCTCTATTATCGGACACAATTGAACGTAGCAGACGTGATAAGTATATACTAAGAGCTCACTCAGCAAGAAATACTTTCATGAGTAATAGCATTTTCTGTATGGGACCAAGAATTTACAATAAGTTACCGAGATCAATACGGGAGCTAAATACTATTCAAAATCAAGCTAAAGAACATTTTAATGACTGTCACTGACAGTGAATGACAATTGATACCCTAAGTACCAAGGGTCACTAAATAGGGTGAAAAAAATGTTACTTTAAAACAGAACCGACTTCAACACCACGCACAATATTGTGATAATAGGTACTTCTGAACTATCATGGTTCTTCAACAAGTTATTTCACACTTTTGAGTATTGAATTCGGTTCCATTTTAAGGTAATTTGGCTCTCCCACCATGCGGTGCAGTTCAAGCCAGCGGTGGGGAAGGAACCATGGACCTGCGGCACCGCAGTTCATAACTATAACCGCTCGGCTCATTTGTATTCAAACATTTCTGGCAGCGATGTTAGCTATTCACCTATCAGACCAGAGCGCACTTGCCCCGTGCAGACCTCGCTGTGCACACTGTCAGTTACGACTAACGACGTTTTTTTTGTAATTGTTTCGCTAGTAATATCTAAATGACATTGTCAGTTGCATGGTGGTAGGACCTTTTCGAATGCTCTCCTGGCTAGCGACCACCCACAAGTAAAAAATCTATCGCCAAGCACCTAACGGTGTGTTCCGGCAGCAGTCCTTGAGAGCCAGTGAAATTACAGGCACATGAGACTTAACAACTATGTCTCAAGGTAACGGGTGCAGTGCAATTCGTGACTTGTGACGAAATGCATCGGTTATAGGTAGAGGTTAGACCGCTTAACATCAGGTGGGCCTTGAGCTTATTCCGTCACAATAACATAAAAAACAAATTATCGTCCATTTTAAATGACAAATTATCGTCCATTTTAAATGATTCTCTTGTAAATTTCAGGAAGCATTTGGCATTAGGATTTTTGATATCCATATTATAAACTGCTCAGTTGCTGAATTGGCTGAGAAACTGCTGATTATTGTAAAACCGTTTCTTAGTAAGAAAATATATGATAGAATAAAAATCCATTCAAGCGTAGAGGATTTACATAAATACTTCCCAAAAGAATACTTGTCAAAGGATTATGGAGGTGAATTGCCAACTATAGAGGAATTTAAAGGTATACAGGCTGTTTTACCCCCATATCGTTAAATGTAACTCCAAATATTACTCTACTCGAAGGCTTAGGTATTTTCGAGCCTCCTTAAAAACTACCTCCAGGTTGCTATTTTTAAATGAAACTTTAAAGGTACTCTATGTGACTTAAAGTAGGAATATTCACTTAGTTCTAAATTATTCTAAAATAATAATTATTTTAAACTTTTTGTACCCATGATTATTCGTTTTAATACAAGCCTAAATGTAGACACCTCTTGATTATGTTCGTGTAGAAGCGATACGCATCGAAAACGTTTCCAGTTGGGCTACGTGGCGTTAATGAGCTTTAACTTGCTTGCTACTCTTTTAGGAACTACAGCCTGTCTATCCATAACTGGTTCCGTGATCCAGCGACAAAAAGCCCTTTAAATCACGGAAAATAATGTGTAACAAAAAAAACATCTAGAAAGTACATATACATTACAACATTACGGGTGGGTAATATGAGTACAACATACCTGAGTAAATAAGTATGTATTTACCTACTTTACAAAAATTAAACCAACAACCAGTTCTGAAAATCTGAGAGAATAACTTCGCTAAAAATAAAGTCAAAAGGCATACTCAAAATGTTAATTATAGTTAATGTAAATTCATCGAAATTATTTTCAACGGCCATTTCAGCACAAATAAACCATCAAATAAGTTTCGAGGAATCTTAAAGGTACGTCGCGAGGTACCTTGAGTTAACAGTAGGATAATTCCCTCATATGAGGAGTTTTCTTGAGGGGAATTCGAGTGGAGGAATTTTCATTGTCTAATAATACCGGAATCTAAATTTGAGGTGAAGTCGAGTCGAGTAAATTTCGAGTAACAACTAAGAATATGGGGGTAAATCTCGAACGAGAGGACATATTATAGTTATGTCATGTTAGCTTAAACGGTCAGAGCATGCCACGGGTTCGAATCCCGCACATGGTTATAATTTTTCCTCTCGTAATATTGTAATTCTTAAATGTTTAAGTCTCGCCAGAAACTACCTAATTACCCAAACGGCTTCGCAAAGGGATGATCACTTCTGAAACAATACTCTCCGCATAAATCTGATTATTGAGGTTGTCCCTCATCCAAATGAGACCTGTTCTTCCACCGATCCAAATACCGGCCCATACCATTATTGTCCCCCCTCCATATGGGTGAACTTCTTGACAGAATTTTAAATGTTCTTGACTTCCAGAGCTCCTCCAAACTCGAGTGATTCCTGTAACAGGCCGCATACCGAAATGAAAACTCGTCAGAAAAGCGTATAATAAAATTCTCTGTTGCGACAATACTCGAAATTGTACTTTATCCCTAGGCATTTGTGATGTGTGTATGAAAAATTCAAACAGTATTTAAGCTTCTGCACCTAAAGGGTACAGGGATGCCCTATTACCCTCACTTTGGTACAGCAGTTTGTCCGTATATAACGGATATCTGCAGCCTAGAATTTCAAAATGGAAAGAAATCAAACTACATAATTCTTTTCAAAAATCCAACATATGGATTTGTGTTTTGAGGATTGTGAAATTATTTGACAAAATGTTCAAATATCTAACTAAAGTGCATCCCCATTACAAACCAGATACCAAAGTGATAAAAAGCAAGACACCAAACAAGGACATCTCATATAGCAATCAAAAAGCTCATGATACATCAAAATATATTAAATTATTTTGATGTATACGCAAAAAATTACCACTTTCATCAGGATCCTGGAGAAATCTGTTGAAAAAAGCTTTTTAAAACTAAAAATTACTTACAGATGCTTTTACTGCTGGATTTTTAAAATAGTTTATCTATGATATAGTTATAATCAAAGTACAAGGTGCGAGAATTGCGGAAGCACAACTGAAAGTTAATTCATAATAATCTTTTTATTTATTTGTAATTCAGATAAAATGGAGAGATTTATCACCAGTGCAGAAACCAAAGAGTTTTTAATCGAAGCTTGCAAAGCTGTATCAGATGAAAGCAAAAGGCCAATAGAAGACCTGAACGGAGACTGCCTAGCCGGAACCTTCAGGAAACTTGGTATTGATTAGGATTTACAATACATTCAAATAATACTTTACATTACATTAAATAGTACGTTTAGAATATAATAAAATTGTTTAGATAACTCTTTCTTTTATTGGTTTAATATTAACATTAAAATGTGATTTAAGCCTGATCTCCAACATTTTTTAAGCGTGATAGTCAAGCATTTGGCCGCTATCTCACCTGATGGAAAGTGATGATGCGGCTGAAGATGTAGCATGCTTGCCTAGAAGATACCTATTCACACCAACTGCATCATTCCATACCATCAGTTGAGGTAATGGTAAAAAAAAACTAGAATAAGCTATGTTCTCTGCAGCCAATACTTGGATGGTTAGATATCCGCTAGTGGCATTTCTTTCTGAAGGAGGTAAATTTAAGCAGTCAGTCTCGATTCTCGTCTTAGGATGCTAGTCGTTACAGCATAGTGGTAGTGCATTTTCCGAATTCCTTTCTAACTACATACCCTCAAGAAGCAAATTTGTCGCCAAATGCGTAATGGCGTATTACTGCATTTTCATCAGCTGTCTTTAAGATCTAGTTCTATCCTAATTTAAGCCTTACCATCATAATCACTTACCATCGGGTGGTCAAAGGCTAATCTATCAGCAGTAAAACATGGACCGAAGCTCCGTTGTATGATTGAACCTAATTTATCAGATATAGAAGCCATGACTGCTGAATGCCACTATTAGTGCGGCATACGGTTTCAGCATGTCGGGCAAACGTAGGGTGATTGGATGAGTGTTCTTGGTCTTCTTTACATTGCAGTCAGAGAATTGAACAAACCAGTTTAGAAATAAGGCTCATATTCGCGTATACTGCAACGTTATGGTTACGGCAATTGCTCCGTTCAAAATGTAAGGAAATTTTGGTGTATAATACTTTCCACTCGGATGCTGTTCTCGGATTTGTTTCTGAATAAGAAGTGTTGACGAAATATTATCGGAATCGGGCGCTTTAGATACATCTAATTTTTTTACATTATTTTAACTTCATTTAGATAAATTTTATTACTAATATCTGAATTTGTGTTAGAATTACACGAAACATGATCCAGTTAATCCGTTTTGGTAGAAATATTTAGGTATTGCAGTGCAAGTAGACTGGAAGTAGGATGAAAATGAATTACAAAATATGGACTCGCCACAAAAAGCAGTTGTAATATTATAATTTAATGAGCTAGGCATACAATGTGATTGAGATTTGTTCTTAAAAATATTCAAGTGCGTGTCGGCTCACGCGCATTGCAGGGTCCCGTAGTAGCCCTTTATCACAAATGGAACGATTATGTTCTGAAAATAATTAGGAGTTAATGGTTGTAATAACAAAAATCGATTTTAAATTAGAATTAGCATTTCTAAGACGTGCGAAGATCTCGATCAGATGGTCTTAAACGTTCAAAAGCGGCTTCACAAAAGGCGATGGTAGCTAAAAAATGAGCTATAAAATCCAACTTCACATGAGAAGTTTGAAAAAACATTACATTTTTTTTAAAAGGTAATGTTTTTACAGGTGGATGATGTGGTCGAAAATGTTGTTCAAGCTAACCTAAAAATACTGGCTTTCAAGGACAGCTGCCGGAACACACCGTTAGGTGCTTGGCGACGGGTCTTCTACTTGAGGTTGGTAGCTAGCCAGGCGGGCATTCGCAAAATGCCCTACCACTATGCAAATATAAGAAAACCACCTCGGGTAGAAGCTAATGGATGTAAAAAATATTGTTAACCGGTGTCACGCATTAATTTGAATACTGCGGTATTGTCATTGCGCAGAAAATATTCGTTAAAATCTCCAAAAATTATACAAGGACTGTTATGTGTAAACAATTTATTTACAAAAGCTACTGCTACACTGTTGAGGCATCTACATGATCTATAGAAGGCTACTATTTTCACATTGTTTTCTATAGGACTGTAATATCGCGGACTGGAATATGTAATATTAGGTTTTGCCCAGGCGCATACACCAAAACGGGCGTTTGAACAAGACTGTTTAGGACTATTCGTTCTGACTATTCCTTTAAAATTGATCATGTTAAAGGAATTTTGAGCGCAGCTTAAATTTTCTGGTTACTGGTGTTTTTTTTTTTAGATATTGTTTTCAATGCAAGTCTTTACCCATTATGAACCAGCAACTACTTCATCTTAGTCACCTTAAAGGATTTATTCTAATGATTATGTATTTGGTACAAAATTATCCAACTTCAAAGACTTTTACTGTTGAACTAATAAAGTTATCTAAACCGCTATAATTTTCCTTTAAAATTCAAGAACTGCACTATCATCGAAGAAATTCCCAGATTTTTCAATCCAGCAGTTTAGCTTTTATAGGGGGGAGGGGGACGCCCTACTTGAACAAAAATGTGCACTTTAAAGTATAATGTTTCGTAAATGGAGCGTTAAATCGAAAAATAGTATTAGAAACCCCGAAGTCATTTTGAAAGACCTACTCAACGATACCAAATACGACTAGGTAGACGACGAAAAAAATTGTCATCCCCAAATCACATGTATCGGAGCTGCACTAAAAAAAATATTATATACGATACCATTTTGTCGGCGTAATTAATATACATACTCTTTGTACTTACTACTTTTTAATAAATGATTTCGAATATGGAAAATATCGTTATATTTTATTTTACCTGAGAAAAGTTTCTACAATTTACAGCTAATGTCGATTTGTTTTGGCCCGTTACGGTTACAAAGATCGTAACAAAATTGTGTTGGACACCCCTGACCTAGAATATTATAAGATTTATCCAATCTAGAAGGCGTACATATTAGTATACATTAACGAGCCCTCCGAAGCACATGCACGCTCAGTAGTAATGTCACTAGCGGTCACCCATCCAACTCATGACCGCGGCGGACGTTGCTTAACCTAGCTGGTCGGATAAGAACGGCTAAGAATAAGAATAAAAAACATTTATTTGCAAGATTACATTACACAGTAGTACAAATATTCGTGGAATGGTCATATAGAGTACATCAGTCTTTGTAATCAGTCTGCATGCAGACGTGCATATATTTATACATGTTTTTCACAATAAACTACAAACTCCTTAATGTCATAAAAACAATTATGCTAGAGCCAGTCACTTATACATTTCTTAAATGTATGCCCTTCTAATAATAAAAACTCTCTTGGAAGCTTGTTATACAAATATATACACATATTATTCGCGTTTCTTTTATAAATATCTTTACTACAACGAGGTTGATACATCAGGTTCTTTATTCTTAGCAAACTTCGCTACGAGCGCTTCAAAACCTCTCAGATCATTTATTAATGTATATACTAGTATCATTAAAATTCACTGATTTAACGTCAATTTAAAGTAAATAAAATAGTATCGTGAGAATACCTTAAATAACATTATTGTGACGCAAATAGATCGCTAATATTAGCATAATAGCATCCAAATTTGCGTTGATATGTATCTCAATTATTTAATTTTGACTTCTATATATTTCGTGTTGTAGTGCTTAGCAGACGTGTGTGGATTGTTTTAGTTAAGGTAATGCAAGTTTATTTATTTGGAACAGCGTTACAGTGTACATAAACTTTAAGGCTAGAGTCCTCGTGGCGCTTTCCATAGAAACGTAGTTTCGTCATATTTGAAATACTAAGGGCCTGTTTCAGAATGTTCGAGTAGGTTCCGGTAATACTACCCAGAACATAAAATAACTGAATGATAAAAATGACAGTTAACATGCAGCGCGTTTCAAGCTTTAACCAATGATAGATGATGGCTAGGCAAAATAGTAAATCAATGACTGTGAAACGCAAAGATAATGTTTTATTTATTAATATGTTCTGGGTGGTATAACCGGAAATTACTCGAACATTCTAAGCATTCAAACTCGGTGAAACTGCACGTCCTTGAGCCTAATATCAATGCTTCTGGTTTGCCAGATTTCCATCAACTTAAGTATTTTCAAAAATTATTCGAAAAATCGTTTTGCATAGGAATTATTATTAATTACTTTAGGGATAAATAATTGATGAATCAAAAAACTTGACAATGCTTGTTAGGACTAGCTGAAGTCAACCCTAAGAGGTTGTTAGCATTTTACCAATAACCCTGTATACCAAATCATTTCGATACAAATTTTATTGCTAATTATTATGTAGCAACCATGTTTTCAGTTTTTTGTTTATTGCTCACTTTTATAAGAATTTTATATAGTAAAATCGCTCACGCTTTGTAAATATTGCGATTTGCGTAGTTCTGTTTCGCTCACTCGCATGCGAAACGAGGTCTCTCCGTCTCTCAGTCTGACAATTTCGTCTACATCCAATAACAAATGATAACCTTATTGGTGATAGAAAATAAAGAACATTTTCATTTGATAGTATCCAGTAGTTTCTTAAACGCTAAGTAAATATTGCAAGCACCGGATAATTAATATTAGAGGTCAGTCTTAGTGATATTATATCATACTAGCTGACCCGGCAAACGTTGTTTTGCCATATAAATAATTTAAAAAATAAAGGTTGATCGTAGAAGGGTGAAAATTGAGGATTGTATGTATTTTTGTATGTTGTATCATAATAAAATAGAAATTAAAAATTTTGTCTAAAAAATAAATAAAAAAATTTAGGGGTGGACTACCCCTAACATTTAGGGGGATGAAAAATAGATGTTGGCCGATTCTCATAGATACCGGATAAGCACAAAAAATTTCATCAAAATCGGTCAAGCCGTTTCGGAGGAGTATGGCAACGAAAACTGTGACACGAGAATTTTATATATTAGAAGATATATTTATATATACATACAGGGCGTCCCACGGAGATGCCACATGGAGGGAAAGTACCTTGAATATTGTAGGTGGAACATTTTACTGAAAGAAGACATTACTTAAATTAAAAAAAAAAAACAATTAAAACTGTATATAGATATTTAAATAATTACGTGGTTGAACCGGGAATCGAACTCGTTACACGAGAAAAAAAACAGTTTTCATTTATTTGTAATAGGTACTTATAATAATGTTAGTTGTATGTCCTTACGGCAATGTAAGCTTTCATTTTTCTGAACAAAATTTCACATCGAATGTTAAAATTCATGGTCTTCCTTTTATTTCTGACACTATGTTATTTAGCAAAAAGTAATAATTGTGAAGAAATGTTTCGATCGGTATGATAAAAGTACAGGTTGTTTTTTTTTTCTCGTGTAACGGGTTCGATTCCCAGTTCAACCATGTAATTATTTAAATATCTATAGGGTAAAAGCCGGATAGTTGCCTCACTTTTAGAAAAAGATTTTTTTTAAATATGAACTTCCTTAAAATTATGCACTATCTATCTCAAAACATAGGTCTTTTATCTTTTATAATAGCCTATTTTTGTATATGTATACAAATTACAGTATTAATTCAAAAACGTTATTAATTATGTAATTAATAACGTTTTTGAATTAATACTGTTTTATTTCACCTCTCAGAAGAGGAAAAGGGATAGTTGCCTACTATAGCGGATAGTAGCCTAGCGTAGAAAATGCTTCGGAGGATACTTGTCTCATGCGGGGATAGTAACCTCGGTATGATTATTATTTAGAAAAAAAAGAAATTTATTGCAATTTAAGTGATATTTATTAAACAGTATTTTCAATTTAATGAGATCTTTCAATAAATACTATTCGAAACATGAATTAACATTATTAAATAATTTTCAGTTTAAATAATATAAATGTTATAAAAATATTATTCAAACTTAAGGTTAGGAAAGTTATTATAAAATATTACCTTTTATCTTAAGAATACAACAGTTTGGTAATTAACTTTGGTATTAACATATTTTTTTTCCACAAGCTAATGTTTCTAACTTTCCACATCTTATGCAATATTTTTTAAATTTTGTACATGTTCGATGCAACCACATCCTACATATCTCACATTGAGTCCCATCTGATTTTAACAAACAAATAAAATCCAACTTTGCATGTTAAAAAATATTTAGTCACACTAGGGGCAACTATCCGCGAAAGTAAGTAGGGCAACTATCCTGTTTGATGCGGTTACTTGCCCTTTTTATTTACAAAATAAATAATTATTATTTAACAATAAAACACATTAAACAATGTAATTTAAACTCTAATGCATGCAAAGAAAGAAAAAGTTGACTGAAATTACGATCAGTAATAAAAATATTCCATAGAAATTACTTACCAATGTAATTATAACGCTCGTCAAAGTTTCGCCGCGGAAGATTTTTGCTCACACGGACTAAACACTTGCGCCTGTTTCGGTGGCTTATGCGTCACTAAGACGTGCAGGGGGTCACTACTTATTGTGGTAAAGCATTAACATATCTTATAATTCTAACATAGTGTACCAAAAACTGAGGCATGTATCCGTCTGAGGCAAGTATCCGGCTTTTACCCTAAATGCGGTTTAAATTGTTTTTTAAATTTATTTTATGTCTTCTTTTACTAAAATGTTCCACCTACAATATTCAAGGTACTTTTCCTCCATGTGGCATCGCCATGAAAAGCCCTGTATGTATTTTTATGATATATTACACTAGCACTTACCTCCCGTGTGGTGCCGGGTTAGAATTGCACCTCCCAATATCATCCCGTGGGTGTCGTAAGAGGCGACTAAAAGAAAAATACTGGAAGGTGGGCAGTAGACCTTCTAAGGAAATGTCATCTTTACACTGCGATCCCCAAGCCGCCTGCCAAGTGTGGGGATTATGGCAAATACCTCCTTAATAGGGGAGGCTGTGTTCAGCAGTGGACGATCCGGCTGATACAGTACAGTTCAATATAACTTGAGTCAATAAAAACTATTTGTAGCATTCCGTTAAAATGTAGTTTTGTCATATTCGAAATTAGCAAAGGTTTTTTTTTTGTTTTGTGAAGGAACAAGCACGAGGACCACCTGATGTTAAGCGGCAACCACTGCTTATAACAGATGCATTTCATCACAAGTGACGAACTGCACTGCGACCCTGAGACATGCAGTTGTTGAGTCTTATGTGCCTGTAATTTTACTGGCTCTCAAGGCCTGCTGCCGGAACACACTGTTAGATGCTTGGCGACAGATTTTCTACTTGAGGGTGGTAGCTAGCCAGGCGGGCATTCGCAAAATGCCCTTCCACAATGCGGTGAAGCTCAAGCCATGGACGGTGGCGGTGGGATTCGAACCTTGGACCTGCGGCAGCGCACTCCATAGCTATAGCCACTCGGCCATCATTGCTTCCAAAAGTTTTAAAAAGCTTGAAAAAGGTTTGTTCAAGTTCTGTGTACTTTTGCATCTACCCACGTGGAGTGTAGATAATATAATTGCATCCCCTCGTGAAAAATACCAGTAGGTGGGCAGCAGAACCTGCTCAGTGCTGAAGAACATGTCATCTGACACTAATCTCCAAGACGCAGCGCTTCGTCGCGGTGGCGGGGCCCCCTCGGATGCAAAACCGGTTTGAACCAGCTCAGAAAGCGGACAAAGTTGTCGTTGCTTTCATTCTGCTCCTTTTTTTATTCAAATACCCTCGTCACTCTCAAGATTCTATATTTGAACTCACTCGCTTTGCTCAGTTCAATCCTAGATTCTTTTTTGTTTAGATACAAGTATTCGCGCCAAATAATTTAGCAGCCTTGAATAACAAATAACCATTGTTTGTTTTTGCTATTTTCTAGATGTTTCCACGAGGCCAGCATCCTATTTACATTCATACGAACGAAGACAGACAGGAAATATTAAAATCTATGAATTTTAATGAGAAACAAGTTGACGAATATGTAGATATTGTTACAGACTGGTTCTATAAACAGCCACATTTGCCAGATGCTGGCATAAGTAAGTAGTTAGAAGTGTGTTATTTGATTTATTCCAGTTCTACTTATCCTAAGCCACCTTCTTCGACCACGTCATCGATTCCAACAAATAAATGCACGGTGGCAGGGCATTTTCCGAACATGGCTAGCTGCTACCCTCAATAAGTAAATCTGTCACTAACTACTTACCTAACGGTGCATTCCTTCAGCGAAAGGAAAGCTGCCGGAACACACTGGTAGATGTTGACAGATTTTCTACTTGAGGGTGGGTAGCTAGCCAGGTGGGCATTCTCAAAATATCCTGCCACCATGCTATGACGACTGCCATCCTTAGGCAACAACCGGGACCGACGGCTTAACCTACCCTCCGAAGTATGGAGGCGCTCAGTAGTAATGTCACTAGTGGTCACCCATCCAAGTCATGACCGCAGCGGACGTTGCTTAACTTAGCTGATCGGTTAAGAACGACTTAACAAACTTCGCTACGAGCGCTTCAAATATGTTTTGAACTAACATCGTTTCAACTTCAACAAGCTGTTTCACACATGTCATTGTTCGAAATCGTTTCCATTTTTAATATAACAGGTGACCAAATAGATTAATAAACATGTACTGTAGTTGCCAAGCGTCATTCTCATTTTTGATTCCACGTCTCTTTAATAAAATCTTAAAAGTATGTCCCTTATACAATACATCTGCGTTTAAAGCCAAGCCAGTAGTAAGTAAATGGTTACTTTCTAAGTCGTATGATGATACTGAAGACATAATTTACACGTGAGCACATATACACACACACAAACACACCAATACATGCACAAATCACACCATTCATTAAACATTTTCATTAGACTTTTTCAACTTTCATATCATCATAATATTTATTAAATTTACCTCGAGACTAAATAGCAACAAATATACCAATTAATATTTCAATTACAAAGAACTCATCTAAGTATGATCATTAACCATGTAAGTATAAAACATTATTTGTGAAACTTCCTTACCAGTATGATACGATATAAATGTAATTGTAAAAATGCATCCAATTTCGTGACTATTTTATATACCTATTTCCCGTGGGGTGCTGGGTTAGAATTGCACCTCCCCTTATCAACCTGCGGGTGTCGTATGAGGCGACTAAGGGAAAAATACTGGAAGGTGGGCAGCAGCGCCTTTTAAAGAACTGCCATCTTAAACTGCGATCCCCAAGCCGCCTGCCAAGCTTGGGGATTATGGCAAGTACCCCCTTAATAGAGGAGGCTGTGTTCAGCAGTAGACAAGTCGGCTGATACAATAGATTATATACATCGATATTATTTAGGTATCCACGATACGGGCCTAGAACCTAGTGTGGAGCCGTTGTTTCTTAAGTTATAGTAAATTGTTTAATTTTAGTTCTAATTAGTAAAAGAATTTCTTAAGTATCTTTTGTACATTCTAATTTTGGCAATCAAAAAAATTATATATTATAAAATATTACTTGCCTATTTTCAGAACGAAACATGGTAGAAGTATACATGATCGCGACTAAAGGTTCCGTAGAGAAAGCCAAGCAGAGATTTGACGCATTTTACAGGCATAGACTAAACGCTCCCGAGTTTTTAAAGGACAGAATTGAATTACTCAACTCTAATAGACCGATATGGAGTACTCAGTAAGTGGCATACAAATTAGTTTAGGTACTTTTTGACATAACTTTTGTAATATCTTGGTATTGACGGGCTGGGGGCCAACTCCAACCTCTTATAGTAATAATAACTTAACCCTACAGCTAAATTGTATACCTCCACGTCAATTAAACAAGCTTACAATGGGTAATGGAATCGCTCAGCGTTTTGATGACGTCACAACAAATTGTTCACTCTATTCGCGAACTCTGACGTTACATTTAATACGAAGTATTACTGTTGCAACATCTTAAAAAAGTTACTTTCTAGCAGCGGATTTTAACTCGATTTTGTCTTTTTTACGATAAAAATGGGTTTGATTAATGTGTAAATTACGTACAATGTTTTTATTGCTATTATATAAAATAAATGCAGCAAAAATATTTGATGAATGAAACTATAAAAAGCTACAAACAGTTGTTGTCAGCACAATAAAATGTCGTAAAACTGTGGTAAAACCGTTCCATAACATCGCAGTTCGGAACAGTGCGAGCGGGATAACTAGCGCATACCATGGTATGCGATAGTCTGAATGCTATCTGCTATGATTTTATAAAATGGATATGAATCTTTGAAATAAGCGTGAAAATGGTGTTTAAATTTCGTATTACACAACGTAGACCTACGTCAGTTTCCATCTATTTTTACACACTGCCCTATAGTTATATGTTTTCAGGGTTAATATATGTACATATTTTGTTGAGTATCTTTATTCCACCCTCTTCTAAATGCCTTACCAATTTAAATGTGCGAGATATATCAAACATTTGTCCTGATAGTGCTAGTAACACTAAGTAAGTACCAAAAAAAATGGGCGGATTTTTGACGCCATACTGTCAGATAATTTTTTTGTTCCAATCCCATCTAGTAAGGTATCAAAATGAAGGACTTTGAAAAATAATTCCATAAATATATATAGCTTACAGTAGTTTAATTTCAATGAAATGATAAAACGTTTAACGAACATAATTTGCAGTTTTTTTTTGCTATTGACCAAATCCCATCTGATGGTAAGTGATGTGTTCGAAGGTGTTACCAGGCTGAATCTAGATTTAGTTAATTTTAATTATGGTATTATGTTTCAGTATATTTGCACCCGTCTCAAAACTGCTCAATGGAAAACGAATTACAATGGTAAAAGTCACCGATCCAGAAGTTAGATTTAAAGAAGTATTCGTGAACTTTCTTGCGGTAAGGATATTTAATGTTGTCATAAGTTTTCGCGATTATTACTCATAGTAATTAAACAACTTTAAACGGTTTAAATTGCGTATATTTATCATTATTTTTGTCCCGCCGTTCAAACACTTTGTAGTGATCGTGGTCACGGGGTGACTTACTTGGTTTTATTTGTCACTTGAGTTATTAAGAAATTATTTGTACTACCGTCAGAAATTCTATATTAATCATAACGTTCCCTATTCACGCAGTATTCACTCTCACGCTCACAGTGTCCAGAGGTCTTGCAGATTTGTGTCGGCCTTGGGATTTAATTAATATGATAACAGGTTCCCAAGCAGGTGGTACTTGCCAACCATCATATCTATTGAATTTGGGTATTTTTGATTTCAATTGCCTCGCGTAACATTCTTGGCATAAACCGGGTCTCTCTGGCGATGATTTCTAGATTGTCGAACCGAATGTAGTGGTTGGGTTTGTCCTAGGCATGTTCACAAACCGCAGACTTGGTCGAGCGTCTGTTCTTCATGTCAGCAATGTGCTTTTTTACCCGGATACCAACGCTCCTCTTTGTTTGCCCAAGGTTTTTAAGTTCTTGATTAGGTAGTGATGTCATTTTTATTTATTTTATTTTATTCGGAAAACTAACAGCTAATTAACAAAATATAATACGTATCTAAGAAACTTATGCTTAATTAAAAGTTTTCACATATATGTTTTTCACATAAATGTTTTATAAAGTTGTACATAGTTAACAGACTAGAACAGAACTGATGTTACTAAGTAGGTATAAGATTTTAGAAATAGAATATACTTACTGAACATATGTTAACTATACCTACGCATTTCAAACCTTTGAGTGATATATTTAGGAATAAAAATCCGATTGTTTAAAGTCCCTCGGCGTGTTAACACCTTCGACCACATCATCACTTACCATCATGTGAAACTGTGCTCAAAGGCTTACCTATGAGCAATAAATAAAAAAATATACAATAATAAGCAATTACTAAAATATATATTTATTGCTTTCTTAAAATATTTGATATTATAAAATTTGGATATCCTCAATGTAACGCCTGATTCTATATACAGTGGACCCCCGGTAGTCCGACAAACATTTTGCAGGGCAGTGTCGAACTATCGAATTCTTCGGATTATAGAGTACTGCCTAAGACCCCCTATAGTCCGGAATTTTTTACAAAAGAGTACCTTGTAATCCGACAAATTACAGGGCCAATGATAAGATTCTTTATACATATTATATATACATATGTACATATATGTACTCTGAAGTACAAATCATACTTGTATGTCCATCCAGTGACCATGTCGGATTACAGAGGGCGTCGGATTAGACAGGGGCCGGATTACCGGGGGTCCACTGTACTGTCTTTTTATACTTTTCAACTCTCTGAGCAACCTACTGATCGCGCCATGACATATTTATCTACGGAGGAAATCTATCTCTATCATCCCTTTTTTCCATACATAAAAATAGAAATCGAACTAATTAAAAACTACTGTGTTACTATGCTGAAATCCATAATACTTAGAAAATAAAATAAAAAAATTAATAAGAATAAATTAAATTGTCACTAGCTGATGGGCATTCCCCGCGGGGTGTCGGGTTAGAATGCCCCCCGCCCCATTTCTACCTGTGGGTGTCATAAGAGGCGACTAAAGGTAAAATACTGAAAGGTGGGCAGCAGCACCTTCTAAAGAACTACTATCTTACACTGCGATCCCCAAGCCACCTGCAAAGCGTGAGGATTATGGCAAATACCCTCTCAATGGGGGAGGCTGTGCTCAGCAGTGGACGATCCGGCTGATACAGTACAGTATACCCTTCAGACCGGAACACAGTCATGCAAACATTACTGCTTGGCTGGTGGCAGTACTTTCCCGGACGAACTCGTTCCCAACGAGGATTACTGCTACTGAATAACTTCCAAAAACTTAGTAGCCAAAAAAAATTTACCAGTACAATAGAGTGACGAGGGTAAAAATTGTGTACTCCTAAAATTTGTAATGTTCTGCCTGTGGGGTGCCAGGTTAGAATGTCACCCCTTTCTTCTCGTGGGTGTGGCAAGAGGCGACTATGGGGAAAATACCGGGAGGTGGGAAGCAGCGCTTTCTTAGGAACTGAGGACTGAAAGTGCGATCCCCAAAAGGTAGTCGAAATACTCCAGCCCACTACCAGCTGGCAGCGTACCACGCATGCTGGCAGCATTGCCCCATTGAAATACTTATGCGTTGAGCCAAATAAGTGCCAGCATTTTGATCACGCGTCGCATCGACCAAGCGCTCTGAGCACTTTGGAACATACAATGAGCTCGCTGGCTTGATCATTGAATACAACATGTTAGTAACAAATATTTTTTAGGTTACAGATATTCGTAGCTGCAATGATTTCTTCGCGGGTGACTCTTGGATTATTGACATAGAAAAGATGACATTAAGTGATATTCTAAGACTAGACTTTCATCATCTTTACAAGGGTAATAAAATATTTTAGGTAAGCTTTAATTCCTATTGTTGATGATTTAGTTCTATCAAAATAGAAAGTAATCCGCTCTGTACTAGAGAATAACAAAGCGGATTACTTTTCATTTTGATAGAAATTTCTTAAAAATAGAATTATTTCTAAGAAATAAAATAAACATACAAATGTGTAGTGAGATGAATAATGAAAGCGGTACTATGAGTATTAATGATCTACTCTTATTTATCAGCTAATTAAATCAGCATGGGATCATCTTTGATGACATATTTAGCTTCATTTTCAGTATAAGATGTGAATTACATATTTTTCAACACACTCGCTCGTAACGTGCCTTTAAATGCATCGATTTTAGCGTCGTAATGTAGTCTATTACGCACTCGTGCTTTTTTTTACTCTACACTAGTGTTTTAAATAGAAAAAAAACAACGTTTCCACACTTCTCACCAAGGAGATTATAGTTTGTTTCGTTCGTTTTGCATATAAAAACAAACCAAAGAGTTTTTTACCTACTGAAGTAGAACTTTGGAAGATTTAATTACAAACCTTCTTAATCAGATTATTATTGCTATCAAAATGATCAAGAAAATATTTCGTATGAAACTCGTGCGCGTTGTTTATTACAATAAGTTGTTGTAAATGGAGTTAGAGACCCGTCTCGATTGTAATAAACAACTTCGCGCACTTGTTGCATAATGTACTATGTATTGTTAAGGCGACAGCGGCTATTGCCCATGTGTAAAAAATAGATGATAGCGTAAGTAATTAATTATAGTCCATTTTAAATGATTCTCTTGTAAATTTCAGGAAGCAATTGGAATTAGGATATTTGATATCCATATTATAAACTGCTCAGTTGCTGAATTGGCTGAGAAACTGCTGATTATTGTAAAACCGTTTCTTAGTAAGAAAATATATGATAGAATAAAAATCCATTCGAGCGTAGAGGATTTACATAAATACTTCCCAAAAGAATACTTGTCAAAGGATTATGGAGGTGAATTGCCAACTATAGAGGAATTTAAAGGTATACTGGCTGTTTAAGTCTCGAATGAGGGGACAAATTATAGTTATGAGTGATATATCATGTTAGCTTAAACGGTCCGAGCATGCCACGGTTATTAGGGGTGGATGGCGCGGGTTTGAATCCCGCACATGATTATAATTTTTCCTCTCGTAATATTTTTATTCTCTAATGTTAAAGTCTCTTAAGAAACTAATCACCCAAACGGCTTCGCAAAGGGACTTCTAGGTTAGCCTGAACAACATCTTCGACCACATCATCACTTACCATCAGGTGAGATAGTGGTCAAAGGCTAACCTATCAAGGATAAAAAAAAAATTGATTACTTCTGAAACAATACTCTCCGCAAAAATCTGAGGTGACGTTGTCCCTGATCCAAATGAGATCTGTTCTTCCACCGATCCAATACCGGCCCAAACCATTATTGTTCCCGCTCCATATGGGTGAACTTCTTGACAGAATTTTAAACGTACTTGACGGCCAGAGCTCTTCCAAACTCTAGTACGTCTTCTATCAGGCCGCATACCGAAACGAGACTCGTCAGAAAAGCATATAATTAAATGCCCAGTTGCGACAATCCTCGAAAACGTACTTGATCCCCTTGGCACTTGTGATGTGGGTATGATAAATTCAAACACTGTATAAGCTTCCACCCCTAAAGGGTACAGTGATGCCATATTGCTTTCACGCTGGTATCTGTCTATATATCTATCCGTTTGTTCGTATATTAGGTATATTACGGATATCTGCAGCCTAGAATTTCAGAAAGGAAAGAAATCGAACTTCATATTTCTTTTCATAAATCCAATATATGGCTTTGTGTTTTGAGGATTGTGAAAGAATTTGACAAAATGTTCAAATGTCAAAATAAAGTGCATCTCCATTACAAACCAGATACCAAAGAAGTGATAAAAGCAAGACACCAAACAAGCACATCTCATATAGCTTATACATCAAAATATATTAAATTAACATGATGTATACGCAAAATATTACCACTTTCTTCAGGATTCTGGTGAAATCTGTTGCAAAAAGTTTTTTAAAACTAAAGTAACTCACAGATACTTTTATTGCTAGATTTTTAAAATAGTTTATCTATCACATAGTTATAATCAAAGTACAAGGTGCAAGAATTGCGAAAGCACAGGTGAAAGCTACTTATAATATTTTTTATTTATTTGTAATTCAGATAAAATGGAGAAGTTTATTACCAGTGCAGAGACCAAAGAGTTTTTAATCGAAGCTTGCAAAGCTGTATCAGATGAAAGCAAAAGACCAACAAAAGATCTGAACGGAGACTGCCTAGCCGGAACCTTCAGGAAACTTGGTATTGATTAGGATTTACGATATATTTAGATATTAGTACTTTTGTAATATAATAAAATTATTTAGATAACTTGTTCTTGTATTGATTTAAATTTACATTAAAATGTAAGATAAACCTCATTCCCAACTGCTTTATTCCGTACCATCAGTTGAGGTTATGGTAAAAAAATAAGTCTTAAGGCACAATAGAATTCGATGATGGACAGTAGCGTCTTTTGCACAACTGTCAACCTTATAATGTGATCATCAAGCGACCTACCATGAAGATTGTTGCCATCGTTTGGCAGCAGAGTGGAAGCTGGTCAGGTGTTTGTAGCGCTCGGAGCGTTTCTTCCCTAGTCGTTCATAATGATTAACTAGGATAAGCAACGTTATCCGAGGGCAATACTTGGATGGTTAACCGCTAGAGGTATTTACTCGATTCTTGTCTTAGGATGCCAGTCGTTACAGCATAGTGGTAATGCATTTTCCGAATGCCTGTCTAGCGAGCTACTAACCTCAAGAAGCGTTTCGAATTTGTCGCCAAATACTTAATCGTGTATTCCGGCATTTCCAGCAGCTGTCTTTGAGATCCAGTTCTGTCCTAATTTAAACCTGTGTATGGTACACATCTCTTACTATCGGGTGGTTAAAGGCTAGCCTATCAGCAGTAACCAAAGCTTCACAGAATGATTGAACCAAATATAGCAGACACTGAAGAATGTCACTAATAGTGCGGCATACCGTCGAAGTCTGTTGAGCAGGCGGAGGGTGATTAGATGAGTGTTCTTGGTCTTCTTTACGATGCAGTCACTCAAAGATCGTGGAAATTCAAATCACTTATGACTATAAATTAGGCAATCAACTCATAGTTAGAACTGTATGTATGAAGGACTTGGGTGTCACATTTGACAGTCAGCTCACATTTCATGACCACATTAAAATATTGGCAAAGGAGTCTTTTAGGCGGCTTGGCTTTATCCTGAGAAACACACGTGACTATAAAAATGATGACATTATCAGGATAATGTTCAATTCACTTGTGCGATCTAAGCTTGAAAGCAGTGCATGCGTTTGGAATCCTCATTAAACAACCTATGCGCTGCTGTTGGAGAAGGTACAGAAGGCTTTCTTAAGGACCTTGTACAAGCGGCAGTATGGTTACTACCCTTATTTGTATCCCACCAGTTTTTTGTTGGGTTGCTTGGGTTATAACTCTCTCGAAGTCCGCCGGAAAAACGAACAAATCGTTACTGTTTGTAAGATTTTAAGGGGAATCATAGATGCACCGAGCCTGAGTGACGAGCTGTGTCGACTTTATACCCCCGACAGGTATCTGAGAAACAGAAGGCACCGACTTTTTGTGGTACCTAATTTCAGCACCGTGGCCCATAAAAACTCTCCAATACCACGTACCCTCTCGGCACTCAACAATCTATTGGAGACCTACCCTGAAAGTGATTTGTTTGCGGATGAATGGAAGGTTATATTGTTTGTATGTCGAAGGTTTTGTGAACGTGATGTTTGAGTGGATGAGTGAGTGGGTCTGCGTGAGGTTTCACTTGTATTAATGCCATTGCCATTGTATAATCGTGTTTTTAATTTATTTTTATTAATGTATAAATATAATGTAATATATGACATAATATTTGTAAAATTTAATTTATAATGAATTATATTGTATGTGTGCATGTTTAATTAATGTAATTGGTATACCGTTTTAATTAAATAAATAAATAAATAAAATAAATAAAAGTTGCCTTATAGTAAGAATTGCCGGATAGTAAGAAAATCAAACAAACCAATTTTGAAATAAGGCTCATATTCGCGTACGCAACGTTATGGTTACGGCAATTGCTCCATTTAAAATGTAAGGACATTTGAGAAAATAATACTTTCCAGTCGGACGCTGTTCTTATATTATATTTCAAAATCGTCGGCCTCCGTTTTTAGCAAGACTAACTAAACTATAACTAGGGATTTTGGTATGTAAGTAATCTAGTTTTCAACACCCTTGCTCGTAAAGTGAGCTTTATTATATTGTTCTCAGGACCATAAACCTCACCATAACACCCTCGTGCATAATAATACACTTCTGGACTCATCTATTGGCCCACCTTGTATTTTCAGTTTCGTTTGGTCCTAGCTAAAATTTTATATTAGGTCGAGCAAAAAGTTTTTATGCAGTTTTGAACCTGGCACATTTTACCATCTTTTTCGATCGTATTGTTTTAAATTTGAATTCAGAATACCATACGACATGGAGCTACGCCTAACAAGTCGGATATATGCGCCTTGTTAAAGGCAATTGATTTTTGAATAAAAAACATGTTTTATCAAATAAAGGTTTAATTTAATAACGCGTGTTGCCTCCATGGGCATCTACCACAGCTCTCATACGATTAGGCATAGAGTTTATCAACCGCTCTATGAAATTTTGAGGGATCATCTCCCATTCCTCTTCTATGGCAGTTTTCAACTCCTGCATCGTCTGGGCAACTGGCTGACGAGCCCTAACACGTCTTTTTAGCTCGTCCCACATGTGCTCAATAGGGTTCATGTCTGGGCTTCTGGCTGGCCAGTCCATAACTGTGATGTTCACATCCCGAAGATATTCCCTGACGATGCCGGCCGCATGGGCTCTTGCATTATCATGCATAAAAAGGAAATTTGGGCCCACATAGTCCGCGTATGGTATCACGTGAGGTTCTAAGCACTCACGAATGTACCTTTCAGCATTTAATGTTGGCAGCCGTGGTCCTGTAACAACCTCAAGTTGAGTTTTGCCGCTCGCGGATATACCGCCCCAGACAGTCCATGAGCCACCGCCATAAGCAACCCTCTCTTCAAAGCAGCATTGTGCGAAACGCTCTCCCTTACGTCGGTAGACCTTCTTCCTTCCATCATTGCCATGTAACACAATTTTAGACTCATCAGAAAAGAGTACACGGCTCCAATCTTGCTGTGTCCAATTTAAATGACTGCGTGCGAAATGAAGGCGCGCTGTTCGGTGGGCTCGCGTTAGTTTGGGCCCATTAGCTGGCTTGTGTGGTACCATATCGCGTTCTTTTAACCTTCTCCGAACAGTTCGAGCGCTCACAGATACTCCGTAGAAGTCGCGAAGTTGGTTTTGTATCTCAATGGAGGTAAGGTGACGATTTCTTAAGCTGGTCGTCACGATGAATCGATCCTGCCTTTCAGTTGTGACCCGAGATCGTGGCCTTCCTTGGCGACGAACAAAGCCGCCAGTCTCTAGGTACCTCCGATAAACATTTCGGACCGCAGATCGACTAAAATTAAGTTGAGCACTCACGTTTCTTTGGCTGTGTCCGGCCTGAATAAGTGCCACAGCTTGGGCGGCGACTTCAGGTGAAGTATCCATAGATTATTGATAGAACTCACCTTAATGTTAAGAATAAGTAATGTTTGTTGCAAAACCAAAGATATCAATCACTTTTTCAAGAATTAAATCCAAGTAAACCAATAAAACCAAGTTTTCTTAGTATTCGATTGTTTGATACAACAAACAGGCTCCACATTGTCTTTTGTTTCTTTAAATTCTGTGTTCGAAATTCAAAAAAAGACTATTGAATGAAATTGTGAATGTGCCAGGTTCAAAACTGCATAAAAACTTTTTGCTCGACCTAATATAAAATTTTAGCTAGGACCAAACGAAACTGAAAATACAAGGTTTTTTCTTATTTTATCCCTACAAAGTTAAGTTAGTAGCTAACTGCAAATTATATGCGAGTAAACAGAGCATTTTCAATTTATCCGGGTAATACAGATTTGTAACATCAAAGAGGTTTATATATTATCAATCATCATACATTTGCCGCGCGCAAAAAAAAAACTTGTGCGCTATTTTCCATAATTTTTGTATGTTGTTTTTATCGCATTTGTGCAATTTATATTTTTTTTCCTCACAAGAGTATTGCAAAAGTGCGTATGAAACTCGTGAGCAACTTGCTCATTATACACTCGGCTGTTTTACGCCCTCGCCTACGGCTCGGGCTGCAACACACAGCCTCGTGTATAATGAGCAACTTAGCTCACTTGTATCATAATCTACTGATACCGTAGCACATTTGGAAATTAATAATATGTAAAGGGTGGTATACCTATTTAAAATATGTGTAGTGGGCTGGAGCATCTGGGCTACCTGTAGGCCTGCAATGGCCCCTAGATTGCCCAAACGCTATCGCTGTAGTGGTGGATGAAAACAGATGATCCAATTATCCGTGTTATTGATAAAATTATTAGGTATTGCAGAGTTTTGAAAATATACTGTGTAATAAAATGAATTACAAATGGACTCGCCACAAGAAGCAGTTGTATTTTTATAATTTTATGAGCAAAGCATAGAATGTTATTGAGATCTGTTCTTAACAAAAGTTCAAAAACCTTTTTGGGTTTTTTTTTATAATTGAGTCCTCAGTCATATTAATATAATTTACATAACACGATTTTAAAATATTAACTATCACGCAAAATCTTATAAGTTAATTCATGTGATTTATTTTTGTATATTTTATATTTGTTCAAGAATTTGTGCTTCTACTTAATAACTTTTTTCAGTGCCGAGTTATACCACAAGGGATACGAACGGTTATAGACTTTTTAACAGGTATATATTCCTAATGGAACTCCCTTACAATATAGTTCGATTATAAAACTAACACATTCATACACTAAGCGAGATGCGAACTCACTATTTCAATCAATATAATTAGTGTTTTTGAATGAATTAAAGTCACCATTATCAAATAAATAACGTGTTTGTGGTGCATAGTGTAATAAAGAGAAACCAAATGATTTCACATTGATCAACAAGACTGGGTAGTGTTCGTCTACTTTCGGTGTTCGAGAATCGACACAATTAGATATTTCAACAGATTGATTTAAAAATACCAGATCCAATATTCTACCGTACTTATAACTATTTAAACTGGCCTAAACTTAAAGAAATAATTTAATCAGTTAACATATATTCATCAATGCTATCTATATTTTTGGGGAAAACATTTTTGGTTGTTCGGTTGGTTGGCAACCACGTAATTCCACTCAAATTAAAGTCACCGACCACTAGGATTGCGCCGGATTGGTTAACTAAATGAAAAACTGTTATTCTGTTCACAAAGGTAAATAACACACGTCATATAAGTTGACCGAATTACGTTTTCATTTTTTTCCCTTTATACACACACAGATCCAAAGATCTTCAGCCGAGGAATGAAAATGGGGAAATGGGTAAATTAACTTGCAGGTCTTTACGGGTACTAATTAAGATACCACCACCCTTTTTTGGTATTTTTTTCATACTTTGGGTTACATTATGGAAGTTATCATACGGATCCCTGAGTTTTTGAAAATATTCTATAGCCTATGTTCATCAAGGATAGTGTCACATTTATCCAGTAGATTTAAGTTTATTGGTTATATAAAAAATACAAAATACAAATCTTCCCTCTTTATTAAATTAACTACGATGTTTTTGAGTATTGAGTTTAGTTCTGTTGCAGCGATGTTTTGGTCTCTTTGGTTTTCTAACAGATGGCGTTAGTAATACAATCCAATGAATACAAAATTAGTAACGTAATTTTTTTTATGGTTTCATAATAATATATTTTTTTACAGATAACACATTTAAATATGAACGTTTATTACAATGTTAAAGCACAAATCTATAAACGTGATTGTTTTTCAGTAAATGGGGCCACAAAATGCTCAAGCTGTGGGATAGTGATAGGACTCGCTTCGCTCATCCTTATTATACTGCAGACAAGAATATATATACTGTACTGTATATTCTTGTCTGCAGTATAATTATTTATTAGAAATATATATCATTCGTATTTAATTCTGGATATGATCAAACTGTTGGGCGAACACTAAAATCCTTGTAATTTATTATCCATTCCATAACGCTTTATGTACACAGCTTTTAACGTTGAAATATTCTGTTTCTGATGAATATGACGGAAATTTCAGATGTATAAAATAAATTTTCATATCATTGATACTACACCAATATTTTTTTATTATATTAGCTATTGCCAGCGGCTGCGGCGCTCGCGTGGATCAACGATGCGATTAACAAAATATTTGTTGAGGAGCCAACGCGAAGCGAACGATACGTCTCCGTATTCATCTTGGGCAAATATACTTTAGTATATTAATTATATATAGTATAGTGACTTAGAAAGGAGAGTGAATGCTGGAAACATGGTGAACGGCGAATTGCACGCTTTCATGAACAGTCAGAAGGTGTCTAAGAAGGCTCGCCTGGCTGTTCATAAAGGAGTGTTGGTTCCGACACTGATGTATGGTAGTGAAAGTTGGGTATATGGCAGAAAAATCTTGAAAGTAAAATAAATGCAGTGGAGATGAAAGCATTGAGAAGCATGATTGGAGTCAAACGGAGTGACAGGATAAGGAATAGTGTGATAAGGGAACGATGTGGTGTGAATGAGGATGTAGTGACAAAAATCGAGAAAGGTATGTTAAGATGATTCTAGGTTAGTCTGAACAACATCTTCGACCACATCATCACTTACTATCAGGTGAGATAGTGGTCAAAGGCTAACCTATCAGGCATAAATAAAAAATAAAAGGTGGTTTGGACATGTAGAGATAATGAATGAAATGAGATAGACTTAACAGGTATACATGGGACAAGTGAACGGAAGTGTTGGAAGGGGAAACCTAGGCGAACGTTCCGAAATCAGATTGAGGACGTTCTCAAAAAAGGCCAGGTCAGGAGTAGGTACCCTAAACCGACGCTTATGTATGATAGGATTGATAAGTGTAGATGAAGCAAAAGAGACATACAAGAAACGTAGCAAGTGGAAATATGTGGTCTCTGCCAAACCCTACGGGAAAGAGGCGTGATGTAATGTATGTATGTATATTTAAAGCGCTAGTAGCGTAGATTGCTTAGTCGTTCTTAAAACCGATCAGCTAAGTTAAGCAACCACCGCGGTCATGAGTTGGATGGATGACCGCTAGTGGCATTACCACTGAGCGTGCACATGCTGCGGAGGGCACGTTAAGCCGTCGATCCCGCTTGTTGTCTTTGGATGGCAGTCGTCCAACCGTGCCTACCGAAGCACGTGCACGCGCCAATCCAAGTCATGACCGCGGCGGACATTGCTTAACTTAGCTGATCGGTTAAGAACGGCTAAGCAAACTTCGCTACGAACGCTTCAGAAATAAATAACTGATTCCTAGGTATTTACTTATTTTATAATGAACAAACACAACCCCAGTTACAGCTTTATTATATTGTGTCAATAAAAGAAGCTGAAGAACATTAATTCATTTTTAAGTGGTGGTAAGCAGTGGACGTTCCGTTTTATACGCCTCAAGGTAAATCATACAACTATTATGAAAATGTAATTTTCATTAATTAAATTTTCCTAAATAAATAGATTGAGGCGTTACTTTGCGGAAATCCATATTTAATAATAACAAATATTTTTAAAATATTTTATGAAAACATCAAATTAATATTTTAATAAAACACTTAAAAATACAAAAATATATCTAGTGACAAATCCGCCTACTTTCCTGTTAAGCCGACGTGACATCACAAACGCCACGCAGCCAAACCGGAAGAATTTTCGACGCGTTTCGATTCTACACGAAGCATCCTCAGGAGGTCCTCAGAACTCTACGAGCGCACGATCGAGAAATCTCGCTTCTCGATCGTGCGCTCGTAGAGTCAACTATATTTTTGTATTTTACAAGTGTTTTATTAAAATATAAATTTGATGTTTTAATAAAATATATTAAAAATATGTGTTATTATTAAATTTTCATAATAATTTGCTTCATTTTCATTTTATCTACACTAATATTGCTAACAGGAAAGATTTATATTTTTGGAGTTTTGAATGCAACGAATATACTTAAATAGTACTGGACCGATTTGGATGAAATTTGGTATAGAAATAGTTTAATACCCGGGAAAGGACATAGAATACTTTTTATCCAACTGCGCAAAAAGAGGTTAATGATTTTGGTTGATAACCGACATACGCGTTGGGAGGAGCCGCGGCCAGAAAGCTAGTCTATACTAATATTATAAAGAGAAAAGATTAGTATTTTGGAATGTCAAAAACTTAAGTTATACGACATTAACTTAGGTTATATTTCTTCAAATTGCCAAATTTTTTTTTTAATTTATTCAAACATAATATGGAGGGACGTTGTTGAATTAAGATTAAAAAAACAGTTTGGATAATAAGATTTAGTAAATATGAATCAAATATTTTTTTAAAGTTCAAAATATACACGATCCCTAGGCACTTTTGATGTTTGTATATTAAGTAACGCAGTTCACCTTCCAAGTAACCGAAATCCGGGAACCGCCCGATTTATAATAACAAATATATATAAAAGTATAAATAAATTTTTTAAAAATAAAAGGCATATCGATTTTCGATCTGGTATATGGAGGCAGAAACAAGTTTAAAAGAAATGTTTTTTACAACTTGAATACAACTTTAACTAGTGGCTCTCGGAGCTATAAACCTTGAGAATGTACCCTTGCACAGCTTACAACTGAATGAAGGTCCACTGCGCACGCTGCTGATGAAGTAATAGAACAAAATCCAATTATTTTTTATTTTTTTTATGAAATTGTGATGGAACAAGCGCGAGGCCCACCTGTTAAGCGGTATCCTCTGCCTATAACAGATGTATTTCATCAAGTGACGAACTGCACTGCGCCCAACACCTTGAGACATACCTGTTAAGTCTCATTTCGCCTGTTATTTCACTGGCTCTCAAGGACTGCTGCCGGAACACACTGTTAGGTGCTTGTCGACAGATTTTCTACTTGAGGGTGGTCGCTAGCCAGGCGGGCATTCGCAAAATGCCCTTCCACCATGCAGTGAAGCTCAAGTTCTGGGCGGGATTCGAACCATGGACCTGCTGCGCGGCAGTCCATAGCCAATGCCACTGAGCCATCACAAAAACGCATGAAATTAATTTGATTCATACAAAAAAGTGTGAGAGTGTGCCGCGACCCTTCGTCGCACCCCTCCCCGCTCCGATTGCATTTATTACGGCCGATTACCAAGCGTATGATTTTTTTTGTGTACTTACCTATTAGATTGATTCGTATTATGTAGATTATTGTGCGCTATATAAAGTACCTAAAGTAGCAAATAAAAGCGTTATGTATGGGCGTGTAATAGGTAAAGTAGGTATAGCCGATAATATTGGTTATTGATTTACGTCAACACAAACCGTTAGGTATTCCCATTCCAAAAGCTGATGAAATTCCATTATGATTTGAATACATAAAATCAGCTTTTTTTTTTATTCTTTTCCACGATGGCCCCTTTATCGGATGAATAGGAGTAAGTTATTAAATTAAAATTATTAAATTATTATTTATTGAGATAAAAACGAAGTCAATCAGTTACATTTACCTCACAAAAATTAATTTGAAACATTGTATACATGGTCACATTAAAAACTTATTATTAGAAAAATATAATTTTACGTCACAAAGCACGACAGATAACAAATACAGCACAGAACAAAATTATTAGTCAAAATTATTCTCCAGCTCAAGTGAGCTATCTCTATTAATACATCGGTCCCATTGGTCGGGTAAATTCTCACAATATTTGGCAAATATTTCACACACAGTTTTTAATGAGTCAATCATGATGTCACATATCTGACAAGAAAGCTTTGCTTCTTGATAAAAGTAAGAAAAAGGTTATGAAACATATTTTCTGAAATATTTGATTAATGCAGATATACTATTATTAAGACAGCTTTTTTTTTTAAGTTTTTAAACTTTTGTTATTTTGAATAATTTCCAAAAACTAAATCATTATAAATATCTATGGAATTATCAAACCTGATCACTGAATTTCGTGAGAATCGGTTGAGAAATGCAACCTGTAGAGGAGTAGGTACAACCGGACATATGAAAGCATTTTTGTGTAAGCTGAAGCAGAGACGCTTCGCTAGCACTACGTGCTCGCTCGGTCAAATCAAATTGGCATGAAGAACATAGTAACAAATATTGTTTACCAAAAATTTTTACCGACTAAAGTTATTTCACACATTTGAGTGTTGACACTCAAATGTGTGAAATAACTTGTTGAAGTCGGTACCATGATGGTTCAAAAGTACCTATTATCACAATATTGTGCGCATGGTACCGACTTCGACAAGTTATTTCACAAATTTGAGTGTGGAAATCGCTTAAATTTTTCGGTAAAATATTTTTGCACCCTTATTGTGACCCTTGCTGCTTATGGGATCGATTGTCATTCCATATCATCACAATAGGATACTACTTTTAATTTATTGGAGCCGTTTTTGAGTTACGGCTTTAGAGATTTCGATGAAATTTTAATGGGACCACACGACAAGCATCAGCTTTCAAATAAAAAAGAATCATCAAAATCGGTCCACCAAGTCAAAAGCTCTGACACAAAACATAAAAAATAAACACAGATGAATTGGGTACCTCCTCCGTTTTTTGAAGCCGGTAAAAGTGGTATGACAAGCGCGAGTGGAAGACGCAGTAAGACTGCTTGAGTCTAAGAAGATAAATGATAACTTGAAACACAGAGTGGTGGTTCGGGGTAAGTCAGCAGAAGTAGAAGAGGGAAATGAGGGCATAACAGATTGTACACTCTGAGAATACAGACCTCCTGAAGATGTTAGGTATAGCAGCACTACGCGGTGAAAACTATTCCGTGGGCGTGTAAAACTAGTAAGTGGCGTTTCCGACGTCACGTTGGCTTAGCAGGATATTAATGTTAATTGTAACTTTTTCTACAGGCCGCCTACCTTTATTAACAACTATGAAGCAGTGATGGCTCAGTAGCATTGGCTATTTACTGCCGCGCAGCAGGTCCATGGTTCGAATCCCGACGCGGGCTTGAGCTTCACCGCATGGTGTAAGGGCATTTTGCGAATGCCCGCCTGGCTAGCGACCATCCTCAAGCAGAAAATCTGTCGCTAAGCCCCTAACGGTGTGTTCCGGCAGCAGTCCGGGTAAAATACAGGCACATGAGACTTAAGAACTACGTCTCAAGGTGACGGGGGCAGTGCAATTCGTGACTTGTGACGAAATGCATCTGTTATAGGCAGAGGTTAGTCCGCTTAACATCAGGTGGGCCTCGAGTTTGTTCCGTCACAATAATATAAAAAAACTAAAACTCTACAGCTACTACAGCTATTGCAAGCCCCGAGGCATAGGCTATTAAGTTTTGGAAACAAAAATGAGCTCCCGGCCCCCACGGACTAAACCAAACGACTCATATTATACGAGTATTTATCTCGCTGTTATCTCAGACACTATTGAGTTTTTAGTTTTTGAAAGTACATGACCATAGTAATTATAAATAGTGTTAATTAATTTAAATATTCATAGATGAAAATCATAGATTAAAACTAGATCCATTTAATGTTAATACGTACAAAACTTTTATATTATAGGGAAGGAACTACCAATCAAGATACGGGTGTTTATATACCCAGTTTGGTAGGTAGAGCCGCAAATTTGAACGATGTACTTTAAATGAATAAATACAATTTTGAATTTGAATTTGAATTAAACAACTTTAAACAGTTTAAATTGCGTATATTTATCATTATTTTTGTCCCGAATCGCGAAAATCTAAAACAACAGTACAGGACCATGTTTGCAGGATAATGTATATTCAACAAATACAAATTTCGATATGGTACGGAACCCTCCTCCACGCAAGTTAGATTCGAATTTGACCAATTTTTATCTTATTTTCTAGATGTTTCCAAGAGGCAAGCACCCTATTTACACTCACACCAACGATGAAAGGCAAGAAATATTAAAATCTCTCAATATTAATGACATACAAATTGAAGAATATGTCAATATTATAACAGATTGGTTCTATAAACAACCACATCTGGCTGACGCTGGTATACGTAAGTTCTTTCATAAGAATATAATATGAATTATTTTTTCCGGCTGTTCTTGAGGGCCAGGTTTGTACCTAAGTGCCAAATAAATTATTTTGTTCTCAGCTTGAAGCTAGTCACAGCTTTCAGTTACGTAGGGGATTGGGTTCTTATGGAAGCTAATACCGTATATGTAATCAAAAAGTGTTTTAAACGTTCATATAAAACAACTTGTATGTAGTCGCCAGTTTTTTAGTAATTTTATATATGTACTAGCTGTACCAGCGACTTCGTTCGCGATTGCCGTACCTGCAAACGAATTATTCACATTTGAGCACTGTTTATCTCATATTAAGCAACGCTGTGGTCTGTGGTGAAGCACTCTTAGTAAAGCATTGCTCAGAAAGGAGCTTTTTACTTTGGGTTTGATAACTCCCAGCTTATTTTTCCAGAAGACAGTAGTTAAGTAACTCAGAGTGTTCCTTCGCGGTTTGCACAATAAATGTTGAAGCAAAGTAGGTACTGTGTGCGTTTCTTTGGAATTTCGATTATAAAACGGTATCTTTTTGCCGAGGTTCTCCTTGTTTGGCGGTAGAAAAAAAAATTAGATTGTACACTTTCACTGCGCAGGCTCTAATATGTATCCGGCAAAAGATAGATAGTTAAAAAAATTGATTGTGGCGAATGTTCCAGATTTTAGAGTTAAAGCACTTCTTAGCAAGCTGGCAAATCTAAATAAGGATGCCGAGATGCCCGTGGGGTGCCGAGCTGCCCATGGGGTGCTGGGCCGCCCGTGGGGTGCCAGGCTGCCCGTGGGGTGTCAGAATGCCCATGGGATGCCGGAATGCCCGTGGGGTGGCAGGCTGCCCTTGGGGTGCCGGGTGGCCCCGTAGGTGCGGAGCTGCCCGTGGGGTTCCGAGCTCACTCGTCACTATTCTAACAAAAAAGAATAATTGAAATCGGACTCCGCGTTCATAAATTACCACTAAGTAACATTTTGACTTTCATCCCCTTTCCCGAGAGAACCGTGCTGAATTTCGGGATAAAAAGTATACAATAACGTTCTTCGTGGTATGAACTCAAATCGTGTTAAGTTTCATTGAATTCCATTCAGTAGCCCATGGGGTGCTGGGCTGCCCGTGGGGTGCCGGGCTGCCCATGGGGTTCCGAGCTCACTCATCACTATTCTAACAAAAAAGAATAATTGAAATCGGACTACGCGTTAATAAATTACAACTAAGTGTACATTTTAACTTTCATCCCCTTTCCCGAGGGAACCGTGCTGAATTTCGGGATAAAAAGTATACAATAACCTTCTTCGTAGTATGAACTCAAATCGTGTTAAGTTTCATTGAATTCCATTCAGTAGTTTTGGAGTGATGCGCGGCCGGGATACAGACAGACAGACAGAAAGACAGACAGACAAAAAAAAAAAAAAAACAGTTTTGGCATCAGTATCAGCTACAGAGTGCTCTCAAATTTTTTTTGCATAATATCTTCAATGTACAGAATTGGACCTGTTACAGTTTTATTATAAGTACTTATAGATATGAAATTACTAAAAAACCGGCTTCGTATTCGTAGTAGTTGGAGATATAATATTACTGTATCAGCAAGGTTTTCCACTACTGAACACAGCCATAAAGGAGGGGCGCGGGGTTGCCATAATCCCCAAGCTTGGCAGATGTCTTGGGCGTTGCAGTATAAGACAACAGTTCCTGAGAAGGTGCTGCTGCCCGACTTCCAATATTTTTCCCTTAGTCGCCTCTTATGACACCCACGGAAAGAGATGGGAAGTAGCAATTCTGTCCCAGCACCCCACGGATGATATAATATTAGTTAGAGATAAAATATAGTATTACACAGTTTAATAAAGATATGTATCTAAAATGGCACTGAAAATTATTAACAAACGAAACTGACAAGGTCCTAGTATTAATCCTTGAGGAACTCCCATTTACTATGTGCCCGAATAATGTTACGCAATTTATAGAACTTTCTGTAGTTGGAGTATTAAATATGACTCTACAAGATTCAGAGCTGTTCCACGAATAAAAACATAATGTAAATGTTTACGATTCAATGTGCTGTGCTCCACTCAGTCAAATACATTGTTGCAAATCCATTTTTTGGGATGTAAAGACCTGGTAATATAATATTATGATGATAATTCAATCCAACGATGTAACACAATAATTATAATATGAACTCTTTACAGATCGAAACATGATAGAATTATACATAATCACAACTAAAGGTTCAGTAGAGAAAGTCAAGCAGACAATCGACGCATACTACAGGCATAGACTAAACGCTCCCGAATTCTTTAAGGACAGAATAGAATTGTTGAACTCGGTTAGACCAATATGGAATATGCAGTAAGTGAATTAACCCATATGCATCTTACAAAATTATAACTATAAAAATGGATGATATCGTCAACTGCGGATGCCAAGAGGTCAAAGTATGTACTGACCTTTCAAAAACGGCTGTACCAGGTTTGGCGCACTCCGCTAGGTACAAAGCTAAGCTTAACTACATTGGCGTATCCGTCCAGACAGCATTATTCTACGGTGCGTGCCGCGTCAGAAGAGAACAGAATAAGCTTAAAATACTTTTTTATTTTCTTATGAGTCTGAAAGACTGGAAATTGACTGCATATAGTATTCTCATCAGTCTAGTCAATAGTTTCAATAGGCTTCTAGTGGTAGTGCCACGTTGTAGCTCTATGGGTTACAACTGCTTGGGCCGGCACGAACGGGGAAGTACCACTCTCCCACTTGATATCGACGTGAAGTAGTGGCTTTGCCATTGCGTTTCAATCGATTTGCGGGAGACCCGGAGGCCCATTAAACTTTGATGCCATATTCCTTTAGGGGACGGGCCCAAAGGAATATGGCAGCACAGTTTAACGAAACGTTACTCCAGGAGGGTACCAGCTATGAAAGCGATGGAGAATCCCTCTCTGGGCATCCACCTCCAGGACCTGAACCTGAAGGTGGGGCTCGGGCAGCCCTGCGTATTCTGGAGGGGACAAAACCGTGCTCAATTGTATTTCTGCTGCCCGAGGCAAACGAAGCAAGAGGCTTAAGTCACCCTCCACCACGCTAGCGGTAGACTTTTGTAACATACGGGGTCCCCGTTCAAACCTTAACGATGTCCACTACCACCTGGAGACTGCTCTTTTTGACCGAAACACAGATATGCGCTCCAACAGACACCTCATTCCTCACAGCGATATTCATTGCTATGTGGATGACAGTACCGGAGATGCCTCTAATTCCGAACAGATACGACTTAGGAGCTTTCCAGAAGAGAGCATAAGCCTCCTAAGGCCGGCAACGCATCCTCGAGACCTCTGGGTTGCGGATGTTCGTAGTCGACGGTGATCGCCTACCAGCAGGTGAGCCGCCTACTCGTTTGCATAAAAAAAGACTGCACGCAGGCCACGGCCACCCACCTGCTCATTGTATAAATTTAAGGTGTCAGTGGCCTCTTTATTGAACTTTATCGATATTAACAACAAGATTTTATGTTGAGGCTTACTTAATTCCAACTCTAGTTCTGATAAACGGCTCAAGCTTGTTCATGTGTCTCGCTAAATTCATTAAATGATAATACAATTATCTATGATGTTCATTTTGATGGAGCGCTTCCGAGTTATTAGTGTATAGGTCGGCAGCAGCGCCTTCTGAAGTACTGAAATCGCCATGTCGCCTGCGCGTGAGAGAACTTTGTTCAACGAGTGGATGTTGATGATGCTGACGGCACCCTCGATGTGTGAATCGTACGTGACGATTCTTTTCCTCTACTCAGCTCTGCGCTAATTCAATCCATCGCCAGCGAAAAAGTGCCTGTAGCTTCTACGTACTTACATTATACCGACATCAAAAAAATACATCAGACTCCAGAACCTTCCCTTTCGTGGATTTAATCCCGCCCATGATTCAAATGTGTACTTTCGTTGCAGTTTTGTAAGTTTATTCACTTAGCAGGCGTTAATGCAAATAATACAATGTTAAAAAAACCTCCTCTTTATAGTTGGATAAAATAACCTCAGAACTCCGCCATTTCTTAACGATTTAGATAATTATTTGTTTTGTTTCAAAGAATCAGATCAGATCAGATTGCTGCCATAAAATTGCACACTGATTTCAGACTTTTCAGTGGTGGCTGTTGTGACTTTAATTTTAATACACGAACATTTAGTTTTTACCGGCGACATGCCTTTAACGGCTTGTAGCTTGTTGAAATGACAAGTTGTCCTGGAAGGCTAGTCGCGAGTCCCTACAGTCCCGCCAATGCTCGACACAGCTAATTACGGAACGGCACAGTTCAGCCGCCTTCAAAGGAAGTTTCCGTTATGCTGCGTCCAAGTGTTGGAATAATATCCCACCGCCTTTGAGGAACCTGCAAAGTATACACGGATTCCGACTTGAACTTGAACTGAAAAAATATATTTACTCGCAACAAAAAAGCGAAGAACTTTTTCGAAATGACACCAACGCTATTTTATACAATTCATGTATTAAATAGCGCATTTTTTTTCCAATATGTATACCTTATTTTCCAATATGTGCTTTACAAATCAAAGTTATTCTTGTATATTTCGGCTATAAAAGAAAGAAGGAAATACCTTGCCTATTTAGTTACTATTGTCTATGGATTTTCATATTGGGCTTTACAGTGGTTGTACATAAATGTTTAAATATGTTGTTCTGTTTGTCTTTTAATTTTCGTGGGTAACGTCATTTGTCGTACCCAACGGAAGACCAGCGCTGGTTGTTCGCAGCCAGCATTATGCTGAGTTGGGATCGGTTTGTGGCAAAAAAAACTATGATGTAGGTATTGTACCAACAAAATATGTTGTGTTTTTTATTTTGTCTGTTTTTTTTGTCACAAATAAAGCTATGTCTATGTCTAAATGCTTTTAATGTAGTAGACGTGTTGTTATTATCATAATTTTGATTTTTCAGTATATTTGCACCCGTGTCAAAGCTGCTAAATGGAAGACGTATTACTGTGACTAAAGTCATTGACCCAGAAAACATCAAACTTAAAGAAGTATCACTTACCTGTGTGGCAGTAAGTCTATTACCATAGTACTGTACTGTATCAGCCGGGTCGTCCACTGCTGAACATAATCTCCCCTATTAAGGGGGTATTTTTTTATTATTATATAAATCTACACTCCACAGACTCCAGGGTCCGTGCCTTTTTTAATTATGACCATATTTTATTTACAAACTAGATACTTACAATATATAGGAAACATGCAACTTTCTTCGAAGATTCTAAAAGAGAACAGTGTTAAAAGAACATTTTTTTTTTTTTTTTTTCCGATAAATGTCATTACCACTTGCATCCAGAGCAGACCAGTGTCCTCTAGCAGCACCCGTTCACGAGTTGACGCATGTGCCAGCCATCGCCTTCCTCAACCATTTTTGAGGGAAGATGGCGACCCGACACACAACACCGCCGCTAGACAACACCTTTATGTGAGCTTGACCGCTCTGGATACCCGTGCCAACGATTACAATTTGGGATTACTCTACTTTTTTGTGTCATTCCCCCACGTCACATTGTAACAGGGTCTCCATTACCACGCTGTTTCGATCTTTGATCGCCATTTTGAGGTTGTAATTATGGATGGTTTTTGGTGTCGCAACCATCGCCTTCCTGACGAACCGTCCTATGGCGTCTTCTTCGTCATCTGCGTAGTATGTGAAGGTTCCAGTATGCCGTGAAACTGCAACGACTGCGTGCGGGACGCTCTCGTGCAGCTTCATGCTGCTCTTGGTCTTGATGGCGATGACCGACTCGTATGTCAGTCCCTGAGCTTCGTGGATGGTAAGGGTGCGTGATCCCTTTCCCTCTCCGTAGCCCTGGCTTGTCAGGGTCTCCTTTTCTTCCTGGGTGTGAACCAGGAATAAGGTGTTGGGGAGAGACTTGAGAATTTTCGCACCCGTGTACCTTTCAAGCTTCAGGGACTTAATACGGGGAGCTGAGGAATATATACCAGAGTATATTTCCCTCAGTGCGTACGCGACATCCATTGGGTTCCGATGCGTGCATAACAACTCCTGGGTGATGTTTGTGACCAGGTTAGGGCGGTTGTACCTTAATACGAAGAGATGAGATAATCTCTTCGTATTAAGGTACAACATCGATGTAAGGCAGCTGATTGACATCTCCGATGAGGACAAGTTCACCAACTCCAGCCAGCCTGGAAGCCATGACTATGGCTCCGAAATGGTTCATGAGAGCTTCATCCACTGTGAGGCGGCTGTAGCTCTCAGTCCTTTTAAAACCATTTACGAGGACAGAAGCCATTGTGCGCACCTTGGTTTTCACTAAGTCTCCGATTCGGTGCGCAAGCTTCTCCCTCAGGTCTTTTGCTGCTTCTGTAGTTGTTGTGATAATGATGTCCTTGTCCACATCGAATTGCCACCCAAGTTGTTTTACCACATCCTGGAACTCCATTTACCCATTGTATTTTCAGTACTTCCCAGTGATTCCAGAATGCTTCAATGTCCGCTCCCCCCAAAATAGATTTCGCCATTTCGAGGATACGGTCATCTAACATTATTTTGGTGCACTGGGCCGTTACTACTATTGGGTCATTTTGTGGTGTCGCGTATTTAGGCCTACCTAGTCGCTCCGTTTCTCCCTCGTCCAGGGACACAAATCCGCCTATTGCATTGTATGCCGCCATATACTTACCTGACATTTTCCCCTTGACGACCTGGGCTGTGTCGTTGTTGTATATAGCGGCTTCTGCCTCTTCGAGTCTCACCTTTAAAAGGTTTTCATTTTCTAGCCTGAAGGACTGCAAGATGTTTTTGCAGTTTCTATGGTTGATCTCTCTGGTCGCCCTTGTAATGGCTAGAAATTCTAGGAAGGCATTAGCTGCATGGCTTGTTGGTTCCTGTGCGGGGATATATCGGGGTGGACTGACCTGTCCCATGTCGGCTCTCGTCCGGATAGCTTTTGATGATGCTGCTTTGCCACGGGATGGTGGTTTCGTGGGCATTGGGTTTCGGGGTTGGGATGGGTGTCGGAATAAACTTCCTACTGCTGTACCGAAAGCAGTCAGGAATGCGGCGACTCGGCCACTGCTCTTTTTTGGGCTACACTCTTGGCTTTTTTCCGCCTCTGTTCTTTCTTGGAGTCTTTCTGAACCACTTTTGGTAACTGAGCTCGGAATCGGATGTCCCCAACAATCAGTTGCATTGTTGTGTATGGGGTTTTTGAGGTAACTAAGATTTTCTCCTCTGTCTTCATACACAACTACCTCATGGTGTTCTGAGGCTTTAATGCAACCAAGTTGGTCAGCAACTTCTCCCTTTGAGTGTTCTATTACCATTGCGTCTACGCTTATCACTCGGGCTCTCTCGGCATTTTCTGCAATACTTGAGAGCAACGCACATGCTTGAGCAAAGGGCGTCTTGTCCGTCCACTCGATTAGTACGACTGTCCTGTTTTTCAGTCGTACTAAACGACATGGATTTCCCATGACAATCTTCACTGGCATCGCGTTGTACGTTTTACGCTTCATGGTTGTTTTGAAGTTGCTCCCATTCAGCAGGCAAGCTAACCCGGGTGATAATCGGACGCGGCTCTTGGCTCCAGCTTGGCAGAAGCTTATTCCGAGTCTCTCTTTACTGCCTTCCATAAAGAGAGCAACGCCTCGGATGCGAATCCCAGGCTCTCCTTGCTCTCCACATGCCAGCAGTTGGGATATTTCTGTATTTTTTTTCGTGACGGGGATATGTGGGGCTATGATTTGGGCAGGAAGGGTAAGCGGGGTATTAGAACGGGGGGGTAGGTTTGAGTTGCTTTTAACCGCTGTTTTGAAGGACCTCTCAACAAAAGACAAGAAATGTGTTCTGCTATCTGAATCTGCTAAGATGGTGGGCAGATCAGATTCTATTAGTTTCTTGTTGAGCAAGATTTCGAGATCCAGTCTGGCAGCGGAAAAGCGGGGACATTCTAACATTATATGCCATACCGTCTCGGGGATGTTTGGATCGCACTCGCATCCTGGGCTGTCTTTCAGCTTGAACCTGTGGAGATACTCGGATATTCCCCCGTGTCCTGTCATCATTTGCACTACAAGAGGTGACAGTTTCACAGTCCGCGTCAGTTGGTATGCCTTGGTGACATCCGGTAGAAGCTTTTTCGTGACTGCACCAGTGCTTGAGGTCTCGTACCGATCTTGCCATTTCTGGATAGATTCCTCGCGGATTTTTCGTCGGACATAAGACAGGGGGATTTTGTCATAGTCTTGGGAGGTATCTGTGCGTGCCGCTGATTTTGCAAGCTCGTCAGCTCTCTCGTTACCAGCGGTTCCCACATGAGCCTTCAACCAAAACATGCGAATATCTCTACCTTCAGCTTTAATCTTACCAATGTTCTCTTTTATGCTCTTTGCCAGGGGGTGACTTGTTTTGGGACTTTTGAGCAGATCTAGTGAGGATCTTGAATCACTAAGCACGTTGACTAGTGGATCTTTGCTCATTATCACCTGTTGAGTTGCCCTGTAAAGAGCATATAGTTCCGATTGGAAGACTGTGCAGTCAGGATGGAGCCTGAACTTAGAAGAGCCGATCTCTTTTCCTTCCTCCCACCAGGTAAGGGCAGCACCTACTCTCCCCTCAATTTTGCTGCCATCTGTGTAAATGTGGGGTCCGGCGATATGGCTGGTGTCGGTTTCGAGAAGCTCGTACTCCACTGATGTTCTTGTGGACGGATGGGGTTGGTCCATAAAGCGTATGCTTTGTTCGAGCTCCTTTTCTGGAGGGAGGTAGTCAAGTGAGAGGTTCTTCTTCGTTCGGTACAGGCTCGCTGTTTCTAGGATTCTCAGATCTATTGGAAGCAGACCTGAGAGTGCGAGTGCTGAGGTGAGAGAAACAGTACGGTAGGCCTTGCATATCTTTTGGGCAAAGCCTCTTTGTAGGGCAAATAGCTGGGATCTATTCATTTCCAGGTCCACTGCCTGTGCCCACACGTTTGCGGCATAAGTTATGATGGGTTCCACCACTGCGACATATATCGTTCTCGTAATCTCGCCGTTTGGACCCCAAGTCACCTTCGCTGCACACGCCAACTGCTTATATATGTCCGCTGCTTTTTTACATTGCGCGGAGATGTGTGCTTTGTAGGTGAGCTTTCGGTCGATCACAAGGCCGAGCAATTTAATCTCCTCTACGAGGTTAAGTCTAACACCAGACATGAAGAGGTTCGGGGTATCGTACTTCAACTTTCTTGTCAAGAGCATCACGTTGGTCTTATGAGCTGCGAAGTTGAGTTTGTTAAGTAGACCCCATTCCGTTATCATGTCCAGTGTCGTGTTGACTTTCTGCTCTAAGGTATTTGATTGGCCTGTAAATACGAGAACGACATCGTCAGCGAATGCTTGACAGTACACTTGCTCGCTATCCAGTTTCTGCAGCAACGAGTCTAGGATTATGTTCCAAAAGGTCGGACCTCCAATAGACCCTTGGACGCAACCTTTGGTGGTTTCCTTTTCGTGTGCTGCTCTGGCATAGTTGACCTTGATCTTTCGGTCACTGAGGTATGAGCATACCATCTCGTAGAGGTTTGATGGGCACCTCTTTTCCGCTAACTGATGTTTTAAAGTGGGCCACCATGCATTATCGAAGGCGCCCTCTATGTCAAGAGAGATTAGGAGTACGATGTTTTTGCTGTTTACTCCTGTTTTGATGTGCTCTAGCAGGTCATAGAGAGCGTCTTCAGTTCCGCGTTGAGGCATAAAACCGTACTGTTTTGGGCTGAGGGTAGGGAGGAGATGCCATTGCAGCCTGCCGATCAAAAGCTTTTCGACGATTTTACCGAGAACTGACAAGAGACCTATGGGCCGGTAAGACTTCGGATGGGTGTAGTCCGTCTTGCCGGGCTTCCTAAGGATGATGACGTGCGCTTCTTTCCATTGCTTGGGGAAGTATTTCAGCGATAGACATTTGTTAGCTATCGCCATGAATACCTCCCTTTCACTCTGGATGGCTGCAGTGCATATGTCAGCGGGTAGCCCGTCGGATCCTGGGGCTTTCCTTGGATTCAGTGCTTGGAGCACTGAGTCCAATTCTGCTGGTGAGAATGGTGGGTCATCATCAGGTAGGTTGGATGGTGATGCTCTTGTCTTCTCACGGATTGCCGAGTGACACGGATGGTCTGTGTTTTCGTTATCGTCTGGAAAGAAAGTTCTGGCTAGGAGCTCTGCAGATTGTTGTGGGGACAGGGTGCTGCCTTCGTCGTTCCTCAGGAGCATGTCTTCATGCCTCCGTGAGGTCTTCCGAAGGATTCGGTATATCCCATCCCACATGCTTTCTTTAAGTTGGGTGGTGCAGAATTCCTTCCAGCTTTCTGTCTGTGCTTTATCGGCTATCTCCTTGTACTCTTCTCGGGCTTTTTGGTACTCATCTACTACTGCATCGACTCGACAGGGGGCAGCATTCCTTATGCGTCTTTTTTTCCTTAGAACCTCGATTTTGAGATCGTCTAGCTTCTTAGTGTACCACGGGGGAATCCGGTCCCCTTTCCATTGGCCTAGCGTTGGGATGGTGTTTTCGCAGGCTTCGTGGATGCAACTAGTGTAGCTTGTGATCACTGTTTCGAGGGCCTCTGTGCTATCTAATTCTCTCACGGAGGCTGGCGTGATGTTTTTAGCCTCAAGACAGGTCTTCACATTGGACGTAAAATCTGACCACTTAGCCTTCTTTGTGTTGTATTTGCGCGTCGTAATAAGTTTTAGTGATTCTAAGTCCTTTCCGGGGCGCAAAGTGAAGGTGATGCTGTTGTGGTCAGACGTTGTGATACTGCTGTCTACTTGCCAGTCTTTGATTTTACCCAAGAGCGGAGCGCTGCAAGCGGTTACGTCAACTCTGCTTGTACACGCTCTGCCTCTCCTGTAGGTTTCAAAGGTAGGTTCATCTCCATTGTTGAGAATATGATAGCCTATTTCATTAAGGAACGCACCGTAGGCTTTTCCTCTCTGGTTTTCAGTCTCACTTCCCCACCAGTGGCTCCAAGCATTGACGTCTCCGGCGACTATGATATCTTTCGTCGCCAATTTCCCGCAAAATGCTTTAGTCCTCTCTATATATGGCTCTATGTCTTGATCCCCTTCGTAGTAAACAGAAACGACTCCAAGTTTGAGTGACGTCACGGACGGTCTTGTAGCAGTGTGCGTTCGTACTTGTTTTGACCATTAAAAATAATAAATCAGATTAAAAATTCATATAAAGCGTATCGTTGTGTACCTGCTTTTGTGGGGTAACTGTGAGAGTGTTTACCTGAGGCTAGGAGCACGGAACTGTGAGTAATACTGATATAAAAACCTGAGTTATAATATTGAACCTACGATTTTATTTCATTTTTCTCAAAAAGTGGGTAAATGAACATTACATGTTACATCTAAGTCATACATAAAGTTTGAAGAAGACGCCATCTAGTGGCTACGCTGCTCACTAGAACCACACCTGCACCTAACAGAAGTATAGAGGTCGGACGAGTATCAAGTATTAGTCTAGCTAGTTACATTGCAACCATGCCACACAAGTGCAACGCTTGCGGTCGCTTTACAAATACGGCAGAGGGCGTAAAATGCGTAAAATGCGTGAACTGCATTACTTTTTACCATCGAGCCTGCGTCAACATACCTAAAGACGCCAAAGTTGCACCGACGTGGGTATGTCCGGGGTGCAAAGCGCAGACTCCTCGAAAGGATAATTCAGACAACCCTGTTCGCGGGGAGGGAGCAGACTACGGATCTCCACAGGAAAGCTCGCAGGATGTTACGTCCTTAGAAATACTTAAGGAGTTGCGACTTATGCGGGAAGAGATGACGTTCTTCAGAGGCGACTTTATTGCTCTGCGAGAGAGTTTAGGCGTGCTCCGTGGTATTGTCGAAGGCTTCGGGGCCCGGATGGACAGTATGGAATCACGTCTCGGGTGCCTCGAGCAAAGGTGCCTGGAGACGCAGGTTAGCCCGGAGGTTACCGGTATGCTCGCAAACATCGAAAAGTTAAAATCGGACTTAAACGACCGAGACCAGGAGGCGTTTCAAAACGATGTCGAGATTACTGGTATTCCCGAAGAGCAAGCTGAAAACGCAGGGCACCTTGCCATCGTCATCGCGGAGAAACTGGGCGTGACCTGTGATGAGCGCGACTTCGTTTCTGCGGAGCGAGTGGGCGTGCGCCGAGCGCCATCTAGCGGCGAGCAGCCTGCGGCGAGCGCCTCGCGCCCGAGACCTCTGGTTGTGCGGCTGGCGCGTAGGCACGTTCGGGATGCACTGTTGCAGGGTGCGCGCGTACGCCGCGGGCTCACCACAGAGGGCATGGCCATCGCTGCTGCCCCGACGAAGTTCTACGTGAACGAACGTCTCTCGAGGCACAATAAAATGCTTTTTTTCAAAGCGCGCGAGGAGGCTCGTTCCCATGGATGGAAATTCGTGTGGACCAGGGGAGGGCGAATTTATGTACGTCGCGAGACGGGCAAGGCGTCCCACCGGGTGCGGTCGGAAGACGATCTCGGGAAAATTTTTGGTGGCAAGAACAATTAGAGTGTTTCTCTTTATATCGTGTGTTTGTGTTCACGGTTTTTAAAATAATAAACTCAGTTGTTTGTTTAGCGTATAAGATTATTACATGTGCTAGGGTTACATTGCTTTGGTGTATTATGTCAACAATTATGATTAAATTAATTAATAATATAAAAAGGTCGGTTACAAAATTTAAATATAACAAATTAGCAGTTATATTTGGGCCGAAGCATAGAATTATGTTTTGCAAATATTTTTGCATGGAGTATAAAATTATGTTATACAATTGTTTTCACTATGACAGTAAAACCATTAGATATTTAAAAAATGTGCGCTATGTGTCCTTGTTTAGTTTTGAAAACGTAACTTTACAGTTAATGTAATGGCTACCAAAAATCTCAAAGTTGGGTTATACAATGCAGGTTCCCTCGGCACTAACCACGACAACATCATAGCGTCCGTCACTCGGAGTGGTGTAGATATCTTGGCTGTAAACGAGACGTGGGTCCACGCGGGGCAGGAGGGGCGCGCCCCGGCCATCCCCGGGTTCTCGCTGCGGCACACGCCGCGGCCGCGCGCGCTCCGCTCGCGTGGTGGCGGCGTGGGCTTCTACGTCAGGCGGGGGGTCGCCGTGCGCACCTGGCGCCACCCGGTGGACCCATTGAACACTGAAGTCGAGCAAATGTGGCTCACTGTGAACCTTAACGGAAGAAAGTTAATGATTGGTACTGCGTATAGGCCGAGTTGGGTAAAAGCTGATTTATTTTTTGACGCTATCACGGATTCCATAAGCTCTATTCCTAAGTATGACAATATTATTTTGCTAGGCGATTTCAATATTAATTATTTAGATGATAATAAAACAGCTAAATTTAAATCGTTTCTGTCGTACTTCAAGCTGGAACAGCTCGTCACCGAGCCAACACATTTCACTGACACTAGTCAAACATTAATCGACGTAGTCTGTACCGATTTACTTTCACATAAGATTACTTTAGAGCTAGTAGGTACTCTCAATGGTCATTGTCTTGTGGTTTGCGAGTTTAAAATTAAACGTGCTAAAATCACTCCTCGTACAATAACCTACAGGCCTAAAAAGTATATTTCTATGGAGAATTTTAACAGTGATTTGCACTCCATACGATGGGATCTTATAGCGCAACATACTGACATTAATGAAATGGTTACATTCTTTAACCACTGTATCATAACTTTGTTTGACCTTCACGCTCCAGTTTCGTGTATAGTTGTGAAAGACCGTTCCTACCCATGGATAACGAATACTATAAAACTAATGATGAGGCTGCGGGATCAAGCTGCAACGGAATATCATAAAACTAAATCGGACATTAAGAAAGATTATTATAAGAGTCTGAAATCAACTGTAAGTAAAGCCCTTTTGCAAGAAAAAATAGCCTATTACAAATATAATATAAATAACAATATTCGAGATCCTAAAAAACTTTGGAAAAATCTTAAAAACACTATACTACCAAAGAAAGATATTGAGTTGCCACCTTCTTTTAATGACCCTAACGTTATAAATAGACACTTTTTAGATATTCCAGGTAGTTCGGGCACTTCTATATCGCATTTGACATTTTTTGAGTATCATAGGTTTAGTGAAGCAACATTTCATATTGATCGAGTCAGTTTGGATAGTTTGATTAAAATAATCAGGGGCTTAAAATCGAATGCGGAAGGATGCGACGGGATTACGCTGGATATGCTTGTTATGACATTTCCACACACTATAGACAGCATACAGGCTATTATAAATACATCAATTGATACTGGGATGTTTCCGGATGTGTGGAAGCAAGCAATTGTACGTCCGTTACCGAAGCATTCTAGCCCGCCGGAATTAAAAGATCTTAGGCCTATAAGTGTTTTGCCCTGTGTATCTAAAATTTTGGAAAAGGCGGTATGTACGCAGCTAGAGGACTATCTAGAAAAAAATAATATATTGCCTACTGTACAATCAGGTTTCAGGAAAGGACGTAGTACTGCAACTGCTTTACTCGATGTCACTGATAACATACTGAGCGCTCAAGACAATGGTATGTGTACTCTCCTGGTTCTGTTGGATTTCTCCAGGGCATTCGATTCCTTGAATATTAATCTTCTCTTGTCCAAATTAAGCTATTACGGTTTTGATCGCGAGGCCGTACAGTGGTTCGACAGTTACCTTAGTGACCGTTATCAGTGTGTCAGAATTGAACGTAATGATGGCTCGTTGGTAATGTCAGATAAAGTTGTCATAAATAGAGGCATTCCTCAGGGATCTATTTTGGGGCCAATTTTGTTTATTTTGTACTCTGCCGACATTGTAAAGCAAATCAGACATTGCAAGTTTCATGTATACGCTGACGACATTCAATTGTACATATCGTGCAGATCACTCGATATTAATGAAACAATTTCGAAACTTAACGAGGATCTTGCGCGAATAGCTACTTGGTCTACAGATAACTGTCTCCTGCTCAATCCAATAAAAACTAAATATCTGATTTTTGGCAGCAAGTATCAATTAGATAAACTCCGTCCATGTGCGAGTGTTATGCTCTCGGGTGAGGCTATAGAGCGCGTGTATGAGGCTCGTAACCTGGGCCTTAACATTGATTGCGAGCTTCGATACGAAAAACATGTACTTAATTGTGTGCGAGATTGTTTTTACAGGCTAAAGGTTTTATACAGGGTGAGACAGTTTTTAGGAGTAGAGCTGCGTATACAACTTACTGAGTCTCTGATATTGTCAAAATTAAATTATATGGATACAGTTATTGGCCCACGGCTACGGAGCAAAACAGTAAAGATTGTGCAACGAGTCCAGAATGCCTGTGCTAGGTTTTGCTTCGAAATACCGTTCAGGTCACATGTGACACCATTCCTGAATAGGCATTCGCTCTTAAAAATGCAGCATCGTCGTAAACTGCACTTAGCGTGTCTTCTTTTTGGTGTCGTAAAATACAAACAGCCAAGTTATCTATATGAGAAGCTGTCTTGGAAGGTGAGGCCCCACTTGTCCCGCCAATGCTCGATGCAGCTGGTTACAGAGCAACACAGCTCAGCCGCCTTCAGGGGCAGCTTCCGCTATGCTGCGACCAAATGTTGGAATAATATTCCGCCGCCGATAAGGAACCTGCAAAGTATTCATTCATTTAGAGCTAAGTTGAAAACATTTATTTATGAGCATCAGAAGGGTGAAGAACCTATGAGAAATGACACTAGCGCAATTTAGTTGTTATTATATAATATATGCTTACTCTCTTGTTTATATCTGCTCCGAATTATTATTGTTGTTATATATTTTCTTTTTTGCACTTTTATCTATTATTGAAACTGTATTTGTTGTCTGTTTTCTTTAGTAGAATTCGTAACCGTAAGATGTATTTTATTTTGTTTTTATCATTTGTTTTTGTTAGTTAAAAATAATATTTTTAGTATTAAATTTTTAGTATGCTGATCTGGGTGCACTGTTCAGATTAAGACGTGCGTGACGTCACCTGCCGGTCCCTACGGAAGATCAGCGCTGGTTGTTAACAGCCAGCATTATGCTGAGTTGGGGCCGGTTTGTGGCGGGAAACTATTGCTTTTGTTTTCTATTTTTAATTTTTAACTGTTATTTTTGTATGTGCTTAGTTTTAGTTTTCTGTTGCAAATAAATTATATTCTATTCTATTCTATTCTTTTAGGTCTTTGTTTACCAGCAAAACTGCTGCTTCCGTCTCAGTTACAAGCTGGGGGTCGTGAATTACCTCCAGCTTGTCACCAAATACAATTACAGCAGCTTTTACCGGTTTTTTTCTATTAAGGGTGCATTGGATAATTTGTGTTCCCGGATACTGTTTCATCACGCCTGTGTTCCCTACATAGGGTTCTTGTATCAAAGCGATAGAAATACCCTTGTCCTTTGCAGCCTTAAGAAGCTCGGCAGTTGCTACTTTGGAGTGCTGCAGGTTCGCTTGGATGAAGTACAAACCTGTTCTGCCACTACTGATGGGGGTTGAGCTGTGGGTTTCGGGGGTGCCCTTAGCAGTAGGAAATTCTGGACCGCGCTATGCCATCCCATTTTTGCCTTTCCGGACACAATATGTTGAACGCATTGTGTGCCAGGTCCGCATTTGAGATGGCTGATCCCTGCGCAGTCGAGCAGTTCCTACACCAAGGTTGGGATCCCTCCTTCCTTGCATTGCAGTTTTCGCAGGAGTGAGATTTCCCGCAGTGACTGCAGTATTGGTCTTTCTCCCGGCAGACTGCTCTTGTATGCCCATAACCAAGACATTTAGTGCACTGCACTAGGGGTGTATGGTCTAGCACAGGCCTCCGCTGGATGCCTATGTAGACCTTTCCTGCCTCGGTCAGGTTTTTGTGGATCTTAGGGGACAACTCCAGAACCGGATGGCACTCATGCGGATTGCGGGCCTTTTTCCTATACCTCACCCTGATAGTACTATTAGTTAAGTCAACATCCTGCAGCAAGTGCTTGTTTTGTGCAAGCAGGTTGTCGACTATTTCGGCGTCCTTGAGATAGGACAACACATCTCTTATGATGACTAGAGGGTTACCCGCTTTCGCGACTTCCACCCTCAGAGATTTGTCTTGCTGGACACGACTTCTAACCAGATTTAGGTCTTCCTTAGTACCGCAGCTCAGAACCACTTTTTGGTTCCTGGCTTTCCGGACCCGGTCGACCCTAGCTCCTGTTGTCTTTGTATCCAGGGCATCTCTTATTTTGTCGATAACGTTTTGCGCCGTGCTTTGTGGATTGGTTGTTGATACTATCAGGGTGTGGTTAGGCTTTCGGTCTGTTGGAGGTTTCGACGCAACCTTGGCATAAGTAGGCTTACGTTCTGCGTGGGTTAGTTCAGCGTCGATGCTCAGAGCTGGCGGGGGGGCATTAAATTTTTCTTGCCGCATCGTGCGAAGTTCAGACGACACGGCTTCTAGACGTTCGGTAATAGGCTGTATTTGGTCATCTAAGTTTATAGAGATAGGGAGGGGTGGCGATTTGGGTTCCTGTGTTAGGGTTTGAATTTTTTCACTGAGAGTCTTAATTTCGTGAACAATATTGTTGTTGTTGGAGGGAAGAGGGGGTGGTGTTGATTTTATTTGGACCAGGGTCTCCTCACTCTTTGTTTGAAGGCCCAACAAACTCTGCGAGAACTTGAAAATTTCGCGTCTTAACTCATCTAACTGATTCTGAAGAGCGTCAACTCCAGCTCTTAGACTAGAGTTGTCGCTCCTCAGAGGCGCAAGGTCTACTGCTCTTTCGTTCTCTTTTAAGGCCGCTAACTGACTTTTGATCATCTTGACCTCAGATGTCATTTCCTTTATGAGTCTGTGGGGCTCCCTTAAGGGGGTATTTGCCATAATCCCCACGCTTGGCAGGCGGCGGGTCCTGTCCCTTGCTACTCTCAACCAAAATGGTCCCGCTGTCTGTTTCAAGTCATCTTCCCATCTCCTGACTTGACGACCCCTACCTCTTTTGTCGTCTCTTGGTTGAGGTGACTTGCTTGCTCCATTTGTTAATGGGGTGACGTAGCATATGTCCAGCCTATCTCCATTTTTGGACGTCTATCCGGGTGAGAATGTCTGTGAGTTTTGTTCTTATTCTTATGACTACGTTCCTGACCTGATTTTTGTGTTTTGAAGTTTGAGGATTGTCAAAGTCAAAGTTAAAATCATTTATTCAATAAAGGCGTCTACGACGCTTTTATGAAGGTCAATTACAAATTTTAGTATTGAAATATTTTACATTGTTCTGCCACGTTCAGCAAATAAATTGTATAGAGCCACTGCGAGAAGAACGGGCAAGAAACTCGGGGCCATTCTTTTAAAAATATTTTAACAATGTGTTACATACTTACTATATAATAAAGTTAATACAATATATTTGTTTAAATTATGTAGGTGACCGGCATTAGCTTGGCAGAGGCGGAATTGTCCAGGCATTTTTGTCGTTTAAGTAATCAGAAACTGTGTAGTACTATATATACCGGCTATATATAACTGTATTATTATTAACTAAATATACCAGTTAACAATAACGGTGTTTAGTCGATATCCGACCGTTGTTCGAGCAGTAATGTTCTTTCAATTCTCATCCAATCGCCGGTATATTTAGTTAATGACTATGACACTCTCACGTTAGTTTTTATGAGGATTATTATTAACAAATATTTTTAAAATATTTTAAGAAGACATTAACCTAATATTTTAATAAAACACTTAAAATATATAAACTCTACGAGCGCACGATCGAGAACTTTGAAGATTATGTCAAGACCTCCTGAGGATGCTTCGTGTAGAAGCAAAACGCGTCGAAAATTCTTCCGGTTTGGCTGCGTGGCGTTTGTTACGTCACGTGGGCTTAACAGGAAAATTTTGCGGAATTTTCACTAAATATATTGTTTATATTTCTGAAGTGTTTTATTAAAATATTAATTCAATGTTTCTTTCAAATACTTTTAAAATATTAGCTATTATTAAATATGGATTTCCGCAAAGTAACGCCTGTATCAATTCATTGTTTTATGAGGATTGTATAGGGTTAAATATAAAGTTGGTGATCGACGCACGAGCCGCCATACCACAGTTTTAGACGCCATACGACGGTTTTACTCGCGCCTCGATGGTGCTGATTGACTATTGATCGAAACATGTGACATGTGTGGGACTTGAGCTGAGTAAAACAACAGCAAAACAAGAACCACGAGCCACGCTCGTCATTCTTTTGAACCACGAAGCCATGCTACACCGGCGAGCTTTACCGACGAGCCATAAAACCGTGGTCTTACTCGCCCCTTGATCATTCATTTAAAAAAATGGTTATGATAACGAGTTGTGTTTTATTTATTAAAAATGAGTACCTACCTTTTTAGTAGGTATAGTATTTCTGAAGGTTGAATACCATTGGACAGCTAATTCCAATTGTTTGTGGAGGATTCACCCGGAGTTCTGCAATTTCCATGTTCGAACAATACAAAAAAAAAATAGCCCTCCTAAATTCAAATTTAAATATGTGCATTTCCCAACCCATATCATGACTATAAAATATAACCATTTCCCAAAACATCTAAAAGATATTAACAAAGATTCAATCGTTTACGCTAGTCTTAAAGTATATCTTATTAAAAATGCTACTAGTTATAAGACTTCTTTACAGATAAGAATCAGTTGCTAAACATATTTAATTTTGGTCACTTTAGAACTATTTTAATTAAGATATTAGTTATTTAACTTTAGTCTTACCTTTTTGAAATACATATTAAATGAATTAAGATCTACTTCACATATGGAGAAATAAATGACAAAGTTTTTAATATTGTTATGTTTGAAATAACGCCTGCTTGGCGAATTACATTACATAATTACAAATTTACGAGAGAAAAAGTTATAGTCATGTGTTGGATTAGAACCCGCGTTCATCCACCCCTTTAGCCGGGGTTTGCTCTAACCAATTGAGCTACCATGACACAATGACTCATAACTCTAATTTTTGCTCTCGTTCTTCAACCATCGTATCGGGATGGAGCGACACCTATAGTTCAACTTGCGTTGTACTAAAAACAAGACTATTACAAAAATACTGGGAGAGCAGAAACTTTTAAGAGGTTAATTCAGGTAAGAATCTACAATTCATCAAAAATTATACGTAATTGTTCTTGGTCTCCTTTCCAGTCACTAAGGCGCGCTAATCCATAGTTTAAGTGTAATTGCAACTACTACCTACCTAAGCCAAGCAACCATATTTTACATATTGGTGATGTTTTACATATGGTTTTACCACGGATTTAGGAAGTAAATCCGTGTGTTTTACTGTATGTACTATTAGTATTTACACACACACTATGACGTAGTGTACATACGAGGCCTGCCCATACAAATGCGCATCAATAATTTACTGTGGATAGCCAGCTGTGTCTCTACAATATACCTCTTTCACGATTATGCTAGCCTAGTAACTTTTACGTAAATAAATACGTATTTCTAGTAATTACTGTATGTATGCACCATTAGTATACACACACTAAGACGTAGTGTACTAACGAAGCCTACCTAAATCAATAATTTACTGAAGATTGCCAGCAAAGTGTCTCTACAATAGAACCTCTTTCACGATTCTGCTAGCCTAGTACCTTTTACGTAAATAAATACGTATTTCTAGTAATTACTGTATGTATGTATCATTAGTATTTACACACACACACACACACACACACACACACACAAGTGTACAAACGAGGCCTACCCACACAAATGCGCATAAATAATCTTGTTTTTTTTTTGTTTTTTTCAATTGCTGATAGCCTTTGACCACAATCTCTCCTGATGGTAAGTGATGATGTGGTCGAAGGTGTTAACAGGCTTAACCTGGAATTACTGGCTCTCAAGGACAGCTGCCGCAACAACGTTAGGTGCTTGGCGACAGATTTTTCTACTTGAGCGTGGTGGCTAGCCAGGCGGGCATTCGCAAAATGCCCTTCCACCATGCGGTGAAGCTCAAGCCAGCGGTGTGACTAAATGGTAACAAAATAGTCTTCATGTTGAAATTCAAACTCCTGGGCATCGTTCTCAAAGGAAAATGATCATGTCACAAAGAAAATTTTAAACAATGTCACAAGTAAAATTTTATTTAAAGTAAATAAACCAAACCATCGTATACCGTAATTTTTGACCATTTTAGATCGATAAGTGAAAATGAGGACATTAGAAATTACAAATACACGAGAGGAAAAATTTAAGTCATGTTCGGGATTCGAACCTGCGTCCATCCACCCCGGCTAAAGGGGTGGATGGACGCAGACTCTAACCAATTGACCTAACATGACAATGAATCATAACTCAAATTTTTCCTTTCGTGCTGGAGCGACATCTATAGTTCAACTTAGTATTTTATAGTTTAGTATTTGACTTTGATTTAATTGGTAATATTTGAGATTAGACTAGCTGTACCTGCGACTTCGTTCACGATTGCCGTACCTGCAGACTAATTATTGACATTTGAGTAATGTTTATCTCATATTAAGCACCAAAAATACAACCCGGGAGATCTCAAACCCACAGTAAAAACCTCCTTGCTGAGCTATGCTTCACTAAGAGTGCTTCACCGTAGACCACAGTGGGTTTGAAAACTCTCGGGTTGTATTTTCCAGAAGACAGTAGTTAAGTTACTCAGAGAGTTCCTTCGCGGTTCGCACAATAAATGTTGAAGCACAGTACTATGTGCGTTTCATTGGACTTTCGATTTTAAAACGGCGTCTTTTTGCCATGGTTCTCCGTGTTTGGTAGTAGAACGAATATATATTGTGTACTTACTTCCATTACGCAGTCTTCAAATGTATCCGGCAAAAGATAGATAGTTAAAAAAACTGATGGTGGGGAATGTTCCAGATTTTAGAGTTTTATCTTAGCACAAGCTTGCAAAACTATATAAGGATGCCGGGCTGCCCATGGCGTGCCGAGCTGCCCATGGGGTGCCGGGCTGCCCATGGGGTGCCGGGCTGCCCGTGGTGTGCTGAGCTGCCCGTGGGGTGCCGGAATGCCCGTGGGTGCCGGGACGCCCGTGGGTCTGCTTGTGGTGTGCCAGGTTGTCCGTGGGGTGCAGGAATGCCCGTGGGGTACTGGGCTCACTCGTCACTATTCTAACAAAAAAAGAATAATTGAAATTGGACTACGCGTAAATAAATTAAAGGATAACAGCTAAGTGTACATTTTGACTTTCATCCCATTTCCCGAGGGAACCGTGCTCAATTTCAGGATAAAAAGTAAACAATAGCCAACTTCGTGGTATGAACTCAAACCGTGTTAAGTTTCATTGAATTCGATTAAGTAGTTTTGGAGTGATGCGCGGCCGGGATACAGACAGACAGATAGACAGACAAAAATAAAAAACAATACTGTTTTCGCATCAGTGTCAGCTACAGATTGCTCTCAATTTTTTTTTCAAAATATCGGCCTTGTTCTGTATTTGATTTGTTACAGTTTTATAATAAGTAATTTTTTTTTTTTTTATTGAAATAGGTTTGCTTTTGACCACACCCTGCCTGATGTTAAGCATTGATGTGGTCTAGGATGGAGCACGCTTACCTAAAAGAAACCTATTTACTCTCGATTTGAAGACACCATACTGTATTCATCGGGAAAGACTGACCACGGTAAGGAGTTCCACTCTTTCGCAGTACGCACGAGAAAAGTGGAAGCGAAGCGCTTCGTACGAGCCTTGGGAATATCAACCATTTACGGATGGCGCCTCTCCGTTTGTCTGGACGTCCGATGGAAGAAGGGTGAGGGCGGAACCAAGTCGTGCAGTTCTTGTGCACATTCACCGAAATGTATCCGATAAAAGACCGATAGCAAGCGACTTTACGGCGGTGCTCGAGACTTTGCAGCCGAGACTCCTTCAGAAAGTCGCTGCCTATTAACCTCTTGGCGCGTCTCTCAATCGACTCCAGTGCCAAGTATAGATAGATTGTAATTTAAATTGTTGCTATTAGTTTAGTTTGTATTGTTTGGTGAAGGTATTTAGAATCTGAAGTTATTGTAATCTTTATTTCGTTAATAATATGTTACATACACGATTGAATTAGGACAGTCCAGTAATAATTGGTGTATATGAATTTACAATAAATAAACTTTCGTTGTACTACAAACAAGACCAATTTTGCATTTGGTTTTATACTTGTAAATGATGACGCAACCTTATTATTGTAATATTGTTATGTTTGCAATAACGCCTGCTATGCTGATTACATTACAATATTACAAATATACGTATAAGTTGACGCATTGTCATGTTAGCTGAATTGTTTAGAGCTTACCCCGGCTAAAGGGGTGGGTGGACGCGGGTTCGAATCCGGCACATAACTTTAATTTTTCCAGTGGTGTACTCGTATTTGTAATTTTGTAATGTAATCCGCATAGCAGGCATTATAGCAAACATAACAATATTAAAATGAGGACATGATTAATGTAGTGGAAGCCGAAATACGCAATATTAGGGATAACTTAAATACTGCTCGTCAGATCTCTTGAAGCGCTCGTAGCGAAGTTTACTTAGCTGTTCTCAACCGATCAACAAAGTTAAGCAACGTCGCGCGCGGTCATGAGTTGGATGGGTGACCGCTAGTGACATTACTACTGAGCGTTTCCGTGCTTCGGAGGGCACGTTAAGCCGTCGGTCCCGGTTGTTGTCTTAGGATGGCAGTCGTTATAGCATGGTGGTAGGGCATTTTGCGAATGCCCGCCTGGCTAGCTACCACCCTCAAGTAGAAAATCTGTCGCCAAGCACCTAACGGTGTGTTCCGGCAGCTATCCTTGAGAGCCAGTACTTCTTGGTTAGCCTGAACATTATCTTCGACCACATCATCACTTACCATCAGGTGTGATAGTGGTCAAAGGTTAACCTATCAGGCATAAAAAAAAAAAAAAAAAAAACTCACTGATATGGGACTCGACAAGCACCTGGTTTCGAATGTAAAAAATATTTATAAATTCGGTACAGCTGTGAAATGTTATACGGTAGCAAACAAAAGAAAAATATGATGAAAATATGAGAAAAATATATATTATATACAGTCGAATTAACAACCTCCTCTTATTTTACAGTCGGTTAAAATTATTTCAAAATTCAATTCATTTCTATTAACATTTTGTTACCCAATCAATTTTTTTAATGTTATTGTGACAGAACAAGCTCGAGGCCCTCCTGTTAAGCGGACTAACCTCTGCCTATAACAGATGCATTTCGTCACATTCACGACTTACACTGCGCCCGTCACTATAAGACATAGTTGTTTAGTTCTATGTGCCTGCACAGTTGGTAGGCCCCCCACTAGGTGGACTGACGACATCGTTAAAGTCGCGGGTAGCCAATGGTTACAAGCGGCTAATAGCCGTTCTATGGGTGAGGCCTTTGTTCAACAGTGGACTTCTTCCGGCTGATGATGATGATATGCCTGTAATTTTATCTTACAGAATTGAAATTCTCGTGAGTTTCACTTATATTTAAATATTAAAAATAAACCGGAAAAACCGGGTCGACGTATTCGATCCTCAACGTGAGTGTTTTTTGCCGGTTTAATTTTAATATTCATCTTACAGGTTTATGATCGTCTGATACTTTTTTAGTTACTAACCATAAAGTGTAAGAAATCCATTGTAGCAATTAAACCGTGGAACCCTAAACCCGCTGTTTAATCTGCAGTAACGAGTGCGATACCATGATATAAAACAACTGCTTAATTGGACGTTATTTGTATACAGGGTGCAATGCGGAACAAAACATTTTTTTTATGCCTGATAGGTTTACCTTTGACCACTATCTCACCTGATGGTAAATGATGATATGGTCGAAGATATTATTCAGGCTTAGAATTACTGGCTCTCAAGTAAAGCTGCCGGAACACACCGTTAGGTGCTTGGTTTGAAGCGCTCGTAGCGAAGTTTACTTAGCTGTTCTCAACCGATCAGCAAAGTTAAGCAACGTCGCGCGCGGTCAGGAGTTGGATGGGTGACCGCTAGTGACATTACTACTGAGCGTTTCCGTGCTTCGGAGGGCACGTTAAGCCGTCGGTCCCGGTTGTCGTCTTAGGATGGCAGTCGTTATAGCATGGTGGTAGGGCATTTTGCGAATGCCCGCCTGGCTAGCTACCACCCTCAAGTAGAAAGTATGTCGCCAAGCACCTAACGGTGTGTTCCGGCAGCTGTCCTTAAGAGCCAGTACTTCTAGGTTAGCCTGAACAACATCTTCGACCACATCATCACTTACCAGCAGGTGAGATAGTGGTCAAAGGCTAACCTATCAGGCATAAAAAAAAAAATAAAAAAAAATACAGATTTTCTACTTGATGGCGGTAGCTAGCCAGGCGGACATTCGCAAAATGCCCTACCACCATGCTATAACCACTGCCATCCTAAAATGACAACTGGGACCGACGGCTTAACATGCCATCCGAAGCACGGAAGCGCTCAGTAGTAATGTCACTAGCGGTCACCCATCCAACACATGACCGCGGCGGACGTTGCTTAAATTTGCTGATCGGTTAAGAACAGCTAAGCAAACTTCGCTACGAGCGCTTCAAAACAACATTTGAACTGAACAACATCTCATCAACCGCATCATCACATAACATCTGGTGAGATATCGTCAAAGGCTAGCCTATCAGTAATAAAAATATACATGAACATCACCATCATATGATGTCAATCATATCGATTAATTTCTGTCATCTGCCCATCAAGTTGGTTTGCTCCACAGTTGGTTACCTTATCATTCCTGTTGCCCACGACTCCTTAACCGTTTTAATCCACCTGTTCTTGTAAACTCTTGCAAGGTGCACATTCTCTCCTCCGCAATCCTTGCTCCAAAACGTACATTCTCTCTGAAAGGCCAGCAACGCATCTTTAATACCTTTGGTTTTGCGGGTGGCCTTGTACGATGGTCATCATTACGTAGTGGTAAGTATAATAACTGCGGGAACTTCTCGTCGAAGATCCCGCAGAGCCTGCAGACCAAAGTCGTGTGTGTTGCCAGTATGAGTTATGGCACTGAGACGTGGTCCCTAACTGTGGCCCTTATAAACAAGCTCAGAGTCACTAAACGTGGAAATTCGCCAAAGAACCAAAGTCACCGACATAGCTCTCAGAGTTTGCAAGTTGAAGTGGCAATGGGCGAGCTACATTGAAAGAAGAAAGAAAGAAGAAAAATGCTTTATTTGTGACACAAATAATACCTATGACACTAAGATGAAACAAAATTAAAACTATTCATAATGTGTTCACAAATTGGTCCCAAATCAGCATAATGCTGGTTGTTAGCCAGCGCTGGTCTTCCTTTGGAATTGCTCGCCGAACTGATAACCGATGGGGAAGAAAGGTTCTCGAGTGGTTACCACACTACACCGGAAGACGTAAAGTTGGTAGGCCCCCCACTAGGTGGTCTGACGACATCGTGAAAGTCGCGGGTAGCAAATGGTTACAAGTGGCTAATAGCCCGTCTTTGTGGCGCTCTATGGGGGAGGCCTTTGTTCAACAGAGGACGTCTTCCGGCTGATGATGATGATGATGAAGTGTAGTAACTACTTACCGTGCGTGGTAAGCGTTTTTTTTTTATTGTGACGGAACAAGCTTTAGGCCCACCGATGTTAAGTGGACTAACCCCTGTCTATAACAGGTACATTTCAACACTAGTTACGAATTGCACTGCGCCGTCCTTTCAGACATAGTTGTTAGGTCTAATGTGCCTGTAATTTCACTGGCTCTCAAGAACTGCTGCCGGAACACACCGTTAGGTTCTTAGCGACAGATTTTCTACTTGAGGGTGGTAGCTAGCCAGGCGGGCAATCTCAAAATGCCCTTCCACCAACCAGTTCAATCCCCACCACCAGCTCGAGCTTCTCCGCGTGATGGAAGGGCATTTTGCGAATGCTCGCCTGGTAACCACTCTAAATTATAAAATCTATCGATAAGTACCTAACAGTGTATTCCGGCAACAGTCCTTGAGATTAAGCAAATATAAATTTACCGGCACATACCTAGCAACTGTTTTATCTCTCTTGTGCTACATGTCTACTTGTGACTAGATGCATATGTTATAGGCAGAGGTAACGCTTAACATCAGGTGGGCTAGAGCGTGTTCCGTTACAATACCTATAAACAGTAAAAAAATGCACCATATCCCTGTTTATGAAAAAAATACTGATGAAAAAAACCATATTGAAACGTATGTGTTCCTCGATGGGGTAGCCAGAGATCTAATCGCTCGTGTTTCCAGACATTTTGAAGCAGTGATGGCTCAGTGGTATTGACTATGGACTACCACGCAGCAGGTCCATGGTTTGAATACCGCCGCGGGCTTGAGCTTCACCGCATAGTGGAAGGCCATTTTTCGAATGCTCGCCTGGCTAGCGACCACCCTCAAATAGAAAATCTGTCGACAAGCACCTAACGGTGTGTTCAGTTGTCCTTGAGAGCCAGTGAAATTACAGGCACATGAGACTTAACATATTTCTCAAAGTGACGGGCGCAGTGCAATTCGTGACTTGTGATAAAATGCATCTGTTATAGGCATGTTATAGGGCCTCAAGCTTTTTCAGTAACAACATCATCAAAAAAAAAAATTTTTCGGTCCCATTAATATGAGGTGAATCTAATGCCATCTACCAGTTCAAAACACATACTGAAAATTTCTTTGGTGAAAAAATATATAGATTTCAGAAAAAAAAGGAGGTACATTTATATAACAGCCTGTACATATAAGCCGATCCCCGTAATTGGCGGCAATCGGTAGACCACTCCATTGGCTAACGGATTTCAGCAAAACCTGATTTATCAGGGTCAATCTTAAAAAAACCAGTATTTTTTTCCTGAAAAGGTTTCAAAAACTAATCTCCTATGGACTGAAGAGCTACTGGCTTTTTTCCGCAGCACCGTAAAAGTAGTTTACTTCGATTTTATATATATTTTTATGCGATGAAGAAATTATTCTGTTTGTTTTTTGCCGTGGGTGTCTCTGGGTATGGCGATGGTAAGCAAGAATATTTTTATAACAAGGTACTTATAATGGTTGTCTAGAAAATATCACTTTTTAGCGATAAGACCGCCAATTGTACAAGATTATTTAAATTTATGTGATATTTTGAATCTAATGCTTATGTTATTTTGGTCCACCTAAAATAAAGAGTTATCTATATATCTACTTCTTAGAAACGTCATACTTGTTATATATTGTGATATATTCTATAATTCTAGGTTACCAACCTAGGTTATCAAAATCTTCGACCACATCGTCACCTATCATCAGGTGAGATTGTCAAAAGTTCTATCAAGCATAAAAAATATGATCACAAAACGTTTTATTTTTACCAATATACTGTAAACAAAACTACAGCTACTGCAATGAAAGCAATTAGGCAGCTTAAACGCCATTGCCCCGTTTTATTGCAATGCTTCTTCGTTGATTGAATGAGTGCCAGCATTTTAATCACGCGTTGCATTGACCAAGCGCTCTGATCATTGACCTATATAAGTCACCGTTTTATTGTACTATCCGTTAGTTTATAATAAATCTAGTTAGATTATAAACTGTCGATAGATTGTGAATGGAAACTAAAATTTACAATCTTACGTTTAAATTTCCGTTAGATTATAAACTGACCATGTCCAGCCGTCAAATTGTAATTATGTGGCTCAACAACAATTAACCAAAAATCTACAAAAGTATTACAGTGGCCATAAGCAAAATACGTAGGTACAGGTTTTTAATGTATTATTTTTCGACTTATGTTTAATTTAGCACCAGATATAGTAAAGTAACATATAACAGACAAAAATAGTAAATTTTTACCAAAATTAAACCCGCATTTTAATGTAATCTTATAACCAAAGTTTTAATATCTCGCTATCCTATTTAAGCAAAATTACTCAAAATAAATCATTGTTAACCCAAAAGTAGTAAATGTTCACCAAAAGTAGTATATGCAATTAAATTCTTGTGGCGCATCGACGGCAGCTGCCGCGGCACGCTCGCTTCGCTCGCTCGTTGTTGTAGTCACAAGTAACCTAACGCCCCTCCTCGCTTCGCTCGTCGTCGCACCTAAATATGACTTTGCCCTAGACTAAATGATATTAAACCCCTCGCTAAAATATAGTGATCATTTACTACATTTGGTGTCCGATTAAATTTTTTATTAAACTAAGGGTAACAAAGCATTTTATGGTGGTCATTATGTTAGAAATGAATTTTTTTTTTTTGTCTGACTATTATTTTTGTTCGTAACTCTATGAAATGAACTCATGCCACCCATAAGGGCGACCAATCAGAGGACAGTTCACAATTTCGCGGGCGATTAAGATCGTTAGATTATAAACTGCCAGCTAGAGATGGTCAGTTTATAATCTGACTAAAATGTAAGCGTTAGATTGTAAATTTTAATATTCGTTCACAATCTATCGACAGTTTATAATCTCACTACATTTTTTATAAACTAACGTATCGTACAATTATCCGGTGACATATATACTAGACGCGACATTTCAAACGAGGATAGTCAAACATGTAAGTTTCCCTCACACGCAGCTGGGCACTCGTAGAGATTACACGCGCTGTACGTTCGAAAATTGTATATTATCAATTGTGTATTTTGAAAACACAATTTTCGAAAGTAAAGCGCGTGTAATCACTACGAGTGCCTAGCTGCGTGTAAGGGAAAATATGCCGGCAGGGTTGCCTGCACAGGTCGACTATCCTTGTTTGAGATGTCACGTCTAGTATATATAGGTCAATGACTCTGATAAGTTTTGGAAAGTAAAATGAAATACATAAACTGATAATACGCCTACATTACATTTATAAGAATATAATATATTATGACCTAACAAATGAATTAATCAAAAACGGTTATGTGGTTAATTTATATGCTGTAGAAGTCGGAGCAAGGGTTATACCAGCAAAATCCCTATACAACCTACTAAAAGACCTTGGCCTGTCAAGAACAACCGTAACTTCCATCCTAGAACGTGTATCCAAGGCGGCATTAGTAGGATCTTACCAAATTTGGTTAGGCAGGGGAGAAGGCTCGAGCGGTGAAAGGGAGCATTGATGCATCATAAAGGGGCCCCTTAACCTTACTCACTGGGTTGCAAGTCCCAGGCACCTTGACTTCCTCTGCAACGCTATGGACCCGGCACCCGCACGGTGAATCCAGAATCCTAAGTAAATTCGTCTCTCCCCCCGTTAGATTGTCTATATGACAGCATTGACTATATGAATGTAGGTACCATGTGATATTTAAACAAAAGAGCTTACTAACATAAAAGCTATAATTAATATCAAATGTAAATAAGTTGCTCGATACTCTAATACTGCTCGAAAAACACCTTCATTCGAGAAATGGAGTACCTATGCTAAAAATCAGCCTTGCATAGATTTTAGTATGTTTAAATTTATATGTTAGTTGTAGTTATTGTATTATTTGTTGTGGCAATAAAATGCTTTTCATTTCTTTCTTTCTACTAATGGATATAAACTGACAAAAAATATAAGAATAGTGCCTGCGTATATTGTACTTTTATGATACTTCTCCTAGTGATGTCCTTCAGACCGTAGAAACAAGTTTGCAATCATCATCTCACAATTAAATTTTTATTCAAAGTCTAAATCAGACAACCAACAAACTATATCTAACGTAATCCTAAAATATTATAATGATATTCCCGTGGGTGCGCTAAGAGGCAACTAAGGGAATAGTGCGCCAAATGAGCAGCATGCCACTTCTAACGTGGATGTGAGTAGGGTGTTGTGTGCATTAGACGCACAACAGGGCTGTATTATAGCATCTTAGTGCCCTGCCAGGGTTTCATACAATATTTTCTTGTGTTCCTGTCTTAGATCTTCTTAGCGTAACCATATATATTATTGTGTTTTGTCCAGTGTGCTAGAGAACATTATGTAGGACCCTGAAACTGTGCCCGGTGAATGGCAATAGGCTCACCCCCTATTGCTTGGGACCAAAACCTAATTTGCGAAACGTGGGTGCTTATCTATATATCTATCTATCTACGAATAAATATGAATTATTCGTAGGTTTGTATTCATTATACAAATGCTGAGTATTCCTGAGGTTAGGTGATATTTAAGATATTTCAATGCAAAGTAAGTCGCGAGTGGAATTTATACGTATTTTTAAATATAACACAATCCAATATCTATTAGGTAGCGCCTACCAAAGTAATAACAGCAATATTCACTGTTCTATCTTTTTTAAATAAATACGAAACGACGTGGTGCTTGCTGTATTTTAGCATTTTTTGCATAATAATTAAAAGAAATACAACTTAAAACATAGGATTGTATGATGCAAACAGTCAATAAAAATTTGTTGATTCGAAGTGAGAAACATGTTTTCTTGCTATATATACTCTATAAGTAATTTAAATATAAAAGGAACAGTTAGTGAAACTTTTTTTTTATGTGATAGGAGCATATTATGTGATATATTTTTATGTGATAGCAAACGAGCATAGAGAACAACGAGAGTTCCATACCAAATTTCATCAAAGTTGGTCCAGCCATTTGACAGGCAAAATTGGACAGCCATAAAAGATATATGCTCTCGCGGGAATTTTTGTTGGACAATTTTGATAAAAAATTCCATTAAGTATACATTATGTACGCGTAATACTACTGGTTTTTGCAGCGCACGCCAGAATAGGTCGCATATGGCAGATTTTTTTTCAACTTACTTGACACTTATCGTTATATATCGTACAATTAACATAATATCTTTGTAAGTTATAGCCTATGTGTTATTCTGATGTATAAGCTATATTATTGGAAAGTTTCATTAGAATCCATTTTGTAGTTTTTGCGTGAAAGAGTAACAAACATCCATACATATACTTACAAACTTCCGCGTTTATAATATTAGTATAAAGTATAATAGTATAATAAACGCTACCAAACACATACGCGTTCACTCACACGAAGACATTAAGCGTGTTATTAGTCGACAGTAATCGTAACATTTCAGATCCTCGTGGTTCGCGTATGCACGGCAGCCCTTTACCAGGAACTCTGAGCTCTATTGGCGGTGCTGGGGAAGAGTCGCCACCGGTCTACCGACCAGGATCACAAGCGTAAGACCAGACCTCTGATGACCAGAATCCTGATTTTTTTACGATTTTATTAAGATGTTGCTCTGGCTACCCTAGAATTTTGGCTCTGAAGGAAAGTTACTATAACAAACCGTCAGGTCCTTGGCAATAGATTTTCTACTTGAGATTGCTGACCAAAACGTCTATCGCATGCTGTAACGATTGCCATTTGAAGATAGTGAGTCGAAAACCCGGACAGATGGCTAAACGTGCCCTCCGAAGCCCGGAAGCGTTCAGTTGTAAATATTACTAGCGGTCACCCATTCAAGATCATCAACGCTACAAAACAGACTCTAGATGACCGGATAAGAGCGACAAAGCAAACTACGCTACGAGAGCTTCAAAAGATTAGGAATAAATGTATACACATATATGTCCATGGAAGGGCATTTTGCGAATGCCCGCCTGGCTAGCGACCACCCTCGAGTAGAAAATCTGTCGCCAAGCACCTAACGGTGTGTTCCGGCAGCAGTCCTTGAGAGCCAGTGAAATAACAGGCAAAATGAGACTTAACAGGTATGTCTCAAGGTGATGGGCGCAGTGCAGTTCGTCACTTGTGATGAAATGCGTCTGTTATAGGCAGAGGATACCGCTTAATATCAGGTGGGCCTCGCGCTTGTTCCTACACAATAACATTAAAAAAAAAACTTTGGAGTAATAATAATAATAATAAATTTCAACAGTAATGGAAGTTAAAGATTATTCATAGTATTTTATCATCAATATCAAATCCATCTGCTTTCCAATGAATGATAATTATAATTAACCATGCATAAATATTTTTTATGAGTATAGAAAACAATGACCACGCTATAATTTCATGTAACCACCCTTAATATACTTCATAAATTTTTGTTTTACACCATTACTATAACTTGACTTAAATATCATCATACAGGTACGTAGTTTCCCAATTCGTGAAACCAAAGCCACCCCACCAGTACTGGGAAGAGGAGACATCTCTCACACTCGTGCCAGAAAACAAGAACTGCTTGCTTTGTGAAACTCAAGACTCCGGAGCGTGCCGAGCCATGCCATCGTGCGTCTACTGCGAGCCAACTGTAACTGCATTGTGCGAGAGGAGTACACCCTGTCTCAGATGCACTGGTACCTTTTATATTGATCATTTGTCACTTTTTTATTCAAAGTAGGTTCGCGTTTGACCACACTCTGCTTGGTGTTAAGCATTGTTGTGATCGAAGATGGAGCACGCTAGTCTAGAAAAAACCTATTTACCCTCGATTTGAAGACACCGATGAGGCACTGATGGCTCTGTGGCATTGCCTATGGAATGCCGTGCAGCAGGTCCATGGTTCGAATCCCGCCGCGTGCTTGAGCTTCACCGCATGGTGGAAGCGCATTTTGGGAATGCCCGCCTGGCTAGGTACCAACCTCAAGTAGAAAATCTGTCGGAAGCATCTAACGGTGTGTTCCGCCAGCTGTCCAGTAATTCTAGGCTAGCTAATAACATTCTCGACCACATCATCACTTACCATCAGGTGAGATAGTGGTCAAAGGCAGGCCTATCAACTATAATGTGTTTCTGTTGGCAGTGATCAAGAACCCGTTCTTCAAATGCATCCCAGGTGAGAAGTACATGGACGAGTGTGACTCCTGCCGCTGCACAGATGGCCACGGCGGCTGGTGCACCAACCAGTTCTGCGAGTTCAGATCTCTGCATCTCTACGCCATGAAGCTGTCCGACGGGGAGTTCTATTAAACGCTTACATTGTCGATCGTGTTTTGATACTTGCGCTGGAAGTTTACAAAAGAAAATGTTCTCATCAATGTTATCCTTATCAAACATTTGTGGGGTCGGTACAATATGTCTTCTGATTCTCAAACAAAAAACACAGGCAACTCGAGGACATGTTTAATTGTTGAAAGCTTCGGTGTCATGGCCAGCCAATTATCATTGGGAATGCATTCGTCGGTAACCCGCTTGTTTTTTTTATATCTGATAGGCTAGCCTTTGACCACTATCTGACCTGATAGTAAGTGATGATGTTGTTGAAAATGTTGTTCAGGCCAACCTAGAATTCCTGGTCTTGAAGGATAGCTGCAGGAACACACCATTAGGTGCTTGGTGACAGATTTTCTACTTGAGATTGGTAGCTTGCCAGACGGGCATTTGCAAAATGCCCAACCACCATGCAAACCGTTCCGGTAATAAGGCGCCCTACTGTTTATGTTGTTCCTTTCCTATCTTTCCTAAGTCGACTATACGACTTCCAACAGGAGGATACGAAAATATTCTTATATTCTTAACGGACTTCAAAAAGAAGGAGGTAATAATTTCGACAGTATGTTTTTTGTATATTTGTTACTCGACACTAATTATGAATTGATTTTGATGATTCTTTTTTGTTTGGTACGACATATTTTTGATGTAGTCCCATATACATTTTATCAAAATCGCTGCAGCAGTTAGGTGTTTAAATCAAAACAGCTGAAAAAAATACTCATGTCATCCAAGTAAATAAAACCAAATTGCAATTTGTACTCTTAAGTTCTGTAAGTCAGTTTTGATTATTTTTTTATGTAATTATTATAAAGCCGAGGACTTAAGTAATAAACACGTTATACATATTTTTTATATATGATAAATGATTTTATAAAATTTAAATTTATCGACGAAAGATAATGGGTATAAACAATTTTATACTATGCGAAGGCATTCGCTGTAACTTGTAACTAATTGTTAGTATACGAGGAACACAATTTCTCCTGCGTCTAAAGATCGCACTTGAAAACTATGTTTGCAGTTATTGTTTAACCCAACTAAATAAAAATCATAATGATCAATACTTTAGACAGATAGACCTATTTTAATATTCTTACGTTTGCAATAACGCCTGCCTGGCGAATTACATTACAAAATTAGGAATTTACGAAGGAAAAATTATAGTCATTCGAACCCGCGTCCATCCACCCCTTTAGCCGGGATCTATCCCGATACGATGGTTGAAGAATGAGAGCAAAAATTTGAGTTATGAGTCATTGTGTAATGTTAGCTCAATTTGTTAGAGCATACCCCAGCTACAGGGGTGGATGGACGCGGGTTTGAATCCCGCACATGACTATATTTTTTTCAATCGTAAATTTGTATTTTTGTAACATAGCCAGAGCATAAATTCTTATATTATTTGCTCCTGCGAGAGTCGTCTGGGTTATCTACAAAAATACAAACAATAGTACTTCTTTTTTCATCATTTGACTTAATAACTTTTAGTTGTGACATCTCGTGGAACGTTTTATTGAAGAAAATTCGGACTGATAATTCTAGCTGTTAGTACCAAAATCACTGGGAAAATTTCAAACTGCTGCATATATGAACTGAATTTGTGTTAGTTATTGATTTAGTCTCTTGGTTTTGGTACATGGCTCATTCATTTGTGATGAAGTTTATGTTAGTATATCGAAAAGAAAAAATAACAAAAACGAGATGTAAAAATATGAAGAATCGAGACTGTACCTCCGCTAGAAACTTTGGGAACAATTTAGGCATTCACTAAAAGTTCAAGGTACGGGTCCCCAAAATTAAGATGTTATTATCCTTCCGTTAGCATTTAAGTATCCTTTAGAGGCATTTAAAAACCAAATCATAGATATAAATCACACAACTCGCCTTTAGTGTTAACTTAAATTTAGAGTTTGTCAGTGAAAATGGGCTTAAGTCAGTCGACCATATCTCAAATTTACAAATTACAATAATAAACATCTTTACAAATTCTACCACAAGCGCTATATTATAAAGCCTCTTCTGTCCCGAACACTTTCAGATCTCGCCGACGCCATAAAAGAAACCGGAACCGCTTACAGGTGTCAATATACAACTTAATTGATCCAAATATTTACTGGTAAAACGACTACTGAATCGTTCATTCGTATATCCTTTTAAGTAACTTCCTCAAATTCAAGAAAATATGCGTTCTTTTGTTAGCGTTGCGGGTGGTCGAAAAAGGATTAGGTGAAAGTGATTATTGGCAAATTTGCTACCGTGGGATAGTTTGATTTTTTATGAATTTATGCGTAATTTTTAGAAAGAATGGAGAATTATTACTAATGCAAAAAGTTTAATAACTTTATTTTTAGTCCATTCAAAAAAGTTTTACTTTAAGTACCTTACCTAAGAAAACAATAAGGATAATTTTGAGACTTACGTTTTAGCACTTTTGTTAGGATACTTACGTGCTTTATGGTATTTGTTTCCTTTGTGAAGATAAGAAGATTATATTCTTACGTAAGCATTCCAAAGAGGTTCTTGTTAAATATTTTAATTTTAAATGTTTTTGGAATTGGAAGACCATTGAAACGTTGAGTAAGTAAAAATAAATACGAAAGGGATACAAATGTAATATATATAATCAATGGATAATCAAATCCTTCCAAGGAATGACGTTTTTAGCGATGTTCCAGTGGCATTAGCTATAGATTGCCGCTAAGGAGTTTCATAGTTCGAATCCCGTCGTTGCCTTGAGCTTCACCGCATGGGCATTTTGCAATTGCTGACATGGATAGCTGCCATCTTCAAGTAGAAAATCTGTCGTTGTTTATACAAATTGTTCAAAGTCTGTGAAATTTAGCATGAATGTCCTTGAGCATATTATCTATGCTTCAGTTTTATTAGTTTTCCGTAAATTTATGTAAGTTCAAAAACAGTCGAAGAAAATAATTTTATACGGGAATGTTAATATCCATATTAAGAGGTAAAATAAATGATAAATCCAAAAACTGGCAAATAAAAATCATATAGAGATATAGATATTAGGCATTATTTGCATGGTGGTAGGGCATTTTGCAAATGCTCGCCTGGCTAGCTACCACCGTCAAGTAGAAAATCTGTCGCCAAGCACCTAACGGTGTGTTCCGGCAGCTGTCCTTGAGAGCCAGTACTTCTAGGTTAGCCTGAACAACATCTTCGCCAACATCATCACTTACCATCAGGTGAGATAGTGGTCAAAGGCTAAAGGAAACTTCAAAGGCTATCAGGCGTAAAAAAAAAAGGCTCAGGAATATGCATGTACAATTTCACAGAGTTTGAATATTGGGTATTTAAAGTATAACGAAAGTAATTAACTTCTGTGTTTTTTCAGGCTAACCTAGAATTACTGGCTCTCAAAGACAGCTGCCAGAAAATACCAAAGGTGCTTGGTGACAGATTTTCTACTAGAGAGTTGTAGCCGGGCGGGCATTCGCAAAATTACCTACCAGCATGCTATAGCGACTGCCTTCCTAACACAACTGGGACTGACAGCTTAACGTGCCCTCCGAAGCACATCACACGCTCAGTAGTAAATGCCGCTTAGCAGTCACTCATCAAAGTAGTGACCGCAGTGAACCTTGCTTGACCTATAGTAGACTGCTTAGAACGCCTAGACAAGCTTTTTTTTTTTGTTATTGTGACGGAACAAGCACGAGGCCCACCTGTTGTTAAGTGGACTAACCTCTGCCTATAACAGACGCATTTCGTCAACGACGAATTGCACTGTGCCCGTCACACTGAGACGTACAGTTGTTAGGTCTCATGTTCCTGTAATTTTTCTGGCTCTCAAGGACTGCTGCCGGAACACACTGTTAAGTGCTTGGCGACAGATTTTCTACTTGAGGGTGGTCGCTAGCCAGGCGGGCATTCACAAAAAGCCCTTCCACCATGCGGTGAAGCTCAAGCCCGCGGCGGGATTCGAACCATGGACCTGCTGTACGGCAGTCCATAGCCAATGCCACTGAGCCATCACTGCTTCAAAAACTCCACTATCAGCGCTTGATTACGAAACTAATGTCTAAAGCGCTACGTGCACTCTAGCCTTAAGCTAGCCATTTAAAATACAATATGGTCTATGACCATCCCCGTGGAATAGATTACGAACCTACACCCACCTACAAAATTACAAATATACGATAGGAAAAATGTAAGCCATGTGCGGGATTCAAACCCGCGTCCATCACTCCATCCCAATACGATGGTTAAAGAAATAAAGGAAAGATTTGAGTTATGACGTCATGTCATGTTAGCTCAATTGGTTAGAGCATACCCCGGCTAAAGGGGTGGATCGCGTCCATCCATTTTCGAATCCCGCACATGAATTAAATTTTTCCTATCGTATATTTGTAATTTTGTAATGTAATCCGCATAGCAGGTGTTATTGCAAAACCTACAAGATTAAAAACTACACCCACCTAATCAACAGTCTACATTTATAACCACATAGCCATCGCCGCTTCTTTAATTACACGCCAAAAAACCAACAGCTGTCATTTCCCAAGTTAATCCTGATAGATGATAACATATTACTTCCAATATCCACTATAACACCATTATACATCTAATTCGTAATATCAATGACGTTAGTCGACTAAATTATCGCGAAATAAGCTCTATTGGAGTTTTATTGCGATAAAATAGCTATTATGTAGTGATAAGGGTTATCAGGAATCAATTACTTGTAAAGAACAATATAGGGTAATCAGTGCTGTAAAATATCGGGTGACGATTCTGCAGTTAGAGGGGTTTTTAAGTGGAGAACAACCAAAATAACAAATTGACTTATTTTATTTTTATTTTGGGTACCTGATAGGTGAGCCTTCGACCACTTTCCACCTGATGGTAAGTGATGATGAGGTTGATCATGTTGTTCAGGCTAACCTAGAATTACTGGCTCTCAAAGACAGCTGCCAGAAAATACCATAAGGTGCTTGGTGACAGATTTTCTACTAGAGAGTTGTAGCCAGGCGGGCATTCTCAAAATTACCTACCAGCATGCTATAGCGACTGCCTTGCTAACACAACTGGGACTGACAGCTTAACGTGCCCTCCGAAGCACATCACACGCTCAGTAGTAAATGCCGCTTAGCAGTCACTCATCAAAGTGGTGACCACAATGAACATTGCTTAACCTAGTTGACTGGTTTAGAACGCCTGGACAAGCTCCGCTATCAGCGCTTGAATCTTTTTAAATCGTGGACGAAAGAATGTAATTTCACTGTTTCATGACTTTTCAGAAATTTAGTAAGACGCTGGTATCAGTAGACATGTGATACCCTCAAGTAGAATAATCTGTCGTCAAGCACCTAACAGTGTGTTCTGACAACAATTCTTGAGAGCCAGTAAAATTACAGACAAATGAGACTTAACAACTATATGTCTAAGGATGTCAGGCGCAGTGTAATTCGGCACTTGTGACGAAATGCATCTGTCACATGCAGAGGTTAGACCATTTAACATCAGATGGGGCTCGTGTTTATTCCCTCATAATGACATAAAAAACAGTGTAATGGGATGCTGAGGTAGACATTACATCCCCCCATCTCTTCCCGTGAGAGTCTTAAGGTTTCGAGAGACTCAACTCTCCTCGTATGATTCGAGTATTCTATCATGACGACTTAACCATGATGAGCCATATCAAGGAGCACCTTGCACTACGATACTAGTACTAGCCTTGCGACCAATAAATTATGCTGCAAATTAGCACAACTTTTATTGTTCGTATTGTATTATACACACATTAGTGACTAAGCATTGTGATCAGATTAAAGACTGAAAAAAGTAGTCATAAGTACTCACAACAGACGAGATTAGAGTAAAGGAAGCAAGACTGGTATGTAAATATCATAACAAGTGGATATTCCTGGGCTTTGAATGGGTATGCTCCTGGAATCAGATGTGGCTTTACATATGTACGAAAACTATAGGATTCGTCAATAAAATCGTAGGAAAAATTTGTTCTTTGAAATTTTCTCTACTTAAAATCTCTATAATTGCAGAATTGAACCCGATATTTTACGGCAGTGATTACCTTATATTGTTATATACATACTTTTTATAACGTTGTTTGAAGAAAACATTTCATAATATGGGGAAAGATACTGATGATATGTACCACGACCTGGTAAGCAAATAATAAGAATTTTATCAGACCCACACGTGCACTCTTCAGCATGAGAATTGACACGTGGCTGACTGATAACTGATAACAGTTTGATTGTTTAGTAAAAACCCCTTTTATTTAATTCACCTGTGTGTTCACTTAATTTTAGATTATTGGTTGATTGTTTGCTGCTTCAATAGTGAAGTGGCGTAAGTGTTATTCTGGATCGCTAGTTCCTACAGGTTCAATTCCTAGGTCGAAGATGTAGTTCTACTGTCAAGAAGTTCTTATTGAGGAACCGAAGTTTCATTTTTTAAACCTGAATCTGAAATTCTTTCCTGTTTCGTGTATCTATAGGTATTGGCTGAACAGTCACTAGTTACGAATTGCACTGCGCCCGTCACCTTGAGACATAGTTATTAAGTCTCATGTGCCTGCTATTTCACTGGCTCTCAAGGACTGCTGCCGGAACACACCGTTAGGTGCTTGGCGACAGACTTTCTACTTGAGGGTGGTCGCTAGCCAGGCGGGCATTCGCAAAATGCCCTTCCACCTTGCGGTGAAGCTCAAGGCCGCGGCGGGATTCGAACCATGGACCTGCTGCGCGTCAGTCCATAGCCAATGCCACTGAGCCATCACTGCTTCAAAATATGTAATTAAAAATTTAAATATAATTTATAGTCTACACAATTAAAACACTTAAATATATAACTTATAGTCTATACAAACGTACTTTCATCTTATTTTAAATACCTTAATTAATTGTTTAAACTTGTTGAAGAAATAGATGTCAGTTTTTTATTCATATATTTCATCATCATCGTCATCAGCCGGAAGACGTACACTGTTCAACAAAGGTCTCCTCCATAAAACCGTTTGTAATCTTTGGCTGACTTTTACGATGTCGTCAGTCCACAAAGTGGGGGCTTAGCATCTCTACGTCTTCCGGTATAATGTGGTAACCACTCGAGAATCTTTCTTCCGCATCGGTTATCAGTTTGTTGAGCAATGTCGTTGTTTGCCCATTGCCACTTCAACTTGTAAATTCTGAAAGCTATGTCGACGACTTTGGTTCTTCGGCGAATGCCTACGTTCGAGATTTTATCGCGCAAGGAAACTCCGAGCTTAGTTCTCTCCATATCTTGTTGAGCAATTCTGAGCTTGTTCATAAGATTATTAAATTTTGTTCTGCTCATTTTCACAAATTTACTTTGATTGGTTGTTTGTAAGCATCCAGAGCAAATCAGTATCCTCTAGCAGACCCCGTTCACGATTTGACATGCGTGCCAACCATCGCCTTCATCAACCTTTTTGTGGGATGGCTACCCGACACACACTGCCAGCCAACACATTTCACTGAATACCCATGCCATCATTTATAGGTTTAGCTTATTTACCATCAGCAACCACAACATCACTTACCATCAGGTTAGGTGTAGTCAAAGGCTAACCTAGAAGACTGTACTGTAACAGCCGACTCGTCCACTGCTGAACACAGCCTCCCCTATTAAGGGGGTATTTGCCATAATTCCCACGCTTGGCATGCGGCTGGGGGATCGCAGTGTACGATGGCAGTTCTTTAGAAGGTGCTGCTGCCCACCTTCCAGTATAGTTCCCTTAATCGCCTCTTACGACACCCACGGGATGATATGGGGAGGTGCAATTCAAACCCGGCACCCTACGGGGTAATCTAGAATAAGTCATTTATTCGTATAAACTACGTTCATCACTTTATTTACATTTATACACATAAAGGACCACTTTCAATAATCAATGGATAAATTAATACTGGTTAATTTTATACATTAAACTCTTAAAATGTGGTAGGTCTTTGCTATCATAGTCCAACCTAAAAGCAGTTTTTAGTATTCCGTTTCCAAAGGGTAAAAACGGGAACCGGGGGGATTAGTAATAACTAAGACTGCACTGTCTGTCTGTCACCAGGCTGTATCTCATGAACCGTGATAGCTAGACAGTTGAAATTATAAGAGTTGATATATTTCTGTGCGAGTACAAGTGCGAGTCGTACTCGCGCACATGAATGCTAAAACTAGGTTATAATATAGTGTCTTATGTTGTATAGATAATGCTACGGAACCCTTCGTGTACGACTACTTAGCCAATTTTTTTAATTTATTTGATTCTTGTCGTAGTAAAGAAAACTCTTTGGTTTGGACTTTTGTGACGTCTGACAGTAGCGTGGACGCATAATAGTATTTATAGTACCACCAAATTAACAGTGCAGTTCGCGAGGGCGCTGCTGATCAAGGAAATCAAATACAAACTGTCACAATTTGAAGGAATGTTGTAGTTCTTTTTTCTGCCACCTGAACAGATAAGTTGGAGGGTCTGTATTATCAGCCGTAGCAAAGCGGCCATATTTGTTTTTTATGTTAAAGAGCTATATACCGCCAAATTCAACGGTATAATTATTTAATCTTGAACAAGATTATTTAAGGCAAATTTTAAATACTGTAACATTATTGAACGTCTATGGTGACAGAGGTCTATTATAGGAGTTTTTTTTTTTTTTTAATACCCTTTGAGTACTATCTCGCCTGATGGTAAGTGATGATGTGGTCGAAGATGTTGTTCAGGCTAACCTAGAAGTACTGGCACTCAAGGACAGCTGCCGGAACACACCGTTAGGTGTTTGGCGACAGATTTTCTACTTGAGGGTGGTAGCTAGCCAGGCGGGCTTTCGCAAAATGCCCCACCACCATGCTATAACGACTGCCATCCTAAGACAACAACCGGGACCGACGGCTTAACGTGCCCTCCGAAGCACGGAAACGCTCAGTAGTAATGTCACTAGCGGTCACCCATCTAACTCATGACCACGCGCGACGTTGCTTAACTTTGCTGATCGGTTGAGAACAGCTAAGTAAACTTCGCTACGAGCGCTTCATTGTTGGTTGCAGAGATTAAAGTTATTCTCGTAGTTTTATATTATTCTCGTATAAAGTTTTTATTGGTAAGATGATATCTAAAAATGTATAATAATTTGTTTTCACCACCGTGTTACTTGAAATGTGATAATGTCCATACAAAGGTTGTCTGGAAGAAATTGCTATATGCGATAAGACCGCCCATTGCACAACCGTAGTCAAAGAGTACTATTTATAAGATTATTTAAATGTATATTCGCTGTGCAATAAAGAGTTTTGTATTGTATTGTATTGTATTGTATTTTATCCTAGTTTGGTGAAATTGGCCCTAAATGCAGTAATGAAATTCAGCCTTGATAACTGAGAGTTCCCGACCGCCTACTGCTTTATTAGTTTTATTTTGCTTATTCTGCGGCGGTAAATACACGAGGCAGTCGTAATTACATTTTGGCGGAGGAATTGAAATGAATCTAGCAGAGAGAGTATTTACATGTAGATACCTAATTGTATCTACTGGGTAGTTTCTAGAAACTTATCGCATTATTAAATACAGTCGAGCAGATTTATGGTTAAAGTATTGTCATCGTAAAACCAGTAGTAAACCTTTATTTGGTTATTTTTGCCGATGATCCACTATTTTCTCGAGCAGTAAAAAGGTGAACATAAAAATTCTCTAAAAACTCTTTTGATTAATCTGGACAAAACGGACATAATGACTTTCAAAAATACTAGGTCTCTTTTACTAGACTTGCCATTTTAAGGTTGAACTGGCCGTACAGTTCTCCATACAAACGCCGTAGGGTGATCACTGATCACTCCCTTATTTGAGATTTTAGGTATAGAATTAAGCATAATATCAATTGAACTCGTCATTATCTGGGTTTGTATCGTATAGATTTTTTTAGAAAGATAATTAAGTTGCGAGTCCAATCGATATCATGCTTTGTTTTGGACCTAGATCCTCAAATAAGCGAGTAATCACCCTACGACGTTTGTATATGAAGAACTGACCGGGCAGTTTACCCTTAAATATGAATTATAATGATAAGCATATTTATGAGATAGATACGACCACGTAGGTTCCAACTTATAAGAAGTCATATGTGATGTAAGTATGTACAAGCTTAAACCATTTTTTATATGTCACATGTTACGCATAATACTGAATGATATCGCACATTTAAATAAGTTTTGTTCGGGAAAATTCTACGGAAAAGGAATTCGCATTAAATTCTCAAAATAAAGGCATTCGACCACACTGAGAAAACCGACTTAAAGGCTTTAATCAAATTTGACCTTTTACCGTTGAATTAAAATACGTAAGATAAATTTACAACTCTTAAGATGATTTTCACCAATCAATAAAAATGTACCATGTTTTATAATAAACACAACCGTCAAAAACGCCTTCCGTAAAGTATTTTCAGAATTGAACTTGTTATACGATAATAATTGCAGTATTGACCAAAAAATATACCTTACTTTTACGGCGGTTTATATACGGTGATTATCACTATAACGTACGACTTAATCAGCAGCCTCATCGAAAAGTCAATATTTAAGAAAGACCACAAAATACACCTTAAATGAAGACGAAAAGAAACATTCGCCTTCACTGACCTTGTTTAACGCCTTCTAGTTGGAAGGCGTTTTTGTACGTATATACGTTTGGTCGGTTTTTCGCCTTATACCATATAAATTGGCCGTCATTAGGGCGCTTTAGACTTTAGATTTTTTCAGTGTACGACGTTTGTATATGAAGAACTGACCGGCCAGTTTACCCTTAAATATGAATTATAATGATAAGCATATTGATGAGATAGATACGACCACGTAGCCACTTATAAGAAGTCACATGTGATGTAAGTATGTACAAGCGTAAACCGATTTTCATAAGTCACATGTTACGCATAATAGTGAATGATATCGCACATTTAAATAAGTTTTGTTCGGGAAAATTCTACGGAAAAAGAATTCGCATTTAATTCTCAAAAGAAATGCATTCGACCAGTATTTCGGACTAACATACCGACTAACGAAAGCCGTATTTAAAAAAAATCGAATCATTGCCTTTTCCCTTGTCACACATCAGCCATGCTTGCTTAATATAACTGCTGGAGGCGTATGGGAGATTGAAATGTCTACTCTAAAGTTTTCAAAACACATTTTTTCCTTCTCGAGTTGGATTAAACCTGCTTTCAAGCGGTTATACACCTTAACCGCTGGGCTATCGGGACTGCCTCGACTGAGCATAATTTTATGCTCGTCATTGGGGGCTGTGTGGCCATCAACCAGACTACTAGTCTTCATCTGATCGAAAGAAGTGTTTATTCAAACTTAACTCTCGTAATGATGTCGCATATAAATAATTACAAGTTTTGCATGGTGGTAGGGCATTTTGCGAATGCTCGCCTGTCTAGCTACCAGCTTCAAGTATATAATCAGTCCCCAAGCACCTACGTAGGAGTGAAAGAGAGGCAGCGATGGTGAAATCGCGATCAGTTTAGGTAAAATCCGAAAGAAAGCTTGATAACACAAAAACTAGTAACGTAAATCGAAAATGTAACTTTTGTTGTCCCTCTTGATATAGTTTTGCTATTTTATAAATATATTTTCATACACATTCATACGTAAATAATTAAGATATTTACATTACAAGCTCAATTTAGAATCAAATTGCATATTTTTTTTCTATCAAGAACATTTTAAGGAAACGTGTTTCGGACTTTTCTAGGCCTTAGATATGTAATGTGATCAAGATATTATTTTCTTACTGCTACAAACTAAATACATTTTGCTAAAGATCTGTTCAAGTGAAGCTATTAAGCACTCATCAGCGCCTAAACTGAGGCGAAATTTATAATTTTAACCGTCATAGAGGACCGTGTAGGGACGGTGTGTATGTCGTCATATATATGGAGTCACCGCGCCACGAAGATTTACTGCATAATTATAGACCACAATACAAATATTTCAGGCTTCTAAACAACGAGATAACTCTCTCTACAAATAAAAAAACCATAAAAACAACAGTGTGCAGGATCGAAGCCGGGGGTTCCCCAATGTAATTACTGCGGGAAGAGCAATAATCTGAACTGTTTGTACACGGAAATCAAATGAATATTATTTACAATTTGGGGACGATTTACGAAGCATGCCGATTTTCTGCAAAATGTTTTGATTACCCGTGGGGTGCCGGGCTGGAATGTCACCCTGGCTCCTGGCAACAGGCGCTGCTGCGAACCTTCCAATATTTTACCTTTAGTCACCTCTTACGACACCCCCATGTCGTAAGAGGTGACTAAAGGTAAAATATCGGAAGGTTGGCAGCAGCACCTTCTGAGGTACTGATATCTTAAACTGAGATCTCCAAGATGTCTGCCAAGCGTGGGGATTATGGCAAATCCCCCCTTAATGGGGTTGTGTTAAGCAGATGGACAGTCCAGCTGGTACAGTTTACGATCATTACTATTCAGATATCTAATTGCACTAAGACTAATTTTTAAATAACCAACGAAAAAAGAAAAAATCTCCCATTTCGTTGTAGTTTTCTTTTTGTTACCTCAGAACTTTGAGTGAATTTTTTGATGATTCTTTTTTTATTTGAAAGCTGATGCTTGCGTGTGGTACCATTTAAATTTCATCTATATCGGCCAAGCCGTTTTTGAGTTACACTCCAATAACTGAAAAGCAGTGACAGTCCCACCGACTTATCTGTTCAGGTGGCAGAAAAATGAACTAAAACTTTCCCTCAAATTGTGACAGTTTGTAGTTGATTACCTTGACCAGTAGCGCCCTCGAAAACTGCTCAGTTAAGTTGGTGGTACTATACCCCTCTTGATGTACAGTCATTGACAGTGAATGACAACCGATCCCATAAGTAGTAAGGGTCACGAAAACTGGTAAAAAATATGATTAAGCAAAAACTGGAACCACCTTCTGTTATCAAATGTTTGAGATTGATGAAGCAGTGATAGCTCACTGGCATTGGCTATGGACTGCCGCGCAGCAGGTCTATGGCTCGAACCCGCCGCTGGCTTGAGCTTCATCGCATGTTGGAAGGGCATTTTGTGAATGCCCGCCTTGCTAGCGACCACCCTCAAGTAGAAAATCCCCAAGCACTTAACGGTGTGTTCCGGCAGAAGTCCTAGAGAGCCAGTGAAATTACAGGCAAAATGAGACTTAAGAACTATGTCTCAAGGTGACGGTCGCAGTGCAATTCGTGACTGTTATACCAGAGGATAGTCCGCTTAACATCAGGTGGGCATCGAGCTTGCATTGTAGCAAAAACTATAAAAAAAAATTACTTAGCAAAGTCGGTACCATGCGCAAATTATTGTGATAATAGGTACTTTTAAACCATCATGGTACCGACTTCAACAAGTTATTTCACACATTTGAGTGTTGAAGTCGGTTCCAGTTTTTAGTAAACATTTTTAATATGTCATGATCTTGATGGATAATCAATTAGAGGCACATATCTTCAGTGGCAGAACTGTTTGTGCGAGATCGTCCGGGGAAAGATTTAGGGAAAAGATTATTCTCTTTGACAGATAGACAAACGCGGGTTTAGTAAAAAGGTTCCATATTTTGGTGCGGAACCCTGATTAAATTTGTTATACCGCTATAATAATAATCGTTCCATCAATAATATATCTACATCTTATCATCATACTATAAAAGATTTGCAAGTAATAAACTTGTAAACTACTGGACCTACTTGAATGAAATTTGGTATGGTAATAGTTTGAGACCCGGGGAAGGACGTAGGATAGTTTTTATCCAACTGCGCAAAAGTTTAATGTGTTTTTCGTGAACATACGCGCAGGCGGAGCCGCGGCCGGATAGTTACTACCTAATATTATATAACGGGTGAGCTATTATAGGGTTAAGTAGTAAGGCGCATCTCTTTGACAGTGAGACGGATAGACGTAGAGCAAGATTTAACAAAAATATTCCGTTTCTTGGTGCCATCCCTAATAAATTGTGTTCCATGGACTACATTCTATGTGTATACACAATTCTATCAAAATCGGTTTGGTAGTTTTCACGTTATGCGTGTGCATTCAAACAGAGTGATATATTTTTTTAAATAGTATATTCGTGTAGATAAATTTAAAACTCTGAAGGCATATTTTTATATTATATTTCATGATATTTTTTTTTTAATGTATATCAAAAACTTTTTGGATTCTACTTACGTATTATAAGTAAAGATTAAATTTTAATCTGAGGTTTTTATACCTATTATCATAAACATAAATCAGATCTCACTTTCATGTTTATTGAATATCAAAATAGTAAACAACTATTTTTTTAATGTATTTGTTAGATACTATAATACACCGTGACAATCTTTATCCTGAAATAGGGAACGAACTTACAAACTTAAACGCAGCGTCAAAATCCAATCATAATATAGTTTACAAAAAAAGGTTCTTTCAGTAAAATTACTTAAAAACTACGCAATATTCATCAAAAAAGCTATCAATTGTAGTATATAATACTTTGAGACAGAAAAAGTCTTAAATTTGAAAGAGCCATAAGTAGCGGGGTCAATAACCTTATAAAATAGTCCACTTGTATCTTACGTTCCCATATCACTGGCTACCCTTCCATAATAGTAACACCAGCTATTTATCCTTAATGTTGCCAAAAGGACTGAGCCCGCTACCCTTCCTAATAAAACTCCCGTTTTCTCCGAATGAAATTACTCGGTGACATCGGCTTATAACCGGAATCAATAGGCAATGATCGCAATAAAAGCTGTAGATGTTTGTTCACCCCTCTCCCCTCCACCGTGCCCATCCCCTCTGGCGCCAATTTGCCCGATATTAAGTTTATACAGCGATTTGTACCCTTCTTTACAGCGAACCGGCTTGGGATAAACGCACTGCGGAAAATAAACGCGCGTTCTGTAACAGCTTCCAGAGTTATACGCATAGTGGTTAAAGATCAAGTGATAGCTAAATATTTGGTTTTATTTTTGTCTCGAAATAGAATATTTCTGATAATTAGTATACTATTTTTTCAATTATTGCTTTGTTTCATATTCTAAGCGCACAATAAAAAATATATTTTCGACAAACCTCAACGTTTTGTCCGACTTATATCTACTGTGTCTACATTAAGGTTATAAGTTAGTTATAATTAGATATAAGTCTATGCTTATTATGTAAACATACAGGATTTTATTTGGAGATATGCATTAAAAATAAACTCTATTGCCTTTTTAATTGTTTGTATGATTTGAGGCTAAATGGGGCAATCTTTGTGTTAGCTTAATTATACTAACAAAAGTTATTGAATTCAAGCACATACGCAATAGATGTTATTATAGTATATTTAAATCATAGTGAAACATTTTTTTTATATATCAGTCAATATTGATTATTTCTTGTATACCATAGGGTATGCTTCTTACGAAAATTTTACTTTATCATATAATTAAATAGGAATAAAATAATTATTATTTCAACATAAGACCAACTATTATGACACCTATTATGCCTTTAAAATGTCATAGATTATCTTACTAGTCCGTATAATTTTCATGGCATTACATATAAAAGAAAGAAAGAAAGAAAATAAATTTATTTATATATATTGGTATATCAGGTTGACTCTCTTTCTTCTTCTTGAATCACCGGTACAAATATATTAGAATGTATTCAATAATTGTATTGAATACGTTCTGGTGAGTACTGTGCTAGTGAAAAGCCAGGTCTCATGCATGAACATCTTATTTTTCGCAACTGGAACAGAGCGTATAAGAATTAGTCTGGATTGCACCACATTTGACTACAGTTAAATCCGCGAAAAATGTTCCATATTAAAACTTGTTCCGAGAGATAAATAGTCTCTAGTCTTTGCCAATCACTACCTGAATTTGGTCGTCGGCAGCACTTACCTTAAATAATAATAATATGTTAACAAGTTCAAGATATTAGAGCACTGCAGCATTTTTTGTAAAAATCTTAATATGTGTACTCTAGTAAATTGTAAATATGATTTTTCGTAGCACGCAACAGTGCTTGTAATTATTTATAAAAATAGAAGAGTAGCGACATCATTTACGAAACGTTTATTGTTTGAAAAAGCACTTTTTTCGATCTGATCAGTCTAGTTGATGATCCCTCATCGACCCTTCTGATGGTTAAAGTAATATTATTAGAGCACAAAATTTTGGCTTAAAACAGCATGTTCCGGTAGCCCAGTGGTTTAGGCACCCCGCGCGAAATCATAAGACACAGGTTCTATTCCCATCTGGGACAAAAATTTTGAGCTGTCATTAGTTTTAAACGTGATATTCGCTGAGAGCGCCACAGTGCTCGTAATCATATATAGAAATATGATGATCATACAAATTTCAAGCAGTACTAGAGTTTATTCTTCCCAGTACGTGCTAGCCTTTACCCGTACAGCCGGGGACGTTATTATTGGGTCAATTGACCCGCCCGCCACATTATTAGTTCGCCGCGAGCAATGTCAACTTATCCGACGATAAGTAGCTTTTCATCAATTTAATTTGATATTTATGAATATATAAAGCCTCAGCCTCAATCAGAAATTATTATCTACAATATATTATATGGAATAAGATCTCGTAGTTAGAGATATTTAGAATCGAAAAACAATTAGTATAATAATAAAATTTAGTATCGTATTTAGTATATAATAAAACTAGTATTATATAATAATCTTTAGTAATAAAGAAAGAGGTACTTACTCAATTCGTCTGTATTTTTTTAATGTTACCTCAAAACTTTTGACCGGGTTAACCTATTTTGATGTTTTTTTTTATTTGAAAGCTGATGCTTGCCCTGAGGCCCATTTAAATTTCATCAAAACCGGTCAAGCTGTTTTTGAGTTACACTGCAATAACTGAAAAGTATTTTCATATCTTGATGATATAGTCATTGTCAGTGAATGACAATCGATCCCATAAGTGTGCTACTTATCACTAAATACACTAAAAACGGTGAAATAAAAATTTTACCAAAAATGGAACGACTTCAACACTCAAATATGTGAAATAACTTGTCGAAGTCGGTACTATGCGCTCAATATTGTGATAATAGGTACTTTTGAATTATCATGGTACGGTCTTCAACAAGTTATTTCCCACATTTGAGTGTTGAAGTCGGTTCCATTTTTTGGTATGAAATAATTTATAGAAGATCCACATGACAGTAATGATGAAAAAAAACTAATTAATTTGGTATGATGCCAAATATGGCTTCATTAGTATGCATCCTCCTGAAAGTACGTTGTGGAATATTTGCCTTCGTTGCTTAGTAAATTGAGGTGCAAATATTTTAGTAGCAGTGAGTTCTTTGTGCAAGTTCGTCTGGGGATGTACTTTTTTTTATGTTATTGTGACTCCCGGAACAAGCCCGAGGCCCACCTGATGTTAAGTGGACTAACCTCTGCCTATAACAGACGCATTTCGTCAACGACGAATTGCACTGTGCCCGTCACACTGATACGTCCAGTTGTTTGGTCTCATTAGCCTGTAATTTTTCTGGCTCTCAAGGACTGCTACCGGAACACACTGTTAGGTGCTTGGCGACAGATTTTCTACTTGAGGGTGGTCACTAGCCAGGCGGGAATTCACAAAATGCTCTTCCACCATGCGGTGAAGCTCAAGCCCGCGGCGGGTTTTAACCATGGACCTACTGCACGGCAGTCCATAGCCAATGCCACTGAGCCATCACTTCTTCAAACTGTACTGCTTCCATACCTATTTCTACCACCAAGCAGTCATGTTCACATTACTGTGTTTCGGTTTGAAGGATATGAGTGCCAAGGAAATTACAGAAAAATTACTGGAACATGAGAGTTAACAACTTTATGTCTCAGGGTGATGGGGGCAGTGCAGTTATTGAATTACATATTCCATTTGGCATGTTTGGTAGAATAAAGAAGCTTTTGAGCAGTTTTAAAGCTTCATCGCCAATTAAAGGACTAAAATTCTATATATTATTGAAGCAGTGATGGCTCAGTGGCATTGGCTATGGACTACCGCGCAACAGATCCATGGTTCGAATCCCACCGCGGGCTTGAGCTTCGCCGCATGGTGGAAGGGCATTTTACGAATGTCCGCCTGGCTAGCTACCACCCTAGCACCTAGTTGTGTGTTCCGGCAGCAGTCCTTGGGAGCCAGTGAAATTACAGGCACATGAGACTTAAGAAATATGTCTCAAGGTGACGGGCGCAGTGCAATTCGTGACTTGTGATGAAATGCATCTGTTAGAGACAGAGGTTACTCCGCTTAACATCAGGTGGGCCTCTAGCTTGTTCCGTCTACAATACATTAAAAAAAAACAAATGCATAAAAGCGATGACGCTTAATTTTGAAGAAGAAGAAGGTTATAATTTTATCCTTTCTCCACGAGAATAATTAAAATACCATGTTCAAATTATTACTAGCGATTCATTCGCGAAAATCAGCCCTCAGCCATTCAGCAAGAAATCAAATAGCGCTTATTCTCACGAAAGTCAATATTCATTGAGTCCGTAATTTGTCCAATGTTTCCATCGGGCGAACATTTTGTTAGCCATTCACTGTAAAAACTACAAAAAGGAAGGCAAGTGCTAATCGGACATCGAATACGACCAATTTAAATTGAGTATTAGGTAATTAATAGTTTTTGAAATGGAATTTAAACTCTATTTCACAGACATAGAGTTCACTAACTTGTTATCTCAGTAACAGAAAGTAGAGACTTAACACAGCAATTCCATCTTTATCACGTGAGTCATAGAGTTCTTTTTCACATATGAAATTGTGTTGTGTGCGCGTAACAGCATGCAAGTTTGACCAAATATATTGGTCTCCATGAAAGTTGGGTTAACACATAATTTATGTGGGAAGCAAGGGGCCGGATTGTTTTCGTTGCCAATTTAGTTACGAATGAACATATTGTCCGCGAGCAATCAATTACTAGATTTAATTGGTAAATAGCAACAGGTTGAGGAAACTGTGTGATTTTGGATTTCTCTAGCAAGTCGAATCCGCGCCGCTACTGTGACGACGCAGTTTGTTTTACTATATTTGTTTGGTTTTTTTTTTTTTTTTTTTTTTATGTTATTGTGATGGAACAAGCGCGAGGCCCACCTGATGTTAAGCGGTATCCTCTGCCTATAACAGATGCATTTCAGCAAGTGACGAACTGCACTGCGCCCATCACCTTGAGACATAGCTGTTAAGTCTCATTTTGCCTGTTATTTCGCTGGCTCTCAAGGACTGCTGCCGGAACACACCGTTAGGTGCTTGGCGACAGATTTTCTACTCGATAAAGATCTTTATAATATAGTCATGAGAGCCCTAACGCAAATACAGCCATATTAAAAGTAGCTATAAATTATTTGTAAATATAATTATGAGGGATATCGCGTGCTAAGCGAAAAATCATATTTTACAAATAATTAGAGCACTAAATTTTGTGGCGGCCCGGAGCACAAAATTTGTAAAATATACCTACAAATTACTTTTAAACGTAAAAAACCCAACTGCAAATTATTTATTTTCGTTGAACGTTTTATCGCCATTCAAATTAAATTGAATCATCTTTTGAAACGAAAAGACTTAGAGAGAAATACTAAGAAAAACTTTTGACGATGAAACTTTTGAATCGTCAGTTTGTACAATACACTCGGTGAGTTAGGAAGAAAAATAATAATTTTACCTCACAATATGGCGTCTAAAATCTTGATCTTTTTGATAGCAATAATAATTTGATCAAGAAGGTTTATTAAATCTTCTAAAGCTCTACTTCAGTAGTTAAAAACTCTTTGGTTAGTTTTATATGAAAATCGAACGTAACAAACTACAATCACCTTGTTGAGAAGTGTGGAAACGTTGTTTTTTTTCTATTTAAAACACTAGTGCAGTAAAGTAAAAAAAAAGCACGAGTGCGTAATAGACTATATTATGACACTAAAAATCGGTGCATTTAAAGGCCCATTACGAGCGAGTGTGTTGAAAAACCTATATACCTTCTCCCTCTGCCCTTAGCAAGCTGATTTTCGTGGTCGTCGTAATAGAATACTAATTTATTACACATGTGGCAAAGTGCTGTATTCTCCTGATTCTTTAAATCATTTAAGTTCTCAACAGTACCTTCCAATCAAAAGTGAATCATCCCGGACTCATTTGCACAGTATTCACTTACAAACGGTAATTATGACGCTAAACAATAGATTTCAGTCTCGCTGTCATCGCCAGTACACCCATTGTACTACCGAGCCACAGTGGAACGAGAAACAGTAGCTGATGTTCACACACTGTATGTTATTATAGCATACTGCTGGAAGACTATGCGTAATACATTGAATAGCCATAGTCCCCACGGATGGCAGGCGTCTTAGGGATAGCAGTGTAAGACAGCAGTACCTGAGAAGGTGCTGCTGCCCACCGTCCGCTCCTTTACCCTCAAATAAGTCGCCTCTTACTATACCTACGGTAGTACCTCTTCTCTTGCTGGAATGAATGTGGAATTCATTCAAACGGGGGGTGCCCCGGTGAATGAATAAATTAAAAGACAAGGTAACTATTACAATCAGAATAAATAATATGCCATTTTTATTATATAGTAGTAGTTGCCAGCATGCTGGGCACGCTGCCAACTGATAGTGGGCTAGAGCATGTAGATTGCCTATGAGTCCAAATGCTTTTATTGTAGTAGCTGTAGTGTTGTATATAGTTTGTAGTATTTGGTTAATAAAGGCATACCGCCGGTAAAAAAAAAAAAGTAGTAGTTATTCCACAATTTGTTTTAGTATATTTTGAGTGTTTATTGTCCCGTAGGGTGCCGGCTTAGTATGTCACCCCTCCATGGCTAACTGTATGTGTATTTGAATGTAAATTTTACTTCATTTTCTCCAAGCTTTGCAGTTTGCTCACTTTATTTTCAAAGCAATCACAGAGAGTTGAATATTTTTTAGTCGTATCTTTGCATTGGTTAATATATTTGCTCGTAGGTTTGCTCCAAAATTTGGCCACATATGCAAGTCTTCAAATGACTTAGCTTCTGCGCTAAGCTTAGATAATAGTGTAGCAATTTTTCACTTTATTATTCCCCACTCTTTCAACTATATTTGTAGAAACTAAACAATATGAGGATATCGAGCATAGTTCCTTACTTCATAGTATTTTTTTCTAAACGGGTGTATGCGTTAATTTGATTCGATATACATACATTACGTTGCGTTTGTAACTAAAAAAGTGAAAATTGCGGGCAATGTTGGGAGTCTATGACAGTGTAACGTTTACGATTGGCGGAAACACATCCCCGGACTTAAGTAACTGGCTTGTATTATTCCCGCACGATGATTCTATTGTAAGGCTGCGCTGTCAATTGCAAATGTTTGCAAACTGGAGTCCATTGCGGCGCAGCTCAGGGGAACTTGATTACTGAGGATCAGACTATTTACATTTTTAATTAGACAGAGTTCATTATTTTCACAACTGAAAGGCTAACAACTTGATTTTGTCTATCTTTACAGTAATACTGAACTAAAAGGTATAATCATCGTGTTGCTTAACCTTATTCCAAGTATATAGAGTCGGTACATTATTTATTCCACCACACAAAGAAGAGCATGTGAAGAGTAATGTGGAAAACAAAAAAAATACAGTTTAAATTCACAGCAGTCTTTTTAAAAAACGCTTTATTGAGTTGTTCGCGGTTGGCAAATAAATTAAGATCCATTTTTGTGATATTTTGTTTGACACCCATTTTTTTTTTATGTTTCTCATGTTTGTTTCTCTCTTTGTATTTTGTGATATTGGAACCGGTATAGCAATCTCATCATTTACATCAGCATCAATCATCAGCATTTTTCCACAAGTCAATAGTAATGCCATTAGTCGTCACTCATCCAAGTCCTGACCGCAGCGGACGCTATGAGCACTTCAAATCCCTGTATGTTACATATTCTCGTAAAATCTCTTCATATCCTCGAAGTTTAATTCTATTTTTTTTTTCGTATTGGTTATGCGGTACTCCCAGTGGAATTCCTTATTCGGTCTTTCCGCATAACTATGGCATAGGGTAAACACCCTACTCCGTCTCCGTTAATCCCCTTTTTAAAACTAAAAAGGGGATTAACGGAGTCCTTAAGGGTCAGCAGTTCATTGCATAACCATTTGGTAATGCAGATAAATATGACGGTGGCCGCTTACCATCAGGCGGTATGCTTTTTTTTATGCCTGTTAGGTTAGCCTTTGACCACTATCTCACCTGATGGGAAGTTATGATGTGGTCGAAGATGTTGTTGCTAACCTAGAAGTACTGGCTCTCAAGGACAGCTGCCGGAACACACCGTTAGGTACTTGGCGACAGATTTTCTACTTGAGGGTGGTAGCTAGCCAGGCGGGCAATCGCAAAATGCCCTACCACCATGCTATAACGACTGCCATCCTTAGATGAGAACCGGGACCGACGGTTTAACGAGCCCTCCGAAGCACGGAAACGCTCAGTAGTAATGTCACTAGCGGTCACCCGTCCAACATCCGCGGGCGATGTTGCTTAACTTTGCTGATCGGTTGAGAAAAGTAAAATTCGCTACGAGCGCTTAATGATAAAGATAAGTTTATTTGCTAAAACATGTGTTTACAAGCATAGATTTTCTCTATGGTACAAGTGAAGATCCTAAACATTAGTTCAACATCAACATGTTTTGACCACAGTGAGTGTGTAAAAATTAGAGTAGCGATTTGATTGCTCTATTACATTGGCTTATTATATATAGACATACTGTTAAGTAAGTATATAGACCTATATTGTTACATAAGTTAAGTATATAATTGCAATTAATGTACATATCAGAAAATCATAAAATATAAATATTAAGCAAGTATGTCAAAATTTATGCATGGTGGTAGGGCATTTTACGAATGCCCGCCTGACTAGCTGGTCGCTAGACACCTAACGGTGTGTTCCGGCAGCTGTCCTTGAGAGCCAGTAATTCTAGGTAAAGCCTGTTAACACATTCGACCGCATTATCACTTACCATCAGGTGAGATTGTCATCAAAGGCTTACCTAAAAAGATTACAATTAAAACCTGTAAAAAGTCATCTATTCTATAGTAGAACTTAGCAGTTAATAAATCTTTAACTTTCTTTTGGAATGAGTTTGCGTTAAGTTCTTTTATACTTTGTGGTATTTTACGGAGCGGGCACGTGCTTCGGAGGGCACGTTAAACCGTCGGTCCCGGTTGTTGTCATAGGATGGCAGTCGTTATAGCATGGTGGTAGGGCATAAAAAAACAATTGATTGATTGCCGATGATTTCGTTAAAAAAAATATGACCACCAAGTACGCTTCGCAGGAAGGTTCTAAAAAGTGGTTCTCGAAAAGGGAAAACTTATTTTATAGGTTATTTAAAACAGTTCACAATATTTTCAGGCTATCGGCAGTGTTTCCATATCAAACTGAACTCCGAACCTAAATCACGATGAACACGATATTCTAATGTATATAAATATGTACTGCATCGTTAGTTTGTAGGTTTGGCATCACTGGGTTATGAACCGTCTAGTAATTAGGGTTTTTTGATAAAGAATGTGTTTGAAAGATTCTAGAGCTAAGCCCAGGAGCTCATTAGGCTGCCTTCAATTACAAAAAATTTAAACATATTAGGAAAAACTTATATGTCTCAACACCTTACCTACTGCTTCACACCAAATTTATTTATTTATTTATTCAAAATACAATTACAACTATCTTTGCAGGAATTTCCTGATGCTGAAGTAAAATTCATAATTGTAACATAAACCTATAATAACTACAATTAAATTAGAAACAAATAAAAAATTCGAATTAATTAAAAATTAAATTTAAATTAAATCAATGTCAAATTCAAATCAATACAAAATTAAATCAAATGTCAAATCCAAATGGGTTAAGCAGTCGGTTAAAGTGCTTGTTACATCTCGAAAGCTAAAACTACTAATTAAGCTCAACACCCTCCTCCTGACAGCTACAGCTTATGCTTACCCCTGAGGGAGTTAAGAAGCGTGATTATTCCAAATAACTTTTATTGTTGCTCATAGTATGGCCTCTGACCACTATCTCTCCTGATCGTAATCGGATGATGTCAAAGATATTTCAGACTAGCCCTCGAATTACTGACTCGGCTGGCAGAAACTCGTTAGGGGTTTGGGTAAGTTTTTATACTTGGAGGTGGTAGGTAGCCAGGCAGGCATTCGCAAGATACCCTACCAAAATGTATTATGAATATAATTTTAACTTGACTTAATTCACTACAGAAGAATGGCTTTCCTTATAAGCTCATAAGAGCTTACAGAATAAAGCCAGCAAGTTAATATGAAAGTCCACAAAAACATCGTTTTATTACTTTGCAAAGCTCCTCAGAAAAGTTAATTTAATAAGCGTTGGAGGCTTGAAACCTACTTATCCACGCTGGGCGGGCTATGGGCGTTGGGCGGGCGGGATCTAATAAACTTAATAACATTAAGTTCCGTCCGCCCCGCAGGGCGGCGCGCGGCCCTGACCGCGTGTTTATAGGGAGTTCAGGCATAGATAATAAAGTTCTAAAGTTTAATGTGAACGCTAAGGTCTATGGCAGGTGATTCTAAATTTAAACTATGTTAATATTTAGTAATATAACAGCTCTAAAAGGTTTAAATCGATCGTGAATCACTCCGTGACCATGCACGATCACTCCAAAGTGTTTGTAACGTCGGGACGAAAATTGTAAATATAGGTACGCGATTTAAACCGTTTAAAGTTGTTTGTTACTGTGTGTAATAATCGCGAATTTAATATGTTTAATTTTGCAAAGATGCATGCTTCGCGAACAACATTACAAAATTACAACGAGAGGAAAAATTAGTCATGTGCAGGATTCGAACCCGTGCCATCCACCCCAGCCAGGGTATTATGTAACTGTTAAGCCAACATGATATATAACTCTAATTTATATTTTCGTTATTGATTAGATATTTAGCTTAGCTTAACGGTCAGAGCATACCCCTGCTAAAGAGGTGGATAGCGCGAGTTGGTTATTAATTGTTCTATATAAGTATGTCGTCATCTGAGTTGGTATAACAGCGTTTTATCTTTATATTATTGGCTGCAAAGTATTACTTATATAGGTAAATATTGTGGTTCTAGTTTGGAGTATCATGAGTTTTTTTTTAAACGGTTTTATGCGATAATTACGAAATACGCGCTAGGCCTACCTGTAGTTAAGCGGATTAACCACTGCCTATAACAAATGCATTTCGTCACAAGACGAACTGCACTGTTCCCATCACCCTGAGACATACAGTTGTTAAGTCTCATGTGCCTGTTACTTTACTGGCTCTCAAGGACTGCTGCCGGAACACGATATTAGGTGCTTGTTGCCTACCAGTAATATTTTATTCAACTTTTTCATTACAATCAAGACAGTTGATGCAAAAATTTCACGTTTTATACAATCCCAAGGGGCCTGGGCGTTATCCCCACACCCTTGAGGGGGGTATGGTGGAAGTATTGTGGGACAATAAGTTACAGTTTAAGAAGATTACAAGGCGCTAAGCGTCTCTAAGGACTGGTTTGAACGTGGCGGGGTGTTGTTACTTCTCGTTGAATTCTATCGACAATCTGTATAAACCAGTATTCTATAGAATGCATGCATACAATTCTATATGCATTCAGATCAGACCAAACCGTTTAGACAATGTATAAAATATCACTTATAAGTGCCGGCTAGAATGTCACCCTCCTCCATTGCTACCTGTGGCTGTCGTAAGACGCGGCTAAAGGTAAAATACCGGAAGGTGGGCAGCAGCGCCTTCTGAGGAACTTATATCTTAAACTGCGATCTCCAAGACGGTCATCAATCGATGACCAAAATTAATGTGATTATTTTGGTATCAGTAATTTGTTATCATATGTCATCTCTATGTCTGTCATCAGTAATCAGTATATGTGTTATATTTTTATAATTTTATGTTATACAATTTTTCACCACTTTCGCACCTTAGGTATATCGAATACATAATACACCAACAACGTACAATTAACCGTGTATAGCTGGCGTAAGAGTCTCTACAAAATACCTCTTTCACAACTATGCTCGCCTAGTACCTCTAACATAAATAAATACGTATTTATATGTTGCTAAGATTCTGTCGTAATACACCTGTTTGATTGACCATGAACAACTGCCAAAAGTGTATCTACAATATACCTATTTCACAGTTATGTTCGCCTAGTAGTTTTAACGTAAATAAATACGTATTTCTATAATAAAATTATGTTGCTTAACTTATCTCGTATACATAATACACCTGGTAAATCTGAATGCTACCTTTTTATTATGTGTGAACGCAACCGTAATAACAACTACCCTCGACCTATCCTATAAAATTCCTTGGCTATCTTGGGGGTAGAAAAATCTAGCTGTTGACGTCTGGCGTGCATACGAACGAGTCGAGCTCCGTATAACTCCTCGCTAAATATCGGAAAACCCAACGTTCCAATCATCAGCCGCGATCCTCGCGCACGGAAAATCAATCCAAATCATCAGAAAAGAAAATCAACATATTGGTGAAGAAAAGAAGAACATTGCAGACGCGTCGCACATCAACCAGCACGCGGGGCGAGTTTCGAACCAGGTAGCCTTCCTGTTCTATTTTCCCAACCATTCCTTGGTCCTTCGATGCCGATTTCATCATAAAATCAGCCTTCCTAAGCATCATAAACCTTCCCAAATTTCCATAATCTATTTCCTTCTAACCTTTGTCCTCGTTGCGTTCATTCATCTATGCCCGCCATATTTGAATATTCTACCATAAACATTTCTGTCAATAATATTGACCGAATCTCATAATACTTCGTCAATCACGTAGACGGAGACCGTCTACGGTCAATCATCATTTAAAGTCTACTTATCTATGCAGTGGTTTTGTTTGTAGTCTTTGTCTGAGTTGTGTGATATTACTTGCTCAGCGTTATGTGTAATATTACTTGCTTAGTGTTCGTGTAGTATTACTTGCTCAGTGGTTGTGTGAACTGCGACGCCATCGTCTGTGGTACAAGTTAATTGTTTATTTTGCTTCGTTTTTTTATATATTTTATTGTGAATTTCGTACGAATTACGATCAAAATTTCTAAAAATGGCAGATATTCGCGCGTGTCTAGTAAAATTCGATATGTGTATGAAATGGTTACAAGCCACATACGATTTTTCACAATGCTTAAGTATGAAAGACAACGTAAGTAACACTGAGAAATTGCGGCTCGTAGCTCGACACAGAGACTTGGAAAAGTATAGAACACGAATGGATGAGGCTTATACTGTCCTAATTAGCAGTCAGCAAGCTCTGCCAGAAAAACGAGCAGTTTCAGATATAGATAAGTCGTACGAAAGCTTCATGGACATATTCTATTCAATCGAAGTCTTGTACAGTACATTAATCGAAACCAAGTCTGATGGTGACAAAGGTAAACAAGCGTATACTCAACATGAGAATGAATTTCATCTTCCTAAAATAAGCCTACCTAGGTTCTCTGGTTCTCATGTTGAGTGGCCTAGCTTTATATCCATTTTTAAAAGCTTAATTCATGACAATCAACGGCTAAGTGCAGTGCAGAAAATGCATTACCTTCTAGGCATACTAGATAAGGAGCCCTCATCTCTTATTAAGCACCTTCCACTCTCTGAGGAAAATTATTGCGTTGCTTTCAACTTGCTCACAGATAGGTATGAAAACAAGCGAATAATTGCAGACAAACATGTGGAAGCCATACTTAGCTTACCAAATTTGATACAAATAAATACTAAAGCCTTGAACAAATTCATTAACATTTTAAAAGAGAATACTCAAGCTTTAACTGCACTAAAATTTGATGTTCATTCATGGAGCTTCCTTCTCCTACATATAATTTTAAAGAAGATTCCTATGGACTTGCGTTGTAGGTTTGAGGCCAATATCATAGATCCATTATCTATACCCACTTTTAGTGATTTACTCAAGTTTCTAGAAAATCAGTTGAGAATTTCAGAGAACATTTCCGGCTCTACTTCTAAAACAAATGCAGGTAACTCATTGAATATTTTAGAAAATGAAACTAGCAATCATAAACCAAGTTTAGTTATCACATGTCCATGTTGCAATGAGAACCATGTTATTTATCGTTGCACAAACTTTTTAAGCATGACTCCAACCCAACGAAAAAGTTTTGTGATTCAACATAAATTATGTTTTAATTGCCTGCGCAGTCATCATGTCTCTAAATGTAATTCAACAAGTGTATGCCAGGTATGTCGTGGACGGCACCATACCAAGATACACATATCAGATAATGCCCTGGGAAATCAAAAGTCATTTAAAAATCATCAATCAGATCCAACACCTGCACCAAAATCTGCTGAGCCTGCTGTGTCGACATCAAGCTCCACAGTCTCGCCCCAGACATTACATGGTGCTGATACATCATCCACCATGATCTTAGGTACTGCCTACGTCAGCGTGCAGGATGTTGCCGGTCACTATCATTCTGCCCGTGCCTTGATTGACTCTGGCTCTCAAGTTTGTGTCATGACTGAAAACTTGGCTCAACGTTTGAAGCTACCTCGCACTAATTCTGGTGGTTTGTGTGGACTAGGTGCTTCATCTATTCAGGAGACACGAGGCATGGTTTGTTGTAATATCAAACCTCGGAATAGTTCACAAATCTTAACATCAGATTTTATTATTCTTAAGCGAATAACAGGCCATATGCCTTCTGTTCCAGTTGATCCCAGTGTCCTAGCCCTTTGCAATAATTTAGTTTTGGCAGATCCTAACTTCACAATACCCGGACAAGTTGACCTACTTTTAGGCATTGAATTTTATGACCAAATCTTGGACGGTAGAAAGTTCAGCCTGGGTGATAGTATGCCTACAGCTTACTCATCTGTTTTCGGCTGGATCATTATGGGCCGAGCACCTGCAGCATCGCAGCAAACTTACACTGTTGCTTCGATGACCTGCACCACAGATCTTAATCTTGCTCTCAGTAGATTTTGGGAGGTTGAAGAGCCCCCTAAATCACCCATCCTAGATCCTGAAAATGTTCAGTGTGAACGGCATTTTGTAGATACATACACCCGGGATAATGATGGTCGCTTTGCTGTTTCATTACCTTTCAAGGTCAATCATAAACCTTTGGGAGATACACATCTCATTGCCTTGAAACGTTTTTATAATTTGGAACGCAAGTTGCTTCGTGAGCCTCAGTTGCGTGAACTTTATATAGCTTTCATGAGGGACTACACTGATGCTGGTCACATGCGTGAAGTGCCATCTCAAACCTCAAGTGAGCGATACTACATACCACATCATGGAGTATTGAAAGAGCATAGTTCAAGCACTAAGCTGCGTGCTGTCTTCGATGCTTCAATGTCCAGCACATCAGGTGTCTCTCTCAACCAAGTTCTCATGTCGGGTCCCAAACTTCAACAAAATATTGAAGATATAATTTTGCGTTTCCGGTTACACTGTGTAGTTTTCACATGCGATATAAAGCAGATGTATAGGCAAGTTCGCATGCATGATGAAGACTGCAAGTATCAAACCATACTCTGGCGTGAGTCTCCTGATGACCCACTTAAACATTTCGAACTGACAACAGTAACCTATGGTGTTTCAAGTTCGGCGTTTCAGGCTATTCGCGTTCTTCACGAGTTAGCATATCTCAATGTGGAAAAGCATCCCGCTGCTTCTAAGGTTTTATTAGAGGACACATTTGTCGATGATGTTGTAAGTGGATCCCATGATGTCAACTCAGCCAAGAATCTTGCCCAGTCCACAGCGGACATTCTCACACAAGGAGGTTTTCAATTACGCAAATGGTCCAGCAACTCCCAAGAGTTCTTAGAAGGATTTCCTGTAGACCACTGTGAAACTCCTTATCGCTTCATAGAGCATGGTGAAAATATTTTTAAGGTCCTAGGTATTGAGTGGAACGCTAATAATGATTGCTTTGTTTATCACGTTACCGAAATGAGCAAAGTCCTTACCAAGCGTGGCGTTTTATCCAACATTGCCAGACTCTATGATCCATGCGGATTCTTATCCCCGGTTACATTTTTTGCCAAATTATTCATGCAGCGGCTTTGGTCGATCAACTCGGGATGGGATGATCCTCTCCCTTTGGATATCCATAAAATGTGGATTGATTTCATGTCCGACTTTCACAATTTAAATAAAGTTTCAATTCCTCGCTGTGTGGTCACTGATCAACCCGTATCTATACATTTGCTGGGTTTCAGTGACGCATCGGAGCGCGGTTTTGCGTCTTGCGTATACCTGCGCGTTCAAAACGCTTGCGGTCGCGTTTTAGTCCGACTGTTACTGGCCAAATCACGAGTTGCGCCGCTCAAGCAAAAATTAACTATACCCAAGCTCGAGCTGAATGGAGCTCTACTCTTAGCTCGCTTGTTGGAACACGTCACTATGTTGCTGAGTGGAAAACTTTCGTTGGACAATACGATAGCGTGGTCAGATTCCACCATCGTACTGTCCTGGCTAAAAACCTCGCCACACAAACTACAAACTTACGAGGGGAATCGTGTATCTCAAGTCCAGTCGTTGGTTCCAAACGCAACCTGGAGGCACGTTCCTTCCTCATTAAATCCTTGTGATTCTGCAAGCCGCGGTCTATCGCCTTCAGAATTAGTCAACCACTCGTTATGGTGGTCACCAGCGTGGCTTAAAGATGACCCTACGTCATGGCCTGGTGAATTCGACATTGTTGATGATGTGGATTTACCGGGACTAAAATCTCCAGTTTTAACCTCTTGCTCTCACACCGTCCGACTGGCTGAAGCGTCCCCAGTTACAGAAGGGAAATCATCAGATGGGGCTCAAGCTGCAGACGACATCCTCAACAGATTCAGCTCGTTTCCCAAGTTACAGGCAACTGTAGCTTGGTGCAAGCGATTTATTCACAACGCACACCATCCAACTCAAAGGCGTACTGGACCTCTATCTGTTGCTGAGCTCAACGATAGTGTTTACACCATTGTTAAACGAGTCCAGTCTACGTCCTTTGCCGAAACATTGAAATTACTGCGAACAAATAAAGCTGTAAAGGGTAGTCTGAGGCACTTGAATCCCTTCGTTGATTCTGAGGGGCTCGCAAGGGTCGGTGGTAGACTTGTCAAGTCTGGCTTAGCCTATGACAGTAAGCATCCTCTGCTGCTTCCACACTCCAACCATGTCACTCACCTTTTAGTTGATCACTACCATCGCATGTATTTCCATCCTGGTCTCAACACACTTTTAAATCTGCTCCAACGCAAATATTGGATTCTATCTGCGCGTAGGGTGATACGTAGTCGTATCTTTCAGTGTCAGCGATGCTATCGATTGCGCCCAAAGTCTCTTGAACCTTTCATGGCTGATCTACCGGCAAGTCGTGTGACATCATCTCGGCCCTTTAAAGTAGTGGGAACTGATTTCGCAGGCCCGTTCATGTTGAAAACTTCTCGCATCCGTAACGCCAAAATCGTCAAGTGTTATTTGTGCATTTTCGTATGTTTTTCAACCAAGTGTTGCCATTTGGAAATTGTCTCTGAGTTGTCCACTGAAGCGTTTTTGGCTTGTTTCGACCGTTTTGTATCTCGCAGAGGACTTCCTAGCGATGTTTATAGCGATTGCGGAACGAATTTTGTAGGTGCGCGAAATTATTTAATTGAAATCACAAAATTTCTCGATTCTTCCCAATCTGACATACAAAAATCATTGTCTGGTCATCAAATTTTATGGCATCGGAATGCACCCTCGAACCCACACATGGGTGGTTTGTGGGAAACAGCCGTCAAATCCGCGAAACTTATTTTGTATCGTTTGATCTGCGATCGTTCTCTCGTTTTCGAAGAGCTCGCTACAATATTTGCTAAAATCGAAGCCGCGTTAAACTCTCGGCCGTTGTGTCCGATCAGTAGCGACCCTAACGACCTCGAGACTTTAACGCCCGGCCATTTTCTTATAGGACAACTTCTCCTAGCTCTACCTGAACAAAACTTGTGCGATGACGTCATAAGTCCGCTGAAGCGGTGGCAACTGGTTCGCCAAATAACTCAACACTTCTGGAGGCGTTGGCAGACCGAGTATCTTCACACCCTTCAGCAGCGTCCCAAGTGGTTTCTTAAATGTCAAAACTTAAAACCGGGCGACCTGGTTCTCATTAAGGAACCGAATTTGCCACCACTTCAGTGGCGAAAGGCTCGCGTCACTCGAGTCTGCCCAGGCACTGACGGTACAGTGAGAGTCGTTGAACTCAAAACATCATCCGGCACTCTACTTAGGCCAACAGTCAAGCTGTGTCCGTTGCTACCATGTGCTGATCCTCAAATATCAGCCAATTAATATTTACCTAACAATATCAGAATATCAACTTAGTTCTAAACTTTTTTTTTTTATTCTATTTTTTACTTAACTTAATTTCAAGACAACCTTAAAGACAACAACCTTATCACTGCATTTAGATTTAACTTAAGGTATTTTTTAAAGAGCTAGGAAGCTCTTTGGGCGGCGGTATGGTAAATCTGAATGCTACCTTTTTATTATGTGTGAACGCAACCGTAATAACAACTACCCTCGACCTATCCTATAAAATTCCTTGGCTATCTTGGGGGTAGAAAAATCTAGCTGTTGACGTCTGGCGTGCATACGAACGAGTCGAGCTCCGTATAACTCCTCGCTAAATATCGGAAAACCCAACGTTCCAATCATCAGCCGCGATCCTCGCGCACGGAAAATCAATCCAAATCATCAGAAAAGAAAATCAACATATTGGTGAAGAAAAGAAGAACATTGCAGACGCGTCGCACATCAACCAGCACGCGGGGCGAGTTTCGAACCAGGTAGCCTTCCTGTTCTATTTTCCCAACCAACACCCAATGTTGAATAAACCGTACTTATAAAAGCGAAATTCAATCCTATCTTTTGTTGATCAAATAATCTAATCGATTACAGTAAAGTTATAATTACAAATGCAAATCTGTCAAATCTCTGACTACAATATATTTACAAAATTACAAATATACGATAGGAAAAATTTAAGTCATGTGCGGGATTCGAACCCGCGTCCATCCGCCCCTTTAGCCGGGGATGCTCTATCCAATTGAGCTAACATGACATGACGTCATAACTCGAATTTTTTTCCTATAGTTCATTAACCATCGTATTGGGATGGAGCGACATCTATAGTACCACTTACGTTGTACTACAAACAAGACCAATTTTGCAATTGGTTTTATACTTGTAAATGATGACGCAACCTTATAATTTTAATATTGTTAGGTTTGCAATAACGCCTGCTATGCGGATTAGATTACAAAATTACAAATATACGATAGGAAAAATTTAAGTCATGTGCGGGATTCGAACCCGCGTCCATCCGCCCCTTTAGCCGGGGCATGCTCTATCCAATTGAGGTAACATGACATGACGTCATAACTCGAATTTTTCCTATAGTTCATTAACCATCGTATTGGGATGGAGTGACATCTATAGTACCACTTACGTTGTACTACAAACAAGACCAATTTTGCAATTGGTTTTATACTTGTAAATGATGACGCAACCTTATAATTTTAATATTGTTAGGTTTGCAATAACGCCTGCTATGCGGATTACATTACAAAATTACAAATATACGATAGGATTTTTTTTTTTTTTTTTTTGTGTAGATTGTACATAAAAAAAAAAAAATATATAGGTATAGCAGGCGTTATTGCAAACCTAACAATATTAAAAATACAATATATTTGATTTCCTATATACAAAACTAGACTCTAGACTAATCGAATTCAGTTCATCGTTCAGAACAATATTAAAGTTATTCTAGCGTTGCTTAGCCGTTCTTAACCGATCAACTAAGTTAATGAACCTCCGCTGTGATCATGAGTTAGATAGGTGACCGCTAGTGGCATTACTACTAAGGGTTTCCGTGCTTCGAAGGGCACGTTAAGCCGTCGGTCCCGGTTGTTGTCTTAGGATGGAGTTGATAGCGCATTTTGCTATAGCACACCTGGTTAGCTACCACCCTCAAGTAAAAAGATCTGTTGCCAAGCACCCACTATGTGTTTCGGCTGCTGTCCAGGAGAGTCAGTAATTCTATGCCAGCCTTTTGTCCTAACAAAATCTTCGCCCACATTATCACTTACCATCACGTGAGATGGTGGTCAAGTAAGATAAGCAATACATATTTATCTGAAATATAATTAGTGTTTGTAGATACAATCATGACACTTGGTCAAATCTACTAATGTAAACACAATTTAATATCAAAGTCACTATATACAAAAGTATGTATATTGCCAGACCGAAATCTGCGCATTCTGCATACAAACGGCTAAGCTCCCTTCATCGACGCCCGAAATTTTCAAAATTAATCTTTCTTCAAACACTCCAGTTCTTTGTGGAACAATCGACGAGCCAAATTTAATCTTACTCGCTCTGATCCTATACTTTTTAGATGCTGATGCAAATGCGATACGGGAAATGTAAAATTATGTGGACTATCAATTTATAGGCTATTAATTCCCACCTCCCTTCCGTGCACGCGGCAACGATAGTTACGACCATAAGTTACGACAATCGCTATGTCCAAAAATGCGAGAAAAACCTGTAGTAGAAAGTACCATCAAGTAGAATGTCTGTCGCCAAGCAACTAACAGTGTGTTCCGGGAGCAGTACTTGAGAACCAGCAAAATTACAGGCACATGAGACTTAACGCACTGTATGTGCCTAAGTGCACTAGTGACTCACTAGTGACGAAATGCATCTGTTAAAGGTAGTAGTTACCGCTTAACTTCAGATGGGCCTCGTGCATGTTCGATCACAATCCCATAAGAAAAATTGAAGATATGTGTAATTGTTCTGTTTCAAAATTCTTTGCTTGACCACCATCTAAACTGTTGGTAAGTCGTCATTTGGCAGACGTCGAGCATATCACGAATTATATCGTGCATGTATTCTTGTTACTGTTATTTAATGATATGTGATTATGTTACTGTGCAAGCCAGAGGTTGTCTTGATGTAAAGCGGTACCTATACTCTGCCTATACCAGATGAATTTTAGTCAAGTGACGAACTGGTCTCAGTCCAATCACCCTGAAACATTGAGGACCTATTTATGGGCCAAATAATTTTTTTTTATCTGTCCATATAACATTTTTCATTATAAACTGTGAAATTGCTTAATATTAGTGTAATAAGTACTTATTTCTAATATGTATGAAGCGCTCGTAGCGAAGTTTACTTAGCTGTTCTCAACCGATCAGTAAAGTTAAGCAACGTCGCCCGCGGTCATGAGTTGGATGGGTGACCGCTAGTGATATTACTACTGAGCGTTTCCGTGCTTCGGAGGGCACGTTAAGCCGTCGGTCCCGGTTGTTGTCTTAGGATGGCAGTCGTTATAGCATGGTAGTAGGGCATTTTGCGAATGCCCTCCTGGCTAGCTACCACCCTCAAGTAGAAAATCTGTCGCCAAGCACCTAACGGTGTGTTCTGGCAGCTGTCCTTGAGAGCCAGTACTTCTAAGTTAGCCTAAACAACATCTTCGACCACATCATCACTTACCATCAGGTGAGATAGTGGTCAAAGGCTAACCTATCAGGCATAAAAAAAATATGTATATTTTGTATAGTTTTATTTACCACATATTAAAATTATTTATATATAAGAGTATTTATATTTGAGTAAGTAAACGATATTATTATATCTGTGAGTTATATTTGAAATTGCGTACTATATACTAATATATAATTACTAGTTAATTAAACCGCCCCGTCACCATCGGTTTTTCAAATCCTCTCCATCCAAAGGTTGCCTAGAAGAGATTGCTTTTAGTTACTGTGTCGGAACAAGCTAGAGGCCCACCTGATGTTAAGCGGACTAACCTCTGTCTATAACAGATGCATTTCGTCAATTGCACTGCGCCCGTCACCTTGAGACATAGTTGTTAAGTCTCAATGTGCCTGTAATTTCACTGGCTCTCAAGTACTATTGCTGAACACACCGATAGGTGCTTCGCGACAGATTTTCTACTTGAGGGTGGTAGCTAGCCACGCGTGCAATCGCAAAAAGCCTTTCCACCATGCGGTGAAGCTCAAGCCGGCTGTGGGGATCGAACCAGGGTACTGCGGCGCGGCAGTTCATAGCTATTACCGCTCGGCCATCATTGCTTCCGATGTGTGGCGTAACAATAAAAATTATCGATTAGACATAAAATTGTTAAGTTAAATATGGCTATAATTTCACAGGCACCTTTAAACCCAACAAACGTTTATGCTTTTTGTTCATTCGTTGTCAGCTTTTCAACTACTGGTCTTTTCACATATAATATAAAACATTTAAGGTCGCTCATTCAACCTTTTGTATCACCCTATAAAGTAAGGGGTGAGGTATGAGGGGTAGCTTAGGGTCTTAACACAAAACGCTTAAAAAATCGGCCGGTTTCGATGAGTACTTTACTATACACGGAATTGAGATTTAAGCGCCTTACACAATGAACTGTTCAATGCAAGTTAGAAGTCTTTAATCCTCTTTATGAGTGTTAACAAATATTAGGTAATAACTTGAAGTGAACAGCTTAGGAGTGAGTTATACTTGGGCTTGATAGTTATTGTTTTTTTTTTAAATTCTTATTTGAGAATTTAAGATGTATGTTAGTTTTTTTCTAATGATGCACTTGTATAAAATGGCAAAATAATGAGCTGCTTGGAATTGATAACGTGGCTAGAAAGTTTCTTATTTTTACCGGCCGTATTCCTTTTATAACAAAATACTTCGAACTATATACAATACTACAGCTACTACAATAACAGCATTTAGACAACCTACAAGTCATTGCAGACTCACAGGCAGTCCAAATGCTCCAGCCCACTACCAGTTGGCAGTATGCTGGCAGCATTGCCCCGTTGAATTACAATGCTTATTCGTTGTTATTACGCGTCGCATAAACCAAGCGCTCTGTTAGGTTTAATTTTAATTAGAAATAGGTATAAGTACAGACCATCAATTCAACGATGAAAGGTGAAATAAGGTATTTAAATCAATTAAATCTATGTAACAAATTGTTCTTTTTACTTGTTTGAAAGTAACTTCATCACTTAGTATTATAATCAAAAACTTTAATTATTTTAGAGACGTTGGGTCTGTGGGGGCCAGGAGCTCATCGTATTTCCCAAAACACATCGGAGCGCTTGATCGATGCGACGCGTAATCAAAATGCTGGCACCTATTTGGCTCAGCGAATAAGCATTGCAATTCAACAGGGCAATGCTGCCAGCATGCTGGGCACATTGCCAACTGGTAGTGAGCTGGAGCATTTGGACTGCCTGTGAGTCGGCAATGTCATAAAAATGCTTTTATTGTGGTAGTTCTAGTGTTGTATATAGTTCGTAGTACTTTGTTAATTAATATGATTTAGAATATTATATCCCTTGCTATTGTGATAGGCAATGTGGGCTTACATGATGGCCGGTTAATTATGAGCTCTATAAGTTGTATAACCTTAATAGTTTGAAAGAGGGATATTTATATAGCCCATAGTTATGATTTCACGTTGAATGTTGGTAAAGTAACCTAGACGTTTGGCCAAGTCCTTTCTAGAACGTTTCATTGATGTTTTATAATTAGACCTAATACAATTAATCTTAGAAGCAACATTGAAAAAGTATTTTTCAATTTCAACAAAAAACCAATGGCTGATACAGTACAGTAATAAATACCATCAGTAGTAACGTTTGATTATTAGAGGATATTTTTTTGAGGTGATGAATTAACATGAATTATAGTTCTTTACTTTTTTAATTCGAGTTCTAAATATGCAGAAAGAACACGTATACTAATGAGAGTATAAATACCTATGGAGAACAAAGACATTAATGTAAATTTTAAATATCTAACCAAACCACAAAATCTAACTATAAACAGTAGCGCACACCTCTCACTGATGTATCATATTTGATAGACTCTCTCTACCATGTGAAAATGTTCTTTCATTTATCTTCCTTGAGGCATAATAAGGTTCTCAGCGTAGTATGGGAGATTCCATAGCGGGGCAAAAGTAGTAATGAACGATGCGGTCTATATGAAACAACGTCGCTCGAAACAAAAAACGGAAATTCGTCGAACTGTATTGAGGCATAATAAGGTTCTCAGCGTAGTATGGGAGATTCCATAGCGGGGCAAAAGTAGTAATGAACGATGCGGTCTATATGAAACAACGTCGCTCAAAACAAAAAACGGAAATTCGTCGAACTGTAGTAGCGGCCCAGAGCTATGCCTGGGTATGCAATAGAGAGAAAGATGTCGTGTACGTGTATATAAATATTAGGTAGTGCTTTGCAAGCTGTAGTGCACTTTATTGCTTCGTTGCTAGGGTCGCTTACTTATCGGAATGGCTTTGCGGGGTGATTCTTCAGGTCCTTTTTACTCTACGATCATACTAATATCATAGATAAATTAATCTTCATTTCTCTATGCTAATAATAACATTGTACATATATGTGTGTATTGCCTGCTACTTACTTCCGAAACAGCTGAACTGATTCTAATAAAAGTAGGTACATATATTTCTAACGTCTTGAGTTAGAAATGTAGGCACATTTTATCCGGATTTACTAAGTTCTTAGAGATCGCCATACAACTGAAACTCCGCAGGCAAAACCGCGGTAGAAAACGAGATTAAAAATAAAAGATTAAAATCATTTTACGCATCATTTATTATGTCTCTACAATATTATACCTACCATTGCAAATTCTCTACATTTCTAAACAATCCAATAAATAAATTTAATGTAACTTTAATACATAGTCTTACTTAAATACTGTGATTTCCTAATAACTACTGTGCAGTTTAGTTTATGAATAATTATACAATATATACACTCGAAATAATAACTTATATTTAATATATACATGTACATTTGGTTAAAATTATAGTAGTTACATACTTATTTAAGCTACCTAGTTCATATATTGTTATAATATATAAATTCAGAATATGATAATGGCTTACAAATTACGTTCTTTGTTTCAACATTGAAGTTGGTAGTTTTAACAAAAGAAATTCAAAGGTCTTTGTAAATACCTACTACCAATAATAATACAGACAAATTAGATAAAACGCAAGAGCACATTTGCAATAGCATTCTTAGTAATTTTAACAATCGTTAAGTGATAATTACTATTTTATTAGTTTCGTCTATTTTTTTCTTATTCTTATATGCTCTCTGATTTAGATTGGAATAAAGTCTAGTAAGTACCTACTACAATTCATAATTAACTCATTTACAGACATTAAAAATGACAGAATTGTAATGTGTATGTTTGTCTATATTGTGAATTTAAAAATATCATTCCTATAAAGTATATGATGCCTGAATACATTTTAAAAGCAAATAGATTTCTTTAAGAATTCTGTAAAAACAATAACCCTAAGTTTTTTATTAAAAGGTGCACCCAACACCTAGGTTCTGAATTATTTGTCAAAACCTTTATTAGTTGACCAACTAAATACTGGAAGCTGATTTGTCAATGGTATTCTATGACGTGATAGGTGACCAATTAGCGTTCAGTACTCAAGATAATGAATAGATTCAGGCGTTACTTTGCGGAAATCCATATTTAAGAATAACAAATATTTTTAAAGTATTTTCAGAAAACATCAATATTAATTATTTAATAAGACACTTAAAAAAACTTTATAAAAATTATATATATCTAGTGACAATTCCGCCTAATTCCCTGTTAAGCCGACGTGACGTCACAAACGCCACGCAGCCAAACCGGAGAGTATTCGACGCGTTTCGCTTCTAAACGAAGCATCCTCAGGAGGTCTTGACTATACGAGCGCTCGATCGAGACTAAACTCAGTACTCAGTCTAGACTCTGATCAAGACTTTGACAACGTTCCAGAAACTAGGGGTAGAATACTATAAAAATCTGTTACTAATAATATATCCTAAATTCACTAGTCACCCCGTGACCACGGTCATTACAATGTTTTTGAAATGTCAGAATAAAAATATAAATAAATATTCACGATTTTGGTTAAAGTTGTTAAATTACAATTTTTTAACTATTTACAAGATAAACATAATAAAACGATTTGATTATCCACACTATTTACAATTATATACTAGGTACTTTAAAATTCTACAACCGTCTTCATTTTTTTGAGGCCTTAAAGAGTTCTTCTTATACAGGGTTATTGGTAAAATGCTAACCACCTCTTAGGGTTGACTTCTGCTAATCCTAACAAATATTTTGGGGTGATTTTATTTTTGTTTAGTAAAAGAATATGCCTACTCCGAGCCAAGAGCGCCCAACACTGGTCCGCGCCACGCTCCTTTTAAATTGAGTTTTGAATATTTAAATCGTGGAAAATAATAAAAACATTAATAAAATTACTAATAAATTACAGGCAGAAGAGATTTTTAACGTCAGGTGGTCCTCGTGCTTATTCAGTCATAATCCCATAAAAAAAACTTCGTCTACGGATGTTTGTTAGGACTAACAGTCAGACAAAGTCAACTCTAAAGTTCGTGGGGCTCCGACGGTCCAGTGTTGCCAGACATTGTCACAAGAGGTGTTATAGTACCACCAACTTAACTGTGCAGTTTTCGAGGGCGCTACTGGTCAAGGAAATCAACTACAAACTGTCACAATTTGAAGGTATGTTGTAGTTCTTTTTTTTGCCGCCTGAACAGATAAGTTGGTGGCACTGTAGTTTGGCTGACTGTCGGCTCCCGAGTGCGTAGCGTTCATACTGTATAGAGCTTTTTAATAATACCTATTTGCTCTAATCAGGATTTCAATCAGTAACTCGTTTGGTTTTATGTTTGCTCCTAAATAATTTCAGTAACATAACTAACTAACCCGCATAGTACTTTAAGGCACGCGTTTTAGTTCAGATACATTTAATAGAATATATAAGTAATGACGCTTAAATGCTGAAATATACATTTAAAAGGTGGTTTAATTACAATGTGCCAATATACCGAAAACCTAAAATGTATAACGCCTTTTTATCTTATATATATATACATGTTTTTCATTGCTTGTACATTCTACATTGCTCTTCTAAACAGTTAATATCCGATCAGCAAAGTTAAGCAACGTCGCGCGCGGTCATGAGTTGGATGGGTGACCGCTAGTGACATTACTACTGAGCGTTTCCGTGCTTCGGAGGGCACGTTAAGCCGTCGGTCCCGGTTGTCGTCTTAGGATGGCATTCGTTATAGCATGGTGGTAGAGCATTTTGCGAATGCCCGCCTGGCTAGCTACCAGCCTCAAGTAGAAATTCTGTCGCCAAACACCTAACGGTGTGTTCCGGAAGCTGTCCTTGAGAGCCAGTACTTCTAAGGTTAGCCTGAACAACATCTTCGACTACATCATCACTTACCATCAGGTGAGATAGTGGTCAAAGGGTAACCTATCAGGCATAAAAAAATAATAATAATAATACGAAAAGTATACAGGGTTATTGGAAAAATACTTACAACCTCTTAGATTTCACTTCTGTTAGTCCTAAAACATATTTAGTAGATTGTTTTTTTATGCTTTTGTGACGGTAGACGAGTACCACCGGATGATTTTTGTGCCTGTGATTTATTACAGTAGAATCCGTTAATTACGACTCCGCCTATATTGACCAACCGCTTATTATGAATTAATTACACAGCTAAGTTTGGATTTTATATAACATTCTTTATAACTAAGTCGGATATAATGACTTTGTTTATAGTGATATTCCGTTTTTCAATAACCCTGTATAATGCAAAGAGTCTATTTAAATACATTCACAAATGTTTAGAGCATATATTTCATTCGAACGTAATTCGAATAAATATGTGCGTTTACAATTTGTGAATATGATTTTAGCTGAGGAATCAATATGATCATTCCAGTAAATTCCATGCCTGAAAATACTGAACCATTTTAGTCACTTAAATCTATTGGTATTTTTGTGTGTAACGTACTGTTATGAAATGGAAAATGTCAATGAAGATGAGATCATATAGGTAAGTATAGACACTTGTCTAAAAACTAACTAACAAAATCTAGAACAATATTAGAATAACTTAAAATCCGACTTGATCCACCTTTTTCTTTGAATACCCTAGTGTTTCACGTATACCACAAATATATTTGGACTCCATGGGGGGACCACGGATACACGAGCATAAAATATTTTCAGTCGCTTGGTGCTTTATGCCTTCTGACGCTACTGCATCAAGAAGCGAAATACGTCGTTAATAGTTCGGATTGTTTTATGTGATATTCACATGGTATAATGACACGTCAAATATTTATGTACCTACGTCACAGCATACTTAATAGTTTCTAGGTGTTTAATTGAAACTTTGGTGGAATACCAGTCAACGTTTGTCTCTCTGCTAATTTTCTAAAGCATATGGAGATATCAACGAACATTGCTTACGTAATACGTGTGTTATATCCAACTAGACTTAATACCCCATCAATTATATTTTGCAAGTAAAGCTCGGGACGCTCTCCTAGATTCCAGTGCAAATCAGATACATGTGTTAGAAACTAAAATCAGAACTTACTGTCTTGTTCACATCAGTCATCCTGTATTATTGACAAATTGTGTAACTACGATATTCTTTAATAAGTACACCTCCAAAAGTTGCACTATGAAGATTCATATTTTATAGAAAAATTAATTCTACTGTTAATACATTTACAATAAACTCTAGTTACGTATGAACTTTATTGTTATGTTGTAGGACTCTGTCTTGTAGCGCGTCGTGTGCTCTGAGTCGAAGTGTATCGGCGCTGGTGAGTCTCGCCAGGGCTGCACTTGGGGACGGGGGCGATGGGGGCGACGGCTCCGGCTCTAGGGGACGCAGAGCGGGTGGAGGCAGTGCTAACACGTATCTGTTGGAGAAATGCTGAATTATATTTTGTTATATTATACGTTCACGAGTGATTAAATGTAGTTTAAAAAAATTAAACAGAAAATTGCATGTAAAGGGGTATTTTTGAGGAGGTACTAGTAGGAATACTTATTTCTATCTAAAAGTAGCAAAAATAGGATAGTGTTAATAAAACTTGAACTACGCCTACATTTACTTGCTGTGCTTTACGCAACAATAGATCTTAAAAGTTACTCATTTTAAAAAGTATGAACTAAAACCGATGCAATATTATTTTGTTTATTACACTGACTTACTGATATACTAAATTGATATACGACAAATTTTATATTATATATTTAAATTGAAACAAACTTAGCAAAATAGTTTACAACAGATTTGACCTTTTAATTAGCATTTTTTACTATGCCAAATCTGTCACACAAATTCAAACAAGCCTCCTTAATAAACTTGTTATTTTATCAAAATCTAAATTAACAAGCATATTTAAAAAAAACTTCGTCTTCTAACGCATGATTTAATATAAAGCAAAAGTTCAATCTTTCTCGACATATTGGTAAAATAATAGATAGTAAGTAGCTAGTAAGTATGAGTTGGAAAAGATGCTTAAATTATTAACAAATGATGTCAACAAGCAAAAATTAAATGCTCTTCTCTTAAAACCTCATACCTATGTAAAAGTGCACGGAAGGCCGCGGCCGGTTCGTCATGCCACAGAGGTGTAGGCACTCCCAGTGCCCCTAGACCTGCCCCCAGGCCCAATGCCCACCATTCCCCGCCTGCGGGTGCCCCACTCCATTCGCCAACTACTGCAATAAAATATTTAAATTATTTATCTATTATATATCTTACGATGTAATACTTAATTCTATAGATACTAAGCGCATTTATCAGCATTACAAAAAGTACAGAAGAAGGAAATGTGTGTCAGGATTTTTTTGGAGAAGTTTTCTTTCTGAATTTAAGCGATCAGTGCTCAATAATTATTTAAATAGATGTATCACGTAGAAACAGTTTACACAGTCAAATGTAAATTGTAGTAACTTTGATAACGTTTTACCATTGAACCTACAAAAACGGGTAAAACCGGATCCTCAGCCGGAAGGCGTCCACTGTTAACCAAAGGCACGAAGAACGACTATTAGCCGCTTGTAACCATTGGCTACCCGCGACTTTAACGATGTCGTCAGTCCACCTAGTGGACCACCAGTACCCACCTCGAACATGCCAATGTCAAATTAGGCGAATTCTCCAGATTGAGTCTCAGTAGTGTGCGTATGTGCATCTACTGCACGCTAGTCTTTCTATCTTTGTCATTCATTAAAACGTATCACATACAATGGAAGTGTACATCTACACTTCCATTGTATGTTATGTATGCTGCACTAAATGATTGTGTTAAATTTTCTCCACATGAAGCAATGATGGCCGAACGGTAATAGCTATGGACTGCCGTGCCGCAGGTCCCTGGTGAGATCCACACCGCCCGCCGGCTTAAGCTTCACCGCATGGTGGAAGGGCATTTTGCGATTGCCCGCCTGGCTAGCTAACACCCTCAAGTAGAAAATCTGTCACCAAACACCTAACGGTGTCTTCCGGCAGCAGTCCTTGAGATCCAGTGAAATTACGGACACATGAGACTTAACAACTATGTCTCAAGGTGATTGGCGCAGTGCAATTCGTGTCTTGTGTTGAGATGCATGTTATAGGCAGAGGTTAGTCCGCTTAACAACAGGGGGCCAGGAGCTTTTTCCGCCACAATAACATTAAAAAAACATTATATTGTCCAAACATTAGAACGTACCCTATCATCCTTTTTTTATTGAAACCGATGCGTACGTTACGTAATTTTAGAATTGCTTACTTTGTATGCTTATACACTCTAGTTTTCTATTGCCCTTTTACCACTTTGTCTGTTATCTCGTTCTCAAAATTGGTACTACGAGAAGCAAACGGATAATGCCAATGATATGTAGATTAATTTTGTACTACACAAGTTTGAAGCAGTGATGGCTCATTGGCATTGGCTATGGACTGCCGTGCTTGTCAAAAGTGTGGACAAAAATAATGATAAATATGCGCGATTTAAACCGTTTAAAGTAGTTACAATTACTATGTGATATAATCGCGAAAACCTAAGACAATATTATTTACTATCGAGTTGAAAATACAGATTTGGTAACTTAGCCCCTTAAGCCACAGTATATGACACCGTAGGGCATCTGCAATTATGGCATTGTCTTGCCGTAACTACCGATTATTACGGCATAAACGGCACCCTCGCATTCCACAAAGAGCTTCCGTAACTTTGATCCAAACGACGTGTACGCATCCGCTAGGGGTATGATTAAGTGTAATTTTTTTCTGTGGCATTTAATTTAGCGTCGTAACTGGTGGCTTGGATGAAACACTTTTGTTTAATGGTTTGTGTTAAAACGTCTACTGAAAATCACTGCAAGTGGATGTTGGACGTTTTCCTTTTAATGGCTACCTTAAAAATTAAATGCCTATTTATGTTTACACATTTTTAGAGAATAATATTCGCGTCAACGTACCAGGTACCTTACGCTTTGGCCTATTATTTTGAACCCAGACTTTATTTGACTTTATCAACTGGATTGTCCGCTTCTGAACACAGCCACCTCATTAAGGGGAGGTTTGCCATAATCCCCACGCTTGATAGGCATCTTGGGGATATTAATGATATTAAACGAACTTCATTTTGATATTTGAACTGCCTAATGGGCTTCTCAACGTGTCTTAATGAATTCCTGGTTACCGCTTCGAAAAAAACAAACGCATGAGCAAATTTACTATGTAATAGAAGAAAAGGTTTCTTATGTTAAATTTATAATACAGCACTGAAAAGTATGGAATAACTTGTTGAAGTCGGTAGCATGCTGATTCAAAACACTGAACTCACGTTGTCATAGTCCGACTTCCCCTACTTCCCACAATTTATTTCATACTTTCCATTGTTGGAAGACGGTTCCGTTATATTTTAGATATTTTTTTACGCAGCTGTTTTCAATAACCTAAACATGTTACCTATACATCCAGAAATCAGAATAGATTGCTTTTGTTATACGCAAATAGTATTTATATCTAATTGTATATAGTACAACACCGAAATCATAAATCTAATTATTTTATGAGTAATGAATTTGCCGGATGGGCAGCAACGCCTTCTGAGAAACTGCTTTCTTACATTGCGATCCTGAAGACGCCTGCCAAGCGTGAGGATAATGCCAAACCCTTCCTTAATGGAGAGAGATTGAGGCTGTGATTAGCAGTGGACAATCCGGCTGATACAGGAACAACAAGTTTTTCTTAGCAAAAGACTTCAACGCGTGCTTAGGCGATTTAGAAAATAGTGTACTATCTATAAAATCTAAAATTATATCGTTTCAGGCTCTGGTGGTCACAAAAATCGTTGAGATCTTCTGTAATAGGAGGCATCTCATTGCCATCTACCAGTCACAGTTCTAGTATCTAGACTGCAACAAAAATTACTTTCTCGGAAACCCAAACAAAAGTCCTTGAGAGCCAGGACCTCGGCTCTTCTCACTAAAACATATTTTATCATCATTAACCAACAGGCGTTGAAAAGCCACTTTTCAGTAAAAATATGCTTCGCCTGGGCCGACACTTCCCGGGTTTACCATAATCCACAGGGACTATGACAAAGGAAAGGCGACGCCTGCCAAGCACACACTTCATCGTCGTGAGAATCGCAGTTCTTCAGGAGGCACTGCTGCATACTTTTATTTAGCTGATATTCGCAAAATACCCTAACATCAAGTTATACTGACTGCTATCCTAAGACAACAGCCGGGATCGACGGCTTAACGTGCCCTCCGAAGCATGTGCACGCTCAGTATTAATTCCATTAGCGGTCACCCATCCAAGTCATGACAGCAGCGGAAGTTACTGGATCGGTTAAGAACGACTAAGTAACCGACGCTACGAGCGCTTCAGAATGGAATTGCCACTAGGGCGGGGCGCCGCGCTAGGTTATTTTTTTAATATAGCAATAATTGAAAAAGTTTGAAATGCCGGATAGTCCACTGCTGAACACAGCTTCCCCCAGTAAGGGGAGGGTTTGCCACGCTTGGCAGGCGGCTTAGGGATCACAGTGTGAGATATCAGTTCCTCAGAAAGTGCTGCTGCCTACCTTCTGGTGTGTTTCCCTTAGTCGCCTCTTACAACACCCACGGGTAGAGATAGGGGGTGACATTCTAGCCCGACACCCCACAGGCAAGTGATGATTGTTCATCATTCAATACATACAGTACCTAAAAAGAATTGCACAGACAAAAAGTAATATATAAAGGTAATTAAAGTAACCAACACAACAACAATATAGAACGTAACCGCGTATCAAATCTCACGTAATTACTTAAACGAGCCTAATGCTTCACACAACACGGTATCCAGGCGATAATTGTTACGGAAGTCGCGTTTAGGGACGCGCAACCTGTCATTTTTATAAATAGGTGGGTACACAATCATTAAGTCGCGTTGGACGCACGCCCGCACGCGCTTTCGTGTGGGAAAGAGCAGACAAAGTTTTATAATTTTTTTTTTTTTTTTTGAAGCAGTGATGGCTCAGTGGCATTGGCTATGGACTGCCGCGCAGCAGGTCCATGGTTCGAATCCCGCCCAGAGCTTCACCGCATGGTGGAAGGGCATTTTGCGAATGCCCGCCTGGCTAGCGACCACCCTCAAGTAGAAAATCTGTCGCCAAGCACCTAACGGTGTGTTCCGGCAGCAGTCCTTGAGAGCCAGTGAAATAACAGGCAAAATGAGACTTAACAGATATGTCTCAAGGTGTTGGGCGCAGTGTAGTTCGTCACTTGTGATGAAATGCATCTGTTATAGGCAGAGGATACCGCTTAACATCAGGTGGGCCTCGTGCTTGTTCCTTCACAATAACATAAAAAAAAAAAAAAAAAAAAAAAAAATTATATATGCTATCGTGAAGGAACAAGCCCGAGGCCCAACTTGTGTTAAGTGGTAACAGATGCCGTTCATCATAAATGGCATACTGTACTGCGCCCATCACCCATAAGACAAAGTTGTCAAGTCTAGACTCATATGCCTATAATTTCTCAGGTGCCCATGCCCTTCAAACGGGTTTGACACAAGATACATACTAGAGAACAATCTCTAGGTTGTAGAATGAACTTATATGTAAAGTGAATATAATCCCTATTTACTACCAAAACCACCATACTCGTATCATCACTAACATATGTAATAAATTCAAGTCTAACCAAGCAGCAATAAAGAAAAAACATAAGACAACGTTCATTTTTTTTCTGTAATGTTGCTAATTTTCTGTGAGATACTGCGAAACCCATGATGCCTGCCAGGCGTGGGGGTTGGGTAAATGCACCCTTAACTGGAATGGCTGTGATCAGCAGTGGACAATTCAGCTGATACAGTCAACAATATTAGTTGCCACTACACTACATTACACTAAATATGGAGGGATGCGCCTTCGTCAATGGAAAGGTCTGTACAGACTATTTGACTTCGATTCCTTTATCATAAGCATAGATAAAAGACATATCTTCTATTTAGTAGCACAATTGGTATTCACAGTATTTTTGAGATCTGACTTATGGTTCGTCGGTATTTTAAAATTATTCTATATACAAGAAGATACACTTTCCGTGGGGAAAGACTGTGCGTGCAAGTTTACCTTTGAAATCGGTTAATGCTCAAATAATGACTAGAGAAACGAGTTTACGCGAGTGATAGCGACAATTACAAGGTTCCGGTTTATTTCGTGATTTATCGTTTATTATAGGGTATTTCGATATAAATAAACCGATTGGGGGAAATCATATTTGAATTATTGATTTATTAAATGTTATGGGGCATAAATTATATACACCGCATGGTGGAAGGGCATTTTCGAGTAGAAAATCTGCCGCCAAGCACCTAACGGTGTGTTCCGGCAGCAGTCCTTGAGAGCCAGTGAAATAACAGGCAAAAATGAGACTTAACAACTATGTCTCAAGGTAATGGGCGCAGTGCAGTTCGTCACCTGTGATGAAATGCATCTGTTATAGGCAGAGGATACCGCTTTACATCAGGTGGGCCTCGCGCTTGTTCCTTCACAATAACATAAAAAAAAAAATGTATGAGATTCTTGTTATTATAAGCTTGAGGTGTTTTGGTGTACAGATGTTTTAGGCTGTATTTAAGTGAAACCTAGTTGGATACATAAAGTTTAATTTCAACACCCTTGCTCGTAAAGTGAGCTTTATTATATCGTTCTTAGGGCCATAAACCGAACTTTAACACCCTCGCGCATAATAATATTATACACTAGTAATAGAATTATCCCTAAGTTAAGTTAGTACCTAACTGCAAATTATATGCGAGTAAACAGAGCATAAATTCAATTTAACAGGGTAATACAGATTTGTAACACCAAAGAGGTTTATATGTAATCAACCATCATACATTTGCCGCGCGTATAAAAAAAAACTTGCGCGCTATTTTACATAATTTTCGTATGTTGTTTGTATCGCATTTGTGCAATATATTTTTTTTTCCTCGCAAGGGTGTTGAAAAAGTGCGTATGAAACTTTTGAGCAACTTAGCTCACTTGTATCGTAATCTACTATTATTAAACTAACACAATTATATCAATTACGCTACCTAGAAAATAAGAATAACACATTATTAACATAAAATGATGTCAAACATTGATTTTAATAAAATAGGGAGATAGAGATGCTCTAAACTACAAAATTTTCTCTGTTCCGTTGTCAGCACAGAGTGACAATAAAATGCTTTTTCAAAATACACATTCTAGTGGGACATGCTGAAAACATTGAATTTGTAATGATATTATTGTTTTTTTATTGGGACGTTTCTGTCGCGAACGTCGGCTTAATAGGAAATTTAGGCGAAATTGTAGCTAATGCCGAAATTGATATGTTTTAGATAATTTAAACGATTTATATAAATATTAAATTGAATGCATTCATTAAATATATGTAGGTATGAAATATTTCATAGTTCCGTATAGTTTAAAAATCACAACACTTACAGAAATTTTCCTTCCGGAAAGGAGTGATAGGGGTGAAAGAATAAAGGGTGCAAATCAAGGAGAGTTTGAAACGTACCCTTTTTTTTTTCTAGCTGATAATTTAGCTTTTTCATCACTATTTGACCTCACAGTATGAGATCGAAGGTCTCAACAGGCTACACCTAGAACTAATAGCCCTCAAGGACAGCTGGCAGAAGAATCGTTAGGTGCTTAGCGGCATTATGTATTTGAGGGTGGTAGATAGCCAAGCGCACATTATTAAACGTCCTACCACTACTCTATAACGACTACTATCCTAATACAACAACCGGGACCGACGGCCATTCGAAGCACGGAAGCACTCAGTAGTAATACCACTAGAGGTCACCTATCCAAGAAACGACCGCAATGGACGTTGCTTTACCAACTTAATAGGTTAAGAACGACGCAAGGTAACTACACTAGAGGTTACACAGTTTTTTTTTATTGATTATAGGAAGCCTATGACCACAATCTCACTTGATGGTAAGTGATGATGTAATCGAAGGTCGTAACGGGCTATATCTAGAATTACTGACTCTCAAGGACAGCTGACGGAACACACCGTTAGGCGCTTGGCGACAGATTTTCTACTTGAGTGTGGTCGTTAGCCAGGCGGGAATTCGCATAATGCCCTTCCACCATGCTATGAAGCTGAAGCCCGTGGCGGGATGCGAACCATGGATCTGCGGCGCGGCAGTCCGTAGCCAATGCCATTGAGCTGCCATCCTTAGACAACCAGGACCAACGGCCGAGGGCGCACTCAGTAGCAATGCCATTAGCGGTCACCCATCTAAGTAACAACCCCAGCGAAAGTGTCTCCTGTCAACTTAATAAATATGGCCATGGGGTCCCCCCCCCCCACTATCTCTACCCGTGGGTGTCGTAAGAGGCGACTAAGGGTGAGCAGCAGCGCTTCCTGAGGAACTGATATCTCACATTGCGATACCCAAGCCGCATGCCAAGCGTGGGGATGGCAAACCCCATATTGGGGGAGGGTGTCTTCAGCACTGGACTATCCGGCTGATATAGTACAGTACAAATATTGAGCAAAAGAGAGGACAAACGTAACTGCAGCATGAACTGTAGCAAAATTAAAGCCAGTACACATTACCAGTGTCAATATGCTAATCGAAGGGGTGGTGTAAAGGTGCGTACACACTGGCAGGTGGTCTGTTTCACAAGCGGCTTATTGTGTGTGCTATCAATTAAGCAAATAGCGTTCATGCCCAGTTGCCGTGGCGGGTGCGAGGTGTGATTTGACACCTGCCTAAATGATTTTTGATAGTTTTTTTCGATAAATTGATATTTGATTATAAGTATGTGGGCTGAAGTATTTTTTGGGATGGGAGTTATTGTCTTTTTTGTCTTATCTAAAGGGCCAAACAGAGCTCTATTAAGGAGGTGTTTGCAAATCTGACATAAGTAAGCTGTTTTTTGGTAGATTTGCGACCAAATGAGAAGAAAATTGTAATGTAAAACAATTAAAAGCATTATCGCGAAAAATAAAAAATAATTGTGAGACTGCTTTTTATGTCCAATCTTAAGTCACGGTTCTCAAGCTTGAAACCGCGATGAGCTACAAAACTATTTTATTTGTTAAATATTGACACGAAATCATCATGAGTGTAGAATCTACACTCATCAATCCTTTCATCAATATTTGGAGATGACTCTTAAGGGTTTCTTTTATGTAAGCCACTCTTTTCTACTTCTCAGTCCGCGCCAATCGCGCTTTCGCATTTTGTTCGTGGACAAAATTTGGACTCCTGCGGACCACCGGTGGTCCGCGGACCACTGGTTGGGAACCACTGTGTAGATGAACCGAAAGAGATATGTTAGGATCGTAGTAAGTGGCAATATGTAGTATCTGCCTACAACGGGAAAGAGGTGTGGTTATTTGAATGTATGTACTGGTCGCTATCCATATTTTGCAAGGTGGTAGGGCACCTACATTAGTTTGGTCTAAATGATCCGACCGTACTTCCTATTATTCTAAATTGTTAATCATGCTTAAGATGATTTTTACTAAGTATTCAGTCACGCTTTCAATTAATTATAAGTGATATTTTCTTACCATGTTCATGATGCATGAACGGAGCGTGGTCCCGCCCTAGCGCCTTTTCTCGTTTACGCCATTTTGCTCGACGGTTTTGGAACCACACCTGTGAACAAAGAACAACGATTTAACACCACTACGGCTTACGTACAAAATACAACAGCTTAAAACAAACAGCTTAGAAACACTACATGACAAACGGATACGAGGAATCTTTTTAAGGCGAAATGAGTAGTCAAAATTCATATTTTGAACACAAAGCGCTCGTAGCAAAGTTCACTTAGCTGTTCTTAACCGATCAGCATTGTTAAGCAACGTCCGCCGCGGTCATGAGTTGGATGGGTGACCGCTAATGACGTTACTACTGAGCGCTCGTTAAGCCTTCGGTCCCGGTTGTTGTCTAAGACTTGTAACTTTGATGATGATAGATTACGTGATAACTGTATCAGCCGGATGGTCCACTGCTGAACACAGCCTCCCCCATTAACGGGGGTTTGCAATAATCCCCACGCAGGCGTCTTGGAGATCGCAGTTGAAGATATCAGTTCCTCAGAAGGCGCTGCTGCCCACCTTCCGATATTTTACCACTCTTACGAAAACCACATTAGTCACCTCTTACGAAACCCACAGGTAGCAATGGAGGGATTACTTTCTAGCGCCCCGCGAGGCAAATCCTAACCTATATAAAGTATATGAAAACCTTTATCTGAAAAAACCTCCACGATGAATTTCCGCCAACAGAATCAATTTCCACATATATGTACTTCTGAATATTAGCTTAAAACGTTTCTGAGCAGTTTTAAATACAAAATTACTCTTATTCCTTTCAAGAAATTAAACAATAAACGAAATTCTCTCAGACATAATTGCAGAAACGAAAGGTAATTTGAACAATAATTGGCAGGCGACTTGCCAAGAGCCATTGTGCTAACTCAGCGAATCACGACATTTGAAAATTATGAAATTACACCAATTTTTACAATGTCTTTTTATCACGAGCTGACTAGCTCAATTTGCTTCTATTCTCTGCTAAACTACAGGCGAAACTAGACTCTATAGACGTCACTATAGAGTCTGCAATTTGTTAGCATGGACGGTGGAATGGAAACCACGTATGGGTAATTGCTTTTCATTATTCACCTATTGTAGTCGAGAGGTCCAGGGGGGCGGGAGGGGGTGAGACGCAGCGGCAAATTGCTGACAATTACACAATAAAAAAATTAAAAGTCGGCCACAATTGACATTGGTATACAATCGCGATTCTTGGCGTCACGTAGGCGTCAACCCTAACGCTGAAAATTGCTTCCAGAATTTTCTTTACATGAAACTTTTGGCGGGAAATTGGGTTTTCAATATCGAAACTATCATAAGTTTCGTCATATAAATAAAATGTATTTGTTACTGGATTATCCGAATTGATCTATGGTTTTATTATCTATGGTCTACAAGATTGTACCAACCCCTTAAAAAATACATTACCTCTTGACATTAAATGTCTCAATCAAACAATTCAAGATGTAAACTGCTATGAATTTTGGGCATACATTTAGGCAAAAATCTAAATTGGTAAGATCACAAGGAAAGATCATATTTTAAGAAATTTCCCGTTTTATTTTTGCTTTAAATAAAACGGAAAATTTCTTGTGTTGTTGTGCTCCTAATATGCAGCCTCATTCTAATACCTTTATCGTGAAAAGTGGCATCCTGCTCATGAGGCGCAAGTTTTTTACTACTTAATATATTATTATATTAGTAAATGATGATGCTTTATATAGGATTACTGTATCTCAAGCACAGGTGCCGGAACACACCCGCTCGCCGAGAGATTTTCTACTTGAAGGTGGTAGCTAGCCAGGCGAGCATTCTATAAATGCGCTTCCATCATGCGCTGGAACTCAATTCCGCGGCGGTATTCGAACCATGACCCACAGCAAGTTAATTCATAACTAGAGCCATTGAGCCATCACTATTTCTAATACTTCTTACCTATTCACTAATCGCCCTTTAAGTCATCTTACAGGAGGATACATCATAATACTTAATGCTTTATAGCGACATCTATTGGTTTTCCTAAATATTTATCTTTTTGTTTAGTAGGTACTTCTTTTTCATGATCAACTAAAAATGCGATGAATCAATTGAAATTTGTATATCGAATTCACCCTACCAATAACAACTCACATCTCGGAATCAAGTCAACTTCATCCCTAATGCAAATTTATCACAACAGCTTCACGGGCCACAGAATCTATTCTGTACATCTCAATTAAATCTCAGATCAAAAACGTGAAATTAATTTGCCGACTGCGTTCTAAGTGGCCCTCGATGACTATACGCGTGTCGATTACAACCGGCGATCACTCGACATTTTATTGGAACTTCAATTGCAACTTAAAACTACCCGCAGTCCATTCAATAATCAACTTTAACTGCCTAAATCGAACGTATAAAATCGCCATTTCGTTCAAATATCTGCAACTCCCCCGCAATTCAAACAATTTTAAGCCTTATCGTGTTTTAATAGAGATCGTTATTAATTTTGTTCAGAGTTGTAGGTGGGGTAAGTCTTTTGTTGTTAAGCGCCATCTATGGAGTGGATTAAAAGCAATTGGCGCGTTGCTGAGTGTGATTTAAGGAGCGGTGCACCCCTATTTGGTGATCAGTAGGGCTGCCTCTGTGAATGATTGCGGGGGAGTGAATTATATCGCCAATTTACAAGGTTACAAAGAGTTCTGAAAGTTTGTGGACTATATTTTTGTATATTGTCGTATTATAGATGTAGAAGGTAGGTAATTTTTTGTGTGGTTTAGTTAGAACTACTAATTAGGTAAATTTACAATTCTTAAACAGAAAAATATCAGAGGGCAGTTTATACCTTATTCTATTGTGATAACACCTTTTTTTTCATTTCTAATAGATGACCACAATCTTACCTGTTGGAAAGTTATAGTATTGGCAAAACAATTATCAGACTAAACCTGAAGGAGTATTCAGAGCATCGTCTTTTTCGGCTTTTATTGTATGTAATGTGATACTATCACCTGAACATACTGTTCTTCGATTAAAACGCGCCAACGAAGTACAATTCTAAGATCTTTTATGATTCCTTTACAAACCGAAAGTGTCATGTCCTCTCTCGCATCATCAGTTACGGGTGAGTAGAGACCTACCTACCTACAAGAAATAAAAAAAAATGAAATATTAAATATTGCTCTCTTTCCGTATATTTCATTAGACATGTTATGGTCCATGTAATAAGCAAGCCTGCTACCATCTACCGTACATAGTTTCAAACTCTGAGATATGTTTGTTATGAAAAACATCTCTCTTAGATATTTTTTATGAAAGTCACAACTGTAATAACTATTTAACCCGGGGACCGAATCCATGGCTACAAGATTCCAAAGACACGCGTTCCACTAACAATATAGTTTAGGGTAGTCTATGTGAAACCAATCGCAAAATAACCCAAATGTACACGTTTACAACAAACAGCCAGAAGACAAATTAATATGCACATACATGCTACATATTAAGCCAAAGCACCCTTACTCTAATGCATTCTCTAGTCACTCTAGTGCAGTAGAGTCGGTAATTACCAAATTGCAGCTCAGACCACGCTAGAGGGCGCTGAGGGCGTGAGTTAACCACGATTAATTTAAACCATTGTTGCTAATTACAGCCTTTCGCAGCCACACTTTGACATCTTGCTCTCGTAAAAAGTTGGATAATAGTTTCATATTCTTTTCTTACGACTTATGAACATGAAAAATTACTAATAAAATACATACATACGAGGTGACTACACAATTTGGTTTAATCTATGCAAGACATTACTTACGAACAAACAGTCATTATATTTAGTAATTAAACAACTTTAAACTGTTTAAATCGCGTATATTTATCATTATTTTTGTCCCGACGCCGACGTTTCAAACACTTTGCAGTGATCGTGGTCACTGGGTGACATTTAAACCGTTTAAAGTTGTTTAATTACTATGTGTAATAATCGCGAAAACCTAAGACAAAGTCATTATATTGTTAAGTTAGAAGCTGTACTGCATCAATTGTATAAAGTACGATATGATTATCACAAAATGCCAAACATACAAACAACGAATGCATTTAAAAGGAACCAAATGCAAAACTCTGTAATTCCCAAAAATGCATTCAGTGTCACATTTAAATCCCTCTCGACCGTCGACGAACCAGACCGAAAGATTCTCATTACGTTGGATTCAGCAGACGTGTTATTAAATCTGCTGCCCTTTGTCTATAGGATTTAATTTGGTAATTTTGGCTGTGTACCCCTTAATACGCCATTAAGCTCTGTAGATACGAGTAAGCTACCGAATCGCGATGAAAATTAGAGAGATGTTTTACTGCGCAGAGCGGCAATCAACTTATGTAGCCTTCGCAGTAAAGAGATACCGTGGGGTCCCATGCTCGATGTAGCCCCACGAGATGCTGCAGAGGTTATGAGCTGATGCTCGACACCTCTACCAGCCCACAGGGCTGACGAAATATGTTGATGGCCTGTTAAGCTCTGAAGATAAGTTACTGAATTGCGATGAAAATTCAAGAGATTTTTGGTGCAGTACATTTACGTACCTTGCTTATTCTTTCTTTAACTTTTTTAACTTCTTAACTTTGCCTTCTTGATTTGGATGGGTGACCGTTAGTGACATTACTACTGAGCGTGCACGTGCGTATTACATCCTCTTTGGCACGTGCTACAGATGGGACGTTAAGTCTTTGTTCCCGGTTGTTGTTGTCTTAGAATAATGGTAGGGCATTTAGCGAATGCCTGCCCGGCTAGCTATCAAACTTAAGTAGAAAACGTATCGCCTAGCACCTAACAGTGTGTTTAATTAGATGTCCTTGAGAGGTCAGATAATGGTCAACGTCAATGGTCAACGCATATAAGCTGTAATTAAAAAAAATATTAAAACCGTTTTGGTTCGCATTTTTACCTCGTTGATAAAAAGAACTGCCTTGTAGGTCGAGAAGCGTCGTTGTTTTTCTCGGCCAAAGGCTAAGGCACTACCGGAAATTATATATAATATCGGAAACACACGGTACTTTGTATTCAAAAATGCTTAGCTTTTGTAAGATCGCGGTTAAGCCAACATTGATTTTCCCACTAAAATAGGTTATATTTACTAGGAAACTAGGAATCATAGCATCATTAACATTATTTTAAACTATCCGGGACCTTTTAAGTTTAAACTTAACTGACGTTTTTATCGTGCGCCATTTCAAGAAGGCGCACTAATTCCCGCATTAAAACTAGGTGAGAATGACTGGTTGGGTTGAATATCGCCTTAAGTACGACAAATCAGTGCCATAATCTCTCCCCTAGAGTCCCATCAACCATCCTACAGTGCAAAACAGTATCAAAGATCCATTACGAACTCTCGAAGACTGCATTATTTTTTTATTAATAAGCTAAGTCGATACCGTGCGGAATACTTATTAAAAAAAATATGAAAAAAATTAGAAAAACATTTAACTGTCATCGCATCCTTAAAACGCGGTACCTATGCCTAAACGCGTTATGCCTACAACCAAACGAGAGGTCAGCATATTGAGATTTAGGTCTATTGAGTTTTCGATCAATAGTGAAATAGACCTAGTGAGTATATGTAAATGTATTGTAACAAATAAAACAAAGTTTTCCTGCTTCTAGACTATAATTCGATCTGCGCTCTAAAAGTCAAGACCTCCTGATATTGCTTCATCTAAATTTGAAAATTCTTACACAGTACGTATCGTCGTACGTATAGATTTATAATCTGCGCAACAGATCTTTGAAACATGCTATTATTTCTAGTACTGTACTGTACTGTATTGTACTGTACTGTACTGTACTGTATCAGCCGGATCGTCCACTGCTGAACACAGCCTCCCCTATTAAGGGGGTATTTGCCATAATCCCCACGCTTGGCAGGCGGCTTGGGGACCGAAGTGTAAGATGGCAATTCTTTAGAAGGCGCTGCTGCCCACCTTCCAGTATTTTTCCCTAAGTCGCCTCTTACGACACCCACGAGATGATACGGGGAGGTGCAATTCTAACCCGGCACCCCACGGGCATATTTCTAGTAAGTTAAGCATAAATTTGAATAGAAACTCCTTGAGTCCGTGCTGTTCAAGAGTTACAGTACCTATTCATACGCAACAGTTAATTCTGCGTCAATGCATGCAAGGACGCTAACATTTGCAGTGACAGCTATTGTCATCAGAAATAGCTTGTAAATAGCAGCTTTCTATCTATTTGCAACGCTCGTAGCGAAGTTTGCTTAGCCGTGCTTAACTGATCAGCTAAGTTAAGCAATGTTCGCCGCGGTCATGACTTGGATGGGTGACCGCTAGTGACATTACTATTGAGCGTGCACGTGCTTCGGAGGACACGTTCAGCCGTCAGTCCCGGTTGTTGTCTTAGGATAGCAGTCGTAGTAGTAGTAGTAGATACAGTATGGTGGAAGGACATTTTGCGAATACCCGCCTGGCTAGCTACAACGCTTGAGTAGAAAATATGTCACCAAGCACCTAACTGTGTGTACCGGCAGCTGTTCTTGAGAGCCAGTAATTCTAGGTAAGCCAGAATAACATCGTCGACCACATCATCACTTACCATCAGGTGAGATAGTGGTCAAAAGAAAGCCTATCAGCTATAAATAAATAAAAAAAGTCTTAAAAAGCCCGTTGCTCAACTAGAGACCTCTAAAACATATACTATCATCTCTAGTTTACTCAAACTTGAGTACTGACTCCACAGGCATGTGCGGTCCGCGAGTTCCTCGACTACCCACAATGGCCGCTAATTCTGCGTCATTATGCACTCGACCCAAGGGCGCTAATGTTTGCAGCGTCCGCTTGCGTCTTCACTATGCGTACTTGCAGTGACAGCTGTTGTCATCAGAAAACGCCCATCAGTCGCATCCCAAAAGAACGTAGCCTTGGCGTCAGCGCAAGTAAAGATCTCTAAACATTTCTAGTAAACAAACTTGAAAAAGGTACCAAACTTGAGTACTGACTCCACATGCCTGTGCGGTCCGCGAGTTCCTCGACTACCCACAATGGCCGCTAATTCTGCGTCATTATGCACTCAACCCAAGGGCGCTAATGTTTTCAGCGTCCGCTTGCGTCTTCACTATGCGTATTTGCAGTAACAGCTGTTGTCATCAGAAAACGCCCATCAGTCGCATCCCAAAAGAACGTAGCCTTGGCGTCAGCGCAAGTAAAGATCTCTAAACATTTCTAGTAAACAAACTTGAAAAAGGTACCAAATTTGAGTACTGACTCCACAGGCCTGTGCGGTCCGCGAGTTCCTCGACTACCCACAATGGCCGCTAATTCTGCGTCATTATGCACTCAGCGCAAGGGCGCTAATGTTTGCAGCGTCCGCTTGCGTCTTCACTAATCGTTCGTCAGTCGTATCTACGAAGCACGCCTTTTATTACACCCCCTTAAATTGCAGTAAACGGTGCTAAATGCCTCGGAGCTTTAATTAGTGGAATTATTAAAGTATTGCTATTGTGTTGGAATGCAGCCCAGGATTTTGTCATTTTTATAATTTTAGGTTTCTGTTACTTAAACTTACTTATATCGCGTGTGAAAATATGAGCAAAAATCACATTTACATATTATTGGAGTACATTTTTTTGTTCCGGACGGGAATCGAACCCGCGTCTTCCGATTTCGCGCCAGATGCCTAATCCATTCGGCCACCGTTTTAAGGTTAGAGTACACGTAGCACTCTCCACATAAACGTAGTTTTGTCATATTTAAAATACCGTGTGTTCAATCTCTGTGATGTTTTTTTTATACCTATTAATCAAGCAGTTATGAAAAATAAATCCGCACGGATTTGTTAAGAATTTTCTTTGTTGATTAAGAAATCCTACTACACAGTTTGTGATTACTTAAACCATAGATAAATGAATAGAATATTGTTTTTCTATGCTTAAACTGACAAAAATGCTTGGACAATTCCGTCTCTGCCAAGCTGTCGCCTGTCACCTACGTAATTTTAACAAATACTGTAATATTGTATTCGTATTATATAGTAAGTATGTAACACATTGTTAAAGGAATTGTTAAATTGTACAATATTGTTACAAGACGTTTAAAAGAATGGCCCCGAGTTTCTTGCCCGTTCTTCTCGCAGTGGCTCTATACATTTATTTTTGCTGAACGTGGCCGTACAATGTACAATATTTCAATACTAAAATTTGTAATTGATTGAATAAGAGCGTCGTAGACGCCTAAATTGAGGAAATGATATTGACTTTGACTTTCAAAATTTTCGTACATATTATATATTTTTTCAATCAAACAATGATTCTCTGAGAAGAAATTAAGTTAAGAGGGTGGGGTTAACCCCAGTTGAAAGTACAGAGAGGCGGTAACCATGGCCACGGCTACCACCTACTGCATCCGCGGCCTAATACACATGGAACTAGTTTTTAGTAACTTATGGATCTCGATATTGTTTTGATTGTCTTGATTTCTACAAATTAATTCAAGATTCAAGATTCTTTATTGCTTCCATACAGTACAAGATGTTATAAACGTATAGGTACATAGTCCGATGGACCTTGTCAGGCACGGCAACATTAGAAGAGAGGAGGACGCAATATTCAATAATAATTTACCAAATCATTTTACATGTCAAAATTAAATCTACTATTTTCATTAAGATATTCATCTATTGAGTAATATGCCTTGGAGATAAGGTGTTGTTTTAATTTTTTATTAAATTTAATGTCGTCACTTTCATTCTTTAATTCTGTTGGTAATTTATTATAAACTACTATTGACATAGGTAGAGTGCTGGAAGAGTGCATTTCCAGACTGCATTTATGAACCAGTAGCCGATTTCCGTGGCGGAGGTTTAGTTGATGTTCATTACGAGTTTTATATAAATAGAAATTGGACCGAACAAACTTGCAAATTTCCAGAATATAAATGCATGGCATAGTCAATATTTTAAATTGAATAAAATACAGTTTACAACTGTCTGTTTGTTCTGTGTTGGCTAGGATTCGTATGCATTTTTTTTGCATTATAAAGAGATCCCTCGCGGCAGGGCTGTAACCCCATAGTACAATTCCATAGGATAATCTAGATTGGACGTTTGCGTGATAAGTAGCAATTGCTGTTTTGAAATCTGTAGTCTTTTTTATTTCCCTAAGGGCATAAATGAGAGACGATAACATAGATTTAATTTTCAATACGTGCGACTGCCAGTTTATATTCCTATCAATTTTTATTCCTAACATTTCAATCCTGCTAGTGTTTAACTGATATCAGATACCACCTGTGAAATAAGGGCTTTAAAAAATCGACTACAAAAAAATCAATGAACTATAAAACATTTTTGAACAATAAATAAATTGCAGTCGGATTTTTAACTTTTTTAATTATTTTAACTTCAGACACAACATTCCTGTTACATCGGTATAATAATTAAAACAAAAGCTCGCAAAATCAAACAGCATATTTTATCTCCTAGACTAGCTTAACATGTTGACGGCCAGGAGGGCTAATTCTCAGGTGTCGAATGGTCCACACAGGCAGTTTGCGGTTCAACAGTGTCATCTACAATTTGCGCCCATTGTGACAGCGCCACCTAGCGGAGAATAGCGCCTGATTTTAATTGTGATTGCACTCGCAACACTAGAATGGAACGTTCGTGAATGTTGCTACAATGATCTTTAAATTCATTAATTTTAACGGTAATATTGTTAAAAGAGGCCAGTTATTTGGTTTTTGTGATGCCATTTTATATGTATATTTTATATGCATTAACGGTGTGTTCCGGCAGCAGTCCTTGAGAGCCAGTGAAATTACAGGCACATGAGACTTAACAACTATGTCTCAAGGTGATGGGCGCAGTGCAATTCATCACTTGTGATGAAATGCATCTGTTCTAGGCACAGTTTAGTCCGCTTAACATCAGGTGACACTCGAGCTAGTCCCATCACAATAACATAAAAAAAAGATGTAACGTATTTTTCGATAGTGTAATTTTAATTGATAAAATCAATATGCTGGCGCCTGCAATTTGGTTTAAAGAATAAACATTGCAATTCAAGGAGGCAATGCTGCCAGCATGCTGGGCACGCTGCCAACTGGTAGTGGGCTGGAGCATTTGGACTGTCTGTGGGTCTGCAATGACTTATGGGTATCTAAGTACTTTTATTGTAGTAGCTGTAGTACTGTATATAGTTCGTAGTATTTTGTCAATACCATACCACCGGTAAAAAAAATTGTTATTATTGAACTTAAAAAAAATGGGAGTTCGGACACCTCGAACATGGTAATGTCAAATCAGGCGACGTCTCTTGATTAAGTTTTGGTAGTGTGTTTATGTGCGTCTACTGCATGCTTATATTCCTGTCTTTGTCATTCATTAAAACGTATCTTATACGAATGGAAGTGTAGCTGTATGTTATATGCTTTTGTTAAATTTTCTCCACATTATATTGTCGTGATATTAAAGCGTACCCTATCTTCCTTTTGTGTTAAATTTATGTATTTAATGGGTAAAGTTATTTTGCATTTATTTACAAAGCAATTACAAATTAATCGGGTGCATTTTTTTTATAATTGATAGGCGAGCCTATATATGACCACTTTCTGATCTGATGATGATGGCGATTGCTGCGGTCTAATATGTAGTTGAGTCTAATATAGAATTGGACAGCTGCCGGATCAAAGCGCTAGGGGCCAGGTGACAAACTTTCTACTTGATGATGATAGCTAGCCAGGCAGGCATTTGCTAAACAGCTTAACGTGCCCTCCAAAGCACGGAGCAGCTCAGTAGTAAATGCCCCTAGTGGTCACCAATCCAAATTATGACCGCAGCGGCCGTTGCTTAATAAATTTCATCGGTTAAGAATGACTACGCAAGCTCAACTACGAGCACTTCATATCAGCATCTCTTACGATTATTAAATGAACTAAGTAATATACAAATTACCAACTTATAAAAAAATATATATTTAAAAAATTAAATTCCCTACTGCACCATAAAGACCGAAACATAATTGAAAAATCCTCATCAAGTTTAGTTGCAAACGGAACACATTATTTATCTTTCAGCCTGGCTAGCGACCACCCTCAAGTAGAAAATCTGTCGCCAAGCTTCTTTTCCAGCTACTGTCCTTATGTGCCTATTCTTAAATAAGCCTGTTAACACCTTCGACCACATCATCACCTACCATCAAGTGAGATTGTGGTCAAAGGCTTACCTATCAGCAATAAAAAAAGAATTAAATATACATAATTAATTATTTTATTTTAGATTTTGTAGTTAATTACATTTAAATATACAACTTATTAAATATTTTTGTAATCCCCTTTAATTTCCTTTGTTGATAACCTACTCGATAGGTTTGTTTTTTTTATGTACCTAATCGTATTACGATTTCGGGCCAAACATCAGCCATTTTGTATTTTAAATATCTTTATCTAAGAACATTAAGGTTTTAAAAACAATACCGTAACGCTCCAAATCCGTCGAGCTGTTGGAAAGATACGACGTAATGGAATTGACCACATCATCACTTACCATCAGATGAGATAGTAGTCAAAAACTAGCCTACCAGCTATGAATAAATAAAAATAGGTACAACTAAATTAACTAAAATGTAATCAAGCATAACTAATTTATGTACGTTAGTATTAATTATTAAACAAATTAGCTTTAACTAATATTTGAACGTTAATTAATTGTCTAGTTAGCACTAGTTTATTACTTCGTCGTTATCAATTTAACAATTATTATCGTCTAATGAAATTCGCCTTAACCGCGGAATTCTGCTTTATAACTCGTAATTACATTCAAATTAGATGATATTAAATAAATATGAATGGTTATTAAATGCCTTTATTAACAAAATACTACGAACTATATACACTACAGCTACAATAAAAGCATTTAGATCCCTATAAGTCATTGTAGACTCACAGGCAGTCCAAATGCTCTAGCCCACTACCAGTTGGCAGCGTGCCCAGCATGCTAGCAGCATTGCCCCGTTGAATTGCAATACTAATTCTTTGAGCCAAATAGGTGCCAGCATTTTGATTACGCGTCGCTTCGAACAAGCGCTCTGATAAGTTTAAAGTTAAGTTTATTTTATAATACAAAATCACAAATATACGATAGGAAAAATTTAAGTCATGTGCGGGATAAAACTTTTCCTATCGTATATTTGTGATGTAATCCGCATAGCAGGCGTTATTGCAAACCTAACAATATTAAAATTTATTTTATAATTTATTTTTACTTATTTAATTGAATTGTTAAAATTACTGTTTCATTGATCAGGTCATAAAATAATATCAGTCTCAATTTTACTAATCAAATTAATAATTAGTTTGTAAGAATACAATAATGTATGTACATTTTGAGTTGTTTAAAATGCGTGGTTTCTGTATTCTCCTGCAAGCAGACGTGCAAATATTTAAGGCTAATGCTAAAATACACTAAATAATAACAATTTGATCAAATTAATTACTCTAATGCTGCCAACTGGTAGTGGGCTGGAGCATTTGGACTGCCTGTGAGTCTGTAGTGACTTATAGGTTGTCTAAATGCTTTTATTGTAGTAGCTTCAGTGTTGTATATAGTTCGTATAAAGGATATCATTCTTTTAAACGTTTTGTTACAATATTTTACAATTTAACAATTCTTTTAACAATGTGTTACAACTTACTACATAATACAATATTACAGTATTTGTTAAAATTACGTAGGTGACAGGCGATATCTTGGCAGAGGCGGAATTGTCCAGGCATTTTTGTCGTTTAAGTAATCACAAACTGTGTATGAATTTCCCTTCTGTGAGCGTTGTAATATGTTTGGGAACTTTATTATAAAACCGCACACAATTACCTAAGAAGGACCTTTTATTTGTCTTTGCTAATCTAAAACCTGGCACCGCTATTTTATCTGTCTACTCATTACGTTACGTGTATATAATATATATATATATATATATATATATGTGTGTCTACTCGTGACCACGGTCAATGCAACTTGATCGAAACGTCGAAGTTAATCAAAATATTATTATTTTGATGTTAATTAGTGCTTGACCCGTTCATGATTTAGAAACATATATATCGCACTTAAATTCCATAACTAATTTAATATATATACTATAAAAACCGTTTAGTAACCATTGACTTAGCTTATTCCTATAAACATACCCCCTTACTGTCTTATTTCGTTAGGTAATTTATTATAAACAGTTATGCACATATTTATAAACTAAGATATTCACATAAGAACCTAGTTATTTTGTTTCTGATTGTGTGTTTAAAACTGTCACGCTGGAGTCTATATTTCGAACCCATTTACAAATGTTCAACTGTCTGACTACCACCCTCAATAGTTCGTCCTGGGAAGTACTGCCCCCACACCTATTTTTACCGTCAAGTAGTACTTGGCGACAGATTTTCTACTTGAGGGTGGTTGCTAGCCAGGTGGGCATTCGCAAAATGCCCTTCCACCATTTTCATGCTTATTTTTTGGTAAGCTGAACTATGTCGCAATCATTCTTAAAATTATTTTAATCTACAGTTCAGTATCAAAATGTCATCATGTTTATTAAAACCTGTAGTTGTGTTTTAAATTTGGTGAGCCAATCTAATTGTCTTCTCTAAGTATTTGCAATCATCACTACAATTCTAGGCTAGCCTGAACAACATCTTCGACCACATCATCACTTACCATCAGGGAGATAGTGGTCAAAGGTTAGCCTAAAAGCTATAAAAAAAACACGGAAATAATTCACATTATTTTAATCAACACTATCGCAAAGCTTGTAAACCCAACAAGCTTGTACCCCTCACATTGGGTACACTAAATCATGTAATCTTTTCTGTCTTCTTTTCTATATCCTCTTTGCACATATTACAATATTAGTACTGTTTTTTTTATAGGTTTTACCAATTTTCCATTTTTGTTTCTAGAAAGGCCTTGTTCCATGTTATCTTGCGACTATGAATTATATTTCCGCTTAGCCATGATAATCTAAAACAAAATTTACCTATTATGCTTAATTCGTACCGGTACGATTTATGATTTGGTACTGAGTACGAGTTAGGTGCACTACAGTGCGAGTAAGAAATTTCAAATGTCCCTAAAAAAGAATCACAGAACTTAGCGTCATTCAATACTATGACCTAATTTTGTATATATTTGTGAGTGTTTTCGTACTCACAAATATATACAAAATTAGGTCATAGTTTGCTAAGATCGGTTTTGCGCCATATCACTTGCTCAGTGTGCTTGTGAAATGGCAAATAATACATTAAAGTCATGGCAAAATAAATAAAAATGGCAAATAATAGACTAAATTACCCGCTTTTTTGATATTTTTTGAAGGAGCAGCAGCGCAACTTTGTCTTTCAAATCAATTAACATGGTGGACTAGTAGTTCCATTCGTTGTCACTTGCGTCGCTTCTGTTATTGTCAGTCCGGATATAATGATAGGGTACGTTTTAGGAACAAGTACAAATTAGACAAGTTTCCCCTATATGATAGTGAATTCAAACTATCTTGAATTTAACGACTTTCAAGTCGTTATATGGCCTGTTCCTCTATACAATATAAAACACTAATTCTACCAGAAATCTAGCCCCGTTCAAGTTGCTTTATAGGTAGTTTTCTTTAGTGAAGAGATCTAAATCCTACGTCTTGTAGAAGGCACATTAGAACTATTGGAACTTTTACTCGCTAAAGAGATTAAAGATCCATCGCAGCCAGTTAAATTCCCTTCTTCAATTTGATCTTACATATTAACTTGTACGCTTGGGGTTTTCTCAATAGGTCTTCTAAGATATTTGTGGTAAAGTAATCGCCCTAACTAAAAATATTGACTTCTTCTGAACCTCAACCTCTCTGAAATCTCGTTTCATAGAACCCTGACCTACTAACCTGAACTCTCGCTTCGCTCAAATCCAGCCTCATGGCCAGTTCTTCTCTGGTGAAGACGTCAGGGTACTGTGTCTTGTCGAAGGCTCGCTCCAGCTCGTGTAGCTGGTACGTGGTGAAGGTGGTCCGGCTGCGGCGCACCTGCTTGCACACGAGAAAGCATAGCGCTATAGCAGGGTGAAAAAATTTTTTTATACCTAGGCTAGCCATTGACAACTATCTCACCTGATAGTAAGTGATGATGTGGTCGTGTATGTTATTGAGGCTAATCCAGAATTACTGGCTCTCAAGGACAGCTGCCGAAACGCACCGTTATGTGCTTGGTGACAGATTTTCTACTTGTGGTATTCTCAAAATCTGCTACCACCATGCAAACAGTGAGGGATTTTAGGATTAGATATGTATCAAATATGGAATATTGAGCGTAATAATAGTTTCATATGTCTGCCTTGCATAACAAATAACTATTCTTCTATGTAAGTTCCTCAGTAAAAAGAAGTGTTACTATATAGAAGAAAAAATGGAAGTAGCGATCATCTCACTTTTCAACAAAACCGAGAGAATTTGCAATAGCTAAAGCCTTCATATGTTTGTTCTGCGATAACTTTAGAAGAGCTGATCTGTACTTCATGGGTAGAAATGTAGGTTATATTATTATAACAGTTATTTGTAATGCAAAGATATAAAGTTGTTATTTGGTTTCAAAGGTAAAGGACGTAAAATAACTTAAAACACACAAAACTCACTCCAGCGAGGAAAACGCTGGGTATTATATAGACACATTGTTAAAAGGCTTATTGATTGTAAAAACAAAGTTAATTAGAATTTTTTGTATAATTTACTGCGCGATCGAATTTACTTGTAGCATTCTATTATATATATGTCTATTTGTCACATTCATATATTATATGATGATTACTTAAACGACAAAAAATGCTTGGACAATTCCGCCTCTGCCAAGCTATCGCCTGTCACCTACATAATCTAAAAATAAATCTAAAAATATTGTAATAACTTTATTATATAGTACCTAAGTATGCAATAAGTATGTATGTATGTACACATTGTTCAAAGACGTTTAAAGTAATGGCCCCGAGTTTCTTGCCCGTTCTTCTCGCAGTGGCTCAATACTTTTTTTTTTTGCTGAACGTGGCAGTACAATGTAGAATATTTCAATATTCAAATTTGTAATTTACCTTCATAATAGCGTCGTTGACGCCTTAATAATTTTGACTTTGATTAGCGTTAATTTACATATAAATAATAAGTAAAATTAATAATATTGATTAAAGGTAAATGAATTAAATTATAAAAAGGTTCTAATTCTAAAAACCTTTCCGATACTAGCGGATAAAAATCACTTTTCCACGACAATTTTCAATTATAAACTTTCTGAGCATGTGAGGTTAAAAATTATTTCTTATATTTTATCCCGCAGTTGTTTGGATATAAGGGATCATAATAAAGTTCAAATTTTAACGAGACGTCAAACAGTTCCAAATCATAGGAATGGGCTTAATAAATTCATCTCCAAACTATTTATCAAAATTTTCTAGACCGGCCACTATTTGCTATTCTAGTATTATGTAGAAAGCACTCTTTCTACACTGGAATAAACACTGGAAGTCGCGATCATCTAATAGCTTTTCAACAAAACCAAGAGAAATTGCAATAGCTAAAGCCTCCTATGTTTGTTCTACGATAACTTTAGAAGAGCTGATCTGTACTTCATAGGTAGGGATGTAGGTTATATCAGTTATTTAGAATGAAAGATGTAAAGTTGTTATTTGGCGCGAATCGAAATCTGAGGAAGTAAAGGTTTCAAAGGTCGAGAGGCAAAATAACTTAAAACACACAAAACTCACGCCAGCGAGGAAAACGCTGGGTGTTATATAGACAGATTGTTAAAAGACGTTTAAAAGAATGGCCCCGAGTTTCTTGCCCGTTCTTCTCGCACTGGCTCTATATTTTTTTTACTGAACGTGGCAGTACAATGTAGAATATTTCAATATTCAAATTTGTAATTTACCTTCATAATAGCGTCGTAGACGCCTAAATAATTTTGACTTTTAAAAAGGGTCTAATTTTAAAAACCTTTCCAACACTAGCGGATAAAAATCACTTTTCCACGTCAATTTTGAATGATAAACTTTCTGAGCATGTGAGGTTAAAAATTATTTCTTATATTTTATCCCGCAGTTGTTTGGATATAAGGGATCATAATAAAGTTCAAATTTTAACGAAACGTCAAACAGTCCCAAATCATAGGAATGGCCTAATACGCTCAGCTCAAAAATGTTTATTAAAATTTTCGATACGAACCACTACTTGCTAATCTAGTATTATGTAGAAAGTACTTTTTCTACATCATTTCTATATAAAAATTTACGAGGTGCAGAAATGTATTACATACAAAGCTCCGCTCTCTTTATTTTTAGTCCTTATACCACTTGCAAGAACCTGACTTAGAACATATCAACACCATTCCAGATGTTTCCAAGTAGTATGTATTGAGAAAACTACTTTGTTTAGTTGAAAGACTAAAAACAACGATCTCCCAATATTACTCATTACGAGTTCGCACATCCCTAATCTTGTTAATGTTTATATTATTCTAATCTATGAATGCTAACAAATTACCTTACGCGGCCGGCCCGCGTCCATAGCTTCGATGTGCTCGCCATGCTCATTTTGCTCGTTATGTGTATGCTCGTGCTCACTGTGATCCGCTTGCTCGTGTTCTAGCTCTGAATCTGAGTGTACTCCGTTTTCGCATTTCAGTTCCACTCGATCTGCGTGATAAAATATCTTGTTAAAAAGCTAAGTAGACATACATAAGGTAGACTTAGTTATATCATCACGACTTTAAAATATCTCCGAAGAGGTAGACAGGAGTATACACTTCTATTTTTTTTTTATGTTATTGTGACAGAACAAGCTCGACCCTGATTTTAAGCGGACTAACCTCTGCTATAAAAGATTCGTCACACTGCGCCCGTCACCTTGAGACATAGTTGTTAAGTCTCATGTGCCTGTAGTTTTACTGGCTCTCAAGTGACTGCTGCCGGAAAAAACTGTTAGGTGTTTGGCAACAGATTTTCTACTTGGTGGTCGCTAGCCAGGCGGGCATTCGCAAAAGTCCCTTACACCATGCGGCAAAGCTCAAGCCCGCGGCGGGATTCGAACCATGGACATACTGCGTGGCGGCCTATAGCCAATGCCACGAAGCCATCACTGCTATAACAAATATAATAGTGAAATTGTAATATATACAATATACAATAAAAAAGATACTCCTTAATTATTTTATCCTTAAATAGGTAATAATGCCAGCGAATAATAATTATTGGTATCACTTATGCCTTGAACATTCTTTTTTGTACAAGCTCTTTACTTCATTGTGAAAGGCTGTGATAGTTTCATGCGTTCATAAGTGCGTCAAAGTAATCTCAAATGAATAAATAATTTTGACTATAACACGCCTGCAAATATCCTAAAACATCTACGTTGATTAGAGCAAAAGTACACACATAATGTACAAATATAATGTAATCAATCGTTGTGCTTGGTAAGTACGCCGCCAAAATCATAAATAATGTAAGATCCAAAAGCTCGTATTTTTCACCTAGACGATTGAGCCATACAATATGTGATACTACGCTATGATTTAATATTAATAATGTAATAACAACATATTTAAATTGTATAACAAATCAGGGAGCCGAAAACCCTCGAAGATTCACCTTGGATAATAACTATCTAATAATTGCTTATAACATTGTAAACATCCCATTACGACCTCTTTAAAATCATTTCATTGTACCAACACTAATCTCTTGAACTAGCAGAATACAATTATAACAAAAGCAGTATAAAAATAGCATTAGTATAAATAAATAGCTCAACGAAACGAACTGACGTTAAGTGTGCAACAAAAGAGTATTTTGTTAGTCTCTTTTCCAGGGGGTCATTTTGACATAAAACTTACACTACAAAATGTCCCCTACCATTTACGGGTTAAGGTTTAGTTTAGTGTGGATGGTAAATTAATTAGTATAGATAGTAATTGGGGTGATTTTTATATTACACCGTTGTTGATTTGTACTATTTGCAAACGGGGATTATCGGGATACTTGTCAAGTTAGATGGTGGGAACGATTTTGAATAAATACAATTTGTTTTTAATTGTTACTGGACGCTGCATTTTTGAACCATATTTTTTTTGAATTGAGACAAATTATTTCATTCTAAATCATCCAACATTTTGTGCCTAAGTGCAAGTATCGTAAAAAATCTGGTAACAAAAAATTATGTAGATTAAAACGATATTTTTTATAATGTAAACTAAGTATCGGAAAAAATTAGCATTGGAACATAGTTAATTCAGAATACTTAACTATATTTTATGTGAGAAAGTTTGGTTTTTCAAAGTGGCTTTAAAACAGGCAGACATTTACATTTCCTGAAAAGATTATGATCAAGTTTTTATTCTAATTAAGTAGGATGTTACGAGTAAGTTTAGAAGTGGAATAATCCAAAGGAAAAGTATTCCTACATTAGAAAGCTCTTGCTAACTGCACATTATTATTTTTTATTATATGGGGCGAATCCAGCAAATGTTACTTTGGAAGAAATAGGTTTTTTTTTTATGTGGGATGCAACAGTGGGGCATACAAAGAACAAATCGCTGTCATATACCCTGTGATTACAGCGGTATTTTCTAAAACAAGTAATAAGAATTTTATTAATTGTCTATTGATTCAACCGTAAATGAAACAGCCATGTTTAATAAGAGTAATAAGGTATTAAGTAACAATATCCTTTGTTAAAGAAACGTAATTGTAAGTACTTACCTAACTCCTGACATAAAACAGAAAGTTTCTGGCAAAGTTAAAACTTGGCGTCGTCGGGAGAATAACTTTTGATTAGGATAATTTAATATACATTTCTGTGAGGACGAGTCCTTTGTAGCATATGTACTACATATATAACAAGACTGACAGTTCCGAATATTAAAAAAAAATAAGGATATTCTCATTTTAACCGTATTAACAGTCTTTTTAAATCTTAATTAACTTTTTACAGGCTGTACTGATTTTGATGGTTTATTTATCCCATTGAAATTTGAGTAAGATCGGGTGAGTAGTATTGGAGTAATCCCAAATAATGCATATTTTTTTTCAAGTCAGTCTTTTTTATTTTTTTAGTCTTGTCATCCTGTTGGAAGTCGAAAAAGTCGACTAATGAAAGAAAATACACCTAATGTAAAGCATGATACCACTGTTGATATTGGTGGGGTGTTGCTACACACTGGGTAACTTTACCATGTATAATGTCCTGATTACCTGAAATAATAATGCTGGTATACTGCCAAAGGCAGCGTTCCCAAAGGGGGTAGGCGTTAAGCTGGCGACCGGTCATGATAGCAAAAAAAATCTCAAATATTCTAAACTAAAATTAAAAAGCCAATTTGTTTAGAATTTATTAGAGCGTAGAAATCAGGTAGGCAGACTTATATTTTTTTACAATTACGTATATCGTTATGTTGTCCTGTATGCTGTTAACGAAAACTTGTTTTTTTTAGCTCTGCAGTGATGAGAGAACCAAGTTGCCCGCTTGATGGTAAGCCCCACGCTAGTTGTGTTATCCTCCTCGTTATTTCTGATCACAGAAGGAATATATTGGCACATAAAGTAATGCAGGCAGCTGGGTAAACAAACTGTTGCCAAATATTACTTCATATAATACTGTTTTTTTTATAATTTCTCAATTTAATAATCAAAAAATCTTATACGCATAGTACTTATAGAACTTACTGTGCTTTAGAAGTCGGAGCAAGGGGTATACCAGTAAAATCCCTATACAACCTACTAAAAGACCTTGGCCTATCAAGAACAACCGTAACTTTCATCCTAGTATGTGTATCCAAGGCATTAGTAGGATCTTACCAAATTTGGTTGGGCAGGGGAGGGCTCTAGCGAAAGAGAGCGTAGATGCAGCATAAAGGAGTCCCTTAACCTTACTCACTGGGTTGCAAGTCCCAGGCACCTTGATTTGGGCATCTTCCTCTGCAACCGCCGGCACCCGCACGGGAAATCCAAGGAATGCTAAGTAAATTTGTATCTTTGTACTCAATCATTTTTAGATATGATATTTACTAAGCATAAAATCATATTAAGAAAATATATAGGTAGAAGGGTAGAGTCATCATTGCGAGAGTTATGTGTATAAAAAGGCACTCCATTTTTTCTTTTTTTTTCTTCAGGCGGTATGCCTTTATTAAACAAATACTACAAACTATATACAACACTACAGCTACTACAATACAACAGCTACTACAATAAAAGCATTTGGACTCATAGGCAGTCCAAATGCTCTAGCCCACTATCAGTTGGCAGCGTGCCCAGCATGCTGGCAGCATTGCCCCAGATAAATTGATCCATTTGATCAGATAAAATCCAGTAGTCTAGTGGATGTACGCACCGTCGCCTTTGGCAGTTAAATTGAGAAAAAAATTGTAAAAGTAAAAAAACCTACAGCAAAGTGTTTTTTTTTAATGTTTTTGTGACATAACAAGCTCGAGGCCCGCCTGATGTTAAGCGGACTAACCTCTGCCTATAACAGATGCATTTCGTCACAAGTCACGAATTGCACTGCGTCCGTCACCTTGAGACATAGTTGTTAAGTCTCATGTGCCTGCTATTTCTCACGGACTGCTGCCGGAACACACCGTTAGGTGCTTGGTGACAGATTTTCTACTTGAGCGTGGTTGCTAGCCAGGCGGGCATTCGCAAAATGCTCTTGCACCATGCGGGATTCGAACCATGGACCTACTGCGCGGCAGTCCATAGCCAATGCCACTGAGCCATCACTGCTTCATCGTTCTTGCTTGTTTTATCGTTCCATTGAAATTAAAACTGGAATTCATATATATATTAATAAAATCATTTTAACGCCCTTCATTTTGATACCCCACTCGATGGATTTGGAAGAAACCAATTTTTTTTCTCTCACAATATGGTTTCTCAAATCCACCAGTTTTTTTTATATTATTCATTTCATTTACCTACTGTCACTTGCGCTATGAAGACACATCTCACGATATCTCATACTTTAAATCGGTTAAGCCGTTTAGAAACTCTCATATATACATACATGAACCCTGAAACCATAACACTCCTTATTTTGGGCAGTCGTGTAATTAGAGCGCAAAAACAATATTGGTCTGTGATCGGTTGGTCCTGACACTACATTGCGCTCCAAGATGTTAGTTATTATGTCTCTATTTACACAAAAATTTCAACTTAGCAATTCGGATTCCTTTACGCTTTCCTTTACTCGAGATGAACATTTTGTGCAACAAAACTAAATAAATGTTGAAAAAAAAATAGAGATTCAGACGTATGTTTATTATTTACTATACCTTTCTATCCATTCGTTTTATAATCCTATGAATTGAGTCCCGATGCTCTTTAGCTTCTCTGTGATGTGTGTATATCATTACGAAGGGATAACTCACCAGTAACGGCTTAAGTGATGTTATTGGGGGAAGTTGTACAAGCATACAACATATCAACGAAAGGAAAAAAAATAAGCACGAAAGGGCTACCGTCCGTTCGTTGTAATATATATACCTACAATATAAATTACAATGTTGCAGATGGGGAATTTTTATTATAAGCTATAAAACATAAAACTAAAATTGTTTACGCTATGCACTTACAATTAGAGGAAATTAAATGTTCAGACACAATACATGTAACATTATATTTTCCTTTTATTCACAACGTTTTATTGTTATCACTTGTTAGGCTATTTGCCATACTAACACATATTCTGTGAAAATTTCAACCGGGTACCTATTACCGTTCCGAACTGAACCCTAAAATCAACGATGTAATAGTATTATACCTTTATAATAATGGTCACGCTTGTATTGATCAAAAGGGGGTTATCTCTATTACTACACCAACAATTCTCTACAGTTATGTCTTCAGGTCCAGAATACTAGAGCGTGAACCTAAAGTTATCACAGGGCACTTTCCCTCACCTACGAACCATTGGAAATGTATCTGACAATAAACCCACATAAACTTGTTGAATATATTACATTACAATCTTTAATATCGACATTCCAGGGCAGTTCTAATACAATTTAAACCATGCAAAATTGACGCCCCAAACAACCACTAACTCCATCCCTGTATTCCAATTGCTCGCGAAGTAGGCATAATGATATTGTCGTTATTCTAAAATGATATTTGTATTCTGTATTTTGATCCTCTTTGGACTTGAGAAGTTATTACTTGTAGAGATTGTTAGCTTCTTTGATAATAATATACTAGAATATTCATATTTGTACTTGAGTTATTGGTAAATAAAGTTTACAATTTTAAGTCCTAAGATACAAAGCTAAAGGTTATTAGTTCCTTTAAAGAAAAGCTAGATTAAACTACGGCAACGAATGTCTTGGGTAATTTGTGCATCGAGAAATTAACACTAAGGGTCCATTTCAGAATGTCCTAATAAAGTTTCGGGTTGCTAACCAACACATAAAATAACTGAATGATAAAAATGACAGTTAACATGCAGCGCGTTTCAAGCTTTAACCGATGGATAGGCTAAATCGATGACTGTGAAACGCAAAGATAGTCTTTTATTTATTAAATATGTTCCGGGTAGTATAACCGGAACTTACTCGAACATTCTGATACAGGCCCTAAGAGTGGAATTGACGGATTACTTGAGATCAACAAATGAGTGATTACGCTCTCTTTCGAAATTTTAACACAATTTTCTTAGTAATGCGATTAAATTGTGTTTATGGTAATTATATTTTTTTTGTATCGCAGATAGACCCTTTGACCACAATCTTACCTCATGGTAAGTGATGTGGCCGAAAGTGTTAAAACGCTTTATCTAGAATTACTGGCGCTCAAGAACAGCTGCTGGAACACACTGTTAGGTACTCGGTGATAGATTTTGAACTTGAGGGTGGGTGCTAGCAAGTCGAGCATTTTGTTTAAGGGAGGACGTAGATGTTGACTGTTGCTGTCGGCTGTTCAATTCTATCGGACTTTATGCGAGGGAAGGCCCTCTTATAGCCCCAGAGGGGGTCCAGTCTGGCATTTGTATAATAAACTATGGGATATTTTTGCGCAGAAATTCATAGCCATTGTCACTAGGCCACCATTCCTTCTAAAAGATACAATGGAATTTAAACAGATATTATAATATCTGTTTAATGTGTGATAGGTGTTTATCGTAGATATCGTAATATCTGTTTAAATTCCATTGTATCTTTTAAAAGTAATCATGGCCTAGTGACGATGGCTATGAATTTCCGCGCAAAAATATCCCATAGTTTATTATACAAATGCCAGACTGGACCCCCTCTGGTACTTAGATTAGGTGGCATACAAGGAAGTGATTTTTGAAACGTTAGTTTTGCTCTATTGTAAAACGGTAATGCCTACATAAAATGTTTATACTAAGAACAAACTCTATGGAAAAGCAACTAATAATTAAAAAGCTGCCTTGTTAAAATCTGACCTTGCTTTAAGTATTCGGGATTACGATAGTATATATTACAATATCGATAAAAAAGTATTAGGTGAATTTGCTCACAGCTTCGGAATTACATTATAAATCGGCGTTTTTAGTATTGTTGGTTTAATAGAGGACATTATATTATAACAGATAAGTGATATTTCTAACTAGTTAAATTTTTGAGATTGACCCCGTTACCATACAACACCTAATTATTTTTGTGGACAAAAAAACTCTGTACTATACTTAATAAGCTCTACATGACGCCAGTCATGGTAGGACACCAGATAGTTTATTGTCGTCTACCTTCTTATGTATCGCATTCACGTGAAAAATAACTTAATTGAATTTCGTCTAATAATTCATCTTTAGGTCAGCGTTTTGCGTAAAAAATATATCTCATTATTTCATGTAACAGGATCATATAAACACTAACCCATAGAAATATATACCTTATAGACAAACACACATAGTATAATTTAATGAAAAAACATGTTTAAACAGTTTTGGGATTCATTTTCGACCTCGCCTCCCTGTAGTGCCTGTATACTATGCATTCCGGCCAGGAGTCAGAGATAAGGAACCTCAAGCACGTATGATTTGAAAGTTTTTATCTGGCTGGATGCCGGCCAGCCACTGTAACGCTTCAAATGGTAATCGACCTCTTTAACACCACGGTTCCCAGATATTGTTGAATACATAGAGCAGCAAAATTTCTGGTTTGTCATTCTCTTAACGAGCTAGAGACCGTGACATACAGACGTACAGATAGACAGCGGAGTCTCATTAACGGGGCTCCATTTTGCCCTTGAAGTATGGAACCCTGAAAAATTCACAAGCAGGAGTCCGCCTCGAGCTAAATAACCCGAGTACCGAACTAGATGAAAAAATATGCCCTTATGGTTTATGGCGGAGTGGTCTTTAAAAGTTGCAGACTGAGGGCGTAGGACGGAGAGACCTCATTTTGCATGCGAGTGAGTGAAACAGAACTACGAGATATTTAAAATAGTGAGCAAATTTCATAAATTAACTCATATACTTAACAGTGAGCTTTTTAAAAATGGCACAAATCTTTTTTGTACTGTATCACATGGTTGCTACATAAAAATTTAATATGCTAAGATTTACTATATTAGCACAAAACTCGATGAAGCGAAATTTTAGAGCTGTATTCACGATTTTTTCCATCAAATTAAATAAATGGAATCGTATTTTCGGATCAGGCATTCTATTTGTCATATCATCTAGAATATAATATATATTATTCATATATGTAATGCACTTTTTTAAAATCTGTATGTATCTGTATCTGTATCAGCCAGACTGTCCACCGCTATAATAAGATAACAATTCCTGAGATGGCGCTGCTGCCCACCTTCCGGTATTTTTTCCCTTAGTCGCCTCTTACGACACCCTCGGGAAGAGATGGGGGTTACATTCTAGCCTAGCACCCCACGGGTTTTTAAAATACATGTTCAAAATTTGTCTTTTCGAGACGACAATAAATAAATTGTGTAAACAGTTTGGGAGTCCAATTTGCAGTTGGTCGGTTTTATTAATCCTTATTATAGAGGAGGATTATACAGAATTATGTGCATTTTACACAATTTTATTATCGTTTTAAAGATTCCTTGACCCTAAATCGTCTGTGATCCTTGATGAGTGGAACACTAAGCTTAATCCTGATTATCAGAGATCATCTTGACCAAACTCAGCTTCTGTACTCAGAAGGACCAGAGAGGTTTTAGTAAATTTGAGATTATTTCTTATTGACAATAATTAATGTGAGATTTGCGAGATCAAGCCTTGAAGAGTGGAAGGACCGTGAGAGCGCTATGCAGAAGATATGTTGATACTAAAAATATTCCACTAATATAATGTATATTCTACTAATATAGTATTAGTAAAAGACATTTTTGAAGCAGTGATGGCTCAGTGGCATTGGCTATGGACTGCCGCGCAGCAGGTCCATGGTTCGAATCCCGCCCAGAGCTTGAGCTGCACCGCATGGTGGAAGGGCATTTGCCCGCCTGGCTAGCGACCACCCTCAAGTAGAAAGTCTGTCGCCAAGCACCGAAAGGTGGGTTCCGGCAGTAGTCCTTGAGAGCCAGTAAAATTACAGGCACAATGAGACTTAACAACTATGTCTCAATGTGACAGGCGCAGTGCAATTCGTGAGTTGTCATGAATTGCAACTGTTATAGGCAGAGGTTAGTCCACTTAACATCAGCTGGGCCTCGAGCATGTTCCGTCACACTAACATAAAAAAAAAAAAAAAAAGTCATTGTGAATTTTACTTTAGTGAATTTTTATGTGTTGTTTTACTTATTAATCTTCACGTTGAAATTCCTAAAGAACTTCTCCCTCGTTGGGCGATCTACCATTCACTGTCTTTATTGTATTTGCATAGTGGTAGGCATTTAGCGAATTCCCGCCTGGCTAGGTAACACCCTGAATTAGAAAGTCTGTTGCCAGACAACAAACGGTGTGTTCCGGCAGCTGTACTTGAGAGCTAGTAATTCTAGGTTTTCCTTAACAACATCTTCGACCCCATCATCAGTTACCATCAGATAAGTTAGTGGATAGGTAAAGGCTAGTCTATCCGCTATCAATAAAATAAGAAAAGAACCACCCTCAAGTAAAAAACCTGTCGCCAAACCCTTAACGGTGTGTTAACAACTATGTCTCAAGGTGACGAGCGCAATGCAATTCGGGACTTGTGATGAAATGCATCTGTTATAGGCAGAGGTTAACATCAGGTGGGCCTCGAGCTTGTTCCATCACAATAACATAAAAAATAATAAAAATAAGGAGGCGTTTCTCAAAACGGTTGTATTTATTATATTTGTTACCTCAGTACTCTGTTATTGGTCAACCAATTTTCAAATTTATTTTATAGAATATACTTCCAGTTTGCTCCTGCATAAATATTATCAAAATCAGTTTAGTGGTTTTAAAATGACTAATAAATTATCAAATAAAATTAAATTGCATTTCATACTTTTCAACTGTTGAAGTCGTTTTTATTAAATAAGTAATTATTTGAACCTTTTAATTGCCCCGGTTATAGGGGTGGATGGCACGGGTTCAAATTCCGCACGTGACCATAAGTTTTTGTGTCCCAATTTTGTAATATTTTTTTACATGATTGTCAAGGATCAAGCCCCTCTGATGCTGATCAGTTCGTTATAAGTGACGAACTGCACCTCGCCCTGAGACATAAAGTTGGCCCATAATTACACCGGCATGCATACCCTTTAAACCAGAACACAGTAAAGTGAACATTACTAAGCTTGAGCTTCACCGCATGGTGGAAGGGCATTTTGCGAATGCCCGCCTGGCTAGCAACCACCCCCAAGTAGTTAATCAACCAAGCACCTAGCTGTGTGTTCCGGCAGCTTTCCTTGAGAGCCAGTAATGCATGTTAACACCTTCGACCACATCATTACTTACCATCAGGTGAGATTGTGGTCAAAGGATTACCTATCATCAAAAGCACTCATACAGTTGCGCACCGCTCCGCATTTATTGAGTGTAGTTGCAAATAATACTGCCTACGCAAGCGCTCATATTCAGATATTATTGTTTTACTGTATAGGTACCAGCATTAACATCCACACTAAGAAGTTGTGTACCAACGAGGCGTACACGTACAAATGCGCATCAATAATTTGCCTATATAATTTAATAGAACCTACTTCAACACTCATAAGTGTGAAATAACTTGTTGAAGTCGGTACCATGACAGTTCAAAAGTATACCTATGACAATATTGTGTGCATGATACCGATTTCGACAAGTTATTTCACACTTTTGAGTGTTGAAGTCGGTTCCATTAAAGGTAAAAAAAGGTCATCCTTTTTAGTGTCCCTTGCTACTGACGCATCAATAATTTGCCTATATTTTTTTTTTACCACAAAATGGAATTATCTTCAACACTCAAAAGTGTGAAATAACTTGTTGAAATAGATACCATGATAGTTCTATAGTACCTACTCGTATTATGACAATATTCTGTGCATGGTACCTACCGACAAATTATTTCACCCTTTTTAGTGTCCCTTGCTACTTACGGGATCGATTGTCATTCACTGGCAATGACTATATCATCAAGATAGGAAATAAATTACAGTTATCAGAGTGTAACTCAAAAACGGCTTGACAGAATTTGATAAAATTTAAATGGGAACACACGACAAGCATTAGCTTTCAAACAAAAAAGAAACATCAGAATCGGTTCACCAAGTAAAAAGTTCTAAGATAAAAAACACTCGTCTGCTCTGGATGCAAGTGCTAATGACATTTAACGGAAAAAAAAAACTGGACTTTTAACACTGTTGTCTTTTACAATGTTGCATGTTTCCTATATATTGTAAGTATCTAGTTTGTAAATAAAATATGGTCATAATTAAAAAAAAGTCACGGACCCTGGAGTCTGTGGAGTGTAGATTTATATAATAATAAAAAAAAAAGGTATCAAACAAAAAAGAACCGACGAATTGAGAACCTCCTTCTTTTTTCGTCGGTTAAAAAATTCTATATAAGTAAAAAAAAACTATTGAGGTCCATACAGTGAAAGTTAATTTGTATTATTTTATCTAGTCTCTATGGATTATTTATTTAATTAGATAGGTACTTACTAGGTAGGTACTTCATGTAAATATTAATAATTTTACGAGTAGTAATTTTTTACAGCCTTAAACATTTAAGCAGTTATACGATTTGTATTTTTAATTGTAAGATATTTTGGAAAATTTAAGCAACACTGTTGGATGTTTGCATAATATATCAATCTAAGGGAAAATATATATGTTAGTTTAGTTTACCATGTTGTCTGTCCGTGTGTCCTAAAATGTTATCGATGGTGTACGCCGTCCCCCTCCTGCTCGTTTCAGACATTTTATTATAAATCACTTCACTTCACGACACTAACTTCAAAATATTTTTCAAATTCTATGTCCACGCCTATGTAAAGTTTACAACATAACCACAAAAAAAAACTTAACAAAAGTTCTCCATTTTTCTTTTAAAGAAACAAATAATTTAATACAGCTCAATCGTTGAGTTTACGTGAACTATTAAAAGCTCATAAATCGCGAACCGTTGCTGTCAAATCGCAAACTTTGACTGACGAAACCTTTCACTCTGTACAACCCTAGCTACGACATTACAACCTGCGACTGCTCTCTCTCTTTCAATAAGAATAGGGTATAAATGCATCTCGCTCGAAGCCCCGCCTCTCGTCTCTGATTGGTCAATGAAGTGGTAGGGCTGTAATAGATAGCAGATCTCTGTAAGCTGTTGGAATGGTCTTCGAAATATGCTGTGATTAATATAATTGTTTGTAAATTGCGGAAGATGATACGGATTTGATTGGGATGGGCAGTAACTTTGTGGAGATTGTTGAAATAGTTTAGTTTCAAATTAATTCAGATAGGTAGGTATTTGATACCTTTTACAATATCAAAATGAGAAATTTAATATTATTCAAAACTGTGTACTTACGTTTATTATTTAATTCATGACGTTTATTTTTTTACACTAGAGTTTCATACACATACCTAACTAAAAAAAAAGTTTTGTTATACGTATATCTAAAGATATGTATACTGACTATAACTAGTTACAAAAATATTCATAGTCTTTCCTAGAAGTCTCTTTATCATTATTTTAATTGTAAAATACTTATATGCTAAGTACCAAGAGGCATATTATTAAAAATATCATAAATTTCAATGTTTGTATATAAACTTTTTATTTCATATGTTGCATTAGGTAGATTAAATTTTTTGTGCGTCTAATCAGTTTTTGTTTTATCTTTTATTTTTGGTCAAAAGCAATAGCTGAGTGAGATACGTTTTTATTTTGTAAATATAATAACTATTAAGTTCTTTTTTTACTTAACCAGATCGGCATATACAGTTTCATAATATGACTGGAAGGGTAGAGCATAATAGACAATATAGACTTGAACGACACATTGTTTTAAAAAATTATTTATTATAAAAAAGGAATATTTAAATTACCTTTTTGTCATAAACTCATATTTAACCAACTTCAAAAAAGAGGAGGCTCTCAATTAAACTGCTTTTTTCGCTTGTCGATGTAAAATGAAGGAAAAATAATGTATATGATGGTTTGGTTTATTTACTTTTTAGTGTATTTTTGTTTAATAATATTTCCTGTTAGAAGGCGGTTTTTGTTTATTTATTTAACACAAGTTGAAATTCTCTAAAGGATATGTTAGCAAATTCTTCAGCTTTTATTTGTTCTGCAATTTTTATTTATATTTTACATAGTGAAGACCCTTGTATAACAATCTACCTACTATTTTAGTCAGTGTTAAGGAATGTGTATGCATACACTTCCCACACAAACATAGTTGCCCAATGTTTTAAATACCAAGTGTACAAGCACGCTGAAATAATGAAATATCCTAATATCTTCTGGTTTGCCAAATTTCCGTTATATGTGTTTTGTAAATTATTCGGAAAAAGCGTTTTCCGAAAAACTTAGATAATACACATTTACAGATCATATAAATAATTAAAACTGGCAAATCAGAAGCATTAGATGTTAAGGTCAATGATACACGTACACACGCTTGTTTTAAAATATGACAAAATTACATTTGTACATGCGTCATTTGTAAAATTGCGCTATGATTTCAACACTTCCTTTAAGAATTATACATTTGCAAATTAATAATAAGCCTTAAGTGAGGATATTCTACATTCTTCATGCAGGTCTATGGTTCGAATCCCGCCACGGGCTTAAGCTTCACCGCATGGTAGAAGGGCATTTTGCGAATGCCCGCCTGACTAGCGACCACCCTCAAGTAGAAAGTCTGTCGCCAAGCACCTATCGGTGTGTTCCGGCATCAGTCCTTGAGAGCCAGTGAAATTACAGGCAAAATGAGACTTGACAAGTATGTTTTAAGGTGATGGGCGCAGTGTAGTTCGTCACTTGTGATGAAATGCATCTGTTATAGGCAGAGGATACCGCGTAACATCAGCGCGGCCTCGTGCTTGTTCCGTCACTATAACATTAAAAAAAAATGTATATTTATTGCTGACCTTTGACCACTATCTCACCTGAAAGTAAGTACTGATTGGAAGATGTTGTTCAGATCTTTCAGTACAAAGAAGAATCCCCAAATTAATTATATTTATATGAGAAGAGTTGACCTTGTTGTGGATCTTGGCGTAATGATGAATGCTAAACTTTTATTTTCTATATTATGTAGTATTTCTAATAAAGCTTTCAAAAGTCTAGGTTTCGTATTGAGTGTTAGTTGCCTTTTCTCAGACTGAGTTTTAGTCGCCTTTTCTCAGGTTGTCTGAAATTATTATACATCGTTATTAACCTCTTAGGGTTGACTTCTGCTAGTCCTAACAAACATTAAGTGTTTTTTTTTTGTGTATTTGCCGGAATAAGCACGAGGACCACCTGATGTTAAAAGTCTTTTGTGTCTGTAATTTAATATTTCATATTTTTGATTAATTAGCTCGATGTAAATATGTAAAACTCTATTCAAAGGGAGCGCGGTGCAGTCCAGTGTTGCCGCTCTTGAGAGCTAGAGGAAAAAATAGAGTTATGAGTGATTGTCATGTTTGCTCAGTCGGTCAGAGCATAGCGCTATAGTGGATGATGCGGTTCGAATCCCGCACATGACTATAATTTTTCCTCTCTTCAATTTTTAATTTTGTAATGTAATCCGCAGAGCTTGCATTATTGCAAATATACAAAATATTATAAATAATATTGTATAATTTTCAAACAATTGATCTTATATCTTTTATAAACATATTTTAAAATTTGTACGGCGCAAGGCAGAACATGCTGGAACTTTAAAACCACTTTATAACATCTTATATATTGTTACCCATGTTTTTGACAAATAAACTATAATTTCATTTCATTTCCCTTTATTATATTGCTCTCAGGGCTTGAAACTTTTTTTAAATGCCGCCTACATTTCAGGCGTATAGATTCCGCTTCAATCTTTACAGGTTCAAACTCCCCATTAGCCGCGTGCTACACAGAAACGATTAACGTAGCATTGAGTGGATGATGGCTTCGATTGCCGCGACATTTCTCCATTTTACGATATACGCCCGGTCGTTACTATACTCGAAGCTACGCGATAATCTTTAATACTGTTCTTTGAAAGAGTTGCTAAGAAATACTTATGTACTTTGAGAACAAAATATACAGTCAGTTTAGTAAATAATACGGGATAACTCAGGTGAATAAGTCAGATAGCTCCGACTATAGTTTCAACCACATTCGGTGGTATTTTTCAAGGAGAGCTCGGGACGCCTGCGTTGACGTCTCGCTTGGCACTGCGGGTGGCAGCTCGTAGCGTGCGTGACGTCATAGAGTTATCCTGTATTATTTACTAAAATGAGTGAAAACCACGTTAGTTTTTATAATAAAATATACAGTCAAATCTAAAAGGCTGGAAAAGGTAAGATCTTCCTCTTAAACACGATTTTATTGGGTAGTTACTGATCTTGCTTAGTTCTTCTTAACTTAACCGGTACTAGGTTAAGCAAAGTCCGCTACGGTCATTACTTTAGATGGGTAACTGCTAGCTGCCGGATCACAAAGTTAGGTGCTTGCAAAATGCCCTTCAACCATGCTATAACGAATGCTATCCTATTTTTTTTATTATTTTTTTTGTACGTGTGGAAAATGCATTTACGCATTCCCTTCCACCTCAGGGGGGGTGGCGCGGGATATGTCGGGCTCGACGCCAACTACTCCCACAGCAGCAAGTGCCCCTACCGACTAAAAACCACACGATGTTCCTGCCGGACGCATTAATGCCAGGGCAACGGGAACGCTTGTAACGAATGCTATCCTGAGGCAACAACCGGCGGTTTACCTTTTGTACGGCTGATAGTCCGCTATTTCACCTGGTGATAGTGATATTATATAGTGATGATGTAGTCGAAGATGTTCTCCAGGCTAACCTAGAATTACTGGTTCTGAAGGATAGCTTCCTTAACCGACGTTGTTAGGATAGTATGTGCTCTCCGAAGCACGTGCACGCTCAGTAGTTAAGGCACTAGCGGTCACCCATCCAAGTCATGACCGCAGCGAACGTTGATTAATTTAGTTAATTGGTTAAGAATGACTGAAAAAGCTACGCTATGGGCGCTCCGGAACTTAATTCCCATTCCCCATTCCCAATAACCCCATTGCATGGAATAAACGTAGATTTGCTATATCCACTAGTATCCACAATAAAGCTTAACAGGTGCATGCGTCGATTTTGGCATAATATACGATAATGTAAGTGCTCAAAGAAACCTTCCCCTAAAGATTTGTGTATAAGGTAATGTTCGTAACATTCAGAAACTAAATAAGAAATAGTATTTACTGTATTCAAATAATGATGAAACTAGAATTAACTAGTGTTCCATACGAGTATGCAAATATGGCTACTTTTTTTTTTTTTTTTATGTTATTGTGACTGAACAGGCCCGAGGTCCTGTTACCTGATGTTAAGTGGACTAACCTCTGCCTATAACAGATGCATTTCGTCAACGACGAATTGCACTGTGCCCGTCACTGAGAGAAGTCTAATTATCACTAAAGAAATGCTAACCCTGACAATTACTTAAAATGCCCCGTTTTTATCGGCATAATCAGCCATCGCCAGACAAATTTGTAAAGTCTTTAACATATAAGAAGATAATATGAGTCTAGATATACTCTTTCTTAAAATTTGTATGCAAAAATGAATTGAATTAACTCAGTTTTGGAGAAGAAAACAGGGGATACCTTGAAGTTTCCATCAATTCCTTGTCTTTTCGTTCCCTTTTAGGTATAGAAGACTCTACGCAGGAACGTATCCGTAGCGATGTGCGCTACGAGCGCTACGCATACTCTGCCTACAATAGATTTTGATCTGCAGAACGTTAGCGTCGCAATGACTGGTTGTCTTTTGCGTTTGCCTTTGTGAGTTTATTCAAGAATTACCTATATGCTACGTATCGTAAATAATTACGGTTCTAATTAAGCTGGATTGGTCACTGCTGATCATAACCTCCCCCCATTAAAGGGCATGCTAATTATGTGTTTGCCATAATCTTCACACTAGGCAGACGTCTTGGGGATCGCTGTGTATGATAGTTACCTACCGTTCGATATTTTACCCTTAATCGACTCTTACGACACTTACTGAAAGATGGGGGTAAAATTTTAGCCCAGCACCCCACGGGCTTAAATATTATTAAATTATAATAATATCATTTTTTCTCATATTATTGGGAAAAGTAAATCAATTTTTTTTGTCAGCGCTTCCCTATTCAGCACAATCAAGTAGTTTCTGAAAGTATAGTAAGTTTACCCATAATTGTGACGTGTTTATGACCTTCACCATCTCCGGTACATATATCAATTTATTGAACGAGCGAGTGCGAAGTGCGAGTGAAGGGTCTCCGTTTTAGCTTCGGCAAAATTTCTTAATTTTGTCTGTTTGGATTTCAGATTTCCGGTTGTTGCTCTCTACAGGTCGCACTCAACCGATTCTCGTGATATATTGTAAGAAAGTTCTTTAGTTATATGGAACGTAATGACGATTCCGATTTTTTCAAAATTCTGGAAAAAAGGCCAAAAAGGTAAAAAAAATGTCGCAAGCTCACCAGAGCCACTAATTAATAGTGATGATAATAATACGAAAATTGTAGAGAAACAAAACAAAATAAAATCAAATTTCGAATATCAAAATTCGCTAGCATTGTCTTAGAATCTCAGTGAGCTGTATGCCCTATGTTGGATGGATGATGGAGTTAAAGAGAAAGGTTCCAGTGAGTATTGTCGCGGAGTGTCGAACCGATCCGCGACAGCGTCGAGTGACGCTCTCGGTCGTGTAATGCGAAACCACTTAGCTAAAAACCTGCTTCGATTGATGCTAGAGTCAGACTGAACGGTAGTTTGGCCGGATAAAATCACAATAGCTAAGGATATTCTCATCCGGCCATTCTTTGGTCAGATGTTAGACGGATCGTTATTTTACGACCAAACAACTAATGCCGATGAAAAGACATTGTGAGCCTCGAAATTATGATGTATCACAATATAAACAAGATTGACAGAATACTTCAATAACTTGTAAATTTCACTAGTGTAACACTGTTGTAACCTATCATGGTTTTGTACATAAATATTATTATTACGGGATTGGTACCGTGGCGACTTTTATTTTTGAGCTCCCGATATTTCGATGCAGTTGCATGCATCATGATCGCGGGGTTACTGGAGAAACGAGTGGTTGACAAAAATCATCTCATTCTTTGTCTCTTGCTCGTGTACCTCTGGAACTCGAACTCGACTGAACTTTCACTAGTTTTGTGATAAGATTCATGATGACAGAGTTAAGGGAAATTTTCTGACGAGTACTGCCGCAACGTCAATTTGTTTCGCGTCACTGGACCTTGTCACTCAACTGACGGTTTCATCACTAAACTGCAAATAGAAGACGGTAATAAAATTATAATTAAATAAGTAGTCCAATCAAAACTACGCAGGTTTTTTTTTCGATATTATTAGGCTTTTTAGAATGCGTTCCTTTAGAGGGCGGTAGCTTGAAAAGCGAGCATTTTCAAAATAACAACATAACATAATATTTTTCCTCCCTCAAGTAGAAAATCTGTCGCCAAGCACCCAACGGTGTGCTCCAGCAGCAGTCCTTGAGAGCCAGAGAAATTACAGGCACATGAGACTTAACAAATATGTCTCAGAGTGACGGGCGCAGTGCAATTCGTGGCTTGTGAAGAAATGCATCTGTTATAGGCCGAGGTTAGTCCGCTTATAAACAGGTGAGCCTCGAGCTTATTCCGTCACACAAAAAAAACACCATGCAAATGTTTAAGTAGGTATCAAACTGATGAAAAAGGTAAAAATAATTAATTATGCACCATTTCTACATATCATCTAGTGGTCGTACATCAACTTTGTTCTTTTTGCACTCGCAATTATTATTATTATAATACTATATAGCTAAATGTGGAAATTATTAAATGGCCCTCAGCTTGCTATTTTCTCCGTCTGTTATGTATGTATGTCCCTAAGATTGATTTGAGAAATAATATATATTAATAAATATGTGGGTGACTTCCATATCTCATCACTTTGTTTGTACCTTTTTTTCATTGATTAATATTCAAAGTAGAAATGTCCGGATACTGTCCGGAAATTTCCATCTCTAAATTACAAATCTTTCGAGACATCGATTCTGAATGAATAAGGTTTTAAACGTTCCATTTAGGACCGAATTGAAGCATTAGTGTTATGTTGAAACTGATTGCGGGTACGATTGAGTGTTTTACAAAAGGCGAATGTAATCATATTCAACAATCCTGTTGGGTACGTAACTGAGTAATGGCAAATCATTATTGTTCTAATGGATTTTTTACTCTTATTTGGTACGTGCCAAGTATGAAATATATACAAATATGTATGTGCTGGGCTAAATATTCTAGGGCGTCACCAGTCGATGAACCAAGTGGGCATCTTACCTTAATACCTTTAAGGGTTATCGTGAACCAGCACGAGTGAACGCAAATACTTGTGCCTAGTCGAAATAGATATTATCTTTTCGTACCTACCTTTTCGTAATGCAAGAACAACGCCGTGTACAAAGCCATGTATCTGCTCCAGGCAAATTGTCGAAATCGCTGTTTTACGTATTGTTTTACATAAAATTGATTTATATGACAGCTACTTATCAGTTTTTTTTTGTTTTCATACCCCGTAGTCCGATTGTAATACAGCTGAACTAATGTCCCCCGTATTATAATCAACTTTTCACGTTCTTCAACATCATCATCTGATTGGTCCACTGCTGAACGCAGCCTCCCCATATAAGAAGTCGTTTGTCTTAATCCTCTCGCTTGGCAGGTGGCTTGAGGATCATCACCGCAGTGTAAGATAGCAGTTCCTCAGAAGGCACTTCCTGGTAGAAGGTGGGTACGTCCAGGTGTTTTTCCTTTAGTCGCCTCATACGACTCCCTCTGGAAGATGTATAGGTGGTCTTCAACGTGACTAGACAATGTATTTCAGCGGGTTATGAACCACTGCTTTGGAAATCTTTATTAACAGATTCTTTGTGCGACTAACGTTAGTGAGAGAGCAGAGAATGAGAGAGCAGAGAACTCTTGTACTTCGCCTGCCACTGCCGAAGTAGGTGCCCTCGCTTCGCTCGCGCGTTTTTGTAGTCACCAGTGACCTAACGCTACTTCTCGCTTCGCTCGTCGTCGCACCTAGTTTATATATGGCTTTGCCACTAGTCTCTTATCGCAATACGGTTTTCGATATAGCAAGATCATTCTTTATTGATTTTATTAAAAGGTATGGTTAACTTCAATGTAGCTTCATATATTGCGGCTATAAGAGGACCGCCGTGTAAAACGTCAAAGTTCAAGTCAAATTCAATTATTCAATGTAGGTGACTACGCTGCACGTTGCTCATACGAAAATCAATATATATTCTACCGCTACGTTCAGCAAAAAAGTATTACAGCGGGAAGAACAGTCAATAAACTCGAGGCCAGTATTTTAAAATATTTTTAATAAAGTGCTACAAATTATATTTTAATAATAAGAGCATATTTGTTTAAATTGCGAAGGTAAAAGGTGGCAGAGACGGAATCGTCGGAGCATTCTTGTCGTTTAATTTAAATAATTACAAACTGTAGATAACTTAGGCTTTCTCAATCAAAATGTATTTCAGATGTATCTTGAATTTTCCTTCTGTGAACATTATAAAATATTTAGGAACTATATAATAATATCTTATACACATAATTCCTTAGTCAGGACATTTTATATGTCTTACCAATTCTAATACCTGGTACCGCAATTTTAGCTTTATTGTCTGTGTTATAATTGTGTTTGTCACTGTTACTTTTTATTACATCTAGTTTTACGAGCATCCATAACAAAGTCTCGTTAAAATGTGAATTTCTATTAAAAAGTACTTCAGAGGTTTGATATCATTTCATATAAAGCACGAAATACACGGGTCTGTAAGATTGTCTCTATCTCAGAAGCAGCTCCACAATAGACAGCAAATTTTTATTCTCACTGGGAATTACGTTTTCAGTTTATTTTGCCATGCATTTTGATTTATGTATTTATGTAAAATAAAATGTCTGAATATTAAACATGATTTATATTGATTATTCCTAGTTCAAACTAATAACTTCATTACTTTGTTCATTTAAATATGGTATAAGTATATATGGTATGGTATTAGTCACTGAAATGAGGCATGTTTCTGAAAAACTAATGTTTTAAGTGATTCGCTACCGAATGCAATGCAGATCATTGGTGTCTGCGTTGATTCCCTGATACAAAAACAAGCTACTGCACTACAGACCGCTGTAATTCAACTGTGTTAGAGTTGAAGATGATGCTGCACTGACGATGTGTACCTATCTGTGCTGTATCTGTCTTGGTATTTTACGTACGGAGCCAGGCGAGCATTAACAAAAAGTATTACCAATTGCTGTGAAGTACAATCCTGCACCATAGAATTATACCTCGGAACGATACCTCATTGGACCTCGTACACCACGTACAGCAGTCGCAACTTACCGCTACTGGGCTAACAACGGCTTAACAATTTTATCTGAATCCAACAAAATGCCATCAAGTTCTCAGTTCTTTAAATGTCTGAAAGATTTGCCAATCGTAACAACTATTCCAATAACCGATCTAATTCTACAGTAGCTAAGCTAAATAAGTAGGTATACATAGGTACATCCAATACAAGAGATTCTTATGGCTGCGATTAAATTAAGGCAATTTTCCGAACGCGCGCCGGAAAATAAAATAATAGCTTGCCATTAACGAACTCACTCCCTCAGTGTCCTTAAAGCTTGACGTATAGGGGGAGCCAGTATCACAACTTAGTGCTTTTGATAGCATGGCCCCAGATTACATATGGAATGGCTCACCTGACTATGGCAAACTGTAACTACTGTGAGAAACGGTACCAGATGCTATATGACTTTCTGAATCCTATACCTTCAAAAATAAAATTACTAAACCAACTGTCAAAAGTGCTAAATGTGTAACATAATTTGTGAATCGGTATAATTATAATTTATCGGAATAAATTGTGCTGTATAAATTATAAGGATGCACAAGTAAGAATTCGTAAACAAATTCAAACCCAATTTGAACTCCGATAAACGGGTATGATTGTATACTGTACTACAAAATTACTGGCTTAGAACATTACACTATGCCTCTAGAAATTAACACGAACTATATTAACACGAATATGTCGATAGTCATATCGACTCACAGTAAGTTGTTTCACGCTCAAACACCCGTGTTTTCAAACATAAAATATAAATATAAGCGTAAGTTTTTATAATATAACACGAACTAGCTATTTATTATAAAAATCTTATCAACCTCTGCAAGATTGTAATTTATATACTTGGTAGTTGACTGATTTAGTTAGATTCAAGTCAGCTATAGGTTTCCGGAAGCGAAAGTTGAGACATGGACATTAAAAGAATCTAATTTCAAGAAGAAAGACCAAAGGTCACTCTAAAAATCCGTATCTTTGCTTATTGCTAATTAGATTGTAAATAAAGTATTTTAACGGTAAAAACCTCGAATAACTCGAAATAAATAGGAATATAGTGCACACATCGATTATGACGAGTCTACGATTTCACAAAATATTTTATTATTGTCTCACGGAAGCTGCGTTACTGGAACGCTACCTGTACTGCGTCAAAGAAGCTCGCTAATCGTCGGAAATAAATTGACGAGGCTCGGAGCACGCCACTTTGTGTTCTTCCGACTCATTTAATGTCGCGATGGGGCGAACCATTGATCCAATACTTATCTAGATACTTAGTTATATTACTGTTGTAATTTTTTGCATTACCGCCTGCTTAGCGAACGAGCTATATGTATGCCCCATGGTCCCATTAGGTGAGATTAGGGGCCCATGGTGGTATACCGTGGACCTACATGGGGGAGACTGTAGTGGGACCACGGGTCCTTCACCTTTATCTCTCATGGTCCCCATAAATGGGAAGTCTAATGAGATAGCTCTAACGCTTAATGAAAACGGGGGTAATCGAGTCTCATATAATGATGACGTTAGACATTTATTGAGGAAAACACCCACCAGTATGTAATTTTTATATTAAGAGGTTTTTCTTCCGCTGTTAACACTTGCAATCAGTAAAGGTCATATTGCACATGCATATTCGGTCCATATTTAGAGATGGTATCGGAGCCTATAGGGAGTCATGAAGAACAAAAAACATTGGTTACCAACAAGCCAAAGTTGTTCAAAACTTGTTTACTTCTTAGTTGTAAATACATATTGCCAAACTTGGGCAATTATTAAAAATCGGTAAAGTCGTAGGTTAGTGGTAGGTAAGTACGTAGGGTTCCGTACATCTCCATAGTATCAGACAGTATATTATAACTTTTTTTAGCTTTCACGTGCGCAAGTCCATCTCGCACTTGGCTGATTTTTAGTATTGGTTGTTATAGCGGCAACAGAATTACATCATCTGTAATTCTGTTGCCGCTATATCGCTATATCTGTATATCTGCCACCCTCAAGTAAAACTTTTTTTTTTATGTTATTGTGAAGGAACAAGCGCGAGGCCCACCTGGTGTTAAGCGGTATCCTCTGCCTATAACAGATGCATTTCATCAAAAGTGACGAACTGCACTGCGCCCATCACCTTGAGACATACCTTTTAAGTCTCATTTTGCCTGTTATTTCACTGGCTCTCAAGGAATGCTGCCGGAACACACCGTTAGGTGCTTGGCGACAGATTTTCTACTTGAGGGTGGTCGCTAGCCAGGCGGGCATTCGCAAAATGCCCTTCCACCATGCGGTGAAGCTCAAGCTCTGGGCGGGATTCGAATTATGGACCTGCTGCGCGGCAGTCCATAGACCCATCACTGCTTCAGATCATGTCGCCAAGTACCTAAAGGTCTGGCAGCTGTCCTTGAACCAGTTCACGTTCAATTTACAGTCTTCGACCACAAAACCAAATTATATTACCATCAGGTTAGATGGTAATCATAAAGCCTATGCCTATTGGCTTGGTTCACTCCCCACTTTAGGTATGAAGCTACAGATACATCGTTGTACCCGTCCGGACGGGATTGTTGTACGTGCGTGCCGCGTCAGAAGAGATAAGAGCTATGCGTGCACATGCGATAGAAAGAGAGACTTGTAGGTGAGTATAAAAGTGCCCGGCCCGTGGTACAACTGCGATGTCCAACTGGTTATACTACGGAGAAGTAAAGTTACCCATGGTTCAACTCTTTTTTTATATGGTTCAACTGGTTGTTCTATGGGGAAATATCTTTACCAATGATTCAACTCGAGTGAGTTATTCTTTAAGATAAGATAAGATAATCGTTTATTTGCATTAAACATGAGTATTATACACACACAAGGAAGGTAGGTATGCACATAGATGGGACTTAAACAATTCAGTTCATCATGTTTTGCCTATTTAGGCGTACAAATTTGAGAGATAAAGCAATTAGAAAAATTATACATAAGAAATAAAAAATTATAACATTCAATATTAATTCAATCCATTAGTGAAAAACTCATACATTACTTTACATACAATCCAATGTCATTGGTTTTATTCATAGATGTCAAAGAATATCGTAATTATTATGTCAAGCTAGTAAGGAATAGAAATATTAGATTATGTCAGATTATTATCAGTCAAAAATTCGTTTACACTGTAATAGCACTTGGTCATTAAAATGTTCTTTAGCTTGATTTTGAATAGATTAGTATTTAGCTCCCGTTGATCTCGGTAACTTATTGTAAATTCTTGGTCCCATACAGAAAATGCTATTACTCATGAAAGTCTTTCTTGCTGAGTGAGCTCTTAATATATACTTATCACGTCTGCTACGTTCAATTGTGTCAGATAATAGAGGAAAATGATGTCTGTTAGATACTACAAATGTGGCAACTTCATATATATAGAGTGACGGAAGTGTAAGGATTCTGTGTTCTATAAATTTCGGTTTGCAACTATCGATTGTCTGCATTCCAAACATTGACCTAATGCAACGTTTTTGTGCTTTAAAGATGTCATCATTGTGTGTAGAATTGCCCCAAAAAATTAAGCCATATCTTAGAATTGGTGCTACTAGGCCATGGTATGATGTTAGCAGTGCGTCTGTCTTTACAATAGGTGCAAGTCTGTGGAGAGCATAAGCTGAACTACCTAACCTTTTTTTCAAATCTTTAACATGTGCTTTCCAGTCTAATTTTTTATCTATGATAATACCAAGAAATTTGGCGGTATCGGCTTCACCTTCTTGTTCATTTAGATATTTTACTTGTATGTCAGATATATAATTAAGTCTCTGAGAAAATTGCATTAAGTTAGTTTTGCTGATATTAATTTTTAAATTATTGTTATTTAACCATTTAATTATTGAGCTCAATGTATTATTAATGTCAGTTTCATAATCGTCTCTATTTTGGCAAGCAATTGTCACAGTGCTATCATCAGCGAATAGTGTCATTGGATGTTTGGTCACTTTTGGCAAGTCATTAATATAAATAATAAAAAGGAGTGGACCCAGTACGCTACCCTGAGGTACTCCAAACTTAACAATACGTTCACCGGAAGTGTACGTTTCTTCTTTTTTTGTGTTATTGTTAAGTCTTGTAATATTGGTTACTTGTATTCTATTTGTCAAATAAGATTTAATAAGGTCAAACACATTACCCCTAATGCCATACGCTTGAAGTTTGCGCATTAAAATTTCATGGTTCACGTAATCGAATGCTTGGGTCATGTCGCAGTAAAGAGTACTGACTGCATTGTTCGTATCTATATTTTGCATCACATTATTAAGAAATTCGTAGACTGCTAAATTTATGGTTTTTTTCTGTCTAAAGCCTTTTTGTTCATTGCAAAGTAAGTTAAATTTTTCGAAGTAGTTATACAACTGTTGATAGTAGTATTTTTCAAATATCTTAGATATAATAGGTATTAAAGCAATGGGTCTATAGTACTCCATCAGAGTTCTATTTTCTTTTTTGAACAGAGGTATTATGACAGTTTTCTTAAGTTCGTCTGGAAATGTTCCATTAGTGATACATAAATTAATTATATGACATAATGGGCTACAAATATATTCTTTAACGTTTTTAATTATTTTTGTGGAAACTCCATCATATCCAACACTATTAGTATTTTTTAAGGAATTTATTATCTTAAATATATCGTACGGTGAGCAAGGTGCCATGAACATTGAGCTTCTGGTATGTGTTATGTATTGTGTAACATCACACCCTGTACTTGGCAGAGATGCAATTTTATCCACAAAGAAATTATTGAAAGCATTAGCTATAGCACTCGGTTCATTTACAAAAATATTGTCATTAATTCTAATTTTTTCTATCGGAATTTTAGGTAAATTATGTCTTGTTTTATTAATTATTCGCCATGTCGTTTTTGATTTATTGTCAGAGGTTTCGATTTTGTAGTCGTTTTGTGCTTTCTTGGTCAGATTTATAATTTTTTTAAACAGTTTGCTATATGTCAAATACTTGTCCTTATTTTTGATAGTAGGTTGTTTTCTAGAGATGTTATGTAGCAGTCGTTTCTTTTTACTGCATATTTTTAACCCGCGAGATACCCATGAAACTTTCTTATTTACTCTAATTGTCACCTTTTTGTAGGGAAAACAGAGTTCATATATTAAACGAAATAATTCAATAAAAGTTTTATATGATAAATTTGGATCGTTTATGTCATAAACTTCTGAAAATGATAAACTTTTTATATATTTGGTGAATTTTATTATGTTTTCAGTGCTATAGTCCCTACGAGTTTTTCGCCAAAATTTAAGAACACAGACTTTCCTTGTAGGACATCGTAATAGCTGAGCAGTATGGTCAGATAATGCTAAATCTAGTACTTCCGCCTTACATTTTCCTTCATGAGTATGGGCAAAATTGTCAATACATGTCTTGCTGACCAGCCTAGTTGGTTGTTTTAACGCCAAAGTTAAATTGTATTGTGAAAGTAAACATTCAAATTTTCGTGTGATATTATTAGGTTTGATTGAGTACATTGATATTAAAATCTCCCGCTATAATAATTTCCGAATACTTTTTCTGATATAAACAATGCAGAATATTGTCCATTATAGAAAAGAAAGTCTCTAAATTCTTATTTTTTGGAATTCTATACACACAGAGTATTATAATTTCGTATTGAATAAGTTTTATTGCACAACATTCTATTAAACCAAGCACGGAGAATTGTCTTATTTCAGGTAGTTCAATCCACTGAATTCCATTTCTTATTAAAATGCAACTACCTCCTTTCTTTTTGCTCGGCCTACTACAGCTGGATGCTAAAGAAAAATTAGGAATGTAAAGATAGTGTTCATAGCCTGCCATCATATTGTGCTCTGTGATGCACATAACATCTACAATCACTTTTTTTTCTGTAAGTTCTTCTATGCATATAGTCAATCTGTCTGATTTTGTTATTAATCCTGATATGTTTTGATGTATAATATTCAAGCATTTATTTACGAAAAAACGGCATATTTATATCACTCCCTCTTTCGATATTTTCAGCATGTTTGCAATAATTAATATACTTTTGATCTATTTCTTCCAATTGCTTGTAAAGTCCTTCAAATATTGCTACTATTCCTCTGTTATTACATGAGCCAGAAAATCTATGATTCATATTAGAAAGAAAAGTTGCATTTATGTTGGGGTCGTATATAAATACGTGACTGTAAGTTTTCAGTTCTAGGTCCAATAACTTGTTGAAATGTTTAACATTCCAATTATATGTATCTGTATTAATAACACTTGATTGCTTCAGTGTTGGAAGGCAGATAATAATATTAGTATTCTGAACACTTTGTAGCATTTCTCGAATATGGAACGATATGTCAAAAAGGTCATTTGATTTTCTAAAATCTTCTTCTCCAATTAATATAATACAGTAATCATTCTTCGTAAATTTTGTGTCTAATCCCATAATCATTTGTTTGACGTCAACATTTGGTGTGAGATAATGGCATATGTCGAATTTCTTTTTTTGGGGAACTTTATCTTCTGCTATTGATAAAATGTTATGTTTTTTGTCGGTACTTAGGATACATATTCTCTTTTTATTTATAATTTGTGGTCGCTGTCTTTTCAGTGTTGACTTTTCCTTTCTAGGTTCTAAAAAATTCGTTGTCATATCAGTATTTATTACTTTTTTATCATTATTGCTAACGAAAGAGTCTGTTTGCGTATGTGTTGTTATTGTGTTTACTGATTTTATACATTTGATAGTTGTATCACTAATTGTTATGGAATTTGTCTGTGTTTGGGAGTTATTTGTTAATCTTTCCTTGGTTCAACTAGTTGTGCTACTGGGAATTGAATTTATCTATGGACTAGTTATTTATTTATCTATAGTCTAGGGCAAAGTCATATTTAGGTGCGACGACGAGCGAAGCGAGGAGGAGCGTTAGGTTACTTGTGACTACAACATCGCGCGAGCCGAGCGAGCGTAGCGAGCGTGCCGCGGCAACGGCCGGCGATGCGCCACATAAATTTAATTTCATATACTACTTTTGGTGATCATTTACTACTTTATCCCCTTAGTCCAACCAGTTGGACATAATTCCACCGTTGTACCATGGATCATAATCATAAATATATAAAAAAAGAGATGAACTATGGGTAACTTTACTTCTCCGTAGTACAACCAGTTGGACATCGCAGTTGTACCACGGGTCGGGCACGAATATAAATATCAGATACTTGGTGCTTTGCGAGCTGAAGTGATCTTTATTGCTTCGTAGCTAGAGTCGCTTATTTATTGGAATGTCTTTACGGAGTGATCCTTCTGGTCATTTTAATTCAATGGCATTGTTAATAAAGAATTAATTTATATAATAGGTCAAAAGGAAAAACAAAAGTATAATCCAATAAAAATATATTTTACAAAACTTAACAATATAGGTTATACATGCCTGGAGGTAATTAGGTCATCACAATAAATGTTTTATTAATACTTTAACTTTGTACATGTTTACATGCACTTCATAGGAATCTAGCAAGTTTAATAAATTCTAAAATTAATATATTTGCATTAACGCCTGCTCAGCAAATAAAATTACAATTTATAAAGAGAGGAAAAGTTCGAACTACAAGCGGGATTCAAACCCGATATCATCATCACCCAACCATCCGTCCTTATAGCCGGGACATGCTCTTTCAACTGAGCTGTCGTAGTGAGTGTGTCATAGGTCAAATTTATCCATTCGTTTTTACTGTTTAACTGTCTTAAGACACAGCCACTACATACAGACTTACAGAGTGACTACAGCCAGCCGTTACTTGAGAGGTGCAGTAGACTGCCCCCAGCTATTAAGCCTTCTGTGTGTATTGTTTGTTCCACCAATGTATACGCGCGGTCGTCGGCACGAGCTGTTTTATGTTCCTAGGGATAACAGTATAACGCGTTCTGCATCTCCTTTAATCCGAATCAGACGCCACTTCAATGCACTTCTCGACGCCAACACCGAAATTGATACATAGTGTGACAAATGGAATGTTACTTTTTCTGTGTTTTTACAATATTGTGAGAGTTTCAAAGACCAATAGAATGTGCCCTAGTGCCCTAGTATTGACATGTTTATTTGTAAATTTATTTAATTTGACATTATATTATACTCTAACATTTATTCTGGTTGACATTTGTTTTTTTTTTATATTTGATTATATAATTATTAATGTAAATTTTACTGTGTGATAATTTGTAATTGTTTCTGGTGAACGTTTTTTATCACAATAAACAAAATTATTATTATAATTATTGAAATTAAAAAAAGAAACCTGAAGATATAATTTTATTGAGGTCATTAGGTCATCACATTACATATACCAGCACCTTTCCGACAGAGCACACGAGAATGTCGAATGGTACTTATATTTTGAAGCCGGAATATCTAGAACTCATTATGTATCACAAAGTAATGATTTATATAAACCAACCAAACATGTATGAATCCAGATTTCCGGATTCATACATGTACTTACTAATTAGTATAATGAATAGATTCAGGCGTTACTTTGCGGAAATCCATATTTGATAATAACAAATATTTTTTAAATATTTTATGAAAACATCAAATTAATATTTTAATAAAACACTTAAAAAATACAAAAATATATCTAGTGACAATTCCGCCTAATTTTCTATCTAATCGAGAATTCTCGAGAATTCTCGATCGTGCGCTAGTCAAGACCTCCTGAGGATGCTTCGTGTAGAAGCGACACGCGTCGAAAATTCTTCCCGTTTGGCTGCGTGGCGTTTGTGACGTCACGTCGGCTTAACAGGGAAATTAGGCGAAATTGTCCTAAGATACATTTTTGTATTTTTTAAGTGTTTTATTAAAATATTAATTTGATGTTTTCATAAAATATTTAAAAAATATTTGTTATTATTACTAATTAGTCATGTGCTAGGTTCGAACCCGCGCCATCCACCCCTATAGCCGGTGTATGCTCTGACCACTAAACTAACATGACATGACTGCAGTTTGTCCATTCGTCCTTAATGTAGAAGTCGTATGAGGGTGGAGCGACACCTATAGTTCAACTTACTTGTACTACAAACAAGACTAATTTAGCAATTAGATTTAAACTTGTTAATGATGACGCAACCCTACAATTTTAATATTTTTATTTTTGCATTAACTCATGCTCCGCCGGTTACGTGCGGGATTCGAACCCGCGCCATCGTTGTAATTTTGTAAAGTTTATAATAAATATAATAATGTAATATTCGCATGCGTTATTGCGAATATATTGTTTTTAAATATTCTCTTAATTAGCCTGTGGATATCACATTTCCCTTAAGGGAGTACAGTCTGATATTAATTAAATTAAAATATCTTACACCTACCAAAAACCTTTAAACTTAAAAATAAGTACATATTCATTTGTTTACATTACACTATTTTTATATAAAAAAATTGCTTACTGTTAATTGTAAAATCAATCCAAAACAAAACAAAATTCTGTTAAAAAATGAAATACAGTGTAAAACACTTGTAAGTTAATATATTACTTAATCAATAATACTTAGGATGCTTCACTTATCTATCAAACAGTCTCAGGACCAAAGATTTCATCATTTGTCTTAACGCATCTAAAACAGGCAAAACGTTAGTGTTTATACACCTAAACCTACCCCTTTAGGGGAATACAGACATGACTATAGTAGATTATGATACAAGTGAGCTATGCTGCTCATTATACACGAGGCTGTGTCAGCCGAGTGTATAATGAGCAAGTTGCTCACGAGTTTCATACACACTTTTTCAACACCCTTGCGAGGAAAAAAAAAATATATTGCACAAATGCGATACAAACAACATACGAAAATTAGGAAGATAGCGCGCAAGTTTTTTTTTATGTTGGTTGATTACATATAAACCTCTTTGATGTTACAAATCTGTATTACCCGGATAAATTGAAAATGCTCTGTTTACTCGCATATAATATGCAGTTAGGTACTAATTTAACTTTGTAGGGATAATTCTATTACGCACCAGTGTATAATATTTATGCACGAGGGTGTTATAGTTCGGTTTATGGCCCTAACAACGATATAATAAAGCTCACTTTACGAGCAAGGGTGTTGAAAAATAATTTTAATTTATAATCGTATATTATCCCAGAGAGGACTTGAATGACAAGTATAATATAATGAGTGTATAATGAGCAACTTGCTCATTATACACTCGGCTGATTCACGCCCTCGCCTCGGACTGCAACACACAGCCTCGTGTATAATGATCTACTAATCTACTATTCTGTTACAGCGGGGTTGATTTGAGAGATGTGTAGTTATATTGGACTGCAGCAAGTTATTGCAGTCATCCGGGTGAGTGAACTCAATCTCGTTCGTGTATACTTAACACACAGCCTCGTGTATAATGATCTACTAATCTACTATTCTGTTACAGCGGGGTTGATTTGAGAGATGTGTAGTTATATTGGACTGCAGCAAGTTATTGCAGTCATCCGGGTGAGTGAACTCAATCTCGTTCGTGTATACTTAACACACAGCCTCGTGTATAATGATCTACTAATCTACTATTCTGTTACAGCGGGGTTGATTTGAGAGATGTGTAGTTATATTGGACTGCAGCAAGTTATTGCAGTCATCCGGGTGAGTGAACTCAATCTCGTTCGTGTATACTTAACACACAGCCTCGTGTATAATGATCTACTAATCTACTATTCTGTTACAGCGGGGTTGATTTGAGAGATGTGTAATAATATTGGACTGCAGCAAGTTATTGCAGTCATCTGGGTGAGTGAACTCAATCTTGTTTGTGTACACTTATACACCCAAGAACACTTAAAGTTCCCGACAGTATTCGGTGAGGGTTTTAAGTCCGCTTTGACATACGACTCTGGTATTAATCCCTGATACGGCGGGGTTTATGTGAGCGTTGTGTAATTCCGATATTTGTGTAGAACAAGCGGCCGCAGGATCGCCTGATGAACCCAGTTTGCCTATCCTGTGGAATAAATACAATACTTAGATCTTGTACATGAATGAAACAACTAATCGACTTAAACTGAATGATAGTCATATCCACTGAATATCTTAATGTGATCAGTGAATATCACTATGCACTATGTACATAAGAGAACTTTGTGTGTTTGTTAAGCAGCATCATGCATTCTTTACACTCAACTAAGAGGTGGTCAAGAGACCAACTAGATATAAATATAAACTGTTCTGCCCTTACAGTAATCTGACATTACATAAAAGAAATTCGTATATAAATGCCATTAATGTTTATAATAAGATAACTGATAATTTAAAAGAATTAACTTTACCTGTGTTTAAAAGGAAACTAACATTGTGGTTACTCGAAAATTGTTTTTATAACTTAAAGGAATTTATGACATATAAAACTAAATAACGAAATAATTTATGAATGTATTTACTCAATAACAAAATTTATATAATAATTTAATTTTGACATTTAAATTTATAATTTTCTTTAATTGACATTTTAACAAAAGATATTGACATTCGATTTCTGTTAATTAGTTTTATTCATCTTAATATTGGAAAACATTAATCAATTATAAAGTTAATTTTGTATATTTCAAATAATATTTACACACCATTGTTATGGTAGAATGTTTGAACCTATTAATTAATTTACCACCAGCTGTGCTTTATACAACATTCTCGTAAATAAATGATTTTGATTTTGATTTCATATGAATGCTGACATTAAAGCACTTGTCCTACCCGCAACGAGAATGCCAGTAGCTATCGACTATCTTCTCGCTCAAGAAATGTACGAAAGACACAAATTCCGTGTCAAGAGATACATATTTCGACTGTCCCTACGTATACTATCGAAACTAAATATCGCGAATTTTAAGTTTCGTGAGTTTACGAGGACCAGCGACGTCACATTCCATACTTTATGACTTGCTAAAACTGAATATATTAATAATATTTGAAATAAATTTTATCATCATTGTAATATAATGTGATAGAAACAAGTTGCGACGGGACGTAGGGACTGTCGATTTTTGAAACGCTCGTAGCGAATTGTTATTAAAGAAGTACATAATTGGCAGCAGGACATAAACTTTAGATATAGTAATAAGTATTAAACGGGGCTTGATCGCGATTGTGGTGATTTTGTAAATAATGTTTAAGTTGTTTAGTATATTTCTGGATTTTGTATAATTATTTTGAAAGGCTTACAAATTATTAGTTACTGATTTGTCTTTAATCGAATGTGTCAATTACTGGTAAGTCTATTGATTAGGTACTATGCTGCCTTCTTATTGGTTAGCCCCACCCACCTGAGTATATTCCGTGGACTTGTTTAGCTGGGTGGGGAGAACGATCGGCTATGTCAGTCTGTCCGTGGCACTCGATGGAGTAACATCTAATATTGTGTATTCTAGTGGTTAGTAATTTACAGTGTGATTATGATTATGTACGTATTGCCCAATTACTGTGTGAACTATAAGTGAAGTGTATCAAGACAGAATATATTGTATCGAGGTTTGTATCTGAGGTGTTTGATTTTATCACACGATAAAACGTCATTTATTTCAAAAACGAAACGTCGAGGTAAATCAATTTATAAATATTTTATCGCGATTAAGTCCCGTTAAATACTTATAACTATGTCTTCAGGTCGCGAAAGTCTTAAAGTTACTATAAACTATAGATATTCCAAGTTTCACCCAATTCAATTCAGCTATTTGAGCATGAAAGAGTAACACACACACTGAAATCTTCACTCACTCACACACTCCCTTACACTTTTATCACTTTAGTGTGATAAAATAAATTGTAAGGATGTCTTACCAAAACTCATTTCCGGGATGTGCGTTACCGTCCCACGGATATTGCATCACCAAAAGTTTGTCAGCGTGTTCGCCACTTAGTACTGACGAGGGCTCTCTATCTTCTAAATATATATGGATGCCGCCTGAAAAGAATATTGATTTTATTAATATATTTTAAAGTGTTCCATTAAAATATTAATTTAATGTTTTCGTAAAATATTGTAAAAATATATGTTATTATTAGATATTTAATTTATTTTGACTAGTATCATTTTACAGAGACGAATTACTTAGCATTCCATGGATTCACCGTGCGGGTGCCGGGTCTATAGCGTTGCAGATGAAGAGGCCAGAGGGGCCTGGGACTTGCAACCCTCCCTAGGGAGTAGTTAAGAGGCCCCTTTACATAAACATCAACGCTCCCCTCCACCGCTCGAGCCACCTGCCCTGCTTAACCAAATCCTACTAATTCCGGTTTGAATAAAATTCGTTTTTTATTTGTTGTAATGTGATATTTGTGATGGAAGGCGTACGAGGCCCACCTGGTGTTTAGGGGTAACATCTGCATGTAACAGATGCAGTTCGTCACAAGTGCCTTTGCACTGCGCCCATCACCCGGAGACATAAAGTTGTTAAGTCTCATATTCTAATTTCACCAGCACACACTCCCTTTATATCGGAACGCAGTATTAAACACATTACTGCTTGGCGTATGGTGGTAGTATATCCCCAGGCGACCTCGTTCATGAATACTTCTACTGGTACTAAAAGCTTTAATTAATTTGTGTAATAATCACGAATACCTTATAAACTACAATGAGTATTCTTAATTTTTCAACCAGGACTTAAACTATCGATATTCCAAATTGCATTCAAATCGGTTCGGCTTTCCAGCGTAAACGATTAACAAACATATGTACCCAGAAACTTTCGCATATATTATATAACTAGCTGCGTCCCGCGGTTACACCCGCGTGGTGATGGACGATGATGATGAAAAGTATCCTGTTTTAATCCAGCGGCTCATCTACATTTCTTTGTAAGATCTCAAGATTCTAAAGACAATAGCTATAGCTAATGGCATCACTCATCTGATGGTGAGTGATTTTTTTATACACTTTCTCACCTTTACACACACTCACCCTTACACATGCCCTTCCCCTTACACTCTTACACACACATCGATTTTGTAACATTAGTAGTACAAGATGAAAATATTATACCTTTTGGGTGTCCTTTACTTGGGATGAAGGACGACAGCACTCCTTTCTTATTTGTGGCGAAATACGCTAAAAGCAAAAAAAATACAATTATATTTTTATTTACACATAGGCTAGCCTTTGAATACCGTCTCACCTGTTAGTAAGTGATGATGTGGAGGATTGTAAGGAAGGGTTAACCTAGAAGGTATACCAGCTTACTAGGACAGCCGTCGGAAAATTAGCTATCATCGCGTCATCATTTACAAGTATAAAATCAAATTCAAAATTGGTCTTGTTTGTAGTACAACGTAAGTAGAACTATAGATGTCGCTCTATCCTAATAACATGGTTAAATAAAGAACGAGAGGAAAAATTGGAGTTATGAGTCATTGTCATGTTAACTCAGTCGGTCAGGGCATACCTCGGCTATAGGGGTGGATAGACGCGAGTTCGAATCCTGCGCTTGACTATAATTTATCCTCGGAAATTTGTTAATTCTGCAATGTAGTCCACCGAGCAGGCATTATTGCAAACATAACAATATTAAAAACAAAAAATAACTAGCCAGTTCTCGCCTAATAAATAAGGCATAGTGAAATATTACACATGACAATGGAATACATTCAGTCAAAAAAGTATCGGTAATGGTTGATTTGTTTATGGTTCCAAATTATAGTACATTGTACATCGAGGGGAGAAAACGATCTATTTCTGTTCGAGAGTTTGTTTACCGATTGCCCGACGCGGAGCGGAGGCTAACATGATATGAATACAGTCTCAAAGAGGTTTAATATCACATAATTAGAAAAAAGAGGTGTGATTTTTATTTGTACTCCATTTTCAATGAAAGGAGGTTGGCAACCTTTTTTGCACTATGAGAAAAAAAGCGCGCCAATTTGTTATGTTTGGTTAAATTTAGTTTTTTATTAAATTGATATTTTAACAGTACGCTTTTAATTATTCTAAATAATTTTCCAAAATGTCATCTGATAATGAAAGTGACGATTTAATGATGACGCCACCAGAAATAAGAAATGCAGCTCAAGAAGTCATACAGAACTTACTGCCTGAGAAGTCTCGAGGTAAGTACGAGAAAACGTATAATGATTTTATTTTCCTCGTAGGTGTAGTATTAAGCACTATGTATCACTCGGGAGAAAGTTCTATTTCTGTTCGTGTTTATTTGTTTGCCCGACACGTAGCGGAGGGCTTAAAGGCAACTCGAGAAATCGTTTTCTCCCCTCGATGTACAATGTACTATTTTACTGTAGTTGGTCGAAGGAGCATACTTTGGGAAGCAACGCCTTCTGAAGAACTGCCTATCTTATACTGTGATCTGTGCTAATCCTTCCTTAATACCGGAGGATGTATTCAGCAGCGATCTGACTAGTACAGTACAGTTTTATTATTAGTTTTTACCAGATGAGACAGACATACTTACATTTGAGACTCTTGGAGGCGTTTATGTATGCGAAGTTGACGTCAGTAATGTGCGGTATGACGTCACAGCGCAGCAACGCGCGGAGACCTTCGACGAACGATAGGACGTACACGTCGTTCTGGTGCGGAGATATCTTCCAAACACCCAAACCTAGGAAGGATAATACATGTAAATTAACACACACATTCAAAATTTTGATCACATCTTTAAAACCATTTTCGATATTTTTTAGTTAAGTGTACCTAGGCTACGAATAATGCCGTCCTGGCAATGTTCGCTGCCAGGCTTGATAGTATTTATATACAGCATAGCTGCAATAGGCATGTACCAGTCCCAATGCCGGTTAGGAAATGGTAGGTTTTCATATTAAGTACATTTAGATTTTTCCTGATACATATTTCTGTTGACATAACAATTATAATGACATGTTTGATTGATTAATATTATCTTATTTTTTTTTATGACATATTTTTATTATGTATTGTATTATTATTATTATTTGACACTTTCTATTTAATTTTATAATGAATAATTTAAGCATGCCATTTTTATATGTGAATGTCATGATGAGCCTTGGTTGCTTGAAATAAATAATTTTGAATTTGAATAAATATGCTAGCTCAAAGACAGCAGGACGCAAAGCTTACCGCGACGGGCGTTGTTTTAAAAGTGTACCGTGCGGCGCAATACCTTGACGCGACCAACTGGATGCGATCATTTCTAAGTGCCAAATTAATTAATCAATCTAAATGAATTTGGAAGATTTTAGGTGTTTGTTAATTGTGATATTGATGAGTCCGAAATCAAAACGGTATTTTTATGATATTAACACTTCTTTAAATATTTATTCGTAGAATAAAGGATATTGTATATAATATACCGAAATCTCAGATTCCTTAGTATTTCTGTAGTACGATTGTGGAATGCACTGCTTGTCGATATAAAGCTTGCCAAGTCCCTTTAAATATTTTGAAGCAGTGATGGCTCAGTGGCATTGGCTATGGACTGCGCCTGGAGCTGGTTCGGTTAAAACATCATAAAAAAAAAGTTCTAATAATTGTTGAAATGCAGATTTAAGGTACCTGGCCTACCCCATCGAGGAAGTACACTTACCACATCCAATAACGTTCAGAAATACATCTTTTCCCTCTTCCAGCCCCCTTGCTTCTGCTTCGATAAGGGTAGAATCAGTAATGATGTTCAACCTCTTGTGATACGTTTGGTTGTCGAAAATACCGCCATCTTTGCCGACAGAGACGAAACTATCCGTATACAGCTTTTCGTCTTTTTTCATCTTTTTGTTGTTGCTGGGTTGTTGTGTTAATTTGTATGTTGCGTCTTCGTATGTATAGTTTTGTTTCTGAGGAGAACAATATATTTTTAATATTATATATTTTTTAATTCGGTAAAGTCAAAAAAGTAAAAGAACAGTGCTGTATTGGACATAGACCTATATTTTTTATATTTTTTATGCCTGATAGGTCAGCCTTTGACCACTATCTCACCTGATGGTAAGTGATGATGTGGTCGAAGATGTTGTTCAGGCTAACCTAGAAGTATATATATATCGAACAAGATAATACAATCGCTTTTTTTTTCTAATTTAGCTGATAGGCAAGCCTTTGACTAATATCTCTCCTGATGGTAAGTGATAAGCGACCATAATGTGCTCGAAGATGTTGTTAAGGGTAAACTAGATTACTGGCTCTCAAGGACGCTACCGAAACACATCTCACACACATCAAGAATTCGGAACAAGCGCGAGTCCCATCTGATGTTAAGTGGACTAACCTCTGCCTATAATAGATGCATTTCATAACAAGTGGGGAATTGCACTGCGCACGTCACACTGAGACATAGTTGTTAAGTCTCATGTGCCTGTAATTTTACTGGCCCCTCGTAAAGCTCAAGCCGGCGCGGCGGTGGGGATCGAACCAAGGACCTGCGGCAAGGCAGTCCATAGCTATTACTGTTCGACCATCATTGCTTCAATACTACTCGAGAGGGGTAGCTAGCCAGGCGAGATTCACAAAATGCCCTACCACCTTGCTATAACGACTGCCATCTCGGCCAACGACCGGTAACGACGGCTTAACGTGCCCTCCGAAGCACGTGCACGCTCAGTAGTAATGTCACTAGCGGTCACCCATCCAAATCATGACTGCGGCGGACGTTGCTTTACTTAGCTGATGGGTTAAGAACGGCTAAGCGAAGTTAGCGCTCCGAGCGCTTCAAATTGTATGAAATAAAAAATGCATCCTATAGTTGCATATTTAAAAAAACTGTATGATTAAACTTATGTATTTAATTTTCACAAGATTTCCAGTATTTAACTATTTACCGCACGTGGCGTTTATGACGTCACGTAATGGCGGAATCATCACAAATATTATTTTTATATTTTTAAGTGTTTTTTCTAAAATCTTGATCAACTCTTTAAGACTTGAAATATTTTCAAAAATTAAGTTATTATTAAATATGGATTTCCGCAAAGTAACGCCTAAATCTATTCATTAATGTATATATATATATATATATATATATTTTATAATAAAAAAAACATCCTTCCCTCCTCACCTCATAGAAGCCAGCCCAAAGTTTCCTATAAAAGCTCTTGCTATTAGCACTGCTTTCTTTAAACTTTCCGAAACCATTATCTGTCGAGTTTTGCTTCTGAGTAATGAGAATATCCTCATTGTCCATGCGAGCTTCGCGCTGGAACCGGGGCCCTATTACACCTGAAAACACAAGAGATGATTTTTATTGCTGATAGCCTCAGATCAAATTCAGATTCAGGTCTGATTCAGGTCAGACTCAGGTCTGATTCAGGTCAGACTCAGGTCAGACACATGTCAGACTCAGATTAGACTCAGGTCCTAAGGTCAGATTCAGGTCAGACTCAGGTCCTAAGGTCAGATTCAGGTCCGTTATGTCAGACTCACGACAGACTCCGGTCAGACTCAGTCAGACTCAGGTCAGATGCAGGTCATATTCGGGTCAGAGTCAGATTAAAATTAAGTCAGTTTCAGGTTAGATTCATATGCATATATGATAAACAAAAATACCCGTTTGGCTACCAATAGTAATGTGATTTGTTTAGTAATGGATGGGCGAGATTAATTTATTGACCGAGGTATAGTTCTAGATTTTTTTAATGTATTGACAAATATTGAATAACGATTTTTTCTTTTCTGTGTTATTTTGTTATCTGTTGAAATTATATTTTAATACGTGATTAGATAATGTAACTGGTCTTAGTACCATTTTAGTAAATGTATGAAAATAAAGTGGACTCCATGAGCACAACAATACTTAGAAGAGAAGATGCTATTAAATGAATGTTTTAAGATAGGTACGTAAATATCGTTATTTAATTGTTTTTGTAGGTACATATAACGAAATAACATCAAACTATTAGTTTGTTGGTTGTTGCATCAAAATATATAAGACAAATTACAGCAAGGCGAGATCAGTTAAAGAGTCGTGTACAAAATTGACATGATCGCCATCTAGCTTCACACTGAGGAAACTTACCGATAATAACAGCTGTATCTTGTACTCCATCATTCTGTTCAACTCCCAAGTTTTTTCTAGTACCATTGTTGATACAAACGGTATGAGAGCTTACATACACCATGGCTGAAAGCTTCAATTCGTCATAACTTAGACAGGAATCTAGTGTTAGGGGTTTCTTTTCCTTAGAAGTGCCTATCTGTTCCCATCCATTGTTTCTGAAAGAACACAAGTTATAGTTATAATTGAACAATTCTCAACTAAGCCTGAGTATTTGTATACACATTTAATACTAACATGTATTGCTTATTAAAAACACACACAAATACAATTCATTACATAAGTAGTTTAATTAATACAATATTACTGTGCATATATACTGCTGGTGAAGCGCCATAGCTTCATTTAAGCTGGGTTTTATTTTTATATTAATTAACTTATTATCAAGAAGAAAAAAACACTTGTATTAGTGCAAAGCTCACTCATCGATGGATTCGTTCGGAGTTGCACAAATCGTGCGCAGAGATGGCGCTAGCAGTTTCCAAATGGAAGAATTATATTGGATGTTATTGGCTAATTGATCGCACCCGCGTCATCGTCTAGCTACTGTCAAACTGACTTGATATATACCTTTTCTCTTCACGTGTTCACCTACGACTATTCGGACATTATATTTGTTTTTTATCCTGTTACATGTATATTTTGATGAAAGGATATACATAATTTCAACGAAAAGTGGAGTGATGGACAGTGCGACCAAGTTCACCCATATTATTGGTGGATTACATGTGTAAACTCATCGTCAACGCGATTGAGTCCTTGCCGGCCGGCAGGTGAAGAAAAAAAAGGAAACCTACTTCTCATCACCGCATCACACAGTCCCTGGAGGTTCTGACAAAGAAACAAGGAAATCAGATTGATGAAGAGGTGAGTGGGCCTATTTGATCTGCACTGTGGATTTTACTCGTGGTATTTTTCTTCTTGTCCGACGAAGTGAGCCATTTTTAAACCATACTTTCCTGTACGCATGTACATAGGTTCTGGCTATTTACACGCCAAACCATTTTTTGGTCCTATCGAGACGGAATTGTTCTAGTTCAAGCAATGTTGAGTGGTATACATAACCTTTAGTATCTATGTGTCGGTAAATTGTCTGGGTACATATTATTTAGTACACATTATTACACGACACGGTACGCGTACTTTCCGTACATTTGAAAGTGGGTACTTGGTGTTATTTCTTTAGCAAGATTATATAAAAAGCACATATTGTTGGTGCATATTTTGTCTATATGTAAGAAATTACAAAGTACACTCAACATACATATTAGTACATATTAATTAGTACATTTTACTTGTGCATTCTTTAGCACCTTTATATGCCTAGTGAATGATTGTAATAAATTACAAAGTACACTCTCAATAAGTACATACTAGTACATAATATTTAGTACATGTTACTTGTGCTTTCTTGCACCTATATATGCCTGGTGAATGATGTATGACTTAAAGATAAGGTAATCATTACTGTTTGATAAAGCAGTACCTGCAATTTTCACTATTCTTGTCACCTATTATAGTTATTTCAGCAATTGAGATAATCTACTAGTACTATTATTGGTAGAAAATGTCCGTAAATAAGAGTATGTTAGACTCAGAATCCAATTTGAAGATGTTGGAGTGTAGGTTGAAAATACTTACTTGTAAAAAAGAGGCACTTTTTGCCAGACTTAATAATGTTTATGCCTTATCAAGGAGCATTTCCAACTTTGAGTCAAGGTCAAATGATCATTTTATGATGGAGTCTGATACAGTCACTGAAGCTCGGGCAAAGTTTGAACTCATAATTGATGAGATAAATGAGATAAATTTAACTCTAAATGAAGATGCGGACCCTAGTTACAGTGAGTTAACCAGTTTTGATGATCTGTTTATCCGGGTAAAACATGTGAGAAACAAGATATTAGAAACAAAGTCTTCCACTGAATCTGTCACAGTGGGTTCAAATGTGGCAAAATATACTGTAAAGCTGCCACCTATAGAGCTCCCTAGTTTTGATGGTAGGATTGAAAACTGGCCCATTTTCTATGAATCATTTAGATCTAATATTCATGAGAATGCCCACTTGTCTGACTCGCAGCGCGTGCAATACCTTGTTGGTAAACTTACTCATAATGCACAGAAAGCCCTCGCTGGTATTGTACCTACAGGTGAAACATACACAGTTATTTGGGACAGTTTAGTTAAGAAATATCAGGATAAACGGGCATTAGGTACCCACTATATAAACAACATATTCGACTTAAAAAGTTGTCAAAACACAGCAAGTAGTCTCGATGCCTTTATAGAAAAATACTCAGCATCTATTTCAGCATTAAAACAATTACAAATATCAGACTTAACTGACTTTATTCTTATGCATTGTGCACTAAAAAAGATGGACAACCAGATAGTACAAGCATTTGAACTCTCAGTAAGTGATAAGGATATTCCATCATACTATGATCTTATATCATTTGTTCAGAACCAAGTTAAAATATTGGAACGGTCACATTTGAATAATTCGAGTTCTTTGTCAAATTCACGTGCCAAGTACAATGGAAATAAACCAACACCTGTGCGAGCTCATGCTTTTATTGCTAACAATGAGTTAGATTCTAAGCCTTGTATTCTGTGCAAGAAAGTCGACCACTCAGAGCTTGGCATATGTTCACAATTTAAAAGTATGAAATCCCCAAAAATTAGATTTGATTTCATTAAATCAAAACAAGGCTGTGTCAATTGTTTGAGTGTTTCACACACTGTTTCTACCTGTTCAGAATAAGTGCCAGAATAAGTGGCATCACAACCTGTTACATTTTGAGAAAGATGATGATGGTAAACGGTCCAAAGAGAAAACTACTAAGACGCATTCTGAAAGATCTCATTTGTCTACCAGTTCTTATGTTTCTGCAGGACATTCTCAGTGTGATCCTCCTCCTGCTGACCCATTAAATTCCGCGACTTGTCCTCATCATCCAAATTTGTGTGATTGTGAGTCCTCTGCTCTGGTCATGCCACAGTGTAACAAATCGAGTGGGAATACTTCGCTGTCATTGAAACCTTCACTTTGTTTGAGTGTAAATTCAAAGGCCAATGCAAGCACTATACTGTTAGCAACTGCCCAGGTTTATGCAAGGGTGAATAATAGCAAAGATAAAAAAATTGTTCGTTGCTTGATTGATAATGGTTCCCAGAACCACTTAATAACTATGGAGTGTTGTAAGAAACTCAATTTAAATGTTGTGCCTCTGAATAATTCTGTAATTAGGGGAATTGGTTTGGCATCACGCCCAATCCATGGATATGTGAATATTGAAATTGAGTCTCGGGCGAGTCCCTATAATAAATACAATTTACATGCATTGGTCATAGACTGCATAACGGATCAGATGCCCTCACATTTTATTGCGAGATGTGACATGGCTTACATATCTAACATTGAGATGGCTAACTTAACATGGAATGTACCTGGAAATGTTGATATTGTGCTCGGCGCACAATTATTCCCCCATATTTATTTGGGTCATAAAATTGATTCTGGGGCAGAGGCACCACCGGCTTTGTTAACTTCCTTCGGGTATGTACTAATGGGTGACTGCCCAAGTCGTGCTCCAGTATCAGCATCAGGAGATGGTTCTTCTTTCACTGCATTTGCTTTGAATGATTTAAACACATCAATACAAAGATTCTGGGAATTGGAAGAGCTTCCTTTGAAGAAGTTTTTGAGTCCAGAAGAAACAGCATGTGAAAACTTGTTCACTTCAACTGTGTCACGTGATAATGAGGGTCGTTATTCTGTTGCCTTACCTTTTTGTGCTGATCCTGACACCCTGGGTAATTCTCAAGCCACTGCTCATCGTCGATTTGTTCCCTTGGAGAGGAAGTTTAAAAAGGTGCCTGGGTTGCGAGATAACTACAATATGGTCATTAATGAGTATATTCAAAAGGGCTATCTTTCTGAGGTTGCAGACTGTGATATTAGTAGTGATGGATATTACATCCCGCATCATGCTGTAGTCAGTAAGGATAAGCCTAAGCCGCGAATTGTCCTGGACGCCAGTTCAAAGACACAGTCTGGGTTGTCACTCAATGATGTGTTACATTCTGGTCCTAATTTACAAGCCGACTTATTCCTTTTGCTATTGGGGTTTAGACTGTTTCCTGTCGCTATGACGGCAGATATACAGCAAATGTATTTACAAGTTGGTGTCTCCGAAAAAGATAGTAAATATCTAAAAATATTATTTCGATTTACCGAAAATGAGAAGATCCGGTCATTTAAATTCCGACGTCTTCCTTTCGGGCTTAAATGTAGTCCTTTTCTGGCCATGAGAATAATGCGTCAATTGGCCTCTGAGATGGCTATGAATTTCCCTGACGCTGCTCATATAGCAGAATCAAAATTTTATATGGATGACCTTGTGCATTCAGTCCCTGACGAGACTTCAGCTGTTCGTTTAGCTAATGAACTCATATTATTATTCAAGTCGGGCTGTATGGATTTGATAAAATGGACAAGTAACTCATCCACTTTATTGGAGCATCTTCCAAATTCACATCGAAACTCAATCAATTTCGATGACAGTGATAAATCATGTTCGAACTCTAAAGTATTGGGTCTGTCGTGGGATCCCTCTGAAGATCGATTTTATTTTACTACAACCAATGTTCAAGACAAATGCACTAAGCGGAATATTCTTTCGGTTGTAGCTCGCTTGTTTGATGTGTTAGGTTTAGTTGCACCGGTAATATTATATGCTAAATTGCTTATCAAGGAATTGTGGCTTGCCAAAATAGGTTGGGATGATATCCCACCTGAAAGCATCATTCAGCGTTTCTCCATTCTCACACAGGAATTTCCTTTGCTGTCTACATTGAATATCCCTCGACATGTGGGTGTAACTAGCTCCGGAGTAGTAGTTGTTGTTGGTTTTTGTGACGCAAGCCTTAACGGCTATGGCTGTGTTATATATTTACACACAACTGATGCTATGGGGCACATATCGGTCCAGTTGCTTTGTGCAAAGTCAAAGGTTTCTCCTACAAAGATTACAACTTTGGGACGTTTAGAGTTATGTGCCGCAGTGTTAATGTCTAAGTTGATAAGGATTGTACTTGACACTTATAATAATCGCATTCAGGTAGCAGATGTGTATGGTTTTTCTGACTCCACCATAGCGCTCTCCTGGATTTGCTCCTCCCCACATCGTTGGTAAATTTTTGTTGGCAATAGAGTTGCACAGTGTCAGGAAAATCTAGCTTCTGACAAGTTCTATCACGTCTCTGGGGTAGAAAATCCAAGCGATTGCGTTTCACGTGGTATTCTGCCGTCTCAATTGGTTTCCCATAGTTTGTGGTGGAATGGACCTCGATGGCTTCAATGCCCTCCATGTGAATGGCCAATTCATAAGTTTACCCCGTCTAATCTTGGAGAATTACCAGAACATAAAACCACTATTCTGACCACAACTGTACAAGTCGAGCCATCAGTGCTATATGATCTGTCAATGCGTATATCCTCCTGGGAAAAACTATTAAATATTACTGTTTATGTCCTACGGTTTATGCAGAAAATTAAATTATGTTTTACCACTACTGTCGAAAGATTGTCAATCGCTGAGATCGCTATAATTCAAATGGTTCAAAGGAATCATTTTGCTGATGACATAAAATTATTAAAAGGCAACAACATGCCTTCAAAGAAATTAAGAAATCTCTCTATGTTCATTGACGACGCAGGTACTTTGCGTATAGGAGGGCGCCTTTCTCGGGGAGATTTGCCTTTTGAAGCTAAGCACCCCGCGATTCTCCCTAAGCATGACCATGTTGTGGATCTGATAATTAGACATTTCCATGAGTTTTACTGTCATGCTGGGCCTGGGCTTCTGATGTCCATTATTCGACAAAAATTTTGGATATTAGATGCTAGAACGATTATTCGCGCGAGAGTGCGCGCATGTAATGCGTGTTTCCGTGTTAATCCTTCCCATCCGACGCCAAAAATGGCTGATCTACCTCCATGTCGTATAACACAAGCAAAGGCCTTTGTGCACACCGGCGTTGACTACGCGGGTCCCCTAAGGATACTTCTTTCACGCCGACGTGGACAGCATGCGCAGAAGGCCTATATCTGCTTATTTATTTGTCATGTTACCAAGGCCGTCCACATTGAACTTACAACAGAACTCTCAAGTGAATGCTTTCTGGCCGCGTTTAAGAGATTTATTTCGCGTCGTGGGCCAGTGTCTTGCATGTATTCAGACAATGGCACCAACTTTGTGGGTGCACGCGCTAAATTGGATGAGATGTATAAATTACTTCTAGATACTCAGCACAATGCTATGTTGAGAAGAGAGCTTCAAAAGCATCGCATTGATTGGAAAATGATTCCTCCTCGAGCTCCCCATTTTGGGGCTTTATGGGAGTCAAATATTAAAAGTTTGAAAACTCACCTGTATAGGGTAATAGGCAACCAATTGCTTACATACGAAGAGATGCAGACTGTGCTCATACAGATAGAATGTATAATGAACTCAAGACCTCTAAGTGTTGTCAGTTCTGATCCCCATCCGGAAGTTCTGACTCCGGCACATTTTTTAATGTCTACTCCTCTGACATATTTACCAGCATCAGATTTGTCTGACCAGCGTGTCAACCTCGCAATGCGTAAAAAATTGCTCGACCATATGGTAGCATCATACTGGAAAAAATGGCGTACTGAGTATTTGCACACCTTGCAAGTCAGACAAAAGTGGCAAACCAATGACCGCCCCATTCAAGTGGGTACCGTAGTATTAATTGGTCAAGATGATGCTCCCCCATTGTCTTGGCCTCTAGGGGTTATTTCGGAGATATTCCCTGGGTCTGATGGTATTGTTCGGGTGGCTACAGTCAAAACTAGGCAAAGCTCATTCAAGCGTCCCATTGTCAAGCTGTATCCATTGCCGAACCAATAAACCCGTAGAAATAAATATTATGATATAGATTTATGGTTGTTGGTTGAGTAATGTAGGATAAGCTATATAGAACTAAATATATATATATATATATATATATATATAAATACATTCTTGATATTCATAGGATAAAACACAATATTTATACCAAGCTTATTTTGTAACTCTAAAAAACTTAGAAACTAGAATGTAGGGTAAATTCTGTAAAACAATAAATGTCATTGTTGATATACATATAAAGTTTTTTGATGTATTGGCGCTGAGGATATGCTCTCAACATTGCTGGAATTATTACTGTTCTGTTGGTGTTGAAAGGCCTTTCGACCTTCCAAGGGGGGGTGTATGGTGAAGCGCCATAGCTTCATTTAAGCTGGGTTTTATTTTTATATTAATTAACTTATTATCAAGAAGAAAAAAACACTTGTATTAGTGCAAAGCTCACTCATCGATGGATTCGTTCGGAGTTGCACAAATCGTGCGCAGAGATGGCGCTAGCAGTTTCCAAATGGAAGAATTATATTGGATGTTATTGGCTAATTGATCGCACCCGCGTCATCGTCTAGCTACTGTCAAACTGACTTGATATATACCTTTTCTCTTCACGTGTTCACCTACGACTATTCGGACATTATATTTGTTTTTTATCCTGTTACATGTATATTTTGATGAAAGGATATACATAATTTCAACGAAAAGTGGAGTGATGGACAGTGCGACCAAGTTCACCCATATTATTGGTGGATTACATGTGTAAACTCATCGTCATCGCGATTGAGTCCTTGCCGGCCGGCAGGTGAAGAAAAAAAAGGAAACCTACTTCTCATCACCGCATCACACAGTCCCTGGAGGTTCTGACAAAGAAACAAGGAAATCAGATTGATGAAGAGGTGAGTGGGCCTATTTGATCTGCACTGTGGATTTTACTCGTGGTATTTTTCTTCTTGTCCGACGAAGTGAGCCATTTTTAAACCATACTTTCCTGTACGCAAGTACATAGGTTCTGGCTATTTACACGCCAAACCAACTGCTCTCTGACATATATAATTTTTCCCAATTTTTATATTAATTATTTTCTTCTTTAGTTTCTTTAATGTGTATTGTTTGTATATGTTTATTGTGTATGTAGGTAAATATTATATATTAATTTGATATATATGTATGTAGTTTATTGATATCGTAATACAGCTATTTATATTACGTACTTGTTTATATTATAAGAGATTTGCCCCACCCTCACTGTTGAAACAATTATTCTCTATCCATCGAAAGGTTGTCTGGAAGAGATCGCTTTTAGCGATAAGACCGCCCTTGGTGCCTAACTATTAATATTGTTTCTTTGTAATTTCCTGTTCTTGGTGTCAATAAAGAGTTATCATATCGTAGCCTATGAAAGTCTGATCTAAGCTTGTAGTAACAAGATAACTAATATAAATATATTTTTTTAGTTCGCACATAAGCTAAGGTAGTAGGGGGTTATAAAGATATACAGGGTTATTGGAAAAATGTTAACAACCTCTTAGGGTTGACTTCAGTTAGTCCTAACAAACAATTTGAGATTAATGTTTTTTTTTAATTTTTTGTATATTTTTTTAAGTGTTTGTGACGGCACAAGCAAGAGGGCCACCTGATGTTTAAAGTCTCTTGTGCCTGTAATTTATTACTTCATATTTTTTATCACTTTGCTTGATGTTAATATTCAAAACTCTTATTCAAATGGAACGCGGCGCGGTCCAGTGTTGCCAATGCGGGCGCTCTTAGCTCGGAGTAGGCATCGTCATTTACTAAGAATATATAAATAAAATATATATTTTAGCTTATATGTACTTACTAGAATAAATAATAATTGACAAATGTATGTAATATTAAAATTTGTAAATAAGTATTAATAATGTAATATAACTGACATAAAATTAAATCTTTCCCGTGTATCTTTGAAGGTTCGAATGTAAAATTTGACATTTAAATTTTGTAACTTTGTAATTATTCTCCTAATTGAACAAGTCACCTTGACAATTTTAATGTATGATTTTGCATGCCATTATGGTGGAATGTGGAGCACTACCTATTTTCTGTAATACCTTGTAGCCACCATAACCCATGTTCAAGCAAATAAATAATTTTGAATTTGAAAATTTTTAATTTTAATTTGAACATCTCTGATCCTCTGACTAGGGAGCAGACATGAATCAAATGAGGAGATGTTTTCGATGGAAGACTCACTCTGCATATCATACATTCCCACAGACAATCTTCTGAAAGTGAAAACCACTGATTGGAGATAAGAACGCAACCAAAAAAAAAAAAAAAATATTTGAACATAATAAGAAGAACCGACTCCCTGTTTCACTTGGGATGATGTAAGGATTCTAACGATATCCTATATGCATACATAGTAATAAATACAGACATATACACATACATACACTTGAACCCTAAAAACATTACACTCGTTTTGGGCAGTACAGTGCGAGGAAGTGTATCTGTAGTACTTTATCCAAACTCGAAACACAGTATATATTACAGTAGATCCTCTATTTTTAAACTACCTAATACTGATTATGTATTTAGTACATAGTTTAAAAAAAGTTTAAGTTCAGAATTAGTGAATGAATGAATTATTTATTTGTCAAAAACATGGGTATTATACATAGGTCTTGTCAAATTATGTCAGTATTTAAAAGTTTCCAGCATGTTCTGCCTTGCGGCGTACAAATTTTAAATATATTGAATGTTACAGTAAAATACAATATCTTAAAACTAATGAGAAGCGATACAATGTCAAAAAATACAAACATTGAAATATATGAATTTAATTATCAAGCAGTACGTCATGAAATTATGTCCGAAAGTAAATCAATTAAATTACATATTACTTTAGTTTTACATCTAAAAAAGTCGTCAATGGAATAAAATGAATAGTGTAATAGCCAAGTATGCAATTTAGATTTAAATTTACTTAAAGGTAAGTATCTAATGTCTATTGGGATTTTATTGTAAATTTTTATTGCCATACAATATGTATTATTTTGAAACAAATCTAAGTTAGATTTAGGCATTACAAGATTTTTCCTATATCGAGTAGTGCGATGTCCATTACCTTTTATTTCGAAGAAATTTGGATGTTGTTTACATTACAGTAAAGTATTGGGGCAACTAAACACAGTATTGTTTGCGCACTACTGCTTCAAGGCAGGATATCTGCTATTGTGGTAGTACCCACCAAGACGGACTCTTGCTGAAGAGACCTGCTGTATCAGCCGGATCGTCAACAACTGAACACAACCTCCCCTATTATAGGGTTTTTTTTATATGCTGACAGGCTAACCTTTGAATACTATCTCACCTGATGGTAAGTGATGATGTGGTCGAAGATGTTTTTCAGGCTAGCCTAGAATTACTGGCTCTCAATGACAGCTGCCGGAACACATCGTTAGGTGCATGGCGACAGATTTTCTACTTGAGGGTGGTAGCTAGCCAGGCGGGCATTCGCAAAATGCCCTACCATGCTGTAACGACTGCCATCGTAAGACGACAACGGGGACCGACGGCTTAACGTGCCCACCGAAGCATGGAAGCGCTCAGTAGTAATGTCACTAGGGGTCACCCATCCCAGTCATAACCGGGCGGACGTTGCATAACTTAGCTGATCGATTAAGAACGGCTAAGCAAACTTCGCTACGAGCACTTCAAAAAAAAATAAAGATTTACCATAATCCCCACGCTTGGCAGTCATCTTGGGATCGCAGTGTGAGATGCCAGTTCCTCAGAAAGCGCTGCTGCCCACCTGCTGGTTTATTACTCTTAATCGCCTCTTACGACACCCACGGGTAGACGGGGGAATGACATACTAGCCCAGCACCCCATAGGCTGGTATCTCCAGCTGAAGAGACCTACCACCTGGTAATAATTCTGAAGCTGCTGATGCAGTCAATATTGAACATACCCTCTTTCTCCATTAATCAGCATGTATTTGTCGTGTCGACTCATGAATGTCATTGCGCGCTTCTTCAATATCCTGTCGATAAGGATTGACACAGTCATGTTCTTGTATAAATCCTTTTCAATGCTGCTACCATGCTGCCTGTAACAAGATTTTTTTTTAGACTGGTAAGTTGGCCTTTGACCACTATCTCATCATCTCTTATGCAGCAATGATGGCCGAGCGGTAATAGCTATGGACTGCCGTGCCGCAGGTCCCTAGTTCGATCCCCACCGCCAGCTTGAGCTTCACCGCATGGTGGAAGGGCATTTTAAATGCCCGCCTGACAAGCTATCACCCTCAAGTAGAAAGTCTGTCGCCAAGCACCTAACGGTGTGTTCCGGCAGCAGTCCTTGATAGCCAATGAAATTACTTGCAACTTTTTTTCAAAGTGACGGGCGCAGTGCAATTCGTGACTTGTGATGAATTGCAACTGTTATAGGCAGAGGTTAGTCCACTTAACACCAGGTGGGCCTCGAGCTTGTTCCGTAACAATACATAAAAATAAAATTAAAAAAAATAGCTAGTGCAAAAAAAGGTTTGACTATAATTAAATATTTAAAATAAATATATTAAATATTTTATATGCAGAAAATAATGGTATTACGTCAACTGAGACAAGTGGGCAGTAAAGTAATTTCCCGAACTTATGCGATAGGGTTCAACTTTGCATATAAAAAGACAGTGTTTATCTTTTCTTGTTCAAATGACTAATATATTATTTTGTTGGATAAGATAATAATTATAGATTATCAATAGAACGCACTGCACACGTAAAACAATTTCACACGGAACATGTTCGAACTTGTCATAACAAGGCTGAGTGAGAGAACTGAGTGCGCGGCTATCAGAAAACAAAAATCACGTATCTCCAAATTCGAGGAAAATGGAGTAGCGTAACTCAAAGTATTACTGCATTTGTATACGGTTGCTATGTTAGCACTTAAGATATATCATTGATGCATCATAAAGGGGCCCTTTAACCATAGGAGAAAGAGTGGGAAGTAGGCCATCTCCGACCCAATTCGCGATATAATTACCTACCATACTTGCCTGTCTCAGGGTTGTTACTTATTTATAATGTATGTACTCATATATGTATGCTAAATTTTAATTCAGTACCTAGAAATAGGCAAGGGTCGGGAAGTTGTATTTTTTACTTGTGTAGTCTGGGTTCAGGGTTAGTGAGGTCGGTTTTATACCTAAACGATGATAACACCTTTCACGATGAAAAAAAATTGACGCACTGAGAAACGGGTCGAGATTGTGTTAGAGTGTGCGTGCGGGACGCATAGATACTATGGCGCACACAAACAAGCCGCGCGCGGTGCGTTTGTATGAAGATAACTTACTTCCCCACTCTTTCTACTATGCTTTAACCTTACTCACTGGGTTGCAAGTCCCAGGCACCTTGACTTGGGCCTCTTCCTCTGCAACGATATGGACCCGGCACCCGCACGGTGAATCCATGGAATGCTAAGTAATTCGTCTCTTTCAGGCAAAAGTCCACCCGTCTTATTATAAAACTGTACAAAAATTCATAGCCTGAGTTGTTCTCAAATAGTTTCACACATATCTATAAGTATTCTGAGAACTAGCTTGATAAGGAGTTTACTCAACTCAGCTACCGAATGCTCATAGTTTAAGGTCGCAGATACTGTGAGGCATCAAAATAAGATCAAGCATAACATCCAGATATTTAAAACATTTAATATTTTTATTATTGCAATAACGCATGCTCTGCGGATTACACAAAATAAAAAATTTACGAGTGTAAAAATTATAGTCATGTGCGAGATTCGAACCCACATCCTCCACCCCTATAGCCGGGGTGTGCTCTGACCGTTTCAGCTAACATGACAATGACTCATAACTCTAATTTTTCCTATCGTTCTTTAACCATTGTATGGGGATGGAGCGACACCTATAGTTCAACTTATTTTGTACTACAAACAAGACTAATTTTGCAATGATGTAGCTTTTAACTTGTTAATGATGACGCAACCCTATAAATTTAATATTTTTATTATTTAGCATACCCAGCCTGGTATAGGGGTGGATGACGCATGTTCGAATCAACTATAATTTTTCCTCTTATATATTTTTAGTTTTGTAATATTTAAAACATTCTAAATATAACAAGAAAGCATGCATCATCGTGTCTCATTTATATATGCAATAAACAGTAAAAAATGTCAAAATATATATATAACATTTTAATATTGTTAGGTTTGCAATAACGCCTGCTATGCGGATTACATTACAGAATCACAAATATACGATAGGAAAAATTCCCGCACATGACTTAAATTTTTCCTATCGTATATTTGTGATTTTGTAATATAATATAACAGTTTAATAAAATTTAAATACTATTAAGTCATACCTTTTGTATACAAGGAACTCCGCCATGAGCTTTAATACCCTTTCATGTACCACTGGATATGTAGATACAATATTTTTCTTCAGGATGTCTGTAGATTTCTTGGTTTTCAGTGTTTTTAGCCTAAAAATATTCAACTGGATTTTAAAAGTTTCAAACTATGAAAATGACGATGAAAAATTATAAAATTTACATAAGAAATGGAAATGTGTTTTTTATTCATGATAATGATAAACCAATAGAAATAAGTTCAAAGGCTATTCTTGTTTTCTACTGCTTTTATGAAAACTTTTTACCCTGATTTAACCTGATGGTAATTATTTTACATCTGGCCCCACTACAACTACATGACGACCATGACCACTCTGTCAAGAGCGTAATGACTGAGAAGAAAAATATTCAACTGGATTTTAAAAGTTTCAAACTATGAAAATGACGATGAAAAATTATAAAATTTACATAAGAAATGGAAATGTGTTTTTTATTCATGATAATGATAAACCAATAGAAATAAGTTCAAAGGCTATTCTTGTTTTCTACTGCTTTTATGAAAACTTTTTACCCTGATTTAACCTGATGGTAATTATTTTACATCTGGCCCCACTACAACTACATGACGACCATGACCACTCTGTCAAGAGCGTAATGACTGAGAAGAAGAAGAAGAATTATTGATGGAGTAGAAGATATTTATCAAGCTTAGCTCATAATGGTAATTAGCTTTCAAGGACAGCTGCCAGTACACAAGTCAAGATGCTTAGTGAGAGATTTTCTTCTAAGAATGGTAGCTATATTCACTAAAACCAATTGGACTTGTATGCTAAATAAAAGAATGTTTATTATTGTGTCATATATAAAAGATCATATTAACAAATATGCCCTCGAAGAGTCAAATCCACCTGATAATGCTTTGTGCGTCTACAATTCTTCTGGTTGGGCTATGTGGAGTTTATGATGTCACATTGGCTTAGGCGGAAACTTAGGCAAATATATCTCTAGATAATTTTTTATTTATTTGTGTTTTATGAAAGTAATGCTACAGAGGTAACATGAGTTCTCAAATGTCAAAAACTTTTAATAAGAACAAATAATGGGCTGAAAAAGCATAGCCCCGCAAGGGAGCACTTTAAGAAAGACAATATTATGACAGTTATTTCTCTTTACATCTAGAATTGTTATTTAGAAATTAATTAGGATAGGGATATTCCAGAAAAACAGTAAAAATTTTACCTTATAATCTGCATAATAATGAAAAGCAAATTATGAAATTCAGGTTGTACCAAAAAAAACAGATTAGCTAAACTACAGAAACAACATTGTTATTCGAAAATACTGATGTTTAATATATTACCAAAAGCTTGACCACCTTACAATATAGTTAGTTCAAACTAAAATGTGACAACCTTTTTGAAAACACATTAAAAGAATACAAGTCAATGCAGATTTTAGAATTTTTGATCTTAGGACAAGTGCAAACGCGATAACTGCAAATTGTATTTAACTGTAAAAATATTATTATGATTTTTAAATATATAAATCAATTATTTACATAGACATAATTAGAATTTAATATATTTAAGTAGTATAAATATGTATTAAATGTACCTTGGACTTGCCTGTAAATTTTATTAACAAAATAAAACTTAAGTATATCTTTATGGATTAAAGATTTTCTTAAAATATATTTAACATATTTGTTAGTATAAAAATCTTTAAGTGGAAAATATTGTTTGGTATAATAATAATTTTATTGAGATAAGAAGTTTGGCTTACCTCACAGTCTCAATAGGAAAATCTATTGGAAACTCTTCACTTCTCCGAATAATTTCATCAATGTCACCAGACAGTTCTACTGTTGGTAACTCAGCACTTTTTCGGAGCAAGTTTTTAGCTTCATCACTCAGAATTGGTAATGACCAGTCTGATTTAGACCTTGAATCAAAATTTTATTGTGAGATGATTATTGCAATCATGTTTCATCATTAGGGTACTCCTATAATAAACTTATGATACATGCAGGCACTATTGTTATATTTTATGGCAGTTTATATCCCTTAGTAAGCTCTTTAGTTTAAAAGTCACATTTTGTACCGAACACCATTCATGTTGTAATATAAATTTAATACTGTTTATGTATTATTGCACAATATTAACAAATAACTTATTTACTAAATTGTGTAAGTAATTATAGTATATTTATTAAGTAGATTCTCCAGATTCCAAGTTATTATAAGTACCTAACTTAGCAATAACAATTCATGAAGAGTCAGTAAGGATGTTATGATATATTTAATATAATTGGGCAGGAATAGAGTTTGGCTTACCACGCAGGGTTCTGCAGATGCTTCAGCTTGTCCATTATTAAATAAAATCCAATCAACTGCAACTTGGGTAATATATGTTTACCTATATAATAAATTCTGTGAAAGTTTCCAATACAGTGACCAATAGTATAAATAATTTAACTCAACAATTGAGAATCAATACTGTAATTGTATTGTAAATTCATAGACACAGACCAAATATGTTGAAACGATGCATTACCTTTAATATTTTCAATTTAATATGCTAAATATGGCTGGTAACGTACATAATCTGCTGTAGTGTTAGTTTAAAACTGGACAGTTGTACTTTGAGCTTGAGAATCGTGGACAAACTAAATGTAGTTCTGGCGTATTGCTTTTCTCTTTATCTAACTGTAAATGGGTTTTTACCAGATGATTCATTTTGTGACTCATTCTCATTGTTTAGCGTGTTAGCGCTCAGTGTTTCTGTTATGTGGCATTCCATTCTTTATATTATATAATATTTGTGTGTTTTTGTGTTTTGCTTGTGGTTCAGATTTAATTGTTTTTCTACTTTGGCATAAATTCCGGTACAATACGGGGTAGGGTATATTCCATTACTCGCTAAGAACGTTATTATCGATAATTTTGATCACACTGCGTCTATGGTTGTGATCATATATGAAGTAGAACTGTAGAATACTGTTGTGATCACGTGATCGTTTGTAACTGTCATCCCCGTTCCATTTTTGGTTAAGAACGCTAAGAATGCCACTAAAATTTGCCACTTCTGTCACTTTTGACATTAGATGTAGCGTTTAAGGCGAAAATAACGCCAAGACCCATGTGGAACAACTTTTTGGGAGTGTGATCGTTTTTAGCGTTTTTAGCGAATCTTACTCAAATGGTAAGCACTCACAATACAATCAACACAAAGGGCGTTTACCACTTGACGCAAATTTCGTTAATTTTGATCACATATGTGTCTATGGTTCATATTATCCATAGATGCAAAATGTGGTCAAAATTATCGAAATTTACGTCAGAAGAAGAAGCTTCTTCATCGAATCTATCTAATGAATCCACCCTGCCTGATAGCTTGCACTATTAATTCATCATTTTTATCATGATTTTGCGACATCCCAATGTAAAATTTGCAGATAAGATACCCATCAACGCGAGGCATTTATTTGTTTCCCCGTAGTTCCGGGTTCGATATAGTTCCTTTGCAAATCCCTTCGCTTGAGGGCGAAGATCGTTAAATTCTCAAAAAGTTTCTGGCGCCTACTTGAAACGACTCGAGCGGCGCGGATTATCAAAAAGGAGGTCATCCTTTATGCAGGACGAGGTATAAAAATTCTTTTCGAGGGGACCCAGAAAATTATTCTGGAAAGATTTATTACAAAATTACAATGAGAAGAAAAATTATAGTCATGTGCAGGATTCGAACCCGTGCCATCCACCCCTAAAGCCGGTGTGCTCTAAACGCTAAGCTAACATGGCATATGACTCATAACTCCTCTCGTTCTTAACTATCGTAAATGTAAAAAACAAGAATATTTTTTGCAATTAGCTTTAAACTTTAAAATTGCTGACGATGACACCATAATTTCATATTTTTAGTTTTTGCAATAATTTATGCTCTGTGGATAACAGGGACGATTTACTTGGCCGTTTTGTTATTTTAAAATCTCGAATAATGATTTGGTTGTGTTATTCCACAAATCTGCTTGAAATATCCAAACAAATTATTATTGGCGTACAAACATTTTTGTTCCGGACGGGAATAGAACCAGCTGTTGAGAGGAATTTTATGGATCGAAAATAATAAAACGTATTACATGTTTGAAACAATCATATTGACATAGTAGGAATGACAGGGTAAAATAAAGTATTATAAAAAACAAAGATTAAGAGAAAAACCTTCTTCAACATCCTCCCTTTTTCGATAATCTTTATCGTATAAGTCCCACCATTCCTGGAATTAGATCCAGTCTGGGTTTATGCACAGGCTTAGTCAAAATATCAGCACACTGGTGTTTTGTGGGAACATACTTAACCTGAAGTTCTTTTTCAGTAACTAATTCCCTTACATAAAAATGCCTTATAGAAATGTGCTTTGTGCGACGATGTAGCTCTGGGTTTTGTGCAAGCTTTATAGCAGCTTCATTATCAACTTGTAAAGTAGGGACTTCTATCAAAGTAGTAACTTCATTGAAAAGTCTCTTCAGCCAAACAATCTCACGAGCTGCTTCACTAGCTGCAACAAGTTCTGCTTCGGTGCTTGAGATAGCTACAGAAGTCTGTTTACGACTAGCCCAAGAGATTACTCCTCCTGCATACACGCATAAGATTCCAGAAGCAGAGGTCCGTGGATCGAAACCACGCTCTGCTACCATGTTGAGAGGAATTTTATGGATCGAAAATAATAAAACGTATTACATGTTTGAAACAATCATATTGACATAGTAGGAATGACAGGGTAAAATAAAGTATTATAAAAAACAAAGATTAAGAGAAAAACCTTCTTCAACACCAGCGTCCTCAGATTTCGCGTTGGATGCCTAATGCATTTGGCCACCGGAATCTAACTGTTACAAGTCTTAAATTTGTACTGCAATTTGTATTACTTAAACCGTCAAAGGGGATGATGCGCGGTCATCAACCAGACTCCATGTGATGGAAATACAATTTGAGTACAAATTTACGACTCGTATGAGTAAGGTTCCGGTGGCCGAATGAATTAGGCATTCGACGCAAAATCAAAAGACGCAGGTTCAATTCCCGTCCGGAACGTCGGCGACCACATTTCAATAAATTGAAACAATCCTCTGAAAAGTGACGGGAGGAACTGTTAAAAATGAAGTAGATAAATTACGTAAATTGATAAATTTTACTTGCTTGTGGAAAGTAATTGCATCTGTTTTATTATTGGATGTTTTGCTATTTTTCCCGAACCATTTAATGGAGCAGGTGGTCATTTTTATTGCACTCAATGGCCATGATCGTAACAAAATAAATATTTGCAGACACGTACGTACAGATCAAGCTTCTGGCCTCGTACTGATTATGTGCGCTCATGCTATGACTTAAATGTGTTAGAAATAGCACAACAGTTGCAGAATCGGCGCACCGTCAATTCCCCTCTCGAGGTTTAAAACTCGTTGGTTGCTTGAAACAAAAAACAAACCACTGGGCCACGTTCCAAGCCCCAGAGTGTAGTTGTTTGGTTGTCATAACTTACTCCACGGCACAGCCTGGACGCTCGACTCATTCTCTATACAAAAGCCGCCTATACACAGACACTACACAAATGACCTATTACACAGACACTACACAAATGTTGTTTTTGTACACGCGTAAATGTATGCGTGAAGTCTAAGGTTGTCATCGTATGAATAATTGTTGTACTTACCTACCTAGCAAACTTTTGATGCTGTTATTATTTTGATGCTTATTAGATTTCGTATGTTTAGCGTACCTCACCTACCTTCAGAAACATTTACAAGCACAACAATCCAACTCCATGTACGACGTAGGAATATGCAACACACAACCGAGTAGGTAACACTACTCACATTTCACTCCATTACTTATACAATAATAGATACCTACACTATACAATAAGTATCATTCCAAGTTCACATTTTATGCAAGTAATGATAACAATTACAATAATAATTTAAGTTCTTTTCGTATAATAAACAAACATGAAGTGTGCCGCATGTCAACCGTAGCGAAGGTTGGTATGTGTATTGCTTTTCTCTATGGTAGGTATAGGTTACGAAGACTGCAAACGAAGTCGATAGTTTCTCCGTCTACGATATCCACGGATATTTTCTGTAAACGAAAATCTTCTAAAATAAATCATTATTTGAATAGCAGTTTGAATAAAATACAAAGATAAAGTATTGTTTGTATTTTTTTTCAATACCTACTGTGAATTACCGGTTTTTATAAGTTACTGTATAACTGAAGAACGACAAATAGGTAGGTGCTTAGTGTAGGTTACCAGGAATGATTTACCTCGTTTTATCCTTAGGGAATCCACAAAAACTCCTATCGTTTAGTTTTATATTATATAGTTATAATAATATAAATATAGTTATTTTCTCGTTTAGTTGATAAACAACCGTAAACAGCACAAGAGTACCCCATTCTCAACTTTTAAAATACTCGTACAACCGTCACGATTCGTCATCACGTCATCGTGCGAGAGTTACGCGTATCGCATTCAAGTCAGCTCAGCGACAGCTCAGAATCGGTGGCGGTGTGAGGAAGGCTCGTTTTGGTGGGGGGAGAGGAGTGTCCATTCTATACGTAGTATTATTATATGTTCTATGTCCACGGTTCGGAACGACTCGGTTGTTTTATAACCTCAAATATAGATTTTTACATACATTGTAAAAATCGATATTTGAAAAACCTTTTAAGAATCACTTCACCTTACTGGAGAAATTTTAATCAAGGTGGTAAAAGTTGGAGTACGAAAACAACTCATGAAGTCTAGTAAAATAATTTTAATTTCGTACATTTCAAAATAAAGGAGGCACAACAATTCCAGTCTAATATTGTTATATATAATATGCTTTCAATTTATATCGTGAGAAATTTTCTCATTAATATTATATTATAAGGTTATTTACAAAAATCAATATCTACGTACACAATTTACAGTACCTACATACATATCTACAATAATAATTATAATATACAGAAAATGGCATTAAACACAGCAAATAATATAACATCGGTAAATGATAGCTGGGGTGCGATTTTTGTCTAAATATCATCAACATTGAAATAGCCAATAGTCACCGATTAATGGTATTTTTGAAACTCACTTGTGACTAAAAGTCTCATACATTACGATATTATGATTACAATACATAAACAACCATAGAAATGGATAATTGTAGTTTCCATTGGGCAGTGGAAACGTGTTGCGCCCATAACCCAGAGGTCCGTAATTTGGAACCACGCTCTGCTACCAAATTGTAATCATGAAAAGCTGTTTGTAAACATCATTTAAATGAAAAGTTTGGATTCATCATTATTCAAAATAACAGCTAAAACTTTTTATCGATGAAAATGATGAAATATGCTAGTAAGAATCCTGCAAGAACAACAAATTATTTTTTAAATAAAATTCTCTTGAGTTTCACACATTTAAATATTATAATTTAAGGCAAAAACACTCACATAGGGGTTCGAATATGTCTCGCGGGTTTCGAGCATATCAGATGCTCATCATCAGGGCGAGTGCGCAGCCGCGTCTGAAAGCTCCCGGCGCGCCCTAACTTGAGTATAGTTGTCGGTTAAAATATAATATTTAAATATGGGAACAAAGTACTCTAAACGCAGAAACGCATTTAAACATTTATTATTTGTAAGAAAACAATTCAAACAAAATACATGCTTTTGAACTGTCACGGTAATTTACACTATAGTTACTATTAGAAACGGGATATTTACCGTGTTCAAATACAATCAAAAACACGGTAAATATCCCTTTTCTAATTATGTTCACCAAAATTACGCTCTGTACGTTGGTTACATAACTCATATTTAGTTTCATCACACCAAGATTTTAATATACTTGCTTTAATGACAATCTAATTGCAACATTATACAATATCTTCAATTTCAAAATTCATTAGAGTAACTACATTATTGCACGGGTAAACATTTTATAGCAATAACTCCATTACCTCTTAAAGCCCACCTTTCATTAAATTGAGTGTATATAAGAGAGTACATAGAGTACTACAAAAACATAATAAATTTCGTAAATAAAATTAGAAATTAGTATTTTAGACAAACAGGCAAAAAAAACCCGCCTAGACGTCATGGTTTACCTAAAGGTTAAAGTTGACGTGCACGCTATAAAAACAATATATAAACGCTTTTTGGCTCGTGTAGCTCTGGTAACCATTAATTCTTCTTGGAATCGTAACAATAAAATATTGCTTATAATATTTTGAGTGTTGGTTCTGACGCTAATGTATGGTAATTGAGAAGCATAATTGGAGTCAAACGGAGTGACAGGATAAGAAAGGAATAGTGTAAAAGGGAATGGTGTGGTGTGAATGAGGATGTAGTGACAAAAATCGAGAAAGGTATGTTAACATGTGGAGTGAATGAATGAAATGAGACTGACTAAACAGGTATACATGGGACAAGCGAACGGAAGTGTTGGAAGGGGAAGACCTAGGCGAACGTTCCGAAATCAGATTGAAGACGTTCTGAAAAAGGCCAGGTCAGGAGTACCCTAAACCGACGCTGATGTATGAAAGGATTGACGAGTATACATGACGCGAATGAGATATGTAAGGATTGTAGTAATTGGAAATCTATGGTCTCTGCCTGCCCCAACGGAAAAGAGGCGTGATTTTATGTATGCATGTATATTTTGAATAGTTATTGAACATGATTTTTAAATTATCTGACTACAATACAGACATTAGTAGATTATGATACAAGTGAGCTAAGTTGCTCATTATACACGAGGCTATGTGTTGCAGCCCGAGCCGTAGGCGAGGGCGTAAATCAGCCTAGCGATAATGAGCAAGTTGCTCACGAGTGTCATACGTACTTTTTCAACACCCTTGCGAGGAAAAAAAAAATAATATATTGCACAAATGCGATACAAACAACATACGAACATTATGGAAAATAGAAGTTTTTTTTTGCGCTCGGCAAATGTATTATGGTTGATTACATATAAACCTCTTTGATGTTACAAATCTGTATTACCCGGTTATATTGAAAATGCTCTGTTTACTCGCATATAATTTGCATTTATCGGTTTATGGCCCTAAGAACGATAGCTCACTTTACGAGCAAGGGTGTTGAAAATAATTTTACATTACGATCAGTTGCATAATTATTACAATTCTGTAAAATAATGTACAGAATATAATCAAAATATTGCGTATCACGTGATTAAAGACAAGTAACACGTCCTCCCAAATAAAATAAACAGTCAGACATCAGCGTGCACCTTAAGCCTACACACAGGGCGCCAACAATCACGCCAAGGTTAAAGGTATACCCACAATTCGCCAGACGCTTCAACTCCATGTAATAGAAAGACGTACGAGCATATTGGCACAAGCTTCATAATGACGAAACTCAACTATCACAAAAAAACGCCATTGTCTAATATTCGGATATTAGAGATCAGATCTTCCGTTCGGGATATACAGGGTGCCCGGTAATGAATGGATAACCTTAAATTAGGTATTTGTATATATAATGGCCATTCAGAAAAAAAAAACAGAACAAAAATAAATAATAATAATAAAAATAAAAATAATTTAAATAATAAAACAAATACCATTTTGAAACCGGCTTTAGGCACACTTTATTTTAAAATGATTGGTCACATGTGTATTAATATTTTTTTTACGCTATGGATGCTTAAACTTTGGCAAAATGAATATGTTTGTTTATTAAAAAGACCATAACTTTGGTACTACTTGATTATTTTTGTTCTGTTTTTTTTCTGAATGGCCATTAGATATACAAATACCTAATTTAAGGTTATCCATTCATTACCGGGCCTCCTGTATACCGATATAAAAAATTGTAACAAGAATTATAGCTATAATTTATAAACATTCAGAAGTATCGTACATAGCAATCTACATTCTACTATTCAGTCCTTTGAAAATAAGCATATATCATTAAAAAAAATGTCATTTTCTACACAATTTCCTTATACAATAATGGCCTGGCAATAAATCATCTAGGATGCTAAGCTTCCCTAGGAGAGCATCGCGCGAATGTTGCCGACAGAAGAACGCATAGTGCTAGTTTTGGCAGCAGTTACGTAACGGGATATTTGAATTTATATTCTTTTAAATCTATATATAGTAGATATGAACGCAGTTGGTGAATTCCACGGCGGCGGCGTGGTTTAAAAATTTCCTCGGCGGCGGCGGCGTTTCGGCGGCGTGGCCGTGGGTTTTAGATGTTTTGGTATATTACAATAAAAATTATCAAAAATCATGTAATTAACTCCAAAACGGCTTTTTGTTTTTTTAAATTGAGGTACGGAGGATGTAATTAAAACGTAATGTTTGTTGAAAAATACGAAAATGGTTATATGTAATTAAAATTTTCTAAATGAGTAAGCATACGTACAATGACAAACATTATTTGATTCACCGTGTCAAGTTTAAGTATTATTGAGTAATATTACCTGCTCAAATGTTAATCACAATCTCTACTTGACAGTGAAAAACGATTAAGGAGAAGTAAGCCTCAAAAAGGCAAACTTAATTTTAATATGTTTTTCAGAATTGGATATCGCGCCTTACAGATCAATAAAATGTTTAATATTGTATAGGCTATAATAAATAATATGGCTGAGCCGAATACACAATTCCGTATATTTCTCTCGTTAGAAAAAAATACATAAATACAGTCCTAAACTTCACTTTATCAAGTTTGGTGTCCATACTTTTCGGTATGATTAAAAAATAACACATAAATGATATGTGGGTGCGTGTGAGTAGGAAATCAAACTGCGAAATGTCACGGCGGCGCGTTGCATGCTTTTCTCGGCGGCGACGCGCCGGTAAGAACTCACGGCGACGACGGCGCGCCGGCGCGGCGCTCATATCTAATATATACTATACAGTAGCTCCCTGACGATCACGTAGAAACATTATAGCGCGAGTGTTAAATACAGAAGAACGCACTACGCGAGTGTTTGCGGCAGTTACGTAACGGGATATTTGAGTGTTATGCACTTCGCTCATTTCTGTCTAACTCTATATACACTATACAGCAGCCCCCTGACAATAATCACGTAGAGAGAGTATCGCGGGAGTGTTGCCAATAGACGAACGTACGACGCGAGTGTTGGCGGCAGTTACGTAACGGGATATGTGAGCGTTATGTAACTCGCTCACTTGTGTCGAGCTCGCCGCCGCTGGGTCGCCGGAACCGGACAAACTGCCAAACCTGCACAAATTATAAAGCATAGCTTAAAAAAAACATGAGATTGAGACTTTTTTATATAAATGGACTAGTTTATTTCGCATATTTCCACAGCATAATGTCGTATGATGTATTGTTGTGGAGAGCTGCAGCTGGTATAGAGACCATCTTGATCTTGCAAAAGAGGGCAATTCGTGTTATATGTGTCGTCTAAGACCCAATTTTATCAATCTACGATTTAATTAAACCGCGATAACTTTACCACATGAACCATCAAAATATGGTAAGTCTATAATAGCATATATTCTACAGTGTTATTGGTAAAATGCTAACAACTTCTTAGGGTTGACTTCTGCTAGTCCTTAGAAACATTTTGAGATCTTTTTTTTTTAATTGGCTTTTGTCTGTTTTTATATGTTTTTGACTGAATAAGCACGAGTACCACACCACCTGATGTGAAAAGTCTCTTGTGCCTGTAATGTATTATTTCATATTTTTTATTACTTTGCTCGATGTAAATATTCAAAACTCTATTCAAAGGGACCACGGCGCGATCCTGTGTAGCCGCTCTTTTGGCTCGGAGTAGGCATTAAAATACACAAAAAAAAAGAAGCAAACAAGAATCATCTCTAAATGTTTCTTAGGACTAGCAGAAGTTAACCCTAAGAGGAAGTTATCATTTTACCAATTACCCTGTATATAGCACGAATTGCCCTCTTTTGCAAGATATAGATGGTAGGATACGATGGACAGAAATGGTGGCAAAATAAGAAATTCTAAAAGAGTGATTGAAAATATAAATCTTACTCAAGACATGAGAGAAAAGGAAAAATTATTGGACACCTTTTACGACATGACAACTTCATAAAAGACTTAATTGAAGAGAAAACAGATGGAAAGCTAGGAAGGGGTAGGCTACGGATAAGCTGAGCCAAACGAAAACATGAGCCTAATAAAACGACAAGTGACAAGTAAAATGGAGGAGATTTTTTTTATTTATTTCTGATAGGTAAGGCTTTGACCACAATCGCACCTGCTGGTAAGTGTGGTCGAAAGTGTTTTAACCTAGAATTAGTAGCTTACAAGGACAGCTACCGGAACACACCTTAGGTGCTTGGCGACAGATTTCCTACTTGAGGGTGGTAGCTAGCCAGCCCGGCATTCGCAAATTCACTACTACCATGTAAAAAAATGTAATCTATTCAGTAAAAAATAACAATATATTAGAAATTACAGGCACATGAGACTCAACAACTATGTCTCAAGGTGACGGGCGCAGTGCAATTCGTGACTTGTGACGAAATGCATCTGTTACAGGCAGAGGTTAGTCCGCTTTACATCAGGTTGGCCTCGTGCTTGATCCGTCACAATAGCTATAATAATAAAAGACATCTAAAAAATTCTCGATTCTCGCGTATTACGTGATCAAATTCAATATTTAAACAATTTGGCAACAAAACAAAATTAATTACAAAATCACAAATATACGATAGGTAAAATCATGTGTGAGGGATTTGGAAAAATTTTCCTATCGTATATTTTGTGATTTTGTAATGTAATCCGCATAGCAGGTGTTATTGCAAACCTAACAATATTAAAAAACAAAATAAAGTTATTTTTCCCTCCATAAACACCAGCGTTCCCTTAAAAAGAATAAATACTTACCAGAATTCATTTCCGGGATGTGCATTCCCGTCCCATGGATACGTCATAACTAACAACTTCCCCGCGTGGACGCCTGTCAACTTCGCAGACGGCTCGCGCTTTTCTAACTGAACATTAATACCTCCTGGAATATTAAAAAGTATAATTATATCTCTAGTTTAGGTAACAAGAAATGAAGCAATGACGGCCGAGCGGTAATAGCTATGGACTGCCGCGCCGCAGTACCCTGGTTCGATCCCCACCGCCGGCTTGAGCTTCACAGCATGGTGGAAGGGCATTTTGCGAATGTCCGCCTGGCTAGCGACCACACACTAGAAAATCTGTCGCCAAGCACCTAACAGTGTGTTCCGGCAGCAGTCCTTGAGAGCCAGTAAAATTACAGGCACATGGGACTTAACAACTGTACGTCTCAGTGACGGGCACAGTGCAATTCGTCGTTGACGAAATGCGTCTGTTATAGGCAGAGGTTAGTCCACTTAACATCAGGTGGGCCTCGGGCTTGTTCCGTCACAATAAAAAAAAAAAAAAAAAGACAAAGAAATATATGAATATTTTAAGCATGATTTAAAGCCCTACATTAAGAGTAGAGTGCACGCTGCAACCATCAACCAGACTACTGGACTTCGTCTGACCGAAAGAAGTGATTTTTCAAATTTATAAATGATGAATAAATGCTCGCCTGGTTTAGCTACTACCCTCAAGTAGTTGGCGACAGATTTTCTACTACAACGTAGTATATCTACTACCGTGAAATTAGTTTAAGACCGGAGGTATACCCTTTCCAAAGAATTATTAAAACGATTGTACGCTTGAATGCCCTACCTCTATGAAAGGTAAATGTTACTTACCTTTTGGATGCTTTTTGCTTTCTAGGAATATCCTCATTTCAGCGTTTTCGCTGTTGTCTTCCGGTGAGTTTTTGAATAAAGCTGTGAAGTAAAAATATTAGGATAATATAATATATAAAAAAATGGTTTAGCCTCTACGAATGGATATATATTATGGATTTAGAGGGAAGACATTACAAAGGTTGTCTATAGTTATTTAAAAGACAGAAAGCAATACACGGAACTGGTAAGTATAGTCACAGAAACAAAAAGTTGCCAAGAAGGGAAAAATTTAGATCTGCTCTACTACTAAATAATTAAAGAGTCTGACAAAGTAGTATCCCAAATACACGATAGGAAAAATTTAAGTCATGTGTGGGATTCGAACCCGCTTCCATCCACCCCTTGAGCTTATGCTCTTACCAATTGAGCTAACATGACACATGACGTCATAACTCAAATCTTTCCTATCGTTCTTTAACTATCGTATTGGGATGGAGCGACATCTATAGTACCACTTGCGTTGTACTACAAACAAGACCAATTTGGCAATTGGTTTTATACTTATGATTTTCATATTGTTAGGTTTGCGAAAACGCCCGCCATGCGGATTACATTACAAGATCACAAATATACGATAGGAAAAAAATATTGTAATGTAATCCGCATGGCGGGCGTTATTGCAAACCTAACAATATTAAAAAAAGTAGTATCCTCTGACCATTACTATTTTTAATTTACATCAATGACCGCCCACCAGCCATCTCACATGTGTGCACATTTTTCGCCGACGATACTACACTAGTGATAAAATGCGACAAAATAGAGCAAGCACAAGAAATTGTTCAAAAAACACTAGAAAATGTGATTAGCTGGATTTATATTATATTTAAATGAATCATAATTCATTTAAATATAATATAAATCCAGCTAATCACATTTTCTAGTGTTTTATTAGCTGGATTTATATTATATTTAAATGAATCATAATTCATTTAAATATAATATAAATCCAGCTAATCACATTTTCTAGTGTTTTTTGAACAATTTCTTGTGCTTGCTCTATTTTTACGCATTTTATCACTATTGTAGAATGAATGAATTATGATTCATTTAAATATAAATATCAGTAAAACAAAAATAATTCAATCCAATTAACATTTAATTTGGACAGATATCTTAATTGGAAAAACCATGTCAATCAAGTGTGCCAAAAACTGGATAATATGTGTTTGCCCTAAAGAAACTCAGGAATACAATATCGATGGAAGCAGCACTAACGGCTTATCATGGCTTTTTGGCATCGATCCTCAACTATGGATTAATAATGTGGGGACATTCAGTAGATATAAATAGAGCTTTTATAATTCAGAAGCGATGCATTCGTGCTATAAACAAAACTATAAACAGGATTCCTAATAAAATAAAAAAAAGTTAAATGGTAATTTATTCAAAATACGATTATGTGATTGACTTTTATCTAAATGTTTTTATAGCTTAAGATAATTTATTATTAATAATAATAAATCTTTTATTTTATCAGAACATTTTTACAAATTAAGTGACATAGATATATTTAATAAAATTAACCTTTTAGGACTGTATTCTTGCAAATAAACCATTCATTTCATTTGATTCGAATAAATATGTAAAGAAATGTAAGTACAATGCGATTAAAATAAGAATAGGACGGGCTCTCGGCTAACTTCACTCATATTCACTCTAATAAGTAATATCAGCAGAACAAACTTAAAAATAGAGCAGTGGCATATATTAATACGTAATTTTAAATGTTAAAACCTGAAATTGTTAATTTTAATAAATCTTCCAAAGCCATCGTGTTGGATATCAAAATGACGGGAGGGTATCAGAATGAGGTTTTAAAAAACGATTCCATAAATATATTAACTTGCTGTTTTAATTTCATTGGATCGATAAAACGCTTAACGGAAATAAATTATATGCAGTCGGGCTTTTTATATTTGGATGGACAGGTTACTGGCTTGACTGAAGGGGTGGATATTGAGGATCTCCAAAGAAACGCTGAACTTTCTTAGATATAACCTTTAATTGCGGTTCTACAATGGTATGTGTAAAAACAGACAGGAATATAGGAGGCTCGAACGGAAGTGAGAGACAAGGCTTCGCAGAAACTTCATATTCATGCCGTACGCATGTGTGAGTGGACATAGGTATTAGCGCACACATGCAAGGCGCTAGGCAGATCCTATTCTTATTTTAATCGCATTGTAAAGCTCAAAACCAGCAGAACTCAAACCTCGCGGCGGGCGTGATTTAAATAATGTACCGTGCGGCGCAACATTACTGCGACGCGACCAATCGGTACCATGTCAGTCATTTGCAAGACGTATTCACAAACAAGTTCACGAGACAGCCCCTCGCATCCCAACCCTTACTTTGCATGCCAGTAAATCAAATGTTGTGCTATTTACTTGCGTGGCAGATACAGACATGCCAGTTAGTGTACATACATGTCAAAGTCAAAGCCAAAATACTTTATTCAATTTAGGCGTCTACGACGCTCTTATGCAGTTCAATTACAAATTTTAGTATTGAAATATTCTACATTGTACTGCCACGTTTAGCAAATAAATTGTATAGAGGCACTGCGAGAAGAACGGGCAAGAAACTCGGGGCCATTCTTTTAAATATCTTTTAACAATGTGTTTACATACTTACTATATAATAGAGTTATTACAATATTTGTTTAAATTATGTAGGTGACAGCCAATAGCTTGGCGGAGGCGAGATTGTCCAGGCATTTTTGTCGTTTAAGTAATCAGAAACTGTGTAGTAGGATTTTTTAATCAATACTTTTTTCACGTGCAACTTGAATTTCCCTTCTGTGAGCATTGTAATATGTTTAGGAACTTTATTATAAAACCGTACACAATTACCTAAAAAGGACCTTTTATTTGTCTTTGGAAAAATACCTGGATTCGCTATTTTATCTTTATTCCTAGTATTGTAATTGTGATTGTCACTGTTTAATTTAAATTAACAAAATTTTTTACGAACATACATAATATTTTTAAATATATTGGAAAAGTTAAAATATTTAAAATATTTCTTTAAAAAGATCCCTCACAGATTCCCTAGGACCCATTTTATATATGGCTCGAATTGCACGCTTTTGTATGATAAAGATTGTCTCTATCACAGCAGCAGTTCCCCACAGCATGAAGGTAGGCAACAAAGAGCTTTTATGCAAGTGTGCCAGCTACAGTAATGTGCACTGAGAAAAATCTAAAGTCAAAAGCGCCCTAATGACGGCCAATTTATATGGTATAAGGCGAAAACCCGACCAAACGTAAATACGTACAAAAACGCCTTCCAACTAGAAGGCGTTAAACGAGGTCAGTGAAGGCGAACGTTTCTTTTCGTCTTCATTTAAGGTGTATTTTGTGGTCTTTCTTAAATATTGACTTTTCGATGACGCTGATTAAGTCGTACGTTATAGTGATAATCACCGTATATAAACCGCCGTAAAAGTAAGGTATATTTTATGGTCAATACTGCAATTATTATCGTATAACAAGTTCAATTCTGAAAATACTTTACGGATGGCGTTTTTTGACGGTTGTGTTTATTATAAAACATAGTACTTACATTTTTATTGATTTCGCTTTGCCTGGTGAAAATCATCTTAAGAGTTGTGAATTCATCTTACGTATTTACAATTCAACGGTAAAAGGTCAAATTTGATTTAAGCCTTTAAGTCCTTTTTCTCAGTGTGTATTCCCCGTTAGTGTGTTTACCTTGTATAGTTTGGCTAGTAGAGATATAAGCGAAGTTGACGTCAGTGACGTGCGACAGCGCGTCGCGCCGCAGCAACGCGCGGATCCGCTCCACGAACGTGAGGATGTACACGTCGCTCTGGTGACGAGATATCTTCCACACGCCGAGACCTGGTAATTGTACGATTAAGGTAATTAATAGATTCAGGCGTTACTTCGCGTATATGCATATTTAATATTTTAAGAATTAAATTTTAGCAAAATCTAATATATAAAATTCTCGTGTCACAGTTTTCGTTGCCATACTCCACCGAAACGGCTTGACCGATATTGATGAAATTTTTTGTGCTTATCCGGTATCTATGAGAATCGGCCAACATCTATTTTTCATCCCCCTAAATGTTAGGGGTAGTCCACCCCTAAATTTTTTTTTATATTTTTTAGACAAAATTTTTAATTTCTATTTTTTTATGATACAACATACAAAAATACATACAATCCTCAATTTTCACCCTTCTACGATCAACCCTTATTTTTTAAATTATTTATATGGCAAAACAACGTTTGCCGGGTCAGCTAGTTATAAGCACGGCAGTTTTTTTTATTTTTTTAATTATGTCAAGCAAGATTTTAACCACAGTCTCACCTGATGGAAAGTGACGACGCGGTCGACGGTGGAACATGCTTGCCTAGCAGATACCTGTTTAATCTGTACTTTAAGACTTCCAGATTATATATATCGGGAAATAGTGACGCTGGTAGGGTGTTCCATAATTCGGCCGTACGCATTATAAAAGTACATTTAAAACGCTTTGTGCGTATTTTCGGGATATAGACCATATATGGATGTCGTGTACTAACACGACATCCACTTACACTTATTATCATAATTTATACATTGTTATATACACCGTGTCCCAAAATTCAACGATAAGCCGGCATCGGTGCATGGACCTATTCATGACTCCTCGGAAAAAAAAAAAAAATTATAACTGTTTTTTTTTATTAATTACAGAGACTTTTATAAATTTCATCGATATTCGATACCCATTATGCTATTTTCAACTACCATGACCACAATTTTTGACATATTTTTGATATTTTTTGTGCATAAGCAACCTAAGAAGGACGGCTATCTACCACAATCCTTTAAAATTACAGAAAGTCTGTAGTTATTTTACAAAAATCAGTAAAAAAAAAATTTTTTCTTATAATTTTCATAGATTTTAACATTCTATGCACTTTCTATAGTCTGGGTTAAAAAAAAAAATATGGACACTACCATGGCAAGTTTTATTAAAAGTTGGCTCAACTTTATCAAAGTCTCTGTAATTAAAAAAAAAAGAGTTATAATTTTTTTTTTATTTTTTCCCGAGTAGTCATGAGTAGGTCCATGCACCGATGCCGGCTTATCGTTGAATTTTGGGACACGGTGTATATACATATATATATTTTGTATATATTATTATAGTGACGGAACAAGCACGAGGCCCACCTGATATTAAGCGGATCTTCTGCCTATAACAGATGGATTTCATCACAAGTGACGAACTGCACTGCGCCCATAACCTTGAGACATACTTGTGTCTCATTTTGCCTGTAATTTATCTGGCTCTCAAGGACTGTTGCGGAACACACCGTTACGTGCTTGGCGACAGATTTTCTTCTTGAGGGTGGTCGCTAGCCAGGCAGGCATTCCCAAAATGCCCTTCCACCATGCGGTGAAGCTCAACGGAAGTCCATTGCCAATGCCACTGAGCCATCACTGCTTCATCAATTTTTTTTTTTTCATTTTTAGTTTATTTCTCACCTGCTCCAATAACATTAACGAAGGCGTCTCTATTCGCCGCGTCAGCTCGATGCTCCGCCTCCAGCAGCACCGACTCCGCGATGATGCACAGCCGCTTGTAATACGCCATATTGTCGAATATTGCCGATTTTGTATCCACGTACACAAATCTGTTGAAAATATTACATTAAGTTTTTTTTTGTTAATTTTTGCGAATGCCTGGCTAGCTACCTCACGTAGAAAATCTGTCGCCAAGCACCTAACGGTGTGTTCCGGCAGCTGTCCTTGAAAGCCAGTACTTCTAGGTTAGCCTGAACAACATCTTCGACCACATGATCATCACTTACCATCGGGTGAGATAGTGGTCAAAAGACAACCTATCAAGCATAAAAAAAAAATACATGAACCTGAAACATAACTCTCCTTTTCTATCAAATCATTTAAACCCGAACATACAGTAAAATGAGTCAACATTGATTTCCATATTTTATTTTTGTAGACCATTTGATATAGTAAAACCACACAAAACATAAAGGAACACATATGAAAGCGTTACAATGCTCAGCCTTATCACTAAAAGCGATATCTTACAAACACCTTTGTACATACATACAGCTTTGTATGTTGAAAATCCGTCACCAAGCACCTAACGGTGCGACAGCTGTTCTTGACGCCAATTCACAATAATAAGCCTGTTTACATCTTCACTAACTTATTTTTTTTTTATTAATATTATTGTGCCGGAACAAGCTCGAGGCCCACCTGATATTAAGCGGACTGACCTCTGCCTATAACAGATGCATTTCACCAAAAGTCACGAATTGCACTGCGCCCGTCACATTGAGACATAGTTGTTAAGTCATGTGCCTGTAATTTCACTGGCTCTCAAGGACTGTTGCCAGAACACAGCGTTAGGTGCTTGGCGATAGATTTTCTACTTGAGGGTGGTCGCTAGCCAGGCGGGCATTCACTGAGCCATCATTGCCTCAAAAGATGAGATTGTGGTGATAACAACCCATGGGCAATAAAATAAACTTTTTAATATACCTGTCAGTATACAGCCTCTCTGGGTCCTTCATAAATGTGTTCGCGTAGGACGCTAGCTCCGTATATGTGTAACTTGGCACCTGTCAAATGAAATAAACAATTACAACAATTTTACGAGCTTTTTAACCGACTTTCACAAAAGAGGAGGTTCTCAATTCGACACGTATATTTTTTTAATGTATGACCACGCATAAATGTTGTACAGAGTAGTCTGGTTTTGTTAATTATTTTTTTATTGAAAATGTTATGACATTTTTTTTAATGACCACGCATCACTTTTTGCCCTGTCTTCCGATTATAAAATATTTTTGTTTATTGTACTGTAACAGCCGACTCGTCCACTGGTGAACACAGCCTCCCCTATTCAGGGGGTATTTGCCATAATCCCCACGCTTGGCAGGCGGCTTGGGGATCGCAGTGTAAGATGGCAGTTTTTTAGAATGTGCTGCTGCCCACCTTTCAGTATTTTTCCTCTTACGACACCCACGGGATGATATGGGGAGGTGCAATTCTAACCCGGCACCCCACGGGGGTTTGTTTATTGAAAAGGTTTTAATTTTTTTTTAATGACCACGCATCTCTTTTTACAGACTAGTCCGATTATCAAAATTATATTTTATTGAAAAGGGTGTACTTCTGAGGTGGTCCCATATAAATTTCATTAAAAGCGGTTTAGTATTTTTAAGTGACACTCAAATTACTGAAAAATGCTTGACATACCTAGATGTCATGGTAGTTTTGTTGATAGTGATCAGTATTGTAGGTGAGTAAAAATAGTTTGTTTAACCTGTACTGTATCAGCTGGATAGTCCACTGCTGAACACAGCCACTTTATAGGTTTGGCATAATCCCCACGCTTGGCAGGCGTTTCGGGGATCGCAGTGTGTGATATCATTTCCTCAGAAATCGCTGCTGGCAACCTTCTGTTGTGTTACCCTTAGTCACCTCTAACGACACCCACGCATATGGCAGTCGTTATAGCATGATGGTAGGGTATTTTGGGAATGCTCGCCTGTCTAGCTATCACGCTGAAGTAGAAAATCTGACGGCAGCTGTCCTTGAGAGCCAGTAATTCAAGGTTAGCCTGAACAACATCTTCGACCACATCATCACTTACCATCAGGTGAGATCTCACCTGATGGTAAGTGATGATGTGGTCAAAGGCTAGCCTATCAGGTATAAAAATGGGGCTTACCTGATAAAACTCCGCCCACATCTGTCTCCACATATTTTTGGCCGATTGATTGTTCCTCACGTACGTAGCCTTTAGAACATTCAGACACGTCGTCGGTGTAACCTCTTCCCCGTAACCGTTCTCTGGACAGTTCTGCTGTTCTGTGATTACTATGTCTTCATAGTCCATTCTTTCTATCCGCTCGAAACGTGGACCGATTATACCTTAAACAAGTACATTATAAATATAAGCGTGTATAAGTCTAATTTTATCTATGACTAGCGTTCCGGCCGCGGGTATATTGGTTATCGCACAAAACGATTAACCTCTTTTTGCGCAGCACGGCTCAAACTATTTCCATACCAAACTTCATCCAAATTGGTCCGGTAGTTTCAGAGCCAATTCAATGCAAACAAACAAACAATTAAATCTTTCCTATTTATTATATTAGTTTTGAAGCAGTGATGGCTCAGTGGTATTGGCTATGGACTGCCGCGCAGCAGGTCCATGGTTCGAACCCCGCCCAGAGCTTGAGCTTCTCCGCATGGTGGAGGGGCATTTTGCGAATGCCCGCCTGGCTTGCGACCACCCTCAAGTAGAAAATCTGTCGCCAAGCACCTAACGGTGTGTTCCAGCAGCAGTCCTTGAGAGCCAGTGAAATAACAGGCGAAATGAGACTTAACAGGTATGTCTCAAGGTGATGGGCGCAGTGCAGTTCGTCACTTGTGATGAAATGCATCTTTTATAGGCAGAGAATACCGCTAAACATCAGGTGGGCCTCGAGCTTGTTCCTCCACAATAATAAAAAAAAAAAACAACAGGAGGTGCCGGTTTGATTCCCCCTTGGCCAAGTGCAAGATGGACTCGCATACTCAGAGATCCGTACCCAAATCGAAAGTAACAAAAAAATAAAAATTCTTTACTAAATCCGGATCTGCAATCTGACTTTGATTTTAATGCAGTTTTTATGATACAGCAAAAACAAAAAACGTAAAAAACACTCATTACGGAGACCTCCTTACATTTACACGTTTCTTTCTTTCCCTTTTATTTTTCACTTTTTTTCAATTATTTTTAATTTGAAATGATATCAGCATAGCATACTGTATCAGCCGGATAGTCCACTGCTGAACACAGCCTCACCATAATCCCCACGCTTGGCAGGCGTCTTGGGGATCACAGTTTAAGATATCAGTTCACAGAAGGCGCAACTACCCACCTTACGGTATTTTACCTTTTGTCGCCTTTTACGACACCCACAGGTAGCAATGGTGACATTCTAGCCCGGCACCACACGGGCACAGCATGCATTATTGCAAAAATAAAAATATAAAAAATATAGGGTTGCGACTTCATTAATTTTTTTAAAACAAATCGCTATATTAGTCTTGTTTGTAGAACAACGCAAGTTGAACTATAGGTGTCGCTCCATCCCCATACGATGGTTGAAGGACGAGAGGAAAAATTGGAGAAAGTTGGTCAGAGCATACCACGGCTATAGGGGTGGATGGCACGGGTTCGAATCCCGCCCATGACTAAAATTTTTCCCCTCGTACATTTGTTATTTTGTAATGTAATCCGCAGAGCATGCGTTATTGCAAAAATAAAAAATAATAATATTATTAATAATCAAAAACAGCTTTTGTGTGGGTGGAAATGTTAATGGTACATATAGTAAAACAATACAATGTAAATTATGATTACATGGGTAGGAAGTAGTAGTTGCAATACACTCAAAAACATGGAGGGGCGAGCCTTCGTGGTATATTTATCTTTTATTGATTAAGCCTTTGACCACAATCTCACCTGATCATAAGTGATGATGTGGTCGAATTTGTTAACAGGCGTAACCTAGAATTACTGGCTTTCAAAGACAACTGGCGGAACACACCGTTAGGTGTTTGCACCAGATTCTACTTGAGGGTGGTCGCTAGCCAGGCGGGCATTCGCAAAATGCCCTTCCACCACGCGGTGAAGCTCAAGCCCGCGGCGGTATTCGAACCATAGAACTGCTGCGCGGCAATCCATAGCCAATGCCACTGAACCATCACTGCTTCAAAGATTAATTACTGCCATTCGTGTAAAGTACTACGTACCTATAATGACAGCGTCTGTTTCAATATCCTGCTCGTTGACTTGTCCATTGTTATTTCTTTCTCCATCATTGATACACTCGGTGTAAGAGCTGACGTACAGCATGGCTGATATCTTCATCTCATCGTAACTGAGGCAGTTGGATAGTACGAGAGGTGGACGCTGTTGCATCGTGCCCACGTTCTCCCATTCGTCTTTCTGGCTAGATAACAAGTTTAGCTGGTTTATTGATATTTTGGATATATAACAAGTTCAGCTGTTTTATTACTGTTTCAGCCGAATCGTCCACTGCTGAACACAGCCTCCCCTATTTAGGGGGTATTTACCATAATCCCCACGCTTGGCAGGCGGCTTGGGGATCGCAGTGTAAGATGGCAGTTCTTTAAAAGGCGCTGCTGCCAACCTTCCAGTATTTTACCCTTAGTCGCCTCTTACAACACCCACGGGATGATATGGGGAGGTGCAATTCTAACCCGGCACCCCACGGGGCAGCTGGTTTATTGATATTATGAAATCCTGGATAGATTAAGAGTTCAGCTGGTTTATTGATATTATGAACTTCTGTATGGATAACATGTTCATATAGACAGGAAGGACGAATAGATAACTAGTTACATTGGTTTATTAATATTTTAGACTACTGAATATATAAAAAGGTTTATTGATATTTTGTACTTCTGGATATATAACAAATTCAGCTGGTTTATTGATATTTTGGACATGTTTTATTGATATTTTGGACTGTACTGTATCAGCCATATTGTCCACTGCTGAACACAGCCTCCCCATTGATGGTTTTGCCATAATTCACACGCTTGGCAGGCTTAGTCGCTTCTTACTTCTAGCCCGGCACCCTTCAGGATATTTTGGAATACTGGATAGATAACAAGTTCAAAGAGATAACAAGTTATGATAGATGTCAAATTCAGGTGGTTTATTGATATATTAGAATTCGGGATAAACAACAAATTCAGATGGTTTATTAATCGTTCGGACTTCCTGACAGATAACAAGGTTAGCTGGTTTATTGAATATTTGGCAGTATTTATATATCACGAAAGCCATACAAAAACTACCACATAAAACATTCCTTTACGCTTTTATATCTAAGGTGATGTTCAAATCACATTTTGCGTGATTTTGTTATATGTCGTGGAGCGAGCTTATTGCCATTAACAGGGCTCAAGGGCATACCAGATTGCTGTAGATAATTTTTTGGTCAATACGGGAATCTGTCCTTATATCTCGCTATTCGGAACTGACGATTATGTAACTGCAGCAACTAGTTACAAATATAATAAAAAATAAAAACTAAACATTGAAAACATAAAAGAAAAAGAAATTCATAAGGAACAAAGTAGTTCAATATAAGGCTGCATTGTCCCAAATATTGTAACATCTCATATTATTTAGAGATGGAATATCATTGAGGTGGAATGCTCTAAATTCTTCTCGCTAACTGTAGGTATATCACTGGGGTGAATGCCCTAAATTCTTCTCGCTAACTGTAGGTATATCACTGGGGTGAATGCCCTAAATTCTTCTCGCTAACTGTAGGTACTTTACTTACCCCTTCTCTCCACTCAAGAGTGTGTACAAATCGTGTGGTCCCACGAAGGAGACAGCACGTTTCGTTAACAACCGGTCAATGAACTCTGGTACTGTCATGTCTTTGTAGAACGCCTTCTCTATACTGCTTCCAAACTCTCTGTAACGTTTATGAAAGATTTTAAAGCTGATAAGTACGCCTTTGCCCACTATCTCACCTGTTGGTAAGTGATGATGCTGACGATGATGGACAACAGGCTTGATCAAGATTACTGGCTCTTAAGGACAAATATCGGAGGTACTTGGCGAGAGTTTCTACTTGAGGGTGGTAGTTACCACCACATGGTGAATCTCAAGCCTGTTATAAAATTCAAACGCTATAGACCTCTACTCATACTCTACTATACTCCTCTATAACTATTACCACTTCGGCAATCTTAAAAAAAACCTTGAATGGATCTCGTAAAGAGTTAGCATCAGGTTATGTAGTTCCTATTTGTCATCAAACATTACGCCATTGGACTAATTAAGAGGGTTTTTCTTTAATACTAACAAATATTTTAAAAATATTCAAGAAATATTAAATTAATATTTTAGAAAAACACCTAAGGAGTAGCAATATGATCGCAAAAGATCGAGTTACTCGATCGTGTGCTCGAAGAGTCAAAACCTTGTGAGGATGCTTCGTCTAGAAGCGACACGCGTCTAAAATTCTTCCGGTTTCGCTGTGTGGCGTTTGTGACGTTACATCGGCTTTACAGGAAAATTAGGCGAAATTGTCACTAGATATTTATATTTCTTAGTGTTTTTCTAAAATATTAATTTAATGTTGTTTTTTTATATTTGTTATTATTAAATATGGTTTTCGACAAATAACGCCTGAATCTATTCATTATGCTTTTTCTTTATTTGTGCATAAAATACATACAATAGTTTTATTTCTACAAATTTATTAAAAAAAAAAATGGTCTCAAAATGCCAATATACTACTACAGAAACACAAATATAATGGCCTTACTACTGCACTCAAACAAGCCAATTTACTTAAAAGTTGAGTAATTCGCACTGCTTTCGAGAGTATTTAATCATTTAGTAATGTATAATTAATATAAATAATTAATTAATAGTAATCGGTTTATCACCAACCTCTTGTAGATAAGGAAATGTGTCATCAATAATAAAACTCTCTCGTGAACAATAGGATATGCCGATTCTATATTTCTCTGAAGTTTTTCTATGGGTTTCCACTCCTTTAAGGTTTCTAATCTGGAAGAAAATCACATTAAAAGACGCTGTTATAATTTGCTTGGTACCGTTTATATTTTTTTTTATTTTATCTCTTTACACCAATGCATCATCATCACATCAATCGTAACGTCCACCGTTGAACGAGGTCTCCGCCATAATCCCTTTTCGTTCGCAGTAAAAGTTGTCAGTTCTTCAGAAGGCGCTGCTTTTCACCTTGTCGTATTTTTCCCTTAGTCCCCTCTTTCGACACCCTCGTGAAAAATGGGGGGGCGACATTCTAACCTACAGGGTGCCGATAAACAGTGATGCATACTGCATACAAAATAGGTTAGCCTGAACAACATCTTCGACCACATCATCACTTACCATCAGGTGAGATAGTGGTCAAAGGCTACACTAACAAGCATAAAAAAAAAAAAAAAAAAAAGAGGTTGTGTCACACTCACAATACTGCTCACCAACGCACATAGGAGTATTTACATGATCTAGCCGGCCAAAATTACATTTCTCAGAATTACACTCAGGTAAAAAAAAATGCATTCCTAGAAGAGCCAGGTAGTTGGGCGACCCAACCCTATTGTTATTTTTTTTACCCACCCCAAATTGAACAAGATATAGTCAGTTGAAACTGAGACATTGCTCGAAGCGGTTGTTTATTTTCAATATTCGTGCTTTAAAACTCAATTTTAACTATTTTTTATTTTATGTTGTGTTGTGAATAATCCAAAATTGGCTATGGATTCTGAAACTGCTGGTAAGTGACTTATTTTACATATTTAAAATATTTAATTTTGTGACGGGATTATATTATTTTTCGTCATTTGAAAAAATACCGGTTTAATTCCCTAATTTTTTCAAGAAAATTTAGTTTTACGAGGCTTTTTGTTTTAGTGCCCGGCATTACCCGGCTATAATTTTTATATATTCGTAATTTATAGACTTTCTACTTTTAAAAAAGAAAAAAATTATTTCCTACTAATTACTACTCCGTCATCTGGAGCGATTTTAGGTATCGTACATAAAAATGTAAAAAAAAATGAAATTTTGATTTAATTTAGTTTTTATTATTTCAGGACCATCTAGAAGTACTTTAATGACTCGCAAGGAGATATTTGGTCTAATGAGATCACAAAATGATCTCAATTTTAACGACCAATTAGAATATGTTGAAAATTATTTGATTTCACATAAGTCGTACTCGGAAGAACAAATAAAGGACATAAAGCGTAATTTTGCACGCATGAAATCAGAAATGAAGCATCGATGGGTAGCAGCAAAATATAGAAGTGATCTATTTGAAAAAACCAACGAAAAATGGCTGAATGGGACTTTTGAATTACCTCTAATACCCACAAGAGCAGGTAGACCCGCTAAACTGTTTGAAGAGACTAGTGAACGAGGCAAAAGACGTAAAACTGAGACAATACGTTTGTCGGATAGCCCTGAGAAAATAATTTATGCAGCTCAAATGGAATTGCGAGCCCAGGGCAATAGAAGTGCTTCAAATATTTTGAAAGAGATTTCGGAAAATAGGGACCGCGCTAAGGAATACCGGAAGTCAGTAGACCGTGACATGGCACATGTTAAGCATATCAATCCAGAAGAAGCGCTGGCAATGTTTGTAGATGCGAATCTTTCAAGGTCCCAATATGAAAGGATCAGACAAACCACAGGAAATCTTCCATGCTATTCAGTTTTGCAGCTGTATAAGAAACAATGTTATCCTTCCAATGAATTTTTTAGCGTAACCGAAACCTGTGCCGAAGTGAATTTACAAGGAATAATGAATCATACTGCCAAAAGATTACTTATTCACTTAGAAGACGTTTTGAAAACCCTTAGCGATAATGAGAGAGATCTTCAAATGATCTGTAAATGGGGTTGTGATGGCTCACAACAGGCTCAGTTCAAACAAAAGTTTGAAAATGATAGCGGATGCGACTCGCACATTTTTCAAAGTTCATTTGTGCCTCTACGCTTAGTGTATGGGGAAAAAAATAAAATATTATGGCATAACACAACTCCATCATCGCCCCGCTACTGTAGACCTATCCGTACACAATTTTTAAAGGAAACAGTTGATATAACGAACGACGAAATCAACAATGTGGAAGCCGCAGCTAAAAAATTAGAACCTATATCAGTAACAATCGGTGGAAGATCATATGTTGTTAAAACCAAAATGATGCTAACAATGATAGATGCAAAAGTGTGCAACGCGGCAACTGGGACAAAATCTACAATGAGATGTTACATATGTGGAGCAACATCAAAAGATTTTAACGATTTGAATAAAACAAATGTAGTTAATACAGATACATTGAAGTTCGGCTTATCTACTTTACATGCCAGAATTCGGCTATTTGAAAATTTATTACATATTGCCTACAAGCTCGGTGTGCAAGATTTGCCACCAAAATCTGAAGCAGACAAACTGCTAATACAAAAAAAACAAAGAAAAAATTCAAAACGAATTTAAAAATAAACTAGGTCTTCGGGTAGATTTTCCTAAAGCTGGATTTGGCAATACAAATGACGGAAATACCAGTCGAAGATTTTTTGAAAATCCAGAGTTGGCAGCTGAAATTACAGGTCCAGATATAAATTTTATCAAAAAAATCAAAGTGATTCTTGAGTGCATTTCATGTGGGAACAAAATAGACGCAGAAAAATTCAAAAAATTTACTACAGAGACTGCCGCACTTTATGTTAGTTTATATGGTAGACATAATATGACGCCTACTATGCATAAAATCTTAATGCATGGGGCTACTGTAATAGAAGATGCATTTTTACCAATAGGACAATTATCTGAAGAAGCAGCAGAAGCAAGAAATAAACATTTTCGTTTATACAGGCAAAACTTTGAAAGAAAATTCAGCAGATTAAATGTAATATGATTTTGTTTTATTTTTTTAACAATTCTTCTTGATGCAAGTAGGGGATCTGATGTTAACAACAATCTATTCAAAACTACAGATGTTTTGAATAGATTGTTGTTAACATCAGATCCCCTACTTGCATCAAGAAGAATTGTTAAAAAAATAAAACAAAATCATTTTATGAAGGAAACATTAGAAATGTTAATATGTGAAGAAAGTTATGCCTAATTATTATTTATATTTTAAGTTTTTAAATTTGTTTTGCGATAGTTGTTTATTGTAATTATATTTATACATTATTTTGTGTTATAAAATATATTTTCTTATACAAAACTACGCTTTTTTTTCTACCGCATCTTTTTGTCTCTTTATTCGAATTTAATGTATGAATTTGTCCTGTAACTGAAGGTTAAGAGTATTTATACACTTGTATTTAAGGTTTTATGACATACTGAACCATTTCTAATTGATTAAGAGCGATAAATAATTTTGGCCAGCTAGATGTCTCAAATACCCCTCTGTGCAACGGCTAGAGTTACAATTTATAATCATCCAGGTACACTCATATTGGCAAATTCTTTTTCAGATTGTTGAGTGTAAATTAATAACAGCGATATCAAAGTGGATAAAATTTAAAAGGGACCAAAAATATTTTACAAAAAACTAAATACCAAAAAATGGAACCGACTTCTAACATGGACCGTTGAAGTCGGTACCATGATGATTCAAAAGTACCTATTAGCTTATTGTGCGCATTGTACCGACTTCGCCAAGTTATTTCACACATTTGAGTATTGAAAACTGGGTTAAAAAAAACCTATTTTGTGACCCTTGCTACTTATGGGATCGATTGTCATTCACTGTCAATGACTATATCATCAAGATAGGGAAATATTTTTAGTTATTGGAGTGTAACTCAAAAACAGCTTGACCGATTTTGATGAAATTTAAATAGGACCACACGGCATCAGTTTTCAAATAAACAAGAATCATCAAAATCGGTTCACCAAGTCAAAAGTTCTGATGTAACATACATAAAATAAAAATACAGATGAAATGAGCAACTCCTCCTTTTTTTGAAAGTCGGTAAAAATGCGTCAACTTAAGAAGATTCCTCGTTTTTAGAAGTAGATCAATAATACACCATGCTCACCGCACTGTCTCTATCGGGAATCGTATGGGGAATGCCTTGCTTCTCTTGATGAGGTCTTCAACAGTATCAGTGATGTGGACTTTAGGTACGTCGGCGCATTGCCGAAGTAGCTCATTCGTTTCTTTACTAGTGCTTGGAAGACACCAGTCGGGCTTACACCTGGAATCAAAGAGTTCAATATTAATAGGAAATTAACTAAAAGATTTAAAATTCATTTAATAATAACAATTCTTTTTTAATTTATTTTAAGAAAACATCAAAAAATTGAGAAATCTCGATCGTGCGCTCGTAGAGTCTAGACCTCCTGAGGATGCTTCGTGTAGAAGCAAAACGCGTCGAAAACTCTTCCGGTTTGGCTGCGTGGCATTTGTGACGTCACGTCGACTTAGCAGGAAAATTAGGCGGAATTGTCACTAGATATATTTTTTAAGTGTTTTATTAAAATATTAATTTGATGTTTTCCTAAAATATTTTTAAAATATTTGTTATTATTAAATATGGATTTCCGCAAAGTAACGCCTGAATCTATTCATAAAATTCATTTATTTAATTCAACATATTTTATCAACAGAATTAGAATCCAAAATCATAGAAGACGGCATATGAAAACATAGAAACCATTTACATTTTATCTATACCAATATAATAAAGAGGAAAGATTTGTATTTTTGTATGTAACGAACAAACATAAAAAGTAATGAACCGATTTGAAAATATCTTTCACCATTAGAATCCTATATATCCTATATATCCCTGATACACATAGGCTATAGAACATTATCAAATGTTTTTATTTTTATTTATGTTATTCCACTTGCGAAGCCGGGACGGGCCGCTATAGGTAATCCATTTATCTTAGTCCTCGCCTGCGCGGTACAGAGGCGCTGGGGTATAACGACGAAGGGGGTGCGGGCGGTGGGCGCGGTGTATCACACTAAGCGCTCCCGCCGCCCGCACCTCTCTCAGTCCCCTTTGTCGTCCTACCCCCGCGCCTCTGTACCGCGCAGGCGAGGACTAAGATAAACGGTTTACCTATCAAACATATTTTTATAGATGACGTCATAAGGATAACGGACGCCATTAAATAATGTTTTAGCGCCAATTTCAAAAATTGCAATAAATAGGTGGCTTTTTTTGTTCAGGGATCTTTTTTCGGTTAACTGACTATAACTTGAAGAGTAGTTTGATAAAATTTAAATGTGACCAACTTGTTGGTATACTCTACCCTACAAAAAAAGAATCTTAATTATCAGATAAATCGCGTAACAAACATACAAACAATAAAATACATACAAATATAATATTTTGTAATACACATAGTAGAATTGAGAATCTCCTCCTTTCTTGGAAGTCGGTAAAAAAATATTACCCAGTTTAGACTACAATGTTATAATGTCATTTTATATAATCTCATTCGGTAATATTCTAATTATGAAATGAAATACAGAGTTTTATTGGCATATTTTATTTACATACTTATTTAAGAAAATTAAAAAGTTAAATTAAAGCATTATTCTCCTAACAAAACAATGCTTTAAAACATTTTTTTAATGATTAAAGTACAATGTGTCCCGACCCGACCAAGGAAGTTTTAATTCAATTTAAGTACATATTATCTGTGGAGAGCGCGCGCAACGCGCTGGTTCCGAGCCATAGACCAATAACAGACTTTTTCCATTTTGGCGCTATTTCGTACATACGAATTTGAGTAATATTTTGTTGGATACAATTTTTATTTAATGTACCTATAGCCATGACATTAAATAAAGTAGTGTATGCAACTGCATATAATTAGGTATTAAAACACTCGTGTAATCTTATTTTGAAACTCGCCTGCGGAACGTTTCGAAAAACTACACTCATGTTTTAATACCTTCTATTATATGACAGTTGCACAAACTACTATTATTAAATCGATGGTAATAACCCTAGCGCTCTGACCGTCATTACTCATTTGTCATTGATGTCAAGATTCGGCCGTCAAACTACTGCTTTATCTATGTAAGTCGGTACTATTATATTTTCCTTATTAACAAAACACTGTATTTTTACCCACACATATAGATTTCCACTGAGCAAACTGTGTAGTAGGTATATTAAATTTTCCTTATTCTATAAAAGAGAGAGACGAATTTCGCATTCCATGGATCTACCGTGCGGGTGCCAGTTCCATAGTGTTGCAGAGGAAGTGGCCAGAGGGGCCTGGGACTTGCAACCCAGGAGTAGTGATATATATATAATTTTTTGATGTGGTCTTACATTAATCACGTTTCTTTATTTAAGCTAACGCATAAATGAAAATTTAACAGTTTTGTGTTTTTATTGGATAATACTTTGGAAATTACAATGGTCAAATATAAATAATATATTATAAAATAAATTAATCGTCAAAAATTCCCCCACGCAATGCACCCTGCCCAAATGTGCTCATTATGGCTGCAGCGTTACCGCGCTGGATACTAATAGAAATTTGCTGGGTCAAAAACCACCCAGCGCGAGAGCCCCTTTCTCCCTCAGACATTGTCCAATATCTCTAATATTTTTTTGGCCTCGGCACACTATGGGCCCGCTATTTCAACAGCTAAGGGAACAAAGTCCTATGCCAGGCTAAATATGCATATTTTAAGCATTTTCCCTTTGCGGCAGCCTCTGCTCCAGAACCGGCACACTGCTGGGATCCTCGGAACTGGCAAACGGTGAAAGTGCACACACACGTGGCATCCCAAACAATACACCGACCCCTCTGCCACGGTACCAGTGTAAGTCCGTCTGGCCGCATACCATCTAACCGGGACAAAGCAGGGAGCTCCAACACTGATGGCACTTCGGCCAAAACCAAATCACGACTAATAATCTCGTTAAGAGCGTGGTGCCGCGGTTGCAGACCCGCACTTCGAGCACAGCTAAGACCATAGTGGCCATCCGACTCTAGATGGGCACCGCAGACGCAGGTTTAGGTCTCACAGACAGCACAGCCAAGCCTGAGTGCCGCCGCTGCCCGCCCAGAGTCGTTGTCCAGTAGCGTGCCCATTTGTGGAGAAGGATAGGCATACAACCAGGCTCCGACTCTGGCACACCGGCGGCATTCAGACGGGCTCGTGAGGCTCCCGAGCTAACTTCGAGAAGTTGCGTGAAGGCTTTCTTACACACAATGTCGTCCCAATCCCTTTGCCTCCCAGGCTTAGTTGGTGCATTCTCGCCTTGACAAGTTATAGTAGAAAATCTGTCGCCAAGCACCTAACGGTGTGTTTCGGCAGCTGTCCTTGAGAGCCAGTACTTCTAGGCTAGCCTGAACAACATCTTCGACCACATCATCACTTACCATCAGGTGCGATAGTGGTCAAAGGTTAACCTCTCATGCAAAAAAAAAAAAAAACAACCTGCCGACCACACGCTGAAAGCTTCTGACGCGTATGGAACACAGATCCATCATCATTATTCGGTAAGACTTAAGTGACAAGCTCCATTACTCCATAAGCAGAAGCAAGAAAAGCGGAGGGGCCAGACTCAAGCAGACCACGCACATCAAAGCCACATCACAAATAATTATTTCATATATATGTATATCGCATATATATCATCTACAAAATCTAAATCCAAGCCTTACTCCATCATAGCCGCAGCTCCCGATTGGACTCTTTTGATGGACTCGTATGAAAAACACCACAAAATTCCTGAGGATGTTGGTGTTTCGTCTTCCAGACCAGATATATTTCTATACTCAAAATATCTAAAACGCATAGTACTTATAGAACTTACAGTGCCGTGGGAAACAAACATACCTAAAGACCACACAATAATAACACACAAATATTATGACCTAACAAATGAATTAACCAAAAACGGTTATGTGGTTAGTTTATATGCTGTAGAAGTTGGAGCAAGGGGTATACCAGCCAAATCCCTATATAACCTACTTAAAGACCTTGGCCTACCAAGGACAACCGTAACTTCCATCCTAGAATGTGTATCTAAGGCGGCATTAGTAGGATCTTATCAAATTTAGTTAGGTAGTGGAGGAGGCTCGAGCGGTGAAGGGGAGCATTGATATTTCACAGAGGGGCCCCTTAACCCTACTCCTGGGTTGCAAGTCCCAGGCCCCTCTAGCCTCTTCCTCTACAACGCGATGGACCCGGCACCCGCACGGTTGATCCATGGAATGCTAAGTAATTCGTCTCGAACTGTGTTACATACTTAGATGCTAATAAACTTACCAAGAAAAATTTTGAAAATGTCTCAGATTATCCATTCTAGAACAGTTCACCTGAAAAACAAAAAGAATATATGTAGTATGTTCCCTTGAAATTAAACAGCAAAATAATTATATAATATTAGGTCCTTACATATGAAATTGGCGTTTTGTATGGGAGGAACAAAAAGTCGAATATTTTTTAATATAATATATTTAATTAATCAAAGTATGAACCATTATTTTCTATGCACTTTTGCCATCTCATAGGTAGTTCATTGATCCCTTTACTAAAAAAACCAGTCGGACGGGAATCAATAAAATCTTTGAAGGCGATTTGGACTGCCCCATCGGAGTTGAATTTTTTCCCTTGCAAGAAGTTATCCAAATTTCGAAAAAAATGATAATCTGTTGGAGCAAGGTCCGGGGAGTACGGAGGATGTCTTAGACTTTCCAATTGAAGCTCTTCTAATTTAGTAGCCGTCTGTAGCGCAGTGTGTGGTCTAGCGTTGTCGTGAAGCAGCAGTGGCGTGGAGCGATTGACCAGCCTAGGTTGTTTAGCCGCTAGCTTTTCCATCATGGTTTGCAATTCCTGACAATAGACATCAGCCGTAATAGTCTGGCCAGATTTGAAAAAACTGTAATGAACAATACCGGCACTAGTCCACCAAACGCTTACAAGTAACTTTTTTGGGGTTAATTTTCGCTTGGGGCAGGATTTGGCTGGCTGGCCAGGATCTAACCATTGCGCTGAGCGCTTCCGATTATCGTAAAGAACCCATTTTTCATCACAGGTAATGATTCGGTTTAAAATACCTTCATTATTGTGCCGGTTTAGTAATGTAACGCAGCAGTCGACGCGCGTTTGCCGGTTTGTTTCAGTCAATTCGTGAGGTACCCACCTTTCAAGCTTTTTAATCTTCCCAATTTGCTTCAAGTGAATTAAAACAGTTTTATCACTAACATTGCAGCCTGCAGCTAACTCGGACGTGGTTTGCGATGGATCCGCTTCCACAATAGCCTTCAACTCTTCATTATCAACTTGAGTCTCAGGCCGTCCACGGGGCTTGTTCTGCAGGTCGAAATTTCCAGAACGAAAACGTTGGAACCAAAAACGAACTGTGTTTTCTTTTGCAACACGACCGCCATACACATCATTCACCCTTCGAGTTGTTTCCGCAGCACTAGTGCCACGGCGGAACTCGTACTCGTAAATAATGCGATATTTAAGGTTTTCCATTTTGTAAAATGAGTGACGCAAACAGAAAAAAACAGAAGAAAAAAAACAAATGAATGACGATCATCGAAGCACAAATACATGAGTCTATAGCTGTACAAATTTGAATTTGGAATTCCTTACCAAAGAGGAGAAATTCGTGATTAAAGTGGCCAGTACGAAAAACGCCAATTTCATATGTAAGGACCTAATATGTAAGGTGAGTTCTGGTGATACAAATATAATTATCTGTATATTTGTAGGTGTTGGACTTATATTCTTTGAACTGGCAGATTTACATCATATTATGTTAAATTTATCATAGCAACTGTAGTCACTCATATTGATCAAAATAGTTAGTTAGTCATATAGTTAACAGACAAGAGTCCTGGGGCTCAGACGGCTTGTGAGCAGCAAGAACTCGAAATTACCACAATTTGTATGCTTCAACTCACCTAATGAAGGATTTTTAACTTTTTTTACTGTGGCGGAAAAAGCCCGAGGCCCACCTGATGTTAAGCGGACTAAACTCTACCTATAACAGATGCGTTTCGACAACGACGATTTTTACTGCGCCCTTCACTCTGAGACGTACAGTTGTTAGGTCTCATGTGCCTATAATTTTACAGATTCTCAAGGACTGCTGCCGGAACACACTGTTAGGTGCTTGGCGACAGATTTTCTACTTGAGGGTGGTCGCTAGCAAGGCGGGCATTTGCAAAATGCCCTTACACCATGTCCAATAGCAATAGACTAGACAATAGCAGTCCATGCCACTAAGCCATCACTGCTTCAAAATATATAAAAAAAAAAGGATATACATATACTTTCAAATACAATTTATACTTGCATGGTACCACCATCTACCCTGGTACCATATTTCAATAAGTTTTTAGACACAGCACACTATAATAGTAGTATATTTTTTCTCTCCAAGATGTGTGGTAAGAAAATATCATTATTTTTCTGTGACTGTTAATGTAAACAAAAAATTTATAATATTGTACATAAGGACACTTTTATTGTAATTTAAGATGCTAATACTTAGATTATAGGTTCGTGATGAGGGCCAGGATTTACATAGCACAGGATATATCTAGTTTGAAGTCCTGTTCATTGCCATTGCAGGACTTAATAAGTTGAAATGGGACTGGACCACTATGGCCAATTTATGAATGAAATTCTATTGTTATAATTATTGCCGATGCCAATGGGTTAAGAAAAAACAAAGTACAGTACTTCTACAACTTCAGCAATTAAGAACTATGTGTAGAAAAAATAAATAGTAATTATTATAATACCATTGTATGTTTTGCAACGAGAGTGGTAATAGCTATGGACTGCCATACTGTAGGCCCCTGGTTCAATACCCACCGCCAGCTTGAGATTCACCGCATGGTGGAAGGGCATTTTGCAATTGCCTGCCTGGCTAGCTACCACCCTCAAGTAGAATTTGTCGCCAAACACCTAACGGTGTGTTCCTGCAGCAGTCCTTGAGAGCCAGTGAAATTACAGGCACATGAAACTTAACAACTATGTCTTAATGTGACGGGCGCAGTGAAATTCATCACTTGTGATGAAATGCAACTGTTCTAGGCAGAGGTTAGTCCACTTAACATCAGGTGGACCTCGAGCTTGTGCCGTCACAATAACATTTTTTCTAATGACTAGCTTGGGAAAGGCTGATTCATTCATTTTATGAGTCAGATTGTAATGCAGAGGATTATAGAAAGAACATGTAATACATTTTTAAGTATTGCTTTAACACCTTCCAGCGGAATAATATTATAAAGTCACAACTAAACCCACAACATAATTGCCGCAACAAATCCAAAATCCGGAGGCCATCACTGCCATAAAATTACTATGTTTAATATCAGCATATAAAAACTAAGTTCAAAGTTCAAAAACACTTAGAACAACGACCACCCAATTGCATAACTTTGTAGCTATCAATTTATTTCTGACAGATACCTTCATAGGTTTATTATTATTCTGACAGCTTTTGTAGCGAAGAAACCTTAATAGCTACTGAACTAACATTTGTTGAGTATAATCTATCAATGGAATTAATTGGCATCCATAAGAGTAGAAAAACTAAACAATCGGGTAAAGTGGTTAGTATGGCATTCAAAACATGACATCACCATTTAATATGGTTGTTTAAACAATAATTACTGTGGGACAGGTTTCCTAATGCTATAAAAAATACAGACGAACTGAGAACCTCCTCCTTTTTTGAAGTCGGTTAAATATTAAAAAGTACACTAAAGAAACTATGCTTTAGCCTTAAGTGTGTTATGTTAACAGGATAAAAACCTAGAAATGATAATTTGTTATAGTTTAGGAATAACCATGTTAATTTTGTATGCCAATTTGGAATAATTTATGTCTATATTATTTGGTGACTTATATCAGGTATTATAATAAAAATAATATGCTTACACAACAGGTAATAGTGATAGGGATCACAATATACAACAGTCTCTTCAAATGCAGCATACTTGACGAAAAAGACAATATTTTTAGTAGGTACTTATCTACTTATGTACAAGCGACTAGCGTACAGTTTCACAGCTTCTATCTGTATGGCATCAGGCATGATACAATAATATACTGCGACCTTGGATCATAGTAGATTTACCTTCTTAGAAACAGTAGATTTTTTAATTTATTTATGTGACCACATTATTATCATTCAATATACTAGTAAATAATTTTCACATACCGGTAGGTGGGTGGGTAAGTACGGCTAGGAGAGGATAAAAAAATCGAAACGATGAATCACGAAGTACTCACCAACTGCTTGTTTTTATAAAAACTCAGAGGAAAGAGATGTACGCGAATTAATATCTGTTTAAACATACAACAGTAAGAAGATAATTTACGTTGCGGAGATGTCACTAAGGTAAATTAAGTTTTAAAAAAATATGTTGCTATAAAATGAAAACTTGTTTGACGACAACATCCCAAAGATTACAAAGCGCAACATCCACAGAATATAAGCAAAGTGGAAAGCAAAGATTACTGTGGAAGGTTAAGTATTCTGTGATACAAAGAATATGTAATAGTAATTTTGGACACATATCTATGGACTGGAATTACTAAAATAAACGTGTACAGTCCCACCAACTTATCTGTTCAGGCGGCAGAAAAAAGAACTACAAAATTCCTTTAAATTGTGACAGTTTGTAGTTGATTTCCTTGACCAGCAGCGTCCTCGCGACATGCACAGTTAAGTTGGTGGTACTATATACAATGCGATTAAAATAAGAATAGGATCGGCCTAGCGCCATGTTGTGACATCAGAACTAGAACTTGGTGCAGTGTGCAAAAACATGTTCGTGCGTCCAATCTGTCCACCTCCTATGACACAATCGTCCAAACTGCTCACGTTTTTTTATCCCGCGACGCCCCGTAACGTTTTTTTGTAGTACTAAGTAGTTTTCCATTACCTAAACATGTCACCCTAACATCCCCATACCCCAATATATTACCTATACCATACAAAAAATAACATTTTCATACATTTAGTTTGAGTGGATCAAACAGCGAATAAAAATATATTTCTCCAGATTTTGAGGTATTTTGTTTTTTAATCGAGTTTATTTGTGGCAGTCTCCAATCAACATATAAACTTCTTGGTACCAATGCAATCCTCATCATATTCTCTTTACGGGAAAAGAAATGAAAATAGACCTTTTCATGGAAAATTTTACAGGAAAATGGGTTTGAACAGACGACGAAAATGGCGGGAAACGGCATTTTTCATATATTTTTTTAATTATTTTTTTCCGTAACTATTCCACCTACAACTTTGTTTTTTTTTTTAATGTGTGTATTTATTATGGTTCTTTACCCATGAATAATACCAGATTGTAAGGATAAATATTTTATAAGTAGTAACGAGATTAAAACAACGCGATTTTTTTTAAGAATTTTGGCGGGAAAACTGTACATAAGCGGATTTTATTTTTTTTCTCAAAAACTGTACCACCTACGAATTTGGTTTTTCTTTTGATATGATTATTCAGATGTAATCTATACACCTGAATTGTTTCAGATGTTTAGGTTTACAGGTTTAAAAGTAGTTACGAGATTATTTATTACGTAAATTTCGATCGGTGAGTGTTTGCGCGGCAAAATGCATCGAGTGAAAGTTATTTTTTTTCATTTCATGATTTGAGTAACTTCTCGTTACCATAGAGTAATGCGGTTTTTTTTGTTGTATAGCCAATGATAGTAGCTTACTAACAACGTTTAAATAATAACGATCGGATAAATACAAGCTTTACACTAAACCTTTTTTTTAGACCACCGGAATTCCAGCCGTAACAAAAACAGGGGTCAAATAAAAAAATCTATAAAAAAAAAGTTATCAATCCTTATCCTTTTAATTTCTTTTAACATCGTTATTGACTTATTGCCTATACAAATGCAAAATTACAGCTTTCTAGGTTAATTACTTTAGAAGTAGTTACGAGATTATTTTTAAATGACATAAATCTATACAAAATTTTGGCGCCAAAATGTAATTTGAGCTGGTTTCAGATTTCATATCAATTTTAAACATACTTTCTGTTATATCAGAATATTATGGATTTTTTCTCGCATAGCCAAGGATCCATCCTCACGAAAACCGTTTGAATTATGAAAATCGAACTTACGCAGATTTTATGGTGAATATGTAAACACGACTATTGACCGCTAACCGGCAGGCCGGTTGGGACACATAAGAGAAAATCCGGCAGACCGGAGGATACGCGCCTAAGGATATATTAATAAAGAAAATAAAAAACCCGACTGCAAATAATTTATTTTCGTTTAGTGTTTTATCGATCCATTGAAACTACAACTGCCAGTTAATATATTTATGGAATCGTTTTTTAAAGCTCTTAATTTTGATACCCAACACGATGGCTTTGGAAGAAAAATAAATTGTTTTTCTTACTATATGGCGTCTAAAATACACCAGTTTTTTTATGTACATAGCGTCACTTGAGCTATCAAGATAAATTTAGATTTATCTTGATAGCTTAGGTGTCGATATCTGAGATATCGTTAGCGATATCTGAGTTTAGGGAGATTTTATTTTCTCATAAGAAATATATTTACTTACATGAGAAATATCCATAATATATTAGTGCAAAACACTGTTGCCGTACAAAACAGATACACATTTTGCAAATAGTACATTTTTGGAGGGTAGTTATACTAAAAACAGTCAGTCGAATTATACTGCTTAGGACGGTGTTGGCGTGACCGCCACTGGCCGGCATCCAGCGACCGGTTTTAGAATAGCGCAAGCACATAAAACGTATATACATGGAATAAACGTATCTGGATGTGGCTTGAGCGTACTTGGCATTTAAAAGAATATGTTTGTTAAGAAGTTGAGCTTTATCTATGTTTATTACTATGTTACTTTGTTAAATATATATATTGAAATTTAAGAATTATATTTAGCATGAATAAATTTAATAGAACGATACATATGATTAATAATAATAATACTTATCATTATCAAATGCCAATTTTGAGATGTCTTAAATATATTATTTTATAATAATACATATTGTTTTTTTTTCCTTTTATGATATCTCGTACATTAAAATCGGTTAAGCCGTTTAGAAGTTATGGTGAAATAAAGAAACTTACAAACATATATAAATACATGAAACCGGAAAACTTAACACACGTTTATGTGTGCAGTCGTGTAAAAAAACAAGTTGTCATAGTAAGTTGTTGTAGGTAAACGAAGTTGTAGTTTTTTTTTATTTCTGATAGGTTAGCCTTTGACCACTATCTCACCTGATGGTAAGGGATGATGTGGTCGAAGATGTTGTTCAGGCTAACCTAGAAGTACTGGCTCTCAAGGATAGCTTCCGGAACAGACCGTTAGGTGCTTGGCGACAAGTTTTCTACTTAAGGGTGGTAGCTAGCCAGGCGGACATTCGCAAAATGCCCTACCATCATGCAAAGTACTGTAATACAGGTTAATATAGGTACAGCAAACACAGAAATAATTTGAACAGATTTTATTTGTAAGCAATATTTTGTACTTATGTATCTTAATTTGAATCGCTTAGCTCTTCGATGCCGCATGTCCTGATGGCCCGCAGAGTCAGACTCATCGTTATCATCGTAACGGGTAACAAAAACAAATATAACAATCACCAAATTCATATTAAACAGTCAATATGAACAATCAGACTGTTTAATTTTAAACAGTCAAAAAACAAATTAAACGAGGTCAATAACCACTCGGAAACTCGTGTCGCGTAGTAGCAGTAGTAGTACACTGTCGGAGAAATAAGACGCCCGCGTTTTCATCAAACCAAGATGGAGTCTGTGCTGTCAACCTTAAAAATAAAAATTTATTAAAATTAATAATTTTGGGTTCATTCATAATAACGTATAAATATATGGCACTATTTTTAAGTTTGTTCGGCTGATCGTAGTTATAAGAGTGAGTATGAGTGAAGTTAGCCGAGAGCCAGTCCTATTTTTATTTTAATCGCATTGTACAATGCGATTAACATTAACAACGCATTGTACAATGCGATTAAAATAAGAATAGGACGGGCTCTCGGCTAACTTCACTCATATTCACTCTTATAACTACGATCAGCAGAACAAACTTAAAAATAAAGCAGTGCCATATATTAATAGGTAATTTTAAATGAGTGTCCCGAAATTGTTAATTTAATAAATTCATATATTTAAATTTTTAATTTGTGTCTACTTCTTATTTTCCTACCTAACCATTGATTTACAAAAAACAGAACAAAGTAACTAAGCTGCTAATAAGGTTATATTTTGGTTCATTTGACCTTAATGACTTTATATTGATTTAATGTTAAAAAGGCATACAGATTTTAGTAGTTTCCGCTACAGATAAAAGGTTGAATTCATCTAGCAACACTGCTTGCTTGTGGTCTGATGATGGCACAAGGACACGTATCCAAAGCCATGAAAAATAAATAAATAAAAAAAAGTGTTCTGACGCGATGTGGTGGTTCACGTTCCATTCTCTTTGGTGATGTTATTTGTTCGGTGCTCCGGTACAGTGTTGGAATTCTTAGTATAATTATACTATTTGTACCATTATTTCATGGTGTGTAGTATGTAATATAGGAATGTCACTATAATACGCGAAAATACCATTATTACGTGTCTCCAATAAATGCAGCGTCGGTATGAAGATGCATTTGAAACTATTTACTACTTGATGTTATTTATGCACTTCATCTGTCAAGGATTTTGAAGTGTTATATATCCATAGAATATGTTATTCATAGCGTTTGAAATTTTATAGCCGCTTTACGCATTTTCACAATAAAAATGAAATTCAATGAAATATAAATCGTATACGACAGTCAACAGATGCCAAAAGTTCGAATTAAATGTGGTGGTAACGCATACAGTGTGGTTAACGCACAGCCTGAGCTGTGTTTTCCAATAATCTGTGAAGACCTACAGTAGATGTTTTTGAATTATTCTCCATAATTTATGTACCACACATAAGTTTTGACATATATATTGTTACCTACACAAATCAAGTATGGATTTTATCCATCTCATCTTTCTATCTCGGCGATAGATTGCTTTACTATTTGTTCTTGACAAAACTTAATTTACATGATACAACTTGTTGAATACCTTTTAAATATTGTTATGTTTGCAATAACGCCCGCTAAGCGAATTACATTACAAAATTACAAATATACTTTGTAATAAATATAATTTGTAATTTTGTAATTGTTGAATACCTATTGAAATATAATTCTTATAAATAAAACACTGTCTCAGTGTGGGACAGTGTTTTATTATTATTAAAAAAACCGGGTCTCTCTGACGAGGATTTTTGGATTGTCGAACCGAATGTAGTGGTTGGGATTGTCCTGGGCATGTTCACAAACCGCAGACTTGGTCGAGCGTCTGTTCTTCATGTCAGCAATGTGTTCTTTTACCCGGATACCAATGCTCCTCTTTGTTTGCCTAATGTATGACAGCCCACATTCACAAACGAATGAAATGTCGGGACAAAAATAATGATAAATATTTGCGATTTAAACCGTTTAAAGTTGTTTAATTACTATGTGTAATAATCGCGAAAACCTAAGACAACATTAAGAAGTAAATGAATTAGGAGGGACATATTTTCTTTCTTTCATTTTATGAGCATTAGTGGTAGTACTGAACACATAAATACCCTTACCTAGTGGGTAACCAAAAAGCCTAAATATAAATCTATAAACTGACTGTAGCATATGGTTGGCTTCAGAATGCATCATATGATATTCAGACTTTCTTGATAGATGCTATAAAAAAGGTGAGAGAGATATTTTTTTTTTTTAATTTATATTGGTTCCTTGCTATGGAAACAATGAATGATCATGCTACACCTTACCACTATATCACCATATGCATTGATGCATAATCTCAATATTAAGTTATAAGATTCACAAATATTTATTTTCAAGAAGGACTTCAAACCTGCAGCTTGTCGCTCAACACTGTGTTGCTATGAGCAATTTTAGTAGCAGAACACCTGAGATAGTGCTGTTGTATTATATGCTTACACTATTTACGACACAAGTCATCCAGGATGATAGACAAACAGATTTTCTCATTAGCTTAATAACATTACTTGGAGGGTACAAAGCATCTACTTATCTGTGTATTATACAATACGTATGGGAATTTTCTCATATTAAAACATTAATATTAGAGAGAGTAGAGATACCAGTTGTTAATAATAAACACACTTATAACAAGGTGTAATATATATAAAGTATGGGTGTGGAAAACAGGCCGCCTAACAACTACTATGAGATAAACATAAGGAATACCACCTCATTACATACAAGTTTGTGGCACTCCTCTGTCATCTTATTACAGCCCTTCGGGAGGGCATAGTTGACAAGAATGGCCGTAGAAGTACTTGTAGTGCTCTAAAATATTATCTGCACCACCCTATTCAAGCTACCCTATTCAATACCTTCTGCAGGCCTTTCGGGAGGGTAAAGTTGCCAATCACTTACCGTAGGGCTACATGTATTACTCTAAAATACTATCTGTTCTATACTATTCAGAAGCCTTCTTACAGCCTTTTGGGAGTTGCCAATCAAGGACTGTAGGAGTACAGGTAGTACTCTAAAATATTATATGTACTGCATATAGATGCAAGTTGTTGATGAAGAAGCTTTAAATGGTTAAGCGCAGTTCATCGATGAGCTTAACCATTTAAAGTGCCCGAAAAAAAAACAATCAATAGTTTCTGAGTGCCATAGGAAAGCATCAATGAAGAGCAGTATAATTTTGCTATCTGATAATCAAGGAGAAGGAGTGGTGGAATCAATATTGAAACAGAAAAATAATCTTATAATCAAGGAATACAATAGAATAACATCTTTTAGAAAACCTGATGCCATAACCAGTGATGTGTTATCATCTTGTAAAAAATTATCTAAGACTATAACAAAGGACGATAATGTAATTATTATGACTGGTTGTAACGATCCTAATGCACATATTTTATTGACTGAATTGAGGAATGCTATCAAAATATTAAAAGAATGTAATGTTTTCGTGGTAAATGTATTGTACAATGATTCTTTAAAAGAAAATCAAGTTAACAATCATATAAAACTTCTTGTCAAAGATTTTAAAAATTGCGTCTTTATAGAAACTGGTTCCAATCTTCAAAATATTACGAAAAAAATCATACATCATGTAAATGCAGTTCAGTACCATAATACATTTTTAGCCTTCTCTAATCCTCGTGCGATAAAAACTGCTCCAGCAAAGAAAGGGACTATACCTTATTATTTTCAAATAAAGTCGTCCCCCAACGAAATAAATTTATATAAAACTGTACAATCCTGTCGTGTTAAACATTTAATCACAGATTACTTCCCACTCTTGGGAAATAAGACTAATATTTCTCGATCTGAAACCAATTCTACTAAATTGAATCTTTTTCGAACCTCTAGATAAAATCACAGTCCTACACCAAAATATAGCCGGAGTTTTAAATAAAATACGCGAACTCGAGACCGCCTTAGATGAACTTAAGCAATCAAGCATTAATGTTTCCCTAGTCTGTCTCACAGAACATTTTATACCAAAAGGTGAAGAAAATTTTCTTAATGTGGATGGGTATTCGCTAAAAGCTATCTATGCTCGAAAAAATAAGAGGCGCGGGGGATCTTTAATTCTTTGCAAAAACGAATTTGAATGCACTGAAATCAAATTTAATACTGGCGTAGACAAACATTATGAAATTTGCGGGATAGAAATTAAAAAGTTAAAAATGTGTGTCATCTGTCTCTACAGAATTCCGAAAGGTAATTTAAAAATATATTTTAATAAACTAAAAATTACTTTATCCGAATTGCAACACAAATATGATAATTTGATAATTTGTGGAGACTTAAATATTAATATCAATAAGGAGTCAACGTCTAGTACGAAACTGCTTCGTCTTTTGTCTAACTTTGGTATGAGTCACCATATCACAGATCCAACACGGGGAAAAAACTGTATAGATAACATTATTAGCAATATTTCGCATGTAACTGCTAGAACTATCAATCTCTATTTGTCCGACCATGATACAGCTCAAGTAGCTATCTTTAATAAAATGACATGCAAAAAAAGTACTGATTATTGTTTTAAATACATTAATGACACGAATCTGGATAATTTAAGAATATTTTGTAAATCTATAAGTAGCTTATCTTTCTCTGAAGTATATGATCATCAATTGGTAAATGATGCATTTAACGCATTTCATGATTTACTCATACTGTTTCACAAATTATGTTTCCCCATTATCAAAGTTAAAATGACAAAAGTACCTAGTAAACGTATTAAAATTACTAAAGGTATTCGAATAAGTTGCAAAACCAAACGTAAGCTGAGACTCAGACATTACAGAAATAAGACGTCAGAAACAAAAAAAGATTTCAAAATTTACTCTAGTTTATTAAAAAAGTGCGTAAATAAAAACAACTTATTAAGTAATGTTAAATACATAGCAAATTCGAAGAATCAATGTAAGGCTTCATGGAAAATAGTTAACGAAGAGATGGGAAAGTTTAAACCTAAAGAGTACATTGAAAAAATTATTGACAATGGAATAATTCTTTCATCTGGGTCAGATATAGCTAATTCTTTTAACAATTTTTTTACCGACATAACTAATAATCTGTCTGCGAATAGCCAACGTAATCCACTGTCATCAGTGAATTACACGATGAAAAGTATTTACCTTGAACCAACGTTACCTGATGAAATATATAAAATTATTAAATCATTACATGACAGCAAATCATCGGGCTATGATGACCTCACAACAAACCTGATAAAAGCTATTTGTCCTTACATTTGCGAGCCACTTTCATATATAATTAATCTTTCTTTAGAGCAAGGGCGTATACCGGATAGACTTAAGATATCTATAGTGAAGCCATTGTATAAAAAAGATACCAAACTAAAGAAAGACAATTATAGACCTATTTCGTTGGATCCAGTCTTTTCAAAAATATTTGAAAAGGCTATGTATAAAAGAATTCTTTCATACCTTAATCACTATAACATCCTGACGAAGGAACAATATGGTTTTAGAAAAGGCAGATCAACCACCTTAGCTACTTATAATCTCCTTAGCTTGATTTTAAACAATTTAAACAGTAATACCACGTCATGTGGTCTATTTCTCGACCTGAGCAAAGCATTTGATTTTGTTAATCACGACATTTTGCTAAATAAACTATATAGATATGGCATTCGAGGTCCTGCTCATGATTGGTTCCTTTCCTATCTAAAAGATAGGAAGCAGATAACTCGCATCACCCAGTATGACATAATTACGAATTGTGTAAAAAATTATGACTCCGATGAACGCGTTAAATTAAATGGGGTCCCTCAAGGTAGCATCATGGGTCCATTGCTTTTTCTTTTATTTATTAATGACTTCCCAAGTACTATCGAACACAGCAGTATTCTCTTTGCCGATGACACAACCGTTTTATTAAAAGGTGATACTAAAATAAATATATCTTGTGACATAAACAATTGCCTCAGTAAAATTATGGAATGGCTAGATATGAATCATTTAAAAATAAATTTAAATAAAACGAAATTCATACAATTTCAAACTCATCAGCGAATAAAAAATAATATTACTGTAAATTATGGAAATGACATTATTGAACAGGTGACTTATACAAAATTTCTAGGAATAAATATTGATGCTAATTTATCATGGGTTAATCACATTGACATGATTTGTAACAGGCTGCATAGCTTTGCATTTGCACTTAAAAGATTGAAGCGATGCGCTCCTCTGCATTCGGTTCTGGGAGTATATCATGCTTATGTTTGTTCGGTAATTCGTTATGGGATCATTGCTTGGGGAAATTCTAAGCACATAAACAAAGTTTTCAAAGCGCAGAAAAAATGTGTTCGTGCTGTGTATAATCTTAAATGGACTGAATCATGTAAGCCTGTTTTTAAGTCAAATAATCTGTTGACAGTAGTAGGCATATATATATATGAATTGGCAAAGTTTGTAAGATCTAACTCTTCCTTGTTTCCCGAATATACTAGCTTAGGTAAGAGGACAGTTACACAAGAACAGCTCAAAATGCCAATTCCTAAACTAGAGCTGTTTAGGAATAACTGCATCTACATGACGCCTCTCATTTACAACGCGATTCCAAAAACTATAACAAAGTTACCTAATTATAAGTTCTACCCGGAGTTAAAAAAGTGGTTGGTTAACGAAAGTTTTTATACAGTTAAGGATTTCCTGCAGAAGACTTCTAATCGCTACTACATTTACCACGTTAAATAATTGATTGTATAATTAAATAATATATACATTATGACAATTTAAAAAAATATATATATGACATCGTTATTATTATTAATTCTTAATTGTATATTATATTTAATTGACATTTGCACACCTCGTATGAGGTTGTTTATGGTGAAACTATTTGTACGTCCTACATATTTTATATCTTTGTACCCGTATTCAAGCAAATAAATGAATTGAATTGAATTGAATGCTTTTACTACAATTTATAGCAAATTACCTTTCTACCTTCTGCAAAGAAGGGTACAACTGCCATTCTATGTTAAGATCACATAACAAGTTAGCGGTGCCTCTTTCCATGTGGTCATAGTAACTAACCACTGCATATCACTTGGAACCAATTTTGTTCATTTAAAGAGTGGAATTTTGTTGTTATTATTATTTACAATGCGCTTGGATTAAAGATCTTTACCCAGAAAAAGAGTTGAATGGCCATTTGACATACACATTCTATCTTAATATCAACTGCCAAATATATCAAAGAAAATTACTTACTTATTTTAAATTGAACCAACCCGTTCAAAGTAGTTTAATGTGCAAACTATTGAGGCTTTGATGGCTTTGGATGATTCTCCTCAGCAGCACACTATCTAACGGAAGGGTGCAGTTGTTTCAAGATGATCAGGATAAGTAATACTTTTGGAACAGGCACAATATTCCACTTTATTTAACATGAAAGCTGTAGAGACTGATGGGGCGATTCCCCAATTAGCCAATTACCCTTCCGAAGGGTACAGTTGCTCCAACATAATCATGATAAATACATATATAATATTGGGACAGCCACAATATACCACTTAATTTAACATGCACTGTTGAGGCTGGCGGGGTGATTTTCCCCCATCAGAAAATTACCTTACGGAAGAGTACATTTGCTCCAACATAATCATGATTAGCACAAATGATGTTGGAATAGACACCATATATTTAAGTTTTAAATGCAAACTGTTGAAGTTGACAGGGCAACTCCCCTATCAGCCTATTATTTTACAGAATGATTCAGTTGGTCCTATAAAAACACATAAAAGTTTAGAACAGTAGCTGATGTTCATCTTAATTTAATATACAAGCTATTAAGAATGATAGGACGATATGCTCTATCATTCTAAAGACCCTACGAAAGGGTATAGCTACATAATAAAGTCCTATTTATGTATTGGGACACAAATGTAATGTATACCACCTAGTGCACAACCACAACATGATATAGATATAGTTGGTAATTTCAGACACAAGGCTCGGCAGGGTTGATACTTTATACAAACAATTTGTCATCATCAAGCAGATAATATTAATTATTGGATAGGTATCAATACCTTAATCAATGAATGCCATCTGCCTTCCATGGAACAAACCAATTCAACAAATTGTTGGGGCCCTCCAGACATATCAGCCATGTACAACAGACCATTCACTACGAAACAGTGTCAACAGTCTAAAATACCAATACTGGAGTAAGGTGATTTTACATTGTTTTCTATACATATTAAGGACTTCTGGCAAACTTTGTCGTTACCTACTTTCAGTAATGGGTGATATGACGGGCCAGTAATGGGAACTTGGCCTCTTAATATACCTACATACACAATGTATGTAAGTATACTAAACTGGTTAGATTTGCAGTTTACTGAACTTAGCTCACTTGGTTGAGGGAAGGTATGTTCATATTTTCACATGATAAACTACTTAACTCAAGGTATATGACTATATTCTTAGTTATTATAATCACACATTTTATCCAAGTAACTATTAGAAATAATAATGATTCCAGTACGGTAAAGCTATTGCATATTATACATTGCTTGCAACAGATTTTCATATGCAATAGTGAATAGCAAACTTTAATAGGTAATTCCTATGTTAGTATTCAGTACTTGTAATCCTTGTAAGGAATGTGTTTTATTTTTTATTTCCTTGTCATTGCTTAGCACCAAAGAAAATGGTTATTTTTTTCTGTGCTTATTAATTATTTTGTGTTGATAAAGGATTTGATTTTTTGCAGAGGAAGTTGATATAAAACAGATATTTTCAACATAGCGTTTGTGTTCGTCACCAGCAGATAACAAACAGGTATTCATACTAACGCTGTGTTTATTGGAGACACATAATATAACATTTTGCATAAAAACAAAATTGTTATAATGTGTAGGAAGATAAACACAGCGTCGCAGTAATATCTTACTGGTGAAGACTCTATGAATGACATACTCTATGGACATATATGTGAAGGATTGTGTGAATGTCTACAGCTTACTCAATTGAAATTTCTTAATTCTGAATATGCCAATATTTAGAGCATATTTTGTGCAATTATGAATACCAACTCAAAATTAAGGTGCCAAATAAACTTCGATGCTACGCGTGATTATTAGTGTATTAGCTGACGTTTTGGTCTCCAGCTGACACATGCTGTATATACAAAACGACTGAAGATGTGGTTATATAATATAGCCAGGGATTTAGAGCATAATTTGTGCCAGTGGCACAAAAAATTGGAACGTCCTACTTGAAAGCTGTAGTAGTTATGACCCGAATTGTTAAATTCGGGTGATAACTGTAATGAGTAGCTGTAGACACGTGGTCTCCAGCTTACACGTTAGTGTAAGCTGGAGACCACGTGTCTACAGCTACTCATCTGTATCTTATGAACGAATGGACCTACGACTTTGTTTAATATGTCAAAATTTAGAGCATAATTTGTGCCATAGGCACTTAAATTTTCAAGTCCCTGGCTATTAAGGTTTTGGAGCCAGAAGCTCAAACAAACGTGTAAGCTAGAGACACATGTCCCCAGCTAGCACAGCTCAAACGGGAAAGGATAGATTACTAATTAATAGCTTAAAATGTTGGGTAGAATTTGTGCCATTGGCACCAAAATTTTCAAATCATTGGGCTTCATAGTTATTGTGTAATAAGCAAAAACATTTCTTCCCGCCAAGATGTTTAAATATTTGAACAAAAACATTTCTAAGCGCGGCGTTGCCGTCCCGTTGACTGTAGCTGCAATCTATCTTGAACCTTATTTCAATTGCGTTTGAACTTACTTTTTGCTTTCTTGTTATGAATAGGTGGAAGAAGTAACAAAAAACCAGTTCGAGCATAGACTAAGAGCAGATGGTTATTGTGTAGTTGGACGAATGATTGTGTAGTTTGACAACCATTTTATGCCAATATTTACAATATACAGCGTGTCCCAAAATTCAACGATAAGCCGGCATCGGAGCATGGACCTACTCATGACTCCTCGGAAAAAAATAAAAAAAAATTATAACTGTTTTTTTTTATTAATTACAGAGACTTTTATAAATTTCATCGATATTCGATACCCATTATGCTATTTTCAACTACCATGACCACAATTTTTGACATATTTTTGATATTTTTTGTGCATTAGCAACCTAAGAAGGACGGCTATCTACCACAATCCTTTAAAATTACAGAAAGTCTGTAGTTATTTTACAAAAATCAGTAAAAAAAAATTTTTTTCTTATAATTTTCATAGATTTTAACATTCTATGCACTTTCTATAGTCTGGGTTAAAAAAAAAAGTATGGACACTACCATGGCAAGTTTTATTAAAAGTTGGCGCAACTTTATAAAAGTCTCTGTAATTAAAAAAAAAAAGAGTTATAATTTTATTTTATTTTTTTCCCGAGTAGTCATGAGTAGGTCCATGCACCGATGCCGGCTTATCGTTGAATTTTGGGACACGGTGTATATTGGTAAGTATTTTTTCTCGCAGAATGTTGACCTATATACGAGATCTTTATTACATCCTCTTTGACCGATATATTGCACTCTAATCGAAACTACATCTGTGAGTGATTAATGGTTAAGAAATACTGTTATTTTATAATTGAAAAAAAAAAGATAATGGTAGGTCTACGAATAAATATGGTAGGTACGTAATTCTGTTCACAAACGAAAATGAAGTGAAATATAAAAGTACTTATTTTGTTTTGCAAAAGTCCAAATTGGTATAGCATTTACAAATTATAATCTAAACAGACACTAGCGCAGCAATCGCAACAAAAATAACAGGGCACATTTGAAATGCTTGTATGTGTATCACGAACACAGTATGCGAAGCTACTATTGTTTTTATAAGTGGGGTGCATCACTGATGGTATAGACGTGCTTAGTAATACCGGATTTTAAAAGCTTTCTCATAAATGTAGGTGAAATATGTTTTGATATTGGGGAACCATAGAATTATTTTTAATTGATTTAAATATTTTCTTTACATATGAGTTAAGATAGATAGATAGATAGATAAACTCTTTATTGTAACACAAAGATTAATATTAACATAAAAAACTTACAACTAAAGATACATCATAACTGAGTGAAACAATGGGCGGCCTTATCGCTTAAAGCGATCTCTTCCAGACAACCCAACAATATTGGACATTTTGACAGTACATGGACAGGGTTTTTTAATCGAATGTTACAAATACTAGAATAGTAAAAAATAGATAGAGAACTTAGTTAAATAAGACAAAAATTTATTATATTATACACATACACAACAATATACGTAAAGTATAATGATTATATATAGATATATATTTATATAAGTACATAACATACAATAAGTATATATACATACATATTTTTAAACATATATAAATAAAGATAAAAAAAAAAATTAAAAAAAAATATACCTAAATAGACATAACACAACAAAACATGGTAAGAATATTATAGAATAACTAAGGTCAGTAATGTTTGTAAATATTACAGTTAGAGCGAAAGATAGTAAGTTTTAAGCTGATTTTTAAAAGATTCCAATGAACGAGCACGTTTTATTTCAAGCGGTAGCGGATTCCACAATCTAACAGCTTCAGAAGTAAAAGAACAATGATAGAAAGAGGTTCCGCATACGGGTGCCTGTAGCAATAAATTATCGGATGACCGTAATGATAAAGCATGGGTAGTATGGAGGAAATTGAAACGTTCCTTGAGGTACCGCGGAGACGTAGGAAGGAACAGAATAATGTAAAGGAAATGTAGTATATGAGCATTCCGGCGAAGACGAATAGGTAGCCACTTGAGTTTGGTACGAAATTCGGAGACATGATCATATTTGCGTAAGCCGTATATGAATCTTATACAAAAATTTTGGAGTCGCTCAAGTTTATTTAGCTGATTTTGTGTGAGATCAAGATAGCAGACGTCAGCATAATCAAGAATAGGGAGTAGTAAAGATTGTGCAAGCGCAATTTTAGTGGTGGTAGGTAAAAAGTTGCGAAGTCTCCGTAAAGCTCCAGCAGATGCAAACATTTTACGACTGGTTTGAGCTATTTGAGAGTCCCATGATAGAGTTTGGTCGATTGTGATACCGAGATTATTTACGGTTTTGCTAAATGGAATGACAATTCCATCGAACACAACTCGCGGCAAAGAGTCCCAATCAACCCTGGTTATCAAGCGGGAACTTCCTACTATGATAACTTGAGTTTTAAGAGGGTTGACTGTCAACCCATATGCTTTGCTCCATTCCAATAAACAAGCAAGATCCCTATTGGTAGCTTCTACTGCTTCTGGCAAGTCAGGCAGTGATGAATGAGAATATAATTGAAAATCATCTGCGTAGAGGTGGTAGGACGAAGAAATGTTATGAGATATTGAATTTATGAAAATTTAAAAGAGAAGAGGAGATAAGACGCCACCCTGAGGTACACCAGTGGTGGTGTTACACCAGGAAGAAAAACGATCTTCAAGGCGAACACGCTGTCTGCGACCATACAGGTAGGAACGAAACCAGTCAATCACCGTTGGAGATATGTTGTTTGAGCGAAGAATGGCAAGAAGAATATCAAAGTCAACAGAGTTAAAAGCACTGCTGAAATCTAAGAGTGTCAGCACAGTTAACTGTCCATTATTCATTCCAAGACGTATATCGTCAGTAATTTTGACAAGGGCAGTAACCGTGCTGTGTCCCGGACGAAAGCCAGACTGAAGAGGGTTCAAAAGATTATTACGAGAAAAGAAACTGTTGATTTGGTTATGGACTAATCGTTCAAGTACTTTGGACAAAAAAGGAAGTATTGATATGGGACGGTATTCCGAGTTAGATTTAGGGTTAGCTTTTTTGGGCAAAGGAATTATATGAGCTTCCTTCCATAAAGAAGGAAACACACCACAGGAAACAGAAAAATTTAAAAGGTAACAAATTATGGGAAGAATGAAATCTAATATAGGGACCAGCATATTTCGACTGATTCCATCAATTCCAACAGCGGTAGAAGTTATTGAGAGTATGCTCTTCTCAACATCACAAGCGGTGAATTGACTAAAGAATAATGAAGGTAGGTCAGGGGTTGTCAATTTAGAGAGAGAAACTAAAGTAGCAGCTTTTGAGGACACGTCCATAATAGACGACTTGACAAAGTGTTGGTTCAAAGAATCAATATCTAAGTTATTAGGAATAGATTCTTGTCTAGATTTACCAACCCCTAAAGACCTCAGAAACTTCCAAACTTTCGTAGGATCCTTTTCCTGAACAGACTCATGAATATGGCGTCTTTGGGCATCTCTACACACCACATTGCAGTGATTCCGTACTCTGGTATATTTAGCTTTGTTTGTATCAGTTGGATAACACTTGTATTTAGTTTTAGCAACTGCTTTTTTATGTTTGAGTATTTTAATATCGTCAGTGAGCCAAGGTGCAGGTGTGTGTTTTATTTTAACTGCTCTTAAAGGGGCATGGACATCATACAGTTGGATAATGATGGAGTTAAAAATTGTTACCTTTTCATCAATTGAATTGGCATCCATTATTGGAGACCAATCAATTTTTTTTGCGTCATTTGTAAAGGCATCACGATTCATTCCACTAAAATTGCGTTGCAGAATAATTGTAGGTCTTGATTTAGGAGGACGAATCTTACATGACAAAAAGATTAGGTCGTGATATGAAAAAATATCAGCTGAACACTGACCATGCTTAACAACAAGCTCTAATGATGACACCATGATAAGGTCCAGTAAAGAGGGAGCTGAGTTCGGAAAATGGTGAGTAGCACTAAGAGGGAGAATGTGCATGTTGCTAGCTTGAATAAGTGTTTCTAATAAGGAAGTGCGATGGTTACGTTTTAAAAGGCAAGTATTGAAGTCACCCATAATTATGGTATGATTGTAGGATGGCATAAAATCAGTCAAGACCTTTTCAAAAGAAGGGAAGTAGTTGTTGGAATCGGAATTGCTATAGTAGGCTCCGAGGAGAATTTTGGTATGTGAGAGAAGAACTTCAATAAAGAGATGTTCGCCACCGTCGAGGGGAGGTGGTTGAATGGATGTGCTAATAATTGAAAAGGGAATATGGGCACGGAGATAAATTGCTACACCACCACCACGACCACCTGTACGATCATTGCGAATGAGATTGAATCCAGGTAAAGAGTAGGAAACTGAGGGAAGAGAAGGCTTAAGCCATGTTTCGGAGACTAGTATAGCGTGAATGTTCTTGTTATCGAGTGACGCCAACATATCAGAGATGTGAGCCGGAATGCTCTGCGTGTTAATATGAATAATATTAAAAATTTTCGGTACATCAGAGAAATGAGACTCCAAGGTCTCTGACAGAGATGGAATGCTCAAAAAACTGTCATCATTACTATTAGATGATAAAGATAAATAATCATCATCGCTATCATTAGATATATCTAACATAATACAATTATAAAATTTACTATAAATATTATATATAATAATAAAATATACTATAAATATTATAGATATAAAATATAATATAAATAAGTTACCAAAATAAAGTTTAGTACCTTCTCGGCACTATCCACGTTCTACCTGCCGGTTACTTAATAATCATTAAAATACAGTTTACAAACAACTAATAATACCATTACACCTGTACGTCCCCGAAAGGGAAAGAGGTAGGTATGTATGACAACAGAAGAAAAATAATCAAAACATTAAAACAGGAAAAAAAAAACAATTTACAAAACGTACGAATCTAAAAGTAGCACAAAAAAGTAAATAGACTGACAACTACATGCATGACAGTGACACAAACTGCGAAAAACGTGAACAAAACAAACCATAGAGAAATGACAAAGATATAGTTTGTTTGTTTGTTTACACATAATATTAAAAATTACTTGCTCAGTGCACCTATCTAGTATCTACGAACAAAAAAATAAAAACGTCAAGCAGCGTTTAAAAACCATCTAAAGAAGAAGAAGAAGAAGAAGAAAATAATTTTAATATAACTACCGCAAAATATTGAATAAATATGCCATACCATACGAAACAAAAGGGTAGGACATGATGCATATATACCCAAGCAGTTACAAAGAAAAATACAACTTTTGTAGTAATTCCATACATGATGAATTCGGGAACGAGAAAATCACTACTTTTTGGTAGCAGCACGTCTTGTTTTGGCTGACACAGAGGCCGAGCGTTCTTTCATAATCGGCTCCCTTGGAGCAGCGACTGTGACACCACTTACGCCCTGCACTTTGATCTTCTCTAGCTCCGCAACACAAGTGACCCGATGTCTCACACCGTCGTCACCTAGCACGAAGACGAAGCCCTCATGCGACCAGCACTTGGACACACCAAACCTCTGCCTTGCCAGTACAAAAGTATCGTGCCGTGGCTTCGTTAAGAATTCAGATAGAGTGATACCGGAACTCTTAAGATTCTTCTTTGCTGCCCATATTTTACTACGCATTGAGTGATCACGAACTTGAACTAATATGGGCCTTGGCTTGCCTGCATCTGAAGAGCGACCCATTCTATGAAAGAGTTTATGCAATGAATTAGGAGTACAGATGGGCAGTTCTGGCTTTTTCTCGTGTTGTTAACACAAGAACTGGCGTTACTGAGTGTTATTACTATTATTAGGTATATATGTAACGAAAAAATATAACCAAATTATTAAATAAACAATATATTATATGTAACGAAATCACAAAAAATACGATAGGAAAAATTTAAGTCATGTGCGGGATTCGAACCTGCGTCCATCCACCCCTTGAGCCGGGGTATGCTCTAACCAATTGAGCTAACATAAATTAATCGCGCTCTTTCAAATAATACAAACATCAGCATGCTAGTGAAATAGGTAGGTATATACCTGCTATACATACGAGTACGCATGCATACCATACATGTAGCGACCTAACGAAACTCGAGTGTGCCGGAGTAGGTATGTAGCGAATGTTTCGAAAACCGTTTTTGTTTTTTTTTTACACCTATACTAACTAGCTACAAACGTGAAACTTCCGCGTTATATATCGGCATTCAACACGTCGGATTTTCAGAACTCAGAATATCTAAATAGTTTCATTTCAGAACGAAAACTGAAAAACCGCTATTGCACCGATAGATAGTTTTGGAAACCAGTAACGTTTTAAAACACCACTCGTAATGACGACTTCAATGCCTACGAAATCCGTCCATAATATAAAATATTTGTCAGATTACATTAAAACCTCTATGGTCCTAGCCTACATCCCAACGGCTTTTATTTTGTATGAAAGCGAAAATATGTTCCAAATCTATAGAAATAAGGTTCAAGACAGATTGCAGCTACAGTCATCGGGGCGGCAACGCCGCGCTCAAAAATGTTTTTGGCTAAATATTTAAATATTTTGGCGAGAAGAAATGTTTTTGCTTATTACAAAAAAACTATGGGGCCCACTGTTTTGAAAATTTTGGTGCCGATGGCACAAATTCTACCCAACATTTTAAGCTATTAATTAGTAATCTAGTCTTTCCCGTTTGAGCTGTGTAGCATGTATTAGGAGCCCTATTTACTTTTTAATAGATATTAAAATGTAATATCTGGAAGGGCGAAACTAATCGCTTAGTGTGATATCTAAAAAATATTATTTTCAAAAATTTACAAATTTGTTTGCCTGGTTTTACCTCACATAAATGTTGACTGTGAAAGAGAGTTTATTAAAGTTAACTTGGCGAAAACTCAATTGAGAAATAAACTTGCAACTCGGAGCGAGTTGTATTGACTCCATGATAGGTACTCTTTTTGCGAAGGGGTACTGCAAGAGAAATAAAATCTAATAACTGCATAGAATTTATTACATTGACAACATTTTCAATCGTTTAAATTTTAAGGACCATATTTTTGTCGCAAATTAATGAAACAAAATATTATTTACGATTGACGAATGCATTTTTATTTTAATTCAAATATAAAAAAAACGCCGAAAAGTTCAGGGTATAAATACGATATAAAAAAAACATGTAACGTCAAATGTAGTATAATTTTGGACGAATAGTATAATTTTATTTTCTATGTAGTATACTTTTTTGAGGGTGTCCTGCTTCGGTAGGAGTAGTATTATTCTATGGTTTGATGTCGCTCGGCGGCAGCGCTGTCAGATGTACTATTTAAATAGTATTTGTACGACTTTTTTAGAATTTCTTCTCCGTACTACCGCATTACAAAAGTCGTACGGCTAATGTACTACTTTTTAAAACCTGTCTTTTAGTCAAATACATCAAATTATTGTAGGTCTCGATGAACCCATAGACCAATTCCGTTTATTATGTAGGTACCTATCACCGGGTTTCCCCGATTCCTAAGCTTATTAGATCGTTGCGTTGGTTATACGGCATATTTTGTAAAGTCATTATTAAAGATAACTTACTTGTTATCAAGGTATTCTCAAGTTAGGTTTTTAGTAATCGCACATTGTTCAGGTTACGTGTGTGACGTGTGTGTTTTTACAATTGTAAATGTGACTAACTTTATATCTATCTACGTGCAAACAACTAAATCTAAATTTGATCAAGACTACAATTAGAAATAGTTAATCCAATGAAAGTATCGATTTACCAGGCTGACCAAATAACATATATAGGTATGTATTTTAAATGAAGCCGGTAGTTGTGCGAATTTTAAACCAAATAACGAAATGATGCCTGAAATTACATGGAATGTATATTGTATAAAAAGCATACGTTATTTTAAATAAATCAATATTATTAATATGTACTATTGTTTTTATAAAAAAACTCCCAGATGTACTACTTTTTTACAGGTGGTATACTATTATCTTGTTTTTGTATCTGACAGCCCTGCTCGGCGGCCTCGGCGCGGCGCTCGCTTGCTGGCTTCTTTCTATTTTCCCATAGATTATTTATGAGTGTATTTTTTCCATAATTACTAGTTTTTGTTTATAATTTGCCTCGATTTCCTTTTTTGGGATAAAATGAGTGGTTCTAGAATCTAGACATTTAACTCTTCATACGTGGAAAGACTTCTAAAAGTTTCCTTTATTCTTCCAAAACCAGGTAAATGTTGTTTGCCTTCTGTAGGTCGTCGCAGCTGCGACAATAATTATACAAGTTACCACACCCACACATGATAATTCAATACACAGGGAAATATAATCAGTACATATAGTTACTCAAAGAGGATATAAATAGTTAATTTATATCAACTGTGAAAGGATATATACAATTTCATCTGCCAGCAGCATCTACATAAAATTTCATTATGTCTGATACTGTCAATCCTGAAACATGTGAGAACGTGAAGTCTGAGCCAGTTACTTCATTTGAAAGTTACACAATTGCAACTGATACTACTGTCAATATGAAGAGCAATATTATGATAAAAATGGAGCCCGTAAGCCCTGAACATAGTGACACAACTGAAGACATTACCAGTTATGAATATAGTGGAACTATTAAATCTGAACCATCACCTACTTTGGAAATCACCACGAATGTCACTGATACTACCAATGCCATAACAAGTAGCATTATTGTAAAAATAGAGCCAGGAAGTCCAGTTAAAACTGAGGAAAATCCAAGTGATTTCAGAAAATTTGCATGTGATTTGTGTAAATACAGAGCGAAAAAAATTGATTCTCTAAGACGACATATGAGAACACACACAGGTGAAAAACCATACAAGTGTGACATCTGTGAATTTAAAGCTCGGCAACCTGGTCATTTGAAACAACATATAAGAAGTCACACTGGTGAAAAGCCATATGTTTGCAATATGTGTGATTACAAGTCCGTCAGACCTGGTAACCTAAAACTTCACCTAAAAACACATACAGGGGAAAAACCATATCAATGCAATGTTTGTGCATATAAATCCATACAACTTGGTCATTTGAAACTTCATATGAAAACACATGAAGGAGATCATGTGTATGAATGTAATAGGTGTGACTTTAAATGTCTTCAATATGGTCCTTTCCGAGAGCATTTAAAAATCCATATAGGAGAAAAATTCCTTAAATGCGATTATTGCGATTACAAATCTGACAGTTCGAGTAAATTAAAAAGACATGTGATGACTCATACTGGTGAGAAACCGTTTACTTGCAGTCATTGTGATTATAAATCAATCCAGCAGGGGGATATGCGAAGACATATTCGAACACACACTGGCGAGAAGCCATATAGATGTGATGTATGCAATTACAGATCCATACAACTAGCCCACCTAAAGCAACACATGAAAATGCACCCAGAAGTTAAGTTGGAGTGTATATTGACTGTAGGAGACGAAGCATTAAGCATAGGAGAAAAAACAGACAACACTCAATAACATATGTATTTTTTTGCTAATTATGCAAAGACTGGTTTATTTGTGTTGCATTGCCGTTGAAAGCTATGCTGCTGTCTTACCTCACTATAATAATAATAATACAATTTTGGCATTTATGGACTATGTTGGCATGCCACCAATTAAAAGCAAGAACACTTAAGTAATAGCTTGAATTTGGAAATGATGAAGGAAATTTAACATTGCTTATGTTGCATGATCATTGAAAATGTGAGATACCTCAAAATGTAAGAGAGGCCTCTGTTTTATGCGCCAATGTGATGTAAAGTTCCACTTACATAAATGTGAGTGTTAAAATGTACTTATTAGCTCATTTTTTGCTTTGTACCTTTTATGTGCATCCAAATGGAGGATATAGAACAGTTTTCATATTCTTAAGCTGTTATCTATGTATATCTTGACTTACTTGCACACCAAGGATTCTATACAGAATGTACCAAATATAAACATTATTTTCATCCCCATACGATTGTTGAAGAACGATAGCAAGAATTAGAGTTATGAGTCATACTGTCATGTTAGCTCAGTCGGTCAGAGCATACCCTGGATATAGGGGTCCATCGGTACGCGGGTTCGAATCCCGCACATGACTATATTTTTTTCTTTTGTAATTTGGTAACATTATTTTTGTCATACAGTTTGAGATCCCTGGAGTCCTACCAGCACCAGGTTTTTTAATATTTGTTACATCTATGTTAGTTTCTCTACAATATTGAGACCAGTTGTGACTCTTGTAAGTGTAATTGTTATTAGAATAGGGCTAAAACAAATGTTAAAAAAATGTCTTATATCGGAACACACATTTTTAGTTTTTACTGATAAGGATTATGTTTTCAATTTGACTGTATGTTGTTTTTATATTATTATTAGGTATATTTTTTGATTTGGAAGCACTTTTTAAGTGCTTTGCAATCTATATGATACAAAGCACTTTTAAAAAAGTGCTTCCAATCCAAAAACACATAATAATAATAAGGATTATGTTTTCAATTTGACTGCATGTTTTTTATTTGTATTATTATTTTTAGGTATGTCCTTGGATTTGGAAGCACTTTTTTAAAGTGCTTTGCTTTGTATAAACTCTTACTGATTGGATTATAAAATTAATAAGTATACATTAATTTCTTTATTTACAGTTACTAAAGTTATTGAAAAATTTGTGATTGAAATTATATAAACAGTATACAAGTAGGGCCATAACTATATCATTAATTATGTCCCCCTTGTATTTTATTTTGAAATCCTCAATAAAATTAATCTTTACAGTAAATTTTTATTTTTAGATGTACCTAAGTATATGAGAGTCTGATTTTAATTTTACTGCTCTTCATTATCTTCTTACCTTCTAACATTGTAATTTTTTCGTCATCGCCTGTTAAGTAAATAAGCTTACAAAATAACAAAAGACTGTTTTAATTTCAAGAGGATTTTGAACCCTTAATGTAGAATACAAAAAGGCCGGCAACCCAATTACAGGGTTCCCTCATCGTAAATAAATTTAAAGCAAATTGTAAACTACATCTTGTTTAAAGTTCAATTCACTTAGAATATAGATGTCGCTCCACACCTTAAAGACGGTTAAGAATGAAAGGATAACAATACAAAATTCCAAATTCAAGTCATGTGCAGGATTCAAACCCACATCCATTCACCCCTTTAGCCGGGGTATGCTCTGAACAATTGAGCTAACATAACAATGAGTCATAACTCAAATTTTATCTATCGTTCTTTAACCATCGTGTTGGGATGAACTCGAATCCTGCACATGACTTGAAATTTTTCTCTCGTAAATTGACTCACCTTCAACATGATAGTTCAAATTGCCATTATATGTCCTGGTTCAAATCTTGCTTGTGCTCTAAATATTCCTTTAGTTTAGTATTTTGTAATCTTACCTCTTAAAATAAGTTTCCTTTTACTTATACTTGAAAATGATCTAAATCCATTTTATTTAGTTTTAGTTGATTATTTAACATGTGATGTGACGCACATTCATTTTTAAACAATGCATGTTTTTTTACATTAGTTAATGATGTAAATATATTACAATTGTATGTATATACCAACTTTGTGAAGGACAATACAAAATGATAGTTTTGGATGAGAAGCTAATAGACGATCCTATCTAATAAATGGTTGACATCTTTATATTGTTGTTTTTGAAAAATATATTCTTATGAATGGTACTGAAAAAATAAAATGCCCTTCTAAATTAAAATATTTAATATAAGCACTATTCTACAAAGGTATGACTCATAAATAATAGAAGAATAATAATTCTTGTAATAGTTACATGTCCATTAAGTCAGAGCCCATCATTCACCAGGGTGGAGCTTGGGTTCACCCGTAATGTAACCTATTGGGTTCACCAAATAATAAATAAGCAACGCAAAAATATATAAGCCAAACCTTGGTCAGATTTGTGTGCTTTTGTGTGCTGCTACTTTGTAGTAATTAATACCTAATTAGGGCATTCCTTGTCCAGATACTTTAGTAGACTGCTAATTTATAGTAATTAATAAGTTATTAGTAGGGCATACCTTGGTCAGATACTTTTGTATGGTGCTAATTTATAGTAATTAATAAGTTATTAGTGGGGCATACCTTGTCCAGATACTTTTGTAGGCTGCTAATTTATAGTAATTAATAAGTTATTAGTAGGGCATACCGTGGTCAGATACTTTTGTATGGTGCTAATTTATAGTAATTAATAAGTAATTAGTGGGGCATACCTTGTTCAGATACTTTTGTATGCTGCTAATTTATAGTAATTAATAAGTTATTAGTAGGGCATACCTTGTTCAGATACATTTGTATACTGCTAATTTATAGTGATTAATAAGTTATTAGTAGGGCATACCTTGGTCAGATACATTTGTATACTGCTAATTTATAGTGATTAATAAGTTATTAGTAGGGCATACCTTGCTCAGATACTTTTGTGTTATGCTAATTTATAGTAATTATTATTTTAAAAAGTTATTTAATTGACAACTTTTGAAGCGCTCGTAGGGAAGTTTGCTTAGCCGTTCTTAACCGATCAGCAAGGTCCGCTACGGCATGACTTGGATGGGTGACCGCTAGTGACATTCCTACTGAGCGCTTCCGTGCTTCGGAAGGCACGTGAAGCCGTCGGTCTCGAGTCTCGATTGTTGTCTTAGGATGACAGTCGTTATAAGCATGGTGGTAGAGCAAATTGCGAATGCCCGCCTGACTAGCTACCGCCCTTAAGTTGAAAATCTGTCGCTAAGCATTACGATGTGTTCTGTCTGGTGTTCTTGAGAGTCAGTAATTCTAAGTTAGTCTGAACAACATCTTCGACCGCATCATCACTAACCATCAGGTTAAATCGTGGTCAAAGGCTAGTTATAAATAAATAAAAATAAAATTAATAACTAATTAGTAGGCCATACCTTGATCAGATACTTTTGTGTGCTGCTAATTTATAGTAATGAATAAGCAATTATTTATCTATTTATTCACAACTATCTTTACAGGAATTACCTAATGCAATAGTGTAAGTCAAATTCATTATCGTAACAAAAAACATTAACATAAATAATTAAAATGTCCTACCACCATGAAAGTGTCGTGAGTTTGTAGGCCGCCACTTACGACACCCACGGGTGGAGAATGAGATAGCTCCCAACGAGCATGGACTATTCAGTATCAACATAATAGTTCCATTTTCATGTATGACCATTTGTATGAGTAACCATATGATTTTGACTTTGGTTAAGGCACCCTCTGTAAAATCGGAGGACGTGGGTTCGATTCCCACTCAACGTATGAAATTTTGTGCTCTAAAAATGTGTTAATGTTTTTTCGCTTAGCAGGCTGAAAATTAGAAATATAGAAGGGTAGCGATATCATTACGAGAGATAAGTGTTTTAAAAAGCACTTCTTTCGATTCTAGGAGTTGTATCTAATATATAATCTGGTTCATGATAAGGCAGTGTTAGAGTATCAGACGGTTAAAGTAATACAATTAGAACATAAAACGGCTCAGTTGAGCGATCCTGTATATAGTCCAGGGGCATAAAATCGGTGGACGCGTACTTAAGTATACCTATTTTCTGTGACGTGGGTTCGATTTCGATGATCAAAGGAGAGAAATTATGTGCTCTAAAAAATGTAAGCATGACTAATCTGTGATATGTTTCTTCGTCTTAAATATCTCATGTTCTATTTACCTAATCTATGAACTATGATGTATTTCTTCCTCTTAAATCCTTTTAATTTTAGTCCTTTGACCACAATCTCACCTGATTCTTAGTGATCATGTGGTTGATGGTAAATAGGCTTAACCTAATGTTAACCTAATCAGTTATAAGGCCCGCTACCACAACTTACCATTAGATACATGGCGACAGATTTTCTACTTGAGGGTCGCTATCCAGGCGGGCATTCGCAATATGTTCTACCACTATGTAAAGAGTTTGTACGCCGCCTTCAACATAACTACTATAACTGACTACAATATTACTACTTTTGGTATGGACAAGGAAAGGGCGGCGCTCAGTAGCAGAGTATTAATTTTAATATTGTTAGGTTTGCAATAACGCTTGCTATGCGGATTTCATTACAAAATCACAAATGTACGATAGGAAAAATTTAAGTCATGTGCGGGATTCGAACCCGCGTCCATCCACCCCTTGAGCCGGGGTATGCTCTAACCAATTGAGCTAACATGATATGACGTCCTAACTCAAATCTTTCCTATCGTACATTTGTGATTTTGTAATGTAATCCGCATAGCAGGCGTTATTGCAAATCTAACAATATTAAAATTATACGGTTGCGTCATCATTTACCAGTATAAAACTAATTGCAAAATTGGTCTTGTTTGTAGTACAACGCAAGTGCGGTACTATAGATGTCGCTTCATCCCAATACGAACGATAGGAAAGATTTGAGTTATGACGTCATGTCATGTTAGCTCAATTGGTTAGAGCATACCCCGGCTCAAGGGGTGGATGGACGCGGGTTCGAATCCCGCACATGACTTAAATTTTTCCTATCGTACATTTGTGATTTTGTAAGCAGAGTATTAAATTTTGTCATTGGTAGTAAGTAATGCCACTTGCGTATCCATGTAGTAACCGTAGTTTTTTTATGTTATTGTGACGGAGCAGGGGCGAGGCCGACCTGATGTTAATTGAACTAACCTTTGTATGCATTTCGTCACAAATGACGAACTGCGCCCGTCACACTAGAGACATACAGTTGTTAAGTCTCATGTGCCCTAGTCGAACATTGAATATTAAGGTACCTATATCCATCCTTCCAGCTTTTTTTATTGCTGATATAGGTAAGCCTTTGATCACAATATCACCTGATGGTAAGAGATGATGATGCTGAGCGACAGATTTTCTTCTTGAGGGTGGTCGCTAGCCAGGCGAGCATTCGTAAAATGCCCTTCCACCATGCGGTGAAGCTCAAGCCCGCGGTGGGATTCGAACTAAAGACCTACTGCGCGGCAGTCCATAGCCAAAGCCACTGGCGTGCTTCTAGATTAGCTTTGGTTATTTACAGAATTTAAAATAAATTGTTGCGGAACGTATGCTATGCGGTGCACGTATGCTGCTCTCTCAAGATATAAACCTCTCAAGAAGAGGATCTTATGTTCTATGGGAGTTTCTATTTTGAAAGACTTCGAAAAATCTGTAAGAGATCCAATTCTATACATGGCAGATATTTGGAAAAAAATATTTGAGAGCACTCTGTAGCTGACACTGATGCCAACACTGTGTTATTTTCTGTCTGTCTGTATAGCATCACTCCAAAACTACTGAATGGAATTCAATGTAACTTTACACGATTTGAGTTCATACTACGAAGAAGGATATTTTTGTATACTTTTTATCCCGAAATTCAGCACGGTTCCCTCGGAAAGGGGATGAAAGTCAAAATGTACACTTAGTTGTACATTTATTAACCATTCAATTATTATTTTTTTTTGTTAGAATAGTGACGAATAATAAGATTAACATTCATGAAATAAATAATAATAATAATCTTTATTTGTCTCCAAAACATGAGTTAATGGTTACAGTTATCAGTTTGTAGGTATAAGAATATAATAAATTATAGCATAGTTCCCTGAACCTCACACTAGGATGACCTGTGTCGTGAAGTTCAGTCTCTTCCTTGTGAACATGGCATGATAAGAAACACGTTAATTTGGTCACCTATATTATAATAAAATATATATGTATACAGACAGTAATATGATGCTGCAAACAGTAAACTCTAGCAAAATTTAGACTAATCTAAATAAATAAATTTAAAAATTATTTATTTGATAAATATTATAAAAAATAGAATATTTTTTTGTGACCACACGGACAGCCAGGCACCCCACAGGCATTCTGGCACCCCACGGGCAGTCCCGCTCCCCATGGGTAGTCCGGAACCCCACGGGCAGTCCGGCACCCCACGGGCAGTCCGGCACCCCACAGGCAGTCCGGCACCCCACGGGCAGTCCGGCACCCCACAGGCAGTCCGGCACCCCACGGGCAGCCCGCTACCCTTATCTAGTTTTGCCAAGCTTGCTAAGATATAACCCTAAAATCTGGAAAATTCGCCTGAATCAGTTTTTTTCAACCATCTATCTTTTGCCGGATACATTAGAATATTAATGAATGATTATTATTATGACTTCTTAAACTAGGATACATGGCAGTACAGGTATAAAATATTACGTTAAAGTTACCCGTCACTACATTTACAAAATTGTACTAATATGTCGATTTTGAAAGTAATTGCAAGCATCCTCGTTACCGTTATAAAAGATACTGTAAAACATATATACCTATTATATTTATCACAAACATAATGGTATATAAGTATCAGTATCAGATGGAGTATCATTATGGAGACTGCGCAATGAAATTTCATATTCTAATATATTTTCGTTCTACCGCCAAACAAGGAGAACGTCGGCAAAAAGACGCCGTTTTAAAATCGAAATTTCAAAGAAACGCACAAATTACGTTGCTTCAACATTTATTGTGCGAACCCCGAAGGAACTCTCTGAGTTACTTAACTACTGTGTTCTAGAAAATACAACCTGGGAGTTGGTTTAAAGTAAAAAGCTCCTATCTGAGCTATACTTTTCTGAGTGCTTCACAGCGTTGCTTAATATGAGATAAACATTGCTCAAATATGAATAGTCTGCAGGTACGGCAATCGCAAACGACGTCGCAGATACAGCTAGTAGGTACTTAATAATATTTTTTCTCTAGTATATTTGTAATTTTGTAATATAATCCGCAGAGCAGGCGTTATTGTAAACATAACAATATTAAATTTATAAGGTTTTGTCATCATTTACAAGTTTAAAACCAATTGCAAAATTTGTCTTGATTGTAGTACACCGTAATTTGAACTATAGGTGTCGCTCCATCCCAACACGATGGTTAAGTAAAGAAAGAGAGGAAAAATTGGAGTTATGAGTCATTGTCATGTTAGCTCAGTTGGTCGGAGCATACCCTGGCTATAGTTGGATGGACGTGGGTTCGAATCCCGCAAATGACTATAATTTTTTCTATTTAGATTTTAGACCTTATTTAATGAAGTAAAGTATATGAAAATGCTTTCATTTTAAAGACTTTTTTATATTACCTTATTTTCATATTCACAAATTGTTTAGCGGAATCTCGTGCGTGTTAGAAACAGGATGTTAACAAGATATAGCGCATTTTTGATAAGGGATATTGATATTGCATTTTATTTTCATAAAACGGCAACACTGTTTATATTTTGATCGCAGAATTCGCAGCGCAGGGAGCCGTTCAGAACCTTGGTTAGAGCGCACTCGGAGTGCAACTTTTCACTCCTACGTCGCTCACTAGCACTACCTTCGAGTATAGCGCAACTTTTTAACTATTAATATCGGACATGCCCTTGACATTTCTTGTTGAGAGAGTTATAGGCTCTCTTTTGTATTTTGCATGTAACTGTAGTTATTGCATGTCAAACATTGTAAAACATCTATTTATTTTTGTAATTCCCCGCCAAAGTTCGATATTTGAGGTTATAAAACAACCGGGTCGTTCCGAACCTTGGAGCAAGTTAAAACAACCAAACAACTACACTATGAGTCTTGGAACGGCCCGCAGACCGGCAAGTGAATAGTGATTTTGGCGCGGTGAACTTTAGAAATAATAAGTTTTGTTTGTACATTCGTCATTTCAAACCGATCGAGACTTTTGAACGTTTGTTCGTACCTACACACTATTTTTATTAATTTACCCATTTCAAATAATCATGGGTGACCTACAGAGAATACGAGCCGAAGTCAACAATGCGTTTAAGCTCAGCGGATTCACTATTCGAAGAGAAGCGAGCACTTTTGTTGCTGAACAAGTTTCCTCATTACCATGCCATCAGCGGCAAGCTTTGATCGACAAGCTCACAGCACATCTTCTTCACCAGTGTCTTTCACAACCTGTACTAGAAAAACACCATTTAGAAATTGCCTACAGAGAGTGTTTATCTCACGGACTTGAAGAAACCGAAACTGTCCTTAGTGTAATAGATGCGTTTACAGTTCCTAAACTATGCTACGATAATGAAAGAAAGAGGTTTGTCAAAGACGTAACTACAAACAACACATTATATCCTGATCCTAAATGGAAAGCCCAGTTTTTGATTGATAGATACAGGGTTATTTGGCAAAGAACTTTGCGGAATAAACTCTTTGCGCAGGAAGCATTACCTGCAGCTGAAGGAGAGCAGAGATTTACTTTACGTACCCTGGAGGTCTTATTGAGTTCTTCAAGCAGAATAGACGAGGTTATTGTATTGGGTTTGTTAACACAGTTAACAGAAGGTAAGTATTACCTGGAAGATCCTACTGGAAGTGTGGTGCTTGATATCTCACAAGCAAGATTTCATTCTGGCTTGTTCACTGAAAACAGTTATGTATTAGCTGAAGGTTATTATGAAGATAAGGTGTTACATGTCACAGGTCTTGTATTACCACCATCAGAGAATAGAAGTGCATCACTACCTTTCTTTGGCAATTTGAACACTTTCGGAGGTAAATCAAAAACATTACTGAAGAATTCTAAGAGTTTATTGAAAGTGGAAAAAGATGACATAGATGGGACAATGATTTTTCTATCAGACTGCTGGTTTGACAACATAAAAGTTATGTCTAAGCTAAAAACTTTTTTTTCTGGGTATAATGAAGTTCCACCTATAGCAATAGTGTTCATTGGTGAATTTTTATCTAATCCATATGGTCATGAACACAGTTCACAGCTGAAAATAGCCTTAACCACCCTTGGGGAAGCTATCAGTCAGTACAAGAAGTTGAAGGAAACAACTAAATTCATTTTTGTACCAGGTAGAGGAGACCCGGCGGCAGCAAATATATTACCAAGACCAGCAATCCCCAACTCAATTACTAAGGACATAAGGGAGAAGTTAGGAGATGCTGTTATCTTCACAACAAATCCTTGTCGAATACAGTATTGTACTCAGGAAATTGTAGTCATCAGGCAGGATTTGGTGATGAAAATGTGTCGGAACTCAATTCACTTTCCAGAGTCTGGTGATATTCCTGATCATCTAATGAAGACCCTGCTAAGTCAGTGTACGTTATCACCATTGCCATTGGGAGTACAGCCTGTTTACTGGAAGCATGCAGATGCTTTAAGTTTGTACCCAATACCAGACTTGATGGTAATCGCTGACCATTTTCAACCATACACAAAGTCGTATCAAGACTGTCAGATGATAAATCCTGGATCGTTTCCAAGAACAGAATTTACCTTTAAAGTGTATCTACCTGCCTCAAAGACTGTTGAAGATTCCCAAATACCTAAAGATGACTGATTAAACTGATTATTAGAATGAGTTGTGCCTTAAACATTAACAATGTATGCTTTCAAATTTATATGACAGAGTCATTTAAGGGTACATTTTGCTATTGACAGTTGTTTGAATAATGATGCTTGATTGAGGCTGAGAAAGTCTACCTACAACACTTAGCAGATTCATTTTATATTGCATTACAAAGTATAAGATAGTTGACAAACTAAGCTTATTCATAAATTTCAAATGAAAGTGCTTTGAGAGATAGTAAATAAACAACGTTAAGCAGTTTAACCTATTCAATGTACATCTACTTTTGCATCTTATTTGCAAGCTATATCTTAGGAGGTTAAATTGCATATAAATAATATTTATCTTAATGACATGATTGATGATGATGCATTGATGACATTGTAAAGGGGCCCTTAACCTTACTCCCTGGATTGCAAGTCCCAGGCACCTGTGACTTGGGCCTCTTCCTCTGCAATGCTATAGACGTTGCACCCGCATGGTGTATCCATGGAATGCTAAGAAGTAATTCCTCTCTTTTTATCCCTCTAACACTTTGCAATGATCATGGTCATGGTGGGATATGTTGGTATAAAAATAATTTTAAAATACTCGAGTTGAATGGTTTAATGATGCCAACCTCTAAAAGTATGTAAAATATGTGTAATAATCGCGAAAACCTAAGGCTGCCGGTCAACTATTTGTTAGCTGCTTGACTGGCAGCCTTATTGTCTTACTAGTAGAATGGTAATGGAGATGAACTTAATTTTGTTTTAACATATGAACCTCAGATAGGCCATTATTTATTGGAATTGTGTAAGGATTTGTTGGTAATGGGCTTGCAGAAGAAACAAATGTAAGCAAATGTAAATATACTCTTGTGTCATTTAAGGAGATTATATTAGAAACACAAAAATAACTTCAATCTCCACCTCAGTCACCAGGTCTATTTTTGCTTAAACTGAGCCTCTCATATTTACCCTCTAAATTTTGGAATTTACTAATATTAATATCATATGTTTAACTATTATAATATTTACTAAGTATGTTAAAAATTTTTTGAATAATATTTTTGTATTCAGGTCTGAGTGACGGTGCTGTCATGGCTGTTGGTACTACCTATATAAAATGGATTTATACACATATATATATATATGTATATATATGGTTGGACCTCTTTTTGGTTATGTTCTTACTGATAATAATATATATATATATATATATATGTATACTGATAATAATGAAATAAAATAAAAAAAGTGCCAACTTAAACTAATGTAGCAATTCTCTTATAAAAAAATAACGCCAATCATCAATGGAGAGGAGGAAAAACAGACAAGAGGAGAAAATTTGACAAGTTGTTTTCTGGTTTGTTTGTTTGAATTACTTGTTTTTACGATCACTTCAATCTTCGGTTGTGAATTATGTCATTACAAAATTACACATTTTATTGACTGAGTAGGTGTTACTGCAAACATAACAAAATAATTGAAAAACAAAAGGAGCCTGGGGAAGAGGAGTACCAGTGTGTGCTTTGAAGTTTAAAAAATCCAAGCAAAAGAAAGAAAGGAATAGGAGTTATAGCATCCCTCTCTTTTAGATACTTTGCCCTAGTCATTAAAACATATCAGAGGAAAATAATCACTGGAACAGGAGAATAATAAATTATTTGGGAATAATTGTGTCCAAATGTACCTAATTAATGAATGATGGTAACAGATATATTAAAGTAAAAATAGTATATTTTATTTACAAAATATATAATTCAAAGTATATTTTGTAAATAAAACTATATCCAGAGTTAAGTGTTTATTTTCATAAATAGCTATCTATATTTACAATAGGGCCCTAAAATTATACAAGTTACTTGCATAGTACATTAAAATTAAAACAAGTCAAAATTAGATTATTTTAAAACTTAATTTACAACAGGTTTCTTACAATCATTTTATTACAAATCTTAATTATAATTCATGACAATTATGTGATACAATTCCAAATAAAAATTACATAATCACTTAGTAAACATTAAATAATTGTTTTAAGTACCATATTTTTGATTAGGTAAATTTTATTGTGATTATACTTAAATTTACATATTTATGATCTAAGTTGATCGAAAAAATAATGTTATTATTTTTATTGAAATGCTACAATTTCATGTTAATCTGACTGGACGGATTACATAACAACTTTGATTATAAAACAAAGTCAACAATTATTAAAAACTAGGTACTAATATTACTTGCATATAGCCACCATGATTGTTACTTCACCATAATCTGTGCTTACAATTCACGTCTTGAATACTACAATAATTGAAACCTGGTGAGTGTGATGAATGATGACGTAGGTATGATCAAGAATGAATATCAGTCATTGACCCGATCCAGGTCAGCGACCCAGAACAGGCCTTAGCGCAGCGTCCATCTACTAAGGCCTGTTTACACATTGTTTAGTGTTTCGTGCAGCTGTTTAGTGCTTAGTACTAAACAAGTTTGGAAAGCAACTGTTATAAGTGTTTATTATCGCTGTTTAGTAACTGTGTTTAGTAGAGCGTTCTATTTTTTTGTGAGCCGGGCACACTGACGGAAAGTTCTTCACTTTCACTCTCGGTATGTCCGGCGTCTAACACTTGGACGGGCGTTTGTTACGCAGATCGGCGGTTGTAACAGAGCTTAAAGGTAAAAAAGGTAGGTACCTATCTCGTTTTTAAATAAATGTAAAGTGGAGCAATCTAACTTATCGATTTGTGTAAGAATATATTATCTTATACATTAACGTATTTTCGAGCGGTACTAACAACCACTGCATTTTATATATTTCCTATAAAAATTGCGAACGCGATTGTTATTTCATTTTAAATTAATTTATCTCGTCCAACGTCGGAGTACATAAAAAAAGGGTCGGAGGCGAGATCAATACTGATCTACTAAACAACAGCTAAACAGTATTGGACATTACTCACACTAAACAGCTTTACTAGACACAGCCACTAAACACTTATCACTAAACAGCGCTACTAAACACTAATAAAAGTGTAAACAAATCTTAACTTGGGCACTTTATGTATTCTACGCAGTTTATGCAAAGCGTTTAATTAAAAGTTATTAAAAATTACTCTGGTTCCGCGACCATACCTCAAAATTAGCCTTTGTGCAAGTCGTGACGATTGACTTCATACCAGGTAAATAGTACCTACATCTAAAGTGTGTCCCTCATTAAGTAAAAATCTTCTGTTTTCGAGATTCAAGTACCTATTACATTGAATAACTAGATGGTGTTAATTTAAATTGCTGAGCAAAACGAAATCAAGTTACAGTGAGTAGGTATATTTCCTATGTAGGCGGTAGGTAGGTAGCTTCCTAATTTTTTTTTTGGAATATATCTATTTGTGATTATTTTAATCTGAAATTATCTAATTCCTCTGTGACCACCATAACGGCAGTTGACTTTCAAAGTTGATGAGCTACCATCGTTGGTATAAATCATTTGATCGAAGCAGTAACTTGTAATGAGTGTTTTAAAAATGTCAACAAGTAAATAAGGGTATTCCATAATTATGTGCCAATAATCCAAGATGGCGGATCCAAGATGGCCGCCGTACAAAGCGCTTCGATCGTACTGAAGGTAGGTTGATTCAAGCGCCCATAATGGTGTTGTAAGCTTGTCCAATAGGCGCCAGAGCTACGAGGCAGATCATGGCGATGGTGAACAGCAGGATGACTGGAGAGTAGATGCCTAGGAGGAGTTTTCTGAACACCGAGAACTGGAAACAGAAAAGACAAGATTGTATATGGACGCGTTCGGAAATCTTCGCATAAATGTTAGCCGAGGGCTGTCCAGAAATCACCACAGTGAGTATTTACTTTCTCTATTATCAAAATACTACGAAAAAGCACTTTAAGCCATTGTAGGTATCGGTTGTTGTCTTAGGATGGCAGTCGTTATAGCTTGGTGTATTGCATTGGTGGTGCATTTTGCGAAGGCCGCCTAGCTAGACTCCCACCCTCAAGTAGAAAATGTGTCGCGCGCGAAGCATCTAATGGTGTGTTCCACTCGTTCGGCTGTCAAGGTGGCTGTCCTTGAGATCCAGTAAATCGAGGTTAGCCTGATGACCCTTTGACCACTTAATCACTTATCAGGTTTGATAGTGGTCAAAGGCTAGCCTCAGCTATAAATACATTTAAATAAGATCTAGTTCTAAGTCAATTGACACTGTTTGATCATCTTTAATTCTTTTTCAATTTAAATCTTTTGTGATTTAATTTATATTTATTTAGCGTATGACTTTACTATTTTTACAGATTTATCCTTAAATTATTATTCAATGAATTATAAATGAACTTTATTATGTTATCAAATTAGAGTAGAATTTAGAATACTTATACTATTTGCATTTCTTTATTTTCTCGATGACAGCTCCTGTCAAAACTTGAACGTGTACAAAAAATATGACGTTTACGCACGTACAAGATTATACCAAAGTCGGAGAAACTGGTATAACCTTGTACGTGCGTAAACGTCATATTATTATAATATAATGTAAAAAAGAACGCTCGTTCAAGTTTTCACAGGAGATGTCGTCGAGAAAAGAAAGAAATGGAAAAATAGTACTGGTAAATATTTAACCAATGTTGCACACTTTTTAATGAGGGTACCTAGATTGTATTCGGCACACTTTGTAGAACCTACATTCTAATGCAATGAATGTTTTTTTTTTTGTATGTGTTATTGTGAAGAAACATGCGCGAGGCCCACCTGATGTTAAGCGGTATCCTCGGCCTATAACAGATGCATTTCATCACAAGTGACGAACTGCCTTTTGCCTGTTATTTCACTGGCTCTCAAGGACTGCTGCCGGAACACACCGTTAGGTGCTTGGCGACAGATTTTCTACTAGAGGATGGTCGCTAGCCAGGCGGACATTCGCAAAATGCCCTTCCACCATGCGGTGAAGCTCAAGCTCTGGGCGGGATTCGAACCACGGACCTGCTGCGCGGCAGTCCATAGCCAATGCCACTGAGCCATCACTGCTTCGAAATAAAAATAAGGGTCAGTTCTCACGGGTGCGTCGGTGCTCCTGTCGATCTGTGTGACGTTCCTGGTTTGTCCCATCATGTCCTTCATCGGGAACGAGTTCACGCGGCCGTTGCTGATGCGGCCGTCGGACACGCACACTGTCAGCTGTACACAACAACGTTACGTTTAGATAGGTATACAGGATTATTGGATGCTAACATCTCGTGGACTGCCTCAGTTTAACACAACAAATAACTTAAGTTCTAAATTTTTTTTTTATATTATGTTTATATTATATAGATTAGCCTTTGACCACTATCTCACCTGATTGTAACTGATGACGTGGTCGAAGATGTTGTTCAGGCTAACCTAGAATTACTGGGTCTCAAGGTCAGTAGCCGGAACACACCGTTAGGTGCTTGGCGACAGATTTTCTACTTGAAGGGCATTTTGCGAATGCCCACCTGTCTAGCTACCTAGCCAGGTGGGCATTCGCAAAATGCCCTACCACCATGCTATAACGACTGCCATCCTAAGACGACAACCGGGACCGACGGCTTAACGTGCCCTCCGAAGCACGTGCACGCTCAGTAGTAATTTATTTTATTTTATTCATTTATTAGGTTTTCCAACAGACTTAACACAAACACATGAGTAAAACAACATAATATAAAAATTAAAATCTTAGTGCAAATCCACTAACAGGAAAACACAACATACAGAATTTTGAATTAATAGGAGATCTTCTGTGGGGAGTGTGCCAAGTGCAGCGTCACTAAGGAACATCAAAGTGTAATGTCACTAACGGTCACCCATCCAACTCCTGACCGCAGCGGACGTTGCTTAACTTTACTGATCGATTAAGAACAGCTTAGCAAACTTCGCTACGAGTGCTTCAAAAGTTTTTGCAAAACTTAAAACATTTTTCATTAAATAACATTTTTTGTAGTACTATCTGACTTTTTGAATGGAACGTCGCGTGGCACATCCAGGCGGCACTGCCTGGATGCGCCACGCGACGTTCCATTAAATTTATAACTACTTAGATAGAGTCGTTGATTTATAACTACAGTGTAAACTCTATATAGCGATACTGAAGGGACTGTACATTTTTTGATTTTCCCTCGCCTTCAGCGTGGAGGATTTTTTCTTTGTTTTACCATATTGTGGACACGGTAGAGTGACTAAATCCAAAGCGTTTGCCAACATCACTTATCTTCTCTCCCGTTTCTATTGCGCGTATCAGTAAAACTTTTTCGTCAATACACAGTGATTTTCTTTTATTAGCCATGTTTACAGTTTGAAAGTTTGTGAGCAACTAAGAATATGATAAGGTATAGATAATCCATGACTCCTACTTATGAGTCATGGTCAACAACAGTCTACACGTACAAGCAATCCCAATTTGTAAACAAAAGAATGAATTTCTTAGAAAGTTCGGTATGCATGATGCCGACAGTCGAGTTTATTGCGGGCTAGGATAATAAAGCGACAATAGATCGTACACAGCTGCGCAGTTTTTACTAATTTTAGCAACTTAAAAGGTACTTTTTATTACTCAATTGTTGTCGTTATTGAGAGTGGGCGTAATGCTATGTAGAGTGAAACATTGTATGAAAGGCAAGCTAAACCAACCAAAGCCAATTGATTTCGACGCTTAAGGGAGTTTGTCGTTAAATAGAGTGACGTTATATGGAGTTTAGCACTGTACTTAGATAGAGTCGTTGATTTATAACTACTTAGATAGAGTCGTTGATTTATAACTACTTAGATAGAGTACTTGATTTATAACTACTTAGATAGAGTCGTTGATTCATAACTACTTAGATAGAGTCGTTGATTTATAACTACTTAGATAGAGTCGTTGATTTATAACTACTTAGATAGAGTCGTTAATTTATAACTACTTAGATAGAGTCGTTGATTTATAACTGCTTAGATAGAGTCGTTGATTTATAACTACTTAGTTAGAGTCGTTGATTTATAACTACTTAGATAGAGTCGTTGATTCATAACTACTTAGATAGAGTCGTTGATTTATAACTACTTAGATAGAGTCGTTGATTTATAACTACTTAGATAGAGTCGTTGATTTATAACTACTTAGATAGAGTCGTTGATTTATAACTACTTAGATAGAGTCGTTGATTTATAACTACTTAGATAGAGTCGTTAATTTATAACTACTTAGATAGAGTCGTTGATTTATAACTACTTAGATAGAGTCGTTAATTTATAACTACTTAGATAGAGTCGTTGATTTATAACTACTTAGATAGAGTCGTTGATTTATAACTACTTAGATACACTTGACCGGTTTTTTACAATTGATCACTGATGATGTAGAAGAGTATAGTAATCGCACTAGGCATAGAATTACTGGTTTTCAAGGACTGCTGCCGGAACACACTGTTAGGTGCTTGGCGACAGACTTCTACTTGACGGTGGTAGTTAGCCAGGCGAGCATTCGTAATATGCCCTTTCACCATTGAAGCTCCAGAGAATTTTTCACCACTAGTGAAGCTCAAAGCGGTAGGGATCGAACCATTAAACTGCAGTACGCCAGTCCATAGGTGTTACCGCTTGGCTATGCGTTATGACTGCTTCAAAATATGTGATGTAAATGTCTTCTTGGTCGTTTACTTTACTACTGTAGGTTGTGTCCCTGAAAGTCCATCATGGCTCTATGCACACTGTATTGATGTAAATGTAAAACACTGTAGAGTCTCTCAAAACACATAGCTGTTATTTTACCTGTCTCCCCTAAAATACTTAGATATTTTGAAGCAATGATGGCCGAGCGGTAATAGCTATGGACTGCCGTGCCGCAGTACCCTGGTTCGATCCCCACCGCCGGCTTGAGTTTCACCGCATGGTGGAAGGGCATTTTGCGATTGCCCGCCTGGCTAGCTACCACCCTCAAGTAGAAAGTCTGTCGACAAGCTCCGAAAGGTGTGTTCCCGCAGTAGTTCTTGAGAGCCAGTGAAATTACAGGCACAATGAGACTTAACAACTATGTCTCAATGTGGGCGGAGTACAATTCGTGACTTGTGATGAATTGCAACTGTTATAGGCAGAGGTTAGTCCACTTAACATCAGGTGGGTCTCGAGCTTGTTCCATCCATCACAATAATATACTTAAAAAAGAAAAAAAAAATACTCACCGAGAGAACTAAATGCATGATGACGTGGAAGACAACGAAGGCCGCCAAGATGTAGACGCTCCACAGCGGCAGCTCGGCTTTCTGGAGGTACACCGCCAGGAATATCGTCACAACTAGAAAAATGTTACAATTTTAGAGGTTTTATTAGATTTAGGGCCTGTTTCAGAATGTTCGAGAAGTTCTGGTTATACTACCCAGAACATATTTAATAAATAAAACACTATCTTCGCGTTTCACAGTCATTGATTTAGCCTATCCATCGGTTAAAGCTTGAAACGCGCTGCATGTTAACCGTCATTTTTATCATTCAGTTATTTTATGTTCATGGGTAGTATAACCGGAACTTACTCGAACATTCTGAAACAGGCCCTAAGTCTTATTGCAACGATGCTTAAAGTTCTATGTCAAATTTTTAGACATAGAAATTTTAAAAGCTATATTACCTTAATACGGAAGAGCGAGACCTTATACACAGGTATAAGGTCTCGCTCTTCTCTCAAGTCTCAAATATATAAAATGGAAATTAGATTAAGCACCGAAATAAATATTTTTTTAGGATGTGTCGATTTGTCACTCTTTGTTATATTTTTGATCTTAAATATATTATATAGAATATAGATAGACAGGGAATCTCAATTAAAATCTAAAAGATAACTAAGCGGATATCCTAAGCGGAAAAAAACAAGAGAAAATTACTAAAAGTTTTTTAAACCATTTTTTTATTCCTGATAGGTTTCTTTGAACACTATCTCACCTGATGGTAAGTGATGATGTGGTCGAAGATGTTGTTCAGGCTAACCTAGAATACTGTCTCTAAAGGACAGCTGTCGGAACACACGTTAGGTGCTTGGTTTTAAAATTAGTGGTATTTTCTTTTATTTTGATTTCTTGTAACTTATTCACTACATTCTTGTACAAATTACCATTCCGTGTCCATGTTTTCTGTATTCGCGGCATTTTCACGGAACGTATACCCCGCGAATAAGGAGCTTTTACCACACATTCAGATCTTATGTCATCGTGTGAAATTGTGTTGGATCTAAAATAAGTCCAATCTCGATGATTGATCCTCATTCGATGGCTACTAAGCAATTAAAGTTATAGAAGTAGGTATTTCAAAATTATTTCGGATTAACTCCGTATATGCCGGGTTAGAATGTCACCTCCACCTTCCCGTGGGTGTCGTAAGAGGCAACTAGGGGTAAAATACTGGAAGGTGGGAAACATCGCCGTATGAAATACTGAAAACTCTACTGCGATCCCCAAAACCTGCCAAGAGTGGGGATTAAGCCAAAACCCTCCAATAATGGGGAGACCTTGTTCAACAGTGGACGCTCCGGTTGAAGTGTTGAAAATGATGATAAAGTAAGTGGACCTTATTTATGTAGATAGACGTTATTTTAAAAACTTACTTGTACAAATGTACATGGTTGTTATTTATGTGGGTGGTGGTTTTTTAGACGTTATTTATATTGATTGTACATTATTGAAGTAGAATGTAGCTGGACGTTATTTATGAAGCTTAATAGTAAATAATAATAATATAATAATAATTTATTTCCAAAGACACTGTTTTACAATAATTAATTTATATCAATAGGCTTCCCACTAGGATTCCCTGTTTTGGGAAGTCTATTTACTTCCTAATATACAAATTTATATAATTGATATTGCATCTATACAATTAAAATTAAAATAAGATCTTCATAAATCATTCAAAACTATTAATTACATTCAATTTACATTATACATTAAATTTTTATAATAATTATTAAATATTTTAGTATTTAAATTTTACAATAATATTAATATAAAAAAATATGGAATTATTTTATATACAAGACAAAATTTTTAATAAAATCATATCAAATCTTTCAAAACTATTAATTATATTCAATTTACTTCAAAAATTTCAATTTTATAATAATAATTATATATTTTAGTTTTTTATTTCATAATTATAATAATATATCAAATTAAATAGAGTTAATATTGTTGCATTATATGTGTGTTACGTGTTGTGAGAGCGCATGTATGTGTGTGTTGTCGGGAGGGGGTGTTCGAGGCATGTTTGTTAATGTTTGTGTTTTTAGCATTTATACAATACGTCGCATTAATTTTTCCGTTTCTGAATAGTTTAAGTTTCGTAACCAATTGCTCAGTTTCAATCTACATTCATATCTACTGGAATTGAGTATGTCCAGCTTTTTATTGATCTGACTATATAAGTAAGGTCCCAAGTATAAATAAAACCGCTGTGCAAACGCTGTGCGCTTCAGTTTTGTGTGCCACCATGGTCTACGCGATCCTAAACCTCTAATAGATTGGATTGATGTTTTGTGGAATTTGATAATAGTTGCTACAATGAATAATTGTCTCACGCGCAGAAACTGGCTATCAGTATAAAGGGCATCAGTTGAAAAACGGAAAGGCTTTTTGTATGCCACCTTCAGAATAGCTCTTTGAGCGCGTTCTATTTTGAGGAAATATGTTTTGAGTGCAGCGCCCCATGCTGTTATTCCATAGTTCAATATACTTTGGCATAAGGCAGTATAGACTAGCTTGAGAATCTCTTCATTTGCTAATATGTTATTTATGTAGATGGAAGTTATTTATACTGACGTGGGCAGTAGGTACTTACTTCCAAGGATGTGTGCTCCGTTTCCGAACAGCCAATGTACCCAGTTGAAGATGGGCCTCTTCTTAGTGCCGGGGTGTGGTCTGAAGTACGCACCTACAATAAAATGGAGTTGTCAGTTTAAGTCGACCTTTGTTACCATACTTTTGAAGAAATTTGCATGGTCCTAATTAAATAAACAAATATTTTTTCAAATTTGTTTAGAAATTACGAAATTATGATTATTATTATTATTGAAGCAGTGATGGCTCAGTGGCATTGGCTGTCGTGCAGCAGGCTCATGGTACTAATTCCACCGCGGGCTTGAGCTTCACCGCATGGTGGAAGGGCATTTTGCGAATGCCCGCCTGGCCAACCACCTAACGGTGTGTTCCGGCAGCTGTCCTTGAGAGCCAGTAAAATTACAGACACATGAGACTTAACAACTGTATGTATCAGTGTGACGGGCACAGTGCAATACGTCGTTGACGAAATGCATCTGTTAGAGATTAGTTTACTTAACATCAGGTGGGCCTCGGGCTTGTTCCGTGATAATAAATTAAAAAAATAATTAAAAGAACATACATCTACAAATGAACCTGTTCCCTGTGAAGCTGGTTCAAAATGATTTGCCTGAATTTCAACAGTTTTTACAATGTATTCTTGGGGTAGTACCAGCGATACCTATGTTTCCACTAAGACATGTTAAGTTATCTTACCAATAGGTTGTATGAAGCACAGTATGACAGTGACGAGGCCGGTAATGGCGTGTGGGTTGTCTCCCGTCGTAGAGTACCCGCCGACTTCCACCAGGATCACGATGAATCCCGCCATAGTCAGAACCCAAGTGGACACCATCAGGATTCTGTGCCACTGAAGATATAAAGAACTTATGAGGATATTTGAAGTATTATTTACACAACTACCCACAAAACGAGTGTTATGTTTTCAGGGTTCATAGCATGTATGTTTTTGAGTTTCTATATTTCACCATAATTTCTAAACGGCTTAACCGATTTTAATGTATGAAATATCGTAAGATTGGTCTTGATAGCGCAAGTAAAAACTATATCTATCTAGTAGTATAGTACATAAAACAATATTTTTTTTTCATTGATATTCACACGATGGGTTCCATTATCGAAATTTTCATACGGATCTCTAAGTTTTGAAAATATTGTACAGTCTGTGTTCAACAGGGATATAATGTAGGTTTCTAATGGTAAAAGAAGTTTTCAAATCGGTTCATTACTTTTTAAGTTTATTCTTTACATACAAAAATACATATCATTCCTCTATATAATATGAGTAGGTATATAAATACATCTCAAAGTAAAAAAGTTTGTATGAATGAAATGTGCGAGTGACTTAACGACGACACATTCTGCGTCTATGGTTGTGATCACTGTGATCGTTTGTAACTGTCATCCCCTGTTCCATTTAGGATAAGAACGCTAAGAATGCCACTAAAATTTGCCACTTCTGTCACTTTTGACATTAGATGTAGGGAATTCAAACTGTTCCAGTAGCCTCATAGCGTTTATGGCGAAAATAACGCCAAGACCCATGTGGAACAACTTTTTGGGAGTGTGATCGTTTTTAGCGAATCTAACTTCAAATGGTCACCCTAACTAAATTTTACTCTATGGTATTATTGTGTCAACACACAGTGGTCATTTGGGGGAGATGCACAGATATTGAGCGACTCTTTATAATTCAAAAGTTATTTACGGCATACAACAAACGGATTCCTGTAGACCGTTTTTCAGAAATAATAAAATATTGACTGTTACTTCATTGTATGTTTTAGAAGCAGGCCTGTTTGTATATAAAAATTAATACCTTTTTCAGCAATACAGCGCGTTAAGTTATCAATGTTATCATTCTACACGCTCCCAATACAGGCACACACTCTATAGGCCATACACCAGATTAACACTCAGTTCAAATAATAGCTAAATAATGTGTATCAAAATTTACAATAAAATTCCTAATCACTTCAAAGACCTGACATTTAATCGATTCAGAACACAATTGACGCGGTGGCTTGCTGAGAAATGATTTTTTTGATTATGAATTATAAAAATTAAAATAAGTAGCTTTAGAATTATATGTATATATAATTTTAAATTTTATTGACATTTATTGGTATATACTTTGTATTTAATTTTCTTGACATTTTAATTTGACTTTAATTTGAAATTGTATTCATACGTCTGTAAAGACAAGTTTTAGCGGAATTACATTCTTATTATTATTATTAATTTCTAAAATTGTACCTGAAACTTTGAATAAATAAATGAATATGATATAGCTTTGAAAGGACATTATACTTATGTGTTGTTTTCAAGTACCTACTGTAAAAGTTTAATAGGTAATAACAACGTCGCAGAAGGCTTACCGCAAACCAAATGTCTTTCCCTCCAAGTTGTTTCCCGACCCAAGTTTGTCTGAAGTATCTGTAAATGAAATGCACATACGTTAGGTACTCGTATATACACATCTAGAAGCATCGATAGCCGAGCCGTCATAGCTATGGACTGCCACTCTACAGGTCCATGGGTCGATACACACCGCCGCCGCCACCTTTTTTTTTTTTTTTATGCCTGATAGGTAACCTTTGACCACTATCTCACCTGATGGTAAGTGATGATGCGGTCGAAGATGTTGTACAGGCTAACCTAGAAGTACTGGCTCTCAAGGACCGCTGCCAGAACACACCGTTAGGTGCTTGGCGACAGATTTTCTACTTGGTAGCTAGCCATGCGGGCATTCGCAAAATGCCCTACCACCATGCAAACCTTCAGCTTCATCGCATTGTGGAAGGGCATTTGTGTGTTGCAGTAATCCTTGAAAGCCAGTATTACAGGCATTTGAGACATAACAACTGTAGGTATGTTCTTATTCTTGAAGGTGATGGCTTAGTGGCATTAGCTATGGACTGTAGCGCAGCAGGTCCATGGTTCGAATCCCGCCGCGGGCTTGAGCTTCACCGCATGGTGGAAGGGCATTTTGCTAATGCCCGCCTGGCTAGCGACCACTCTCAAGTGGAAAATCTGTCGCCAAACACCTGACGGTGTGTTCCGGCAGCAGTCCTTGAGAGCCAGTGAAATTACAGGCACATGATGCATAACAACTATGTCTCAAAGTGACGGGCGCAGTGCAATTCGTAACATGTGACGAAATGCATCTGTTATAGGCAGAGGTTAGTCCGCTTAACATCAGGTGGGCCTCGAGCTGGTTCCGTCACAATAACATAAAACAAAAAATGTCTCGGAGCACAGTGCAGATCGAAACGAATTACAGTAAGTCTAGGTTACCTCAGCCTGTTCAGACTGGAGGGAAGTCTCGAATTTTCATACAAAAAGAAAAAACGTTTCTACCCCCCTAAACAATCACCAATTTTGATGATTTTTGGAAATGTTGTTGGACTGCCGTTCTAAGACAACAACCGGGACCGACGGCTTAACGTGCCTTCCGAAACACGTGCACGCTCAGTAGTAATGTCACTAGCGGTGACCGAATTCATGACCGCGGCGGACGTTGCTTAACTTTGCAGATCGTTTAAGAACAAGCTAAGCTAACTTCGCTACGAGCGCTTCAAAAATATATATGAGAACAGAGGTTTATGACATACCTGGCGAGCAGTATCCCTATAGAGGCGGCCCCGAGCCAGGCGGCGAGCATGAAGGAGCCGTGCAGCTTCAGCAGCAGCTTGGAGGCGCCGGCCGCCGCGCCCACGCTAGACAACGCGACCGGGGTGCCCGTCGACTCGTACACGAGGTTGTGGAACCCCACGCGGTTTGCATCTGTCGAACATAATATGTAATCAATTGGTCTTGTTTGTAGTACAACGCAGGTTGAACTATAGGTGTCGCTCGATCCCAATACGATGGTTAAATAAAAAACGGGAGGAAAAAAATGAGTCATTGTCATGTTAGCTCAAGCGGTCAGAGCATACCCCGGCTATAGCGGTATGAACGCGGGTTCGAATCCCGCTCATGACTATAATTTTTTCTCTGGTTAATTTGTAAATTTGTTATATATGTAATCATTAATGTGTATACTCTTTAGTTAATGAGCTGAAGAACTGTCGTTTTGTCTATAATTAGAAACGGCTAAGACTCGCGTAATATTTACCGGATATTGCTCCGAGGCCGCTACTACAATTCAACGAAGTTTAGTTTTTCGTGTTCGAGCGACCTTTTAGACAACGAAAATTGAATTTGCGGTACGAAGTTCTTTATTTGATATTGTCTATGGTCGGACCGCATCGTTCATAACAAATCTTGCCCGCTATGGAATCTCCCATACTACTCTGCGAATGCTATTATGCTTCAATCAGTTTAAAGTCTTATTAAAGAAATTAAAGAAAAATTTCCCATGGTAAGACTCTCAGAATCCTAGTTATGGATCTCAGCGAAAGGTGTCGCTACTGTTCTAGAAAATACAGGTAAGATATTTAGAATTTACGTTAATGTCTTTGTTCTCCATAGGTTTTTATATCCTCATTAGTATATTTGTGTTCTTTCTGCATATTTAGAACTCGACTTTGACATAAAAGCAAACGAATAAATTATAATTTCATATTTGGAAAATGTACAAACCGTATACATGTCAAGAATATATCTGAATCTACAGAGGTAAATGCTTGCAAGTCTATGCTACGAACGAAGTTAAACAAAAGAAAGCCAGTACGTGTTTTGCGGATACCTGTCTTTCGGACCCGAAGTTCGATACTTCGACGAATTAGAGTACAGGCCCTGCACCTAGATTTTAAATATGGGTGTAACTCTGAACATCGACAGTAATTTATATCGACACGATATTACTTAGAAAGAATATAGTTCGACAAGTCATCCTAACCTAATCATTATCAACTATCTCTTTTAAACAACCCATAAAAGAAAGAAATAAGTTTGTTTAGACCACAGCATAAAAACTACAAAATGATTCAATATTTTTAGAACTTTTATGTTGATTAATACTCTACATATTTTTTTCATATCCGCGGTATGCCTTTATTAACCAAATACTACAAACTATACACAATACTACAGCTACTACAATACTACAGCTACTACAATAAAAGCATTTGGACTCATAGGCAGTCCAAATGCTCTAGCCCACTATCAGTTGGCAGCGTGCCCAGCATGCTAGCAGCATTGCCCCGTTGAATTGCAATGCTTATTCTTTGAGCCAAATAGGTGCCAGTATTTTGATCACGCGTCGCATCGACCAAGCGCTATGATAAATTTTGGAAAATACGATGAGCTCCCGGTCCCCACGGACCCAACGTCTCTACACCAAACTCTACATATCTCTATATAGTCTATATGGTTCAAAATACGTATAAAAACTATTCCCAAGAAGTTTCGTTCTTACGATAGAATAAAGATATTTCTAAATAATCACTTGCATGCAGTATCACGTGCTAAGTGAAAATCACATTTGCAAATTATTACAGCACAGAATTTAGTTCCGGAGGGAATCAAACCCGTGTTCTCCGACTTCGCGCTGGATGCTTATTCTACTCGGCCATCGAAACATTCTCGTTCAAGCCGAAACTTTGTGCTTCAATTGTATTACTTTTTAAATATGACAAGCACGAACTTGACATTTTAGAAATACTTTCTAAATAATCACAGTATCACGTGCTAAGCGAAAATCCCATTTACAAATTATTAGAGCACAAAATTTTGCCCCGGACGGGAATCGAACCCGAAGCACGAGCTTGTTATCTTAGAAATACATGTACTTTATCAGCCGGATCGTCCACTGCTGAACACAGCCTCCCCTATTAAGGGGGTATTTGCCATAAACCCCACGGACCCCCACGCTTGGCAGGCGGCTTGGGGATCGCAGTGTAGGATGACAGTTCTTTAGAAGGCGCTGCTGCCGACATTCCAGTATTCTTATCTAAGTCGCCTCTTACGACACCCACGGTATGATATGGGGAGGTGCAATTCTAACCCGGCACCCCACGGGGAAGAAATACATATACACCGTGTCCCAAAATTCAACGATAAGCCGGCATCGGTGCATGGACCTACTCATGACTACTCGGGAAAAAATAAAAAAAAAATTATAACAATTTTTTTTTTAATTACAGAGACTTTTATAAAGTTGCGCCAACTTTTAATAAAACTTGCCATGGTAGTGTCCATACTTTTTTTTTTAACCCAGACTATAGAAAGTGCATGTTAAAATCTATGAAAATTATAAGAAAAAATTTTTTTTTTACTGATTTTTGTAAAATAACTACAGACTTTCTGTAATTTTAAAGGATTGTGGTAGATAGCCGTCCTTCTTAGGTTGCTAATGCACAAAAAATATCAAAAATATGTCAAAAAATGTGGTCATGGTAGTTGAAAATAGCATAATGGGTATCGAGTATCGATGAAATTTATAAAAGTCTCTGTAATTAATAAAAAAAAACAGTTATAATATTTTTTTTTTTTTCCGATGAGTCATGAGTAGGTCCATGCACCGATGCCGGCTTATCGTTGAATTTTGCGACACGGTGTATACAGATAAAAACTAAACACAACGCTGAAAACTAAACACAATAAAGATATTTATGAAACTAACCTTTCATACTATCACCAGCAATCACCATCAAATTGTACTTATTGTTCGCCAAATCGATCGTATTCCCTTTGACTGTCGAGACCACGTCCCTCCTGTACTTGCAGTAGAGTTTCCCATCGATGAGCGATGACTCCAACATCTGCACTATATCCTGCGGCGAGTCAGACCGACTCACGTAAGGTTCCACTTTGGGGTAAGTCCAAGATGTGAATATGCTCACTCGACCGTTATCGTTTCTGACGCACTCCACTGCGCTATCTTCACCCATTTTGTTGTCCATGCTGGGAACATAAATAATGAAATTTTCAAGCCCAGTGGTAAGAGCCCGTGTGGTGACGGGCTAGACTGTCACCCCCCATTGCTACCGGTGTCGTAAGAGACGACTAAAGGTAAAATACTGGAAAGTGGGCAGCAGCCTTCTGCTGAAGCTGCGATCCCCAAGACACTTACCAAGTTTTTATTATGTTATTATGACGGAACAAGCTAGAGTCCCATCTGATGCCAAGCGGGCTAACCTCTGCCTATAACAGATGCATTTTGTCTGTCCCGAATTGTACTGCGCCCGTCACCCCGAGACACAGCTGTTAAGCCTGTGATTTCACTGGCTCTCAAGGACTGCTGCCGGAACACACCGTTAGGTGCTTGGCGACAGATTTTCCACTTGAGGGTGGTCGGCATTCGCAAAATGCCCTTCTACCATGTGGATTGTGCTCAAGCCCGCGGCGATGAGAAAATGAACATACATTTGAAAAAAGTCTAAAAACCTATTAATTAAAAAATCATATTATTCTCTTGACGAATTCCTTAAAGAATAATGTAGTATATTAATGATTAGAAATAGACCGGCCCACTCCTCACCAACATTGCTACACCCAAATAGGGTAATTATGTGATACCTATAACCTTGTGTTTATTTAAGATCTGCATGTACAACCACATAATTCTGCAATAAAATATTTGATTTGATTTGAACTCCAGCTGATACAGTAATAGCAGACTGCCGTGCCGTAGGTCCATGGTTTGAGCCCCACCAACGGCATGAGCTTCACCGCAATGGTGGAAGGGACATTTTGCGATTGCTCGCCTGGCTAGCTTAGCTACTCAAGTAGAAAATCTGTCCCCAAGCACCTAACAGAGTGTTCCGGTAGCAGTCAGTGAGAACCAGTAAAATTACAGGCACATGGTGAGATATAACAACTACGTGTCAGCGTGACAAGCGCAATGCAATTCGTGACTTGAGACGAAATGCATCAGTAAAGGAAAATTACATCACTTCTACCGGAATTAATAAACGAATACTTTTTTTTTTGTGCTGTATAAGTCTCGCCACCTGATGGTAAGTGATGATGTGGTCGAAGATGTAGTTCAGGCTAACCTAGAAGTACTGGCTCTCAAGGAAAGCTGCCGGAACACACCGTTAGGTGCTTGGCGACAGATTTTCTACTTGAGGGTGGTATCTAGCCAGGCGGGCATTCGCAAAATACCCTACCACCATGCTATAACGACTGCCATCCTAAGAAGACAACCGGGACCGTGCCCTCCGAAGTACGGAAACGCTCAGTAGTTATGTCACTAACGGTCACCCATCCAACTCATGACCGCGGGCGACGTTGCTTAACTTTCCTGATCGGTTGAGAACAGTTATGTAAACTTCGCTACGAGCGCTTCAGAATTTTCAATAGATAAAAATCAGTAATTATGTTAGAATTTTGAAATGTTATCGATTTCTTCCATTTTCAAATAGCAAGTATTCCTAAACCCAAAAAAAAAATACCAACCTTAAGCCTGCTGCAACGTATTTAGGGTTGCCACTGCCCTGTATCTCGAAGGTATACACGTCACCGGCAACGAACACGGCGACCACAGCCTTGCAGTCTCCCCTCTGGACGCAGTTCTCAGGAACTCCGAAACAGAGTTTGTTGTCCGCGCAACCCTGGTAGATCACGTCGAGTGGTGCAGGAGTTGTTTTAGCCTGAAATACCAGTTTTAGAAAGATAACCCTAAGAGATAGCATTTTTTTAATAACCCTGTACATTATATGCATATACTACTTTCGAAGCAGTGATGGCTCAGTGGCATTGGCTATGGACTGCCGTGCAGCAGGTCCATGGTTCGAATCCCGCCCAGAGCTTGAGCTTCACCGCATGGTGGAAGGGCATTTTGTGAATGCCCGCCTGGCTAGCGACCACCCTCAAGTAGAAAATCTGTCGCCAAGCATCTAACAGTGTGTTCCGGCAGCAGTCCTTGAGAGCCAGAAAAATTACAGGCTAATGAGACCTAACAACTGGACGTCTCAGTGTGACGGGCACAGTGCAATTCGTCGCTGACGAAATGCGTCTGTTATAGGCAGAGGTTAGTCCACTTAACATCAGGTGGGCCTCGGGCTTATTCCGCCACAATAACATAAAAAAAAAACTACAATAGGTATAAGTATATGCTTTATTATATATGTATATGATACTAGGCTGATTTCTTGATTAGCTTTAACAATTGAAGTCAACGGTGTTATCCATACCTTAGCTTCCATAATGACCGGAGGAGATTGAGTAGTAACAGCGGTGGGTCCAACAGGAGGCTGGGTGACGATCGCCGTGTCCGGTGTGACCACTTCCACTAGCGGTGACTCCACTCCCGCCCAGAAGGTCGCGTAGCCTTGCGCTACTGTAGCTCTTTTAAAACAACAGAAGGGTCATTTATTTTTATGGTTTCCTGGTACCTCATGTAATAATAAATGTTTTTTTAAATGACTTTGACTTGTTGTGATGTTAAATAAGTCTTAAGTTCTTTTCTTTAAGTTCTGAAGCAATGATGGCCGAGCGGTAATAGCTATGGACTGCCGTTCCGCAGTACCCTGGTTCGAACCCCACCGCCGGCTTGAGCTTCACCGCACGGTGGAAGGGCATTTTGCGATTGCCCGCCTGGCTAGCTACCACCCTCAAGTAGAAAGTCTGTCGCCAAGCACCGAAAGGTGTGTTCCGGCAGTAGTCCTTGAGAGCCAGTAAAATTACAGGCACAATGAGACTTAACAACTATGTCTCAATGTGACGGGCGCAGTGCAATTCATGAGTTGTCATGAATTGCAACAGTCATAGGCAGAGGTTACTCCACTTAACATCAGGTGGGACTCGAGCTTGTTCCGTCACAATAACATAAAAAAATAAAAAATAAATTTATGTGTGCTTAAATTTAAGTCTTCAAAGTGTCATTATTTAGGTTACCTGAACTCGATTCCTCCCAAGAAGTCGGTTGGGGCCAGCCACTGGAAGGTAAGCGCCGGCTTGTCGTCAGGCGACGAGTGAGTCACGGTGTCGTTCTCGTTGTTGCATGTCGTGATGCGGGTCATAGAGAATGGGGCGTTCACGAACTTGCCTACTATTATATCTGGATTCTGCAATGAAAAAACCGAAAATGAGAACAAACGTTATTATGGAGTGTGAATATACTGAATTGATTTTATGATATTATTTTTAACAATACATGTATACATATAATCCCGCCTGTATTCCCCGAAGGAGTAGGCGGAGGTGTGTAAACACCCACATTTGACCAATTGGGTTTAGGTCCCATGTAATAGGGAGCGAGCCTATTGTCGTTCACCGGGCACAGTTTCCGGGTCATACTAAATGTTTTCTCTAGCACACTGGACGAAACACAAGAACATATTACGAATAATATTGTTACGGCGCATGGACTGGAACAATCTAGAGTAATCCAACGTCGATAAACAAGCATAAGAAAACAAAGAATGTACCTACTCTTCACAAAAAAAGTATATAAAAAAAGGTCGCCTTTTGTTCTCAGGCAACTAGTAAACAACCACAGTATAAGTAATAGTTAGTCCATTGAATTGCATACAAAAGTTGTTTACGTTAAACGAGTGATTTATGGCCCCTATTGTTTTTCTATCTAGACTAGTATAGAATATTCTGGAAGCTTTGACTTTTGGGTATAAATAGGGTCGGGTCCGGGCCGACGAGACAGTCTTACTTTGAGTTCGAAACAAGCTACAGTGCGATTACCTTTGGACACTTGCTCCAAGCGCGAATAGTTAAATACAGTGAAGTGTGTGATTAGTGATCTTTAAAGTGCGAACAGTCAGTGTTTTAGTGTTGTGTTCAGTGAAGTGTTAAGTGACTATAGAACTGTGGAATAAAAGTGTCAGTTTGCCGAAAACGTATTGCATTATTTATCCCGAACCCTCAGCTCGTAACAATATGTTTACGCTAACAAGATATGAGACATGAACACACTGTATGAAACCCTGGCAGGGCACTAAGAGGCTATAGAGCCAAGGTTGTGCGTCTAATGCACACAAAACCTTACTCAAATCCATGTGAGGAGTGGTATGTTGCTCATTTGACGCACTTTTCCCTTAGTCGCCTTTTACGATACCCCACGGGAAGAAATGGGGAGGTGACATTCTAACCCGGCACCCCGCGGGTACGTTATTAATAAAATATTATTATTATTAATAATATAGTTATGATATTATATTAATTGACAAGATTAATAAATCGCCTGACTGAAGCAAGCATAGTCTACTCGTATCAAGTCAGTATAGTACAAAGTCAAAATCATTTATTTAGGCGTCTACGACGACGCTCTTATGAACGTCAATTACAAATTTTAAGGGTGAACTGGCCGGGCCGTTCTCCATACAAACGCCGTAGGATGATCACTGCCTTATTTACGGATTTAGGTCCAAAACAAAGCATAATACCGATTGATCTCGTCATTACCTAGGCTTGTATGATGCCGAAAATTTAATAAGATAATTAACTTGAGAGTTATGAGCTTCGAAACATTTTCATATAACATTTTCAAGGCTCATAACTTTCAACTTAATCATGTTTTTAAAATTTCGGCATCATACAAGCCTAGATAATGACGAGATCAATCGGTATTATGCTTAATTCTGGACCTAAAGTCTCAAATACGGGAGTGATCACCCTACGGCGTTTGTATGGAGAAGCGACCGGCCAGTTCAACCTTAATATTGAAATACTATACATTGTACTGCCACGATGTATAGAGCCACTGCGAGACGACCGGAAAAAAAACTCGAGGCCTTGTTTTAAACTTCTTTTAACAATGTGTACTACTTAAATCATACATCACAAACTAATATACCATAAAATTATAATAATATTTGTTTAAATTACGTTTTCAAAAATCTGTCGCCAAGCACCGTACGGTGTGTTCCGGCAGCTGTCCTTGAGAGCCAGTAATTGTAGGTTAAGCCTGTTAACACCTTCGACCACATCATCACTTACTATCAGGTGACATTGTGGTCAAAAGCTTACCTATCACTAATAAAAAAAACGTAGATGCCAGGCGATACCTTGGCAGAGGCGATTTTGTCCAAGCATTTTTGTCGTTTAAGTATTCATAAACTGTGTAGTAGGATTTCTTAATCAATATGTTTTTCACGTGCAACTTGAATTTTCCTTCTATGAGCGGTGTAATATTCGTGGGAACTTTTTTAGAACCGCACACAAAACAACCTAATGATCACTACTCTTGGTGCTCATGTCGCGTTTGTCCAGTAATTTCATGCGCACCTATTGCCCTTCACGCGGTCTATACACCAGTGTTTGCACAATACTGTTTCGAGGCAGAAAATCTGACCGAACTGGAAATATGAGATGGTATCTACTGAGACAAACTCCGAAAACTAATTGTCATACATTTAAAATTTGAAGACTTATTACAAGATTACAAAATTATGAGAGGATAAATTATAGTCATGTGCGGGATTCGAACCCGCGCCACCCCTATAGCCGGGGCATGCTCTGGCCATTAAGCTAACATATTATATAATTAATTAATGATATCATATCACTACATAGTATAAAACAAAGTCGCTTTCTCTGTCCCTATATCCCTATGTATGCTTAAATCTTTTAAACTACGCAACGGATTTTGATTTTTTTAATAGATAGAGCGATTCAAGAGGAAGGTTGATATGTATAATAACATCCATTAAATGGTGGAAAAATACTGTTATTCTTGAGGTGTCTAATGTGATGTCGTAAATAATTAAATTGTTTCCGCTTACATTGCAAACGTAGGCTGAACCCTACGAGATTTACCAAAATAATGTACTAAGTATTGTACACATTGAAAAGGTCTACAGAAAACTCCGCTGTGGTATATGTCTATCTCTTATGGATATCCCAGAATAACATTTTTTGTCACGTAATTTTTACGACAAATAATGGCTAATTTTCGAAGGGATTTTAACCAATACAGCATTAATCCTTATCTAATTAAATACCTCAAATACACTGTTGATTTAATATAGATCTATATGGCCCTTTACAGCATATGATCTAAATGAATATTTTCGAAGATATTACAGATTTAAAAATTGCGGGAGTAGCGTTTGCGGCAGTTCCGGTCGGCGCGCGGCGTACCGGAGAAGATTCTCCGAATCCCTCTGATACCATCGGATTTACCCTTCCAATTTAAACGTTAACAGTTTCCGGTAAAGACATCTTTTGCAATGACCATTAATAAATCGCAGGTCAAACCTTCAACGTTGCAGGCTTAGATTTGAGCGTTGACTGTTTATCACATGACCAACTGTATGTCGCTCTTTCAAGAGTAACCTCTAGAGAAAACATGTTTCTATTTTCTAATGACAAGAAAGCTGTGAACGTTGTATATAAATACATTCTGTAATATATTAATTGTTGTAAAAATAAAATAAATAGGTAACAATGAAAAAAAGTAAATAAGTAAAAATGTAGTGTATGAATTTAGATATTCCAAAGATAGCAGGAAATCTTCATGGTTTAGGGAAAGAATAATTGTTTTACTCTAAATTTAACGCGTGCGGGCCACGGGCAGTAATGAATAAATCAAAACTACTGGATCGATTTTAATCATTTTTTAGTGAATGACATAGGCTATATATTTTATACCCGTGCGAAGCCGGAGCGGGCCGCTAGTAATATTATATAACCATTAACCTATTTGGCTCAAAGAATAAGCATTGCAATTCAACGGGGCAATGCTGCCAGCATGCTGGGCACGCTGCCAAATGGTAGTGGGCTAGAGCATATTTTGGACTGCCTATGAGTCTGCAATGACTTATAGGGATCTAAATGCTTTTATTGTAGAAGCTGTAGTCTTGTATATATATACCTAGTCCGTAGTATTTTAATAAAGGCATACCGCCGGTAGCTAACATGACAATGACTCGTAACTTTAACTTGCCGTCTCGCGAGATGGGCCTCGTGCTAGTTACTATACAATGACAATCCCATAAAAAAATGTGACGGAAAGTATAAATTTCAGCGGTGACTCACTCACTACGATAGTCTAATTGCCAGAACATGTCCCGGCTAGGTATAGGGACGGATTGTCGCGAGGTTGAATCCCGCTTGTAGATAAAATATTTCGCTTCGTTGTAATTTTGTCTAATAAAAATCGTCAATTTTTTTATGATCCAGTGAAATGTTATGCGTGGACATAAAGACATATAGGTATATATAATTATAATATAATATGCGTCTACTTGGACCTTCCTTTATTTTTGGAGGACCTAAGATAAAATGCCCTGCGGGGTGCTGGGCTTGAATGTCAAAAGGTGGAAGGGCATGCGAATGTTCTCTTTGAAAATACCGGAAGGTGGGCAGTAGCGCCTTCTAATGAACTGATATCTTAAACTGCGATTCACAAGACGCCTGCCAAGCGCGGTGATTATGGCAAACCACCCCTAAACAGTGTTCCCGTTCCAGCTCATATATCTACTAAACTGTATAAAGTTTTTTTTATGCGATAGGAAGGCAAACGAGCATGCGGCTCACCTGGTAGTAAGTGATCACCGTCGCTCACGAACATCCGCAACACCAGAGGTATCGAGGATGCGTTGCCGGCTTTTGAGGAGGGAATATGCTCTCTTCTTGAAGGCCCCTAAGTCGTATCCGTTCGGAAATACTGCAGTTTGTTGAAATACATAAGAAACTGACCTGTATCTGCCTGGCTTGCAGTATAAATCCCCCGATAGGCACGGGCGCCCCCGCCGGACTGCCCACGGTCACGTTCAGAACATCTCCTTGCCGCACTTGCGCTGACGACGTGAGGATGAAGTACGGAGGCACAGAGGACTGCGGCTGGATGGACTCATGGCGTGGTAGCTGGGTTTGGCATGCCTGCAAACCAATACTTTCATTAAAACAAATAATTTTAGACAATAAAACATTAACCCCATTACTATTAGCTCTTCAAGTATTCAATCTTCAATCAATACCAATTAAAAAACAAGGATTATATATTCTCAAGCAGTGATGGCTCAGTGGCATTGGCTATCGACTACCGCGCAGCAGGTCCATGGTTCGAATCTCGCCGCGGGCTTGAGCTTCACCGCATGGTGGAAGGGCATTTTGCGAATGCCCGCCTGGCTAGCGACCACCCTCAAGTAGAAATTCTGTCGCCAAGCACCTAACGGTGTGCGCAGTGCAATTCGTGACTTGTGACTAAATGCATCTGTTATAGGCAGAGGTTAGTCCGCTTTATATCAGGTGGGCCTCGTGCTTGATCAGTCACAATAACATTAAATATATACATATATATATATATATATATACCATTAGTAGTGTCAATACGTTGCCGACCCTTAAAGACTCTGTTAATTCCCCTTTTAAAAGACCCCATGTCATAAAAGACCAAGATCAAGGAAAGACCAAATAAGGAAGGTTGTGCGGCAAAAACGACCGCTTGAAAGAGACGGTGCGGAACCTCCAAGCATGCAAAATGAACCCCATTACTGGGGAGGCTGTGTTCAGCAGTGGATAATCCAGTTGATACAGAAGGAACATGCACTTGAACTTACAGTGGAAGGTGCCCCGGAGCCATACTGTTCTGAGGACTTGATCAGTAGCAGTATCGTTAGCAGGAAGCACGGCGTTCTTTTCCTCGGCAGCATTTTGTCAGGGCTGAAACAAAGACAAATATTAGGTCCTTACATATGAAATTGGCGTTTTTCGTACTGGCCACTTTAATCACGAATTTCTCCTCTTTGGTAAGGAATTCCAAATTCAAATTTGTACAGCTATAGACTCATGTATTTGTGCTTCGATGATCGTCATTCATTTGTTTTTTTTCTTCTGTTTTTTTCTGTTTGCGTCACTCATTTTACAAAATGGAAAACCTTAAATATCGCATTATTTACGACTACGAGTTCCGCCGTGGCACTAGTGCTGCGGAAACAACTCGAAGGGTGAATGATGTGTATGGCGGTCGTGTTGCAAAAGAAAACACAGTTCGTTTTTGGTTCCAACGTTTTCGTTCTGGAAATTTCGACCTGCAGAACAAGCCCCGTGGACGGCCTGAGACTCAAGTTGATAATGAAGAGTTGAAGGCTATTGTGGAAGCGGATCCATCGCAAACCACGTCCGAGTTAGCTGCAGGCTGCAATGTTAGTGATAAAACTGTTTTAATTCACTTGAAGCAAATTGGGAAGATTAAAAAGCTTGAAATGTGGGTACCTCACGAATTGACTGAAACAAACCGGCAAACGCGCGTCGACTGCTGCGTTACATTACTAAACCGGCACAATAATGAAGGTATTTTAAACCGAATCATTACCTGTGATGAAAAATGGGTTCTTTACGATAATCGGAAGCGCTCAGCGCAATGGTTAGATCCTGGCCAGCCAGCCAAATCCTGCCCCAAGCGAAAATTAACCCCAAAAAAGTTACTTGTAAGCGTTTGGTGGACTAGTGCCGGTATTGTTCATTACAGTTTTTTCAAATCTGGCCAGACTATTACGGCTGATGTCTATTGTCAGGAATTGCAAACCATGATGGAAAAGCTAGCGGCTAAACAACCTAGGCTGGTCAATCGCTCCACGCCACTGCTGCTTCACGACAACGCTAGACCACACACTGCGCTACAGACGGCTACTAAATTAGAAGAGCTTCAATTGGAAAGTCTAAGACATCCTCCGTACTCCCCGGACCTTGCTCCAACAGATTACCATTTTTTTCGAATTGGATAACTTCTTGCAAGGGAAAAAATTCAACTCCGATGGGGCAGTCCAAATCGCCTTCAAAGATTTTATTGATTCCCGTCCGACTGTTTTTTTTAGTAAAGGGATCAATGAACTACCTATGAGATGGCAAAAGTGCATAGAAAATAATGGTTCATACTTTGATTAATTAAATATATTATATTAAAAAATATTCGACTTTTTGTTCCTCCCATACAAAACGCCAATTTCATATGTAAGGACCTAATATTTGTGAGCGTGATGTAAGTGGCATTGACTCTTTTATTTAAGTCACGGTCATAAGAGATAACACATTTTAGCACCATTATTGTCGTAAGACGTTTACATCCATGAATAAAAATATGTCTAAAGTAAAGTATGCCTCTTGTTTCGAAGCAGTGATAGCTCAGTGGCATTGGCTATGGACTGCCGCGCAGCAGGTCCATGGTTCGAATCACGCCGCGGACTTGAGCTTCACCACATATTTTGCGAGCGCTGGCTAGCGACTGACAGCGAAGATGGCTGCCGGAACACACTGTTGAGTGCTTGGCAACAGATTTTCTACTTGAGGGTTCAAGTAGAAAATCTGTTGCCAAGCACTCAACAGTGTGTTCCGGCAGCTGTCTTTGAGAGTCAGTATTTCTAGGTTAAGCCTGTTAACACCTTCGACCACATCATCACTTATCATCAGGTGACATTGTGGTCAAAGGCTTAAGTACCTAACGGCAATAAAAAAAAATAAACTCTTCTGTAATTATAATGAAATAACTCAAATGCTACAAAATTGATACTATAACACACCATAGCAAATATAGTATATTACTACACATTTATATTGTACTTATATCTATTATGTCATTTTTATTATTTATTCCCCTCACCTTTATGCTTTTTTAACAAAATACTACAAACTATAGACAACACTACCGCTACTGAAAGCAATTAGGAAACCTAAAAGCACTTAAGAACAAGAGAGGCCATGATGACCGACTTGAGGAACTGCAGTATCACACAGTACCACAATGATGGGCAACACAACATTTTGCACCGAGCGTAAGTCAATAGCGAGACGAAAAGCGGATGGAAGTATAAAAATGTTATTCCGAAACATAGCCAAACTTCATTTCTCAAACAAATTTTTACTTGACAAGTTTTGGCGTTATAGCCAAAATATATGTTAGAAATATTGTCAAGAATCTGACGATTCCTAGTATATTTTTATTTTTTTTAATACCATCTGAGAAATTAGATCGCTTATAAAGTTAGATCTGTAATTTACATTTGCCTTAAGACTAAAGAGAAATGCCTTAAAGAGCCCTTGGAAAACCCAATGTGCAGCAACAGCTTGGGACCTAATCACTGTAGTGTTGTGTGTTGCTGCACATTGAGTCAGTGATAGACTAGGCCTGCTGCTCATATGGCGTTATTTTCCGTCTCTTTTACAACTCCCAGTTGGGAGGATGTGAGTTCTAGCCCAGCTTAACAGAATTTCAGGTAGGTATAATTAGTAGTTTTTAAGCAGTGATAGCTCAGTGGCATTGGCTATGGACTGCCGCGCAGCAGGTCCATAGTTCGAATCCGCATCCGCATGGTAAAGTACCGCGGGCATTTTATGAATGCCCGCCTGGCTAGCGTCAGTAGAAAATCTGTCGCCAAGCACCTAACGGTGGGTTCCGACAGCTGTCATTGAGAGCCTTCACCTTCGACCACATCACACTTACCATCAGGTGAGATTGAGTTCAAAGGCATCAGAATAAATAAATAGTAAAACTTACTCAGTACTCAACAGGCATATAAAATGTTGATTTTAACGCTAAAAGTTATTCTTAAAACTGTTGCTAGCGAACTTAAGGAATTCAAAACACAGTCGCCCGACACCATGATATGGAAAGATATACCCTTCACTTGATTTGACCTCCTTGCATGACTTGGTCTACTTTGTCTCTTTCCCACAAAGGATGTTGCTATACCTCTCTCTGTCATTCTTGTAGACCTTCGCGTACACTCATGTCAGTTTTCTGAATGATTGTGTTGTACCTAAGGTGTTTCCTTATGTGATTGGTCATTGTAGAGGAAGTGGTTAGGGATTTGCGTAGGGTTAATTAATCAATCACATTGCAGGAAATGTACATATTATTGACTTAGAATTATTATTAACCAAAATGACGCATTGTTAGCAAATATACTTAAATTTGTTTCGAACGGAGAAAGATTATTTCCGGTAGGACTAGAACCCAAATCGCAGTATATAATTTTGTCGTATTACCAATAAATTATGCTATGGAAGTCTTTCTCAAGATAGCGACATCTACTGAAATAATGTAAAACTACTTAGTCTGTGTAGGTTGATATCGATCAACACTCAACACCGATTCCATAGCACCCTTTTTAATTACAATATTTTATAATATTTAAATATATCGGTACCGATTTCCAACACTGACAGAGTATGAAATAACTTTTGGAAGTCGATACCATGCCGATTTTAAGTCGGAAGTAAAAAAAACAGTTCCATGTTATAAAAAAAAATGTTTTTTTTTCTCTCTTTAATCATAAATCACACGCCTAAAACATTATATATCATTAAATCATCCAGGTAACGAATACATTTTTCTGTTAATTGATATAGCTTATAAACTACTCAACCGATTTTGGTGAAATTTATATAGAGCCACCCCGAAACCACCTTTCTAATAAGAAAATAATTATCTAATTCAGACAACTCTGTAAAAAGTTATGGTCATACATAAAAAAATACAATAGCGCGTCAACTCAAAAAAGAGGTCCTCCACTTCCAGCGGGATTTGAAGCCGAAACCTGAGGATACCATCCTGTATCCTGGGGATGCAAGTACACGTTCCGCTGGAAGTTATCTTTTCTAGTTATCTGTCTATTGTAGACATTCTAAAATGTATTTCATTCCATTAATATATTAAAATAATCATACTAGAGTGTCTCTAGTATGATTATTTGATACAATATTTATTTATTTATTTAATATATTAATTAGCATGTCCTATTTACTTATACTGAGACGCTATACTCTGAATAAGCATGTAAGTACCTAGGTATTGAAAATGGAAGATTAGGGCCTATTTCAGAATGTTCGAGTAAGTTCCAGTTATGTTACCCAGAACATACTTAATAAATAAAACACTATCTTTGCGTTTCGCAGTCATCGATTTAGCCAATCCATCGGTTAAAGCTTGAAACGCGCTGCATGTTAATTTTAATTTTTGTCCAGTTGTTTTATGTTCTGTGTAGTATAACCGGAACTTACTCGAACATTCTGAAACAGGCCCAAGAAGCATATTTTGCTAATCCGAACATGCACCTTTTTGGTTTGATCGTAGGTACTATAGCTTATAGGCTGTTGTTCCAAAAAATGTTGATCCAAAGTTTCATAATTAGTCCAGCTAGCATCAAGGGCAAATAATTTTTTCATAGTTTATGTTATATTGATTGAATACCTAAATTGTCAGTTCAACTGTAGATTTATTTAAATTTTAACTTGAAGTCGAAGTAGGAACCCACACCCATTTCTAACCCCAGAAATGTCCAGAAATTGATATACCTTAATCTGGCAACCCTAATCTCACCTGATTGTAAGTGATGATGTGGTCGAAGATGTAGTTCAAGCTAACCTAGTATGCTGCTCCAAAGGGCAGCTCCCGGAACACACCTTAGGTGCTTGAAGACAGAATTTCTACTTGAGGATTAGCTAGGCGGGCAAGTCGCAAAAAGGCATAACACTATACTTATAACGACTGCCAGACGTCTTCACGTGTTCTCCGAAGCACGAGCACGCTATGTAGTAATGCCACTAGCGGTCACCAATATATATCATGACCGCAGAGGACGTAGCTTAAGTTAGTAGATCGGTCACTGGTGACCAGATAAGCTACGAAAAGAGCGCTTTGAAAAGCCCGCGTAAACTTGCGAAACTGGATGTCGAGGTCATGAAGCAAAAAAAATGAGTTTATAATTCTACGGCCCGTTTTTCCTAAGTTTTTTAACAGTTTTTTTATGTTTGCTACCTCAGGACTTTCGACTGGGAGAACCGATTTTGGTAAGTCTTTTTTTATTTAAAAGCTGATAATTGTCGCGTGGTCCCATTTAAATTTCATCAAAATCGGGCAACCCGTTTTCGAGTTACACTCCAATAACTGAAAAATATTTTTCTTTCTTGATGATATACTAGGCGACAGTGAATGACAATTCCGTAAGTAGCAAGGGTCGCTAAAAAGAGTGAAACATTTTTTTTTACTTAAATATGGAACCTACTTCAACACTCAAAAGTGTGTAATAACTTGTCGAAGTCGGTACCATGCGCACAATATTGTGATAATAGGTAATTTTGAACTATCAATACCGCCTTCAGCAAGTTATTTCACACTTTTGAATGTTGAAGTTGGTTCCTTTTTTAGGTAATAAATATTTGGTAGTTATCATAAATCAGGTGAACCAGTGATGACGTAGAACGTATTTGCCGCCACCTAAAAAGTAATATGGTCTAGTTTACGACATGCTCTGACATTGGCAACCGGTCGCAAGGCTAACTGCCGGTTGACCTCAAAATGTTTTGCGTCTGAGCATTAGTGAAAATACGACCTATTTGGTTGTTACACGGTCGGTTAGCTAAATACAACTTCCGAAGTAGGAAATTCCGGCCATTACAAAAAATCCTTTTTTGTGTGAATTTTGTGATGTTTTGTGGTAACTAAGTACTTATACAATATTTTTTCTTTACCGGCGGTATGCCTTTATTAACGAAATACTACGAACTTTATACTACAGTCCAGTACAATGAAAGCATTTAGACAACCTACAAGTCATTGCAGACTCACAGGCAATCCAAATGCTCCAGCCCACTACCAGTTGGCAGCATGCCCAGCGTGCTGGTAGCATTGCCCCGTTGAATTGCAATGCTTATTCGTGGAGCCTAATTATAGGTGTCAGCATTTTTATCACGCGTTGCACCAAGTACTCTGTTTTTTTTTAAAAATACGATGAGCTCCCGGTCCCCACAGTAATTTTGTACATATGAAAAACTTGGTATAACTTTACTAAGTTTTGCTTATACACTACTTTTAAAAATAAACTGATTAACACATCTGAAAAGTATGACACGGAATTTCGTTTTATTTATTTGTATGACAATAAATATTCTATTCCAGTTATTTTGATTTAAAAAGCAAACTACTAAACCGATTTTGATGAAATCTCAATGAGACTAATCTAAAAGTAGTCTTACAAAGAAATAAAAAATCGGTTCATAAATAGCGGAGTTATGAAGAACAAATATACAACTGAATTGAGAAACACCTTTTTGAAGTGTCCTTTTTATAGTAGGTATAGTTTCCTTTCTATATCTCTTGAGACAATACCCACTGAAAAGCCAACTGGATATCTAGATATTCTTAAAAACCATTGACTAATTACAAATCTAGATAATGTAACATAAGGAAACCTACGCATTTAGTAAAGTAATTAACGCTGACCGATTTACAACAGACCATTCAAACTGCCACTTTTTGAAACAAGCCTTACCAAAACACGCAACTTGCTCAAGAATGCTTTAACGGTGTCAATTGCTTGAATAACTTGGACTTACTTAAGGTAGATACCGATCTAGGGCAGGGGTTGAGTACAATAAACGTATAATGAGTAGAAATAATTGAACGACCCCAATTTAGGGCGGCTTAGGGTCGTAGGAGAAGTAGGTGACAGGTCCTTTATTATTCAAAGACTCGAAAGTTTATGCTTCTGTGAAGAAAATCAATTTCTTCGGTTGATTGCCCTTAGTTATTATATACCTAGGTAGTAAAGTATTTTTAAGGTATTTTTAAATTTGACAATATCTCGATCTTGCGTTCGAAGAGCCAAGACTTTCGTGTAGAAGCGAAACTCGACGAAAATTCTTCCGGTTTGACTGCGTGTCGATTTTGACGTCACGTCGGCTTAAGGGTGAACTGGCCGGCCCGTTCTCCATACAAACGCCGTTGGGTGATCACTCCCTTATTTGAGGATTTAGGTCCAAAATAAAGCATAATACCGATTGATCTCGTCATTATCTAGGCTTGTATGATGCCGAAATTTTAATAAAATGATTAACCTGAGAATTATGAGCCTCGAAACATTTTCATATAAAGTTTTCGCGGCTCATAACTTACAACTTAATAATCTTTTTAAAATTTTGCCATCATAGATAATGACGAGATCAATCGGTGTTATGCTTTATTTTGGACCTAAATCCTCAAATAAGCGAGTGATCACCCAACGGCGTTTGTATGGAGAACGGGCCGGCCAGTTCACCCTTAACAGGAAAATTAGGCGGAAGTGTTTTATTAAAATATTTATATAATGTTCTATAATTTTGTTATGTCATTATCTCTGACAAAATAGAAGAAAAGACGGAGGCTCGTAAAACATCCAAACTGACGCCACACTTTTATACATGTGTGCGATAGAAGTGTTGCCATATGAAAGCAAAAATAACTAAATTGTAGGATTTATGGTAGAAAAAATTTTGAAGATATAAATATACAGTAAAACCTGTTCGTAAGAATACTTCGCAATAACATAATATTATTTATATTGCGAAATATTATTATAATATTACACAATCTTCACGATTGTTTTTTTTTTTTTTTTAATGTTATTCTGACGGAACAAGCTCGAGGCCCACCTGATGTTAAGTGGACTAACCTCTGCCTATAACAGTTTTGCAATTCATGACAACTCACAAATTGCACTGCGCCCGTCACATTGAGACATAGTTGTTAAGTCTCATCGTGCCTGTAATTTCACTGGCTCTCAAGGACTACTGCCGGAACACACCTTTCGGTGCTTGGCGACATACTTTCTACTTGAGGGTGGTCGCTTGTTTAATATGTTTCGCTATTTTTTTAAAGATATTCTAGACTTTACGTTCTCTAGGACAATAAATAATTGACCAAAGGCGTGTTAGGTTAAGCATATGGTATGGTTTTGTCGCAGGTGCTGTAGTTAAAAAGAAAACTACTAGACACATAGTTGGATGTATGTTACTATATATGTATGTTTGTCCACTTATTTCGCAGAAACTAGAAATTGTATTGCAAAAATTCTTATTTCATTTAATAAAAGACTTACAACTTAGGAGTTACTGTAATTTTTATCGAAATCGTTTCAGTAGTATTCAAGATACACTATATCAGCCGGATCGTTCACTGCTGAACACAGCCTCCCCTATTTAGGGGGATGTGCCATAATCCCCACGCTTGGCAGGCGGCTTGGGGATCGCAGTGTAAGTTGGCAGTTCTTTAGAAGGCGCTGCTGCCCACCTTCCAGTATTTTTCCCTTAGTGGCCTCTTACGACACCCACGGGAAGATATACTGTACTGTACTGTATCAGCCGGATCGTCCACTGCTGAACACAGCCTTCCCTATTTAGGGGGTATTTGCCATAATCCCCACGCTTGGCAGGCGGCTTGGGGATCGCAGTGTAAGATGGAAGTTCTTTAAAAGGCGCTGCTGCCCACCTTCCAGTATTTTCCCCTTAGTCGCCTCTTACGACGCCCACGGGATGATATGGGGAAGTGCAATTCTAACCCGGCACCTCACGGGATTTAACTGAGATTTAGATTTAGATTTTGTTATGTATAGGTCGCTTATATTAAAATGATCGGAACAAATCACGCTACAACTGTTAAGTTTTGAGAAATTGTAAATAAAATAAAAAACCAACAATACTCGTTAAATGGTTTTATATTTATCTACGGCATCTGCGACGGGAGCATATCATATGCGTGTACTGACACGCTCTTGGTCGGTTATTGTCTTCGTTAGTCATCAAAATGTAGGCTTTTGCCCAACTGTGGGACAATTACGTAATAACTTTTAACCTGCAAACTTTTATAAGAAGTATCAAACTTCTAGGTCGAACTATCTAACTACTATAGTTGCAGTGATAACAAAGATCGGATCTCTATAACGATCACGTTAGGAAAATAACGTGTAATTATTCATACATACAAACATAAAATCACGCCTCTTTCCCACCGGGGTAGGCAGAGACCACAAATTTCCACTTGCTACGATCCTAACCAATTTCTTTCGTTTCATCTACACTCATCAATCCTTTCATACATAAGCTTCGGTACTCCTGACCTGGTATTTTTTCAGAACGTCCTCAATCTGATTTCGGAACGTACGCCTAGGTCTTCCTCTTCTAGCACTTCCTATTACCTTGTAATAGGTACATGATAATACTACAAATTTATGTATATCTAATTTGGTAATACTATACTTTAAGCATTTACTCAAATTTTAGTTAGTTAGGCATAAAATATATTTGACAGAAATAGCGTATTACAAGAAGGAACCTTTAATTATGAACAATTAAAAAGTCAGTTCTTATCAATGTTCCACAAAGTAGTGGGTACCTACGTCCTGCCTGATCGATTACAGTTCGATGCACTTTGATCGCATGTGCCTTGACATGCAAACGATCGATGTTTCAAAATATGGCCTTTGAAAATGCTTGTGCCTATTACAGTCGTTTGCAGGCTAACGTTTGACCACTATCTCAGCTGATAGTAAATGATGATGTTATGTTATTGTGACAGAACAAGCACGAGGCCCACCTGATGTTAAGCGGACTAGCCTCTGCCTATAACAGATGCATTTCACCACAAGTCATGAATTGCACTGCGCCCGACACCTTGAGATATGTGGCTGTAATTTTTTATGGCGGGATTCGAACCATGGACCTGCGCGCAGTCCATAGCCAATGCCACTGAGCCATCATTGCTTCAAAAATGGTGTGGTAGAAGATGTTGTTCAGGCGAACCTAGAATTACTGGCTCTCAAGGATAACTGCCGGAACACACCGTTAGGTGCTTGGCGACAGATTAACTACTTGAAGGTGGTGGCTAGCCAGGCGGGCATTCGCAAAATGGCACTATGCTATATCGACTTCCATCGTAGATAACGACCGGGTCCGACGGCTTAACGTGCCCTCCGAAGCACGGAAGCCCGCAGTAGTAATTTTACTAGCGGTCACTCATCGAAGTTATGACCGAGACGAACGTTGCTTAATTTAGCGAACGGTTAAGCAAACTTCGCTAAGAGAATATCAAATTTAACAATTTAATAAAAAGTAGTAGTTGTTGTGTAGGTTCGCGTTGACCACACCCTGCCTGATGTTAGCATTAATATTGTCTAAGATGGAGCACGCTTACCTAGAAGAAACCTATTTACTCTCGATATGAAGACACCCATGTTGTATCCTTAGGAAAAACTGACCACGGCAAGGAGTTCCACTCTTTCGCAGTACGCACGAGAAAAGTGGAAGTGAAGCGCTTTGTACGAGTCTTGGGAATATCAACTATGTACGGATAGCACTTCTCCGTTTGTCTGTACGTTCGATGGAAGAAGGGTGAGGGCGGAACTAAGTCGTGCAAGTATTGTAAACATTCATCGAAATGTATCCGGTAAAAGCCCGATACACATTTTGAAGCAATGTTGGCCGAGCGGTAATAGCTATGGACTGCCGCGCCGCAGTACCCTGGTTCGATCCCCACCGCCGGCTTGAGCTTAACCGCATGGTGGAAGGGCTTTTTGCGATTGCCCGCCTGGCTCCACCGTCTCAAGGTGACGCGCGCAGTGTAATTCGTCACGTGTGATGAAACATATCTGTTATAGGCAGACGTTAGTCCGCTTAACATCAGGTGGGCCTCGAGCTTCTTCCGTCACAATAACATAAAAATAAAAAAATATATAAACATACTAATCGACTATTCCAAGCCGATTTAAATTACGGTTTTTTACGTCGAGAAGGTGTAGCGGCCGGTTTCCTTAAATAATTAACCGTAAGTTAAATCGGCTTACAATAGTCGGTATAATTTAAACTATGAATTTGTTTCTGCAAGTACCGAATGACAAGTACCGAATAAAGACGTGAATAATATTAAGGAAAAGTCATCAGTCTTGACAACAGAGCTTCCAACTACCGTTGTATTTAAAGCAGCCTGCCTTTATTGGTAATGGGGAAACCCACCTGCGAAGTGATCGCCTCGTGGCCATAGACTACAACATTGAATATTCTGGTACAAACTGGTTTTTTGAGTGGGCCGTCTTCGCACTAATTTATGGTGACTTGTTGTAAGGAGTTTCCGCTTACATGCGGGCTTTTGAAGAACAATATGACGTATTGACTATGATTAACAAGTACATTTATTTAAAATCCAGCAGCGCCCCGCGGTTTCAGTTGGACATTGAAGAAAATTTGGAAAGAAATTTTGAACATGTTTTTTAGAAGGAGTATACGCCTTACGGACATGATTAAAATATATAATATTCTAGAGGATGTGACAAATATATACCTGACCCGAAAACACGATTCCGTATATTTTTCTCTATAGAAAAAACTCATGAGTATAGCTTTAAATTTCACTTGATCAAGTTTGTGTCTTTGTAGTAAATCGTATAAATACAAATTTTATTTATAATTATTATGTAGCAACCAGTACATTGCATGAAAAATTTTCCGTTTATAAAATGCTTACTTTAATATGAAATTATACAAAAAAATCGTTCACCTCATTTAAATATTGGGTCGTTCTGTTTCACTCACTCCCGAGGTCGAAACGAGGTCTTCATCTTACGCTAAGATATTTCCACTCTCTGGTCTTAGAGTTAGTCTTTCAAAGACTTCACAAGTAACTACATATTCTCATTGAGCTTATAAAAACGGGAGAAGCGGCACCCGTGCCTCGAACATGACAATGTCAAATCGGGCGACGTCTCCTGATTGAGTCTCAGTAGTGTGCGTGTGTGTGTCTACTGCATGCTTGTCTTCCTGTCTTTGACATTCATTAAAACGTATCATATACAATGGAAGTGTAGCTGTGTGCATTATATGCGCGTCTTAATTTTCTCTACATTATATTGTCGTGATATTGGAGGGTACCCCTATCTTCCTTTTTTATTTAAATCGGTGCATATACTGAAATATTCTAGTGTACCAGAGTCGTTCACTCTGGTGGTACCTACCGTACCGATGAGTAACCAGCATATCGAGAACCGGTACGTCATAGTTACCACAAGGTATTGTTGTTCTTTCACCAGGTCTTCCTAACCGGTTTACTAATGAATTTATTTTAATTAGAAGCAATTACGCACGTTTCAAATGTAAACTGGTTTTGAAAGATAATACTTTTGTAAACGTAGATATAAAGGTATATGCAAGTCTTATAAGTTTGTATATGTTGTATGTACAATAAAACTTTACTTGAAATGTACAGTTTGCAACTCATTTGTTTAGGTTAGCCTTTGACCACTATCTCATCTGATGGTAAGTGATGATGTGGTCGAAGATGTAGTTCAGGCTAACCTAGAATTACTGGCTCTCAAGGATAGCTGCCGAAACACACCGTTTGGTACTTCGCGACAGATTTTCTACTTGAGGGTGGTAGCTAGCCAGGCGGGCATTCGCAAAATGCCTTACCACCATGCATAACTGTAATACAAAACCCAAGTTAACCCGACTTAAACTCTAAAATTTAAGGTGGCGCAATAAGAACTTAGTAAGATTTCTTGTAAGTCAGTTAAAACAAATCATAGTTCATAATAACCTGAACTATAAAGAGTTAATAGTATTCACTTCGTAGTAAAATTAATAACCAGAAACTCCCACGATGTTTAAATCATTGAATCACCAAAACCGAGGTCGAAAAGTAACTTTATCTGTGTACTAACGTTACTTAATAACTATAGTACCAACTTAACTGTGCAGTTCGCGAGGGCGCTGCTGGTCAAGGAAATCGACTACAAACTGTCACAATTTGAAGGAATGTTGTAGTTCTTTTTTCTGCCGCCTGAACAGATAAGTTGGTGGGATTATACTTACGAATGCCATTCAAAACCAAAACTAAACGCTTGGGTACGTCGGCGTTAGTTACCAATTGTAATAAATATTTTTATTGCCGTGATGTAAAAGTGACTATGAAATATTGTTTGGTAATGTAGTGTACTTAGTGACGTAATGCATTTGTTTTCGGGGACGATACCCTGTTTGTTTTATATTTGGATAATTTTGAACTCAGTTACTTGTCTGGTCAAACGTGCTTGGGTCTTCAGATACCTCTACGAACCCCTGCATGGGAATATAGGTCCAAATATATATCTTTTATAATACTGCAAACGAGCAATGCTTGTGGAGTAGGCATTGTCTTTTACTACGATACACAGAACTTAGAGTATGTACTAGAAAAAAATAATGTTTTGAGTCTCTCCGATCCGAAAGCGCCCGCCGCGGCAGCCCTGGACCGCGCCGCGCTCCCTTTCAATAGAGTTTTGAATATTCACATCGGGCATAGTAATAAAACATATGAAATTATAAATTACAGGCACAAGGAACTTTTAAAATCAGGTGGTCCTCGTGCTTATTCCGTCAAATACTTATAAACAAACACAAAAAATATCTAAGTCTAAAAAAATGTCATCTCAAAATGTTTGTAGGGTTATTGGAAAAATGCTAACAACCTCTTAGGGTTGACTTCTGCTAGTCCTTACAAAAATTATGTTTTTTTTGTGTGTTTTTGATGAAATAATCACGAGGACCACCTGATGTTAAAAGTCTCTTGTGCCTGTAATTAATTTTTTAAATTTGTTTTATTACTTTGCTCGATTCTAAACTCTATTCTAAGGGAGCGAAGCCGCCACTTGCAGCGCATTGAACGTTATTCATCCATCTGACTGCTGTTTGATTGAATGGCGGAATATCATCCAGGATCATTCAGGCCAGTAGTTGAACAGCGCCGTTTGGTAAAATGGCTATAAGCTGTTCATAGAACAATGAACAGGCTGATTGGGTGTGACATATAGGTACACGACCTACAACCTACAACTAACCTATCGCGTGCTGTTCTCTGACTTGGCCACATAATAAAAGTTCCCTTGAATCTTTTCTTTTGAAGCAGTGATGGCTCAGTGGCATTGGCTATGGACTGCCGTGCAGCAGGTCCATGGTTCGAATCCCGCCCAGAGCTTGAGCTTCACCGCATGGTGGAAGGCCATTTTGTGAATGCCCGCCTGGCTAGCGACCACCCTCAAGTAGAAAATCTGTCGCCAAGCACCTTACAGTGTGTTCCGGCAGCAGTCCTTGAGAGCCAGAAAAATTACAGGCTAATGAGACCTAACAACTGGACGTCTCAGTGTGACGGGCACAGTGCAATTCGTCGCTGACGAAATGCGTCTGTTATAGGCAGAGTTTAGTCCACTTAACATCAGGTGGGCCTCGGGCTTGTTCCGTCACAATAACATAAAAAAAAAAAAAAAAAAAAAAAAAAACTAATATAACGCTAAATACTAAAACCACAAACCAATAATATATTGGTCTGTGACTAATACCTATAGCGTGATTCAATGTCAATTGTATGTAAATATAGCATTGTATTCAGTTTTCGAAAGTAAGTAATCACATTCACCAGACCAAGGTGAATATTGGCATTTTAATCCGGATTTCCTCAAAGCAGTATTTTTAGTTTTCCTAGCGCCACCACAGAATAAAAATGACCAGAAGGATTACTTCGAAAAGCCATACCAACAAATTAGCGACTCTAGATACGAAACAATATTACTATAGAACTTCTAGGTTAGTCTGAACAACATCTTCGACCACATCATCACTTACCATCAGGTGAGATAGTGGTCAAAGGCTAACCTACCAGGCATAAAAAAAAACCAATAAAGTTCACTTCACCTTGCGAAGCACGGAGTACCTAATATATATTCACCTACAAGGTGTCTCCCTTTCTATCGCATAGTGGCCATAGCTCTGATCTCTTCTGACGCGGCACACACCGTACAATAAACCCGTCCGGACGGATATGCCGATGTACCTGTAGCTTAATACCTCAATTGCAGAGTGAGCCAGCCCTGGCGTGTAGTGATTTCAATATATATAAATATATATATATTTATGTGATTGTGATGGAACAAGTGCGAGGCCCACATGATGTTAAGAGCGGTATCCTCTGCCTATAACAGATACATTTCATCACAAGTGAGGAATACACTGCGCCCATCACCTTGAGACATACCTGTTAAGTCTCATTTTGCCTGTTATTTCACTGGCTCTCAAGGACTGCTGCCGGAACACACCGTTAGGTGCTTGGCGATAGATTTTCCACTTGAGGATGGTCGCTAGCCAGGCGGGCATTCGCAAAATGCCCTTCCACCATGCGGTGAAGCTCAAGCTCTGGGCGGGATTCGAATCATGGACCTGCTGCGCGGCAGTCCATAGCCAATGCCACTGAGCCATCACTGCTTCAAAATGCTACTGACATATGCTACTGAAGTACTATTGACACTACATTTATTACTATGTACCTTCTACAAAAGCAGTTTCATAGCTACCTTTTTACCGGCGGCGTGCCATCGTTGCAGGTTTATGGACATGCCAACAGCGTTAGTCAATTATTTTCCTAAATAAGTTTCTTACGGCGTTATAGTAATCAACAACATAATATATATCATATATGTTGTTGATTACTGTTTATTATGTAACATCATATATATAGGTGAGTAATCATATAAGAAGCGCTCGTAGCGAAGTTACTTGGCTGTTCTCAACCGATCAGCAAAGTTAAGCAACGTCGTGCGCGGTCATGACTTGGATGTGCTAGTGACATTACTATTGAGCGTTTCCGTGCTTCGGAGGGCACGTTAATCCGTCGGTCCCGGTTGTAGTCTTAGGATGGCAGTCGTTATAGCATGGTGGTAGGGCATTTTGCGAATGCCCGCCTGGCTAGCTACCACCCTCAAGTAGAAAATCTGTCGCCAAGCACCTAACGGTGTGTTCCGGCAGCTGTCCTTGAGAGCCAGTACTTCTAGGTTAGCCTGAACAACATCTTCGACCACATCGTCACTTACCATCAGGTGAGATAGTGGTCAAAGGCTAACTTACCACTAAAAAAAATAAAATTACACGTACGCAGTATAACTCAAGGATTACCGGTTTTGAGTCGGGGCGCGTTCATAGTAACTGTGTTGCTAATTGATAGTTTACGACGATATTTATTTGCCTTGTCACGATTATTTGGAACGTTATTTTGATATGTGATAATCATAGTCGGTTGAAGGTTGAATTATATAAAATCACAAGTGTTTACGATCTTAATACAGACCCACCAACTTATCTGTTCAGGTGGCAGAAAAAATAACTAAAACTTTCCCTCAAATTGTGACAGTCTGTAGTTGATTTCCATGACCAGTAGCGCCCTCGAAAACTGCACAGTTAAGTTGGTGGTACTATAAACGTACAAGTATGCATCTTCAATTCAATTCAATTTCTTGGTTATGGCTTCTGCGACTGAGCGATATCCCAATTTTGCCAATGTCATGTGCTGAGTGTACTAGACCGACAAGTGACGGAGAATAATCTGTTGCAAATGTAGGTACGGTATGGTTTTATGGGAGTATCCAAATGCTGGCTTCCAAATTCAAGAGATTTTATGATCTAAAACAATAATAAAAACATCACATAAGCACAGCTCTATCTATACAAAAATAAAATATATAGCTATGATGTCTGTAAGAAAAATAACAAATATATATCTATATATAAAATATTAAGTTAGTAAATAATATAAATCATAATTTTATCTTATTATAAGATATAAATTTACATAGGAGGTACACAAAAGGAGTATGGCAAAGTGAGAGGAGAGATTTTAGGGAAGTGGGACGGGGGATCTTATGAGGGAGGATATCATAGAGTGATAGCCGCAGCTTCTGGCACTGAAAAAAGAGGTGGTTAATAAGTATGCATCTTATTTTGGAAGATTAATAGCAGAGTAAAACCAAATAAAGTAGTTTGACAGCAGGCCCGAAGGAGATTCAAATGTCTACTCTACGCTGGGGTGCGTTCCTGCAAGCATTCGGCTGAGATAAATTTTGGTCTAAGCGCGGATACACGCCGTTGCAGCACTCCAATCGAGCTTAATTTGATCATACCCGTTCAGTGCGACCTGTCAGAGCTTATTATTCTCTGCCTAAAAGCTGTCAAATGTGACAGATTCTACAATAAATAATACATATTGCACAAGCTAAACTAAAGATAAGTAATTAAATTGTTGCCATTGGTTAACTAAGTAATAATCCCGAATTCCTAAACATGCAGAGAATATTTTACCAAAAAACATCAACATTTAAAAACATCGTTAACGAACTCATGCTTTGACAGTAGCTATATATATAAGTTGTTCCAGGACTATCGAGCAAATCTAGCTCAACTAATATTTGGCCAAGGACTTGCGGGAACGTACCCTTGGATATGCAGCGTAGTCCATATTTTTTTTATTTTTAAAGTAGGCTATATAATATGTATAGTACCACCAACTTAATTGTGCAGTTGGCGAGGGCGCTACTGGTCATGGAAATCAACTACAAACTGCCACAATTTGAGGGAACGTTTTAGTTCTTTTTTCTGCCACCTGAACAGATAAGTTGGTGGGTCTGTACAGGTATATTATTAGCAAATCAATTCGTAGCTATATAAGCTTTTTAGATGTCAGACAATATTTTTATTATATTTTCCTAAAATAAATCAACTAGTAGTCAGGACCACTACGTCCTAGTTATGAATGTAATTCTATTGTTATCATTATCGCCGATGCCAATGGGTTAAACGGTTTAAATCGCGTAGGTATAATTATTTTTATCCTAATGTTTCAAACATTTTGCTGTGATCATGGTCACGATCTTTAAGACCTGTCAAATTCAATATTCCCCTACAAGATGCTGGTGTTCACAAGCTTGATTGTGAATGTGGACTTTCATACATTGGCCAAATGAAGAGGAGTGTTGGTATCCGGGTAAAAGAACACATTGCTGACATGAAGAACAGACGCTCCACCAAGTCTGCGGTTTGTGAACATGCCCAGGACAAACCCAATCACTACATTCGGTTCGAGAATCCACAAATCCTCGCCAGAGAGACCCGGTGTATGCCAAGAATGATTCGCGAGGCTATTAAAATCAAAAAGTACCCAAATGTCAATAGAGATGATGGTTGGCAAGTACCACCTGCTTGGGATCCTGTTATCAAATTAATTGAATCCCATGGCCGACACAGATCTGCAAGCCCTCTGTATCATCGTGCACTATAATAGTCATAACCTCCTGAGAATGCTTCGTGTAGAAGCGGAAGGCGTCGAAAATTCTACCGGTTTGGCTGAGTGGCGTTTATAACGTCACGTCGGCTTAACAGGAAAATTTAAATGAACAGAAAAAAATAATATTTCTTTTTGTTTTTTTTTTACCGGCGGTATGCCTTTATTAACAAAATACTACGAACTATATACAACACTACAGCATTTAGATCCCTATAAGCCATTGCAGACTCATAGGCAGTATACAAATGCTCTAGCCCACTACCAGTTGGCAGCATTGCCCCGTTGAATTGCAATGTTTATTCTTTGAGCCAAATAGGTGCCAGCATTTTGATCACATTGATTTTGATCATCATCATACTTCTTAAAATACTTATATAACAATGTCAATAAATATGTATTTACGCTAAGTAACGCCTGAATCTATTACTTATGCTACCACACAGTTTAGATAATTGAAAATTTAAAGAATTCTTGTAAAATCGACACCAATGCTTGCTTTTTTTCATTTTAATATGTCAAGTAATTTATTTTTCTTTTATTCATTCTCTTAGATCACACGATGAATCCGATATCATTCATCACATATCATAAAGGCCTACACGGTTGTTGTATACTAAGTAATACAAACACATTATCGTCATAATATGTCCACTTTCTCTACCAGCCGAGCCAGCGAGCGTGCAAACATTTACCAATACGAATAAGAAGTTATACTACGTTTTCTCAAGTAGATCATGTGCTATGGCGCACCGCTTTCACACACGTATATATACAATTATTACTCTATTATTCGCATGGTGGTAGGGAATTTTGCGAATACCCGCCTGGCTAGCTACCCTCAAGTAGAAAATTTGTCGCCAAGCACCTAACGGTGTGTACCGGCAGCTGTCTTTGAGAGCCAGTACTTCTAGGTTAGCCTGAATAACATCTTCGACCACATCATCACTTACCATGAGGTGAGATAGTGGTCTCCCTTATCACACTATTCCTTATCCTGTCTGTCCTGTCCCTTAATATAATATTATTATTTTTTTTATCTGATAGGCCTTAGACCACTATCTCACCTCATGGTAAGTGATGATGTGGTGTGAATGCGGAAGTAGTGACAAAAATCGAGAAAGATATGTTAAGATGGTTTGGACATGTGGAGAGAATAAATGAACATATTCCCTCCTCAAAGGCCGGCAACGCACTACTGACTAAACAGGTATACATCTAATTATTAGTGTGTTAGCTGACGTTATGGTCTCCAGCTGACACATGCTGTATATACGAAACGGCTGAAGATGTGATTATATACTATATCCAGGGATTTAGAGAACGATTTGTGCCAGTGGCACAAAAAAATTGGAACGTCATACTTGAAAGCTGTAGTAGTTATGACCCGATTAGAACGTGTAAGCTGGAGACCATACGTGTCTACAGCTCTCATCTGTAACTTCTGAATGAATGGACCTACGACTTTGTTTACTGTATCAGCCGGATCATCCACTGCTGAACACAGCTTCCCCTATTAAGGGGGTATTTGCCATAATCCCCACTCTTGGCAGGCGGCTTGGGGATCGCAGTGTAAGATAGTAGTTCTTTAGAAGGCGCTGCTGCCCACCTTCCAGTAGAATTATTACAGCCCCACGACTTTGTTTAATATGTCAAAATTTAGAGCATAATTTGTGCCATAGACACCAACATTTTTCACATCTGTATAGAGTTATGAAGTAACACACAAAAAGATGCAGTCGAATGAAGAACCTCCTTTTATTAAAGTCAGTTAAAGGTTAGAACGATAAACATTTTTACTGGCCGGTATTTTCATATATTTCGTGCTCGGCGGATGTTAAGTCTGTTATCTGCGTAAAATCTGCGTTTTATTTAATGTTGGTTTCGTCGGGTCAACGCTTGATAGTCATCTTTATTTTAGCCTTTTTGAGGGCAATGTCTAACGGCTTTGTTGGTGTTATTTCTTTAACTAAAGAAATAAAGCTAAGTTAAGTGCATATTTAGGGTTCCGTGCCCAAAGGGTAAAAACGGGCCCCTATTACTAAGACTCCACTGTCCGTCTGTCTGTCTGTCACCATGTCCGTGTGGCTGTATCTCATTAACCATGAGCTAGATAGTTTAAATTTTCACAGATGATGTATTTCTGCATACGCTTTAACAACAAATCGGTCAAGCCGATTTTGAGTTACACTACAATAACTGAAAAGTATTTTCCTATCTTGATGATATAGTCAATGACAATCGATCCCATATGTAGCAAGGTTCACTAATATGAGTGAAAACATTTTTTTACCAACAAATGGTACCGACTTCAACACTCAAATGTGTGAAGTAAGTTGTTGTAGTCGGGTCGGTACCATGCACATAATATTGATATTAAAAAAAATATCCGCTAAAGTGGCAAAATTCGAACCTAAAAATATTTGTAGGTAACCTTAAATATTACTAATTATAGTAATTTTTGAAGCAGTGATGGCTCAGTGGCATTGGCTATGGACTGCCGCGCAGCAGGTCCATGGTTCGAATCCCGCCCAGAGCTTGAGCTTCACCGCATGGTGGAAAGGCATTTTGCGAATGCCCGCCTGGCTAGCGACCACCCTCAAGTAGTAAATCTGTCGCCAAGCACCTAACGGTGTGTTCCGGCAGCAGTCCTTGAGAGCCAGTGAAATAACAGGCAAAAATGAGACGGTAGGTATGAGGAGGTATGTTTCAAGGTGATGGGCGCAGTGCAGTTCGTCACTTGTGATGAAATGCATCTGTTATAGGCAGGATACCGCTTAACATCAGGTGGGCCTCGCGCTAGTTCCTTCACAATAACATAAAAAAAAGTTTAATTTTATTTTAAATTTGTATTATAACCATATAATAAAGAAACTTATGCACTATATCACTTTTAAACCGTTTATGGCACCTACTCATAGCATTTTTATCGCTTTAATGAGGTAAAATTTTTCATTTGCTTGGCAGCAAAGTTATTAAGTCTCGTACTTTTAAACCAATCGTTTTGTTTATGGTTCAATCCTAGAATCGTTCGCTTCCTGATATAATCTTCTCAATGTATATATGTATGTATATTAATTTTAAATTGTTATTACAAATTATAGTCATTGTCAATGTGCAATTATGAATTTCCTTTAACATTAATTTAGTAGTTTTATCATAATTGAATTGTAAACAATCATGTTTTGAAATTAATACCAACCTAATTGTAAAATGACTTGCCTAGTGTTAGTTATTAATGTTTACTGTTATAATGGCCAGTAAAGATTTCTGATTCTAATTCAGGTATCAATGCAAGTTATCTCGCCAAATAACAAGTATGCAGCCTTACATAACAAATAACTATTGTTGCCGACCTTTTCTTTTTTTTGTGCCTGATAGGTTAGCTTTTGACCACTATCTCACCTGATGGTAAGTGATGATGTGGTCGAAAATGTTGTTCAGGCTAACCTAGAAGTACTGGCTCTCAAGGACAGCTGCCGGAACACACCGTTAGGTGCTTGGCGACAGATTTTCTACTTGAGGGTGGTAGCTAGCCAGGCGAGCATTCGAAAAATGCCCTACCACCATGCAAAACCTATTTTGGTACTGGCTGTTTTTCTACCTCTTTTGATACTGGCTGTTTTTCTATAATTTGATATTAGAAAAGAACTAATTTGAATACTTTATATAGTTTTTTATTGCAGTGATGATGTAAAAAAGTATTTTTCATAAAATATATTTATATTTCGTTTAGTTTTCATTTATAGATCTGTTTTCCGCATCGGTTTCATAATGTACTTGATTTTATGCAAATAGCAGACATTAAGAACGTATCTTTATGCAAATATACCTAATTACCATTCTAAATAAAAAATAGCATCTGATCTATAATAAATAAAGCAAACATTATCTGGCTAATGATATATACTCGTATATTTGAAATAGTTTCTTATACCATGGCGCAGCAAAACAAGTGTAGGATGTAATAAGTTTGGTAAAAGTAGGTTGGTTTTCAAGCAGTGATGGCTCAGTGGCATTGGCTATGGACTGCCACGCAGCAGGTCCATGGTTCGAATCCCGCCCAGAGCTTGAGCTTCACCGCATGGTGGAAGGGCATTTTGCGAATGCCCGCCTGGCTAGCGACCACCCTCAAGTAGAAAGTCTGTCGCCAAGCACCGAAAGGTGTGTTCCGGCAGTAGTCCTTGAGAGCCAGTGAAATTACAGGCACAATGAGACTTAACAACTATGTCTCAATGTGACGGGCGCAGTGCAATTCGTGAGTTGTCATGAATTGCAACTGTTATAGGCAGAGGTTAGTCCACTTAACATCAGGTGGGCCTCGAGCTTGTTCCGTCACAATAACATTAAAAAAAAAAAAAATTTAACCATAAAACAGTCCAATTTCAAATTTATTTTCCTTGGATAATTTATGCATGCATACATTTATTTCCCAGAATTTGGCTATTTCGGAAAAAAAAATCGGTAATTTGAGTGTACTTATGACGTGTTGTTACTTTGTGGATAAGTTTTTGACTTTATGCGTGTATATTTGTGTGCGTATGTTTTCGACTTTCTGCGTGTTTGTATTATTACTTGTTTGCCATTTAAGTATGCAGTTCAAGTATTCTACGCAGAACGTCAACGTTCTGCGTAGAATTCCGGCCTGTTTAGAAGTGCCTGGGGTATCAAATATATACGATATATTTGTGGGATTGTAAAGTATGAATGATGCATAGAATGGAACGTATGAGGAAAGAGTGAGGTGATGGATGTATGTGCGAGCGAGACGTAAGTGAGATGGCGATTGAGAGTTGAATAAATGAAAGGTGCTAAGGTGTTATTAATAATTAAAATTAATTTAACGATGTAGAAGGTGTAATAAATGAATGAAAATCGTTGTAAGTGTTTTCATTGTCGCGCCTCCCCTACAATTTCGGGATATCAACGAAAAGCAGCCCCTGCGCAATTGGACGGGGCGGCGCGCGGCGTGGCGATGGGCACGAGACGCGAAACGACGACGTGCAATCAATCTATCATTCAAATTAAAAATATGGAGGAAAGTACTAATAAAATGTCTATTTGGAAAACAGAAGCATCAAAAATAAGGCGTTATTACAAGTGTGGGGAAAGCGATCATTTGGCTAATGCATGTCCTACAGGAATAAAATGCTATCGTTGTAATGAATACGGCCATATTGGAACGCAATGCCGTAAATAGCAATTACGAGAATCACTGAATTGAAAAAACGAAAGAAGCTAAGGTGTTATTAAAGTGCGGCCGGTGAGATAATGCGTTTGACAGTGCATTTTATTAATATGGTTTTCCCCACCCAAAGTAACATAGACAGTCTGATTACATAATACTGTGTCAGTCAGACATTTAAATAATCTAAAATATTTGTTCATATATATTTTACTCCATTTACAAGCCACAACGACAACAAAATCGCGTACTGTCAAACGCATTCTCTCGGCGGCCGGACTTGAATAATTAAAATTAATTTCACGGTGTAGAAGGTGTAATAAACATTCAAAATCGTTGTAATTGTTTCCATTGCCGCCTCCCCTACATATATATGTGCAGTTTAATTCGTCTACGTTTGACGGACAGAGAGCCATACAAAGCCTCACGACAGACGTGCCGGAAAACCACGAAAACAAAACAACATTGCACTTCCGTCAGCGTATACCTGTGTGAATTTAACGAACAATGGGATGTGTGTGTGAGTGGAGAGTCATCGACTTCCGTGACCCTGTGATCGGTTTAACACTTACCACATCTACATATACATTTTCTACACAAAATACTACAATTAAAGATTAGCTTATACTTTACCTATAGCATGGACTTACCCCTTTACAGTCCCAGTCCACCAACTTATCTGTTCAGGTGGCAGAAAAAAGAACTACAACATTCCTTCAAATTGTGACAGTTTGTAGTTGATTTCCTTGATCAGCAGCGCCCTCGCCAACTGCACAGTTAAGTTGGTGGTACTGATTGTGATATTATGTTTGATAACTGGACAACTATTGGGGCTGTTTCTATGACATACTGTGAAAATTTACTTGATCAATGGGATAGAAACAAAAAGCTTGACAGCTCCATTGACATTGACGATTTGATATAGATATATATATACACCGTGTCCCAAAATTCAACGATAAGCCGGCATCGGTGCATGGACCTACTCATGACTACTCGGGAAAAAATAAAAAAAAAATTATAACTCTTTTTTTTTTCAATTACAGAGACTTTTATAAAGTTGCGCCAACTTTTAATAAAACTTGCCATGGTAGTGTCCATACTTTTTTTTTAAACCCAGACTATAGAAAGTGCATAGAATGTTAAAATCTATGAAAATTATAAGAAAAAATTTTTTTTTACTGATTTTTGTAAAATAACTACAGACTTTCTGTAATTTTAAAGGATTGTGGTAGATAGCCGTCCTTCTTAGGTTGCTAATGCACAAAAAATATCAAAAATATGTCAAAAATTGTGGTCATGGTAGTTGAAAATAGCATAATGGGTATCGAATATCGATGAAATTTATAAAAGTCTCTGTAATTAATAAAAAAAAACAGTTATAATTTTTTTTTATTTTTTCCCGAGTAGTCATGAGTAGGTCCATGCACCGATGCCGGCTTATCGTTGAATTTTGGGACACGGTGTATATGTAAATAATATATAATATATATGTGTGTATATATATATATTATATTATTTATGCTTTGATTATATTTTAGATTTCATAGTATTGACATTGTTTAATTTGAATTATTGTAATTTTATTTTTATGACAATTCTAATTATTTGGTATTGTAAAAACATATCGATAATATCTTATATTTTACATTGATCATCATACATTTAATAATAATAATGTTGATGGACATAATTTGTAGTTTATTACCTTTTTTTTGTGTTCTGTATTGTGAGATAAATGTAATTGAACATGTGTCGTTTTTATCTCAATAAATAAATATATTTACCCCTTTATTCAAAATCGCTTCATGTTTTTTTCTCTTTCTCGCGATTTGGACTCGCACGTCTTGTGCATTTGCCAGTGTCATGTTATACGTTTCATAGTTTTATGATAGGTTTATCAAACATTAGCGAAAGAAGATTCTTTTCATCAAATTATTCAAAGACTACGAATAAGGGGTTAAGTCTTTTATCTATGATTTATAGTAAAAATAGTATCTCAACTTTGAAATGTATTCTATATTATCATTTTAAAATCATTACAATATACTTTTTTAAAACTTTTTTTGAGATTCTTTGTTCGTAAAGATAAAGACCAGAAAAATAAAAAAATATAATAAATACTTATATTTTTATATCCATAATAAAAACTTTTAAACGAAGCAAACATTTTATTTACCGGATTTTATAAACTTGACTGTTTTTTCAATTATCTACAGAAAACAGCAACTTATGTGGCTGGTTTGTGTTTAATTATAATTTCTAATAAATATGCTATTTTGTATAAAGCAGCCACGTCTAAAGTCACAATTATTAATAGCAACGATTCGAAGAACTGGGTATGGTAAATAAAACACATATTACTAATACCCATATTTTTCAATAATTATTTAACAAAATATTCATAAATAATGGAAGTGCAATCATCGACAGAAAACGTGCATGACTCGATTTGTTGTTTTCCCCACATAGTTAATTTCTGCATAAATGCTGCTTACATATATTCCTGGTCATTTCTGAGGTTTGAAAAGGGTGTGGGTACCTACTTTGACCTCTAGCTAAATGTAAATAAATCTACGGTTGGACTGCCAATTTAGGTATTAAATATAATAAAGGTATTAAATCAATATATAGTACCACCAACTTAACTGTGCAGTTCGCGAGGGCGCTGCTGGTCAAGGAAATCAACTACAAACTGTCACAATTTGAAGGAATGTTGTAGTTCTTTTTTCTGCCGCCTGAACAGATAAGTTGGTGGTAACATAAAATTAAACTTAAAACTATGAAAACAAAATTAGCCACACGGCCGGCATGTGCCGTGGCTTGCATAGTATCGGTTTCTGTATGTTTATGAAAAATCCTGAAACTATTAAATTCTGGGACAGTAGAGCGAAATTACCTGACACGAGACAGACACCCCATTCCGGGACTATCCCGGATTTCCCGGACGCCAGCCAGACTTGGCAGACCAATTTACGCAAGAAATATAAATTATATTATGGGATACGAGGCAAACGACCTACGCAGGTGGTAGTGATCACCGTCGTCGCCCGCGAACAACCGCATCCGCATAGGTCTTGAAGATGCGTGGCGGCCTTAAAATTCGTCGTAGTTGTTGCATGGTGGTAGGGCATTTTGTGAATGCCCGCTGGCTAGCTACCACCCTCAAGTAGAAAATCTGTCGCCAAGCACCTAACGGTGTGTTCCGGCAGCTGTCCTTGAGAGCCAGTACTTCTAGGTTAACCTGAACAACATCTTCGACCACATCATCACTTACCATCAGGTGAGATAGTGGTCAAAGGCTAACCTATCAGGCATAAAAAAAAAAAAGTTAACTTATTTTTACACGACTGCCCAAAAAAAGGGGTGTTATAGAAGCAGCGATGGCTCAGTGGCATTGGCTATGGACTGCCGTGCAGCAGGTAGGTACATGGTGCGAATCCCACCGCGGGCTTGAGCTTCACCGTATGGTGGAAGGGCTTTTGCGAATGCCTGCCTGGCTAGCGACCACCCTCAAGTAGAAAATCTGTCGCCAAGCACCTAACGGTGTGTTCCGGCAGCTGTCCTTGAAAGCCAGTGAAACTACAGGCATATGAAACGTAACAACTATGTCTCAAGGTGACGGGCGCAGTGCAATTCGTGACAGGCGAAATGCGTCACAATAACATTGTTCTCAGTGCTCATGTATGTTTGAGAGTTTATATATTCCACCATAACTTCTAAACGGCTTAACCGATTTTGATGATATTTTTAGATTTCTTGATAGCGGAAGTGGCACTATAGGTACCTACATAAAAATAATAAAAAAAGAAACTGACGGATTTTAGACGCCATATGGTGTGATTAAAATATTTTTCTTCTTTCAAACCCATTGAGTGTGTTATCAAGATGAAGAGCTTTAAAAAAATGATTTTATAAATATATTATATATAACTTGCAGTTTTATTTTTAGTGTAACGATAAAACGTATAATGAAAATAAATAATTTGCAGTTGGGATTTACTTCTTTATTACAAAATCATAAATATACGATAGGAAAAACTTAAGTCATGTGCGGGATTTGAACCCGCGTCCATCCACCCCTTGAGCCGGGGTATGCTCCAACCAACTGAGCCAACAAGACAAATTTTTCCCATCGTTCCCCAACCATCGCATTGGGATGGAGTATCGTATATTTGTGATTTTGTAATGTAATCCGCATAGCAGGCGTTATTGCAATCATAACAATATTAAAATTTACTTTGTAATTAATTTATACATTATGTTTCTTGCATTTTTTTTTTAAAGAGATGTAGATAGATATTTATTTTTATAAAAGTCACAGTTTTTATCATGTAAGTATTTTTTTTTTGTATGTTATTGTGATGGAACAAGCGCGAGGCCCACCTGATGTTAAGCGGTATCCTCTGCCTATAACAGATGCATTTCATCACAAGTGACGAACTGCACTGCGCCCATCAACTTGAGACATACCTGTTAAGTCTCATTTTGCCTGTTATTTCACTGGCTCTCAAGGACTGCTGCCGGAACACACCGTTAGGTGCTTGGCGACAGAGTATCGGATTTATTTATCTCGTCTATAGCAACAAATGAACATCAGACCTCGTTGTGCACTAAATAACACACAATTTAATGATATAGTTAGTAATAATTAATTCTTACGCAAATAATGAATGATTAGTGCCATTAACTTATCATTGTTTATCAAGGAAGTCATGACTAAGTCAACAAAGGTAAATAAACTAGATATCCGCTTCCACAGACGATGACACATTTTCTCATTGACCTGTATATACTAGACGCGACATCTCAAACGAGGATAGTCGACTAGTGCAAGTATGCCGGCCGGCATACTCACCTCCACACGCAGCTGGGCACGCGTAGAAATTACACGCACTTTACGTTCGAAAATTGTGTATTAAGGGTGAACTGGCCGGCCCGTTCTCCATACAAACGCCGTAGGATGCTCACTCCCTTATTTGACGATTTAGGTTCAAAACAAAGCATAATACCGATTGATCTCCTCATTATCTAGGCTTGTATGATGCCGAAATTTTAATAAAATAATTAAGTTGAGAGTTATGAGCTTTGAAATATTTTCATATAAAATTTTCGAGGCTAATAACTTTCAACTTAACTATCTTTTTAAAATTTCGGCATCATACAAGCCTAGATAATGACGCGATCAATCGGTGTTATGCTTAATTCTGGACCTTAAATCTCAAATAAGGGAGTGATCATCCTACGGCGTTTGTATGGAGAAGCGACCGGCCAGTTCAACCTTAAAATACACAATTGATTTTGATTGATTGATTGACCCAATTATCGAACGTAAAGTGCGTGTAATTTCTACGAGTGCCCGGCTGCGTGTGGGGGAGAGTATGCAGGCCGGCATACGTGCACTGGTCGACTGTCCTTGTTTGAGATGTAACATCTAGTATATATAGGTCAATGCATTTTCTCAGGTACTTATTAAATATAATAATATTTTTATAATAATAATAATATTTAATAATATTTTTATAAATATTATTAAATATATTTTCTAATCGATCAATCCGTAATAACTTGCTTTACTATTGATCGTATTTATATCCACCTACCATCCTAAGTAAATAGTTCTCTGATATTTAGGTAGATGTCGCCTAAGTTAAAAAGACGTGAATACAAAACAGATAGAATAAAACTTCGACTGACCAGCACCCGCTTTCATAGAGAATATATTATTCTATGTTCCATAACATAATTGAGGAGGTGAAGAACAAAACCTCACTTTTCCACTTTTTTTTATTTTGGAGAAAACAGTAAAATGTAAATAACTAACTAACTTCAACATTTGCAGTTAGTTTTAGTTGTGTCATGTTTAACTAGTGTTTCAGTTGATATTATGTACCAAATGGTTGATTGAAATGATAAGAAGCTTAGCCAATATTTAAAAAACAAATTTGGAAATGTGATGTTTTGATTAAACATATTTGGAAAAGTGTGGTTTTGATAAAGACTTCTGGAAAAGCTAGGTTTTGATATTTACCTAAAAAAAAAGTGTGGTTTTGAAAATGACTAATATTGTACTACTAATATTGTTTATTAATTTTATTTTAGGCTCAAGATAAAATCACTCATTATTTACAATTATTGTTACTAATTATTATTATTATTATTGCACAATCAAATTCTAAATTCTTATACTGTTAGTATCAGCTTCAAGACAATCACACTCTTCATTTGAAAACACTTTTTGGGCCATATTTGCAGTTTTTCTGCAAATTAAGTGCAAGTGGATCAGTATCTGCATACCTGTAACAGGAAAATATGAGTATTAGAGAATATTATTTTGGTTCTTCATAAAATTCCCACTCAAATTGATGTAATACATTACTCACTTGGATGCTGATATTGTATTTCTTGTACGTCCTCGCCGAGGCTTTGTTTTTGTACCACAATTGATTGTTACAACTTCGGCAGTACCGTCTTCATCCATTTCAATATAAATTTACAGAAAAACAGCACTTTATCGATCGAAAAATAAAATTAACCGCCGAATACAGAAATATCCGATTTGAAAATCTTTGGCAACTATATAGGTTTGACAGATAACTTCAGACGTCAAATAATTGAAAAAGTGTTGCCAGACATATGATAAAATAAAACTACAATAAATTATGAAGCAAAAAGTCCAGGCATTTGAATTTTTGTACCTCTATTCTAAACTCAATGTTTTTAAGAGGTTTTGATGCAAGCTTAGTGATACAATTGAAATTTTCTGCTATAAAGTGAGCTTTTGATACAAATCAAGAGACACTGAATTTTTTAGATGGTAATGTGTGGTTTTGATCGAAGCTCTCGATTTGAAATGAAAATTTTTATGAGAAATGAGATGTTTTTGATAAGATTTGACTTATTTGCTTCGATCAATTTATCATTATTTACACATAGCAAAAAAAAAGGGATTTTTTTTTGTAAGTGGAAATGTGAGGTTTTGTTCTTTACCTCCTCAATTGGAAATTCACCAGGATAGTATTTTGGGGATGTGGGTTTGAGTCCTGCTGGAAGTTCTCTTATTCATCCATTATTATTTAATTCTTATAGTTCATCTTATTCCATCCAATGTAATTTCTGTATTCGCTTAGCTTGCGTCAATGTTTTTTAAAATAATACCAATATAAAATATTTAAAAATAAAATGTAACAGAATAAGTATAAGCGCATTACTTAAAAAATCATAAATCATTATTATATAAAATTAGGCACAAAAAGTACCAAACAACTTTACATATTTTTAGGGTTCCGTACCCAAAGGGTAAAAACGGGACCCTAATACTGAGACTTCGCTGTCCGTCCGTCCATCTGTCACCAGGCTGTATCTCAAGAATGGTGATAGATAGACAGTTGAAATTTTCACAGATGATGTATTTCTATTGCTGCTATAACAACAAATAGTAAAAATAAAATAAAATAAATATTTAAGGGGGGCTCCCATACAACAAACTTGTTTTTTTTACCCTTTATTGCTCGATACTAATAACGGTGACAGGCAGACGCTTTAACTATTCACAGAATATTTAGTTACGGAACTCATCGTGCGAGAGTTCCACTCGCACTTAGTCGGATTTTTTTAACTCTTTTAAGTCGGTAAAAACTCTATGCAAAGGAAGCGCGGCGCGGTCCAGTATTGCCGCGGCGGACGCTCTTAGCTAGGAGCAGACATTAGCTTGGTTAAAGAGTTTTTGTTTTGTATATGAGAAAACTTAAAAGTCGATTTCAAATTAAATTAAAATTCTGTAATATAACTAGGGTTGCCATTCGTCATAAGTTATTCTGAAAAATATCATAATAAATATCATAAAACATTAATAGATAAAATTTGGAACAAATAGGTACCAAACAACTTTACTACTTTTTAAACTTCGCACACTATTTATTACCAAAACTCAATTACTTATAGAACTCTAAAAACGTATAACGAACAGTTTAGCTCAATCGACATATTATTTAATAATAAATAACTTACAACAATTTAAAAATCTTGTGACTAATAAATTAATTGTTTAATTGCAGATAAATAGGTTACATACACACACATGCAGACACCCTACACACACACACGTACACCTTCTTACACGCAATCACACAATTATATAAAAATATATATCTGCTCTCTATAAGTATCTAATGTAAATAAAGTAAATCCGTTATTAGATGTAAGATATAGTTAATAAGCAAATCTATGTTTTTTTTTAAGATGTGGATTTTGTAATAAAGGAAAATAATTAATAAATAAAACTTACTTATGTTGTATACTAAGCAGTCCCATATAAAGCGGGGTTCATGAACGATGAACTTGTGTTCTAACGGTAACATAGCCGCGAGTTACCTACTACTTGTGAACATAACATTCTAAGCAGCGATGATGTTTCATTCAAGCCCTCCACAATAATGTAGTTTCGTCAAATTGAAATAACAAGGCTACTCGGTGAATTTTGCATATTTTTACGACTTCATAAAAGGAAACTGCATTCTTTATATTTGTTTTTTTTTATATTTCTTTATTATTTAAGGACTTTTGAACAACATGCATGTTGTGTTCATGTCAGCCCTGTAGTAGTGTCCTTATCATATTGTTTTTTTTTTTTTAGTTTTTTTTATTTAGAGGTTAGCCTTTGACCACTATCTCACCTGATGGTAAGTGATGATGTGGTCGAAGAAGTTGTTCAGGCTAACCTAGAAGTACTGGCTCTCAAGGACAGCTGCCGGAACACACCGTAAGGTGCTTGGCGACAGATTTTCTACTTGAGGGTGGCATGTTTTTATAGTTTATTAACTAAAAATTCAATGAAGCAAAGATTATTTATAAATTAGTAAATATACTAATTTATAAATCATCTTTGCTTCATTGGAATTAGGTACTGATAATAAACAATGAAATATGTCGATATTATTCATAGTAATATTCAACTCGGTCACTATCTTCTCTCGTTCCAGAACTTTTGACTGGGTGAACCCATTTTGATGATTCTTTTTTTATTTAAAGCTGCCTTTCCACAGCATAATTTTGTGTGATGTAGGTATTGTTGAAGGGAGCAGCCGTTGATATAGAGACCATCTTTATCTTGCAAAAGAGAGCAATCCCTGTTATATATGGGATGGATTCTAGTGAATCACTGAAGAATTTTTGAAAGAAATAAACATATAACTTTACCAAGTCTTTATATTCTTGAAAATTAATTGTATACTCGAAAGAACTTAAGCAAATTTTAATTAATCGGCGAGCAACACTATGACAACACTAGGCATTAAAATATACTAGCTACGTTTTTCATTAGCAAAGACAAATAAAGTCTTTCTTAAATAATTGTAAGCGATTATGTAATAAATTCCTAAAGATACACTTCTCATAGAAGGAAAATGCAAGCTGCATGTAAAAAGATTTTAATTAAAAAGCGTATTATAAAATTGGTGATTATTAAGGAGACAAAAATGCTTGGGATATTCCATCTCTGCCAAACCAGCGCCAATCACCTATGTAATAAATATTGTAATAGTTTTAAAATAGTGTTACAAATTGTAAGTAAAGACCTAAAAAGACTGTCCCAGAGTTTCTTGCCCTGCCTTCTCGAAGTGGCTCAATACCATTTTCTTAAACGCGGCAGTAGAAGAATTTGTAATTGACGTTCATAGAGCATGGTAGACGCTTAATTTTTTTTTTATGTTATTGTGATGGAACCAGCGCAACGCGCACCTGATGCTAAGCAGTATATAACAGATGCATTTCATCACAAGTGACGAACTGCACTGCGCCCATCACCTTGAGACATACATCTCATTTTGCCTGTTATTTCACTGGCTCTCAAGGACTGCTGCCGGAACACACCGTTAGGTGCTTGTCGACAGATTTTCTACTTGAGGGTGGTAGCTAGCCAGGCGGGTAATCACAAAATGCTCTTCCACCATGCAGTGAAGCTCAAGCCGGCGGTGGGGATTGAACCAGGGTACTGCGGCACGGCAGTCCATAGCTATTACCGCTCGGCCATCATTTGCTTCAAGATTTCAGACATTATATCAGTCTTCTAGGTACTGATAATAACATCTCATAGGTACCTATCTACTATGCATTTAATTACAAAGGTCATATAAAGAATATCATCATTATTTACAACCTGTTTCCCAGACAATGGCAGTAGGTATGCTTACCTACGTCTTACTTAATGACCTACCTTGTATAAACGTATTTATTTACTACTAGATAATATTCACGACTTCTTTCGCGTGTTTTTACCAAGAATACGTTGCACAAGTTTATAATTTATTCGCATTATGTACCAAAGTCAATGTAATTTTTTGTTATGTTATTGTAACGGAACAATCCCGAGGTCTAAGGGTGGTAACCCTGCAGCAGTCCTTGAGAGCCAGTGAAATTACAAGTACATGAGACTTAACAACTATGTCTCAAGGTGACGGGCGCAGTGCAATTCGTGACTTGTGATGAAATGCATCTGTTATAGGCAGAGGTTAGTCCGCTCAACATCAGGTGGTCATTGAGCTTGTTCGGTCACAATGACATAGAAAACAAATAACAACGAAAGGAAATATTTGAACTACTGGGCAATCGTAGTGAGGGAGTCATGGCTCAAATTTGTCCCTTTGTTCCTATCGTTTAATAGCGACATCTGCAGCTAAACTGAATTAAACAACAAACAAGACTTACTTCTCAATTAGCTCTAAAATGTAATTGTGACGGTTCAACCCGAGGCCCACCTGATGTTAAGCGGACTAACCTCACCCTATAACAGATGCATTTCGTCACAAGTCACGAATTGCACTGCGCCCGTCAGCTTGAGACGTAGTTGTTAAGTCTCATGTGCCTGTAATTTCACTGGCTCGCAAGGACTGTTGCCGGAACACACTTTTAGGTTCTTGGCGACACATTTTCTACTTGAGGGTGGTTGCTAGCCAGGCGGGCATTCGCAAAATGCCCTTCCACCACGCTTTGAAGCTCAAGCCCGCGGCGGGATTCGAACCATGGACATGCGGCACGGCAGTCCATAGCCAATACCACTGAGCCATCACTGCTTCAAATTGTACCGTTTTTACTGTTTGATATAATATCTATTGACTACTAATAGACAGAAAAGGAGCCTCTACTCCAGAAGTCTAACGACCATGCAGTAACTATTATCTGATCTAATCTGTCTCATGACGCTTGCAACAGTCGAAATATCGGGAGCTCATAGAAAATACCACGGAATTTATCCCACGGAAAATTACAATAATGTCTACCTACATGACCATGAAAGTTTAAGGTTGAACTGGCCGGTCTTTTTTCCATACAAACGTAGTAGGGTGATCACTCCCTTATTTGAGATTTTAGGTCCAGAATTAAGTATAGTATCGTTTTAACTCGTCATTATCTAGGTTTGTATCGTAACGAAACTTTAAAAATTTGATTAAGTTGAAAGTTATGGGCCTTCAAAACTTTATAGGAAAATGTTTCGAGGGTCATAACTCTCAAGTAATTTTTTTATTTATTTTGTTACTATACATACCTAGATAATGACAAGTTCAATCGATATGCTTAATTCTGGACCTAAAATCTCAAATAAGGGAGTGATCACCCTAATACGTTTGTATGGAGAAGTGACCGGCCAGTTCACCCTTAAAAGTAGGTACTTTTTATTGGACTTTTAGGCTAAACACTTTCAATTTTAGTGTGAGATTCACTTAGCAATAGAATAACTTAGCATGGTGGTAGGGCAATTTGCGAATGCCCGCCTGGCTAGCTACCACCTTCAAGTAGAAAATCTGTCGCCAAACACCTAACGGTGTGTTCCGGCAGCTGTCCTTGAGAGCCAGTAATTCTAGGTTAGTCTGAACAACATCTTCGACCACATCATCACTTACCATCAGGTGAGATAGTGGTCAATGGTTAACCTATCAAGCATAAAAAAGAAATCTAACTCACTTACATTATAATGATAACATAAAAGAATAATATATCAAATGACATATAGGTAATAATAAAAAAGAAAAGAACTCACTGTTTTAAGATAGAACATAAGTTAACAACAATTAATATATTTTTTCAACCGGCGGTATGCCTTTATTAACAAAATATTACGAACTATATACAACACTACAGCTACTAAGCTACAAAAATAAAAGCATTTAGATCCCTATAAGTCATTGCAGACTCACAGGCAGTCCAAATGCTCCAGCCCACTACCAGATGGCAGCGTGCCCAGAGTGCCCAATGCAAATAATAATTAATTATTATTCAATTAATACCTTAGTTGTAAATAAGTAAATAATGCATGGAGTGTAATATATATAAAATAAGAAAATTTAATATAAAAAATAATAAGAATCTAAAAGAGTTTGGACCATGTATCTGTATTGCGTAGTTTTATTATCTAAACTAATATAATAAATAGGAAAGATTTGATTGTTTGTTTGTTTGCATTGAATAGGCTCTGAAACTACTGGACCGATTAGGATGAAATTTGGTATGGAAATAGTGTGAGACACGGGGATGAACATAGGATAGTTTTTATCCAACTGCGCAAAAAGAGGTTAATGGTTTTGCGCGATAAAAAAACATTAGAAAAAAAAAACAAATATAAATTAAAGTTCATAAGAAAATTATATTAAACATTCTTTATTATTTTCTTTTCTTAGTAACCTGACTTAAATAGAAGGGTTTATGTGTTTGTGTAAAAATTATTATAATAATTAAATTTAATACCCGTGCGAAGCCGGGGCGGGCTGCTAGTAAAATATAAAATAACAGTGAGCATGACGACGCGATATTCTCAATAGTAGTCTCACTCAGCATTATAACACGCAAGATGACTAACTAATACTCTTTTTATTAACATCGATGACAAACTCCTGTAATAAAGTGTTAATTTTTACGATCATAAATCGTCACTAACAATGACTTTGACTATTAAAACATGTTGACGAAATAGTCTAATTTAAGTCGTTAAAGAAGAGATAAATCGATATCATGGTTAGTACTGGTACTGTACTGTACCAGCCGGATAGTCCACTACTGCCTCCCCAATATGGAGGGAATTGCCATAATCCCCATGCTTGGCAGGCGAGCTTGGAGATCGCAGTGTGAGATATCAGTTCCTCAGAAAGTGCTTCTGCCCATCTTGTGATGTATTACCCGGAGTCACCTCTTACGACACCAACGGGTAGAGAGGTAGGGGGGGGGGGGTGATATTCTAGCCCGGCACACGGTGTGACGATGCTGACAGGTACTGGACCTAAAACCTCAATTAAAGAATTGATGACCCGTTCACCGTTTTTATAAGGCCAAAAAACCTTCGAAGCACGGAAGTGCTCAGTAGTAATATCACTAGCGGTCACTCATAAAAGTTTTTATTTCCGATGGGTAGCTTTAGACCACTCACCCTCAATCCTAAATAATACGGGATAAGTTACATCAAGGTGTCGACTATAATAATAACAAAAAATTTTTTTTAAGAAAACATTAAATTATATTATATAATAATTTATATTATATATTATAAAACATTATTGTCGTTGCCCTTATTTTAAGTATTTAAATCTACGGAACAATTAGACATTTTATCGACGTATCTAAAATACGTAAGGGTATATTTGGCAGCATGCTGGCGACACTTGCCACGCTCTTAGGCCTACTTAGTGTCTTCAGAACACTTTCCGTGCAAACTTAGTTTCGTCATATTTTAAATTCCAAGTGTTCAAACTCGTTGAAATTTCGCACGAATTCCTTGAGTGTGAAATCTATGCTTATAGTTTGTCAGTTTTCCGTAATAATTCGTATTTTGAAACATTGTTTTGTATGGTAATTATTGTCACATTTAGAGATAAAATAAAAATGAAAACTGGCAAACCTGAAGATTTTAGGCTCAAGGAAATGTAGGTATGCAAAATTTCAACGAGTTTGAACACCTGGTATTTAAAATATGACGTAACTAAGTTTGCACGGAAAACTCTCTAAAGCAGTGGTTCCGAACCTAGGGGTAATTACCCCCGCGGGGGTAAAACAGTTATTCTATAGGGGTAACAAAGGTGGTACCTATAATAGTTGAATAGACAGAAAAAGATTATGATTTTGTTTCAAATAAAATTATAGTAGCTAGGAACTAGTAGGTAAGCGGCATGGCGCTCTCTCGTGTTTATAAAAGCGGTGAGGTTCGGGGCGAGGCTGTACATCTGGGTACCGTTTGCTACTACTTATAGATGTGAGAGCGGCTTCTCAACTCTGGTAACATTAAAAACAAAGGCCCGAAACCGTCTGAACGTGGAGCATAATATGAGAATGTGGACTGTGATGTGAAAAAAAAATAATATATTAGTATCAAAGTGGTATTGTAAGTGAGCATTTTTTATGAATAAAGATATTTTTACTTGCTTGTATAGTTGCTTGAAATAATTTTGAATTAGGGCCAAAATCAGTTTATCTAACAGGCCATAGGGGTAACAATTCGGAAAAGGTTAGGAACCAATGCTCTAAAGACATTAAGTAGGCCTAAGAGCGTGGCATGTGTCGCCAACATGCTGCCAAATATTACCCTTACGTATTTTAGATACGTCAATAAAATGTGTAATTTTTCAGTAGATTTAATTAAAATAAGGGCAACGACAATAATGTTTTACATGCTGTGAACAAATTAGGTGGCAAAAAGAGACGACATTCATGCGACTCTGAGCTTGTCTATAAGGGCCACGGTTAGGGACCCTCCTCTTTCCTCTTTATTACATTATGTATAAAAAAAATCAAGTCAACACTCACAAAGCCGTCAACAATACATTCGAGGTGTTTATTTATGTCATTGGCGAACAGACTTGTTGTTAAAGAGCGTGACAAAAGCGACCTTCATGGACGGTGGTTCACTCAGACAAAACTTAGATAATATTATACAGTTTTTGTTGGTGGAAGAATTACGTGACACTTATGCCTGTATTATGCGCTACTTTTGACTAATTTCCGACCTACAGAAAGTCGTGCGGAGATGTCTGAGAAGGCGAAAAGTGATTCTTCGACAACTTGATCTCATGAAACTTTTATCGATAGATAGTAGATGGCGTTAATTAGAAGTTTTTCGCCTGCCGATATGTATGCCATCATGGCCGCGAGAACCAGGTACATAATTTGACATGTTGGAATTAATCTGTAAGGCCTATGTTTCAGCAGTGGTCTTTCCCGCCCCTAGTACTCGCTTCGGATCGAACTTCGCTTCGTCCGATGTTCCTTCAGTCCCACCAACTTATCTGTTCAGGCGGCAAAAAAAAGATCTGAAACATTCCTTCAAATTGTGACAGTTTGTAGTTGATTTCCTTGACCAGTAGCGCCCTCGAAAACTGCACAGTTAAGTTGGTGGTACTATAATCTAGCGCCGCTCCCCCTCCGCGCCCCCGGCTTATAAACAACACACTAGGGGCAGACAAGACTGCGCTTGGAAGGTGGGTGCCCCGATTCGGTTCTGTCACACCATTCGACCTAACCTAAGTCCCCTGAATAATTCGCAGTCAGGATCAGTCAGACGAGAATTTTGAATCCATGGATTCAAATTAGGCTATACGTGGCATAGCCTTAGTAGACTACTTAGTAGATAATATTTCGTGTGATTATTCAAGATAACTATTGGTCCTTACATATGAAATTGGCGTTTTGTATGGGAGGAACAAAAAGTCGAATATTTTTTAATATAATATATTTAATTAATCAAAGTATGAACCATTATTTTCTATGCACTTTTGCCATCTCATAGGTAGTTCATTGATCCCTTTACTAAAAAAACCAGTCGGACGGGAATCAATAAAATCTTTGAAGGCGATTTGGACTGCCCCATCGGAGTTGAATTTTTTCCCTTGCAAGAAGTTATCCAAATTTCGAAAAAAAATGGTAATCTGTTGGAGCAAGGTCCGGGGAGTACGGAGGATGTCTTAGACTTTCCAATTGAAGCTCTTCTAATTTAGTAGCCGTCTGTAGCGCAGTGTGTGGTCTAGCGTTGTCGTGAAGCAGCAGTGGCGTGGAGCGATTGACCAGCCTAGGTTGTTTAGCCGCTAGCTTTTCCATCATGGTTTGCAATTCCTGACAATAGACATCAGCCGTAATAGTCTGGCCAGATTTGAAAAAACTGTAATGAACAATACCGGCACTAGTCCACCAAACGCTTACAAGTAACTTTTTTGGGGTTAATTTTCGCTTGGGGCAGGATTTGGCTGGCTGGCCAGGATCTAACCATTGCGCTGAGCGCTTCCGATTATCGTAAAGAACCCATTTTTCATCACAGGTAATGATTCGGTTTAAAATACCTTCATTATTGTGCCGGTTTAGTAATGTAACGCAGCAGTCGACGCGCGTTTGCCGGTTTGTTTCAGTCAATTCGTGAGGTACCCACCTTTCAAGCTTTTTAATCTTCCCAATTTGCTTCAAGTGAATTAAAACAGTTTTATCACTAACATCGCAGCCAAGCTAACTCGGACGTGGTTTGCGATGGATCCGCTTCCACAATAGCCTTCAACTCTTCATTATCAACTTGAGTCTCAGGCCGTCCAAGGGGCTTGTTCTGCAGGTCGAAATTTCCAGAACGAAAACGTTGGAACCAAAAACGAACTGTGTTTTCTTTTGCAACACGACCGCCATACACATCATTCACCCTTCGAGTTGTTTCCGCAGCACTAGTGCCACGGCGGAACTCGTACTCGTAAATAATGCGATATTTAAGGTTTTCCATTTTGTAAAATGAGTGACGCAAACAGAAAAAAACAGAAGAAAAAAAACAAATGAATGACGATCATCGAAGCACAAATACATGAGTCTATAGCTGTACAAATTTGAATTTGGAATTCCTTACCAAAGAGGAGAAATTCGTGATTAAAGTGGCCAGTACGAAAAACGCCAATTTCATATGTAAGGACCTAATATATCTATCTGTAAAAAAAAGAATGAAGGTGGAATGAAGAATTATGGTGTACTTATACCGATTCTAAAGACGAACCTAGGGATCGCTTCTAGTGATCTTGTTTTTTTTGTATGTTATAGCACAGATTAAAAAGCACCAGAAGGATCACTCCGCAGAGGCATTCCAATAAATAAGCGACTCTAGCTACGAAGCAATAAAGTGCACTTCAGCTTGCAAAGCACGGAGTAACCTAATATTTATATTCTCTTACAACCCGTCTCTCTCTCTCTCTATTGCATAGTGAGCCAGGCCTGTATATTGAAGTGTACCAAGATATAGTTTTTAGGGTTCCGTACCTAAAGGGTAAAAAAGGGACCCTATTACTGAGACTTCGCTGTCCATCTGTTACCAGGCTGTATCTCAAGATCGGTGATAGCTAGACAGTTGAAATTTTCACAGAAGATGTATTTCTATTGCCGCTATAACAACAAATACTAAAAATAAAAGAAATATTTAAAGGGGGCCATACAACAAACTTGATTTTTTTACCGTTTCTTGCTCGATACTAATAACGGTGACAGGTAGACGCTTTAACTATTCACAGAATATTTAGTCACGGAACCCTTCGAGCGCGAGCCCCACTCGCACTCGGCCGGTTTTTTTATCTTTTTTATAGCTGGTAGGCCAGCCTTTTTAACCACTATCTCACTGATTGTAAGTGTGATGTAGTCGAAGTTGTTCAGGCTAAGTTAGAATGGCTGGCTCTCAAGGACAGCTGCGGGAACACACCGTTAGGTGCTTGGCGACAGATCTTCAACTTGAGGGTGGTAGCTAGCGAGGCAAGCATTCGATTTTTTTTCGACAGATTTTCGATTTTTGAATGATGGCTGAGCGGTAGTAGCTATGGACTGCCGCGCCGCAGTACCCTGGTTCGATCCCCACCGCCGGCTTGAGTTTCACCGCATGGTGGAAGGGCTTTTTGCGATTGCCCGCCTGGCTAGCTACCACCCTCAAGTAGAAAATCTGTCGCCAAGCACCTAACGGTGTGTTCCGGCAATAGTCCTTGAGTGCCAGTGAAATTACAGGCACATGAGACTTAACAACTATGTCTCAAGGTGACGGGCGCAGTGCAATTCGTGACTTGTGACGAAATGCATCTGTTATAGGCAGAGGTTAGTCCGCTTAACATCAGGCGGCCCTCGAGCTAGTTCCGTTACAATAGCATTAAAAAAAAGGAAAAAGCCCTACCATGCTATCTATATAGTTACATATTAGAGTAGATTAGATGCAGATAATATTTTTTTATATGAGTAAGTGGTAAAAGTTGCCAAACAAATGATAAATTATATTTTTATCAAAACAAAATTAAGCAATGAATTTAAATAACTCGGTCACGGTCTTTTACTCTTTCATGTACATATATTAATTTATATATATTGAATTAATACATTTTAATGCATATTGTGGATGTGTCAGCTGCTGTCCAAATAAATAAACATTGATAAGTAATTAATTTTGAGTAAATAGTAAATCAAACTATATTTGTAAATATTCATAAAATAACATTTATCTCCACTAATATTAGGAAGCATTTGTATTTTTGTATGTAACGAATAAACTTAAATAATACTGGACTGAATTTGAAAAAATCTTTCACCAATAGAGTCCTACATTATCCCTGATGAACATAGGCTATAGAATATTTTCAACCAAGTTAGAGATCCGTATGAAAACTTCGCTAATGTTACCCAAAGCGTGAAAATATACCAAAAATAAATAATCGTCATATCGCATACGCTGCGGATATGATTGACAGTAGAGCTAAGTGATGTACAACAATTTTATAGAGGACATAAAAATCTACAAAAAATGTGTAATACCATATGTCTAACTATTACAGTTATGTCACAATAACTACATTTTTATGTGTATTAATTTATTATTAAAGAATTTTTTGATTAATACCCGTGCGAAGCCGGGGCAGCCGCTAGTTTGCTAGTTAAATAATGCCCAATGAAACATACCTACTATTTTACATCTACACTACCTACAACGATGGAAATCGCACAAGAAAAACAGCTTAAATAATATAAGTATATAAAAACTCTTTACTGTTACACCACTTTTAAAATATTAAAGTTTACATATTAAAGACGCAATAATATTTAATTTTCGATGGTATATTAAAGTAATTATAACATAAATTTCAAAGGGCGACCTTATCACTAAAAGTGATATACCTACCTAATAAAATGGATTGTTGTAGTATGTATTTATATAAAGAATTAAATCATAATTACTATAATCGGTCTGACAGTTAAATATAAGTAATTAAAACATTTAAGCCCACACTAAGACGTTGTGTACAAACGACGCCAACGCGTACAAAGGCGCAACAATAATTTGGGAGGGGGGTGCCTTCGTGATGGAACAGGTCTGTAACTATTAAGTAATCTGTGCCAGAAGTGATGAATATTTGTCACTCGATTCGTACTACATGACTAGCTTCGATCATATCATGATCGAAGATGACTAGATATAATCCTACATATTTCTTTTACTCGCAACTTATAGACACTACTTCGTATTCTGTGTAGTTTTATGCATTGGGTAACAAATACCTGCCTACCACCTGTCTTTACACTACAGTTAACATGTTAACATTCAAAACCAATACAAACTTTTACTTTCAATACTTACAAACTCGTCCAGCAAGTCTGCAATACTTAATCACAACACTTAGATTTCCTCTTTTCTTCACTGGCCACGAACAAAATCGCTAGTATACAAAACACGGGCAGCACTTTTGCATAAAAACTATAACTCCTTCGAATTTAACGTTTAGTGTTTTATGAATAAACTCAAAGAGGTCAGCGTATAAAGTTTGATGAGTTTTTAAAAGTAATAAATTCGATGTTTGAATTGTGGAGCGGGAAAACAAATCGCGTTCGCGTCGGAATGCAAGCGGCAACTGGCTTGTTGTAATTATTGTTGTGGTTTCGAGGCTCTCAAGTGAATGAAATGAACGGAACGAACGATGACTCATAGTAGGGCATTCACACGATGGAAAACCCAAGGTTAAACCCCCGTAATTTGGTTTTGCCGACAACTATAAAATATTTTAGAAAGAACCTTGATAGTAATAATAATTAATCTTAGTAGCTAATATGTGGGTCTTATATGCGTATATCACAGCCTACATATCCACTAATACAGACGGTGCGTTAATATTTTAATTAATGAACGAAAACTTTACTTTTTTACTTCTTATGTGTCATTAAACAAACGGTTTTTTTAAATAGCTGTAAGTCTAGGTTTTGAACACTATCTCACCTGATGGTAAATGATGATATGGTCGAAGATGCTGTTCAGGTCAACCTACAATTACTGGCTTAGAATGCCTATATGATAGTTGTTGGAATACCATTAGGTGCATGGCGACAGATTTTCTACTTGAGTGTGGCCAGGCCAGGCGGGCCTTCGCTTAATTCGTCTCACTATGCGATATAATTTATCTTATTGTAATATACTCGAAACACTAGGAGCTGGTAGAGAGAGAAACATTTTTTTTTCAAAATTAATGGTAAGGCTTAAAGTTTTTTTTTATGTGCTTGTGACGGAACAAGCACGAGGCCCACCCGACGTAAGGTGGTAACCTCTGCCTATAACAGATGCATTCCGACACAAGTGACGAACTGGGGGCCAACTCCCACTTTTTACGAAACCACCATAAAAAAGGAGCGTTTTGTTTCATGCTAAAAATAATCATTCGCAGTCACGAACTATCACCGACGCACAATCGCGTCAAGCAATATTGTTTTGATCCAACGAACGAATGAAATATGTATCACGAATGTGCAAGCGAGATACAAGATGTTTACATATAATATACCGTTATCCCGCTCGCACTGTTCCGAACTACCATGTTATAGAACGGATTTACTTTAGTTTGACGACATTTTATTGTATGCTGCTCAACAGCTGTCTGTAAATGTTTCTGTTGACACTCATCAAATAATTGTTCTGAATTTATTTTAAAGAATAATAGAATTAAAAACATTGCACGTAATTTACACATTAATTAAACCTATTTCAATCGTAAAATACCCAAAATCAAGTTTAAATCCGCTGCTAGAAAGTAACCTTTTTAAGATGGATTAACATGATGGATTTGTCGCTGGAAAAGAAATAGTTCGTACGTCAGAGTTCGCAAAACGAGTGATCAATTTCTTGTGACGTCAAGGACTGCTGCCGGAACACACTGTTAGGTGCTTGGCGACGGATTTCCTACTTGAGGCTGGTATCTAGCCAGGAGAGGTAATGATGGGCTAAAATATGTGGAGAGATATATATGGAATCGTGTTTTTGGATTAAGCATAGTATTTGTCACATCCTGTAAGATATTATTTATATCAAGCAAGCTTTAGGAAATACCTTTCCTATACTTGCTTGCTTATATTGTTTCGTGCTTTATCTAATGAAGTAATAATATATTTATAAGATACAATAAACATAGAGTACATATAATTTTTTTTTAGTTTTGTTAAATTATGGACTACAATACAATTTCATAATATACTTATACTGAATATGTATAGCTATGTTCTAAATTCTTATTGCACGGAACCCAAACTATTCTGGGCCTATGTTGGTGACCCATAGGATTGGTTTAATCATTGAAGATGACGCGCGTAATGATAGTATTTACTCATTTATAATAAGTGAATAAACTAATAGCTTTTTTTTTAAAGAGATTAATCATGTTGATGTAAAATCTGTTAACCTATAGTTAAAAATGTATTTTTAGGCATAAATAAAAATTCTTATATAATAAACGCGACAGTTTGTAAGAATGGATGCATGTTACACTGAGAAAAATGACTGTCATGATTCATGATAATTGTAAAGGAATTTTGAAATAAATATCCGTATTCCCAACAAAAACGGACCAAGAGTATTTAATTATAATTTGCACGTAAATCACAAGAATTTGCCATGAATTGATGTAACGATAAAAAAACAGGCAACAGCACAAGATTTCTTAGTGCTGAATACTCATATTTTGTCAGTACGCGTCATGATAAAATATCATGACGAACTCCGAATTACTCTTAACAGTAATGACAAAAAGTCGTGAAGGGAATCATAAAAATTTAGGAATTAATTTCAGTAATGAAATGATAAATTATTGTAAAATTCACGTAAATAGGAATACATTTCATAACAACCTAATTAATAAAGCTTTGATATCTTTTCGTTATTATCATGGCAGTTTAAAGAGCTTTCACGTATATTATCGTGGACCAATAACTTTTAATGCGTATTTTCCTGGTGATTCTGCTGCACTAGACTGCCGTGTGTTGCCGATTGCTGCCGATGTCAATATATTTAGTATAATGCATGGAAGTAATAAGTACTACGTACAACTAGTACTTATTACTTCCATGGTATAATGTTAGCTGAATATCTTTTGGATCTATCGGATTATTTCGTTAGCGCGATACAGGATTTCATACATTCGGAAGCATTTTGTATAGGAAAGAGCGTAAATAGCAATAGCGCCATCTAGGAAGTATAAAAAGAACTGCAAGTTTGAACTTTTTGACATTATATGGCTGATCAGATCTGGATTATATTACAAGGAGTGAAACTATTCACTCCTTGTAATATAATCTAGATCTATAAAAATGCACACTAGTGCATTTTGAAGAAATATCTTTTAATAAAATTAGTTAATTTAATATAGAATTACTCAATACGACAAAGGAGACGAATATCTGATGATGACTCTTTAGTTGAAAATTTTTGATCAACAGGCTAGAGCTAGAATGGGCAGAATGGAACTTGAGCTAACATAAAAGGACATTAGGTTAGCTTAGAGACCGATTTTTTACTTGAGGGTGGTAGCCAGTCAGGCAAACATTCGCGTAATGCGCTGCAACTTCTAGGAACATCGTGTCGGTCACGAAATTCGAACATGACATGACAATCTTTTATTTTTTCCCAACAAATAATTATTGCGATAATTATTTAGAACGTTACATCATTGTAAATTATTGGTAAAAACCCATTACTACTTCTGATTAAATAAAATTTTATTTGCGTAGAAAATTATGTTGTTTTGTCATGCTCTGTCTTGATATTTTATTTTTGGTTACGCACTAATTCATGACTAATTGTTGTGCAAAATTTTGCTTACGACAAATTTTTAATTAGTTATGAAATTCCTCTTAAAAAGAAGGTATATCGTAATAATTTAGCATTTAGTTACCTTATTTTTATATGAAAAGCTGTCACGACTTTTGGTTGTTATCTGAATTGAAACTTGTAGTGACGAAACCTGAAGTATGTCTGCCTTCATGCTATTTCATCATACTCTTGATATTATCACAGGCATCAGCATTATTAATTATTCTGCACGTCAATAAGTAATGAAGGACGGAACTCATTTTTTTCAGTGTATGTTTATTAGTCTTTCACGCACAAACGGCGGGACGGATTTGGATGAAATTTAGTATTTAGATACTTCAGATCCTGGAATAAAACATAGTTTACTTTTTTATCATCATCATTAACCATCAACACACGGGTAAAACCGCAAAGCGCAGCTATTCAGTGCATGTGCTGACGCGGTCAGGAGCGTACGTACTCCATGATGAAGCGACTCTGAAAGTCGCGAAACCGGTCGAGATCGAGCTACTCGACTGATTTAACGTAAGTGAAATCGGAGGCAAAATTATTTAAATATGTGTACTACTTACGAAAGTTTTCATAAAATGTTAGCGCAGCTATTGTACTATAATATCAAGTTATGATAAAAAAAACTGTGTACAATTTTAATTATATTTTATTGATATAATTTTGTACAAATAACGGCGTATAATACATGGGACACGTCTCACATACAAAACTATTACTAGTCAAGCTATCAGTAATATGTCACAAGTAGAAACTACGTTGCTTATACGATAAATTAAGAAATATTACATTTATTCCAAAAGTGAAATAAAACATCAAACATACGAAAGCGCACCATTAAAATAATTTCGTCAAATTAACTACTAAAATTCTGTAGTTGCGTAATCAATATTAAAATGCAATATGAAAATCATTTCATTTTAATATTACATTTTAATCAAAGTATTTTTAATCAATTGAGATATGACAATAGTGTTGATGCGCGCTCGTGATGTGATGATAGTTTAGAAACTTTTTATAATAATACCTTCATAAAAAGCGCTTGGTGTTTTGTAAAATACCTATTTTAATTATTAATTAGGGGGTTTACGCTATTTTATGGTCAGTTAAATACAGGTTGATAATAATTTGGTGATACTACGTTATACATAATTATGGCAGTTACTTTGATTATGCGTTAAATATTTTCTGGGCATTTACATATATATTTAGCATTGAAGGTATTGCTTTGCGAACTTATTTCAAATGTTCTGAAATAGGACATGAGTGCCTTTGGACGGGAAGTAAAATAAAAAAATATCAAAGAGTAAAATATTGGAAAAGTTTAAAACAAAGTAAAAACATTTTCATATGGGTAGAGAACCCTTAAGACGTTGATAAATAGTTAGATACATATTTGATGATGACAACAAACCCTGTGGAAAGGTATAGGTTTAATAATTGACAAAATTATTGGTATAAATTAAATCCCAGCTTAAGGTTCTAGGGACATATAAATGTGTTAATTTTAAAATGTACTTATCAATTGTTTTAACTAACTTAATTATTAGTTTTGCAGCAGTATTATTAAACGCGCTAAACAAAAAATGAATTTATTTAATCAAAACAAGTGTATTTTAACTATCAATTACGACTATGTACATCAGCCGACATATCAATTGTAACTTAGCGTCAAAGGAAGATATATTTAATATTGTTTTTAGTGTTGCAAGTAAAACAATTGAAAAGTACAACAATAATACACACAAAGCGATCTTATTTTATACTCTACTATCTTAATATTTAGTGTAGATATTAACACGATACTAAATGAAATTATTTCTCTTATGTTATTCAAGTTTAATTAACTAATTTGCTAATTTTGATTAACTGGCAAAATGAAAAGTATATTAAAAAATATACATAAAATTTGTATCTTATAAACCAAGAAATATTCGACGTAATTTTTTTATAAATATATATAACTGTGGTATAGTTTTAAACTCATCCAAAAAGGCTATACCTGACTTTATGCTCAGAAGAACAAGACAAAGCAATTCTTAGCTTTCTGGCCATAAAACACCATTCGTTGCTAACAATCCATTGCCAGTCAGTATAATATATAACTTAATTTTAAAATTTTAAAGCCATTTGAACATATGGAATAACATTTGTTCTTATTCTAAAACCGAGTACACAATTTCATTTACTATCATTGTTTACACCGTGTATTCTATGACTAATTTGACTAGATTCGTGCTAAGTTTGGGAGTCTGAAGCGATTAAAGCAAGTGTAACGCCGAACGTAGACTAGTTTTATGGTTAGCACTTAATTAAAAAAAGGGTTCCGTATTAAAAACTCTATCATACATCTACTTTCTATCTTCCCGTGCTTAAATGCCATGAATAGATATGGCCTAAGTCTCATATATATGACGTAGGAATTTTCATACATTTCATAACTTAGAAAAGTGTTAAACACTCCGTGGCACGCGGCGCAAAATGCCCCAGTTAAATATCTAACATACTTTTTATTTTCAATATTTTGTACTCCTAATACCATCTGCTTCAAGAACTATCTTTGAATTCTGTGTCTTTGTCATTGACTCAGCAACGACACCATTTGTAAGCATTACTTAACAAAAAATGCGAGGTATAAGCATTAGCTTGAAGGACTCCATTGCTCTTAGGACCATGCTGATTTTCAAAATATCAGTATATACTTTTATTTATTTAGGTTAGGTTATCCTCACTTGAAAATAGGGCACTGTGGCGCCACTCGCATGAAATCGTGTAGTAAATAGGAACGCGTGAAACGGAGTGTTAAGACGTGTCTTTTTAATAATAATGTAAGTTAACTTAATAATTATTAATTACATCATAATGTTAATCTATCCACTGAACGTTTTAAATTTAAGTAAGCATTGTTTTTCAAATAACATTTTTGTTTCTCATCTCAAGATTCTCAAGCCATCTCTATTCATAAAAAATTACGGCATTTTGTTTTTATGAAAAATTATCGGTATACAAAACGCTATGTATATATCCTTATTTATCTATATATAAAATACACTCACGTTGTAACAAATTCTGTTTAGCTAGTGAAATCATACATTCAGAATACATACATAAATCATACATAGGTGTCAGATCACATGTTTATGGCGGATTTCATAATACCTACAGTTTTTAATGAGTGGTAATTTACTTAGAAAACTATCGCGAGTTTTGTCCATTATAAATAAATAAGTACCCGGCTGGGACTCGCGTTATATATACCGGATAGATTCCGACCAGTTTCGGGCTATATTGTAACGCGTGGTAATTTAATTTATTCAATTATAATATCTAATCATAATAGATAAAACTCTGAATAAAGTAATATAATTGCTAAAACTTTTTAGAAATATTACATGAAATAAAAATATATGTATTATGCAATCCATTCATATACATGGTTATGCCCACAATTTCCAATATATTAACATTACAAATAGTTTTTTTTTAATATCTACTAGATAGTAAAGCACTTTGAAAAGTTATTCCACTTGTCCATGAGACAGGAATAGAAATAATTTTATTAAAAAAAATAAAAGGAAGAAGTAACAGTTTTCAGTTCAGCTTATACTAAATTGACTAGAGTATTTTGTAAAACTTTCCTTTATTCATAACTAAAATAACATCTTTGAAAAAATTGTTATTGTTTTTTTTTATATTCGTATTTTATTTATTGCCTCCGTAATTTTTAGTAATACACTGATATGTACGAGCGGAGTTTTAGAATAATAATGTTACTTTCGTAAATAATTATTCTAATAAAATTAAAACATATATATATAAACATAATATTCCTCAAGCGACTCTTTTGATTTATATCATTCTTATTTATTGGTTATCCCAAAGTTCCTATTTTAAATATAAAGTAAATCAATATATAGCCATTGTGATAATTATTCAAGAATATTTTTTTTAAGGTTGACAATAATCGGCAATAAATAGTCAATTAAAATCACAAATGATGTAAATAATAAATTATAAGTTACCTTTCTGAATACGTACATTATTTAAACGCCAGTATTAATTTTGATAATTTTCGATTAAAAATTATAATCGAAAAAACTATCATTTATATAATGTATGTAACTTTTCTGAATAAGTACATTATCCGAACTACAGTAGGTATATGAATGTTCAGTTTCGATTCGAATAAAATAAAATACATATTAATAATCATCATAATATTGTGTAATAACTAAAATGTCATTAAAACATTTGATTTTGATTTTACTCAAATCTAATTAAAATTACCCAAACTAATTAAAATTATACAGGTTTAATTAAAACAATAAAATATTTTGCTTCGTTATGGCGTGCACCTACCAACGTTATTGGTGATCGTGTGCGGTAGCTTGGAGAGGGAGAGGGGGATGTCGTAATCCCCACTGAGGGATATTTGTGATACACACCCCACGAGGCCCGCTTTGTATTTACCCATTGTGTTCATTTCAATAGACGGCACGCCACCTGGAAAAACAGATAATTCCTGGTTAAGGTGCTATTGGTTTAATTTTCACGATTGCAAAAATGATTTAAATTAACTCATATTACGAGTATATTTCTGTAAATAAGTATAATTAAAAATAATAATGTATGTTAGTGAAATGTGGGTGTAGCAGAAAAAGCATGAAAGTAGAATAAATGCAGTGGAGATGAGAGCATTGAGAAGCATGATTGGAGTCAAACGGAGTGACAGGATGTGGTGTGAATGAGGATGTAGTGACAAAAAAATATTTAAGGATTAAGGATTAAGGTCTTAAACATGCAAGCGCTTTTATTAAAAAGGTTAATATCACATCCAGAATAGAATATATACTCTTTCTTAAAATTCAAATGCAAAAAAAAAAGTTGTATCGGGTCAGTTTCGGAGGAGAAAACAGGAGACGGACACTGAAACGTCGATCTCTAGAAAGTTCTTAAAATTCCTTGTTACCTCGCTAACATCCTACTATCCTACTAATCCTACTCCTACTAATATTATAAACGCGAAAGTTTGTAAGTATGGATGTATGTATGGATGTTTGTTACTTTTTCATGCAAAAATTACTGAATGGATTTTAATTAAACTTTACAATAATATAGCTTATACATTAGAACAACACATATTTGGCTGGACCAATTTTGATGAAATTTGGAACGGAAATATATAAGGCACTGGATATAGGATACTTTTTATCATCATCATCCATCACCACGCGGGTGTAACCGCTGGGCGCAGCTAGTTTGTAATAAAGTAAGGTAAACATACCTATGTACAGTCCATTTTCCGTGTTCAGCTGTTTATGCTTCCCGGGTGAAATTTTCCCGACAGAACCCAGGCCGTCCACTTCTAGCACTCCTGCTTGTCTGTTTCTGGAAACATCAACAGATATTTTACATTTCTTAATATAATTACAAGCACTATCACGTGTTTTTTTTTCTTCCTGATAGGTTAGCCTTTGACCACTATCTCACCTGTAAGTGATGATGTGGTCGGAGATGTTGTTCAGGCTAATCTAGAAGTACTGGTTCTCAAGGACAGCTGCCGGAACACACCGTTAGGTGCTTGACGACAGATTTTCCACTGAAACTGAAAGTAGCTAGCCAGGCGGGCATTCGCAATATGCCCTACCACCATGCTATAACGACTGCCATCCTTAGACAACAACCGGGACCGACGGCTTAACGTGCCCTCCGAAGCACGGAAGCGCTCAGTAGTAATGTCACTAGCGGTCACCCATCCAACTCATGACCGCGGGTGACGTTGCTTAACTTTGCTGATCGGTTAAGAATAGCTAAGTAAACTTCGCTACGAGCGCTTCGAAAATGCTAAGCCAATAATCACATTTTATAAATTATTGCAATATTTTATGAACCAGCAGAAAAAAAAAATGTGCACCAATAATGTGTAATATGTGAGATATTTTACAGTTTCTGAATCTGAATGAATCAGCTTTAGGTACTTATTATAGTGAGCAATAACCTTATTATTACGAATAAATAATAATATGTAAACGCTTTGAAGCGCTCGTAGCGAAGTTTACTTAGCTGTTCTCAACCGATCAGCAAAGTTAAGCAACGTCGCCCGCGGTCATGAGTTGGATGGGTGACCGCTAGTGACATTACTACTGAGCGTTTCCGTGCTTCGGAGGGCACGTTAAGCCGTCGGTCCCGGTTGTCGTCTTAGGATGGCAGTCGTTAAAGCATGGTGGTAAGGCATTTTGCGAATGCCCGCCTGGCTAGCTACCACCCTCAAGTAGAAAATCTGCCGCCAAGCACCTAACGGTGTGTTCCGGCAGCTGTCCTTGAGAGCCAGTACTTCTAGGTTAGCCTGAACAACATCTTCGACCACATCATCACTTTACCATCAGGTGAGATAGTGGTCAAAGGCTAACCTATCAGGCATAAAAAAAACAGATAGATGTCACACGCTCCTTGGCCAAAATAAATGCGATCGCAGCGGGGAGAGACGGAAGAATTTAGAAGAATCACAAAAAGGGTATTTTCCACATTCCCCATCACCAATATCCCCTTTAATGGAACAGCGGATATATATTATATATACATATCTAACCTAGTACCACGGAAAAGCGAGACCCTCTAACACAGGTATCTGCATACTTATAAGTAGGTCTCAAACCCCTGAAATGTATGTATTGTATATATAAAAATAAAAAAATACCGACAGATTCTTTAACAGTGGGGACAGCGGGATTATCAAAAATATGATAAAATATTCCCGGTATTCCCATCGTCCGCCTCCCCACCATAGTTATCCAGTAGAAACCCCAACAGATGTAGATGTGCGATATCACTTCAATCCAATTTGAATAGGCGTCAAGTACATATTACGCCTGGAAGAGTTCATTAGAGTGTTTCGGCGTAATTTATGATCTTTAACAAGGCGTTTAGGTCTATCTGTCAGTATGTGTGCCACACACTCATTCGTAATCTTGGAATATAAAAAAGGCAGGCATTTTGCCAGGCAGACGAAATGTTCAAATTACAGCTTGGCATTACATCTTCCGACTGCGATATTGTTTTATACCATGTGATAATAACTTTTTTATACATATAGTTAGCTTATGACCACTATAAGGCATGTGATGATGGTGTTCGAATATATAGTTCAGGCTAACCTAGAATTACTGGCTCTCAAGGACTGCTGCCGGAACACACCGTGAGGTGCTTGGCGACAGATTTTCTATTTGAGGGTGGTTGCTATGCTATAGCGCAAATTGCCCTAGCACCATGCTATAACGACTGCCATCCTAAGACGACAACCGGGACCGACGGCTTAACGTGCCCTCCGAAGCACGTGCACGCTCAGTAGTAATGTTACTAGCGGTCACCCATCCAACTGATGACCGCGGCGGGCGTTGCTTAACTTTGCTGATCGGTTAAGAACAGCTAAGCAAGCTTCGCTACGAGCGCTTCAAGTGCGGAGTGAGGTTTTGACTGAAGAAACATTGTATACTGATTCTTAAACCCCTAAAACCCGCAGTATTTACCTTGTAGCCCGCGCTCTGTGCCAGAGGCCATCGTCGACCTTCGTGTTGTTCGCTATAATCACCACCTCGCCGCTTCCTAGATCGTATCTGTAACAACGTTATACAACAAGTAAGTAATGTACTAACAAGTTCGGTATTGACCAGGAAGAATTTCGGTCATTGACCTGTGTTTAACCGATTTCAAAGGAGTGTCTCAATTCGTTTGTGTGATTTGATACGCGATTAGTCTGTCATTTATGAATAAATGTTGATGCTTCTTCTATTTTTTGTTTGGTAGGTCATACTTATATATATAGGTATTATAGGTCACATATAACATTTTATCAAAATCTGTTCAGTAGTTTTTAAATTAAAATAACTGAATAAAATACCTATATTACTCAAGTGAATAAAATCAATTTGGGTTTCATAATTTCAGATATGGCAGTCTGTTTATTAATATTTATTCATGGTTACATTGTCAAATAATTAAATATAATCAAATTAAATTAAATATTATTAAATAACCCGCCCCTCACTGTACCCGGCACAAAGGTACCCATGACGCTGGCTGCATTGCCTCGTTGGACTGCGATGGCCAGCCTTTGCACCAGGTACGAGCCGGAGCGGGAGTCACCCGATTTTTCCCTTAGTCTGCGCCCTAATTGATTCACCATACACCATATTTATTTATCTTTGTTTTTTTGGTATAAAAATATTGCTTTGACACTTCCACCGTATAATATGTTATGATAATGACTTTCGACCTCATCATCACTTACCATCAGGTCATATAGTGGTAATAAATAAAATAAATCTGACCGTGGGGTGACGGGCTACAATTTAACCCCCCTCATATCATCCTGTCTCATATCTTTTCCCCTAGATCTCGTAAGAAGCGAATAAGGGAAAAATACCGGATGATGGGCAACAGCGCCTTCTGAGGTATTGTTATTTTACACCGTGATCTCCAAGACGTCTGTCAAGAAAGAGTGGGTATTAAGGCAAACCCCCTTTAAATGGGGAGGCTGTGTTCAGCAATGGACATCCATTTTCGAAACAGTGATGGCTCAGTGGAATTGGCTATGGACTGCCACGCAGCAGGTCCATGGTTTGAATCCCGTCGCGAGCATGAGCTTCACCGCATGGTGGTGGGGCATTTTTGTGAAAGCCCGCCTAGCCCGGCTAGCTACCACCCTCAAATAGAAAATCTGTCGCCAAGCACCTAACGGTGTGTTCCGGCAGCTGTGCTTGAGAGCCAGTAATTCTAGGTTAAGCCTGTTAACACCTTCGACCTGCATCACTTACAATCAAGTGAGATTGTGGTCAAAGGCTTACCTAACAGCATTAAAAAAAAGAAAAAAAACTTTGCAGTTATTATAAGTAAATCATGGTTCACATTCAGTACCAACCTTAGAGCTAGAACGGAGTTTTCAACTGCCAAAGACAAGAAGTCTCTGGGCGGGCGGCCACTCCAAACCAACAACGCGTTCGCAGACACGCACCGGAAACGGATGTTGATATCCAGTGTGTAACGACGCAGCCTGAAAATAAAAAAAACAATTTATAAATGGATACCAAGAGTTTTTAGGGTTATAATTCATTATCATTGTTATAATTTTAATTATTGGTAATTTTAATGTACATTTTTTATTATTTAATTTTGTAGCACCATACGTACCCCAATTCGGGCATTTATGAGTGAGATTCTATTATTATCATTATCTATGACGTGCAAAGATTGAAGCAGTGATGGCTCGGTGGCATTGGCTATGGACTGCCGCGCAGCAGGTCCATGGTTCGAATCCCGCCCAGAGCTTGAGCTTCACCGCATTTTGCGAATGCCCGCCTGGCTAGCGACCACCCTCAAGTAGAAAGTCTGTCGCCAAGCACCGAAAGGTGTGTTCCGGCAGTAGTCCTTGAGAGCCAGTGAAATTACAGGCACAATGAGACTTAACAACTATGTCTCAATGTGACGGGCGCAGTGCAATTCGTGAGTTATCATGAATTGCAACTGTTATAGGCAGAGGTTAGTCCACTTAACATCAGGTGGGCCTCGAGCTTGTTCCGTCACAATAAAAAAAATAAAAAAATAAATAACATTTATTTGTATAAGTAATCATATTTCATATCATTAGTGTAATTCGTGTTTGTGCGGTACTAATTGAATAAATAAATAAACAAATAAATAATTATTTTTACAAATGGGATATTTAAAAAAACGTACAAGAAAGAGGGTAGACCGCTTCGTCTGCTCTTAGTGGCGACCATCCACTCGCATAGATCAAAGCAATGATGGCAGAGCGGTAATAGCTATGGACTGCCATGCAGCAGTACCCTGGTTCGATCCCCACCGCCGGCTTGAGCTTCACCGCATGGTAGAAGGGCATTTTGTGATTGCCGGCCTGGCTAGCTACTACCCTCAAGTAGAAAATCTATCGCCAAGCACTTAACGGTGTGTTCCAGAAGCAGTCCTTGAGAGCCAGTGAAATTACAGGCAAATGAGACTTAACAAATATGTCTCAAAGTGACGCAGTGCAATTCGTGAGTTGTGATGAAATGCATCTGTTATAGGCATTGGTTAGTGGAATTAGTAATAATGGAATTAGTTACAAACATGTAAATTTTTATCGCTCGTAGCGTAGTTTGCTTAGTCGTCCTTGACTAATCAGCTAAGTTAAGCAACGTCCGCCACGGTCATGTCTTGGATGGGTGACCGCTTGTAACATAACTACTGAGCGTGCACCTGCTTCGTAGGACACGTTAAGCCGTCGCTTCCGGTTGTTGTCTTAAGGTGACAGTCTTAATAGCATAGTGTTAGGGCATTTTAGGCAGTCGTTATAATATAGCCCTGCCACTACCTATGCATTATGCGTGTGCTCGGCTGACAAGCTACCACTCTCAAGTAGAAAATCTGTCGCCAAGCACCTAACGGTGTGTTCCGGCAGCTGTACTTGACACCTAGTTGCTCTAGATTAGCCTGGATAACGTCTTCGACCACAAATAGCTACCGTCAGGAGAATTAATAAAAAAACAATACACCACGTAATATTGCCATAAAAACCAACCTTGATTTAGAAATTCCATTAAATTACCTTTTGGGTTTTCAGGTCACCTTCCTAATACTTACTTTACCACATACCATGCGGGTACGATTTAACGATACTGTCAGTATTCAGGGTTATATAATTTACAGGGTTATTGATAAAATGCTAACAACCTCTTAGGGTTGACTTTTACTAGACCTAAAAACGTTTTGAGATGTAAAAAAATAGTTTTTTCGAAAACTACATTTATTTTTTATGTGTTTGTTTATGTGTCTTTGACGGAATAAGCCATAACGACTGCCATCCCAAGACAACAACCGGGCCCGATGCTTGCTCACCGAAGCACGGAAGCGGTCAGTAGTAATGTCGCCAGCGCTCATCTATCCAACTCAGGACCGCGGGCGACGTTGCTTAACTTTGCTGATCAGTTAAGATCAGCTAGTAGACAGTAGAAGTAAACTTCACTACGAGCGCTTCAAAGCTTTTTTTCACAATATGGCGTATAAATTCCACCAATTTGTTACTATTTAACTTTTTTAAGTGCCTAGTGTCACCTGCGCTATCAAGACAAAGCTAATGATATATCATCCGTTATCATCGGTTGAGCCGTTTAGAAGTTATGGTGGAACAAAGAAACTCACAAACATACATACATGAACCCTGAAAACATAACACTCCGTTTTTAGGGCAGTTGTGTAAAAAATATTCACAATACGAAGTGTCAGACGCATTCTTATAGCGACTGGACTGAAGCTTAATCAGCTGTTTCATAATAGCTTAGCCTTTTTACTAAACGGCACCGTTTAACTAAGTTTACCTGACTGTAGCTTAATCAGCCGTTTAATAATAGCTTAGCCTTTTTACTAAACGGAACCGTTTCACTAAGTTTACCTGACTGTAGCTTAATCAGCCGCTTAATAATATCTTAGCCTTTTTACTTAACGGCACCGTTTAACTCACTTTGAGTTAAGGTCTCATACGGTATTTAATTAACATGCTGGGGCTTAGGCCATTCATAAAATGACTTGAAGCGCTCGTAGCGAAGTTTACTTGGCTGTTCTTAACCGATCAGCAAAGTTAAGCAACGTCGCCCGCGGTCATGAGTTGGATGGGTGACCGCTAGTGACATTACTACTGAGCGCTTCCGTGCTTCGGAGGGCACGTAAAGCCGTCGGTCCCGGTTGTCGTCTTTGGATGGCAGTCGTTATAGCATGGTGGTAGGGCATTTTGCGAATGCCCGCCTGGCTAGCTACCACCCTCAAGTAGAAAATCTGTCGCCAAGCACCTAACCGTGTGTTCCGGCAGCTGTCCTTGAGAGCCAGTAATTCTAGGTTAGCCTGAACAACATCTTCGACCACATCATCACTTTCCATCAGGTGAGATAGTGGTCAAAGGCTAACCTATCAAGCATAAAAAAAAAAAAAAAAAAAAAGCCTTGTAATTGCATCTCAAGGGTGAGGCGAGCGGTAAGTAAGGAGGAGCGTTAGGTTATTGGTGCGAGCTGAGCGAGGGAAGCGAGCGGACCGCGGCAGAGGCTGGCGATGCGCCAGAAATAGTTAATCAAATTAAATGACTAGGTTAGGCAAGTAGTAAAACCTAGTAATTTTCCTACCTGTTTGATTGAATGGCTAAGTATCATTCAGGCTTCTAGTTAAACGGCGCCGTTTAATAAAAAGACTATGTTGTTAATAAAACGGCTGATTAAGCTTGTTGACGGCGACACATGATCTAATAAATTTTCATAGTGATGCTTTTTCTTTAAGTCTTTTTCAATGCTTATTTTAGTCTTTAGGAGCCTGAAACCGCAGACAATAACCTAATACCATAGGAAAAGCTACTATAAGTTATTAAATCACTTTTTTACGTAAAATCATAAACATTTTGGGATAAGTTATAGATATCTTACCGTTTCATTGTCTCCTCGTCATCAATGTGAATGAAGCTATCTGTTCCAGAAAAGCTAGGATACGTGTTAGTATCACCCCAATTGATTTCATTTTCACTTAGATACTTTATCTGCATGTACGTCTGCCCGTCGTACGGTTTTTCTGTCATTATCTCATTATCTATATATTTAACTTTATTACTTATATATTTTACTTCATTATTTGTATATTTTACTTCGTTATTCGTATATTTCATATCATCATCTATGTATTTTACTTCATTATTTGTATATTTCTTTTTGTTTACGAAGTATTTTTTCTTCTTTCTATCGAGGTGAGGATGTATTGCGTGTTTTTTCGGTTTTATTTTGTGATATTTGAGCTTGAATCCCTTTTTTGGCACTATTGTGTGGTGTATCTCGTTTTCTGATATGTTTTGGGGGTAGATCGGTATTTGTAGGATTTCTTTGCAATGGTTCTTGTCACTGAAATAAATTAAAGTTACATTTTAAACATCACATTGAAATCAATATTATATTATAACATAGTTATAGTAAAGTTACTTAAAATAAAAGGTCGATCGTACGAAGTACAAGTAGGATTCGGATCTTTACAAGATCTCAACAAAAATCATCTGCATATAATTTATTTGCGCTAATCAATTGAGTCCCAATGAGTCCTGTCTATTAAGAGGCCCTTCCCGGTCCGTCTTTCGTCAAAGTGAGCATGATTGAAAAGCTTGTTGTTTTAAAACTTTTTTCATCTTCAGCGCTTAGCATTAAATTCTACGTCTCACTCCTTTCCCCGTGTACCTCTTTCCGCCACTTGGCTAACAAGCAAGTGAACCATTTAACGAAAAATAGTGTGCGTAAAATTCATTAAACTTGATCCTGGAATTACGTGTTTTTCAATAAGCCTTATAAGTTTGTAAAATAAATGTTTATTATTTAGAATCTCCATTATATTTTCTAGGTTACTATCAAAATACTTTCTCTACTTTTACTATTTATGAGTACATTCTGAACGCCCAAAGTTCAGGTAAAGTTTGTGCAAAAAAGTTGATTTTTGGAGGCTTATATTGAAGTTGTTTCTACAAATTTTACTTTTTTGTTTGCATAAAAACCTTGATATAGTGCACAAGATACTTATTAGCTCAAAAGTTTCAAAGAAAGATCTGTTAAAACTCTATAATCACGTACGAGCGTTTGTATGAAAAGTAAGACGGGTTGCCCGCTCTTAAGGGTCCGAATACTAAATTACCAATCGATCAAATCAGTACATACTCATTAAGTCTGACATGAGACAAGATCATTAGATCCTACCTACAAGTTCATTGATAAAATAGTTTAGTTATTGAAAATAATCGTGTCCCTGTAATTTTCGTCCCGATAATAAAAGAGGATAACAACATTGTTACACTGTATCAGTTGCAAGATTAACAAATCGTGTATGAATAAGGTATAGAACTAGACATAATAACTGAACATTTGCAGTCCTGATGGAAATTATATTATAACGTTTTTGACTTACGTGCAATTGCTGTAATTTTTTGGTTCGTCGCAGTTGTCCACATTTAATCCGCCTAGAGCTGACGATACGACTGATAACTCTTCATCATTAATCACCAACTGAAAAATGAAAAAAGGAATTCTAAATAGTTTTCACACCAATAGTGAAAGTTGTCTCGTATTTTTTCCACCTATCGATTTTGTAAACGCATTTGACAGGGAAAAATAATTGATGGATTCTCCATATTAGTAAACTTAAAAGATGAAATGAATATCATAAAAGTGTACATATAATGGTAACAGGCATAGTATGATTTTGATACAATGCAACTTGTTATGTGTTAGGTGTATCAGTTGATGCATAAGGTGTTCTCCAAGGTCCCGTGTTGGGCCCTATATATGTTTGTGTTGATGTATTCAAAATTTGTAGTTTCTTTACCTAATAGAATAGTAATGTGGTTAACTTTTACGCGTATTAGTGTTTAACATATAAGTAAACACAGTTAGTTTAATACTCAATAAATACATTTACGCGACTTGAGGCTTTTTTTATTATATTATTTGTATCTTTCTAGAGAAGTAGACGAATTCAGTAAATCAAAACTGTGGTAGAAGATGGGGATCCTAAAGCATCAACTCTTTGAATTCGTTGAAATTGGGTATTAGATAATTTTGCAACAAATACAAAACTCTTAGAATAAATCCTTTAAAGTTACTACGATGAAGTACTGGAAGGACTAGAATCGGTATAGATAGTGATGTACTATAGGAAAGGTGGAGTGGGGAGAGTGGGGGCTTGTAGCATCCCCCTAGAAGGGTGGATGTACATAATGGTGAATGCTCCTTAACAGGAGTGTGTTTCATGGTCAAGCCAAGCCTTGCTAGCTCACCATTAAATTAACTTCGAAATTGAGGAGTTTAGGAACTAAAACAGATAAATGCATATTTTGTATCTATACAGAATAACAAAATGTTGATTTTATAAGGGTAATGTTTTTCTATAGCTAAAATATGACAACATTGGGTCGTAGGAAGGGCTTTTAAAATGGAACTAACTTTAAATGAAACCATTAAAACAAGATTTCTTATCTATAAAAACCTTTTTCTTGCTATTTTAATGAATAATAAGCAATTAACGGGTTTTGGTCTGCCTATTATGTAAATATAGGGTTTTGAGGACTACATTGCAATTATCGTATATATAATATTTTTATTACACCGCCTGTAAAATGAACTTACCTGTCCCACACACCCGCTGAAAGATGCAGTGAGTGCTAACCGCTGCGGTAGAGGATGGGGAGCTCCCCCCAACAGAAGCGGCTGCTTCAGTGTCAACCTTCTGGCCGAGCCATGCGAGCTCACCCATCGAATTGACGTGTCCTGCTGAAGAGAAACAAATATTTATGTATTCGCACTATCTGCGCAAAAAGTAAGCGACCAAAAACTTGAAATTTGCTAGTTAATTTGATTGGGGTATAAAGACTTGAAAATTTAAGTTAAAATGTTAAACATACTGAAAAAAACATATCATCACAATTGGATTCCCTGAAGAAGTCCCTCAAAAAATATAGATAAGCGTCTATATTTCACCAGACATAATTTTGTCCCATATCATTGGATGCGAGCTAGTTACCATCTGGAGTATACAGTTCCCAACTCCAGACTGCTACTGAGAATACAATAAATAAACTAGTGCTCGGGCTTCTCAGGTCCGAACCCTGGAGATTCAGAATCATCCCTAACGAGACAGTCAAAATAATAAACAATTTACTGACCTCATTGACTTCATCATGCTGTCCAATAGTTTTGACCCTGAGCGAGGCGCGTCGTCCAGACCTGGACACCATCACTTTATGCCACCTGTTTGCTTGCAGAGGATACGCTGATCTGAAATTCAGAAATAAATAATATCACTCTTACAATTCTTTTGACTCTTTTACCAGGATGGTAGGTTTCTTCAGCAAGAAGTACGTATTGGCGGTTTACCACCACAGTGTCAAATATTCTACCTAAAGCAGTGTCTACATAATGTTTCAGTGTCTAAACATGTGAGGTGTTTCGCGAAACAAAAACTTTGTTTAGCTTCGTCCGCGCAACAGACCAGCTCATACACAAAATTATATTTCATAAACATGCAATTTAAATTTAATAGGTAGTTCACTTTCAATCATTGGTTCAAATGTCAGTATCCCCCCCTCTACCAGCGGGGAGGACGAGGGTAAATGTTTAGATGCTTTCCATTAGCCACGGAAAGCATGAAAGTTTTTGATTCGACCATAGATAAAAGTTACGAGTAAGCAGACAGTAAGCAGACGCGCCTTGATAGACGTCTCATCACTTAATGACATATTTTTTTATAGTAAGAGATTGAGTACCTACCTGACGAGTGCGATACCCGACCCCAAGTCGAACGCGAACTCAATGAAGTAGTCCCTCAGATGCAAAGAGAAGAAGTCACCATCACCGCTCCCATGCTCACAGTTGTACAGCACCAGGCCGTCGCCGCTAGATGGCTTTATAGTTATCTGGAAATTGGAAATATAACTCTAACACTGTATCTCTAACTACCCATGGGGTGCCGGGTTAGAATGGCACCCCTATCTCTACCCGTGGGTGTCGTAAGAGGCGACTAAGGGTAACACACCAGAAGGTGGGCAGCAGCGCTTTCTGAGGAACTGATATCTCATACTGCTCTCCCCAAGACGCGTACCAAGCGTGGGGATTATGGCAAAACCCCCCATAATAGGGAAGGTCGTCTTCGCAGTGGACAATACGGCTGATACAGTATATCTAATCCCAAAAGCATATACCGCCTCCGTCCGTTGTGTCCGTAGAGGGTTACCCTGGTTTTTTTATGTAATTGTCACGGGTCAAGCACAAGGCCCACCTGATGTTAAGCGGACTAACCTCTGCCTATAACAGATGATAATGATAATGACTAGTGGAATAAAATAGGTACCAAATGTTGATTCCTCAACTTTTCAGCTGGTTTAATTCCCGGTTCAGTTAAGATTTTCGTAGTTGTAATGCCATTAGCGGTCACTCATCCAAGTCATGACCGCAGAAGATGTTCCTAAACTTAGTTGATCGGTTACGAAAGACTAAGCAAGCTATGGTACGAGTACTACAAGGTAAGATAAATCTATTATAGTACCTTTATTAGTAGTTTTTGTAGTTCCTTGTGTAGTTCCTCAAAACTACAAAGTTCTTAAAGATCTTCCCCCTTACTTATAAAAACATCGCTATGTAGTTGCTAAGTAATGGATAACTAAACAGTGTTTAAGTAATGCTTAAATATTTCTTACTTATAAACGCTACATAGCACCTGTTTAGCTAAGCAATGGATAATGAGGTCGAACGTATTTTAAACTGACAACATTGTACTAAAAAGTATTATGAATGACCTAAATGGCCAAATAGCATGTATCTAGTGCTAAATATCTTGAAATTAAAAAGTAAATATAATACTTTTCTTTGTATAGTACCACCATCGAGAAACTAACCTCAAGAGTGGAATTCATGATTCGGTCTATCTGGCTAGTGTGTTGTATCGGACACACTCCAAATTTAAAATATCCTTCCTCCTAGAGTTGTGATTACAGTGCTTATGGTGTCTATCGATTTTATATAGATAATTGTCGATATTATGTTACTCTTCTTATGGTAAATTATTGATTCCAACCATGGAATTTCTACACGGAAATTCATAGTCATCTGGACCATCACTGCTTCTAAAAGATACAGTGGAATTTAAACAGATATCGTACAACTTATTAATATCTATCGATATAGTTTTGTCTTACATAGTTAGTAAAATATCTACTATACACACTTATTATATAGCCATTAATATTATTATTCAATTTATTATATGTATTGTATAAAAGATCTTTATTTTACTTGTTTGAATTAGTTTTATGTATATCTAAACACACTCAAATACTTATTTTATACCTAAACCTGTTACACTTCGAAGGAAGCCTTATATAATAAACCATTTTTAATATTTTCAAATACCGAATTTCTTAATACTCAGCGATCTAATTTTTTTCAATAATGTCGTAGTTTGATATTTGATTAGGTTATTTAGGGAGTCATTTAATATTTTACTTATTTTAAGAGATGCGAATCATAGTAATTGCTTTATTTATAACCTATATATATAACTTAAAGCTTATAAAACAATATTTGGTAAGCTAAGAATGAGTTTGCACATGCAATTTTTTCCGTTGAATTAGTTTTTTTTATATAATTGTGACGGATCAAGCACGAGGCCCGCCTGATGTTAAGCGGAGTAATATCTGCCTATAACAGATGCATTTCGTCACAAGTCACGAATTGCACTGCGACCGTCACCTTGAGACATAGTTGTTAATTCTCATGTGCCCGTATTTCACTGGCTCTCAAGGACTGCTGCCGGAACACACCGTTAGGTGCTTGGCGACAGATTTTCTACTTGAGGGTGGTCGCTAGCCTGGCGGGCATTCGCAAAATGCCCTTCCACCATGCTTTGAAGCTCAAGCCCGCGGCGGGATTCGAACCATGGACATGCGGCACGGCAATCCATAGCCAATGGCACTAAGCCATCACTGCTTCATATTTCTTCTGTATTTTATTTTCTCTTATTGATAGCTGTGAAAACTAAAATATTAACTTACATTATGTGGATTAGCTAAAATGCGCTGACTTCATTAAAAATAGACTTAGTAGAATAGACACGGTGAGTGACTCATGTTAATTTATAAGTGTTAATTGATAAGTATCCCGTGGGGTACCGTGCTAGAATTTTACTCCACCATTGCTATCGATGTCATTGGTGTTGTAAGAGGTAACTAAAGGTAAAATACCGAAAGGTGGGAAGCAGCGCTTTCTGAGGAACTGATATCTTAAACTGCGATCCCCAAGACGCCTGCCAAGCGTGGGAATTATGGCAAACTCTCCCTAAACGGTGGAGGATGTGTTCGGAAGTGGACAATCCTGCCAATACAGCAGATTATAAGTGTATTTGACGTTATAATTTGCTAACACAGTAGTTTCCATTGTTTACCTACTTCTTACAGCCTAGCATAAATATAATTCACACTCAACGCTTAAGATGTTTATAGATATATTACCACGTTGATGTTCTAAATATGCACTATATCGATATCGATTAAAATTGCACATTCATTCCGTCCCATCACTATAAATCACGTGGTCGTGGCTTAGCCAATTAGAACGTGTTTCGATATGAGAAAAATTTATTCTTGAATTTGTTTCTTACAAAGCTAATAGAATGGCGTCTCTTCGGGTTACTTTCTCGAAGAGTACCACCAACTTAACTGTGCAGTTTTTGAGGGCGCTACTGGTCAAGGAAATCAACTACGAACTGTCACACTTTGAAGGAATGTTGTTTTTTTTTTGTGCCACCTGAACAGATAAGTTGGTGGGTCTGTAACTAAATCAGCTGATCAGAAATATGGGCGCCATCTTGCTACTTAAATATTTAAACATGGGTGGGACGGTGTTTAAATTGACAGCTGATTTAAGCAGTACTTAGGTACTGGATAAAGTTATGTACCGTTTATGAGTAAGGAATTTTGCTAATCAGCGGCTAAGTAATGCTTAAAATTTAAGTAGCGTTTATAAGTAAGGCTGTTAATCTTTTATTAGCAAAATTATTCCTATTGAATACCCAAGTACAGAATACCTTACTTTCTCAGGAATATAACTTTCAAGGCGGGAATATACATGCCTGCAAAATGAATCAGTAGCTTGCTTGTTAGTTACTGGCATGTGCAAGTGGTACATTAGAAACGTTTGCATACCTATAACATATATATTTTTTACACAATATGATAACAAACAAGCAGACGGTCCACCTGATGGTAAGTGGTCACCGACGCCTATGAACACCTGTAATATTCGCAGCATTACTGGTGCGTTGCATAACATTAAGAGAAAGGACTCTATTCACGCCTCTGTTTTTTTTTCTCTCTTTTCTCCTTGCATGCGTGTTACTCGCAAGATGTCTACATAATTTAAATATTATATGACCAGTGCCCACGGTACAGACGCGGACGTTGTTTTGAATCAGACGAAAACGTTTGAAATAAATTAAATATTTAGTGTATTAATGTAGCAAGCGGCAGATCATCTCGGGATGTTATATAAAGATTATAAAGAGCTACTAATATTTCACACACAATTCTTTTTACAAAGGAATTAATTTTAACGTATTCTTAATAATAACAAATATTTTAAAAGTATTTCAAGAAAACATTTAATTAACTATTTAATAAAACACTTAAAAAATCTTTATAAAAGTGATATATATCTAGTGACAATTCCGCCTAATTTCCTGTTAAGCCGACGTGACATCACAAACGCCACGCAGCCAAACCGGAAGAGTATTCGACACGTTTCGCTTCATCCTCAGGAGGTTTTGACTCTACGAGCGCACGATCGAGACTGTTACTATTAAAAATGGATTTCCGCAAAGTAACGCCCGAATCTATTCATTATCTTAACGTATTCTCTTATCTGCTATCCCCAGGAGGCTATCCCCATACGATAGTTAAGAACGAAAGGATAAATTAGAGTCTTACATCATATGTCATGTTGGTTTAACAATTAGACTCTAATCTTTGGGTTCAATTAATTGTAATTAGGGGTGGACGACGCATCACTACAATTTTTCCTCTCGTTGTAATTTTTGTAATATTCTCATATCCCCATAAATTCATGACGATGAAAACAAAATAAAATATATATGCGATGTGCCCCTTTCCCTTGCACCAAAAGCGGCAATCACTTGCGAGCTACTGCCTACTGGAATTCCCGTAGCTATCGTAGCTGACACGTTTGTTCACACTTGCATGTTTTGCAGCCCTCGCCCCTCACTTCTCTACCCTCATATTACATGCCTCCCTCATTAAGTCATTTCTTGGTTTACCTGAAAAACATCTTCGACCACATCATCACTTAACATCAGGTTTGATAGAGCTCGAATACCCTATCAGCTATATAAAAATCCATAATCAACAATAAATAAAATACTGTTTGATTTAATAAGAGAAGAGGTACAAAGGGAGAAATTAACCCTAGAAGAATCAAGGTTACATACGCAAGACTTCACCAGGGAAGAAATCGAGACGGTCCTAGAAGGAATGAACCTAAATAAAGCTCCAGGAAAAGACGGGCTAACTGCAGACATCTGTTATAGAGTCTACACATCCGATCCTGAAAAATTGCTACATATATATAACAGATGTCTCAGAGAAGGTTATTTTCCAGACAAGTGGAAGCTGGCAACAGTGAAAATAATTCCCAAGGCTAATAAAGATCCGTCTTTACTGAGATCTAATCGTCCCATAGGTCTAATTCCAGTCATGGGCAAGATTCTTGAAAAATTGTTAGCCAACAGACTGCAATGGGAACTAATGAAGACTGGAAGGATGAGCAAAAAACAATATGGTTTCACACCTCAAACCAGCTCTGAGGATGCACTTTACGATGCCATAACTATCATCAAACAAGGAATTAAAGAGAAGAAGATGGTAGTAGTCCTCTCACTGGACATACAAGGGGCATTTGACCCCACGTGGTGGCCCGCAATCCAAAGTCAACTGAGGATAAAAGGAGTAGATGAAACACTTCGCAAGATTTATCACAGTTACTTACACAATAGAAAGGTTTCACTCAACCATGCTGGGGAAGAACTGACTAAACCCACTGACCGAGGGTGCATACAAGGATCTACATGCGGCCCCATCCTCTGGAATGTCCAAATTGATCCACTTCTCAAAACAGTGGAAGACATGGGAGTCCACCTACAAGCCTTTGCTGATGACATTTTAATCATTGCTACAGGTCACACGTCAGAAAGCATAGAAACACCGGTAAATGATGCCCTGGAAAAAGTTCTAGCCTGGGGAAGGACAAATAAGATGACTTTTGCACCTCAAAAGACCCAAGCCATATTGCTCACCAAAAAACGTATTTACGAGGAACCCTCCATAAAAATGGGTAACATGGAAATTTTATTCAAAGATAATCTGAAAGTTTTAGGCCTGACCATAGACAGGAAGTTAAACTTTTCTAGACATTTAGACGAAATTTATAATAAGGCGTGTACACTTTTCATCATCATTACGGCAGTATCATCTATACGGCAGTGGTTGAACCTACGGTGCTCTATGCAGCAGGAGCCTGGGGATTCATAGCCCAAAAAGAGTATGCCAAACAGAAACTTAACCGAATTACCAGACAATTTGCGATAAAAATTGCTAAAGCACACCGCACAACCTCCTTGACATCTGCGGTAATACTGGCCAGCACTATACCACTGGATCTCAGACTCCAGGAAAACGCCGAACTCTACAGAGTCAAGAAGGAAAAAACTCTGCGACAGCTTCCTAACGACAGAAAACTCCAAACAAAAGTTAAACCAGAAGAGTTGCCGCACCCAGCCATCAGAAAGAGATACCACTATCGGATAATTGAGACAGAGGAAGACATAAACAATATAGACAACAACTATCCCAAAATATTTACCGATGGTAGCCAGATTGATGGCAAAGTCGGAGGAGCGGTAACACTATGGAAAAATGGCAGCGAAGAAAGGAAGTTGCTCTTTCGAATGGAGAGCTACTGCTCAGTTTTTCAGGCAGAACTCCTGGCAATCCTAAAAGCCACTGAACTCATGAAAAGGAACCCACTAACCAATAATGCAAACATAATAAGTGACTCGAAGTCAGCACTCGACAGCATTTCAGGACCTAACACACTCCACCCGCTGGCAGTAAGGGTGAGGAGGGAACTTTTAAGGATCGCCAACAACAACGGAAATATAGAATTGTTCTGGGTACGTGCACACGTGGGTATAACTGGGAATGAAAGAGCTGATGAACTGGCCAAACAAGCAGCCATTAACAGCAGACAAAGCTTTGCCTATGATGCCTTCCCCCTCTCTTTTGCCAAGCACCTCATCAGGGATACTACCTTATTAAGATGGCAACAAATTCATGAAACGGCAACAACCGGAGCGGTGACCAGAATGTTCTTCCCATATGTCAAAAGAGCACACAAAATACTATCAAATCTGAAAATGACAAACCTTAAAGCACAACTCTTCACCGGACACGGAGGATTTAGACACTATCTCCACAGATTTAAACTTGCACCTTCCCCTTTGTGCCACTGTGGACGCTTGGAAGACGAAACCGTCGAGCACTTACTACTAGCATGCCCAAGGTATGCCATTCTCAGATTTGATTGTGAAACAGAATTAGGGAAGGCACTCACAATATCCAACCTTTACACCTTTGTCGACGACGACCATTGCCGGAGCATTTTTCTCAAATTCGCCGAAGCGGTTGTCCGCAAGGCTGCCAGAGAGAATGGCTCCACAGTCAAATAACCTGACACATCACATCACATCACATTCTAAATACTGTACAAATTTAAAATATTGACAAATTATCAATGTTATAAATCAATTGTAATAAATAATAAATGTAATAATTCTAATGTCACTATTAAATTATAATCAATAAAAACCCAAATTAATTAATTCATAAATCGAATCAATTAAAATATTCTTAATCTCTAAATATTTACATTATTGGAAAGAAATATTCTCATATATAATTAAATAATTATTATATTAAATGAATTAGCAACTGTAATTTTGGTAAAGCAAAATTTGGCAACATTTCCTATAGTAATTATTATATAAAAACATTAATTATTGGCACATATTGTAAAATATGCACCAAGATAATACAGAATCTTTAATATGTCTATGTTAGAATAATGCATGAATAGGATAAGGAATGGCATACGATACACATTTTAAGTTGTGATCCTTTATGCCATGCATGTTGTGTTGATCCTGCTTTACCACCTATATTTAGATGGCAAAAGAGGAAAAAACATGCATGCACAAATATAGTTTTAAGTTTAAATTTTTAAGTTAGTTAAGTAAATGGAAGTGTAAAAGGCAACTGATAAGAAACATCATATCGAAACAAATAATTATTAAAATTAAGAATTGAATCAACTCAAATTATGTGCTAAATATGTAATAAATAAAATGTAATAATAAAGTGTACAGGAATTTATCAGCCGCCTTATAAAAGTCAAAATGTAATGGTTAATTAATAATTATAATTGATTTTAATGGTATCCCACAATAAATAGGGATAGTTAAAAATATATAAAAAAAAAAAAAAAAAAAAAAAAAAAAAAAAAAAAAAAAAAAAAAAAAACTGTTTGATCCATACATCTTTGCCAGGTACGGGTATTATGCCATTTTCTCAGGACAAAATCGTGCCGAGTGAGAGATGTCGTCAAGGGGTTAATGTATACGAAAGCAGCTGGCACGTGCAAAAAACTTGTACGTGTATTCCCGCTTTTACCGTATCTTCATAAACAAGCCGTGGCACCATCTGTACTAATTAAAACTTTCCTTCCAATAGTTCCTGTAATCCTCCAACGTAGGCCAAAAAAAACAGACTTCATCAACAACTTATACTTCGAAGACGCTGTAAATGAATTGATACGGAAGTTTGTCGGCAGAAATATTTCTTGTGTAGTTCGACTTCGTTACCTTTTAGTGATTTTTTAGTGATTGAATAGACAAAATATTCTGTAGTCTTTGTCATCATCGCTATTACAGTCCCACCAACTTATCTGTTCAGGCGGCAAAAAAGAACTACAACATTCCTTCAAATTGTGACAGCTTGTAGTTGATTTCCTTGACCAGTAGCGCCCTCGAAAACTGCACAGTTAAGTTGGTGGTACTATACCTACTCGAACTATTACTTTGTGTACGTTAATATTTAAATTTCTAGTGTTGACTGAACTATTTCTTGAGTACATATTTTAACTTCGGAGCCTTTTAGTAAATCTTTAGTGATGTTATAGACAAAGTGCTTAGAGTCTTTGTCCTCATCGCTATTACCTACTCGAACTATTACTTTGTGTACGGTAATATTTACATTTATAGTGCTGACTGAACTATTTCTTGAGTACATATTTTAACTTCGATGTCTTTTAGTAAATCTTTAGTGATGTTATAGACAAAGTGCTTAGAGTCTTTGTCCTCATCGCTAGTCCCTACTCGTACAAGTACTTTATGTATGGTAAATGGTAATATATATATTTCTAGTGCTGACTGAACTATTTCTTGAGTAAGTACAAATTTTAACTTCGATGCCTTTTAGTGAATCTTTAGTAATGAATAAACAAAGTAATACGAGTCTTTGTCATCATCGCTATAACCTACTCGAACTATTACTTTGTGTACGGTAATATTTACATTTATAGTGCTGACTGAACTATTTCTTGTGTACATATTTTAACTTCAGGGCCTTTTAGGAAATATTTAGTGATAGAATAGACAAAGTGCTACGAGTCTTTGTCATCATCTCTAGCACCTACTCGTACAAGTACTTTGTGTACGGTAATATTTAGATTTATAGAGATGACTGAACTATTTCTTGAGTACATATTTTAACTTCGATGTCTGTAAGTGAATCTTTAGTGATAGAATAGAAAATTATCTTTATACAAAATGATTAATTCGGTGAACTTTGAAGCGCTCGTAGCGAATTTTGCTTAGCCGTTCTGAAACGATCGCAACGTCCGCCGCAGTCATAACTTGGATGGGTGACCGTTAGTGATATTACTACTGAGCTCTTCCGTGCTTCGGAGGGCACGTTAAGCCGTCAGTCCCGGTTGTTGTCTTAGGATGGCAGTCGTTATTGCATGGTGGTAGGGCATTTTTTGAATGCCCGTCTGGCTACCACCCTCAAATAGAAAATCTGTCGCCAATCACCTCACCGTGGTTTCCGGCAGCTGTCCTTGAGAGCCAGTAATTCTAGGCTAGCCTGATTAACATCTTCGATCACATTATCACTTACTATCAGGTGAGATAGTTGTCAAAGGCTAACGTATCAAGCATTAAAGAATAAAAACTTTCTACAATAATATGATCTTGTGTCGTCTTTTTAACAGGCAAAGGGTCTTCTTTTTTTTTAATGTTTGTTTCCTAAGACCTCCGTCATTTATGAAATGATTTAGGTAATTATTTTTTCAGTTAGTTTCCGTAGAAGTTTCATCAAAATCGGTTTCATCTTTATATCAAAATACGTGGAAAAATACTTATATCATCTAATTAACAAACGGAATTATATTTTATATGGTTGTATAAGGTTTTTTTAAGTAATTATGTTTCAATAATGAAAACATAATATTTTTGTGAAAATATATCCTTTTTCTTGCATTATGTTATCCTTGCTTTGATAGAGAAAACATGTTGCGTTGAACCTACGTACATACGTGGAATATACGAGTAGAAAATTTCTCACTGAAACAAACTAAACAGTCATGTTTATGAAATGTCATTGCTAACTTAAAATGATAACAATAGAATTTCATTCATAACTAGGACGTAGTGGTCCTGACGATGCCAACTCATTAAGGCCATCGATAAATAACATCTTTAGTTAGTAAGCTATGTAAATACATAATCCCTAAAACTCCATTTTGTTACTAAGATCTCACCCAGATTTTTAACCAACTTAAAAAAGGTGGAGGTTCTCAATACGACGCGTGTATTTTTAAGATATGACTACGCATAACTTTTTACAGAATAGTCCGACTTTGTTATACTCTATTCTACAAAAAAAAACTATTTATTGAAAAGGGTGTCCCCATTGTGGTGTTCCCATATAAGTTACATCCAAAATCGGTCAAGTATTTTTTAAGTCATACTTAACTAACTGAAAAATGCTTGACATATCTAGATGACTTGGTGTTGCAAGTTTTGTCAATAGGGACCAGTATTTTAGGTGAGTGAAAATCGTAAGCGATCCATTTTCCCCATGGAGGAATGAGGGGGAGAGGAGATGCCGATCACAAATTATCCCTTGACTTAATCTGTGCTTCGCGACAGATTTTCTACTTGAGGGTGGTAGGTAGTCAGACGGGCATTCACAAAATGCCCTACCACCATGCTATAACGACTGCCATCGTAAGACGACAACCGGGACTCCGTACGTAACGTGACCTCCTAGTATAAGCATGCTGCTGAGAATACTCTTCCTGTTAATGCTGTTGAAAGCCTGCTTGAAGTCTATGAACATGTGATGTAGATTGATGTCATATTCATATGCCTTCTCCAGGTCAATCTCATTAGGAGGATTTGGTCTGTTGTGGAGCGATTGGGTCTAAAACCACACTGGTATTCACCTAAAATGCATTCATAATACTTTTAAGACAGCAAAATAGTAGCAAAAATATGTGCAAAAATACCTGCATCATAAAAAATTGCTCAGCATGGAAACTTTCAACGCAGTTTAAAAAGACACTCTCCAACGCTGTTATTGTCACCTATCTTTTACCTAAGTACCCAGTCCATAATAATTTACGCCGCAAAATGTCTGGCCATATTACCCTCAAGTTATATTTTCCCCGGCGGCAATTTACTAGCGAGAGAGCTTTTAAAAAGCTCCTCCTGTCTAAGTTTGTTTAAAAATTATGGAGGTCTGTTATAACTTCATTTTGGGAAATCAACACGCGACGGGAGCTTCGCCTTTTTAGGGGTAAGGGTGTATCGGTTTGTTAAGAGTTTGAGAAAGAAACAAAATTAGGGGGGGATATTGAGGTAGCAGTTTTTTACAAACCCCGACGAAAATACATTCAGTAAAAAAGTATCGAGAATATATGATTTGTTTATGGATCCAAATATTTTTTTGTTGTTTTTACATTGGCACAACTGTTTTCCATTTTGGCGCCTTTTTTTTGAGTTGCATCTGTTTTATTTATGTTATTGTGACGGTACAAGTTCTAGGCCCACCTGATGTTAAGCGGACTAACCTCTGCCTATAACAGATGCATTTCATCACAAGTCACGAATTGCACTAATCATTCGTACCCAAGGTGGTCGTTGCAATAGCTATATCTGGCCAAATGCTACCCCATATTTTTCCACATGTATAATAGATATTTTACATGTGGAATGTAAGTGTGCTCCTGAGCAAAATATTGCACACTTACTGTCATGTCCCCGGTGAAAACTATTTGCACACTAGATGACCTCAAGAATGCATCTGACAGGGCCGTGGAGGTGGCCTCCTATGGGGCAAACATATCTAAGAGCCAATTAGCTATTGACACGAAATTAATGAAAAAATTCCTTAAGTGTGATACCTAGAATTTATATAATTTTAAAAAGACAGGATGAACTGGCTACAACGTTTTAAACGTTTATCCCATATATATAATTATTATAAATAGCTAGCTACCGCGACATCCACGTCATTCTAAGTGGAAAACCGCGAGCCTTCCAGAACTTTCCGGGCAAGATAAGCATTGGATATAAAAGCGCACGCTGCTACCATTCATCCTCACGACTCGCATGTCAATAGCGCTGCCTAAATGCTATAAGCACTAACTTTTACAAATATCTACGTTAGCTATAGCGGGATCGTTGTAGCTAACGGATCTTCTGGGATCTTCTGCTTCATCTCCTATCTCACCTGAATATCGAGCCAGGACACGGCCGAGTTTCCAAGACCTGGTAGACGTAGATAAGAAGATCCGTTGAACCTCGGGACCTGTAAATAAAACAAATCCATAAAACAACTGATAGATAAGAGTCGTGGCATTTTTGGGAGTAATAGTATGTTTTGAGACTATGATTTTACCTTCAAATCGAGAGTTATTTCACATTTGACGCCAGCATATCCCAACGGACACAAACAAACATGGTTGACACATCCGCCGCCATGTTGGCATTCACACTGAACTCTATCCTCTTGCATCTGCTTCATGGCATAACTTTTCGCATCATTCTTCACCTCATTTACCAATGTTACCTGTCCAGTCGGTGGAACCACTTGTATTTTTTTGATATTGTAACTTTTAAACGGTTCAACGGAGTTATCTAGTTTGTTGTTGTCCTGAAATTTGATGCTGGCGTCTCGCATGACAAGGTCGTTGTCCTCAAAATGGACGATGTCGTTGATGTCGTAGAGGGCGTGTTTGTCGTCGGGATGTGATGTGGCCTCGATGGTCGTGACTTCGTTGATTGGTTTCCACGGTGCCAAAGTTGGAGCACATTCGCCTGTGAACAAAAGGTAATTTGAGAATTTTTACTTATTATGGTTACGTCTCCTCAATTAGAGTCAATCTTCGTGGGTAGGTAACTACCACCGCATTGTCAGTTCTTTTTATATTTTTATATATTGATAGGCTACCCTTTGACCAGTATCTAACCTGTTGGTAAGTAATGATGTGGTCGAAAGTGTTGTTCATGCTAATCTAGAACTATTGGTTCTCAAGACAACAGGTGGAACACACCGTTAAGTGCTTGGCGGCAGATTTTCTACTTGAGATATTCCGCCTTAAAGCAGTAGTATGCAAGCACTACTGTGTTTAGACATGTAGGGCACTGTAGAATGTACTTTATTTATTCGTAGGTAGAATGTCTTAGGTTCGAATATTATCTTCAACAACATAATTAAAAAATGGAGGAGATCTAAATTCTTCTGCATGTGTGTTTTTGTGTGTTTGTGACGCAATTACTCCGCCAATTATGAGCAAATTTATGACGATTTGTTTGGTAGAGTATACTTCAGGGGTTAAAATAAGTTTCATCAAAATCGGTTCGGTAGTTTTTTTTTTAAATCTAACCAATTACCGTCATAGTAAATAAAATGTAGTACGTTCCATACGTCATCATTAATTTTTAAGGTATGGATTTGTTTTTTTTTATTTATTTTTCAAAATACAATTACAACTCGTTACAGGATTTCCTAATGCGATAGTGTAAGTGAAATTCATAATTACAACATAAACCTATAATAAAGACAATCAAATGAAATAAAAATAAATAAAAAATGTAATCGAAATCAAGCAAGAGTTACAATTAAATCAAAACAGAATTAAATCTAAGTTAAAACAAAATTAAACTAAAATTAGGTTTAAATTAAATGAAAAAATTAAATCAAAATTAAATTCAACAATAACATATTTCAAATACAACAGATTTATCGAATTCCGTGACAGTGCAAGCAAATAGGTCAGTTTATTCGGCAACCTGGTTTAACAGACGCAGCGTTCGTACCAAAGCTGTAAAGGTGACATCGCTAATAAGTTAGTTTGAGCGCGGGGCATCACAAACAGTTGCGGCCGGCGACGCCGCGCCACGAACTCGTCTGGCATATACAGCCTCATCAATGACAATATGTCTGAATTCGAAATGCTGCATCGGAATACTCCTCATCATCATGTAAAACGCGAGTGCCAGATCTCTTCTCGTTTCCAACCATGCCCAAAACGAACAGAGTTGGATACATCTATAAAGCGTAAACGCCATATAATTGTAGTTATCCACCTAGTAAATTTATTTTGTATGAGTTCTAGCATGAGCTTGTATTTCGCTTTATGTGGAGCACATATCGCGGCGTTATACTCGAGCTGGCTTCTAGAGTAATATACAAGGTCGATATTGCTTTTACATTTGAGAAGCTTTCCGCTCGACGCAACACGATCTTAAAAGTTCTAAAAGCCTTTTTACAACTTTGTATAATGAGGTCTCTAAATGTCAAATCGGCCTTCATACTGATTCCAAGATCTTTGATCTCGTCCACGCGTCTCAGATATTCGCCGTCAATCTGGTTGTTAAGGTGGAGTGGAGCCTTTACCTGCTTAAAGATATTATCGAGCACTTCGTGTCATTTAACTTCAATCTATTCTTTTGACTCCACTCTATTTACGTCTTCTTGTAAACGCTGGCAGTCTTCACTATTTTTGATTTCCTCTATTACTAAATGCAATTATACTTAATATGCGATGAATAAAGGCAACCTGCCTTTATCTTTCTTTGTCTTTCAAACCGACTTATACTTTCTTCTGACAAAGAACGAAGAGGCTACTGCTAATACTTACAGATTTTTAAAATTTATTTAGTTATTTATTAATAACAACAATAGCTAACTTACAGTACTAAACCAAAGTGCTAACTATTTTAGATTTATAAACATGAACTTTAAACAAATTTGCTATGGTCCGTATTGTGTCAAAAAACACATCCACATCCTGGATCTGCGTGGTAGCGTTAAGAAGAGCCAGCGCGCGTTGTGTGGGAGCATTCCTGGCATAACTCGTTCTTGAGACAGGACAAAGAAACAAATTATGCCTACGACGTTCACCAGAGCGGATATAGGTTTCGGGAACGAATAATTTAACAAAATGAAACAATATGAAATACAAATGAAACAATACAATATAATATTGTCAATTCAAATACTGAATAAGCAGTGTTATATGTAAAAGCATTGCGTGGGGATTATGGCAAATTTCTCCTTGGCTCCTCCGGCTTTATTCAGCAGTGGACCAACTGGCTGATACAGTACAGTAAGCTAATGAAGATGATAATACTTAGCAATTATTGACTAACCACGACGTTTCAATGGAGGTGCATCGATCGTGGTCACGAGATAACTCCAGGAGTCAGGAGTGATTCTTGGACTAACTTGAGCACTAACCGACGCGAAAGTGTAATTGATTCAACAGACATGAACTTAGTTTGTTAAAGATTAAATACCAATGGAGCCCTGAGCAAGTAACTTTTTACAATGGAGGTAGTTATTGACTTGTCAAAAAGTTTAGACAAATTGCTATTTTGCAAACAACCCTTAAGACGCTGTCAAATGCTGAAATTGTGTCACTATCGGACTGCGTAAGAGTGAAAGAGAGGCAGCGATGGTGAAATCGCGATCAGTTTAGGTAAAATCCGAAAGTAAGCTTAATAATACAAAACTAACGTAAATCGAATATGTAACTTTCTTGTCCCTTGTGTTCATACACGTTCATACGTAAATAATTAAGATATTTACGTTACAAGCGTAATATAGAGTCAGCTTTGCAATTTTATTCTATTGAATTTTTTGTAATGAAACGTGTTTCGGACTTTTCTTGGCCTTAGGAAATGTGATCAAGATTATCATATAATTTTCTTACAGCTACATACTGAATACATTTTCCTAAAAATCTGTTCAAGTAAAGCTATTTAGCACTTGTCAGCTTCTTAAAAGTCGATATCACGATACATATTTTATGAAACATCAATCCATTAGTATTCAATTCTCCTTTTAGCCGACGCAATTCTAAAAGTTCCTAAGTGTAAAAATCGTACTTCCCCTAAATATAAGGCCCTTAAAATTCGTGCCGTATACTCAAGAAAAATACGCATCAAATAAGATGGTACGCATGAGATACCCATTACGAATATAGTACGTGGCGAATCATTACGTATTCACGATGGGAGCTGGAGGAATTTCATTATTCTGTCGAGATGTATTAGCTGATATTATTGTAATCGAAGTTCTAGGAGAGAAACAAATTGTTGACGTACATATTTCGCTTATATCAAATTCATTAAAGCTTTTGAGTACGCCTTACACATGCTTTGGGCTCTTATGTATAGCTTTAGATCATATTTTCTTAATTAGACACATTTGATATTTTTATAAATGATAAATATACCTAAAAAAGGGACAAAATCACACAATGTCATTTTATGCTTAGTTGATATTTTTGCTCCATTAATAAAAATCAGAGAATTCGTATGGTTCAAACTACGTATAAATTAAAGATGCTTTCATGATTTTGTTTCCGTTTATCTAATAAAAAAGCAAATTACTTCTCACATCTTATAGATGTAGAACGATTGCTTTGGAAAATAGTAAGAACTGAAATAGTATTCATAAAAAGTTGCTTAAACTCCACGCTTTTTCACCGAAATCAAAAAAAGAGGTACTTAATTAATCTTAATTCATCAAAATCGGTGCAGACGTTTTTGAATTACACTCCAATAACTGAAAAGTGTTTTCCTATCTTGATGATATAGTTATTGACAGTGAATGACAATCGATCCCGTAAGTAGCAAGGACCACTAAAAAGGGGTTTTTTTTTACCTAAAAATGGAACCGACTTCTGCACTCAAAAGTATGAAACTAGCACTTCTGGGCCTCGGAGGGCACCTCAAGTCGTCGGTACTGGTGTAGTCTTAGGATGGCAGTCGTTTTAGCATTGTGAAGCTCGCCTGGCTAGCCAAGCTCCGAAAGGAGTGCTTAAAAAATTACAACGAAAGCAAAAAGTTTAACTACGAGACTAAAATAGGATCTAAGGTGTCTTCAGCTGTCATTAAGAGCTCCCATTCTAAAGCAAGCTCCCTTTGCTTTACCACCTTCAACCAAAAAAAGAATGACGAAAAAAGAAAATTATCTCAAGGAATATCAACACGTGTAACTAAAACATTGCGATGTTATCAGATAAGTATAATACGATCTGGCAATAACTTTCTATAAAGAGCAAGTCTTAAGTTAGTGAAGAGTGATCAGCCTTAAGGCATCACTTACGGGTACAGCCAGTGTGAAGTTTTCTCGTTGCTAGCGGGAAAGAAAACTCATTTATCAAGTCAATACTTAATCTTTAAAGTTGTATACGTCGTTTAGATCGGTCTTCGTTGAAACGAAGATCCAATAAAACAAGCAAGTGGAACAAACAAGCATTCGTTTCTTCTTGAATAAACGAGATGTTCTTTGGTGCTATCTTATTGGCAATTTGTTTTCCTTAGATACTTATCAGGGAGTGGAATGCTGTAATATAATGACAAGTGATGTTGGTATAACGATAGACCACACCATTACATATGAAAGACAATAGAGGAGGTGAAGAACAAAATCTCACTTTTATAGTTTTTCTAATTTTGGAGAATACAGAAAAATGTAAATAACTAACCGACTACAACATCTGCATTTTTTTTAGTCGTGTCATAAATACTGGTGTTACAGTCAATCTGATGTACCAAATATCTGATAAAGATGAGAAGAACTTAGTCAATATTTTTGAATGGATTTGGAAATATGAGGTTTTGATTAAACGTATTTGGAAAAGTGTGGTTTTGGTAAGGACTTCCGGAAACTTCCTAGGATTTGATATGTACAAAAAAAATAGTGACGTTTTGATAATAACTGATATGATAACATTACTTTTAATCACAATCAGCATCTAGTGTTGTTTCAAAAATGTTGGTTCAATTTTTTATTTATTTATTTAGACACACAAAACAAATTACAGTCAATTTCTCATTTACAATAATTATACAAGTTATACAAATTTTGAGCTGGATTGTAATTCAACATATGTGTATACAGAAAAGTAAAATGAAAACCGAGACGAAGTTAAAGAAAGTACTAATCCGCAAATCAAAGTGATATTTTCGGATTAGTACCCTGAAACTGACACAATATATAATTATAACTAACAATGAGATAGATCATCCGGACACAACATGGCTGTTGTTTCCGAATTACTTGGTTTCGGCTGAAGAAGATCTTTTATAGTTTTAACATATCTGCCAAGACTAGGATTAAATACGTCTAAATCTGGATTATTTTTTAACAGATCATTATATTGACGAGCCATTCTTACAATAGGATTAAAGTAGGATGTATTATTTTTAAGGACTTGAAGAGCAAAGAGATTAGTGACTTTGGCTGTACGTGCTCTATATTTAATATTAAAGGGTATTTGATATAACAGATCGGGGGAATCAACCATAGAATGAATAATTTTATACAGGTATAAAAAGTCGAAATATATCCTACGCGTTTTAAGGGACTGCAAATTAAATTTTAACAACCTTTGTTCGTAATTTAAGTCAGAGCGTCCTACATGCTGACGATAACAGAGTAGTCTAAGACATTTTCTCTGAACACGTTCTATGTTATTTGAGTGAATTTCATAGTGCGGAGACCAAATCGTGCTACCATACTCTAAAATGCTTCTTACAAGGGCAAAGTAAAGGTACAGAACACTATGAGGCCTTTTAAAATCTTTAGTAGATCTTAAGACAAAACCAAGGAGCTGATTAGCTTTTGCAGTAATCTGTTGATAGTGAGGTATGAATGAAAGCTTATCATCAAACAATATGCCGAGATCTTTAGCAATGTGTGACCGTGCTAAGACCTGCCTTTTGATCGTATATATAGATTTTTAGATTTTCGAAGCAATGATGGCCAAGCGGTTATAGCTATGGACTGCCGTGCCACAGGTCCGGCTCGATCCCCACCGCGCCGGCTTGAGCTTCACCGCATTGTGGAAAGACATTTTGTGAATGTTTGCCTGGCAAGCTACCAGCCTCAAGTAGAAAATCGGTCGCCAAGCACCTAATAGCGTGTTCCAGCAGCAGTCCTTGAGAGCCAGTAAAATTACAGGCACATGCACTTTAACAACTCGAGTGACGGGCGCAGTATAATTCGTTTTGACTTGTGACGAAATGCATCTGTTATATGCAGAGGTTAGGCCGCTTAACATCAGTTAGACCTCGTGCTTGTTCCATCACAATCATATATGAAAAAAACAGTGGATCCTCGTCTAGATTGGGTTTCAATAAAAAGTAGGATGTCAAGCAAAAAGACTAGGCATCATAATATTATGAAGTTTAGTATCATTATTCTAAAATCAATGTTTTTATGTGGTTTGAGGAAATTTTAGTGATGCCATTTAATTTTACTTCTATAAAGTGAGTTTGACGTAAAAGTGTGGTTTTGTTTGAAACAGACGTTATAATACCTATATATTATAACGTCATGTCCTATGCGTGCGAGTCGTGAGACTGTGACGCAGCGAGCCACTTCTAAACGTCGAATGTGATTTAGGTAACTTATCTACCTCTTTTTTTATTACACGACTGCCCAAAAAAAGGAGTGGAGGAAAAATGTTTTTCAATTTCAATAAAACGAAACTTAACAATTTGCAGGCGGTTTTACTTTTTAAATAATTTTTTATTATACTATCTATATTTTATACCTTTTTATTATTATTATTATACCTTCAAATTAAAACAACACTACCAGTAAAAACAACTATATATCACTACGTTTATATTACGAGTTCAGACTGAGGTTCATTAAAAATTTAGTAAGCTGTTAAACTGTTCGCAAATTCAGCGTGTGAAGCTACAAATCAGTTTTCATATATTAAAAACTTTTGACTCAGAGGGCCAAACGGAGCGCTTTTAAAGAAACTTCGCTCACTATCTGTCCGTGCGTCCGTCCGTCCGTATGTCACGGGTCTCTGGCTTATAAACGGCCTAAATTTAATATAATTTGTATAGGACGTAGACCCAAAGATATTATATATACAGGGTTATTTATAAAATGCTAACAACCTCTTAGTGTTGACTTCTGCTAGTCCTAAGAAACATATTGATATGTTTTATTTTCGTTTTAAAAAGGTATATATTTCTTGAATATATATTTTTTTGTGCTTTAATGCCTACTCCTACCCAAGAGCGCCCGCCTCGGCAACACTGGACCGCGCCGTGGTCCCTTTGAATAGAGTTTTGAATATTTATATCGAGCAAAGTAATATAATATATGAAATAATAAATACCAGGCACGAGACACTTTTGACATCAGGTGGTCCTTGTATTTATTCCGTCAAATGCACATAAACAAACATAAAAATAAAAATGATGTCAAAGTGTCTTGTGCCTGTAATTTATTATTTCATATATTTTATTACTTTGCTAGATGTAAATATTCAAAACTCTATTCAAAGGGAGCGCAGCGCGGTCCAGTGGGCGCTCTTGGCTCAGAGAAGGTATTTGTCTTTTACTACGACAAAGAACTTAAAAGTGTCAGACAGTACTAGAAAAACGTATTGTTTTAAGAACCTTTTGAGAATTACACATATACATATAGCTATATATTTTTGGATTTTGTCACCCATTTTCCCATCATCGTGATCAGTGAAACTTATCTGCATGTAAAATTCTATTGTAAGCTATACAGACTTGCGAGTATCCAGCTCCGAGAGCTATAACACTTTGTACTCTACGTAGGTTATTATAGAAATAATATTGTACCGACCAACACTCTTGGGATAAGGACATGACGATGACGATAACAAAAAATAAAAACTGTTAGGAGAAACTAAGCGCCAACAATGTGAAACTACGACAGACGTCGAAGGAAGTTTCCATCAAGTCAAAGTTAAACATAATTTTGTCTGAATTAATATCTCTCCGGCTTTATTATACCGATGAGCTGGATAGATGAGAGTTTTCGACTTCAATTATGCTCATGTAGTTCGTTATAAGCCGTTAAGCTAGGAAATGAGATAACTTAGTTTGTATTTGGTGGTCGTATATTTAGATGATATGGTTATGGTTGCTATGAGATTTTGTGAGCAATGTTCAGGTCATGGTGGCAACTTGATCTCGTAGCAATAATGTATTGAGGGGGTATTGACAACTTTCATTAAATTTGTGACAGTAAAGCATAAATAGTCAAATTTATTTCTGATTTTGATTGCACGATTGAACGATTGAATACCACGCTTTTAAATCGAAGAAAAATTGTAATATCAAAATTAATGTTTATTACGAGTGAATTGGTTCCACATATTAGTACCAGGTGTTCTATTATGCTAAATGTACTAATTCTTATATCGATCAGAAAAGTTACCAAAGAAGAGAACGTTATTATTAATATGCATTTGAATGTTGTTTTGTTGATTATTATGAATTAAATATCAGACGTTAAACTGGTATGTACAAGAAGCAACGATAACTGAGGCTATGGATTGCCGTGCCCGCAGGTCCATTGTTTGATCCCTACCGCTTGCTTGAGCATCACTGCATGGTGGATGGCCATTTTGCGTATCCTCGCCTGGTTAGATACCGACCTCAAGTAAGTCAAGTATATAACAGTGTAGTCCCGCAGCATTCATTGAGAGCCACTTGAAATTACAGACATATGAGACTTAACAACTGCATTTCTCTGGGTGATGGGCGCTGTGCAGTTAGTCAAATGCATCTGTTATAGGCAGAGGTTAGGTACTGTTTAACATCAGGTTGGCCTCGAGCTTCTTCCATTACAATACCATAAAAAACAAGGTTTAATAATAAAACTTTTAACAAATTATATAGTATTTGTTATTTTAAGATACAAAACAAATTGTATCTTATACATTATTATATTAGATTTATAGTTAGTAAAGTAGAGGTATTTAATAACATAGGTTATGCCGTAGCCGGAATATAAATAACAATGACCAGTTGTCAGTTTTACATATGATTAATAAAATAAAAAAACTATAGAATTGAGAACCCTTTATACGTGGAAATACTAACGTATAGAGGGTTCTCAATTCGATTGTTTTTTTTTTGTGTTTTTTACCTAATAACTTTTTACAGGGTCTACTGATTTTGATGTTATTTTTTATATTCGTAAGCTGGTGCTTATCATGTGATCGCATTTTGATTTTTAAGATATCTGGCGAGGTTATTGAGTTATCCATAATAACGCGTATTTAATTCGCTTCGACTACATAAGAATATCAGTTCTCGTTTTCACTTGTCGATGTAAAATGAACTAAAAAAAACTGTATACGATGTTTTGGTTTATTTACTTTTTAGTGCATTTTTGTATTAAAATATTTTCTGTTTGGAGTCTTGTTTATTTTTATTAAATAACACATCGATTATTGGCATAATATACCAATATATATCACTCGCAGTGTTGCTATTTTCCCATGTGTACGATTAAAGAAGTATATACGATTACAATCCCATGAGTTGCCACTGAGCTTTTGCATAAAATTTTGTGACATAATCTGTAACTTCATTGAGGTTCCTGATAATTGTGACCCGATTTAAAGCAAACGAAAATTAAACAGAGAACATATCACGCTACATCATGTCTTATTAAATAGTCGCAAAGACTACAACTGACACATTTTCTCACCAGACACGCAACATCCATTTCTCAAGATTCAAATTCAAGACCTTGCAGCAGTAATGGCGGCTGCCATCGGTCGTACTTATTCTCTACACGTTCCGCAACTAATAACCGGCATCGGGACGCCTGATGCCGAATAATGATATAGGTGCTCTTTGGAAACAAAAATATATATGTGGACGTATTGAGGCTTTTGGGGTTCAGCTGGGAGAAATAATTTATTATGCCATGTCAATCCTCTTAGTAAATAGAATTAATAAGTATTGTAGGTTTATGGTAGTAGCCTTTGTGAACTGTATTTTTAATCTTATCAAGTAAGTATATACGATTACTTACTCCCCCGTGGGGTGGCGGGATAGAATTGCACCCCCAATATCTGTCTGTGGCAGACGTAAGACGCAACGAAGGGAAATACACCAGAAATTGGGTGGTGGCCTGCGCCTTCTGAAAAATTGCCATAACTGCAACTCCCAAGACGCCTGCTAAGCGTGGCGTGATTATAGTAAACTCCCCTAATGGGGGAGGTGCTTGTTAACGTTAGACGTCATGGCTGTAACAGTATTGTATATGATTAACTTATAGGTTTTGAAGCGCTCGTAGCGAAGTTTACTTAGCTGTTCTTAACCGATCAGCAAAGTTAAGCAACGTCCGCCGCGGTCATGAGTTGCATGGGTGAACGCTAGTGACATTACTACTGAGCGTGCACGTGCTTCGGAGGGCACGTTAAGCCGTCGCTCCCGGTTGTTCTCTTAGGATGGCAGTCGTTATAGCATGGTGGTAGGGCATTTTGGGAATGCCCGCCTGGCTTGTTACCACCCTCAACTAGAAAATCTGTCAAAGGAGCTTCGCAATGAAAAGACACAACCTCATCGAGTTTGGGCTCATTTGAATCGACTTGACGAGTATTTTTAAAATTTTTACTTCGTTATATTAACAAAAACGTAATAAAAGCTTGTTATTAAAAAGTTTTTATTTTAGAGAAAGCTTGTTTAAATTGAAGAATTTAACAATTACTTTTTAACATGATATCACATATCTTCTGTATTGTCTTAAGGGATAGAGATAGAACAAAGTTGAGTGGAAGAATAAATAAGAATGGGGGAATATATACATAGAAACAAAACTTTGAATAAAATAATTATATTAAGTTTTTGTTGAGGCAGTCGGTGAAATAGCTACTTTATGAAGTATCTCATTGAGTCTATAGACTATTGTAGACTGTTCGTCAAAAAGGCTATTTGCAATGTTCTCGAGTTAGTCAACTCGAAAAAGTAGTCAGAATGAGAAATTGGCTATTTGATAAGAAAGCACCTGGCACGAAAAGATGTCCGGAGCCGAATGTAGCACCTGCTTGATCTTGAGAGCCATTTCATACTCCAGGCCTTTAAAGGATCCACCAGAATGCGATTATGAGTAGCATTTATCTGCTTATATGATTCTTATGATGGTTGCTTGAAGCGTTACTTTGTTGGAAAGCAACTCTCTATAATTATAAATAAAAATACGATACTTTTCTGCACCTATTTAATTACAGAACAAGCCCTCCGAGAATTTTTGAAAATACTTAATTTTACGGAAATCTGGCAAGCCTTAGCATAGATATTAGGCTCAAGGATATACATGCAAAGTTTCACCGAGTTTGAATACTTAGTATTAAAAATATGACGTAACTACGTTTTCATGGAAAGCGCTCCGTCTACTCTTAATATCACTATAAACCTCTATATCAAAGGGGCTAATACCCCCCAATACCATTCCTTACTTACGTCCACGGCAACGAGCTCCAGGAAACAAAGGAATCTGGAATTTCCTCGTATTCCGTAAACAGACAATGATGAAATCTGTGTACATGTTGTTGGAGAATTTCTAATTTCGTTTACATGTGTGTCGAGGCGGAAATATTTGCTTAGAAAATGGATCAGCCGTGTGAATGTGACAAGCGTTGGCTTTGACGCGGGGATCATAGCTTTGTTTCGAGTTTGAATTCTGTTGGTGTCAAATCATAACGAGAAATGTACCGTGAGATGTTATACCAATATCATATGACGTGCAGAATGTTCTCTCCGAGAACGTGTCGTATATATTTGATACGGATGAAATAAGTTCATAAGCTAAGGGGGAATTTCGTCAATGTATGAATAATTTGCGAGGGATAATATATTCACTATAACTACCTTAATACGATAGGACTTTGTCACGATAAATGTTCCTCACAGGTTATTAAACTTGCCAAAGATGCTGCAGTATTATGCCTAATGCGCAGTGGGCCTTAATCCCATTGTATTTTTTGCACCAGCCTACTAAGCGAATAAGCTTACAAATATACAACGAAAGGAAATATTTGAACTACGAATTGATTCGATTATTTTTTGAACCGGTTTCGAACCCGCGTCCCTGTAGCCGGGACATGCTCTACCAATTGAGTTATCGTAGTGAGTGAGTCAGAGTTTAAATTTATCCTTTCATTTTGATTGGTTAGCCGTCTTAAGGCGACGAAGTGACCTCTGCACCCAAACTGGATTGCATTGTTTTTGCTTTGGTACTGGCATTTATGAATGTGACACTTCAACAAACAGCTGGAACAAAGAACATTATGATCCAAGCATAAGCAATTATAAGTTTGAATTTGGCTGTATAGGTTTATATTCTTTAATAACTAAAGTAACTTTGCTAATGCTGAATGAACATAGGTACTATTTCTAAGTTTACTCCATTTTCCTATATATACTAGACGCGGCATCTCAAACGAGGATAGTCGACCAGTGCAGGTATGCCGGCCGGCATACTCTCTCCCACACACAGCTAGGCACTCGTAGATATGACACGCGCTTTACGCTCAAAAGTTGTGTAATATCATTTGTGTATTTTGAATACACAATTTTCGAACGTAAACGGTGTGGGGGAGAGTCAGCCGGCCGGCTTACCTGCACTAGTCGACTATCCTCGTTTCAGAAGTCGTATCTAGTATATGTAGGCCAATGGTTTACTCTTACTATTTTTAAGTTAGATCTTGTCATTCGCCTAAAATAATGGTCATCATAGGTAATAGTTGTAATTAACAGGTCATCAAAATATATGCACTATAGTATTTTATCATGTGCGGTATAGGCATACTGAGTATAACTCAAAACAAATCAAATTTTTATTAATATTGACATTATTTTAAGAAAACATTAAATTAATATATTAATAATGCACTTAAAATATATAAAAATATATTATAAAATATATATCTAGTGACAACTCCGGCTAATTTTCCTGTTAAGCTGACGTGACGTCACAAACGCCACGCAGCCACACCGGAAGAATTTTCGACGCATTTCGCCTCTACACGAAGCATCCTCAGAAGGTCTTGACTCTACGAGCTCATTTAAATCTTGAGCTTTCTCGATCGTGCGCTCGTTCTTCCGGTTTGGCTGCGCGGCGTTTGTGACGTCACGTCGGCTTAACAGGAAAATTAGGCGGAATTGTAACTAGATTGACATTATTTTTAATTTTTAATTTACCAGTGTACTTACGAGTTTGTTCCCTTTCCTGTTGAAAAAGCGGGCCTATGGTGTGCTGAGGCCAAAAAAATCATCGCAGACATTGCACAACGTCTGAGGGAGAAAGGAAGGGATCCTCGCGCTGTGTGGTTTTTGATCCACCAAATTTCTATTAGCATCCAGCGCGGTAGGCAGCCATAATGGGCACGTTTGGGCAGGGTGCATTGCGTGGGGGAATTTTTGACGAATAATTTATTTTATAATTTAATGTTTATATTTGACCATCACTAAATTTGTATTAATTATTACCTATTTTATTATTTAATTAATTAAAAATTAAATAACACGACTGCAAATAACTTATTTTCGTTAAGCGTTTTATAGTTCCATTTAAATGAAATCTGCAATTTATATACATTTATGGAATAGTTTTTTAAAGCCCCTCATTTTAATACCCTACTCGATGGGTTAAAGAGAAAATTAAAAGCGAAACATAAATAGAATTCAACGTAAAAGGTTATGCTAGATACATTTTTGAAAAGCTCGTAGCGTAGCTTGCTTAGTCATTGTTAACCGATCAACTACGTTAAGTAACGAACGCTACGTCACCCATCCAATTCATGAACTTGGATGGGTGACCACAAGTGGCATAGGTGTGTTCCGGCAGCTGTCTTGAATCTGTAATTCTAGGCCACATCAGCACCTATCATTAGTGATATAGTCGTTAAAGGCTAGCCGATAGCCTATGGCTATAAATGAATAAAAAAGTGATAGTTGAGTAAAATAATACATAAAAAACATACGCGGTAAACAAAATGGTCACCGAAGTCGCGATACCATTGACATTTCAAAGTGAAAAGGCAAAACAGGACACTCCCGATTATGCAAATTACACAAGCTATCGATTATTCACTTTCGTCCTTTTCCCCTCTCGATGGAATAAATCGAATGATACGAATCGAATGTCTCGAATTGCCGGCCTTATTATAATTTTCCTATTAAGGTTATATATTTCCCGATAAACGTTGCGATGAGAGATATAGAATGATTATTTGAGACGTTTCTGGAAAATACCAGCTTATTTAAGATTTTCGGTCAATGGTAAATGCTGGAATCTTTGGCGACAATTTATTCTATTTATTTATTGCAACCCACCAAACAAAAATACATATTAACGAATTTACTTTAAATTCTCATACACTTCTGAAGTTATGGATGAAGCTACCTCTATGCTTCTTATGGACTCCTAGAACTTTGGCAGTTAAACATCTTACTTATGCTACTCAAGTTATGGATGTAACTAAGAACATACGGGTGAACTGGCCGGCCCGTTCTCCATACAAACGCCGTAGGGTGATCACTCCCTTATTTAGGGATTTAAGTCCAAAACAAATTATAATACTACTGATTGATCTCGTTATTATCTAGGCTTGTATGATGCCGAAATTTTAATAACATAATTAACTTGGGATTTATGACCTTCGAAACATTTTCATATAAAATTTTTGAGGCTCATAACTTTCAACTTAATTATCTTTTTAAAATTTCGGCATCATACAAGCCTAGATAATGACGAGATCAATCGGTATTATGCCTTGTTTTGGACCTAAATCCTCAAATAAGAGAGTGATCACCCAACGGCGTTTGTATGGAGAAGTGACCGGCCAGTTCAACCTTAAGTTACCTCTATGCTTCATATGGACTCCAAGTATTTTGGTAGTTTAGTATCTTGCTTAGGCTTTTAATACCTAACTAGTTATGGATGTACTAAGTACATAGGTATTTACATTAAGCTATAGCTATACCATTTATGGACTCCTAGTACTTTGGCAGTTTATTGTAATACTACCTTGATATACTTAGTACCACAGACCTAGGATTTTTTCGCTACGATCCTAAGCCTATGCTTAGTACTAAAAACTCAAAATAATTGTTTCCTTTTTTTGCGCAACAATTCTACGGTTGTGTTGGCGCAGTATAAATTTCCTCGCAGATTTCCTGGCCATCAGACACCAACTGGATAAACACTGCGGCGTTCGACCAAGGCTCGCCTTGAAGAGACTGGCACAACACGAGATCTTCCTAACTAGCCGGCCCTGGAGCAGCCGTTCTGCTGAGAACATCGCTGCTGTTACTGCTATGACGACTGTGGACGGCACCCGCTACAGTGCCATGATTACCAAATTTTCCTTCCTCGATTGGATGAATTGGGCGTGGAGAACAATGTGGTTCCAACAGGACCGTGCAACGGCGCATACTGCTCGAGTCACAACCGACATCCTGAAGAAAGCATTTCCGGGTCGCTTAATCTCTCGTTTTGGTGATTTGCACTGGTTAGCCAGATTTAACCGTTCCAGATTTCATTTATGGGGGTTTTTGAAGTCGCGGGTCAACACGCTTCAGGCTCTTGAAGCCTCTAAGAAGAATATTCGCCAAGAATGCCAGAACCTGTCGCCCGAAGTTTTGGCAAGAGTGATAGAAAATACTATAAAACGAGCTGGTATGGTCATTAACTGTGGCGGCGGCCACTTGGCCGATATCATTTTCACAATTTGATGGAATAAATTCTAATGCATTAAATAAACAAATTTCCCAAAAAGAACCAAAGATTTTTATTAAAAAAATACAGCTAAAACATTGGGTGATCACCTTGTATTTAGCTATACACTTATCTAAGACAGTGATGCTTATTTGTCAGGTAAATCAAGCATTAAGGTGTTCTTCAATGAATAATCGTGATCCTGAATTTCATTGTTCCAAAGTGATGCTTATTTGTCAGGTAAATCAAGCATTAAAGTGTTCTTCATTGAATAATCGTGATCCTGAATTTCACTGTTCTTCTCTTCTCAGTCGGGCACTCTTGACAGAGTGGTCGTGGTTGATAAGATGGTGGTACATGGTGGGTCTTCAACGTCATCAGTCTTCTTGTCGGTGATCACTGATCTGGCAATGCTTCTCCATTTTTGCCGGTTTGTAGCGTTGCGCGTGCACTCTGATATGGATGACTGTGTGGCCGTTTTGATCAGATCAGTCCAGCGAGTGGGAGATCTGCCTCTAGATCTTTTTCCTGCTAACTGACCCTGGACCACTAATCGTTCCATCGAGTCTTCATTTCTGGAAATGTGCCCGAAGAACTTTAAAGTTCTTTCACTGTTCTTGTTTAACCTTATTCATGCATCATTCCAACATCATCCTGTACCATCTGTGACAACGACCATTACCCATGAGCCAGCCGGCAGCCCTCGGGGAACCCACACTGTTGCAACTTAAGCTATTTCTAGTTCTAACTCAATAAGAGTTTGTTTTTATATTGCAAACTGTACTGTACTGTAGTACCAAAGACAGAAGAAAGCAGTTGAAATAAAAGTTGCCGTTGTTATGTTCCATTAAATTAATAAACACAAGTCTCCTCTCAGGCAACTTTTAAGATTGATGACGCAATCTACGGAGCTTGTTTTGTTAGATAGATTAGGTTCGTTACAGCTGAAAACCGGAAATCAATATCTCCTTACATACTTACATTAAGCTACCTCTATGCTATGTATGGACTCCTAGTACTTTGGCAGTTTTTTTTACTAAAGCTTTGAATACTACCTACACTATGGATGTAAGTAAGTACATAATTACATTAAGTTACCTCTACGCTACTTATGGACTCCTAGTAATTTGACAGTTGAACATCTTACTGAACCAAACAGAGAATCGAGCAGTTGAAATAAAAATTGCCGTTGTTATGTTCAATTAAATTTATAAACACAAGTTTCCTTTCACGCAACGTTTTAGATTGATGACGTAATCTACGGAGCTTGCTTTGTTAGATATATTAGGTTCGTTACAGCTAAAAACCGGAAATCAATATCTCCTTACATACTTACATTAAGCTACCTCTATGCTATGTATGGACTCCTAGTACTCTGGCAGTTTTTTTTTACTAAAGCTTTGAATACTACCTAAACTATGGATGTAAGTAAGTACATAATTACATTAAGTTACCTCTACGCTACTTATGGACTCCTAGTAATTTGACAGTTGAACATCTTACTGAACCAAACAGAGAATCGAGCAGTTGAAATAAAAATTGCCGTTGTTATGTTCAATTAAATTTAAAAACACAAGTTTCCTTTCACGCAACGTTTAAGATTGATGACGTAATCTACGGAGCTTGCTTTGTTAGATATATTAGGTTCGTTACAGCTGAAAACCGGAAATCAATATCTCCTTACATACTTACATTAAGCTACCTCTATGCTATGTATGGACTCCTAGTACTCTGGCAGTTTTTTTTTTACTAAAGCTTTGAATACTACCTAAACTATGGATGTAAGTAAGTACATAATTACATTAAGCTACCTCTGTACTACTTATGGACTCCCAGTACTTTGGCAGTTGTGACCCAAACAGAGAATAAATCAGTTGAAATAAAAGTTCCAGTTGTTATGTTCAATTAAATGAATAAACACAAATTTCCTCTCACGCAACGTTTTTAGATCAATGATGCAATTTCCTTCTTTGGTTAGAAAAATTAGGTTCGTTACAGCTGAGAACCGGAAATCAATATCTGATTCCTAATTAGATGTTGGTTAGACGTTGGTTAACGATCGGAAAGTATCAAGCCAGAATGAGTTATTCTGCTGAGGTATCAATATTCATCTAACTTATAATATCCCTGCCTTCCTCCCTCTATAGTTTCTCCAAGAACACAAAATACAACGCGACTCGCGTAAACATATTCAGTATTAAATATATTCTCTTTAACAATCAAATATACAATTAGTATGAAACACAAATAACATATAGTGATAATTCGGCCTAATCTCACTATGCTGACGCGACATCATAGAATAGTATTTTATTTCTCTCTCATTTCTCTCTCGGTCGTGCCTCGAAGACTCAAGACGTCCTGAAAATGCTTCCTGTAGAAGCGAAAGGCGTTGAATAAATTTTCGGTTAAGTTACGTAGTGTTTATGACGTCACGTCGCTGGCCATATAGAAATTTAGGCGGAATTGTCACTAACTTATAATTATACTATTAAAAAATATGTATACAGGGTTATTGGTAAAATGCTAACAACCTCTTAGGGTTGACTTCTGCTAGTCCTAACAAACCAAATCAAGAGCGCCCGCCGCGGCAACACTGGACCGCGCCGCGCTCCCTTTGAATAGAGTTTTGAATATTTACATCGAGCTAAGTAATAAAATATATGAAAAAATAAAATACAGGCACAAGAGACTTTTAACATCAGGTGGTCCTCGTGCTTATTTCGTTATTTACACATAATTCAATTCAATTCATTTTATTTCAGACATAGTACATAGTTTTACATTAAATAAAGCGTATAATAATAATAATAATAATGTCAATTGCAATAATAATTACAGAAGTCAATAAAACATAATAATAAATCGTTCTAAAACATTCACATAATATAGTTACCTATATCTATTAGAATATGGAGCCGAGCTGCATGGGGATGATGGGGCAGTCAAATCTACCTGCAATACCACGCAAGAGACTATTGGTGCTGCCACGGCTAAGCATCGAGGCCGCTCGCTTACGCATGATGGCATGGAAGCCGTCTACACGAGCATCAGCAAACATACCCGAAGCGCTGCATCTCCAGGGCAGCCCCAACAGCATCCTGAATGTGTTATTATATTGCACGCGCAAAGCGCTGATTGTCCTCCGGACCTCCGCGTATAGCTGGCTCTAAACAGCGATACTTTGACCGCCACCGTACAACGTGTAAATCCGCGAGCCAACATATTGCCGCGGACGGCCAACGCCCGACGCTCCCTCTCCATATCCTCAGAATATGTGAGGTCCTCCGCCACCCAGTGACCCAGGTACTTGAAACGCGACACTCTGGTCAAGGGGACACCATTCAGTACGAGTGGAGGCACAGTGTTCGTCTTAAAACCCCTTGACATTCTATCAAGGGGTTTTAAGACTGTCATTTTGTCACTAAGAGCTCACTCTTTTTTCCATTGTACCGGAGTCTATGCGCCGTAGCGTACTCCTCACAAATCCTGAGGAGTTTCCTAACGGCGCTAATCGAGGGAGCCAGCAGCATCATGTCATCAGCATAACTGATGTTGTTCATAAAAGTTCCGTCAATAGAGCATCCAACACCGGTGCTGCTGAGTTCCTCGATGAGCCCGTTTACATACAAGTTGAAAAAGTGCGGGGAAGACAAACCCCCCTGCCTATCACCGCACCTCAATCCGTACGCGTCGGAAACTTCACCCGCCCACCTAATTACATTTGTCTGATTGGTATACCAATAATTAAAAACGTCAATCACCTCATCCGGGAGACTAGTTTCAGTTTTAATCTTGTTCCAGAATACATCATAGGACACCACATCGAAAGCTTTCGAAAGATTGAGAACGAACGCATATACTCGTATCGGCGTTTTTCGATCGGTGTAGTACCAGACAGTATGCTTGAGGCAGAGTATTGCTGTCTCTCTAGATAGTCCAGGCCGGAAACCAAACTGGGCATCGTTCAGCTTGATCTTGAGTCAACACGTTAACGTGTTGACTCAGTATGCGATCAAGCAGACCGTCCAGCACCTTTGCCACGGTCGTAGCTAACGAAATGGGCCTATTATTGTTCCCGTCAGATGGGTCGCCAGTCTTGTTTTTATTATTGGTACAACAATTTTCTTAAGAAACTCGCCCGGAATGCACGAATGCCGTACACAAAAGGTATAAAACACAGCCAACACAGGCGGCAAGATAAAAAAAAAAAAACAAAAAAAAGTTTCATCTCATTCTTCTCGTCTAGCAGAAGTCAAACCTAAGAGGTTGTTTGCATTTTACCAATAACCCTGTATATACATTTCATAACTAATTAAAATGTTTGTTATTGTAAATAATGGATATCCGCAAAGTAACACCTGCATTTTAAGACGGATTCGCTGATATTTAAGGCCTCCATAACGCGGAAAATTTCAAAGTTGTGATGGCTCAGTGGCATTGGCTATGGACTGTCTCGCAGCATGTCCATGCTTCGAATCACGCCGAGGGCTTGAACTTCACCGCATGGTGGAAGGACATTTTGTGAATTCCCGCCTGGCTAGCCACCACCCTCAAGTAGAAAATCTGTCGCCAAGCACCTAACGGTATATTCCGGCAGATGTCCTTGAAAGCCAGTAATTCTAGGTTAAGCCTGTTAACACTTTCGACCATTTCATCACTTACCATCAGGTGAGATTGCGGTCAAAGGCTTACCTATCAGCAGTTAAAAAAACACAATAATTATTTTTCCGCAAATGAAACGTCAGCACAAAAATTTCGTTAGTAACAGATAGTAAGACACAAAGTAGTCAAATGGAACGGGAAAAGCTCCAACAGAAAATGTATTTCAAACTACGAACACGCAAAGAACTGTTTAGTTTATTCTATAAAGTATTCGTTTATTCTATTGGTTACAATTCTTCGAGTTCGCGTCGCTATATTGCTGCTTTAGGAAACCATTCAGGTGAGGAGAGTTCTATCATAGAAATCACTCGCATACAATACATTTTGTGTGCAAACACGGCCTCCGTTGGATTCTGTTTGTCGTGTCAAATGGAACGTTTTAAATCTAATCACTGTGAACGAACTGGAGGGGAATCCAGTGTGTTTCTATCTATTTTATCTATAGGAATATTCTTTGAAGCGCTCGTAGCGAAGTTTACTTAGCTGTTCTCAACCGATCAGCAAAGTTAAGCAACCTTGCCCGCGGTCATGAGTTGGATGGGTAACCGCTAGTGACATTACTACTGAGCGTGCACGTGCTTCGGAGGGCACGTTAAGCCGTCGGTCCCGGTTGTCGTCTTAGGATGGCAGTCGTTAAAGCATGGTGGTAGAGCATTTTGCGAATGCCCGCCTGGCTAGCTTCCACCCTCAAGTAGAAAATCTGTCTCAAAGCACCTAACGGTGTGTTCCGGCAGCTGTCCTTGAGAGCCAGTACTTCTAGGTTAGCCTGAACAACATCTTCGACCACATCATCACTTACCATCAGGTGAGATAGTGGTCAAAGGCTAACATATCAGGAATAAAAAACAAAAAAGGATCATCCTGCTACATCTAGGCAAGTGCAGCGCATTCTTCGTGTACCAATATGTTTAGACCACAATAGGGAACTTTCAACTTCCATTTCCCTTTTACGAGTTTTAATATATATATTTTTGCTGATAGGTTAGCTTTTGTTCACAATCACACCTGATGGTAAGTGATTATCTTGTTCAGGTGATGTTCTAACCAAGAATTACTGGTTCTGAAGGACAGCTTCCGGAACACACTGTTAGGTGCTTGGCGATAGATTTTCTACTTGAAGCCGCCTAGCCAGCTACCGCCCTCAAGTACTATTGTAAAAATATATTCAGTCTCCAAACCATTTAAGTTAGTGTAGTGGTGGGCACAACATGTCCCTTTACCATTTAACCGATTGGTATAGCAGGTGTACTACCAACAAGGACTTGAAGCGCTAGTAGCGAAATTTCCTTAGCCGATCTTAATCGATCAGCTAAGTTAACGGTGTGTGCTGGCAGCTGTTCTTGAGAGCCAGTCATTCTAGGTTAGCCTGACATCTTCAACCACATCATCATCAGGAGAGATCGTAGTTCAAGGTGTTGTGAATGGACGTTGTTTTTTTATAGCTAGATAAAAAAACAACGTCCATTCACAACACATTTTTTTTCAGCATCCATATATATCCTCGGAAGATTCATCTTCAAAGTGCCCTAAAATCAGATAATCACTCTATTAAAATAAAAAGACAAATGATCATCCCTTTTCACTTTAACTACTTCTATCTCGGATATCATTCAGCTTAACACAACCCGATCGTTCAAATCGCACGCACAATATAATACATTTCTAGCGTAAACAAACATGGCGCGGCGTCCGTCTGTATTCTGTTTGTCGCGCCAAATGGAACGTTACGAATCCAATTGGTACAAACCATGGATGATGGAGGGAGAGAGGATGGGTCATTTACAAATTATCCCTTGACGAAACATGTCGCCAGTTTGCAGGGTGATGGAGGGTGGTAAGCTGGCCTGGCCCCACCTTATCTTAACTTAAACCATCTGACGGTGAATAGCAAAAGCTCGAAATAGTTAATCCGCCCTCATCGTCCCTGCTTTTGTGCAAATAGAATAGTCACTCTGCAAGAGATGGCGCACTTTAAAAATATTGACATAATCTTAAAATAACTAGTCTTTTCAGTCAAAAAAATACAAAAATATCGAATAAAAAAATGAATAAGTTAAGTTGGTAGTCATGTGTTGTGATGTTATTTAATCTGCATATATGGCGGTACAATGAGTTCAAAAAGCTGACGACATCTAGTAGTAAGAAGTGAAAATTTTGAGCCACTATACCACAGAGAAAAGTAATACATACATCGGTACTATGCCTAGTAATATATGTAATTAATAATATATTTTATAAACATTTACATGATAAATGTAATGTCATCGGCTGCCTTTGTCAGAATTATTTTTTGCAAGATTAAATGCAACACTTCATAATTGCGACGTGAATTCGACGAAAAAGTCACGATATTTTCAAACTAGGGTCACATGCAAGCGCTTAGAGAAGACTTAGCTGAACCACGCCCCTGCCATTGATGATACCGCCGAATTGATGGATGCAAGGCCGACTTACCTATAACTACTCCTCTCTCCCTTCATTCTTCCATGGCGCAAACACATTGGTAATGCTATACGAACAGACAGCTAATAACATAAAACGATAGCTGATATTGGTACTATTATCTCGTTTATATAACGTAGGCGCAGTATTGTTGATATATTAAAGTCCATCTTATACAGGGTTATTAGTAAAATGCTAACAACCTCTTAGGGTTGACTTCTGCTAGTCATAACAAACATTTTGAGATGTTTTTTATTCCTTTTGTGTAGTTTTATGTGTTTGTATCTGAATAAGCACGAGAACCACATGGTGTCAAAAGTATCTTGTGCCTGTTATGTATTATTTCATATTTTTTATTAGTGTGCTAGATGTAAATATTCAAAACTCTATTCAAAGGGAGCATGGCGCGGTCCAGTGTTGCCGAGGTGGGCGCTCTTGGCTCGGAGTAGGCATTAAAACAGTTTTTTTAACCAAAAAAAAATTATCTCAAAATGTTTGTTAGGACTAGCAGAAGTCAACCGTAAGAGGTTGTTAGCCATTTACCAATAACCCTGTGAAAGATGCTTTCTATTTATTTATTTCGTTTGCATTGTGTAGACCACCATCTGTGTATTTTTAATGTTGTCCTCCAGTTATAGGTCTTCTGGAAGAGACCGCTCTAAGCGATAAGACACCTACTGTTACAGTCACTTGTATTTTGTATTGTTATCTTTATAAGTTTCTTAATGGTGTCTCAATAAAGTGTAATCTATCAATCTAAGCGGTAAATAACACGTTTTAATACAAGAGTATGCCCATCTTGTAAAGGTTTTGGCTACATGGACCCAATATCATTAAACACGAATATCATTATTTCAAGTTTAAAATATTGATACTAACATTCGTACCGTGGACGTCAAGAAACAATAATGTTCGTATAGCGCTATCTCTATCGCACAGATAACTTGATACAATGCATCCAGCCCGCTCTCACGTTGAAGTTCTAATTCTAATGTATGTTTACTATAGTGATGTGTGGTAGTACGAAATAGTACTGTTATTTAAGGTTAAAATAAGACTGAAGTAAGAGATTGGAGTTCAATCCCAGATATCTCAGGTTTTGGCTTTAGTTTATATTATACTAGCTGACCCGGCAAACGTTGTTTTGCAATATATGGGTTGATCGTAGAAGGGTGAAAATTGAGGATTGTATCTATTTTTGTATGTTGTATCATAAAAAAATAGAAATTAAAAACGTTGTATAAAATATAAAAAATAAAATTTAGGGGTGGACTACCCCTAACATTTAGGGGGATGAAAAATAGATGTTGGCCGATTCTCATAGATACCGGATAAGCACAAAAAATTTCATCAAAATCGGTCAAGCCGTTTCGGAGGAGTATGGCATCGAAAACTGTGACACGAGAATTTTATATATTAGAAGATATACAAACTATTAAGAGTATCAAGTCGTATGTACAACACCAAACATGTACCTATAATAAAAACTACATATACCGGCTAGCACACTTCTCTCTTCGTCGTTTGAAGCAGTGATGACTCGGTGGCATTGGCTATGGACTGCCGCGCAGCAGGTCCATGGTTCGAATACCGCCGCGGGTTGAGCTTCACCGCGTGCTGGAAGGGCATTTTGCGAATGCCCGCCTGGCTAGCGACCACCCTCAAGTAGAAAATTTGTCACCAAGCACCCAACAGTGTGTTCCGGCAACAGTCCTTGAGAGTCAGTGAAATTACAGGCACATGAGACTTAATAACTAAGTCTCAACGTGACGGGCGCAATTCGCGACTTGTGGCGAAATGCATCTGTTATAGGCACAGGTTAGTCCGGTTAACATCAGGTGGGCCTCGAGCTTGTTCCGTCACTATAACAAAAAAAACAAAAACGACCGGTGTTCGAGCAGGAAAGATGCTCAACCTCTGCCTATAACAAATGCAGTTGGTCACAAGTGGCTAAATGCACTGCACCCATCACCCTGAGACATGAAGTTGTTAAGTCTCATGTGCCTGTAATTTCACCGGCACCGATTCCCTTCAAATCGGAACTCAAGAGTTCTACTGCTATACAAAAAAGTACTACATTTCGCCACTTGTGACTAACTGCATCTGTTATAGGTTACCGCTTAACACCAGGTGGACCTCGAGCTTATTCTCTATCAAGATTGAAAAAATACATTACCAGTGTTGAAGTCTGTTCAATTTTTTGGTATACTTTTTTTTCATCTTTCTTAGTTACCCTTTCTACATATGGGATCGATTGTCATTCACTGTCCATGACTTTAACATCAAGACAGGAAAATATTTTTCAGTTATTGCAGTATAACTCAAAAACGGCATGGCTGATTTTGATAAAATTTAAATGGAACATTACGGCAAGCATCAGCTTTCAAATAAAAAAAAACATCGAAATCCGTTCACCCACTCAAAAGTTCTGAGGTAACAAACATAAAAAACACACAAACGAATAGAGTACCTTTTTTAGAGTTTCGAAGTCGGTAGAAAAAATGAGATATTCTATCCATTCCATAGATATTCTTAACAAAAGAGGTTTACTATTCGCGACGTCCGACAAGCCTCTCCACTCAATCTCCTTTCAATCGAACTCTCCAAAACAGTTTAACGAACGAACCAAACCGACTGATTTGCGGAGACCGCAAATCAGTCTCAAACTCCTCGCTAAAGGAATACCTATTGAAAATTCAAATCGCACATTGTTTGTCCGTATTTTTCCGATGATCAAAAAGAGTTCCCTTTCAAGTAGATCCGGATTCTGACAAGCAATCAGTCAAATTAGGCGGTTGCGACTTCATTTCGTGAGGAAATCTGTTTTATTTTTGTTTGAGGAACGTAAGGGAAAGGTACTTAATGAATTAGGTACTGTAAGAAATTGCGCTTGAAAGCTGAATCTTTAAGATAAGGATAGGTATACGAGATACAAAGTAAGTAGCTGTCATTTTTCAAAATGAAGAATGACCCTGTGGTGTGGTGCCGGGTTATAATTGCACCCATGGCGGGTGCAATTATAGCCCGGCACCGATATTAGATATAAAGATTCATACAATATGGTAGAGATGCATTCAAGTGTCTTGGCTTTTTATTACGGAACTGCAAGAATTTAAAATATCCTAGAACTAAAATATTACTTTATAACTCCTTCGAAGCCGTGATGGCTCAGTGGCATTGGCTATGGACTGCCGTGCAGCAGGTCCATGGTTCGAATCCCGCCCAGAGCTTGAGCTTCACCGCATGGTGGAAGGGCATTTTGTGAATGCCCGCCTGGCTAGCGACCACCCTCAAGTAGAAAATCTGTCGCCAAGCACCTAACAGTGTGTTCCGGCAGTAGTCCTTGAGAGCCAGAAAAATTACAGGCTAATGAGACCTAACAACTGGACGTCTCAGTGTGACGGGCACAGTGCAATTCGTCGCTGACGAAATGCGTCTGTTATAGGCAGAGGTTAGTCCACTTAACATCAGGTGGGCCTCGGGCTTGTTCCGTCACAATAACATAAAAAAAAAAAAAAAATTGTTCGTAACGGTTTGGAATACTGCAGTGTGATCTGGAATCCTTTCTACAAAATTTATACAGAGTGCGTACAAAAACGTTTTTTTGTGGCATCTTGCGATTTAGCTAAAACTATTCCAAGTTACCCTCAAATATTGAAACATTTTAACATTAAATCTTTATCGGATCGAAGACGAATGCTTGACCTCTAATTTCTTTTAAGCTTGCAAATGGTTTGTTGTACACCTGAATTGTTGTCTGTGTTAACTTTTTCTGTACTGTTAAGATCAAAGACGCAATCAAGTTTTAATTTACTCGTAGGCACAAAAAAAATCTAATTTAGACCATAATGCGCCAGTTAATTGAATGTTAAAACAGTACAATGAAATTTCGAAGGACGATACCGTGGACCTTTTTAATGGAAGCGTTTGCTAGTTTGAGACAGTGTCCTTGTGACTGTACACTTAAGTAGGAGATATATTGCAATTCTGTTTTGTACTCTTTTGTTTTTGTTCTTTTTTAACACCAAATTGTAATTGTTGTTGTTATTATAAACGTTGTTATTATAAATTTCAACATGTAAAATCATAATCAAAATTGTATTTCGCTCATTTTTGCATGTAGTCTTCCTCTATAATATATAAATAAATATAGAAATTTTATTAGCCCTTTTGTATTCTTTTTACAGGCAAGTCTAAATAATAATAAGTCTAAAGTAGTATAAATAGACTACTAATATAAATAGAAAGAGAGATAAAAATATACGTAAACGTATTCATACTACTTACTGTACTGTACTGTATCAGCCGGATTGTCCACTACTGAAAACAGCGTTCCCCATTAAAGGGGGGGGGGGGGGGGTTGCCATAATCCCCACGCTTGGCAGACGTCTCGGGGATCGCGGTTAAAGATACTTAGCAGTTTCTCAGAACGCGCTGCTGCCCACCTTCCGGTATTTTACCTTCAGTCGCCTCTTACGACACCCACAGGTAGCAATGGGAGGTGACATTCTAACCCGGCACCACACGGGGAATACTACTTAAATATTATAAATTATTAGATTAAAATTTTATAATCATAATATTTTTACACTTTTTTTCATCATCATCAGCCGGAAGACATCCACTGTTGAACAAATGCCTCCCCCATATAACGCCACAAAGAACGGCTATTAGCCACTTGTAACCACTGGCTACCCGCGACTTTCACGATGTCACCAGTCCACCTGGTGGGGGGCCTACCAACTATACGTCTTCCGGTGTAGTAACCACTCGAGAACCTTTCTTCCCCATCGGTGATCAGTTCGTCGAGCAATGTGGCCCGCCCATCGCCACTTCAACTTGCTAATTCTGAGAGCTATGTCGGTGACTTTGGTTCTTTGGCGAATATCCACGTTCCGGATTTTATCGCGCAAAGAAACTCCGAGCATAGCTCTCTCCATAGCTCGTTGAGCGACTCTGAGCTTGTCTATAAAGGCCAGAGTTTTCTACCGACTTCAAAAAAGGAGGAGGTACTCAATTCGTCTGTATTTTTTTACACTTAATACAGTTAAATACAATTTACAATTATCGTATTTGCACTTGTTCTAGGAAACAAAGATTTAAGCTGCATTGACATATATTCTTTTAATGTGTAGAAGGGATTATTTTCAAAAGGTTTTACTTTGACAATCTATATTTTAAGGTCAAGCTTTTTACTTATTGTATACCCTACAAATACTTACAAATGAAAATAAGTAAATCGACAATTTCAGCTCAAAACAATAAATCAACCAAATCCAATAATTCAAAATGATAAATGCGATGTTTATAATCCCAAATTTAATTTCAGTATGGACAATAATCCCTCAAAATGATTATTCGTTTGAAAGACGTATTTCGTGTTTTGATATTGTCGGTACATTTTGGCGGGTGGAGCGATTTATTTCGCTTTTCCGATAAACGTTTTACAATGTCTGATGACGTGCCCGGCACTGTAGGCAGTCGATCGAAAACAAATTTAAAAAAAAAACGTAATCGTCTTCATCACTGAAAGGTATTGAATATTATGAAGCGCTCGTTGCGAAGTTTGCTTAGCCGTTCATAACCGATCAGCATAGTTAAGCAACGTCCGCCGCGGTCATGAGCGCTAGTGACATTACTACTGAGCGCTTCCGTGCTTCGGAGGGCGCGTCAAGCCGTCGGTCCCGGTTGTTGTCTTAGGATCATGGCAGCCGTTATAGCATGGTGGTAGGGTATTTAGCGAATGCCCGCCTGGCTAGCTACCACTCTCAAGTAGAAAATCTGTCGTCAAGCATCTAACGGTGTGTTCCGGCAGCTGTCCTTGAGAGCCAGTAATTCTAGGTTAGCCTGAACAACATCTTCGACCACATCAACATCCTTACCGTCAGGTGAGATTGTGGTCAAAGGCTAACCTGTCAGGCTTAAAAAAAAAGGTTTTTTTTATTGCTGATAGGTAAACCTTTGGTCACAATCTCACCTGATAGTGAGTGATAATGTGATCGAACCTAGAATTACTGGCTCTCAAAAACAGCTGCCGGAACACAGCGTTAGGTGCTTGGCGACAGATTTTCTACTTAAGGATGGTTACTAGCCTCGCGGGCATTCGCAAAATACCCTACCACCATGCTGTGAAGCTCAAGCCCGCGGCGGGATTCGACATGAACCTGCTGCGCGGAAGTCCATAGCCATAAATGCCACTGAGCCACTAACCGTATGAAATAACTTCTGGAAGTCGGACCACGCTAATGTGAGGTCGGTGTTTTAAATCAGCATGGTACCAACTTCCACAAGTTATTTCATACATTTCGATGTTGGAAGTCGGTTTTTCGATTTTTCATTTATTATACCCTATGGATATATGATTTTCCATACAAAACAGATACCTTTTTGAATATTATGGAAAATATTTAATTTAACAGAAAACTGACAAATCAGAAGCATAGAAAATTAGGCTGAAGAACATGCATGCACAATTTTGCCGAGTTTGAACAATTAGTATTTGAAATATGGCGAAACTAAGTTTGTATTAAAAGCGCTTCGAAGATACAAGCTTTAATAAATATCCGGTATCTATGGCCACAGAACCCTAATGGCTAATTAAAAAAGTATTGAGTATTACCTACGCAGTAGCAACGATGGATTTGTTTCTGTCGCCAAGCACCTAACGATGTGTTCCGGTAGCAGTCCTTGAGTGCCAGTGAAATTACAGGCACATGAGACTTAACAACTATGTCTCAAGGTGACGGGCGCAGTGCAATTCATGACTTGTGATGAAATGCTTCTGTTATAGGTAGAGGTTAGTCTGTTAACATCAGGTGGGTCTAGGGCTTGTTCCATCACAATAACAAAAAAAACAATACATTTTGTGCAAAAAACTTTTTAAAACCAAGTGCTTTTAAGGCACAAATTCAAAGTCTTTCCTCTGAGATATTCACTGTTTGAATAAAAAGATCATTTGAAAAGAAAGGAAAAAAATGCACTTAAGCGGACACGGAAAATTAATTAAGAGTTATTATTCAGTGAGTGAAATAAAAGAAGAAAGATGGGACAGACTATTTACAGATGGAAATAAAAGGTTTTAGCGGTTTCGAATTGAGGGCTATTCTTGTGCGGACAGTGGGTAAAATTAAGCTCACAATTTTAGTAAAAAGAAATACATAAATATGTTATAATGGATAGCTGAAGTTCGGTTACACGGTCCAAATAACGATAACCAAGCGGTAATAGCTCTGGGGGCCAAGTTTGCTAATTACATGTTCATATTGAACATAGATTCAATCAAGATTCATACAAGACAGAATCGGTAGTCTGCTGATCCCATACGAATATATGAATCTGTGATGAATCTAGGCTGGTTTGACGATATTGCCAACAAAAAATAAAAAGAGGAGAGTAAGGTAATTCAGAAAACAATTTCGTTATAATTTAGATTGAATAAATGTTGACTCCATATGAACGATATGAAAATGAATAGATTCAGGCGTCACTTTGCGGAAATCCTTATTTAACGTTTGTGACGTCACGTCGGCTTAACAGGAAATTAGGCGGAATGGTCACTAGATTTATATAATTTTTATGAAGATTTTTTAAGTGTTTTATTAAATAATTAATTTAATGTTTTCTTAAAATATTTGTTACTATTGAACGATATGAAGTTAGTAGACTACCAAAACTGTCAAAATTGACCAGGCCAATTTATAATGGACTCATTATAGATTCATATTGATTAGCAGACTTGACGCCCAGGTCTGCCGTGCCGCAGGTTCATTCACAGTAAAAAAAGATATCTTAAAATAATAAAACAATACCTCTCAACGGATGTATCTTGACCTCAAATATTAATGCCTTCAACGAAGGTGATCACGCTAACGTATCAAAAACGCCCAGTTTTATAAATTCAAATGTAAATATTCTGTGTCATTATTTTGCTATTTTTCACAAGAGTTGTAGTTTGATTAAAAACATTACTTGTTTTAAAGATGAAAATATATTGTCTTCGTGGTTTTCATTTAAGAATTACTTCTCACATCAAATAATATGTTAATTTTGACAAGAGAAAAAAGTTTAGATGTCTAATAATAACAAATATTTTTAAAATATTTTATGAAAACATCAAATTAATATTTTAATAAAACACTTAAAAAACACAAAAATATATCTAGTAACTATTCCGCCTAATTTTCCTGTTAAGCCGACGTGACGTCTCAAACGCCACGCAGCCAAACCGAAATAATTTTCGACGTTTCGCTTCTACACGAAGCATCCTCAGGAGGTCTTGACTCTACGAGCGCACGATCGAGAATAATATTATTAAATATGGATTTCCGCAAAATAACGTCTGAATCTATTTAGTATCTTTAGATGTCTAACTAGGAATTGTAGAATCTTAAACGAAACATTAAATTACTGGGGACCATTGTCAAGTTATTTGGGAATCAACGCCGCGCCGGCTTGAGCTTCACCGCATGGTGAAAGAGTATTCCGCGTATGCTCGCATGGCTGGCTACCACCTTCAAATGGAAAATCTGTCGCTAAGCACCTAACAGCGTGTTCCGGCAGCAGTTGAGAGCCAGTAAAATTACACGCATATACGACTTCTCAAGTCAGGGTGATGGGCGCAATGCAGTTCGTCACTTGTGAAGAAAACAATCTGTTATACACAGAGATTATCGCTTAACATCAGGTGGACATAGTGCGTCTTACGTCAGAATCCTATTTAAAAAACCTAGTTATGTCAATATTATAATTAATATTGTAATAATTATAATTAAACAATATTATAATTAAACAATATTGGAATTAATTTAAAAAAAATACAGTCGGATTGTCCACTGCTAAACACAGCCTTCCTCGTTAAGGGTAGAGTTTACTATAGTCCCCAGGCTTGGCAGGCGTTTTGGGGATCGCAGTGTGTTATATCAATTCCTCAGAAAGCAGTTGCCCACCTTCTAGTTTGTTACTCAAAGTCGCTTCTTAAGAGCTCTTGCAGTCCTCTGCGCGAATCACAGTGGGGACAAACCCCCTGCACAGGATCGGACTCCGCACCATGGGAAGGGTCCATCCCTACTGATTTGACGATGGCGCGCACGCTCTCTCACCGAGGGGGCATTGATTTGGAGTGGGTTGAGTGCCTCACTGGGACGCCTCGTGGTTTTAGTGGACCACCACGGGGGGGAAAACGCGATTCTGTTAGAATCCAACCGGAGGTCCCCCGCGATTTTGATGGATCTCCACCGAGCACCACACACCCACATGCGCACGAGCTATGTTGATACTGCCGGAATTTTATTTTAAACTACCTCGTTCAAGTAATACCTACACCATGGAAAACTTATGATCTATATTTTGAAGCAGTTATGGTTCAGTGGGATTGGCTGTACTGCCACTACGGTCCATGGTTCGAATCCCGCCGCGGGCTTGAGCTTCACCGCATGGTGGAAGGGAATTTTGCGAATGCCCGTCTGGCTAGTGACCACCCTCAAGTAGAAAATCTGTCGCACCCAACAGTGTGTTCCGGCAGCAGTCCTTAAGAGCCAGTAAAATACCAGGCTCATGAGACTAAACAACTGTACGTCTCAGTGTGACGGGCACAGTGTTCAACTCATATATTTGACTATTTCAACTTATGCCTATATATTTGAAAGTAATGTTGGGTCTCCTGGTCTATTTAACTCTTTTCGATCCATGTTTCAACTTTGCAAGTTACGTTGTTCTAAACGATTTCAATGAATTAACAGACATTTTCTCTAAATATTTACTTCTATATAAGCCAATTGGCGCATACTTAATCCTGTTTAATTCTAAATTTAAAACATTAGCAAGAAACATTACCATAAGCTTTCAAACAAGTTAATTGTGCCCCAAAATGGAGGTAGGTACTAATTATCGCAGACGCGGAATCAGATTGAGTTTATCTTTCCTTTGACATTTTGATTGCAAGATTCCTTTTGAGATGTCACTCTTTGAAGATCGGTACGTTTGATTTAAGTATCCTACCTACCTATAGGCACCTATGCTATGAGAATACTATTAAGCTTGATAGGTTAGCCTTTGACCACTATCTCACCTGATGGCAAGTGATTATGTGGTCGAAGATTTTGTTCAGGCTAACCTAGAATTACTGGCTCTCAAGGACAGCCGGAACACACCGTTGGGTGCTTGGCGGCAGATTTTATACTTTCGGGTGGTAAATAGTAAGTAAGACGTAAGTACGACGACCGGGACCTACGGCTTAGCGTGCCCTCCGAAGCACGTGCACGCTCAGAAGTAATGTCATAAGCGGTCACCCATCCAATTCATGACCGTGGCGGACGTCGGTTTATCGGGTAAGAACGGCTAAGCAAACTACGTAGCGAACGTGCGCTTCTTACTAACACAAAAACAAACTTACAGCAGCGAGAGGTATGAAATAATTTCATACTTTTCACCATGTTTAAAGACGGTTACGATTTTTATGAAAAATATTATTTTTCAGACGAAACCTGAACATTGAAGCAGTGATGGCTCAATGGCATTGGCTATGGACTGCCGCGCAGCAGGTCCATGGCTGGAATCCCGCCGCGGACTTGAGCTTCACCGCATGGTGGAAGGGCATTTTGCGAATGCCCGCCTAGCTAGCGACCACCCTCAATTAGAAAATCTCTCGCCAAGCACCTAACGGTGTGTTCCGGCAGCAGACCTTGAGAGCCAGTGAAATTACAGGCACATGAGATTTAACGAGACATAGTAGGTCTCGGTGACAGGCGCAGAGCAATTCGTGACTTGTGACGAAATGCATCTGTATAGGCAAAGGTTAGTCCGCTTTACATCAGGTGGACCTCGAGCTTTTCCGTCACAATAACATAAAAAACTGCATTGCCGGGCACGTCATCAGACATTGTAAAACGTTTATCGGAAAAGCGAAATAAATCATTCCAGCCGCCAAAATGTACCGACAATATCAAAACACGAAATACGTCTTTCAAACGAATAATCATTTTGAGGGATTATTGTCCATACTGAAATTAAATTTGGGATTATAAACATCGTATTTATCAATTAAAATTTTGAGATTTGATTGATTTATTGTTTTGAGCTAAAATCGTCGACTTACTTATTTTAATTTGGAAGTATTTGAAGGGTTTTATACAGTTATACATACTATAATATGTAGGCGTTCTCTATCAATTAGATTGGATTGATTTATTGTTTTGTGTCGAAATTAAAGATTTACTGATATTCGAAGTATTATAGGTATACAATAACTTATTGAAGTCGGTACTTGCAGATTCAAAGAACTCAGAGCTTACATTTTCACGGTCCGACTTCTACAGGTTATTGCTATATAATAACTGATATAGAATGTATAATGTATTTTTAAGTAATAATGTTTTCTTTTGGGTTTAATAATTATATTTTTGTCATGTTGGTGTTTTGGACATCAAAGTCTGTAAGCCACATTGTTATTTGAATAAATAAATAAATTAATTGCTTGCTTTTAAATCGCGACCGATTTCTTTAAATTTTTTGTGCAGATTGCAGATTGCTTGCCATTCTCCTACGATACCTACTGGTCAATATCGAAAAAATACCACTAAAGCCACACCAACGCGTTCAGCTGCGTCCGCCGCGGCGTCCAAGATGGCGACCACTTATTATTTGTTTTTTTTTTCATTTACTGACTTCAAGAAAAGGAGGAGGAACTCAAATCGTCTGTTTTTTTTAAGTTTGTTACCTCAGTACTTTTGACTGGGTGAACCGATTTTGATGATTATTTTTTTATTTGAAAGCTAATGCTTGCCGTGTAGTCCGATTTAAATTTCATCAAAATCAGTCAATCCGTTTCTGAGTAACAATCCAATAATTGAAAACTATTTTCCTATCTTGATGATATAGTCATTGTAGTGAATGACAATCGATCTCATATGTAGCAAGGGTGACTAAAAAGGGTACACAAATTTATTTACCAAAAAATGGAACCGACTTCAACACTCAAATGTATGAAATAACTTGTCGAAGTCGGTACCATGCGCTATATATAGTGATATTAGGTACTTTTGAACCATCATGGTGCCAAATTCAACAAGTTATGTCACACAAGCGAGTATTGAAGTCGGTTCCATTTTGTGGTATTTTTTTTTAACTCTGTATATACAGGGTATACATACATAACAACTTCCTACGATTGGCTTCTGCTAGTCCTAACAAACATTTTGGGTAAAGAAAATTCTAGGTTTAAAAAAACTAGGTTAGCCTGAACAGCATCTTCGACCACATCATCACTTACCACAGGTGAGTATTTTTTTAATTCTTTTTATGTTATTTTATTTTTTTATTTTTCTTAGCTTGGTGAAGGCACTGTCTTTTACTACGAGACACAGAACTTAAAAGTGCCCGATAGTACTAGAAAAACTTTTAAGTTTTAAGTCTCTCCGAGCCAAGAACGCCCGCCGCGACAACACTGGACCACGCCGCGCTCCCTTTGAATAGTGTTACAATATTTACATCGAGCTAGGTAATACAAAATATGAATAAATAAATTACAGGCACAAGAGACTTTTAAAATCAAGTAGTCCTCGTGCTTATTCCGTCAAATACACATAAACTAAAAAATATCATCTCACTATGTTTCTTAGGACTTGCAGAAGTCAACCCTAAGAGATTGTTAGCATTTTATCAATAACCCTGTATATGTTTATATAGATAAATGTATACATACTTGTACAAATGAGAACCTTCCTCCTTTTTAGAAGACAGTTACACCCGTGGTTACGCATCTATTCAATAGGGTAGTTGACACAGTCTTAAATAAAATACAGTGTAACGTTAACATGATAGTAGTTGGAGCACATGACTCGATAAAATTAACAAATTGTTTATTCTGCATTGGATTACCTTTATTTTGAATAAACAAAATGTGTTTAAATTTCCTTTAAGTCACGTGATCTCAAACGGAAGTAAAGGCGGAAATGATGTCATAAGGACAAAAACAAAGCCACAGAATAGATAATAGTAATTAGAGAGCTTGCTTCCAAAGGTTTTGACAGTGACAGTTGACATTAGTAATTGCTAATAGCAAGCAACCCACAAAATGTCGCATCACTATCGATTTACTACTTAGGCCCCTATTACACTATCAAAACCATTGGATTCCATATATTTAATAGTGTTATACGTACATTTGACTCACTTATCTTTGATCATATTTCGCCGTGAGATTTGATCAAAGATCAGCATAGATAATATAACCCAAACTCGGAACAAGAATCTATGGAAACATTTTGCAATCATTACTCATATTAATATAACAACTTTAAACAGTTGGGAAAGCTTATGTTTATCATTATTTTTATTCCGATGTCACTGCACGCCACTTGAAAGATCGATCACTTGAAAGTGTTTACATTTACAAAAATGTTCAATAATACAGTGATTTTGAACCGTTGAAAGTTGTTTAACTACCATGTATGAAAAAGAATTGATAATGCTGCCACTCATGTATCCGTGCTTTAAACTGTGTTGGTTCTGTGATTGTTTTATTCAATCTACACACACCCCTACACTATGGTACACGTTCTGCCGAATAACCTGTATAATCGATTCTAAAATCGATTACGCACGACATGCGACACTACAAGAAGCAAGCAAAACGTATTAAATTTCAGCACTATTTGTTTTTGCCCTAGTGACGTCATAAGCATACCGGCCGCCATTGAATGATGTTTCAGCGCCAATTTTAAAAGTTGAAATTAAAAGATGGATTTCTAGTATTTCAGGACTCCTAAAAAAATATTAAAAATGCTAGGTGTATATTTCAGTGTCCTAAATAATTTAACATACTTTAAAAAAACAAGTCAACTACCCTATTACCAGTTAGCAATAAAAACATTTAACATAAAGAAAGGCCATTCTATGAAATATTCCGAGTCTAGAATGCCAGTTTTTCAAGACGATCGATAAAAACGTCTGGCGTATGAAGCTCGGATCTGTGTCGGGTCGTGAAGGACTAGGTCTGCCCTCGCCTTGACGTGAGGGTCCTTGAATTATCCACCTACTTGGGTAAGTTTACTTTGATGTTATTACTAAGGTATAAGGATATATTTATATCTGAAAAGAGTATATATATAAATTTTTATTCATGATAGGTTAACCTTTGACCACCATCGCACCTGATGGTAAGTGATGTGGTCGTAGATGTTGTTCAGGCTAGCCTAGAAGTACTGGCTCTCAAGCACAGCTGCCGGAACACACCGTTAGGTGCTTGACGACAGATTTTCTACTTGAGGGTGGTAGCTAGCCAGGCGGACATTCGCAAAATGCCCTACTACCATGCAAAAAGATAAATAAATAAGTGAATATTTATTTTATTAAATTTTATTACACGATTGCCCAAAAAAAGGAGTGTTATGTTTACAGGGTTCATGTATGTATGTATGTTTGTAAGTTTGTTTATTCCACCATAACTTCTAAACGGCTTAACCGATTATAATGTATAAGATGTCGTTAGAATCTTAAGATTAAGATAGCGCAAGTGACATTGGGGGTATAAAAAATATAATCAAACACAAACTGGCGGATTTTAGACGACATATTTTAATATAAAATAGTTTTTTTCCTTTCAGGCCCATCGATTGTGTTATCAAAATGAAGGGCTTTAAAAACGATTCCATAAATATGCACTTGCAGTTTTAATTTGAACTGCACACGGGAAGCATCAGCTTTCAAATAAAATAGAATCATCAAAATCGAGGTAACAAACATTAAAAAAAACAGTCGAATTGAGTACCTCCTCCTTTTTGAAGTCGGTAAAAATGTAGCTCATCTCCACAGGGCTTTAAGGTTGAACTGGCCGGTCACTTCTCCATAGAAACGTCGCGCGTCGTTGGGTAATCACTCCCTTATTTGAGATTATAAGTCCAGACTTAATACCGATTGATATCATCATTATCTAGGCTTGTATGATGCCAAAAAAAGAAGATAGTTAAGTTGTAAGTTATGAGCCTCGAAAACTTTATATGAAAATGTTTCGAGGCTAATTATTCTCAAGTTAATTATTTTATTAAAATTCGGCACCATACAAGCCTAGATAATGACAAGATCAATCGGTATTATGTTTTATTTAGGACCTAAATCCTCAAATAAGCGAGTGATCACCCTACGACGTTTGTATGGAAAACGGGCAGGCCAGTCCACCCTTAAGATAGCGGTGAACAGTTTCTAAACAACAATATTTAACTAGGTAAGTACACAACGTACTATAGTTTCAAACATTAACTTCGAAACTAGAACGCGAGACCCATATGTATGAATTATCTAGATAAGTACCTATATATATGTATGGACAGAGGGGATTTTCTCTAGAATCCCCTTAGCCCCAAACTTTACCACGTACGTCGTGGTGTATTCGGCTGGGTTCCTGGAAGTCACAGGAGGACACCAGCCGATCTATGTACGAGTAGGTGAATCCGGAGGAACAAATTGGCGGGAATCTACTCACCAACTAGCGGCTTGCTGAGCGTTCCGCCGAAGGGATTATTATGTCAAAACACCTAACTAGTTCTAACTACAGTTTAATAAATATAGGGATTTTATTTGCATAATTCCCTTGGTCCAGAAGTCGACGTCGCTGGTAGCCTGCAGAGAGGTAGGAATCCGTTTGGTCACCCACGAAATTCACCGCGTCACGCCACTTCATATAGCGGAACTATCCGCTATATGAAATGTTCAATCAAGGACGCCCGGCGTCTGAATTAATATGTTAAATAGGTCGCCCCACAGCACAACCAAACATTGTCTTATTAAAGACCAGGTGCAAAGGTATATCCATTACTTGTGCACGACCGCGCGCGTAGTTCCGATGAGCTATCGAACCGAAGTGGAAGACTGGCCTCGCGTCGCCTACCACCGCCGGCTCGGTATTGCATTGACAACAATATCCGCGTCCGCACAAATATGAACCCTATATTACTAGAGATAAGGTTGAACCATAATAAAATTTATAGTTTACCGAACAGAGTTGATTCGGCCGACATGTAGTAAGTACGTATTGTCATGGTGAAGAATGAGTTGCCGGTTATTCTTTTGTTTTTCTTTAAAGACTTCTGGCAAACAAATTGTCGAGTACACATGTTCATTTATACCAATAAACAGTCGACCATTTGCATCAGCACCTTTTTCACTATAAATCTTTATGGACGAACTACATGTTTAGGTTCGGTTGATTTTGGAACACCCAGTACGTCGACAGTTGTTTCATATCGGTGTCATGCACATAGATCCAAGTTTTTTTTTTTATTTATTTATTAATCTATTCTCCACAGACTCCAGGGTCCGTGCCTTTTTTTAATAGTGACATTTTTTTATTATTATTACTAGATTTAGAAAATATACATACAACATTCCAAGGATTCCATTTCGGTTAAGTCATTCGCACTAGCATTCAGAGCAGACCGGTGTTCTCTAGCAGCACCCGCTCACGAGTTGACGCATGTGCCAGCCATCGCCTTCCTCAATCATTTCTGAGGGAAGATGGCGACCCGACACACAACACCGCCGCTAGACAACACCTTTATGTGAGCATGACAGCTCTGGATACCCGTGCCAACGATTACAATTATTACACATATTTATAATTTGGGACTAATAATATTATATATATGAAAATAACATACAAAAATTAACATTTTTTTGTCATTCTCCCACGTCACATTTTAAAAGGGTCTCCATTAACACGCTGTTTCGATCTTTGATCGCCATTTTGAGGTTGTAATCATGGATAGCTTTTGGTGTCGCAACCATCGCCTTCGTAACGAACCGTCCTATGGCGTCTTCTTCGTCATCTGCGTGGTATGTGAAGGTTCCAGTATGCCGTGAAACTGCAACGACTGCGTGCGGGACGCAACTACTGCAGTTTCAGATCCAAGATTCATCATCTTTGTAGATATTATAAACAGGTTTGGCGAACCACAGCTGTATATATCAATTTTTTTCCCACATACCGACACAAGCCGGTTTCTGATCAATTTTGTAGTTGTGTGAGATCCAACGCGAACCATTTTTTTACAGCCATGTAATATGTATTTTTTGTAATACATGTTACAAAAAATACATATTACATGGCTGTAAAAAAATGAAAAAAATAATAATTTAATTTAATATGTTTTTCCCATTTTCATGTAATATGTATTTCACCTCACAAGCTCGGAAAGGTGTTTCTCTTTCGAAATTTGCGTAGAAAAGTGTTTTTACCCGCTAGTGTCCACAAGGTATTTGAAATTCGAGTCTCGTCTCTCGAGAGATAAATTTATTTAGCAAATTGAACAATTTGAAATATAACAAATTTTAGTTACTTCTCTTAGAAAACTGTCGCGAGTTTTATCCATTATAACTAAATAGGCACCCGGCTGGGACTATATTGTAGCCCTTCGTCTGGGAGTCACGGTTGCGAGAAGCGGCGAGCGCGGGCCTCAGCACGTAACTGACGTAACGATACTAATAGAGACTATTATAAACAGGTTTTGGCGCTATCCTAATCCGGTAAATATAACGTGGGTCTCAGCCGGGTGCCTATTTAGTTATAAATTTTAGTTATTTTACTATTAATTGTTACGATAAATTAACGCAAATTTACTTTTTCATTCATTTTGCATTTTTCTCGCTATATATAATAAGGTGAAAAGTTGTGTGTTGCGCTCGGCAGCACAGTAATATTGCGTCTTCCTTTGAAACCTTCGGCACGTTCAGGATTCTATACTATGAACCACCACGCTTTGCTTGTGGTTCAAACCTAGAATCCTTGTTTTCCTCAGGTTTTTTTTTTTCTTTTTATGAATGATAGGCAAGCATTTGACTGCTATCTCACCTGATGGAAAGTGACGATGCTGCCGAAGATGTAGCATACTTGCCTAGAAGATACCTATTCACTCTAGACTTAAAGACCCCCAAGTTTAAGAAAAATTAAATATTTATTAAACTTTTTTTTTTTTTAGGTTCAGTACAAGTATTCGTGCCAAGTAACAAGTTTGCAGCCTTGCATAACAACTTACTAACGTATGCTAGTCATACTTACGAGTATGCTCAGGGACGCCTTAATATAGTGAAATGTAACATAAATTATCTTGCATTATTAGTTCGCGCGGTTCGCGCACAGCATCGATGTTTTGTGGTACAACAACCGACTAAGGGCGACCTTCTGTAAATTCGTCCGCGAGCATACGACGCGCACGATTAAACTCACTGAACTAGTGATACACAGTTGTTTTCGATGGTGCTTCAACCCCAAAAGTTGAAGTAAATAGATCGATGCACTGTTTTTGAGATAACCCACACCGAAAATCGTAACAATCGCATGAACATTTTCACGAGTTAAATCCATGGTGATGATCGATACGCAACTTTTAAAATGGCGTCAAAATGTAAAAAGACAATAGGGTTTGTTGTTTTTTTAAAGTAAGTAAAATTATTAAGGACACTGAAATATACACCTAGCATTTTTGATATATTTTTTAGGAGACCTGAAATACTAGAAATCCATCTTTTTTTATTAAGAAGATGAGTTGCTCGACGAACTTGATACGAAGTAAATGGACAGTAGGTATATTAAATTTGTATTATGTTTGCGGTATTGGAAAATAATTCCTCTATCTAAATGTGTGCAGATTTTACGTATATTATCGTGACATTTCGTAATTATATAGAATGTATATGTTTCCAGGTTAAAATGTTAATTATATAGCGCAAAGTTTTTATAATGCCATATTTGCCATGGTCGTTGCTGCATTAAATCATCCTATGCCGTAGCCAAATATATGGAAGCAATAAATTATTAAAATCTGAAACAAATCTCTAAGAACTCACCAATATCCAAAGAAGCAACGGAGTCCTTCATCAGCTGGTACGTATCTCCATTGATCCTGAGGAAGTCTACACAACCCAGTAGACCATCAGAGAGGCCCAGCTTGCTCTGCAGTCCTGTGGTGTTGCCCACGCCTCCGACCCACACTGGCTCTCGGAACGTCATGCGGGAGAACAGACCCTGACGGAAGAAAACCAAAGTTCATTTTTCAGGGTACTTCTTAAAATACTTCCAAGAGAGAACAAACTGTTCCAAAAAGTAGGACGTTCTCAATTTAAAACGCTTTTTAGTAGAGCCGTAGGTACTTTTTTAACGACTTATAACAATTATTTGCAACTAGCTATTACCATAGAACATATAATAATACTACCTATTACGGTTACCAATTATTACAATAGATATTTATTAAAATTATGTAGGTAACAGGTGGTAGCTTGGCAGAGGCTGAATAGAAATTAATTATTATTGAATTATTTTATTTATTTATTTATCCATACAGCGTTACAAATAATATAATTTAGTTTACTACTACAATACAGCCAAAATAGTATACAACTAATTATCTTAAATTACTTAAAAAAAGTACCTTTAATGTTGATTGTATTGTAATATAATATATTTTACAATATAATCAATACAATATTAGAGCACTGCACTCTGATTCGTAAACTTTCACACTATGGTATTCGTGGAAAAGCTTTGAATCTTATAGAGTCATATCTGTCAGACAGGTTACAGAAGGTTGGAAGAAATGGCAATACTTTTTTTGGGTCATTGGTAAAAATGGGAGTACCACAAGGATCAATTTTGGGACCTTTTCTGTTTCTAACATATATTAATGATCTGCCTTGCATGGTCAAAGATTTCTGCGATATTGTTTTATTCGCAGATAATACCTCTCTGATTTTTAAAGTAGATAGGAAAGACAGTGAACTCACTTATGTAAATAATGTATTATCAATGATCTGTAAATGGTTCGCCGCTAATAATCTTCTCTTAAATTAAAAAAAGATGAAATGTTTAAAGTTTTCTTTACCAAATGTTCCTTATGTTGAACCAAACATTAAGCTTGGCCCAGATAAACTCCCTATTGACAATACGACAGAAATTTATTAACGAAACCTGCCTTGCACTGCCACCATATGGAACAAGCTGCCATGTGATTATATTTACGTATTATTATTATAATTATTATATTTCCGAACCGATACGACTTAGGAGCCTTCAAGGAGAGAGCATATTAGATACTTGCTCAAAGGCCGGCAACGAATTCTCGTGACCTCTGGTGCTGCGGATGTTTTGTGTGGTGACGATGATCACTTACCACAAGATGCGCCACCTGCTCGTTTGCCCTCCTATCCCATAAAAAAAGCTACAAAGGCACTAGCCATAAGTATTCTAATGATGTCGCTAGTACTACCCTTCTATATTTCTAAATATGATTTCAAGCACTATGGACACTATGGTATACTTAGAAAACTTCGCAGATACAAATTTTGTGTACAAAAAAATCTAAACGAAACCTAACCTACTTCATATATTATTCTAAACTTTCTGTATAACCTTCGTACCGACAATAATAAGTATAATAACCAACACAAACAGGCGAAAGTTTCAAGTCGCCGTGGCTAAATTAAGGGGGTGGAATTTCGACAATTCTTCAGGGACATTACCTCTAAAGTTGGAGCAATTTGGAAACGGACGTCTTTGAGCATTTGGGGCAAGATGGGAGCGGTAAGCGGATGTCATTAGGAAAACACAGGATTTGGCGATATGAATGAAAACTGGAAATAAAGCCACCAAGTGCCAGTTGGTCTTGTACACTTAAGGTTATAATATATATATTACAGGTATATATAGATACTCCGACGTGACGTCATGTCGGCGACCGACCCGTGGTACAACTGCGATGTCCAACTGGTTGTACTACGGAGAAGTAAAGTTACCCATGGTTCAACTCTTTTTTTATATGGTTCAACTGGTTGTTCTATGGGGGAATATTTTTACCAATGATTCAACTCGAGTGAGTTATTCTTTCCTTGGTTCAACTAGTTGTACTACTGGGAATTGAATTTATGTATTGACTAGTTATTTATTTATCTATAGTCTAGGGCAAAGTCATATTTAGGTGCGACGACGAGCGAAGTAAGGAGGAGCGTTAGGTTACTTGTGACTACAACATCGCGCGAGCCGAGCGAGCGAAGCGAGCGTGCCGCGGCAGCGGCCGGCGATGCGCCACATAAATTTAATTTCATATACTACTTTTGGTTTTCATTTACTACTTTATCCCCTTAGTCCAACCAGTTGGACAGTTGTACCATGGATCATAATCATAAATATATAAAAAAAGAGTTGAACCATGGGTAACTTTACTTCTCCGTAGTACAACCAGTTGGACATCGCAGTTGTACCACGGGTCGGTAAAGATTAATTTTATGTTTTCTTAAAATATTTGTTATTATTAACACAGAATTTATCGAAAATCGTTATTCTTATCGACTTCAAAAGAAGGAGGTACTCAATTCGATGTGCGTGTTATCTTATTCACTTTCTGATTACTTAAACGACAAAAATGCCTGGACAATTCCGCCTCTGCCAAGCTATTGCCTGTCACCTACATAATTTAAACAAATATTGTAATAACTCTATTATATAGTAAGTATGTAACACATTGTTAAAAGACGTTTAAAAGAATGGCCCCGAGTTTCTTGCCCGTTCTTCTCGCAGTGGCTCTATACAATTTATTTGCTGAACGTGGCAGTACAAGGTAGAATATTTCAAACCTAAAATTTGTAATTGACCTTCATAAGAGCGTCGTAGACGCCTCAATTGAATAAATGATTTTGACTTTGACTGATAACTTGATGATTATTTTACGTTCGCAAGCTGGGGCTTCTCATGTGGTCCCATTTAAATTTAAGTGACATATGACGAGTACCTAGTATTTTAATATTTTTATTTTGGCGCTTATAACGCTTGCTCTGCGATCTATAATTTTTCCTCTCTCAGAGGAAAAATTATAATCACCCCTTCTGGTTCGAATCCCGCACATGACTTTAATTTTTCCTCTCGTAAATTTGTAATTTTGTAAAGCAGTACAGCTCTATGACGAGTTCGTCCAAGTACTTAAGATATTGTTCAGGCTAACCTAGAATTACTGGCTCTCAACTACAGCTGCAGGAACACATTTTTTTTAAGTTTTAGAACATGCTCAAGGCCCAAGTAATGTTAAACGGCAACCTTTTTTTATGTCTGATAGATAAGCATTTGACCACTATTTCACCTGATGGTAAGTGATGATGTGGTCGAAGATGTTGTTCAGGCTAACCTAGAAGTACTGGCTCTCAAGGACAGCGGCCGGAACACATCGTTAGGTGCTTGGCGACAGATTTTCTACTTGAGGGTGGTAGCTAGCCAGGCGGGCATTCGCAAAATGCCCTACTACCATGCAAACCTCTGCCTATAACAGATGCATTTCGTCACAAGTGACGAATTTCACCGCGCCCGTCACCCTGAGATATACAGTTGTTGAGTCTCATGAGCTTGTAATTTTACTAGCTCTCATGGATTGCTGCCGGAACACACTGTTAGGTGCTTTTGTTTGCTTCGAACCTTCGGTGCTTGGCGACAGATTTTCTACTTAGAGGTATCTAGCCAGTCTAGCAAAGGGGGCGTCCGGAAAATGCCCTACCGTTAAGCAAAACTGGAAAACTATAATAAATAACGGTTCAAAAATGTACGATTCTACAAATTCCTGACCATATTCTTAACTCCTTTAATAATACTCTCTCAGGAACAACAAAATCTCTTGAAGTTTGTTAAATAACTTTATTATGATTATCAACTCGCTTCTTCTAAACGAGACTTACTCTGCAGAACCATACCTACCTATAGAAATAATAATAAAAAGAAATACCAAAAATGAAACCAACCTAAACACTCTAATTGTGAAATAACTTGTTGAAGTCGGTACCATCATGGTACTTATACCATGTATTACATACATGGTAGTTCAAAAGTACCTACTGTAACAGCCGACTCGTCCCCTGCTGAACACAGCCTCCCCTATTAAGAGGGTATTTGACAAAATCCCCACGCTTGGCAGGCGGCTTGGGGATCGCAGTGTAAGATGGCAGTTCTTTAGAAGGCGCTGCTGACCACCTTCCAGTATTTTTCCCCTTAGTTGCCTCTTACGACACCCACGGGATGATATGGGAAGGTGCAATTCTAACTCGGCACCTCACGGGGGAGAAAGTACCTATTATCGTAATATTGTGCGCATGGTACCGACTTCGACAAGTTATTTCACTCATTTGAGTGTTATGGTCGGTTCCATTTTCCTGGTGATCATGTTAAGTTCACCCTTTTTACTGACCCTTGCTACTTATTGGATCGATTGTCATTCACTGTCAATTACTATATCATCAAGATAGGGAAATACTTTTCAGTTATTGGAGTGTAACCCAAAAACGGCTTTACCGATTTTGATGAAATTTAAATGAGACCACACGGCAAGCATCATTTTTCATATAAAAATGAGAGCTTAAAGCGAGCCAAGAGCGCCCGCCGCGGCAACACTGGACCGCGCCGCGCTCCCTTGGAATAGAGTTTTGAATATGTACATCGAGCAAAGTAATAAATATGAAATAATAAATTAAAGGCACAAGAGACTTTTAACATCACGTAGTCCTCGTGCTTATTCCGTCATACACAAATAGAGAAACACAAAGTAATAATAATAATCTCAAAATGTTAGACTAGCAGAAGTCAACCCTAAGAGGTTGTTAGCATTTGACCAATAACCCTGTATAATGTATAAGGTGCCCACAGTATTGCAAACTTTGTTTTTTATACGAGCGAGCAGAGAACGGAAGATAGTTCCTAATAAGTTAATATGGATAAAACTCGCGATAGTTTTCAAAGTTAAGAACGGAAAATAGTGATAAAGACAAAAACGAAAACCGAACGGGGGTAGATTTAAAACGCTCCCGCCCTCCTCTAGACGATGACACTCGCTTCTTCAGTCTACTCGTGACCACGGTCAATGCAACTTGATCGAAACGTCAAGGTTCCTCAAAGTATAATTATTTTGATGTTATTTCGTGCGTGAATAGACCCGTTTATGATTTAGAAACATTAGTTTAGTTCACGAAAGTTTAAAGAAAAGTAGAACGGAAGATAGTGCTTGTTTCTTTCTCAATACGAAAAACACACCTTTATTCCATTGAATGCCTATCATTCACTGAGCCTACTTTCAATCTAACCCTACCGCGACTCTTAATGAGTCACTTCGAAGGGCAATGTTTTTGCGGCACCCGCCACCACGTACCTTGGCTTGCCCGCAATTTGTTCTCTAGATTAATGACCTGTATCCCGAGAGGGAGAGGTGCTTTATTTGTCTGAATGATTTGCTGTTTTTGGTAGGGTTGTGAATTGAAAAGTAAAATTGATATTTTTTTGCCACACTTAAAATTTGTGATTAGCAGTATTTTTTTGGAAAACGGTAGCTACCTGCCTTTTTGACATATTAAAGACGGTTACAAAATTACAAAGAGAGGAAAAATTACAGCCACGTGCGGGATTCGAACCCGCGCCCTCCACCCCAAAGTATGGGGTATGCTATAACTAAACTATAATAATGCTCTTACGAATAATTAAGAACGAGATGACAAATTAGTAATGCGTCATATTATTATGTCATGTTGGCTTAGCGGTTAGAGCATACCGGGCTGTATGATGCGGGTTCGACTCCTGCGCTTGAGTATTTTTTTATTAGTTGCGCTGTCGTTAACAAGTATAAAGCTATTTGCTAAATTGGTCTTCTTTGACAACGTAAGTTGAACTGTAGATGCCACTCCATCCCATTACGATGGTTAACAACGAAAGGACAAATTAGAGTCATGGGCCATAATAATGTCATGTAGGTTTAGCGGTTAGAGCGTCCATCGGCTATAGGGGGTTCTAATCCTGTACATGACTATAATATCTTCTTTTCTACGAATCTTTCCTCTCGTTGCAATGTTGTCATGTAAACAGCAAGCGTCATAGTCAAAATTAAAAATATGAAAAATATTTAGGACTGTTCCAAATCCTCTTATTTAAATATGTAAATACGTTCATAAAATCTGATTTAGAGGAGAAATGACGCCGAAATTAATAAGGAAAAAACGTAATAAAATAAAACGGCAAAAGGGAGCAGCATCTGTTTTATACAGATTATATATTACACCTGTAGGTAAGTAATGATGTGGTCCAGGATGATAAACAGTCTCTTTGATGGTTCTGACTTTCAAGGACAGTTGCGGGAACACACCGGTAGTGAGATAGCGCGACTTTGACCGTTATGCCGGCCCGCGTGAGCAATAGGCACCACTAGAGGTGCCCGGCCCACACACCGCGCGGCCCGCGCACCACCCGCGCCTCACGTCGCTTTCACACATGCACACACAAACGCTTTTACGAACACACATACTTGAGGGTCGCTTCTACTAGTGTATGTATTCTATTCGGTAGACCCTTGGTGGAAGATTTTATCCTTTTAGGGTAGTAGTATAGTATTAGTATATTATCAAAATGCCCTACCACCTTGCGGCTTGCGGTGAGGATTTTTATGTATTTATAGTTGATAGGCTATTCTTGGACCACTATCTGGAACCACGGCAAATGAACGCTCACTAGATGGTAACTGATAATGTGGTCGAAAATGCTGTTCAGGCTATAATTACGGCTCTCAAGAACAACTGCCGGAATGTTTTCCGGTGCCTGGCGGCAGTTTTTCTACTCGAGGACGTACCACCATGTCATAATGACTGCCATTCCAAGACAACAACCGAAGCCGACGGCTTAACGTGCCCTCCGAAGCACGTGCACGCTCAGTAGTAATGTCACTTGCGGTCATCCATACAAGTCATGACGTCATCCAAGCAGCGGACTTTGCTTCACTTAGATAATGAATAGATTCAGGCGTTACTTTGCGGAAATCCGTATTTAATTAAGTTATTCGATTTTTTTTTCGATCGTGCACACGAAGAGTCAGACCTGAGAATGCGTGTAAAATCGTAACGCGTAGAAAACTCTTCCGGTTTGGCTGCGTGGCGTTTGTGACGTCACGTCGACTTAACAGGATAATTAGTCGAAATTGTAACTAGATATATTTTTAAGTGTTTCTTAAAATGTGTGTAGCTTAACTGGTCGGTTAAGACCGTCTAAGCAAGCTACGCTATACGATTAGCGTTTCAATGCCCGAGCTCAACTGCCGCACAGAAGGTCAATGGTTAAAATTCCGCTCCAGGTTTGATTTCTTAACTTTTTCGCACAAGTTAAGAAATCAACCCTGGAGTCGAATTTGAACCATTGACCTTCTGTGCGGCAGCCCATATCGCCACTGGGTCACTGCTTCGCTATGTAATATACTGTATTATAATAGGGTGTTGGAGCAGTACAATTTCCCCGTGGGGTGCCGGGCTATAATGTCACCGCCCCATTTTCCCTGAGGGTGTCGTAACAGGCGACTAAAGGTAAAATACTGGAAGGTGGGCAGCAGCGCCTTCTGAGCGACTGATGTCTTAAAGTGCGATCCCCGAGACGCATGCCAAGCATGGGGATTATGGTATTACCCCCCTTAATGGGGGAGGCTGTGTTCAGCAGTGGACAATCCGGCTGATCCAGTATAGTACAATAGGACCATAAGCAGTGATGCAATGATAAATATCGTGATTTGGTTGGTGATTTTTTTTATATGCGAAAGCTGGTGCTTGTCATGTGGTCCATTTAAATTTGAGTGAGATGTGAAGAGTTGTATTTAAGTTATCTTTTTTTATGTTATTGTGACGGAACAATCCCGAGGCCCACCTGATGTTATATTGACTAACCTCTGCCTGTCTTAGGCAGAGGTTAGTCACAAATTTCGTCGACGAATTGCACTGTCTCTTATATTGCGTATTTTATGTTAGAAAGTAGGATGTTTTTTTTTGTCAAAATGTTACTTGTATCAATAAATAATACGCTTTCAACATACATAAGCATCCCTTCGGGGCTATCACTACCATCTCCCGATATCTCCCATTGTAACAAACTTCGAACGTAACAAAGTGGGGAATTGATAAAACTTCCCTGCTATCTTCAACTTGGGAATAAGTTATTTGCGTATCTGATCAGGTTTATTCGAGACCTGGGAGCAGAGAAGTTATATAACAGAAGCAGATTGTTATATATATGTCAAAGAAACTACAAACATCTAGGACCGAACTGCCACCTCTTAAAAACTATTATGAAAAACAAACTTCATTCTTTCAAGCTTAAAATATTAATACTGTAATTCGTACCATGACTGTTATAATATAGTTGTGTTTAGGCTTCTAAACACAACACATCATTGTAAAGATTATCTGATAGACAATAATAATTATAATATAGACAAGGTGTTCAAGGTTAGTACATATCAGGATTCAATTTAGGTAAATGTTATTTGTATCAATCAAATTAAAAGGTGTTCAGGGAAAATAAAATAAACAATTTATTATAACCAGGAAGTGTAAAATAAACCCCGTTGGCAGATTTTGATCCCGCCTTCGCCTTAGACACCAAGGTATGTTAAAGTAATTAAGGTTTTTCGCTCCGTCATCGATGGGGTCTACTGTTACTTAATTTTGCAGCAATTTTTTGTTTTTAATAGCCACACCGGTACGTCTTTTACTTCATCATATCATATCATTCTTTTTTGTAAGGACATAAGCCCGTACACGTAAGAATATTTTTGAAGAAAAAATATTGAATACCCCTGACCTATCAGTTTGACATTGACATTTCTTTGTTTACATTTTTGATCTCGAATTAAAAACCAGAGTATAGATATATTAACATAGCATATATGAAAGTCGATCTACTTCTAATCATTTGTCGTCCAATATTGGTGATAAAATCCAAAATTCGTATACTCGCCGAGCATGGAGCTGACTCAGGTGAGACTGGTCGGAGTCTCGATCTACTATCTCTGAGCATAGGTTTCGCAATTTCGAGATGGTGCATGGTGGTTGGAATGGGTCGCATTACAGTTTTTTATTGTATTTTTTTTCTTTTTTTCTATTCCTGATACTATCTCACCTGATGGTAAACGATGTCGAAGATGTTATATTCTTCCACCATGCGGTGAAGCTCAAGCCCGCGGCGGGATTTGAACCATGGACCTGCTACGTGGCAGTCCAAAACCAATGCCACTGAGCCATCACTGCTTCAGGATTACAGTACATTTGATTGATTATAGTACAAGTTTAAGGTTAATGAACTTATTCGTATAATGATAAAAGTCAGCTGTAAATGCAAATTCTTTCCTACTAATACTTCTTGAGCTCAATGAAAAATTACCGATGTTTTTAGTAAACCTTGTACCTATAGGAAGGTACGGAACGTTTGGTGTGCCAGTTCGAAACCGCAGGTTTTATTAAAATTCTGTTTCGTTCCACACAGTTCTATAGAACAACACGAAGAAGGAAATTGATAAAAGTTGCCCCACTCGGGAATAGGTGTAGAGCACAACTTTTTCACGAGTTTACGCTCTTTATTTTTATACTTTGAGTTTTCGTGACGTTTCTTTGGAAATCGGAAATCGTTTAGGTTTTATCGGTCGGGTTAAAGTTTATTTTATGGTTTTTAGGCTTTCTGTGCGTGACTGGAAGGCCTTTGAAGTACTTAGCTATAAAGTTGACTCGTTAAATTACGACGTAAGAAAAATTCAATACCGACTGTTTTTCTGTCATTTTCTGAGTAAACCGCGCTTTACCGGCAAATTGAGCGTCTCAGCGTTTGTCTTTTTTTAGACGATTCTTTGAACTGTTGGTCATATCTTCAAGCAATTAGGCACAAAGGTCGTAGTATGAGATGCCAATTTTTTTTTTTTTTTTTTTATGTTATTGTGATGGAGCACGCTCGAGGCCCACCTGATTTTAAGCGGTATCCTCTGCCTATAACAGATGCATTTCACCACAAGTGACAAACTGCACTGCGCCCATCACCTTGAGACATACCTGTTAAGTCTCATTTTTGCCTGTTATTTCACTGGCTCTCAAGGACTGCTGCCGGAACACACCGTTAGGTGCTTGGTGACAGACTTTCTACTTGAGGGTGGTCGCTAGCCAGGCGGGCATTCGCAAAATGCCCTTCCACCATGCGGTGAAGCTCAAGCTCTGGGCGGGATTCGAACCATGGACCCGCTGCGCGGCAGTCCATAGCCAATGCCACTGAGCCATCACTGCTTCATTTATTTATAATGCTAAGTTTTTGATCTGAAATTTGAATGGCACATAATTGTAAATTATGGCATAATGTGAAAAATATTATTTTCTCAAGCCTATTTTTAAGTAAGTTTAAAAAAACATCACAATCATGTAGAACAAAGATTACTTCAAGCGCATTACTGAAAGGCAAAGCATTTAAGATACGCAAAAATTGGAAACCAATTATTAGGATATTGTTATTATGTTAAATATGTTTAATACTCCAGGTATTACTAAACAGTATGTAAAATGTAGGTCACACCATAAAAACAAGAAAATATATTAGAAAACAATTATTTGAAAACTGTAATTATTAAAATGTTGTGTCATATATTAGGTCCTTACATATGAAATTGGCGTTTTTCGTACTGGCCACTTTAATCACGAACTTCTCCTCTTTGGTAAGGAATTCCAAATTCAAATTTGTACAGCTATAGACTCATGTATTTGTGCTTCGATGATCGTCATTCATTTGTTTTTTTTCTTCTGTTTTTTTCTGTTTGCGTCACTCATTTTACAAAATGGAAAACCTTAAATATCGCATTATTTACGAGTACGAGTTCCGCCGTGGCACTAGTGCTGCGGAAACAACTCGAAGGGTGAATGATGTGTATGGCGGTCGTGTTGCAAAAGAAAACACAGTTCGTTTTTGGTTCCAACGTTTCCGTTCTGGAAATTTCGACCTGCAGAACAAGCCCCGTGGACGGCCTGAGACTCAAGTTGATAATGAAGAGTTGAAGGCTATTGTGGAAGCGGATCCATCGCAAACCACGTCCGAGTTAGCTGCAGGCTGCAATGTTAGTGATAAAACTGTTTTAATTCACTTGAAGCAAATTGGGAAGATTAAAAAGCTTGAAAGGTGGGTACCTCACGAATTGACTGAAACAAACCGGCAAATGCGCGTCGACTGCTGCGTTACATTACTAAACCGGCACAATAATGAAGGTATTTTAAACCGAATCATTACCTGTGATGAAAAATGGGTTCTTTACGATAATCGGAAGCGCTCAGCGCAATGGTTAGATCCTGGCCAGCCAGCCAAATCCTGCCCCAAGCGAAAATTAACCCCAAAAAAGTTACTTGTAAGCGTTTGGTGGACTAGTGCCGGTATTGTTCATTACAGTTTTTTCAAATCTGGCCAGACTATTACGGCTGATGTCTATTGTCAGGAATTGCAAACCATGATGGAAAAGCTAGCGGCTAAACAACCTAGGCTGGTCATTCACTCCACGCCACTGCTGCTTCACGACAACGCTAGACCACACACTGCGCTACAGACGGCTACTAAATTAGAAGAGCTTCAATTGGAAAGTCTAAGACATCCTCCGTACTCCCCGGACCTTGCTCCAACAGATTACCATTTTTTCGAAATTTGGATAACTTCTTGCAAGGGAAAAAATTCAACTCCGATGGGGCAGTCCAAATCGCCTTCAAAGATTTTATTGATTCCCGTCCGACTGGTTTTTTTAGTAAAGGGATCAATGAACTACCTATGAGATGGCAAAAGTGCATAGAAAATAATGGTTCATACTTTGATTAATTAAATATATTATGTTAAAAAATATTCGACTTTTTGTTCTTCCCATACAAAACGCCAATTTCATATGTAAGGACCTAATATTATGCAGTGTAAAAGGAAGCTCACACCAAAAGAACAAAATAATATTGGAAATTAACTATTTGAAAACTGGAATAGTAAAGATGTTATGTATGTAAAATATGTTTTTAACACATGTATTCGAAAACAGCTAGTTCGTTCCTCGTAAACAGGGACTAAAATAGTTATATATATTTCTCGATCGTGCGCTCGTAGAGTCAAGACCTCCTGACGATGCTTCGTGTAGAAGTGAAATGCGTCGAAAATTCTTCCGGTTTGGCTGTGTGGCGTTTGTGACGTCACATTGGCTTAGCAGGAGAATTATGCGGAATCGTCACTAGATATATTTTTATATTTTTAAAGGGTTTTTATTAAAATATTTTAAAAATATTTGTTATTACTAAAATAGTTTTTTAATCCCTGAGGGACAAAAAGTGATTTGAATTTAGAACGTGGATAATTTTAGTTAAACTTCCAAGGAGTAAAGAGCTCAATCACAAACATTGTATAAACAACTTACAGGCTATATAACCTAAAAATATAATATACCTAGTTTCTCAAACACTGAGACTACATTTTCGGAGATTATTTCTGATTCAAGCTGTAAATAAATCGACAACTGTAACGGATGGTAGTGGTAAAATTATTTCGATGCACTTCTATAATTGCTTTAATATAAACATTACTGTATCAGCCGGATCGTCCACTGCTGAACACAGCCTTCCCTACAAAGGGGGTATTTGCCATAATCCCCACGCTTGGCAAGCGTCTTGGGATCGCAGTGTCAGATAAAAGTTCTTTAGAAGGCGCTGCTGCCCACCTTCCAGTATTTTTCCCTTAGTCGCCTTTTACGACACCCACGGGATGATATGGGGAGGTGCAATTTTAACCCGGCACCACACGGGTACATAAACAATATAAACATTAGCCTCTAACTATTTCTATGCTATGTCTTAATTTTCCTAATTGTATCTAAATAAATAAACGTACTATTCTTATTCATGAGTTGCACTTACTTATTTTCTCATAGAGGGTGATAAAAAGTAAAGTGTCCACCTCGGGAGCCAAAAACTATTTAAAGCTCGAGTAACTTTGAATCCCTCGCTGCACTCAGGATTCTACTTTAGAATCCCTCTTTACGCTCGTGATTGTACTCTAGAATCCTTCGTTCTGGATTCAAAGAAACACTCTCGCCTTTAAAATGGTTGGTTCTTCCCTTGGTAAACAATCTACTTTTAATAAGTATTATATGTAATCAGATTGTAAAAAGTAGGTCGCATCCTAGTCGCATCATAAAAACAAAAAAATAATATTAGAATAAAATTACTTGAAAACTGGAATAATTAAGATATTAAGTCAAATATGTTTAATACTCTAGGAATAACCAAGTAGTATGTAAAAAGTAGGTCACATCACAAAAACAAAAAATATATTTAGAAAACAATTATTTGTAAACTGGTATTATAAAGATGTTTAATATTCTATAGGTAGTTATGCATCGCCCTCGCCCTTCAGCCTTAGACTAGAGGGGGCTTATTCAGCAAACAACGATGTTTTTCTTGCGAATGCTGAGTAAGACTTCTGCTACCACCATGTCTACCTAAGTTAACATTAAGCCTTTTGTTCATTTTTATTATTCATTATTATTAAAGCCTCAGTATCGGCAACACGTATTTTTATTCTTAGTAGTTAGTTTTTAAAAAGCTTTTGAGTGCTCCCCAAATTTGACTAGGTACTTATTTCTAAACAAAATATATAAAGTAGGTTAGATAACATAACGAAAAGCTGTGACATCGTAACGAGCGGCCTACCTATCGTTATTCCACTTAATGAAGCCTTCATAAAGTTATTTGAATGGAATTGTCATCCCCGGCACCCGTGGAATTCGGATCTGCCCGAAATATCCGTACCCTGGGATGGCCTCCGCTTTTTGTCATAATTAATGTTCTTTAATAAGCAACCAGCTGAATCCAGCGGCTATATTCACATCATTACCATCGTCACATTAACTGGAACGTCTACCGTCGAACAAGGTCTCTCTCATTGGGGTATCTATTTGGTATAATCCCCGCGATTGATACTTCTTACGCACAGATTGAGAAGAAAACTATGGCCTCTGAATTTGATAAAAATACTATAGTACTTTTAAAAAAATAAAAATGTATAACAGTTTTTTATAAATCTTTATTTACTATACTATTTTTATCAATAATACTATAGTTATTGTCTACTTAGGCCAAAGTTAAATTTTTTTTTTGCTGAACGTGTCAGTACATTGTAGTTTATTCCAATACTAAAATTTGTATTTGATCTTCACAAGAGCGTCAAAGACGCCTAAATTTAATAAATGATTTTGACTTTGACTTTGGCTAGTCTGGCGTCTTTGGTATCGAAGTAGAAGTTGTCAGTTCTTTAGAAGACGCTGCGTCCCACTTTCTGTTATTTTTCCCTTAGTCGCCTCTTACGACACCCACGGGTTGAAATAGGGGGTGACATTCTAACCCGGCACTCCACTGGGTAATATACAAGGCAAGGCGCAAAAAGACACAATGTCTGTGTCACTAACATGTGATTTTTTTTCATACAGTTGGATCATTGGCGTGAATCCGACTCGCACTTACAGAGTACAAACACGAATCAAACAAGTATAAAGCTTGTGTGCATCATTTACGATAGAGGAGAACCTAAAAACACGCATAAAAAACAAATTATTAATAACGAATATTTTATATTTTTATGTTGGTTTATGACGTCACGTCAGCTTAACTGGAAAATTAGGCGGAATAATCACTAGATATAATTTTAAAATGTATATCTAAAATATTGGTTTTAAAAATCAGCTAAGTTAAGCAACGTCCGCCGCGGTCGCAACTTGGATGGGTGACCACTAATGATATTACTACTGAGGGTTTCCGTGCTTCGGAGGGCACGTTAAGCCCGTCGATCCCGGTTGTTGTCTTAGATTGACAGTCGTTACAGCATGGTGGCAGGGCATTTTGCACATGCCCGCCTGGATAGCTATCACCAAAAAGTTAAAAATCTGTCGCCAAGCGCCTAACGGTGTGTTCTGGCAGTTGTTTTCGTGTGCCAAAAATTCTAGGTTAACCTGAACAACATATTCGGCCACATAATCACTTACCATCAGCTGAGATAGTGGTCAAAGGCTAGCCTATATAGCAATATATAAATTATTAGTTGTAGGTAGGTACATTCCGATTGATACCTAAAGCGGTAATCAGTAATCCCGAATCATGATAAGTTCATAACCAAACTCTACCTTTTGAAAAACCTAACGCAACATTTGCGACACACCAATGAAACACCAAAAATAACTGAAACATTTAATGTGATTTTCGCTAGCCTTTTTTCTTAGAAGAGACTTCACAGTTTGTAAGAAAAGTTTAACAAAGATTCTTAAAATATAAACTCCGCGAAATGGCGTAAAAAATTAAATGACAAAACAAGAACTTTCTCCTTTAGAAACTTGAACAACGGTTGAGGAAAGTTAATTAAAAAACTTAATTGTTTACCAGTCAACATTTTGTGATTTTCACATTAATTTCAAATTTATTTTTTCAATATAAAGTAAGCACTGTATTATAATTAATAGATTCATGGTAAAGGGCTTTTACCTATTTTAAAATCCTATTACCACCGACCATTAGGAATGTAGTTTACTCTAAGTTATGCTAGAAGTATTATATATTATATAAAATACTTTAACAAAATATTATCGGTTGAGAATTTTCTCGATCGTGCGCTTTAGAGTCAAGATCAGATGATTTTTCGTGTAGAATTGAAACGCGTCAAATATGCTTCCAGTTGAGCTACGAGGCTTATATGGCGTCAAGTTGAATTAACAGGAAACTTATGCGGAATTGTGACTAGTAATATTTTAGACGTTTTTGTTATTCTAAAATATTCATTTAATGTTTTCTCAACATTTTTCTAAAATATTTGTTATTATTAAATTAAAAATGGATTACTGCGAAGTAACGCCATAACCTTTTGAATCTTTTCTACTTGATGCAAGAGCAGCAATAGCTATGGACTGCCTTGCCACAGGTCCCTGGTTCGATCCCCACCGCCGGCTTGAGCTTCACCGCATGGTGGAAGGGCATTTTGCGATTGCCCGCCTGGCTAGCTACCACCATCAAGTAGAAAAAAATAAATAAAAAAATATTAGAAGTATCTTAATCAGATTACGCGCCATCTGTATTCTCTTACAGATATGACATCCGATGCACCTGGCGCGTTCAGTAGTAAATGACACTAGCGATCCCCCATACAAGTAACGACCGTAGCATAACGTGATAAAGTTGAACGGTTAAAAACGTCTACGCAAGCTACGAAAGCTTCTACGGCTCCGCTACGAGCACTTCACTACGAGCGCTTGTTTTTCGTATTATATAAGGATTTATAAATGATAGAATATTGAGAGACTCTTGTTCTCGGGTTATATTGCAACTGTAGGTATATCAAATATAATAATAGAAGTGATTTTTTTCGTTGGCGATGTGCTTGTGGGCACACACAGCTAAGTTCATCGTTAACAAGTCTAAAATCTGTCACCTAGCACTTAACGGTGTGCTCCGGGAACTATCCTTGAGAGCCAGTAATTCTAGGTTAGCCTGATCAACATCTTCGACCACATCATCACTTACCAATAGGTGAGATAGTGGTCAAAGCCTATCAGGTTTAAATTTAAATTAAAAAACAAATCCATGAGAGCTGCCTCCTGGGGGCCAACTCCCATCTCTTCTTTAGAAGTTAACGCAAGTCTCATCACGTAAATTGCTGTAACTGCATATAATGCTTTTGTATCCTCAAACTTGCGATAAGGAATTCTTCAATGGGGAATTCTTAAGGTATTTTGACGCTCTTTAAAGTCCAAAAGCGTTGTTATTCAAAGTTATTGAGCCATGTTTGGTGCAAGACAAAGACAAACTTAATATTTTCGCTTCTACACGAAGCATCATCACGAGGTCTTGACTCTACGAGCACACGATCGAGATTCTCGATCCTGCGCCCTCCTTGAAGCGAAACGCGTCGAAAGTTCTTCCGGTTTGGCTGCGTGGCGTTTGTGACGTCAAGTCGGCTTAACAGGAAAATTAGGCGGAATTGTCACTAGATATATTTTTGTATTTTTTAAGTGTTTTATTAAAATAATAATTTGATGTTTTCATAAAATATTTGTTATTATTAAATATGGATTTCCGCAAAGTAACGCCTGAATCTATTTATTATCTAAAGACAAACTTGCAAGTCTCTATTCCAGAAACTCAAAACTCTTACTCTTAACTCACTATATATTTTTGTAGCTTGCCTATTTGTAAGAGAGCATCCTGAACAGTTTATATTAAAAGTTAATACACGCCCACGTAATACTCACAACAAAATTGAAATATTCTCACATTATGAAAAGTCACGGACAGCATATTTTAACCAGCGTGTACTTCATTACTCCTAAACTTTATAATAAGCTACCAGATAGTTTAAGACTTTAAGCTGAACATTTTAATAGAAAATTATAAAATTTGTTAACTGAATTTTTTTTATTATACAGTAGAAGAATTTCTTTAGAGGCCTTTTACATTATGCAGTCCTCTCACTCGCACTTTTAAAGATAATTTCAATTAGCAACAATATGGTTTATATGTTTTAAAATGTGGTCAATCATTATTTCGCTGCATGCAATTATATATGTTCTCTACTAATTATCATTTTGATATCTGTGATGGGGGATCCAAAACGCGTTTAGTTATTTTAAATGTTGGGTCTCTAATTCTAATTGGACTCAACATGTAACAAAGTAAAAATTTGTTGAGAACATCTATAGTTGCATGCAGCGAAATAATGATGGACCACATTTTAAAAAATATAAACCATATTGTTGCTATTTGAAATTATCTTTAAAAGTGCGAGTGAGAGGGCTGCATTATGTAAAAGGCCTCTTAACGATAAACATATACAGGGTTATTGGTAAAATGCTAACAACCTCTTAGGGTTGGCTTCTGCTAGTTCTAAGAAACATTTTGAAATGTTTCTTAGGGCAGCAACACTGGACCGCGCCATGCTCTCTTTTAATAGAGTTTTGAATATTTACATCGAGCAAAGTAATAATATACATGTAATAATACTTTACAGGCACAAGATACTTTTCACATCAGGTAGTCCTCGTGCTTTTCAGTTAAAAACATATTGAAAAAAAACATAACAAACAAATTCATCTCAAAATGTTTCTTAGGACTAGCAGAAGTCAATCCTAAGAGGTTGTTAGCATTCTACCAATAACCCACTATAATATAGTCATTCATTATTATGTTAATAATAATGAATGACTATTTGAACAACATATAATTTATAAATATAACTTTGACATTATCTAGAATTTAATGTAACCTCAATCACAAATCTATGTGAAAATTATTGAATTCCTATTAATTATATCCTATTGCAAATAATTAATTTTATGACTATTGTAAAATATTTATGGTATATTACAGAGAGACGTAACTTATTATGGTTTTTTATTTTTATTATCTTTAAGATAATTAATAGATTCAGGCGTTACTTTGCGGAAATCCATATTTAATAATAACAAATATTTTAAAAGTATTTTAAGCAAACATCAAATTAATAATTTAATAAAACACTTAAAAATCTTTGTAAAATTATATACATCTAGTGACAATTCCGCCTAATTTCCTGTTAAGCCGTATTGATAATATCTTTATTTTTTTTCCCTGATAGCTTAGCCTTTGACCACTATCACACCTGATGGTATGTGATGATGTGGTCGAAGATGTTGTTCAGGCTAACCTAGAATTTTGTAACACACACACAGTACACAGTATTGTTACCAGTAATAATGCAATAAATTTATAATTTGATTTGATTACCCTTAATCGCCTCTTACGATACCCACGGGTGGAGATGGGGGGTGGGTGACATTTGCAAAATGCCCTTTCACCATGCGGTGAAGCTCAAGCCCGCGGCGGGATTTATACCATGGACCTGCTGCGCGGTCCATAGCCAATGCCACTGAGCCATAACTGTTTCAATTGCATCAATGATCTGCACTTAGATATTTCTAATTTGTGTTTAAACCTGAGCGGGTAATTGCGTAGTTTGTCTCGTTTGTGTTCTTTGTTTGTTGATGTTATTATTGGTAGATGTGTTACCTTAGACCTGCCCCGGACCCGCTTCCCGTTGTTGAGCCGTAGCCAAGCATCCCAGCGGTGCCTGTACACGGATATAGTGTTCCAGTGGCCGAGCCGCACCGGCTCCGGGGCTCGGAGGATGCCGGCGCCGCTGCCGCAGTCAAACCTGCGGGAAAACGCTTTCTATATAACGAGGAAAATCAAAGAAAATTCATATTATTTATAACATAATTAACGTATGCGAAAAACGCTAAGCGAAATCCAAAATATTTTTTTAAATATGAATATAGATCATATGTATCCTACCCGTGGACCTGAGAGCTCTGTTTTCTACTTATGAATGCCTCCTGGTAGAAAACGGAGCTCACAATTTGTTTTTCGGTAAGATTTTTAGGTAATATATAGATTTAGTTAAAATTTTTATTATTTTTGAGAAAACATTAAATTAATATTTTCACGACACTTAATAAGTTATTAAATATAAAAAGTTATGAATATAGATGTTTTTTTAAAATATAGGTAACTAATTTGGATAAAATAAGCGAAGCGATCGTAGCGAAGTTTTCATAGCTGCTCTTAACCGATCAGCAAAGTTAAGCAACGTCCGCCGCGGTCATGAGTTGGATGGGTGACCGCTTGTGACATTACTACTGAGCGTTTCCGTGCTTCGGAGGGCACGTTCAGCCATCGGTCCCAGTTGTTGTCGATAGTAGTCGTTACAGCATGATGTAGCGCATTTTTCGTATGCCCGCCTGACAAGCTATCACCCTCGGGTAGAAAATCAGTCACCAAGCATCTAACGGTGCATCCCAGCAGCTGTCCTTGAGACCCAGTAATTCTAGGCTAGCCTGAGCAACATCTTCGACCACATCCATCAGGTTAGATTATGGTCAGAGATAGCCTATCAGCTTTAAAAATAAAAACGTGCTTGACAGATTTTGATGAAATTTAAATCGGACCACACGGAAAGCATCAGCTTTCAAATAAAAAAATAATCATCGAAATCATTCATCAAATTCATTCAAAAGTTCTGAGGTAAAAAACATATAAAAAGAGAAAACAAAAAGAAATAAAAAAAATACAGACCAATTGAGTACCTCCTCCTTTTTTGAAGTCGGCAACACTGACAAATTTAAAATAATCGTGGTAGCCGGCCCATGATTATATAAGGTCAGAGATTTGAACCTGCATGGTGCCGACTTGAATATTTCAAATTTATCAGGGTTGGAAGTCCATTCTGTTTCTTTGTATATTATTGTTGATATATTGGTGTTATTCTTAATCAATCCCATTTATCAAATATTTGCAAAAACATATCCTATTTGCCAAATATTTGCCATTCGAGTCAACGAGATCTCACAGTCCCCATTTATCAAAGCACCGCTACACGAATGGCCATCAAAGTAGACAGCGAGCGACCACCCTTATCAGAAACCATTACGTATTCATTACGTGGGTTCCCGTCTGTCTCCGATTTCAATTTATCATCCGGCATTACCGCTAATGAACCTGTCGGTTAATCCGGCCGAACACTGGTGCACTAGCTAGTGATACATGGTATACACATAGGCCTATTGTGAATCACAGCAGCGATTTCATATAAAATTCACGAGCCGCCGTACTGGATCGATATAATGGAAATACGCATTACTCGAAGCTCTGTGAGCTGAAGACATCGGGACTGACTTCGGGATTGACCTCGTGACTGACATGATGACTGACCTCGGGACTGACATATGTTAGTTTTAGGTTTTTAACCCCCGTATAGTATTCGTGGTTTAGAAAAAAATCGCCGCAAAAATATCACTAAATCTGACGAGAATCAGTTGAGAAATGTGGAAAGCCATACGAAAGCATTTTTTCCCAAGCTGAAACGGAGACGTTCAGCATGTCCATATGGATTGAGGAGCCACTCCAGATTTTAAAATGAAACTCACACCCTTATTTAGTAGTAAAGCTAAAAATTTTGTAGGAAAAATTCTACAATTTGTAGTATAATGCATCAAAAGTTATATTAATTCAAAAGTGGCTCCTCAATCTAAACATCTGAATTGAGGAGCCACCTGGAACTCCGAAAGTAATGGACCAAAATATCTGAAAATTTGGTATCATTTAGTAGTAATTGTGTATGGTAACTACTAAAAGTTCGAGTTTCGTACTGATGAGATTAAAAAAGATACGATACATTTATTGTGGCTCCTCAATCTATATATAAGAGGGTTGGATTCCAGTCATGTGATCGGTCCATTAATACGTTCGACTTTATTATTGTTTAGTAGGTAGAGTATTAAAATTTGTAATATAGGAATAAAGTAGTAAAACTGAGTAGATTTGGTAAAACAACGCATATAATTTGGCTCCTCAATCCTGACGTTCTGCATACAAACAATTTATTGTACTTACCTGAAATCACAAAAAATCAAAATCCAATGACACTAATATTTAGTAGTAATGACTACTAAATTATGAAGTACAATTCATCGCTGCATATATTCGGCATGTATGAAAAAAAGTTAATTTTAAATATTCCTTAAGGATTCGCTAACTAGAGTGACCATATTATTTGAATGTTACCAGGACGAGTATTGAGTACCTAGTATAGTAAAATTAACATTACCTGCACAGATTTCTCAAAAGAAGGTTTCAGTTATTAAGGGAATAGAACCTTTGTGGCATATTGACCCGCCACAATTCTGATTTTTATTAAGGATACCGCGCACGATGATAGTGCGTAAATTATATAGTTGGGTTTAGAGAAACCCAATTCCTTTTTTTTCTAAATAATATTTTACCCTAAATTGTCATTGTTCCAACATATTTGGAGGTAACGATCGCCATACAAGAACAATGAAAAATAATTAAAAAGTAAGTAAATACGTGTGTGTACGTATTCTATTGTATTCAAACCATTATAGTTCCTAGGTAGATATAACCAGTAGGTAGTACCAGTAGTATAAGGCAATACTAAAATATGTATTGAAAACCCACTTTTATTGGATATTTAAGATGCTTAATCGCATCACATCCCAAAGAAAAGCTGTTTAATTAATGTAAGTCATAGGCAACTCGTACCGTGGTGGTCGGTCTCCGAAGTCACCAAGTATGGAGTGCCATCCCGATGATCCCATCAGCAGCACCCTTTGAAACGAATAAAAGTTTGAAGTAGGTAGATAATTGTTCCAATTAATGTTATCTCATTTTATGTGCCCAGATATTTCGAAAATATTGTGTTTTTGTGCCTAAAAATATAGTAAGTATATGTAAAAGGGGTTAATATATAAAATCTACTAGCTGCGCCCTGCTGTTATACCCGCCTGGTAATAGATGATAATGATAAAAAGTATCCTGCGCTTCATCTCTACCTTTATAACAAATTTCATCAAAATTGGTCCAGCCGTTTGAGCGTGAAGAATTAACGAACATACAAACACACTCACAAACGTTCGTCTTTATAATATTAGTTCAATAAAGATCACTTTGTTACAAGCAAATATACATTAAATATAAATTATGTTTTGTATTAGGTATGTATGGTTCACTATTTTGGTGTTAAGGGCTTATATAGATATAACAAAGATATTTTTTGTAGTAAAATTTAAGATTAACATTTCCTTTGTACATTTTTTACGTGTGATCCTTATGATTTTTACAGCGCACGTCGGAATAGGTCGCATATGGCAGACTTTTTTCCTATTTACATACACAGACACTTATCGTTATATTTTCGACAATTCAGAAAATATCTTTATAAATTATAGCTTATGTGTTTTTCTGATGTGTAAGCTATATTATTATAAAGTTTCTAAAATCCATTCAATTTGGCGTGGAAGAGTAACAATCATCCATAAATCCATATTACCTATAAAAAACTTTCACGTTTATAGTATTAGTAAGGATATCACGTAGGTGTTTTGTATTATTTTGAACTATTATCAAACTTTACATGTTATGGGATAGAAGTAGGTATGGTTTAACAAGCAAAATAGTGATAGTTTTTGGATGTGCTGTGATAACTGCTGTAATAGTCAAGCTGTTTTAAGTCATAGTAAAGCAACCTGGGAACTAGTATTTGAATACAATGGTAAAAATGTGTATACACACACGTAATTTATGCATTTTCAATCGTTTTCATTATTCTCATAATGCACTCTTTACCTCCAAATATTTTGGTCACTTTAAGGTACAACAATATTTAAAATTTTTGTTCCACATCTGTATAAGTGTCCTATAACCATATATAATTAGTTCACCGTGCGCAAAAACTTTCAAAAAATACAGAATGCCGGCGGGTCGATATGTAACAAAGGTTTTATTCCTTTAATAACTGAAACCTTCTTTTGAGAAATCTGTGCATCTATGGTAATGTTAATTTTACTATATACTACTCAATACTTATCCTGGTTACATTCAAATAATATGGTCACTCTAGTTACCGAATCCTTAAGGAATATTTAAAATTAACTTTTTTTCATACATGCCGAATATATGCAGCGATGAATTGTACTTCATAATTTAGTAGTCATTACTACTAAATATTAGTGTCATTGGATTTTGATTTTGTTGTGATTTCAGGTAAGTACAATAAATTGTTTGTATGCAGAACGTCAGGATTGAGGAGCCAAATTATATGCGTTGTTTTACCAAATCTACTCAGTTTTACTACTTTATTCCTATATTACAAATTTTAATACTCTACCTACTAAACAATAATAAAGTCGAACGTATTAATGGACCGATCACATGACTGGAATCCAACCCTCTTATATATAGATTGAGGAGCCACAATAAATGTATCGTATCTTTTTTAATCTCATCAGTACGAAACTCGAACTTTTAGTAGTTACCATACATAATTACTACTAAATGTAACTGTAGTATGCACTAAATGTAATTTTCAGATATATTGGTCCATTACTTTCGGAGTTCCAGGTGGCTCCTCAATTCAGATGTTTAGATTGAGGAGCCACTTTTGAATTAATATAACTTTTGATGCATTATACTACAAATTGTAGAATTTTTCCTACAAAATTTTTAGCTTTACTACTAAATAAGGGTGTGAGTTTCATTTTAAAATCTGGAGTGGCTCCTCAGTCCATACGGACAGCGTTCAGCCACCTTGCTCGGTCAAGTATTTTATCATTATTTCGTTTTTCTTCTTGCAGTGACTGTATAGATTAGTCGAGGTTAGTCAAAACAAGTAATGTTAATTTGTGCGTGAATAGACCCGTTAGTGATTTCTAAAGTTCTCAAAAGTTTCAACAATAGCGTCGTAGATGCTTAAATTTAATTTTTGACATTGACTTGAAGTACGATGCTCTTTGATGCCATTCATTATGGGTAAGGATCAAGTATGGATACAAAAATTCGCGTTTAAATATAATGACCACCATAAAATGCTTTGATACCCTTAGTTCTTTTACCAAAAAATGTAATCGAACACCAAATGTAGTAAATGATCACTAAACCTTAGTCATTAGGTGCGACGACGAGCGAAGCGAGGAGGAGCGTTATGTTACTTCATTAGCGGAGAAAGGGTCCCGACATGCCGTCGTGTTCCCCCAGTACTCCCAGCTCCCTCTCAAGTCTCATTTAGACTCTCTTGAAGTCTCTGTACAAGCACTTAGACCGACCTAAATTATTCGTAACATCAACCGTCGTAGCCGCCACGTACCTCAGTTCAATATGTCCATTCATAAGCATCAGCGCACGGTAGTCCCCAAACAAGTCGTCGTGTTCCCCCAGCACTTTCAGCTTCCACTCTAGTCTCATTTGGACTCTTTTGAAGTCTCTGTATAAGCGTTTAGACTGACCTAAATATTCGTAACATCAGCCGTCGTAGCCGTAACTTACCTCAGTTCAACATGTCCGTTCCTAAGCATCAGCGCGAGGTAGTCCCCCGACAAGTCATCGTGTTCCCCCGTGAGGAGCAGCACTCCCCGCGTCCTCTCCGGCCTCACTCGTATCCGCACCCGGACCCGCTTGTAAGCCCCTCGGAGCGCCCGCAGCGCCAGCCATGACGACCCGGAGAATCGAGGAGTTGTTACTTTCGTATCTGCGGAACAAACTTGGTATAAGCTTCCAAGTAGACTTGCTAAGAAAGAAAGGATACATGTACCGTTCATCGGTGTATACGTCTTCTGGCTGATGATGATGAACAATATGTGGAATATCTTCGTTAAGAACTCATTGAGAAAAGTAGGTTCGAGTATATAAATACTACCATTCAAAACAAAATAATATGTAAATAAAAAACCGGCCAAGTGCGAGTGGGACTCGCGCACGTAGGGTTCCGTACCATTATCTCGTTTCCATTATTATTAGCAAATAAACGGCGAAAACCTCTGTTGTTGTATGGGAGCCCCCTTAATTGTTTATTTTATTTTATTTCAATCAATTATATTAAAGGAGAACATAAAACTAAATATTCTGTAAATAGTTAAAGCGTCTACCTTTAACCGTTATTAGTATCGACCAAGAAACGGTAAAAAAATTTAGTTTGATGTAAGATGGAGCCCCTTTTAAATATATATTTTATTTTATTTTTAGTATTTGTTATTATAGCGGCAACAGAAATATATCATCAGTGAAAATTTCAACTGTCTAGCTATCACCGTTCTTGAGATACAGCCTGGTGACAGACGGACGGACGGACTGCGAAGTCTCAGTAATAGGGTCCCGTTTTTACCCTTTGGGTACGGAACCCTAAAAAAAGAAGTCTCGCAACTCAGTTCTTCTACCGAAAAAGTAAGATCCATGTAATATCAAGTCGGTTAATTTATTCAATCCCTACATAAGGGATCTTTTACCTTAAGTTATTAGGTAATTAGCTAACCTAACAACATCTTATAGTGATCATATTAATTTTAAAAATCTTTTATGTTTTTTATGTTATATTTTTTTAGTAAAAAAAATATTTCAATATTTTAGTTTTTTAAATTTATATCATCTTATTTCAGCCAGCGCGTAATCACAACATGATGCCTATGAAAAGCTTATCAACGTGTGAAAAACCTTAATCCGCCGCCGCTCACGCTTTGTGCCCTGAAACACGGCGTCGTCGAAGAATGGAGGAATATTCCTGAGCATTGCCTGACGAATTTGGTATTCAGCATGTCAAACTGTCTTCAAGCTGAAGTGTATACACGAAACTAAACAACTTACAAACAAATTTACAGTTTCATGAAAGTTTTCTACGAAATACTCGCCTTTACCATTTTCTTTTTTTCTAAAACATTAAATTTGAGTACTATTTTTTTAAAATTTTATTGTGACGAAACAAGCTCGAGGTCCACCTGATATTAAGCGGATTAACCTCTGCCTATAACAGATGCATTTCGTCATAAGTCACGAATTACACTGCGCCCGTCACCTTGAGGCATAGTTGTTAAGTCTCATGTGAAAAATTCTTTATCTACCTTGTAATGGTGGAAAGGCATTTTACGAATGGTCGCCTGGCTAGCTACCACTCTCGAGTAGAAAATCATTTAAAAGCATTTGGACTCATAGGGAGTCCAAATGCTCTAGCCCACTATCAGTTGGCAGCGTGCCCAGCTTGCTGGCAGCATTGCCCCGTTGAATTGCAATGCTTATTCTTTGAGCCAAATAGGTGCCAGCATTTTGATCATGCGTCGCATCGACCAAGCGCTCTGATAAATTTTGGAAAATACTTTGAGCTCCCGGTCCCCACGGACCCAACGTCTCTACACCAAACGGCTCAAATATGTTAGTAGTTATGTTTATACTTTCACGAAATGCATTTGTAATAAGCAGAGATTAACGATTAACCTCGGGTGAGATACTCAATACTCAATCATTTATTGCAATCATTAGTACATACAAATGCGGTTTACATGACTTATATAAACAAACACAAAATTTGGTGTAACGGTACATAATGACCCTAATAGGGTATAGCAATGTGTAGCGGAAGGGAACGATCTATTCCATAATCGAGGCATCCTTAAAAAAATCTTCAAGAGTATAGTAGCACTTTTTGAGCAGTATATTTTTTAGGACTCGGAGGAATTTTTGTACATTTTCTATACTTTTGATTTGAACCGGTAATTTATTATATGTTATATTTTAGCAGCCATTGCGTTTGGTCCATTTCTTATCTCGAGGTAGACACAACCAGATTATGCTTATAATTAGGCCGTGTTGGGTAGTTTCGCTCATCTGATATTTTTGTAAAATGTTGGGGATATTTTTTTACAAACTTACAATTTTCTAATATGTATAAGGATCCCTGCTTGTTCTATCACATACACATAAAAAAAAACAAATGCTGTTTTTCTAAAGCGTGATTTTATACACTTCAATGTTCCTTCGACTTCATAGAGCTATCATGAGTTTATAAGGTTCTCAATTTTACTATATTTTTTATGTGTACGTACCATATAACTTTTTACTATGTGGACCGATTTTGATGATTTTTATATGCGAAAGCCGTTGCTTCGTTGCTCATGTGGTCCCGTTTAAAAGCGAAATCTGACGAGACGAGGGAAAAACTCGAATACTAGGTGTATTCGAGTTTTTCCCTAATTATGCGTACTTCGACTACATTAATGATATTCTTATTTTCACTTGTCGATGTAAAATTAACAAAACAACTATATACGGTGGTTTGATTTTTTTTTATCGGCGGTATGCCTTTATTAACAAAATACTACGAACTATATACAACACTACAGCTACTACAATAAAAGCATTTAGATCCCTATAAGTCATTGCAGACTCACAGACAGTCCAAATGCTCTAGCCCACTACCAGTTGGCAGCGTGCCCAGCATGCTGGCAGCATTGCCCCGTTGAATTGCAATGCTTATTCTTTGAGCCAAATAGGTGCCAGCATTTTTATCACGCGTTGCATGGATTTGGATTGTTTATTTAAATTGCATTTTTTGTTTTAGAATATTTTCTATTTGAAATTGTTTTTTTTTTATTATTTTTCACGTTAGTGTTGAAGTTACTCGTCAGCATGATCAAAACAAACAAACATTTTCACTTCCACAGGTTTCTGTGATGTGGAATCCTAACCCAGCCCAACACTCACTAAGCCAGTTTTGAAAATTTAAATGACTTTTATTCTGCCATCTGCAGCACTCCAGCCCTGTTACTTATCACTTATTCACTCGTATTTGTCGTTTATCGCACATGGGTCGGATCCATGTGCGATAAACGACAAATCCTTCTTCACCCGTCAAGACATCGTGTTTGTTTACATTTACATCCATCAGATTCATCTTTATGGAAATCTCATTGTGCTGTAACTAAACCCTTTTGCTTTGCTTTTTGCTTACGCAGTACCAAAGGGAATGTTTTGAAGGGAGTTAGAATTTGAAGGGTCACTGAGGACGGGATTCTCCTGTACTTTTGTTTATGCATGCCGTACAATTTACGAATATACATTTAAGCCCGCCCATACGTTTTACCCGCCTGGCGCTAGCCAGGCGGGTAAACACACTGTTGGGTGCTTGGCGACAGATTTTCTACTTGAGGGTGGTAGCTATACCACCCTCAAGTAGAAAATCTGTCGCCAAGCACCCAACAGTGTGTTCCGGCCATGCATAAGAGCCAGTACTTCTAGGTTAGCCTGAACAACATCTTCGATCACATCATGACTTAGTGGTCAAAGGATAAGCTATCAGGAATAAAAAGAAAACTTCTTTTATAACATCTTACACAAGTTTTTAAACTGTCACGGTCATTAACACTTATAATTATTATCACAAAAGGGATATTATGAGTACTTATAACAGCGAGACTGCTGCAAATGTGGCACACAAAGGGCTCCTTCCTCACCATTTTAACGCTCTGATTACCGCCAGTTAAGTAGCTACTACTATAAACGAGACCTCCCAATAAGTTTCCTTAGGGAAGGTGGCTGGCCATATCCTGAGTCCAAAGTTAATGGCCAATAAGTTCTTGTGTTGAGTTTGAACACTTGGTATTTAAAATATGTCGAAACTATGTTTCTATAGAAAGTGCTGTAAAGACACTTCCCATATTTTTAATATTTTTATTATTGCAATGACGCAGGCTCCGCGGATTACATTATAAAATAACGAGAGGAAAAAATGTGGGCGGGGTTCGAACCCGCGCCATCCACCCTTTTTGTATAGTCTCGACGCCAACACCGAAATTGATAGGTATATTGTGTGACAAATGGAATCTTATTTTTTCTGTGTTTTTACAATATTGTGAGAGTCTCAAAGACCAATGGAATGCGCCCTAGCGCCCTAGTATATTGACATGTTTATTTGTAAATTTATTTAATTTGACATCTAACATTTATTCTGGTTGACATTTGATTTCTTTGACATTTGATTATATTTATTAATGTATGTTTTACTGTGTGATAATTTGTAATTGTTTCTAGTGAACATTTTTTATCACATTAAAAAAAAATATTATTAATAATAACAAATATTTTTAAAATATTTTATGAAAACATCAAATTAATATTTTAATAAAATACTTAAAAAATAAAAAAATATATCTAGTGACAATTCCGCATACTTTTCCTCTTAAGCCGACGTGACGTCACAAACGCCACGCAGCCAAACCGGAAGAATTTTCGACGCGCTTCTACACGAAGCATCCTCAGGAGGTCTTGTTGAGAAATATGTTATTATTATTATTATTTATTCTCGATCGTGCGCTCGTAGAGTCAAGACCTCCTGAGGATGAGATGTTTTCATAAAATATTCTAAAAATATTTGTTATTATTAAATATGGATTTCCGCAAAGTAACGCCTGAATCTATTAATTATTTATTGTAGCCGACGCAGGTTTGCTTGATTAAAACGACGATATAAAAGGAAGATTGGTCGTATATTGGCGAAAATACATTGAGAATAAGGCTTTATAAAATTATGATGATTGACGTGAGGTGTACAAGTTTGCCGCGAAAAAGCTTAGGGACGACTGTCATACGTACAAAAATACAAAATGGCGAACGTTTATGCGCCCCACGCCCCTTTCCTAGCCCCTCTGACATCTGAGCTGGTTTTCGATATTTTGTTCAATGCATACAATTGTATCTGTTAAGTAATAATGCTCACAAGGATCACAATACTAATTTAGGTAATCTATAAATAAATGCTTTGCCTTCCTTAAAAATAGCTCTTATCTTTTAAAGACATTAATAATATAAAATATAACATACACAGTTAAGTGTCGCCTACATTTATTATTAAAATTATTATTATTATAGTAGAACGTAAGTTGAACTATAGGTGTCGCTCCATTCCCATACGATGGTTAAGAACGAGAGGACAGATTAGAGTTATGAGTCATTGCATTAGTCTCGTTGGTTAGCGGTCAGATCATGCCCCGGCTATAGGGGTTCGAACCACTATAATTTTTGCTCCCGTAATTTTGTAACACTTGCCTTACGACCCCAATCTCCTTAGTTCTGGTTGTAGAGGCCAATATGTAGAGTTAGGAATACGTTTGTTTACCTCATCCATTTCAAATAATAGGATGGTTAGTGTCAGACAGGCGCGCCTGTCGGTCCGCCTAGGCTCTCAGATTTAGAAGTTAGACCATGTGTTGTTAGAGACGAAAGCCGTGATGGTATGAAGATGACGATGACTCAACTAGAACAACAATAATCTTATATATATATTGTAATCAATAATGTCATGTATATCCTACGACTGTGTGATTTGTAGCTCAGATGTTATCTATACTAATCTATATCTATATTTCATACTACACAAAGGAAATATTTATATTTTTATATGCAACGAATAAACGTAAAAACTACTGGCCGATTTAGATGACATTTGGTATGGAAATAGTTTGAGACCCGGGGAAGGACATAGGATAGTTTTTATCCAACTATGCAAAAAGAGGTTTTGCGCGATAACCTACAGACCCGCGGCCGGAAAGCTAGTTACAAATATAACAATAACAGGCTAATAAAATGTTAGCCTGCCAAATTCAAATGAACGGTTTATTTAAACAGTTGGTCGAAAATAACCAACTGTTTAATATTATGCAACAAGTGCGCAAAATTGTTTATTACAATCGAGACGGGTTTTAAAGGTCGAAGGCCTAAATGGAGTAGAAATTGTAATAAACAACGCGCACGAGTTTCATACGCACTTTTTCAACACCCTAGCGAGGAAAAAAAATTATATTGCACAAATGAGATGCAAACAACATAAGAAAATTATGGAAAATAGCGCGCAAGTTATTTTTTTTTGCCCGCGGCAAATGTATATATGATGGTTGTTTACTTATAAACCTCTTTGATGTTACAAATCTGTATGTGGTAATATGATATTACAGTACAATATGATAGTACAGCTCTGTTTACTCGCATATAATTTGCAGTTAGGTACTAACTTAACTTTGTAGGGATAATTCTATTACGCACTAGTGTATAATATTATTATGCACGAGGGTGTTATAGTTTGGTTTATGGCCCTAAGAACGATATAATAAAGCTCACTTTACGAGTAAGGGTGTTGAAAATATTTTTTTTTCTATTGGTAACAATCTGATGATTGTAGAACCAGGCCCAATTCAAACATTAACAAAACGAATTCGTAACACAGTGGATCGAGGTTAGACGGTTAACTATTAAAAAACTGAAATGAAATAAAAATTAAATTGTATTAGCTGCGAAGTATCACTAGGTTCCGCTTCAAAGCATACAACCGTGAAGTAAAGAATTATTATAATATAATCAAGACACATTTGCAACAAATAAAAAAAATGTTTACCAATTTAAACTGAAATTCTAAAACCATCCGTTAATGTTAATTGTACTTTACACGTCTTCAAAATCGCGAAACTACTATTACTGACCTAGTAGAAATGGACGTAACAAAAACTTAAAATCTGGGAATAAAGGGAATCATAGTGACTGGTGAAGTTAAACATGAAGTATGCTTAAAGCTAATAGCATAATAAATGTTGTTTTTAGATCAATATCTATTGACAATAGATGTCGCTTCGTCCTCTGAAAGGAGATTCAAAAGAACGAAAGGATACATTCGAACTATGACTCAGCTTCACGGTAGCTCAAACTGGCAGGGTATGTGGACCGAACCTAGGTATGGATGGTAGCGGATCCCGCTTGAGCATCAAATTAATCCTACCGTTGCAATTTTGCATGATATAATTACTTTATCTGTGACCTAAGTATGATACATTATAAAGGAAACAAGTTATACAGTATTTTTTTAATATTGTTATGTTTGCAATAACGCCTGCTATGCGGATTACATTACAAAATTACGAATATACGATAGAAAAAAATTAAGTCATGTGCGGGATTCGAACCCGCGTCCTCTTTAGCCGGGGCATGCTCTAACCAATTGAGCTAACATGACATGACGTCATAACTCAAATCTTTTCTATCGTTATTTAACCATCGTATTGTGATGGAGCGACATCTATAGTACCACTTACGTTGTACTACAAACAAGACCAATTTTGCAATTGGTTTCATACTTGTAAATGATGACGCAACCTTATAATTTTAATATTGTTAAGTTTGCAATAACGCCTGCTATGCGGATTACATTACAAAATTCGAATCCCGCACATGACTTAAATTTTTTCTATCGTATATTCGTAATTTTGTAAAGTTATACAGTAATCAAAACAGGTAACTCAACACTGCAAACTTTCTTCTGCAACACTGAAATTGGTAAAACAAACAAAATAACACTTGTAACAAAGAACGGAGCAAATATTAATATACCCTCATTTCTGTTTGAAACAGGGGCAAAGGGCTGCGAGGGGGAGGAGGGAATTGAGTAATTTCAAGGAGGCGGTAAGATGAAACCTCTTAATTATGACAAATCAGAGATGTAAGTAGGAGGCATTTTAGGGAAGTTACCCCCTTGTTGAATATAAAAACGAAATGTCCTTGATTAAATCGAATTGCACGTAAACAGAGCCGACCCAAATACTTACAAATTGCGCACCAAGCATGTAATGTTTCGGATGAAAAATTCAATGATTCATTTCTTTTACATCGTGTTCCGAAAAAGGGGGATATAAGAACCCGTATTTTTATGTATGAATGAATTATATTAAACCAAGTTTTTTAGACTAGATTAAACTTAAGGGAAAATCCGGCCAAGTGCGAGTGGGACTCGCGCACGAAGGGTTCCGTTATTTTTGTGAATAGTTACAGCGTCTACCTGTCACCGTTATTAGTATCGAGCAAGAAACGGTAAAAAAATCAAGTTTGTTGCATGGGAGCCCTTCTTAAATATTAATTTTATTGTATTTTTATTTTTTGTTGTTATAGCGGCAATAGAAATACATCATCTGTGAAAATTTCAACTGTCTAGCTATCACCGTTCTTGAGATACAGCCTGGTGACAGACGGACGGACAGCGAAGTCTCAGTAATAGGGTCCTATTTTTACCCTTTGGGTACAGAACCCTAAAAATATATTTTACATCTACACAATGTGAGAAGTATTTTTTTGTAATCATTTTATTTTTAATAGGAACAGAAACACAATGATAAAATCACCTATAATTTACGCAGTTGGAACCATGCAAATGGTTTGATTTTTACTAAAATCCGATAAAGCATAAACCCATAATATGGTTTGGTCGCTTTGTTTGATATGTCGTTTAAAACGTCTTCAAAAAAATTAGAAGGTTCTCAATTCTACTATGTATTTTTTTATAAAATTACTAATTTACCAGAGGATAAATTAGAGTAATCTACGGGATCCGAACCCGCGTCATCCAACCCTAGAGCCGGGTATGCTCTGACCGACTGAGCTACCATGACATATGACTCATAACTCTATTTTTTCTTCTCGTTCTTTAATGGTTTTCGAATGATGCGGAGGCTAGAGTTGATGGCTTTCATGCTATCATAAGAAAGAGAATCGCCTCTCTGCTACAGCGAGTGCGGGGTAGCACTAACAGTATCTTACAAACCATTGCGGGGACATTTGACTCTTCCTTGCTGAGGACTTTTGTTCGAGTTCAGGGCAGATAGTGTGGTTGGTGAGGATACATTTTGACTTTGCTCGATCAAATGGGGTCTCCAGTTAACCGTCATGTCATGTACTTTTATTTTAACACATTTTGTTAACTGACGTACGATAAGTCAACTATTATTATTATTATTTTTGGTTACACTTTTGTGTTCTCTATGGGTTCCAGAGGTAATTATGGCACGGGCCAAAGCCAAGTGCATTTACAGAGACAAAAATCTCCTAACAATTCTACACGTGTTTAATATGACTGCTTTTTGAAGCAGTTTATATGCGGATGTATCTATGTCAAGTATCTCAAGATTCGTGAGTAGGCTTTTGGGTACGACACCTGTGGTAGACATTATAATAGGGATTGTCCTTGTGCTATTTATTTGCCATTGCGTTTTAATTTCTATGGAAAGGTCTGTATATTTGGCAATTTTCTCGGTGTATGTTGTCTGTAGGTTGTGTGTGTTGCAAATAGCTACATCAAATTATTATTAACCATCGTATGGGTATGGAGCGACACGTATATTTCAACTTACGTTGTTAATTTTTTTTTTGGGTATTACAACTTTTTACTGTGTATTGATTTTGATGATTTTTGTTATAGGTATTCCAGAGCTGGTGCTTGTCATGTGGTCCGATTTAAATTTGAGTGAGATCTGACGAATAGTATTTGAGTTATCCCTAATAATGCGTATTTAACTGGTTTCGACTACATTGATGATGTTCTCATTTTCACTTGTCTATGTAAAATGAACAAAAAAAGTATTTAACTGGTTTCGACTACATTGATGATGTTCTCATTTTCACTTGTCTATGTAAAATGAACAAAAAAAGTATTTAACTGGTTTCGACTACATTGATGATGTTCTCATTTTCACTTGCCTATGTAAAATGAACAAAAAAAAGTATTTAACTGGTTTCGACTACATTGATGATGTTCTCATTTTCACTTGTCTATGTAAAATGAACAAAAAAAGTATTTAACTGGTTTCGACTACATTGATGATGTTCTCATTTTCACTTGCCTATGTAAAATGAACAAAAAAAAGTATTTAACTGGTTTCGACTACATTGATGATGTTCTCATTTTCACTTGTCTATGTAAAATGAACAAAAAAAGTATTTAACTGGTTTCGACTACATTGATGATGTTCTCATTTTCACTTGCCTATGTAAAATGAACAAAAAAAGTATTTAACTGGTTTCGACTACATTGATGATGTTCTCATTTTCACTTGTCTATGTAAAATGAACAAAAAAAGTATTTAACTGGTTTCGACTACATTGATGATGTTCTCATTTTCACTTGTCTATGTAAAATGAACAAAAAAAGTATTTAACTGGTTTCGACTACATTGATGATGTTCTCATTTTCACTTGCCTATGTAAAATGAACAAAAAAAAGTATTTAACTGGTTTCGACTACATTGATGATGTTCTCATTTTCACTTGTCTATGTAAAATGAACAAAAAAAGTATTTAACTGGTTTCGACTACATTGATGATGTTCTCATTTTCACTTGCCTATGTAAAATGAACAAAAAAAGTATTTAACTGGTTTCGACTACATTGATGATGTTCTCATTTTCACTTGCCGATGTAAAATGAACTAAAAAGGTTGCGTACGATGCGATGCGATGTTTGGTTTATTTACTTAGTAGTGCATTTTTTGTTTTAGAATATTTTCTGTTGGAAGTCGGTTTATTTTGTTATTTTTTTATTTATAAGTCTGAATCTAAAATCTAAAGCACCCTGCGCTCGCTGATACAATTAGTGCCTCAAGATTATTGGCGTGGTCCCTTAAGATAAGGAATGAAACTCGTATATCCTCCTAAGCGCTCGTAGCGAAGTTTGCTTAACTGTTCTTAACCGATCAGCAAAGTTAAGCAACGTCCGCCGCGGTCATGACTTGGATGGGGGACCGCTAGTGACATTATTACTGAGCGCTTTCGTGCTTCGGAGAGCACGTTAAGCCGTCGGTCCCGGTTGTTGTCTTAGGATGGCAGTCGTCATAACATGGTGGATGGGCATTTTGCGAATGCCCGCCTGGCTAGCTACCACTCTCAAGTAGAAAATCTGTCGCCAAGCACCTAACCGTGTGTTACGGCAGTTACCCTTGAGAGCCAGTAAATCTAGGTTAGCCTAACATCTTCGACCACATCATTACTTTCCATCAGATGTGATTATGGTCAAAGGCTAGTTTATTATCAGCAAAAAAAATGGAGGAAGGGGGAGGACCCCGCCATCGCATCCTGGTTACACCCACATAACAAAGGCACACATTTACAACGAAGGCGTTTAGCAAACACGTTTACAAGAAACATTTGAATTGACGCAGTTTGAAGATCAAGAGTTCGTATTTCTGAGAGCTTGTTTATGTAAATACGTGAATTTTGTTGGAAAATAAACTTGTTGACAAAAATATGTAATGCACACATCAAAAGTGCCTAGGGATCAAGTTCGACTTTCGAGTATTGTCGCAATAAAGAATTTTATTTGTGTGCTTTTCTGATGAGTCTCGTTTCGGTATGCGGCCTCGAGTTTGGAGGAGATCTGGACGTCAAGAACGTTTAAAATTCTGTCAAGAATTCACCCATATGGAGGGGGAACAATAATGGTTTAGGCCGGTATTTAGATCGGTGGAAAAACAGATCTCATTTGGATCAGGGGCAACCTCTATGCGGAGAGTATTGCTTCAGAAGTAATCATACCTTTGCGAATAATTCGTTAATGGTAATTAGTTTCGTCTAATGCACGATAATGCACGTCCACACACGGCTTGAATCGTAACTCGCAATCTTGCCGATGCTCGCATCAACGTTCTGCCGTGGCCTGCTCAATCGCCAGACCTCAACCCGATTAAACATGCATGAGATATGCTACAAAGAAGAGCTCTGCCCAGTATGCATGCCGTGCATACCCCACAACAGCTTTTTGACTTGTTACAAAGAACGTGGGCGGCCATTCCTCAAAGTGATTTTGATGAACTGATTTTAAGCATGCCAAATCGCTGTGCTTGTGTGATTAGTGTACATGGTAGAAACACAGATTATTAGTTAATATAATTTTACAATAAATATAGCAAAATCCTAGCCTTTTTCGTTTTTCTGCCATTTGATTGACTTCATCAACTTAGGTTTCATTTCTTCAAATTGCAAAAAATCAGATTTTTATTTATTCATACATAATATATATAGGGATTCATTGTTAACTTAAACATAGGAATTAAATTAAAAAACCAGTCTAGATAATTAGATTTGGTAAATATTAATTGAATATTTTTATTGATGAACATAGGCTATAGAATATTTTCAAAAACTTAGGGATCCGTATGAAAAAATCAATAATGTACCCAACGTGTGAAAATATATAACGAAAAAATCGGTATATCGCGAAAGCTGCGGAAATTGTTGACAATAGAGCAAAGAGATGTACTAAGATTTTATAGAGGACATCAATATCTTTAAAAATGTTCGCCATATCATGTCTAACAATTACAGTTATGTCACAATAATTACTTTTTATGTGTTTCTATTTATAATATTTGTTTAATACCCGAGAAAAGCAGGGGCGGGCCGCTAGTATATAGGTACATATAATACTGTATCAGCCTGTAATATATATACATATATATACGCGTGAACAAGTTAATGGAGTTACGAAGATTAAAAATGAAACGTTATGATTATTATTATTTATTTTTATTTATTTACAATTAAAATGGTTTACACCAATTACATTAATTATTATCAATTCTAATACCTACACATTGAAATATAATAATGTCAGATAACACACATAACTAATAATTATACAGTAAAAATTAATTATGTACTATTAGTTATGATATAAATACTGTTACATAAAAACTTATTTATTTCACACTTTTAATGTCCTATTTTGAATTTGGAACTCGTTTATTTCAAAAACTTCTTTCGAGTACGCGCCATTTCACATACTTTTTCGTGCTCATTATCAAATTACAATATGGAATGGGGGTTTAAGAAAATAGGATTGCAGTGATCGCCTTGCACAAAGTGGGTATGGATGGAGCAGTCGGTCGTATTAGAGACACTTCAAAAGCTTGATAATAGCCGTATGTTCGTATATCGTACTATCAACAGATACACCAACACTTCTTCTGTCGAAGACCATAAAAGATTGGGGCAGACGTGTGGCTGTTAGAACTACAAAGGCTGTTAATGCTGTTAAAGCCAGAATTCGTCAAAATCCCATTAGGAAGCAAACAACCAAAATATCGCAAGAAATGAAAATTCCCTCTAAGACTCTGTCGCGTAACATAAAACCAGACCTGAAGCTCAGTGCTTATCGTCAATATACAGGACATGCGCTAAATCAATCATCAAGTAATCGTTACAATTAAAGAGAGTGGATTGATCAAAACGCCTTCTGACGCGATACGCAGGTGAAGGGCACATATCCTCTTTACCGATGAAAAAATGTTCACGATTGAAGAGCACTACAATAAGCAAAATGATAATACGCTCATGGTTCTAAGAAAGCTGCTTAAGTGGTCGGAAAGGTACAACGTGGTCATCCTGCGTCAGTGATGGTTTGATGGGGAGTGTCTTATCAAGGCGTCACAAAGCTACATTTTGCGAAAAAGGAGTGAATACTTCAGCCAAAGTGTATCAAGAGACAGTCTTCGATCGCGATGTGAAACTACTTTTTAAAAATGTGCCGTAGACTTTCCAGCAGGACTCTGCGCTCGGTCACAAGGCACGGCCTAGCCAAGCCTTGCTTGAAACCAACGTTCCGGACTTTATAAGAGCTGAAGACTGGCCCTCATCTGGCCAAGAGTTGAACTATTTAGACTACAAGTTATGGTCAGTTTTAGAGGAAATGGCTTGCTCTAAACGACACGGCAACATTGAGCCTAAAAAAGTCTCTGCAGCAAGCAGTGCCGAAATTTCCCGTGAAAACAGTGCGTAGTAAATCCATAGATTCATGGCCAGACACATTAAAAGCCTGTACAAAAGCCAAAGGTGGCCATTTCGAATAGAAAAATATTATTTTTCTAAATATAATTACAAGCACTATCGCGTGCTAAGCGAAATATATTTAACAAATTATTGGAGTACAAAATTTAATGCCCAAGGCAGGAATCGAACCCGCGTCCTCCGATATCGCGTCGGATGCCTAAACCGGCCACTTGGACACGGCAATTGTAGCAGAAATTTCATATTCCAATCGTATTACTTTAACCGTCATAGGGGACGGTGCGCGGCCATCAACCAGACTACTAGACTTCATCTGATCGAAAGAAGTGTTTTTTCAAACATTTAAGTCTCTATGATGTCGCTACCCTTCTATATTTCTAAATATAATTACAAGCACTATCGCGTGCTAAGCGAAATATATTTAACAAATTATTGGAGTACTAATAGAATGAATATTGTTTTTCATTTTTTGCTGACACTTCAATACATATGTACATATAAGTTTTACATAGTGATATTACGTACCTTCATAAAAATATTGCTTTTTATATATAACAGAACTTATAGCCGGACTAGGTACAGTTTATGATAACACCAACCATAATGTCCAATAACGATAAGTTTCGTAGATAGTGCTACGAAGTTACGTAGCCATCGCCTACGCGAAAGCGAATTAGATAAACAAAAGACCTACGTGAAAATGGGTTATATCTGCTCCGATTTACTTTGATATGATAATTTCATATCTTTTTTTATCAAGATATGAAAATATCATTTAACGTCGTTCCAATAAATTGTTTTTTTTTTATTTATAGCTGACAAAAGTCTTGAAAGTTAAAAGTATCGGCTAGAATTACGTATTTGATGCATTCGTTGTACTCTCTTCTGTTATACTATTAAAGCACTACTGCAGAATCTAATACCTTTAAAATCGCTACATTTTGATCCCACGTCTTTCAGTTATACGCAACGGGAGGTAAAATACACTAGGTTTCTGTAGCACCAATCTGTTGTGGTCGTTACCATGTATATTGATGATAATAAATTTGATTTATTGATCAAAAAATTACAATTTGCTTAAACACTAATAATAAATATATAATATAGTAGTAGATAATGTATATTAATCTGAATTTAACTATTTCAGAGGAACATACTTACTTACATTAGACCTTGCATAATTAAATAAATTCTTGTTGATCCAATCCGGTAGGTACTGGCTTTAATGTGTACATAAAGTTGCTAAATCTGCCTACCAAACCGCAGTGTTTATTGCCTACATATTTGGATTTGAAACAAAACTAGAACACCTATTTGGCAATTTGCCCATTGCTAATAATAGTAATAAGTATTTATTGTATAAAGTAATAGTTACTGTAAAGTGAAACTAACAATTAATCCTTTAATGCTGCGCTGGAAGCTGCAGCTGTAAAAAATACATCTTTGTTATGACTTCGAATATTTATCAAGTACAAGAGGCACAAGACATTTACGTAGCCATATATGCCATTTTATTTATACCGTAGCGTGGTGACCCTAAATTTAAACTCCTAAGAAAAAAACCAAACCTAAAGTAGCAAGTTCAATGATGTGACACCAATAGAGGTAGCAACCCTACATAGCCACTGCCGTAGATGAAGCACCCTCGATAGGTTAATGTAATTCAGCGCGCGCATTCTTCAACTGATGTCGATTAGGGCCGGACAGCAATAGGGCTGGCAAATTCGAACTTACAACTATTATTTTGTAGGTATATGTGTGTACAATAGGGGTTCAAATACTCAACTCCTTACTGGAATACATGTATCCTAGCTCAGTCTACATAGAAAAATATATACAAATAAAATTTTACTTATGCTGCTTATGCTGCAGGAACACACCTAACGGTGTGTTCCAGCAGCAGTCCTTGAGAGCCAGTGAAATTGCTCAATAAATATATCTCAAGGTGACGGGCGCAGTACAATTCGTGACTTGTGATGAAATGCATCTGTTATAGGCAGAGGTTAGTCCGCTTAACATCGGGTGGGCATCAAGCTTGTTCCGTCATAATAACATTTAAAAAAAACTCGGAAATTAGTACCATATAAACAAAGGTGCATTGTAGATCGTTTTACCAGGCAATTTTGGAAGCGCTATATCATGTTTAGAGTAAATTTTTTTTTAGTGATGATGTAGAAGATTTTGTTCAGCGGATCACACCGTTAGGTACTTGGCGACAGATTGTCTACTTGAAGTAGCTAGACAAGCGGGCATTCACGAAATGCATAACGACTGCCATTCTAAGACAACAATCGGGACTGATGGCTTAACGTGCCCCCCAAAGCACGGAAGCCTCAGTAGTAATGGCACTAGCGGTCACCAATCCAAGCTATGATCGCGGCGGACGTTGCTTATAGTTTAAGAACAGCTAAGCAAACCTGCTACGAGCACTTCAAATATAGCCCTTTAGGCTTCAAGTTTAGGTGTTTCCTTTTTATTTGAGTGTACTTCTACCAAGTAAGGCGGCGATTAAGATGCAGGCCTAGTTTTAATGACTCGCTATGCGGTAGAGTCTGATTTCCTTTGATCGTATCGCTGGACAATCTTCTCATTTCAGTATAAAAGTGATATATGTGCAGATTTAGAGAATTTCGGCTACAATTGCCGTGTCCAAGTGGCCGAGGGGTATAGGCATCCGACGCGATATCGGAGGACGCGGGTTCAATTCCCGCCTTGGGCATAAAATTTTGTACTCCAATAATTTTTTAAATATATTTCGCTTAGCACGCGATAGTGCTTGTAATTATATTTAGAAATATAGATTTAGAGGCCGTTACATTAATTCCAGTTTTTATAACATGTCCCAATTTTATTAAGACAAACTTGTAAATATTGCGATGTTTTGTTTATGTCCCTGCTGGTAATATGGTAGTGTCATCTGCATAGGTGGCTACTATGAAATCTTGAGCCATTGATAGGTAAAACATAAATATAGTGTACATGACTGCTTCTAGAACAGATCACGGAGTACCTACTCTTGTAATATAATAGTAGTTTATGCAACTGTCATATAATAGATGGTATTAAAACATGAGTGTAGTTTTCAAAATAAGATTACACGAGTGTTTTAATACCTAATTATATGCAGTTGCATACACTACTTTATTTAATCTCATGGCTATAGGTAGCTACAATAAATAAAAATTTTATCCAACAAAATATTACTCAAATTCGTATGTATGAAATAGCGCCAAAATGGAAAAAGTCTGTTATTGGTCTATGGCTCGGAACCAGCGCTCACCACAGATAATGTGTACTTAAATTGAATTGAAACCTCCTTGGTCGGGACACATTGTACTTTAATAATTAAAAAAATGTTTTAAAGCATTGTTTTATTAGGAGAATAATGCTTTAAATTAACTTTTTAATTTTCTTAAAGAAGTATGAAAATAAAATATGCCAATAAAAGTCTGTATTTCATTTCATAATTTAGAATATTGCCGAATGAGATTATATAAATTGTTTTTTAACACAGTAGCTCGTAACGAACCTATAAATGCAACGATTTTAGTGTCATAATGTAGTCTATTCTCCACTCGTGCTTTTTTTACTACTTTACCGCACTTGTATTTTACATATAGAATAGATATAGAATAGAATATAAATATATAATAGAAAAAACAACGGTTTCCACACTTCTCACCAAGGAGATTGTAGTTTGTTTTATTCGTTTTTCATATAAAACATACGAAAGAGATTTTGACCTACTGAAGTAGAACTTTAGAAGATTTTATTATTAGCCTTCTTAATCAGGTTATTATTGCTATCAAAAAGATAAAGTAAATATTTTCGAATCGAAATTTTCGTATTTGTTCCTCGCAAGTGTGTTGAAAAACGTCGTATGACATAATTATGTACGCTTTGATAATTACAGCCTATGCTTCATGTAGCAATATCGCCACGGCTGTAATTTTCAACTTACTGCACTTATATCATAATGTACTATTACCATAAAATTAATGTTTACGGCAAAATAGTGTAAGTACATATCGCAGGTATCACAGGAATTAGTGTACATTATGAAACAATTTGCAAATACTTCCAGCATCCACAATTTGCCATCTTTAAATTTCGTAAAAGCCACTCTAATGGAAAGTGTTAGTGAAATAAGCAGCAACACTCCACTCACGCCTGATTTACACGGAAGTTCATTAGAGATAAGTATCTTTCAAAGTGAAAGTACTTCCGGATCCTGATACAATTTGATAGGTACATCCCTAACTCAGAGAGTCTGTCGAAGGGAGTTAATCGAAAAATCGGGGTCGTTACCCCAGTCCGATCCCAACGTATGTTACCAGCTATATAACATGCCGCTACATACGACTCTATGTCAAATAGTGCAGGGTTCAAATTCACTTAGCTTGATGGCTTTGTTAACTGTGTGACGGTGAGCGCTTCAGTGGAGTTAGGGTGGGATTCCACAGAGAGATTCGTTATGTACATCAGTGATAATTAGTTTTGATAGAATCCTATTTTAGTTCTAACTACCAATTAATTTACGTGAGGCAATGATAGCTGAGCGGTAATAGGTATGGACTGCTGTGCTGGAAGTCCATGGTTCAATCCCCATCGCCAGCTTATACGAGTGCTAAGCATGACGTCAACGCGGGCGTCCCGAGCTCTCCTTGAAAAAGACTACCGGATGTGGTTGAAACTATAGTCGGAGCTATCTCACTTATCCACGTGAATTATCCCGTATTATTTACTAAGATTAGTGAAAACCATGTTAGTATTTATAATAATATTTTCAACACCCTTGCTCGTAAAGTGAGCTTAATTATATCGTTCTTAGGGCCATAAATCGAACTATAACATCCTCGTGCATAGTAATATTATACACTAGTGCGTAATAGAATTATCCCTACAAAGTTAAGTTAGTAGCTAACTGCAAATTATATGCGAGTAAACAGGGCATTTTCAATTTAACCGGGTAATACAGATTTGTAACATCAAAGAGCAATCAAATATGTAATCAATCATCAGACATTTGCCGCGTGCAAAAAAAAAACTGAGCGCTATTTTACATAATTTTCGTATGTTGTTTGTATCGCAATATATATTTTGTTCCTCGCAAGGGTGTTGAAAAAGTGCGTATGAAACTCGTGAGCAACTTGCTCACTATACACTCAGCTGATTTACGCCCTCGCCTACGGCTCGTGCTGCAACAGACAGCCTCGTGTATAATGAGCAACTCAGCTCACTTGTATCATAATCTACTATTATAGCATCGCATTGCCAGTGGTATTCAGTGGACAACAAACCTGTAAATATGGGTGCGTTGACATTCTTCAGGTTCAATGCAGTGATTTTGACTCTTACAACGTTTGCTTTAAGGTTCACATTGCAGTAAAGTGTTATCTCGTTTAACGTAACGTATACGTTGCGTGTTGCTGATGGACCCTTAATTAAATGAAAACGAACATGGAATTTCGATATTTTCCATGGCATTTTCACACGCGAGGTGAAAAAGGTAAAGTTAACTTTCAGTCGTACTTTTTTAGGGATTCTTACGGGATCCTTACTGAGGCTCATATTAAGGCGTTGACAAGTACTAAATAGCTTTACTTGATGAGCAGATAAACTTAAAAAGTAATATAGACAACATCTTATCTATAGACAACATCGTGAGAGCTGGGTCCCGGTTCTCTTAGCGTTAACGCAACTTTATTGCATGAAAATTTTAGATTTTGACAGAATCCGTAGTCTGCCCGCTATTTAGGTTCGATCGCAAGTCAGTGGCTTGCTATCAATAGTTTTTGACATATTTGGTATGCTGTAAGCTATTTTGTTGCGATTGCGTTGCTACAGTGGCATAGATAACATAGTATAGATTTTAGATAGAAAAACAGCTAAATTGTTTTTTTTTTTAATGCTGATAGGTTAGCCTTTGACCACTATCTCACCTGATGGTAAGTGATGATGTGGTCGAAGATGTTGTTCAGGCTAACCTAGAAGTAGAGCTAAATGATTTAAATATATTTATTTAATGTATTGTTTGCTAGAATACCACTGTTTATGTTAGTTAGTTAGTTTATAGTTTATGTTTTGACTGATGCTCGATTGATAGAAGTTCTCATTATTATTTCAGTGGCAACATTTGCAAGCCATAGCACAACCATACGATAGCGACGCGATTGCTATACAACTGCGATTAGGAGCTAGAATTAGCAGACTACCGAATTTGACATTAACAGCAGTTCGATCGCAGAAGCATCGCAGTAGTGTGGCGTTTGATCAATAGCTAAGAGAGCCCTGTTCCTGAGATCCGAAATATTTATATGCATTGAAATATACAGGGTTACCAGATAATAGACCTACTCCTGCTAGGAGGTTGTTGGGGAGGTTATTACCGATGAATTACATTATGTCCCTAATCAAAAGTTGACCATTTCTGAGGAAAAAATAATTCAGTACTTTTTTCAATCTATCAAGTTGATAGGTTTCAAAAAATATGTATAAAAAACTGTTTGTGGTAACCAAACTTTTATTTTTGTGTTAATTAGATGACATAATAAGCATTCCTTAACAACACTGATACTAGAAATGTATGTCATTATTAAAACTGATACTAGAAAGGAAAAACCAGACGGATACATTATAAATTTAAATAATTTTAATTTATGAGTTAAAAATAATTAAATTTTTTTTTTTAAATAATTAAAATTTTTAGAAAAATAATTAAAAAAATATCAATACTTTTGGCGTGCAGATTAAAAAAAACATCTATGTATTCTTAGCTTTCTAAAAAGGTATGTAAATTTGGGGTCGTCGGTGCTAAGTTTTACGAAAAATCCCATAACAAATAGTCCAGGTATCGAATTTCTCGGGAGTTCCTGCTGCAACCAATTTTTTTTTCTTTTTTTATGCCTTGTAGTTTAGCCTTTGACCACAATCTCACCTGGTAAGTGATGATGTGGTCGAAGATATTGTTCAGGCTAACCTTCATCTGATCGATAGAAGTGCTTTTTCAAACACTTAACTCTGGCAATGATGTCGGTACCCTTCTATATTACTAAATATTATTATGAGCACTATCGCGTGCTGAGCGAAAATCTAAAGTACACATTATTATACGAGTCTTATCTAAAAACAAATGTCTGTTCATCTAAGCATAATCTTTTGAAGCAGTGATCGCTCAGTGGCATTGGCTATGGACTGCCGCGCAGCAGGTCTATGGTTCGAATCCCGCCGCGGGCTTGAGCTTCACCGTACGGTGGAAGGGCATTTTGCGAATACCCGCCTGGCTAACGACCACCCTCAAAAAATCTGTCGCCAAGTACCTAACAGTGTGTTCCAGCAGCAGTCCTTGAGAGCCAGTGAAATTGCAGGCAAATGAGACTTAACAAGTATGTCTCAAGGTGACGGGCGCAGCGCAGTTCTCGTCACTTGTGATGAAATGCATCTGTTATAGGCAGAGGCTACCGCTTAACACCAGGTGACCCTCGTGCTTGTTCGTCACATAACAAAAAATATTTAAAAAAATAGAGGCTTTTTCTAATTACGTTGTGTTAGCATGAGACATACGTGTCTTATAGAAATAGTTATCTCTTCTTCTAAGAATAGTAGAGGCATACTAGACCTATGAAAATATTTTAAAATAAAATGTACAGAGTGACGTCCAGAAACAAACGCCTCTTCAGCTCAGAGTAGTATCGTGAAGCAGTGTTGGCTCAGTGGCATTGGCTATGGACTGCCGCGCAGCAGGTCCATGGTTCGAATCCCGCCCAGAAATTGAGCTTCACCGCATGGTGGAAGGGCATTTTTGCGAATGCCCGCCTGGCTAGCGACCACCCTCAAGTAGAAAATCTGTCGCCAAGCACCTAACAGTGTGTTCCGGCAGCAGTCCTTGAGAGCCAGTAAAATTACAGGCACATGAGACCTAACAACTGTACGTCTCAGTGTGACGGGCGCAGTGCAATTCGTCGTTGACGAAATGCGTCTGTTATAGGCAGAGGTTAGTCCACTTAACATCAGGTGGGGCTCGGGCTTGTTCCGTCACAATAAAAAAAAAAAAAAAACGTGTTAGAAATATTATTTGTGACTGGTAACATCAAATAAAACAATGTAATATGATTTATTGTTGTAAGTTGGTACTCTTTACTTATGTCAATGGATAACATGTATGAATTTTTTACAGTTAAATAAATAATAAATAGATTCAGGTGTTATTTTTAAAATATTTCTTTTTATACATCGAATTAATATTTTAATAAAACACTTAAAAATGCAAAAATATATCTAGTGACAATTCCGCCTAATTTTCCTGTTAAGTCTTTCTCGATCGTGCGCTCGTAGAGTCAAGACCTCCTGAGGATGCTTCGTGTAGAAGCGAAACGCGTCGAAAATTCTTCCGGTTTAGCTGCGTGGCGTTTGTGACGTCACGTCGACTTAACAGGAAAATTAGGCGGAATTGTCACTAGATATATTTTTGTATTTTTTAAGTGTTTTATTAAAATATTAATTTGATGTTTTCATAAAATATTTTAAAATATTTGTTATTATTAAATAATATTTTCATAGGCTTCATTCGAGGCTTGTTTATAAGACCAATATTTTAACTAAAAACAGATTAATGTCTTAACTTGAAAACTGCATGATATGAAACGGTATTTCCGCCATTATATGTTGGTTTTAATTTCGCCCGCATCGTTATCGCTGTTTACATAACACCTTTCATTGTAGGGATGTTCGTTCTAATCCGATATAAATGAATACGATCCACCCGATTTTGGTATCGATACAATGGCTTTCGATCCGTTAGTGGATCGATACATGTGCAATGAGGATCGGACCGAAAAATCGGAATAATTTGTATAGCATATTCTAACAAAGATAAACTTTAACCATTATATTTATTCGTAACACGCGACCTACATTCGTGTCGCGTTCCTTAAGTACAAAGTATAGATTACTATGAAGGATCATATTCTAATATAAATAATTCTCTGGCGGTAGATTTTGTTAAATCAGTTGTTATTGCATCATATATTACAATTTCAGGGTGATTATTTGTGATGATAGTTCATTTCCTTGTACGTTTTGCTCTCTTGAACCGCCAACAAGTAACATAGTTATGAACTATATACAATACTACAGCTACTACAATAAAAGTTTTTAGACAACCTGTCATTGCACACTCACAGGCAGTCCAAATTGTCCAGTCAACTAACTGTTGGCAGCGTAAAAAACCGTATTAAATACCTATGTTTGTTTGCTGCCAAATTTCTAGCTTTCTTATTGACACAGCTTTGTATTGCTATATATTTTATCGATCCAAGTATTGATTCGATACGACTTTTTGGACCGATCCAGTAGCCTATTAAAAAGAGCAGTAGATTTTTTGATGGACTCATTGATAATAGTTATGACATCTATGACTCCATAAAAAAATCAATGGTCCAGTATATCGATACAAAGCACTTGGATCGAACATCCCTACTTCATTACGACTGTTGATTAACAAAACAATATGTCCTATAAGTAATCAAGTTTTAGACACAAGATTTCTGAGATATTACAACTTTACAAATTTACGAGAGGAAAAATTTAAGTCATGTGCGGGATTCGAACATGAGACAATCAATCGACAATGAGTCATAACTTCAAATTTTTCCTATAATTTTTTAACCATCGTATTGGCATGGAGCGACATCTATAGTTCAACTTACGTTGTACTACAAATAAGACTAATTTTGCAATTAGATTTAAACTTGTTAATAACGATGCAAAAAACAAATTTTTCCTTTCGTAAATTTGTAATTTTGTAATGTAATCCACAGAGCATGCGTAAAAAATATTAATATCTCTGGAACATGCTTTCATCGGTAAGCAATATAGTTCTATTGTTTTGTTACAATAGACAATAGAAACAAGCCATCATACTTGACCCATAGCTTCACAGAATGCCCCACATTCTTGCACATAACTCAGTACAGAATGTGCGGGCCAAGTTAGTTTACCGTAAACAAGCAACGCATGATTAATAGCTGACCCTGCGATCCTTACATATTTCGGGGCAAATTTGTACAACAGATTACGTCATAGTTAATCGTAGTGGGAGCTACGACGGCCGGAAGTCTTGAAGGTTAAAGCTTAGAAAGTTTTCTTGAAACGTGAAGAGATCTATATATTTGGCCAGAAGTAAGTACCTGGGCCAGTTAGGTAGGTACACCTACTTTGGACTCCATGCCTTAGAAAGATTTCGTAAAAATAGCTTTTGTACTTACCTACTACATATTGAAAACAGATTCGAAAAATACAAACTACTGAGGTATGTAAAACCGTTTTTTTACTTTAAAATTAAACCGATTTCAATACTCAAAAGTGTAAAAAACTTGTTGTACCAACTTCGACAAGTTATTTTACACTTGAAGTCGGTTCCATTTTAGAGTAAAAATGTTGGCCCTTGCTACTTACGGGATTATGGCAATAATTATGGTATGGTAATTAAGGCTAGAGTGCTCTAGGCGCTTTCCATGAAAACGTAGTTTTGTTATATTTTAAATACTAAGTGTTCAAACTCGGCGAAACTTTGCATGTATATCCCGCACATGACTTAAATTTTTCCTATAGTATATTTGTGATTTTGTAATATTTGCATGTATATCCTTGAGCCTAATATCTATATTAAGCTCAGCAACATGCATACAAAATATCACCTAGTATGAATACTTGGTATTTAAAATATGACGAAACTACGTTTGCATACGCTCCGTGCACTCTACTCTTAACTATAAAATAAAACAAAGGGTTAGGTACTTCAACTAGAGATTTCCCAAAAATTTGACCGTATTAAACAACTATGTTTGTTAGCTTTCTTATTGACTTTTTTTACTTTCTTATTGACAATATCACTAAACTGACCATGGCGACAAAGACTACTAATTTCACGTCTCTAAATGAACCCTTCTACCAAAATATACTCTAAGAGTCGGGCTTTGCCCTAAATATCAAAACTGGGAACCTTTTCAGGTCAGTCCCGAAACATACTCATTTACACATATTTGTGGTGAGCGAATCCCGCATTTAACATGTTAACATGTCCGACAGGAGGTACCTAGCAAACAACTCAATAACAACCAGGTTGTAACCGACCACCCGTGCCCGACTGGCCGAACAAGTTCGGACCCAAAACGGAAGCGAGGTAGTATAATGGCGGTCGGCTCACTTCCGTTTATTTCACGTAGGCCGAATGAGCGGTTACTACGCAATCAATTTTGGTTAACTTGTGTTATGAGACAAAGTTTTTCATATACCTACTCGTAGATATGCACCTAATTGTTTTTATTGGCAACGGAAACAAATTATTATTTAATATAAAAGTTGGCTTACGGCTACCTTTACTTTATTATTGTACTACTGTTGCTACCTATACTATATTATTGTAGGTACAGCTTCAAATTTCATAGTAAAAGCACAATATTACAATAAACTTTGTAAAACTATGGTAAAGTCGATATATAACCTCCTTTATAAGAATCGTTTCTTTTATTTTGAGGCTATTTTAAAAAAAAAGTGACGTTTCTCCAAGACGAAAAAGACCTAAGTATAAAAACTTGTTATACCATCCTCTATACCAGAAAATTATTTATGAAAAAAATGTTTATAATATGGCTATTACTGTTTATAACAAATTACCGGAAAACTTGAAAACTTTGGCCGGGAACAGCTTCAAAACTAAACTGCACTATTTTAATGTATAAAATTTTATTATGTAAAATTAAAATAGGCATAAATACTAATATTTGTATGCCTGCTTGCAGGTTGAATGCATTGCTATATATTTCCTAACATCTGAAATTGTAATGATTGTGCATTCTGACAAATAAATGATTGATTGATTGACAGTCCGCTACCTGACTTTACATACTTCGTTGGAAATTACGCAATAATGGATAATAATACATATTATTATATATATACACTGATAAAAAAAAATTATAATGATTATTATTGATATGATACAACAATGGATTTGTTCGTACCACGTCTAGAATCCAATAGAAAAAAACGATACACGAATACAACATTTTTACACCTAAACAACAAATACTTACCTACTTCGCAACCTGATGCCATCTTGAATTGATGTATCGGTAAGTTTTTACGCGGGAACAATTCAAAATGGCCGCTTATCTGATGATACAAACCAAATTTGCCCGTAGTAATTTTATCTCAGTTCAGTTCGAAAACTTCGAGAAAATGCAGGGCGAGGTAAATTCGAATTGTTACGAAAAGGGTTACGATTGAAGTGCTTTCACAGAATGCGGCCAATTTTGAGCTTTAAAGCGAGTGCACTAAAGAAAACCTGACTGCGTTTGACATGCCGTTGGAGTACACGCTTGAAATCCGTTGGAAATGGGGACTGGAGTACTTAGGTAGACTTATTCAGGCGTCGGGAGAGGCTTTTGAATTCCTTCAACTTCACAGTTTCCTTTGCGAATTGCTCCGTATTTTGAATTGAGGAAAGTATTTGAAGACTATTCACGAAGTTCGTGTCACGCACAGTGGTATCTAACTTTGTGACATTTTTGACCTTTTTTTGTCGGATTTTATTTTGATTAAATATACTTCTGGCTTGATTTTTGTCTTTTTGTCTATCCCACCATGGAGTAACCAAAGTCGACGTGGCATTTAGGGCGATCCAGATCAAATAGTTTGTAACGGAAAACAAAACATGAATTAAAGTTCAATCTCAATTACCATTTGTGTGTCCGAAATGCACGACGATGAAAGAGAACAATACTTTTCTTACGGAAGCGATTGTCCGATTTTTAACTGTTCAACACGGTTTTTTTAAGGATATAATAGATTATATTTTAACGAAACTTAGAAGTGAAGATTCATTATCGTTGAGGAGTACTAAAAATAATTTTAAACCGCTGGTGTAAATTTATTTTTCTTTTAATCAAACAGATATGAATAAACTTTCAGCACAGTTTGGTTTGCTAAAACGTACCTGCATGACATACATTTTTGCAATGAGTTGAGTTACAAATCAAAACAATCATTTATTTACAAGAATACATAGTCATAAAAAGATCTTAAACACTATGGCGATTCGTTCTTGTATTCTGCCTGCATGCAGGCGTGCAAATGTTAAAAGGTATTTTTGTCACTTAGGTCTATAAACTCTTTTAAACTATGAAAACATTTACATATTAGCCAGTCACATAATCTATTTTTAAATAAATCACCTTTCATAACTTTAATTTCTACGGGAATCCTATTAGAAATATTAATACAATTATTATATACATTTTTTTTGTAGATATCTTTACGACACATAGAGTCACTCCTCCATAGGGAGAGCCTTGGTTTATGGCCGGCCACCTCCCTGATGCTAATCCTCCATTAACATGTTATCGTTGGTGGTATAATCCCAACGTTAGGGCCGGCGCTGACTGACGGCACGGCGCGCCCCGCCATTATTTTCCTGATCAAGTTATTTTTAACCTTATTACAATGACTTTATAATTCTCATTACATTATTTCGATACTATAAGACCTTAGCTTCTCGTGTCATGCCCTGGCATACCACAAGATGCCACGGAACTTCATTAATGGGCTTCTATATGAAGCATAGGCCGTCAATCTTTGCGGGCCGTCGTAAAATAATATTTTGAACGTCCACAATGATAGCAGATATGATGTAAGTTACTCACCCGGTCTACATTTTGAAGAGCAGCGGCATCGTGATGAGGGCTGTGATGGGCAGTCACAATTACAGGGCTCCACTGCTGTCGTCCATGCAGGCGATGCTGTCGCACCTGGGACCTAGACGCATAACATGCGGAGCTTCAGATTATATACTAAATATGTCACATTGGTTGATTAAACAAAACATGGCATACTGAGATCGTTTAATATTTAAATTATTGTACAAAAGAAAAAACCTAATATGAACTCCAATAAACCTACCTACCACCATTTAGCAAATCAAAATTATTGCTCAAACTACTTGTGTCAATCGGAATATTTCAGTTTCAATGCATGCCGTTTGTACTTACAAATATTACTTTTGTAAGTTCTTGGTACATACATAAGTATATTTAAACTTAAATATACTTATGTATGTCACCTTTACACACTCACGTTTTCACTCGAGACCTTAGATGACAAGAGTTTGTCATATGTTTTGGATATGCAGAGTTTGCTTCGCATTGAACATATTTAAAAAACTTACTTTTTGCTCTAAGCTAGGTCCAAGCGTTGTAACCTTCCCGCTTACTTCTAAAAGTTCTCTCTCATCCGCAATTATATTTAAGTCTGTCTTGCTTATACCATCTTCCATGAGACTCTTCAAACCATCCACTTCTTTACTTCTCTCTCCCGTGTATGTATAATTTTCTATATGCATTTCTGCTGGCAGCGCGGTGGCCAGTCTTTCTGACCTATCTGTGATATGTTTATGAGTTCTTATGGTAGGTCTAAGTCTACTGGACGGTGCTACTTCCAGCTCAGCGGAGAAAGAGGCGTCTTTCTGGTAGAGGACGTCCTCTGCTGAGTCTAAAGTGGCTTCAGTGGTTTTTGTTGAGTTTAGTTCTGTAAAGAAAGGGTTTACAATCAGTTGACTGTATACTACATATTACAACAGTAAAACAGGCACACAATCTAGGTTTACATACTCTATTCAAGCACTCTATATCTGCAGCTTTATTGTCTAGCCAGATTATATGAATATTTGATTACCTACTAGAATGGGCATTGACATCGAATTAATTGTGTAGAAATTTGGTGATAATCAGTGCTCTTATTGTCTCACAAAATGGTAAGACTATTTCAACAACTCGAACACATTTTTTAAGGATATGAATTTAATTTTAACTTTTTCTTTTGTAAACTGTGCCCGTTATGAAAAAACGTAGTGATTACATACTCATTTTTATGATGTTGGAATTTCGAAAAGATCATTTTCATTATCATTTAAATTAGACAATAAGGACTCAGCCTGAAGAACAAAATATTTCAAATATAATATATGTATGATTGAAAGAGATTTCATTAAATAATTTCAAACGTCAAATTGAAGGGCATGTCCATTACTAATCTATCTGATCCGATCCGATCTTTAGTGTATTTCATCAAATTTATTAATTATAGGTTTTACCGTTATTAAGTAACAAACATCCAACAATATATTCATAATTCCATACACAAGTACATTTCATTGTACATTTTTTTATATTAGTAGGACTAGTAACGCATAGATAGGGGTATACATATGTCGGTAATAAGTGGCTAAATACCGTTAGTTACACATAGATACGAGTATTATGTCGACGCTGGACATTGACTTCTGCAGTCATGAAATGAGTTTGCTAAATACCTAGTTGTAAATTACTACCCCGAAGTGTTAAAGCATCGGAAATTGACGTCAACAGTTGTGAAACGACTACATACAGTGTGGTACGTAAGCCTCTCCGTAAATCCGTAAAATGGGGGGAAACGAGCTCAGCGTTGCATTCTGAATTCAGAAGTCGGGCCAACCGTTCGTTTTAAAAGTGACAATTATTCCAAAACTTTTAAATTTTTAATTAATGTTTGATTTGCAGTGTTTCAATTGAATATTTTAAATCGATTACAGTGGAATAGCTTTATTGTTACGCTTTAACTTATTCCCATCATTTTGTCAATTTTCCAAAAACTAAATAGTAAATATCATCCTTATAAATAACCTGCTCACTAAATTTCACAAGAATCGGTTGAGAATTTGCAACGATATGTAGAGGAGAACAACCGGAAATCCGAACAAATATACGGAAGCTTTTTTGCCGAAGATAGAACGGAATCGCTTCGCCCTCGCTCAGTTGATTATTGTAAGTCATCAACCTAGGGTTTTAAATATGGAAAATGATGATCCAAAAGCACTTGGATCGCCAATAATTACCGTCCGGGCGAGCGTTATCTAAAATACAATGAATTAAATGCCGTTTAAGCTCTCATGCTTTAACTATAAAAAAAATAACACAATCTTACCCAGAAATGTATCTATAATTGCAAAAAACACAACAACGCATAGCTCTAATCTGTTCTGACGCGGCACGCATGTACAATAATCCCGTACGGACGGACACACTGATGTACCTGTGGCTTGTACCTAGAGTGCAGAGTGCACTGCGGGCCAGGGCTGGTCCAATCAAGAATCAATTTATGTCTATAGTACGCAGGGTTTCGTGTCGTTAGTATATAACAAACTAATTATAGAAATATATAATTACTATTAAAATGATTATTATTTTACATCGCAGATGCAGGTCGGTGTGTGTTTACTGTATGCTCAGCCTAGAATGCAAAATGTTCTCGGTTCATTGGGCCAGCCTTCCAGCGATGTCATAGCAAAGGCGTCGGCGACACGATGGGCCTTTTGATACGATGGAACTAGCGATACGTTGAAGTATAAAATAGCATATGTGGTTCCTGTGCATAAAGCTTACTAGAAAGTAGAGATATGTCAGTTTAAAAATGCTCGCTTCTCCACAAAACTTGATTATAAGTGGGTATGATTGCAGCGGTTTTACTCTAAATTCGGACCTGCCGTGCACTCAGCAAACACACACCGCGATAACTGAATAACCAATGATTTAAACGAGGTTGCATGTATTGCGTCTATACCTACACTATTCTGCATGTAAGGGTAAAATGTGTTTATTTATTTATTTATCAATAATAACAATAGCTAACTTACAGTACTAAACCAAAGTGCTAACTATTTTAGATTTATAAACATGAACTTTAAACAAATTTGCTATGGTCCGTATTGTGTCAAAAAACACATCCACATCCTGGATCTGCGTGGTAGCGTTAAGAAGAGCCAGCGCGCGTTGTGTGGGAGCATTCCTGGCATAACTCGTTCTTGAGACAGGACAAAGAAACAAATTATGCCTACGACGAAATTATTGTTACTTTATTCATGTGCTTTAAACTTGAAGCACATGAATAAAGAATTATTTATTCACGTGCTTGAAGCATGTACATTTGTTAAATTAAATAATAATAATTTAGATGTAAATACTGCAAGAATGCCGCGTAAGGCCAAATAAAATTTCGTGTTCAATATTTAAATTACGTAAAGAACGTTTTCTATAGTATATATGTAAAGTGCACTAAATTATATAACCATTTGCCAGATAAAAATTTTACGTTTAAACAATTTAAAAAGAATACAAATCATGTATTATTGACCAAATGATAATATGATATTGATCACTTTTTAAATGAAACACTCAACATAATTTCCAACATGTTTTTATAATACAATGTATATTGATTGAATGATTTAATCTTATTTAATCCGCCACATCAGGCAAAATATGGAGCACATAAACCTTGATTAAGACCATAAATATTCTTGATTCTTCAAAAACATTGGAGGCGCGTGCATTTCTAGACTGAAAGATCTCCACCTAACTATACACAGAAGACACTGTAATTTAAATGATTTAAGATTTCTTTTTGTGTGTATTTTCAAGTTTTCTAGGGGTGAAGGCTGTAAATTATTTTATAGGTATACAAAAGATATTCAATTGAATTCATAAAATGCTTTCGTATATATCTCCGGCGGCGGATGTCCGGTTGTTCTCCTCTACAGGTCGCAATTCTTAACCAATTCTAGTTAAAGTTTCGATAATTATATGTTTTTTTTAATGAATAAAAAAAGGCTTATATAAAATTAGGGTTGGAAACGGAAAAAAGAGGTCGTCAGCCTAGTAATACATACATAATCATAATCACGCCTGTATTCCCCATTCGGGGTAGGCCGAGGTGTGTAAACACCCACGTGCCTTCGATTAGGTTTTAGTCCCATGTAATAGGGGGAGAGCCTATTGCCATTCACCGGGCACAGTTTCAGGGTCATACAAAATGCTTTCTCTAACATACTGGACGAAACACAAGAAAATATTACGAATAATATGTTTACGCTAACAACATATAAGAGCAGAAACAAGAACATATTATAGGAAACCCTGGCAGGGCACTAAGATGGCATACAGAAGAGGCATGCGGCTCATTTGGCGCACTTTTCCCTAAGTCGCCTCTTACGACACCCACGGGAAGAAATGGGGAGGTGATCTTCTAACCCGGCACCCCACGGGTTACACACACAGCCTATACTCTGTTCGCTGAGAATGTCTAATATAGAAAGTAAGAAAGAAAGAAAAATGTTTATTTGCAACAAATAAATAATAACAGCAAGATATAATACAAATAAATTTTAAAAGATACATACTTCTATCTTTTTTAATATTGTTAGGTTTGCAATAACGCCTGCTATGCGGATTACATTACTATACTTCTATCTGTAGCAAAACCAGCCCTCAGCATTATGCTGGTCGTTCAACCAGCGCTGATCTTCCTTTTAAGCCGTTTGGGTGACATCACTGACAAACTACTTATGTTAAGTATAGTTAAGATATAACAATTGCTTCGTAAATTACGCAACCGTATATAAAACTAGAATCCAATATACACCAAATTATAATTTGTTTTGCTGTAGTATCAAAACAAATATCTGAATAAAATAAATATCATACTACAAAATATACATGTTAAAAACATAGCTGCTTATGTAGACAAATGTAGAGGCATCAGAGGGTATGAGTAGAGTTGCTTGTTCAAAGATAAGGGTGTGAGGTGAGGTGTGCAGTGTGGAGTGAGTGTGTATTGTGTAAGAGGGTGTGTTAATGTGTGACTTTTTTTCTCGACTTCGTTTCGTTTTATAAGGCACTTGTATTAAGCTTTACAGTTTCCTGCAATCTTTGGTGATCCGTAAGAATTTAAGTTTCAATTTGAAGCCTTGAACATTTCGCAGGTTCCTAATGGTCGGTGGAATATTATTCCAACGTTTAGCACCACTATAACGGAAACTGCCACGAAGAGCTGCCGTGCGATGTCTTTGCGTTGGCCGTTGTACCAACTGTTGCAACTTTGTTTGTATAGGGCGCTCTCTCTTGCACAATTGTATGCAAGTAAAAAGGACGGCACTAGCACCGTGAGTGACCGTGATTGTGCAGGGGGCGGGAACATTTTTTAAAATGTTAGACCGTGTTTATATTGCTTACTTTAAACCATTCATTACACGAATGTTTTTGACAGGGCAGTCATGTTTTTTTATATTATTTAATTCGAAAAATCACTTGTTTACCTACTTCGTCCAATACCTTCTAGATAAAAATAATATATTTTTAATTAGAGAAGGGTTTATTTAAATAGAACACAGAAAGTATTCTTATAATTCTATACATTTTCTGATTCACTTGAGTCTGTATCATCCTCCAAGTTAACAATAAAACCTACTGTCATATTTTTAGAATGTCTGTTCATTATGTCCATACCGGGCTTTGTACATTTTTGCCATTTGTTGCTATAAATTTTTTTGTTGCCTTCATTCAATAATGATGACAATCATATAACTGAATTACAGTCCAAGATACACGCTAAGTCACGAGGTAAACAGGAAACAATCCAATAAACAAGCCAGGTCAACGTTCAAACAAATACTAAGAACACAGGTAGAGAGCACTAACCTATACGTCCGCACCGCACAACTGACAGATAAGACTGGCATTAGCTCACAGCGTGCATGCGTCCTATGTTCGTTATCTGCGACCAATGACGTGCAGTCCCTGATTTCCATAGGAAAACATTCTCGGCGAACAGAGTGTAGTAATAAGTATGTTATAATCATACGACTATGCAAGCTACGAGCTACGAGCACACCAAAGTAAGTTTACCTAGACAGCCGTAGCCGTTCACATGTAGCACGTATCCGGGCCCGCAGCCGCACTCGTACGTGCCGTCGTGCAGCTCGCGGCACAGCTGCTCGCACGGGCTTCCGGCGCCGCAACTCCCTTTAACAACACAAACAATTATTATTAGACGATTGTTTTTCCGATTTAACTTACCTTACAAGCTATAGTGCGCGCGGAACTAGTTGGCCGCGCCTTAGGTGGCGACAGGGGCGGCGAGGGGGGGGGGTTGCCTATCGCTCGCAACGCACACACGCACATTAGACAGTGATGACCAAAGCAAGCGCCCTCGCCTCTCCACCGCTCACATACCTAAGGCGCGGCCAACTAGTTCCACGCTCATTATAGTATTAGCCGGTCCGGCCAGACCAGGTCTGCGATTTTCAGAGTCAATTAAACGCTGGAGTGCTCTTCCCATACAAACGTAGCTTCGTCATATTTTTAATACTAAGTGTTCAAACTCGGTAAAACTTTGCATGTATGCCCTTGAGCCTAAATTCTGTGCTTCTGGTTAACTAGATTTCGTAAAATTCAGGACTTAAAAATAATTCGAAAAATCGTTTTGTATTTGAATTGTTATTTTGACATGTAGTGGTAAAATAAATAATGAATCGACAAACTGGCAAGCCAGAAGCTCAGCAATATGCATACAAAATTTCTCCGAGTTTGAACACTTGGTATTTACAATATGACGAACTACGTTTGTATGGAAAGCGCACCGTGCACTCGTACTCTTTATACGAATTAAGAGGCACGGGACGAGACACTCCTACAGAAAAATAGGTATTTTAACAAAGCGATGCTGTCTCGCTACTAAACGCCAAAACTGAATAGTGGAAGTAGTAATGAGGACAATTGCAGCTTCTTCAAGTTTTGACTTAGAATTTGCGCATAATTTGCGTTCTGGGAGAAAACTTTTCTCGTATAGTAAACATTGATCTAATGTAAAAATTTTGGTCGTATTTTATAACTGACAGAATAAACTAGGTTTTAGGTTTTATTTTTTCTTTATTTATCATATTTTTTCCTATAAATAATTCACAAATTAGAGATATACGTTTTGAGAAAATATCGGTACTTAAATTTTATTCAATTTTTTGAAATATAATGATAAAAATCAAAACCTATAAACCTGGATATTGATAACATCTAAACCATATCCAAAAATCATCAAAATCGGTGATTGTTTAGGGGGGTAGAAACGTTTTTGTATGAAAATTCAAGACTTGAAAATTGTTAATAATTTAAGTTTGACAATTGATCACGTCAAACAAGAACTTTTAAGATTGGACCAGACGAAAGGTGCAGGAACGGATAATATTCCCCCATCCTTTTTAAAACGAACGGCGCATTCAATTTGCATTCCTGTTCAATACATATTCAACTTAAGCTTACGTGAAGGAGTTTGTCCTCAAATATGGAAAATAGCGCGAATAATACCGGTACATAAAGGTGGTACAAAAAAGGATGTGGAGAATTATCGTCCTATTTCCATTTTGTCCACTTTGTCAAAACTTCTTGAGAGATTAATACATAACGCCATTTATCCAAGTTTACATCCAAATATTATACCCAATCAACATGGTTTTTTCGACATCGTCAACGGTCACAAACCTTTTAATATACACTTCAGACATTTTCGATAACATGGATACTAACAAACAAACTGATGCTGTTTATACAGATTTTCAAAAGGCTTTTGACAGAGTGGATCATAAAATCCTATTAGATAAGATAGCATTTAATGGTATCCGAGGAAATCTTTGGCGCTGGTTTAAATCCTACATAAGTAATCGTTGCCAGAAAGTTGTAATCTATGGGTAAGAATCAGATATGGTCTCTATTAGTTCTGGGGTCCCCCAGGGGTCAATATTAGGACCCCTGTTATACATTCTATATATTAATGATATACATACATGTTTCAAATTTTGTAGATTTTTGTTATACGCTGATGACTTAAAGATATATCATACCATTAGCACTTACCAAGACCAATTAAACTTTCAATCAGATCTGGACCGGTTCTCAGGGTATTGTAGTAACAATAAACTTGCGCTAAATCTTAATAAATGTAAATCAATTGTGTTCACACGAAAAATAAATGCAAGTAATTTTACTTATTCTCTCTGTGATTCGAATCTTGATAAAGTCGAAGTAATCAAAGATTTGGGTATAACTTTGGATAGTAAATTTATCTTTGATGCACATATGCATAATATTATAGCACGTGGTTTTAAAATGTACAACTTTGTCATACGAACTGCGGTTAATTTCAATAAAGACCTTACATACAATATCTTATTTAAGTCTCTTGTCCGATCACAGCTAGAATACGCTGCACCAGTATGGAATCCGTACTATAAATGCTACATTGAAGATATTGAAAGGGTTCAAAAGAAATTTTTACGTTGTATGCACTACAAATGTAGTGTATGTAGTTGTCACAATCGCTATGATTGCCCTGAGTTGGTAAATAGAATTTGTTACAAAGTTCCTTTAAGAACGAATTTAAGAACAAATAATAAAACTTTTGCTACCACAGCTCGTCGCACCAACTCTGGTAAGCGATCACGAATGTTTGGCATTACTAAACTTTATAACGATCATTTCAATAATATTGATATATTTCATGAATGTTTTAGTGGTTTCCGTAGGTTAGTATTGGAGAAATTGAGTGGTGATGGAGGCATAACTCATATTGACTAAATGTAATAAAAAATATTTTGTTACTTTAATAGTAACAAAATATTTTAATATATCATAATGTATCATAATAATATATCAAATAATGTCTGCCTAACCCACTATCTATCGACATTCGACTGAACATGTTGCGCACATACAGTTATTTAGTTAAGTTAACGCACAAAAATGTAAAAATGTATCTACTCTTATGGTAATTGGTTAGTAACTCATTATTGTAAGTAGGTAGAACTATGTATAAAACTTTATTATTACACTTTTCTGTTCAAATCAATCATGATAATTTGTGGTTAACGATGTTGGTACATATACTAGCTATATTTCCAAAACTATACTTCTGTAATCATTTGTTGTGTACTGTTTGTTGACTCTAAAATAAATAAAATTATTTATTTTAGAGTCAACAAACAGTACACAACAAATGATTACAGAAGTATAGTTTTGGAAATATAGCTAGTATATGTACCAACATCGTTAACCACAAATTATCATGATTGATTTGAATGGGTGGTTTGGAATCGATACGTGAATGTGTTCCACTCATGTTTTGTTTTACACTAGCTGTACCTGCGACTTCGTTCGCGATTGCTGTACCTGCAGACTAATTACTCACATTTGAGCACTGTTTATCTCATATTAAGCAACGCGGTGGTCTGCGGTGACGAACTCTTAGTAAAGCATAGCTCAGAAAGGGGCTTTTTACTTTGGGTTTGAAAACTCCCAGGTTGTACTTTCCAGAAGACAGTAGTTAAGTAACTCAGAGTTCCTTCGCGGTTCGCACCATCAATGTTGAAGTACAGTACTTTGTGCGTTTCTTGAGAATATCGATTTTAAAGCGGTGTCTTTTTTCCGAGGTTCTCCTTGTTTGGCGGTAGAACGAATTAGATTGTGCACTTCCATTGCACAGTCTCCAAAATGTATCCGGCATATATAGACGGTTAGAAAAAGGCTTATGTTAACTTACCACTAGATATAGTAACATATAACAGTCCAAAATAGTAAATGATCACCCTTGTTCTTTCTAAGTTAAATAACGCTGACGTTGTTTACGGCCCTCGACTACTCTCACGGACACAGCGTCTTATACAACGTGTTCAGAATGCTTGCGCGAGATTCTGTTTTGCGATACCACCTCGTAGTCATGTAACACCTTTTCTAAATAGACATTATGCACTCAAAATGAAATCTCGTCGTAAGCTTCACTTGGCATGTCTGCTTTTCAACGTAATTAATTTTAGGAGTCCTTCATACTTGTATGATAAGTTTGATTGGGCCGGTACAAACAGACCGTCATCCAGAAGGCACGGTACCCTGCAAATTTCAATACCACGTCATCGCACGATGTCATTTAAAGGTGGTTTTCACTATGCAGCTACCAAGTGCTGGAACAATTTGCCTCCACCGATAAAAAAAATTAATACAATAAGCTCATTTAAATTACATTTAAAAAGATATCTCATTAGTCAACAAAAAATACATGAAAATATAAAAATAGATTTTTCATTTTTGTAAGATTCAATTTTGTGGAATTAACTCCTCTGAGATGCTGACAGCCTCATGCAGAGAAGTGAATTTTAACCTAATATTTACGAGTACTTATAATGCTATTATACCATTTGAAAATTATACAGACCTAAACATGGTGAACACACGTGCCTCGTTGCAGCAGTCATTATATTTTAAAATGTGAATATATTCCTTGTTCTTTTTCGATACATACCTACTTATTTATTAAATGATATTATTATGCGTATATGTATTGTTCATTATAATATTATTTATTATTATGTATATAATTATATATTTAATATTAATATACATTTATATTTATTATTATTATGTGTATATGTATTGTTCATTATAATATTATTTATTATTATGTATATAAATATATATTTAATGTTAATATACATTTATATTTATTATTATTATGTGTATAAACAGTGTTCTATATTGAATGAATTAATGTCTCTTTAATAATTAATCGTGTATTTACTATAGTAAGTAAGCTTAGTAACTAGCCAGAGCTTTAACACAATATTTTTTTATTTCTTAGGGTCTTGGCTGAAAATCAGCGCTATTGTCTTAGACAATAAGCATTATGCTGAGACAAGGTTCATTCAATACTACTGGACATCTCACTAACGAATATATATTGTTAACATTGTATAACTTTATAGGATTAAGTTTAACATGGTTTATAATATTTTTTTTGTAGTACTGAATAAACTTCTTTTCTTTCTTTCTTTCTTTCAAAATTAAAACAACATTTTATTATAAAATTACAACTAAAATTTTTACATCTTGCTATAACTCTTCGGCATTGTTGTGGTCACAGGTAACCTAACGCTCCTCCTCGCTTCCCTCGTCGTCGGACCTAAATATGACTTTAGTGATCATTAACTACATTTGGTGATCATTTACTACATTTGGTGTTCGATTACAATTTTTGGTTCAAGAACTTTTCGAAGCGCTCGTAACAAAGTTTGCTTAGCTGTTCATAAACGATTAGCAAAGTTAGGCAACGTTGGATGGGTGACCGCTAGTGACAATACTACTGAGCGCTTCCGTGCTTCGTGGGGCACGTTAAGCCGTCGGTCCCGGTTGTCGTCTTATGATGGTAGTCGTTATAGTATGGTGGTAGGGCATTTTGCGAATCGATCTAAGTAAACTTAGGAAAAAACAGCTGTTTACGTACCTATTCTGAGGCCAACGGCGGAGATAAGGGCGCAGCGCGGGGCAAGATTGTATCAATTTATCGGCTAGCTTGCTGAATGCCTTGCCTGATCGCCAGCCGACTCTTTGCGTACCATAGGCAATCAGTAGGTGGCTACTTTAAAAAAATAAAAACTATCTGTATACAGGGTTATTGGTAAAATGACAACAACCTCTTAGGGTTGACTTCTGCTAATCCTTAGAAACATTTTGAGATGAGTTTTTTTTGTTTTAAAATATATTTTTTTTGTGTTTTATTGCCTACTCCGAGCCAAGAGCGCCCGCCGCGGTAACACTGGACGGCGCCGTGGTCCCTTTGAAATTGAATAGAGTGTTGAATATTTACATCGAGCAAAGTAATAAGATATATGAACTAATACATTACAGGCACAAGAGTCTTTTGACATCAAGTGGTCCTCGTGCTTCAGTCAAAAAAAAACACAAAAAAAAAACAATATTTTTTTTCAAGACAATAAATATAATTTATATTGTTATGTTTGCAATAACGCCTGCTGTGCGGATTACATTACGAAAAAATATCATTATTAATTAATTATAGTAAAAAAAAAACTCAAAATGTTTTTTTAGTACTAGCAGAAGTCAACCCTGGGAGGTTGTTAGCATTTTAACAATAACCCTGTATACATAGGTATCTAACGGCCACGTAGGTTTTAACGCCAACATCTATTGTGTATCAGATAATTGGATTCCTTTCCTACTCGAAGCTGCGATTAGCAAAATAATTAATCACTAAACGTTTCTAAATAACAAAAAAGAAAAACTTATGTACCTCAGTAAATTATGTTTTATTTTATGTGTACGCACATACCTAAGTACTGCATTGACTTGCCGTTACCGCGTCGCGCATTATTTTGCAGCATTTAAAACAATTTTACAAGCGTAATTTTAAAGGCGTGTTGAGCCGCCGCCCGCTCATACTCGATCGTGCGCTCGTAGAGTCAAGACCTCCTGAGGATGCTTCGTGTAGAAACGAAACGCGTCGAAAACTCTTCCGGTTTGGCTGCATGGCGTTTGTGACGTGACCTCGGCTTAACTGGTAAGTTGGGCGGAATTGTCACTAGATATATTTTTAAGTGTTTTATTAAAATATTAATTAAATGTTTTCTTATAGTGTTTTAAACATATTTTTTATTATTAAATATGGATTTACGCAACGTCTATTCATTAATTTTACAAGCTTTTATTTAGTTTCACCTGTCCCAATGTTTGTCATCAAATCTTGCAAATTAAATTTGATCCACTTCCCGGTTACTGATTGGGCTGAATTTTTGCATACATGTGTAAATAGCGCGACAGTGCAAAATTCTGATGATATGGAGCTGATCTGATGATGGAGCTGGAAGGTGGCCAAAGGAACTTCGCAATGTAATGACACAACCTCATCGAGTTTAGACTAATTTGAATGGTCTTGAAGAGTTTTTTTTTGGAATTTTTAGTTCTTTTTTAAAAAAGTGTTTTTAAAGAGAAAAGCTTGTTTAATACACAACAGTTCGCTTCAAGCTTATGATCAGGTATGTAATCTGTGACATCGACTTTTCAATAACTACAAATAAATCACTGCATCTCAAATATTTCTAATGTTCTTAACAAAAATTATACTGCTACATCAACCTATGTATTACAAAACAAAATCGCCGTACCCTATAAACCCTTAAACGGCATAAAAATATCATTCGAACCCAAAGCTATGATAAATTGCGAACGAAACGGCAGCGAGAAATATGGGAGTTTTTCTGAATAAATGTCAAATTCATATATAGGTGTGTGTATGTAGAGACACCATCCCTCACAGAAGGATAATTGTGAAAGACGCGCCTACCTCTTGTGTAAGCGTGAGCGATAGCATCGAGCTTTATGGATCTCTCCCATGAAATCTAAAATGACCGTCAGGTTTTCTTTATATCTGTCTGTGTTTTTTGAAGCAGCGATGGCTCAGCGGCTTTGACTATGGACTGCCGTGCAGCAGGTCCATGGTTCGAATCCCGCCGCGGGCTTGAGCTTCACCGCATGGTGGAAGGGCTTTTTGCGAATGTCCACCTGGCAAGCGACCACCCTTAAGTAGAAAATCTGTCGCCAAGCTCCTAACGCTGTGTTCCGACAGCAGTCCTTGAGAACCAGTGAAATTACAGATACATGAGACTTAACAAATATGTCTCAAGGTGACGGGCGCAGTGCAATTCGTCACTTGTGATGAAATGCATCTGTTAAGGGCAGAACTTAACATCAGATGGGCCATAAGCTTGTCCTGTCACAATAACATAAAAACCTGCGCGGCAGTCCATATTGGATAGCCAATGCCACTGAGCTATCACTGCTTCATATTAATAATAATATTTATTTTGGTATTAAAATTTTAGGAGATAGAATGTCTAGGCTTCATTCAATTTCTTAACTTTTCCAATTTACGTGATGGCTCTACATTGTAATATTGCACTAACTGGTAAGCGAACAAGATTAACTCAAATCACAACGAAAGTAAAACTTGTAACTACGAGCGGTATTCGAACCCGCGATCATCTGGAGGACCATTAATTTTTCCTTTCGTTGTAATTTTGAAAGCTTTCCCCTCAAACCCCTCGTCTCTCGAACTGGGGCATGCTCTGCCTATTGAGCTATCGTAGTGAATGTTGTCATAGCTCAAATTGGTGGATGGTACCGTGTCCGAATCCTGCTAGTAGTTAAAAAAATTCCTTTAGTTGTAATTTTTTCTGATGCTCCTATTTGTTGCTAAATAAAAGGAAATGAAAGGGATGTGTAATAGACACGCCCCTTTCATTTCAATCTAAGCCAGATAAAGAGCGGGCCTGAAAAAATATGCTCTAGAGCGTTACCCATCTTATTTCTTCGAAATTCTAAATTGCCTTGTAGTAGTAACATTTTCAAACCACGTGACTGTTTCGTCGTGAATTTTGATGACGCGGATGTTGACCTACAAACCTACAGGCAAGTAATTTAACTTGGATCAGGCGATACATACTAGTTTTTTTTATAGGAAGACCACACAAACTTGGAAATATATCGTAGCTTACATAATTGAAAATAATATAAAATAAACATTGGAATACGTACTTCCTTCAAGAAGTGGACCTAGCATGTGTATTACATCAAATTCATCAATCTAATTCTATAGTAATAAAGAACCAGCAAACAATATCATGGGTATTGTTGAAACTGTCTATTTCAAAATCCGGTGCAAAGAGATGATGATTTTGAACAATTGGTGAAACAAATAATTAAAGTTATCTATTCATCAAGGAAAGCGAACTACGGTGAAAAATATCGAAGTCTTGCTTAACGGTATCGTAACTTTCACACGTACGATAAACCGGCGAGTGCTTTAACATATTAATTTCCTTCCTTCGAGTGCTATAAGTTGGCATCGGACATCGGACCACTATGGCCAATTTATGAATGAAATTCTATCATAATACTAGTTCCTAGTTATATAATACACATATAATACCTAACAAAAAATAAATGCGCAGCAAGTTTTTTTTTTAATCTTTTTAGATTAGCACATAATAGCTATCAGATTATAATTGATTAAAACTAACGTAAGTTTGACACATGTTAAATGACATTTTTAGCCGATTTAAACTTACGGTTGACGTAAAAAACCGTAAGTTTAAATCGGCTAAAAATGTCAGCTATCAGATTGCAAGCCAATAAAAAAGTAGAGGAGAAAAAGAGGTTGATTAATGTAGTTACTACTTATGTCTTCTTCGATAGTTGAGAGGTTACTTTTCACTATGGTTGAGAGGTAAGCGGTATCAACCATAGGCTTAGCATTAGCGAAAAAATCTTAAGTCTATGGTATCAACACTCACAAGTCTATTTATTTCCTCAAAACGCAATTCTTACAAGTGATGATGACTGGTGAGACACCACACGAATGGAAAAATATGGAAGTAATGACAGTTCTGTATACCTTCAGTTCTATTAATAACATCCCGAAAACGAGGATGAATGGCAACCCTAAACGAACGAAACACCCGTATTTACCCGTTTCGCACGCTATTACAGAAAGAAATAACATTTTGTCAGTAATTTTGACGCGGGTAAGGAAGTAAAATGGTTCCGTATCGGAGAAATAGAGTAAATTAGAGCTTGGGCAGGAATTTGTTCGGTGTTTACACATTTATCCTCATTTTCGACACGGCGTTGCTCGTTTTCATTGAATTAAATGAAATGAACTTAGACATTTTCGTAAGGTTTACTCTAATATTACGCTTGTGGTTCTACTTTAAGGTGGAACCTCATGCACTGAGAAAAACGACTTAAAGGCTTAAATCAAATTTGACCTTTTACCGTTGAATTGTAAATACTGTAAGGTTGTTCGATGATTTATAAATTAAAACTCATTACTTGAGCATTGACAATACAGACTGGGCATAGAGCGATAAAAAAAGAAAACAAGACAGCGACTTGACTTATTATGTGAGAGACGATTTTGGGATACAGAGTTTGAGAGGAAAAAAGCGCGGGAAACGTTCAACTTGGCGGGAGCGTAAAATTTTGCATATTTTTTAAATTAAATTTTAATTGTAAATAGTGGTCAGTAGAGTAGTATTTGTACATATATTTTATTAATTGTTTGTATAGTTTATTTTTTAGTGTACATAATCTGTAGGTAAGTCCATTTTGTTTAATTTTCGGAATGGAGGAGCCCCCTGACCCAGGGGGCTCAGTTCCTCCGGCTGCGTCATTTATTACTGTAGCTTCCAATGAATCTGGCATGGAAACCGATGGCTCATGGGTTTCTGCCAAAAATTTGAAAAGAAGCCGTCCAAGCAAGGTGTGCAGGCATTGCAATAAACGTAGACGTAAACGTAATTCTAATTCTGAACCCAAAGAAATTGATTGCGTTTGCGATCATGTCGAAATAATCCCTGAAAAAACAACGGTCGTAAATGAAATTATGAAACCAGATTCCATAATGCCTAAACCTAATTTAACACTGCCTAATAATGAAACTTTAATTGCCAAGACAACTGACACCCATCCTCGTCCTCCACCCATTGGTAGGACTTTGTATGAACCCACGGATGTAGCTCCCTTTATTGTACATGTTCAAAGAGAACAGACAAATCCAGACGACAACACTTCCTTACACCCTATTGCCTTCGGTAAATTTTTGCAAAAGCAATGTTTCAACAACATTGTAAATGGCAGTCTCAAACGGATCGGTCGAAACAGAATTTCCCTAGCATTCACACACTTTGAAAATGCTAACGCATTTTTAGTGCATGACAGTTTAATTAAGAATAAACTAAAAGCATTTGTTCCTACATTCAATTTAACGCGCATGGGCCTTGTCAGAGGAGTCCCAGCCGAGTGGACCCCTGAAGAGGTGATGGAGAATACTACTGTACCTTTAGGTTGTGGAAAGATCTTGAAAATTCGAAGGTTAAATTACAAAACTACTGTAGCAGGAACACCAACATGGAAACCATCACAGACTGTGGTAGTTACTTTTGATGGTCAGGTATTACCAAAGAGAATATACATCTGTTATAATGCATTACCAGTTGAGCTTTATACTTATCCAACAATTCAATGCTATAGCTGCTGTCGCTTTGGACATACCAAAGTACAATGAAGGTCTAAACCTCGTTGTTACAAGTGTGGCCAGGCACACACAGCTGATAGTTGCAATATAGTAGAACAAGGTGCATCCTGCTGTCTCTGTTCTGGTTCTCACTTTGCTACCAGCAAGAGTTGCCCAGAGCATGACAGACAGAGAAAAATTAAGCAATCCATGGCTGAATCCTGCATATCATACTCTGAAGCCTCTAAATATTATCCACCTGTCTCAAAATCTTATGCAGAAATTCTGTCCACAAACCAAGCAATTCCTACAGAAAGAAAAATTTCATCCACCAAATTTTCATCATCATCCACCACCTCCTATAAAAAATCTGTAGCATCGAAACCACGGCAGGCACGTCAGCCTTCTGTAGGATATGATCGTGCTACTCACCAAGAAATTATAAAAGAGTATGATATGCCGGCTCCACCAAATGGATGTGCTATTTCATCCAATACTATTAATAATAATCAAACTTTAACTGAAATCATTATCATGTTAATAAGCACCCTTTCTCAGTCCAACCTTTTAAAACCGAACCACGCTGCCCCTATATTAGACCTTCTCAAAAATATAATGAATATCCATAATGGATATACACCATCAAATGATGAACAATTGTAATCATTCTTTGGCAGTTCCACTGCAATACCCTCATGTGGTGCTGCAGTGGAACTGCCGAAGTGTGATTGACAAAAAATCAGAATTAATTAACCTAATCAATAAATATGAACCATCTGTTATTGCTTTGGGAGAGACATGGTTAAAGCCAAACTCTCCTTTCAAAATCAGAGGTTACACCTGTCTTCGCCAAGACAGAAATGACGGGCATGACGGAGCAGCTCTGCTCGTCAAGAACAATTTAGTTATAAACCATATTCCTCTTCCTGATCATAATGATTTTTTTATAGTAGCAGCTGTTGTCATTAATATATGCTTTGTATCTATTTATATTCCTTATCTATCTTCCTCAATTCTACAAGAACTTAACCATATATTACATTCTCTGCCAAAACCACTTCTTCTATTAGGTGATTTTAATTGCCATCATAGATCATGGGGTAGTTCAATCTCAGGACGTTACAGTGGAGAACTGATAGATTTATTGGACCAACACAGTCTTTGTTTACTAAATACTGGTATTCCAACTAGACGCACAAAACCACATGAAAACCTTAGTGCTGTAGATCTTTCTATTACCTCTCCAACTTTAGCCTCTGCACTATCATGGAAAACTCTTTCATCTACTTTTGGCAGTGACCACTATCCCATAATTATATGTTTCCCCGGTAACAAAGTTAAAACTATTCCACCTAAACCACGAATGAAATATAGATTAATAAAAGATAACTGGCCAATATTCAAAGAATATACTGAGGATAAATGTCAACGTTTACCTGACATAGCTAATAATTGTAAACAGGAATGTAGTACAGCTCTATGTCAATTGATTACAGAAGCAGCTGATGCTTCTTTTCCCCTTAAGAATGCTTCTATTGGTAGATTACCATCTCTTCCATGGTGGGACAGTGAATGTACTGAGGCAGTAAAAAAAAGGAAAGAAGCAGAGATAGAATACAATACAAATATGACTGACGAAAATTTCAATATTTTAATAGATATAATTGCTAACACAAAAACATTATTAAGAGAAAAAAAGTTTTTAGGTTGGAGACAAAACTGCACTTCTATTTCGCCTAAAACTCCTCCTTCAGTGATGTGGACCAAAATTAAACGTTTCCGGCTAGGTGTCTCCGATTCCACCTTTAGCACAATTCCACCATCCATGTCTGAAGAATTCCTCAACCATTTAGCGCCTCCATTTGTACCGGAACAAGAATTGTTCCAACCTTTACAATCGCCATTCCGCAATGATAATGACTTCCTTTATTCTCCTTTTACTATTAATGAACTCAAAGGTGTGCTTTCTAGCGTTCGGGATTCAGCTCCGGGCGAAGATGGCATTCCATATTCCTTTTTTTCAAATCTTGGAGATAATACATTAGATTATTATTTACAACTGATAAATTCAATAATTATGACAAGCGACACTGACATACCATTGACATGGAAATCACAGATAGTGTTGCCAATTTTAAAGCCAAATAAAAATCCTTCTGAACCTTCATCTTACCGTCCCATAGCGTTATCGCCGGTTATCGCTAAACTTGCCGAACACTTAGTTAAAAATAGATTAGAATGGTTTATAGAAAATAAAAATTTGCTTTCAAAGTCACAATTCGGATTCCGAAAAGGAAAAAGTACATACGACAATATCGGCATACTTATGTCAGATATACGATTGGCGTTTTCTAAAAATGAATCAGTTGTAGCCGTTTTCCTGGATATTAAATCCGCCTATGATAATGTCAGCATAAAATTATTAAAAAGAAAGCTGGAAATATTATCTTTTCCAATACACCTTACAAATTTTATCATAAAATTATTGTCTGGCCGTATAATCAAAATAGAATCGCACAGTAGAATAATCTGGAAGGGACTGCCCCAAGGCTCCGTTCTAAGTCCAATTCTGTATAATATCTATTCACACGATCTAGAAGGCTCATTAAATGGATCGTGCAATATTTTGCAGTATGCTGATGATGTTGTTTTATACTGTTCTAGTAAATACGTCAATGCAGCTTCTTCTCACTTATCAAACTCCTTAACATTGCTGAAAATTTGGTTAGACAAGAACGATTTGGAACTTTCAGTGTCTAAGAGTTGTGCACTGTTGTTCACTAGAAACCGTATGCCTCCACCTATTACGCTATACTACAATCGGGAATTAATTCCTATTAAAACAGAAACAAAATTTTTGGGTGTCATATTTGATGCTAAACTTTCCGGTTTGTCACATTGTACCCATATTGCTGCAAAGTGTGAGCGCTCGCTTAATATCCTTAGAAGTCTCTCGGGCGTTTGGTGGGGTGCACATCCCTTTTCTTTGAAGTTGGTCTACAATGCCTTGATAAGAAGTGTTCTTGATTATGGAACCTTCTTGTTGGAACCATGTAGCCTAGCTGGAATGAAGAAATTGGATGCTATCCAGACGAAAGCCCTTCGGATAATAACTGGAGCAATGAAAAACAGCCCGATAAACGCATTACAAGTCGAATGTGTTGATCCTCCACTTTACCTACGAAGACAATATTTGGCCAATAGATTCTTTAGTAAAATGTTGCAGTTTTCTGAACACACACTTTTGTCAAAACTTCTTCTCCTTATAGAGCAAATCGATTCTTCTCCTTATTGGAAACATAAATCTCTACCGTGTTTAATCCAAGCCCACAATAATTATAAAACAATAAATGCACAAACACACTGTTCTCGTAATCTGTCCCTTTTTGAATCTGACTACCAAGCATTAATTATTTCACCAACCGTTCACCTTGATTTAGGGATCCATAAAGGTGATTTGTTGGCAAATATTTTTTTTAATTCAGTAGTTGATGATAATTGGCAGGGATGGCATCAAATTTATTGTGATGCCTCCAAACATTCTAACAACGACTGTGTTGGTGTGGGATTATTTCATAAGCAATACAATATTGTCCAGAAAGTAAAATTTCCTCCCCAGACTTCAATTTTTACAGCTGAATGTTTTGGTATTTATAAAGCTTTAGAATACATTAATTTAATGAAACTTTCTAAAACGGTTATATTTTCTGACTCAAAAAGTGCAATACAGGCACTTGAAAGATTTCCTTTTAAAAGAAATGCATACTCCCCGATTATTGTAGCTTGTCGAGAAATGCTTTTGAAATGTGTGAATAAGGGCCTTTCTGTTTCTTTTGCTTGGATTCCCAGTCACAGCGGTATAATCGGTAACGAAAAAGCCGACGAACTCGCTAATAGCGCCGTACAATGTGGTGACTTGTATCCTTACAAAAATTATAGTGAAGACATTGCCGCTCTTTCCAAGCTTTATCTTCAAAAATCTTGGAGTGAAGTATGGAAAAACGGTGCTAGATTGAAGGGCAAATATTACTACTGCATTCAACCCAACATTCCAGTAAAACCCTGGTTTTACATTGCTAAACTAAATAAGAGAGCTACGTCCGTGCTTATAAGAATGAGATTAGGACACATGTGCAGTCCAGCACACCTTGCTCGTATTCGTGTAAAAGATTCAAATATTTGTGAATGTGGGCAGGATGTGGGTGATGCTAATCACATCTTTCTAAACTGCCCACGATACGATTACTCTTTCTTATACCAAAGTCTGATAGAATTTAATATACCTCTTCCCACTAATATACTATGTTTATTATCTTCTAATTCTATTTCTATATATAAAGTCATTGCTTCATTTATTGAAGTTAATGACATTAAGTTGTAAAAATGTATATATTGTATGCTTTTTTGTAATGATTTTATGTAGCATAATTGTCTCAATTTTATTCCTTAACTCTCCTGACCCTATCCTTTTATCCGTACCTAATCCTTGTTTATAAATACCGATCAGTTTCCCCGTTTTAAATTCAAAAATAAAAACATGACTCTGGCAAATGCACAATGTGCGAACAATTCCTCACAATTTAGAGGAAAAAAAAAAAAAAAAAAAAAAAAAAAGAGTTTGAGAGAACAAAAGTAATATACTGTTAAGATTATTATTGTATAACGAGTCCACAGAATAATAAAGGAAGTTTATAAGTACGAGTTGTATATGGTGTTTTACTTCACATCAGAAGTGGTATGTACAATGCTCACATTCTAACTTATTCTATTGCTACCCGCGATGGCCTTTAATGGGCTTTATGTTTCTATTTATTTGTTTTGAAGCAGTGATGGCTCAGTGGCATTAGCTATGGACTGCCGCGCAGCAGGACCATGTTTTGAATCCCGCCGCGGGCTTGAGCTTCACCGCATGGTGGAAGGGCATTTTGCGAATTCCGCGTGGCTAGCGACCACCCTCAAGTAGAAAATCTGTTGTTAAGCACGTAACGGTATGTTTTGGCAGCAGTCCTTGAGAGCCAGTGAATTTACAAGCACATGAGACTTTACAAAAATGTCGCAATGTGACGGGCGCAGTGCAATTCGTGACTTGTGATGAAATGCATCTGTTATAGGCAGAGGTTAGTCCGCTTAACATCAGGTGGGCCTTGTGCTAGTTCCGTCACAATAACATTAAAAAAATGTATAAGAAGTTTATCCTAGCTGTTGGTCATCCATAAAAATAAATAAGTAATGCTACATTTGATATGTACTGACATGGGTTCAATTGTGTTTTAATGGTTAATAATCCATAATAAAGTTAACCGTGAACAGAATGAGTAATGAATAAATAAATAGAATGTTTAATTAGCAGTTGCCGTCATATACTATCCTGAGCCTACCCTACTACTTTTTAATAATACTATATAACAAAAGTAGTGTTGCGCTAATAAAAATAACTTGTTGTTTTATCTTTTCCGAACGTAAACGATGCTGGGAGCTCGCACGACGATGATGGTTATCGGCTTCATCTGGAGACACCCAAGGGCACGGCTGCAAGACCACGTGATGGTGAACGTGAACGAGATGGGACGTGAAAGAATCAGGCGGTTGGAAGGTGACGTGTATCGCGAGCGGAGCCGCTTACGACTACTCCAAGACGTCGGGCGTCCTCCAGGAGCATCACGGATTGCGTGGCTTCACTGCAACCTGTTCGATCAGACGAGCATAAAGTTGATAGTAATCAACATAGACAACATAATGACAGATCTGCTAGTCCTTCGTTCTCAACTAAAGATATAATTAATTTACTTAAGACACTGAAATCGACATCTCAGGCAACCACGGGATGAGCACATTCAAATACTAATTTAAGTCATAAATTTATAGCCTAACTTTGACCCTTCATCAAAATGTCAAAGAACTGACATATGGCTACGTAAGGTTAATGAATATGCTACTTGTATGGGTGGGATGACAAATCAGTTGTTCATTTTGCAATGCAAATCTCCAGGGTTTGGCCAAGGTTTGCTATGAAAGATTAACCATATTATACAGTTGGCCTGAGTGGTAAGAAATTATTTAAAGTGAATTTCCTTGCGAAGAAAACTGGTCAAATACTTGAAGATATGTTTAAGCGTAGAAGTAAGTTTGATAAGTTGGCATCATCAGAACCACTATGTCCTAGACTCCTAGTTATGAATGAAATTCTATTGTTATCGTTATCGCCGATGCCAATGGGTTAATGAATCAATTGAGGTACGAAAAACTGGCATTACTGAACCGGTGTGATAATCATGGCAACCGTGCGGTCGATTGCATTATATATGGTTTGAGTTACAAAACAATGAAATCTAATATATATCTAATGCCTCTTGCATTACGTCGTTCTACTCCTGAGACACTTTTGCAATCCCTCAGAAGTAATAAGGACATTGCTTTACGGCAGCCTTATACGAATCACTCTAGTTTTAGGAGTTAATTCGTTGCAGAGAGATCCATTTAAAAATATCCGGAGAATCAAAACAGAGCGATTAACCGTGGTCACCCTTTTATAGAATTCCCTAAACCACTACTGAAGTGCGCTATTTGTAATAAGTAGGTTTGATCATAAATCTGAAGCATGTAAAACTGAACTTATGAATTGTTTTCTTCGGAATCTGACATGAGAGGTGAACAGGTAGTTTAAGTAGTCGCCATTATCCGGCATCGGTTAAAGCTTTCACTGAGCCGCCAAGAGAAGGAATAATTTGTCTTAATATTTATGGAGGGATATATCATGTGACGAATGGGATAGTAAATATGACTGTTGCACCCGTCGCTTCACCGTTGCAATTGCTCAAGGGAACTACTCTATATCGCGCTATGAAAGTACAGGTGATCAATCGCATCATACTACCTCAGCATACATCTATTTTTAATATAACGGATAACAGTAAAATTGATGAGGAATTAGTGATCATAGATTACGAATACGATAAATAAAAACTTTTATATATACTTCATAGGCACAATAGGTGTTTTGCATCTACGTTGAAAGAGCTAGGCTGCACTGACGTTACGGAGATACGAGTAGGAAACGCGTAGTATACCGTCCATATCAGCTCTCACATAAAAAAAGTGAAGAAGCTCGTTATCTGATTAGTGTCATGTTTGAAATTGGAATCATACAAGAGCCTGCGTCTGAATACATGAGTCTGGTTATTCCGGTGCGCAAGAAAAATGGCAAGCTATGAACATGTTATAGACTATATATTCAGGATGCTGAATTCCGGTACTTGCCCGTGGAACACCTCGTAGAACACCTGTGTGTTCCACGCGATAATACGTAACTATGCTCAAGTTGCTCATCCTATAAGTTCCTAAAAAGAAAAGATTTGCTCTGATGTTGGACAGGTGCAAAATAGGAACCCTTTAATACCCTCAAAGTTATGTTAAAAGATAGACTTGTCTTATATACGACCCAGCTGCTGAGACTGAGCTCCACACATACGCAAGTAAAGTTGGTATTGGTGGCATCTTGTTTCAGCGGATTAAAGGAGATAACCTGTTTCACCCCGTGGTTTTTATACAGTCACCAGACTACGCCTGAACATTTTCATACTTATGAATTGGAAACTTTGGCAGTGGTCTATTCAATGAGGAAGTTTTGTGTATACCTGTTCGGACAAGATTTTAAAGTCATTACTTTTACCAAACGGCATATCATACCAGAAGAAGCGCGATGGTGGCTGCTTGTTCAGAAATTTCAGTGTGACATAGACCAGGTACAAAAATGGCTAAATGGACGCTTTATGGCATAATCCAATTGGAGACAGTTAATGGGTTAAGCCAATATTTAACAATAATGGCTATTAGCAACGACGACTGGTTGCAAACGCTGCAAATAGGTGATTCTGAATTGTGCAGGATCAGAGACATAATATCTTCGGATATTGCAGTGGATGAATTAAATAAATTAGGGTTTTGGAACTACCTCATCAAGGATAATAATTTATATAATAGCATGTCTGGCGACAATTAACAGTATTCGATAAGTAGTTCCGAAGGGTGCAAGATAGCAATTGTGTAAAATATATCAAGATGATATTGGACACTTTGGGGTACATAAAACCCTTGAACGAATCAAATAGTCTTCATGGTTCCCAAAAATGTCAAGGTTCATTTAAAGTACATTCAAACCCTTTGTTCAGTGTAGGACAGATTCTGGATTGGATAGATTCGTAATTCGGCAGATTCGCTACTGGACAGATCGTGAATTGGGCAGATTCTTGGATTCGACTGATTAACTGCGTTCAGTTTGCATATTTATACATACGTTTTAAAAGTTCGAGGTTCCTTTTCACACAGTCCATATTTACCATCTTGGACCCATCGTTAGGCCTAAGCGCGGCAATACCCATATATTAGTCATGGTAGATGTTTTCACAAAATTTGATTTTATTAAGTCAGTGCGGAACACTAAAACACTGTATGCGTTATGTGCTTTAGAAGTTGTGTTTTACATATGTAGATTTCTAGACCGTATTATCAGTGTACATGGGTCATGTTTCACATCACACGCATTTAAAATATTTTGTCTAGATAAGGGAGTGAGACATATATTAAACACAGCATGTAGACCACGTTTAAATGGCCAAGTTGAACGAACGGTGCAAGCGTTCTATTTTGGATTAGTTAACTGCGCTGAATTTAGACAAAGATGAAAAAGAATTGAACGAAAGAATCGGTGTAGTTCAATGGGGCTTGAACAACATTAACTAAAAGAGACCTAACCTTACGAACCCTAGCGGAAGTGATGGTGGCACATCGACGAATGCTCAACTCTATCCGAAGCTAAAAGTAATATGCTGCTTATGATAAAGGTAGGAAACCAGCCCGAACATACAACGAGGGAGCTCTGGTAAACCTAAGTTGATTTTAATAATGATGGAACAGGTACAAAACTAATGCCATCATATATACCCTATCGCGTAATAAAATGCTAGATAATTGCTATCACTTAGCATCAATACCAGGATTATTTGGTACTACAAACATACTCAAAATGACCGTCCGTATATACCCTATCGCGTAATAAAAGTGCTAAATAATGATCGCTATCACTTAGCATCAATACGAGGATTGTTTGGTACTACAAACATAAACTTACAGTCCGTATATACCCTATCGCGTAATAAAAGTGCTAAATAATGATCGCTATCACTTAGCATCAATACTAGGATTGTTTTGTACTACAAACATACGCAAAACGACCGTCCGCGTTGCTGCCAATCAAATGTTGCCCTGGGTTCACGTGCCAGCCCTTGAAGTAAATATTGACCCACTTGAAGAAAGTGCCCATAATTCGTCGATATGGATAATTAATATTATGACCTATATTTTTATTGCTATGTATCCTCAAAGAGTACGATTAAGAAATAATTAACAATTTCAATACAGAATTGTAGACATAAATTTAAAAAAAAAAAATACCCTGTTGGCATACAAATCAATTATTTCAATATGATATATGTATTTATGTTGTTATATTATTAAAACAGTTTTATATTCATTTCGACAGTAGGACTGCTAACTTTATGTCTCTGATTATTCTTGCTAGAATTGGATGGGTTAGCAATAATAATAATAACATAATATTTTACTGTATATTTTCGGTTAATATTGTAAATTAAATACTGATTGTTCTTGCTAGAATTTGATGGGTTAGCAAGTATAATTATCTTGTGGTACACATTACGTTTGTTTACTTGTCTTGCGAGAATTGGATGGGTTCGCAAGTCGTTTACCGTAAGAATGGGATGGGTTTGCGGTAAATAAAAAAGGTTAATTCAGTTATAAGTAGGTAGTGTAAAGTATAATGGTACTGTAAGAATTGGATGGGTTTGCAGAACCATTATTCTTTTCACGATTAATGACGCAGGTAATGGCTATGTAAGAATTGGATGGGTTTGCATAGCCATTGCATGTGATGTATATGATATAGTAAAGTGTAATGGTACTGTAAGAATTGGATGGGTTTGCAGAACCATTATTCTTTTCACGATTAATGATGCAGGTAATGGCTATGTAAGAATTGGATGGGTTTGCATAGCCATTGCATGTGATGTATATGATATAGTAAAGTGTAATGGTACTGTAAGAATTGGATGGGTTTGCAGAACCATTATTCTTTTCACGATTAATGATGCAGGTAATGGCTATGTAAGAATTGGATGGGTTTGCATAGCCATTGCATGTAATGTATATGATATAGTAAAGTGTAATGGTACTGTAAGAATTGGATGGGTTTGCAGAACCATTATTCTTTTCACGATTAATGATGCAGGTAATGGCTATGTAAGAATTGGATGGGTTTGCATAGCCATTGCATGTGATGAAGGTATAATTCAATAGTTCAGTAAGAATTAGATGTTTTTGCAGACTACCTATTTATAAGTATGACAAGTTTTGCAGATTGGATGTTTAACTGTAGACTTTTTGTTACTAATATATTGTGTCGTTTTTGTTTTTTTTATACTTGTTAACAGTGTCTCGGGATCTTCTCTCACCGAGTGTAAGGTAGTTCAGTAGGTATATATAACTCCTGATTCCGTGTATGGGGACATACACGAGGTCAGGATGGACGAGTGTAAGGTTGTTCGATGATTTATAAATTAAAACTCATTACTTGAGCATTGACAATACAGACTGGGCATAGAGCGATAAAAAAAGAAAACAAGACAGCGACTTGACTTATTATGTGAGAGACGATTTTGGGATACAGAGTTTGAGAGAACAAAAGTAATATACTGTTAAGATTATTATTGTATAACGAGTCCACAGAATAATAAAGGAAGTTTATAAGTACGAGTTGTATATGGTGTTTTACTTCAATACGTAAGATGAATTCACAACTCTTAAGATGATTTTCACCAATCAATAAAAATGTACCATGTTTTATAATAAACACAACCGTCAAATACGCCTTCCGTAAAATATTTTCAGAATTGAACTTGTTATACGATAATAATTGCAGTATTGACCATAAAATATACCTTACTTTTACGGCGGTTTGTATACGGTGATTATCACTATAACGTACGACTTAATCAGCCTCATCGAAAAGTCAATATTTAAGACCACAAAATACGCCTTAAATGAAAACGAAAAGAAACATTCGCCTTCACTGACCTCGTTTAACGCCTTCTAGTTGGAAGGCGTTTTTGTACGTATTTACGTTTGGTCGGTTTTTCGCCTTATACCATATAAATTGGCCGTCATTAGGGCGCTTTTGACTTTAGATTTTTCTCAGTGTGGCTGTGGCAAGATATTTATAATTTAAGGCTAGTTTATACGTGGCGCTTTCCTTACAAAAGTAGTTTCATCATATTATAAATACCAAGTGTTCACATCACACTCTGTGAAATTTTGTATGCATATCCTCTATATGCTTCTGGCAGACCCAGGTGTATTAGTGCCCGAGAAGACCGTTATATTGTTTCCACTGTGATGATAAATCGCCACCTAAATGCAGTTAAAGTCCAGCAACAGCTTTTTCAGACCAGAAGGGACTACATTAGTGACAGTACGGTGAGAAGATGCTGGCTGAAGCAAACCTGAAACCCTGAAGACCAGCGAGTGGCTCCAAACTCGAGAGAGAGTATCGAGTAGCGAGACTGCGATACGCACGAGAACACATACAGTGGGATCAAGAAGAATGGTCAACAATTCTGTTTACAGTTGAGTCTCGATTTTCATTTTACACTTCTGATGGAAGACGAAGTGTCTACAGGCGACCTGTTGAGCGATTCCTTCAAGCCTGCATCTCAGAAAGAGTCCCGTATGGTGAAGGCAGTGTACATGTATGGGCTGGCGTATCTTCAGAAGGTCGCACAGAGTTAGTGGCCATAGAAAATGACATTCTGACTGGGGAAAGATATGCCCAGGAGATTCTCAATAAGTATGCAGGCCGTATTTTGTAAATATGGATGATGGATCGATGCTGATTCCTGATAATTCCCGGCCACACACTGCTCGGTTATTGCAAGAGTATGATGGCTTGGCCATCAAGAAGTCCTGATCTTAACCCGATTGAGCACGCCTGGGATGAGCTAGGAAGGCTAGTCAGAAGCTGCAGACCACCACCTCCCACCCTCAGGACCCTAAAACAGGACCTGATAGCAGAATGGGAGAATATTCCCCAACATCGGCTCCGAAACCTCGTGTTCAGTATGCCAAATCGACTCGAAGATGTAAGCAGAGCCGGAGGACGCAGTAACAGCTATTAAAAAATAAATAACATGTAAAACATACTTGTAACTGTTATTTGAGTTTGTTTTATCTTTTATTAGACTTAAAAATTGTACTAATTTAAAATTTACTACAGTTTCAAATAAAGCTGATAAAAATTGCTATAACACGTTTTTTTTATTTTTAATCTCTAACTTTTATAGTACAGAAAAAATTAATTAAAACTGTAGTACTTATATTTTTGCAGGCCAGTGTATTAAGTAGTACCTACTTAAGTAATCAAAGACAATGTTTATTTATGAATAGATTAAGGCGTTACTTTGCGGAAATCCATATTTAATAATAACAAATAATTTAAAAATATTATAAGAAACCATTAAATTAATATATTCACATATATAATATATACACAATATTTAATATATTCATTCAATAAAACACTTAGAAAATAAAAAACATATCTAATGGCAATTCCGCCTAATTTTCGAAAATTCTTCCGGTTTGGCGTTTCTGACGTAACGTCGGCTTAACAGGAAAATTAGGCGGAATTGTCGCTAGATATCTTTTTTAAGTGTTTTATTAAAATATTAATTTAATGTTTTCTTAAAATTTTAGATATATTTGTTACTATATTATTATTTATATTTATTGCAACTAAATGATAAAATTTGGATTTTCTGTCTTTGGAAGTCAGCATCCACCTTAGTTTTAACAATTGCAATTAATGGTAATTGATTGAATTACCCGACTTTCTACCGCCAGTCCGTTATATTCTCATAACAGTGTTGCGGTTTGTTATTTTATTAATAGCTTGCCCTTGTCCACTATCTCACCTGGTGGTAATTGATGATGTGGTTGAAGATGTTTTTCAGGATAACCTATAATTACTCACTCAAAAAAATAACCGCCGGAGACATCTTAAGGTGCTTGGCGATAGTTTCTAATTGAGGGTAGTAGCTAGCCAGGCGGGCATATATGTTGTCACAACCTTTAAATTATATTTTTTGGTTGTTTAGAAAATAAAGATAAATATTTTGACTATATTGACGTCTCTAGTGACATTAATAATATTTTTGTAATTTTAGATCTTTCTTATTTTTTCTAAGTAATATGTTATATGTAAGTGATATGGATTTTATCTGAATTAAATGATTATTATTATTATTATTATTATTCGCGAAATGCCCTACCACGATGTTGTAACGACTGCCATCCTAAGACAACAACCGCTTGCCCTGCGAAGCACGTGCACACTCAGTAGTAATGTCGCTAGCGGTCACCCATCCCAGTCAAGACCGCGGCGGACATTGCTTTATTTAGTGAACGACTAAGCAAATTTCAATAGGTCTTCAACCCAAACAGCCACTAACAGGTAAAATAATATAGGTACCTACCGAAATTTCAAAATCATAACTAGATTGAGATACATTCGGTAACAAAAATTATTTAAAATTAAAAACTTAAATATAATAGCTAGGTAAGTTATTTATTTCACACTACAAAAGAAATTAACAAGAAATATTAACAATATTACTAAAAGTATATAACCATAGTAATAACGCTTAAATATCTTACATTTAGTTATAACAATTAATAATTTTGTGTTCGTAAAGATCTTTGTGTAATGGTCCTGGCTGCATATTCATCCAACCATCAGTTTTGATAACATCTGTGGCGCGACCATCGGTTATGAACTCAATAACAAGTTTTCTCAGGTTCGGCGATGTGTATAAATGCCAACTCCCAAGTCTTTACTGCATTTTCAACTGATAACTTTTTATTTAATGCTTCTTCACAGAGACTCTTTAATCCATTCAATTGATAAAAATCAGCAGCTGCTATCAGTTTTTCGGGTATTTCATCAATCTTAGAAACTTTATCAGAATAGATATAGTTCAACACTTCTCCTACAACTTCCGTATCGAAAGGAAATTCAACAACATTGGTCAAGCACTCTGAAGTGTTGTGGTCAAAATGAGCTTTCAAAACTGTACTGCGACTAATTAAGATTAACTTGTGGGCACGAAATTCAACCCCTTCTACAGACTTAATCATTATGTCAGTGAGAATTGAATCACTGAACAAATATTTTAGATCATTGTTTAGATTTGTTAGGTTAGTTTCGGGAAAATTATTGTGGTCCTCTTTGTTAAGTTTCTTTATACACACAAAAAACTTGTAATCAAGCTCTAATGCCGCCGTTTTGTCGGTAATACTAGAAAATAGTTCTTTTTTTGTAGTCGCTGTTAGATAATACCATTTCTTTGCTTCTACTACATCATACACTTCTTTTTGTGCAACGGTACTGAAGGTATTTTTACTTCTGTTATAACGTAGCAATTGATACTTTAAAAGTTCAGTGACTGGTGCTAAGTAATAATACTCTATTATATCATTGCCTTTACCTTTAAACGCAATCTTTAACTGAAATCTTGAGTCTTCGTGAACATTATCAGTATAGTCGACATTTAAATCGATGCAAATAGTACGGTTGGTCTGGTTCTCTACAAGCCATCTGATATCGTATATTGCCCATTTCAGAAAAATTAACTTAACCTCGTTATTGTCCATTGTATTAATTGTATTTTGAAAACTATATAATTTGCTATTCATTGCAGTTTTTGTTTCACTTGGTACTATACTATATTTCAGATTATAATATATTTGAATATTTTAGTGTATTTGGGAATTATGAGCGGGAAAATCTAACCGTGCACTGAGCAAGTAATATAAACCGTGTAGTGTACACTACACGGTTTATATTACTTGCTCAGTGCACGGTTAGATTTTCCCGCTCATAATAAAGTTAGGTACTTCACTATATTGAGGCCAAAAGAGGTTTAGTTCGATTTTAACCAAACTATAACTTAATCAAAAATAATTTTCCGTGAAAATAAGCTGAATAATTATAGTCAACCCGTATTCTATTTTGATCGATAAACGTGCGATGAACTAGTGACCATAGTGAAAAAAATGATCCTAAATGATCGATTAAGGTTTAGGTGAGAAATCCATATCATATTAACTAAACATAGTAAATTTATGTTTCGCAAAATAATGATTGTAAAAACAAAGATAATTAGAAATGTTTGTATAATTTGCTGCGAGATCCAATTTACTTGAAGCATTCTATTATATATATGTCACATTCATATATGTGATGATTACTTAAACGACAAAAATGCTTGGACAATTCCGGCTCTGCCAAGCTATCGCCTGTCACCTACATAATTTAAACAAATATTGTAATAACTTTAATATATAGTAAGTATGTAATACATTGTTAAAAGACGTTTAAAAGAATGGCCCCGGGTTTCTAGCCCGTTCTTCTTGCAGTGGTCTATACATTTTTTTTGGCTGAACGTGGGAGTACAGTGCAGAATATTTCAATATTAAAATATTTCAATGAGTTGCTTAACATCTTCTGAATTATATACTGACTTGAAGAATCATATTTAAATAACCGTAAGGCTAGCCTTTGACCACAATCCCAACAAATGGTAGGTGATTGTGGTCAAAGATGGTGATCAGGCTTAACTTAGAATGGAAACTGGCTCTCAAAGACAGCTGCAGCAACACACAGTTAGGTGCATGGCGCCAGATTTTCTATTAGGTGGTAGTTAACGATGCATGCTCTCTGCCTCAAGGCGAAATGCCCTACCTCCATGTTGAAATGATTGATGATGATGATGACATTCTAACATAACAACTGGGACTGACGTTTCAACCTGTCCTCCGAAGCACGAAAGTGCTTGAAAATGCTACTAGCAGCCATCCATTCAAACAACTCAGCCGCTGAACTCAGTTTAATGTTTCAGAATTACTTGGCAAGCTCTACTACGACCTTGAATTATGTAATTATCTAATAATATACATATACTTAGATATTTTTGTCGTTTTGTTAATACACTCCTGGATGGCTGTCACTCTTATCTGTTGAGAGGAATTTTATGGATCGAAAATAAAACGTATTACATGTTTGAAACATTCATATTGACATAGTAGGAATGACAGGGTAAAATAAAGTATTATAAAAAGCAAAGATTAAGAGAAAAACCTTCTTCAACATCCTCCCTTTTTCGATAATCTTTATCGTATAATTCCCACCATTCCTGAAATTAGATCCAGTCTGGGTTTATGCACAGGCTTAGTCAAAATATCAGCACACTGGTATTCTGTGGGAACATACTTAACTTGAAGTTCTTTTTCAGTAACTAATTCCCTTACTTAATAAAAATAAAAATGTCTACTAGAAATGTGCTTTGTGCGACGATGTAGCTCTGGGTTTTGTGCAAGCTTTATAGCAGCATCATTATCAACTTGTAAAGTAGGGACTTCTATCAAAGTAGTAATTTCATTGAAAAGTCTCTTCAGCCAAACAATCTCACGAGCTGCTTCACTAGCTGCAACAAGTTCTGCTTCGGTGCTTGAGATAGCTACAGAAGTCTGTTTACGACTTGCCCAAGAGATTACTCCTCCTGCATACACGCATAAGATTCCAGAAGTAGAGCGTCCTGTATCGACATCTCCACCATGATCAGAATCACTAAAACATTCCAAGATTCCAGTTTTGTATCCTTTTTTGTATACAATTGCTGTATCTAGGGTTCCCTGAATGTAACGAAGTATGCGTTTAACCTTGTTAACATCTTCTAAAGAGGGATTTGTAAGTTTCCTGGATACGACACTAATAGCGTATGATATATCCGGTCTAGTACCTGTCATTAAATAAGCTAGCGCACCAACGGCTTCACGGTAGGGAAATTTAACATCATCCTCTTTTACTGAGCATGGTTGTGCTTCTTTGATGATTGGCGTACTAACGGGTTTACAATCACTCATACCAAAGCGTTTCAGTAGTCTTTTAGCATAATGTTTTTGAGAGACTTTGATGGAACCATCGTTGTTGTTGTTGAAGATTTCCAAACCCAGAAAGTAAGAAGCTGGTTTTGTGGTTATCTTGAACTTCCGTTTCAATTCTGCCAAAAACGTTTCAGATTCCTTTGGGTTCGTTGAAGCAATTAACCCGTCATCAACATAGAGTCCAAGAATTATCTTGTTGTTAAGTCGGTTTCTAATGAACAAACATGGATCTGTGTCACATTGTTTGAATCCTAAAACTTTCAAATAATCAACAATACATTTGTTCCAACATCTTGGAGCTTGTTTGAGACCATATAAACTTCTCTTCAACTTACATACTTTAGTCGTGCCATCACTGTATCCTTCTGGCTGATTCATGTAGATATCTTCATCTAATGAACCATTCAAAAATGCAGTTGCTACATCAAACTGTCTGAGGGTTAACCCTTCATTTGCAGCGATACTAAGAATCGATCTTATTGTGGCCATTCTAGCAACAGGGCTAAATGTATCACTATAATCAACTCCTTTCTTTTGTGTATAACCTCTTACTACTAATCTCGCCTTATGTTTGTCAAGACTTCCATCAGCATGGGTTTTTAACTTTTTTTAACTTTGAACACCCACTTACAAGAAATCAGTTTTCTGTCTTTTGGTTTATCCACCAAAATCCAAGTTTTATTATCTCGTAGAGATTTTAGTTCGCTTTCCATTGCTTTTGACCATTCCGCTTTCTGAGGACTTTTTATCGCTTCTTTATATGATTTGGGTTCATCAAAATCACTAACAATAGTAGACATAATAAAATCTTCAAATCGTTGTGGTGGTCGCAATGTCGATCTATCTCTTAGATTTATCGTAGAATTTCCTTGTTCATCGTCTTCATCTGAATCAACTTCTGATAATTCAGGCGTAATATAGGCCTCATTAGAATCTTCTTCATTTCGAATAAGTTCATCCGATATTGTAGGCAAATTGGGAATTGTTTCTTCAAAACTCGCACCATCATTCAATGTTTGAGGCATATCTGAAATAGTTGCGTCTTGTACAATATCCTCCCTTGCATCTAACATTGGATGATTTTCTGTAGTTTTAGGAAAAAGAACCTCCATGTCAACAATTGTACTTTGTTTTTCTGTTTCAGAGACATCTGACTCCAATCCAATAGATCTGATGACTGACTCGTTGAATATTACGTCTCTTGACCTTATCAGTGTTGGATCCGATTTATTGTTTATGCTTAGTAACCGATAACCGTCATCACCATCATAACCAATGAGAATACATTTTTGAGCTTTTCTGGACATTTTCGTTCTCTTTACTTTTGGAACATGAGCATAACATTCACTACCAATGATTCTCAAATGTTTGATTGATGGTTTCTTTGAAAACCATAACTCAAATGGCGATTTTCCTTCTATAGAAGTCGGTCCAGTTCTATTCAGAACATAAGCAGCCGTGTTGACAAGCTCAGACCAACAGGAGAGTGGAAGTTCTTCGTGAGCGTGCATCATAGTACGAGCAGCTTCTACCAAAGTTCTGTTGTCTCTCTCACTACACCCGTTCTGTTCCGGCGTATACGGCATTGTCAAACGGTGTTGGATGCCATGATTATTTAAGATTTTCTTTACAGCTTCATTTTGGAATTCTCCTCCATTATCGCTGAGAATTGTCTTTATAATATGACCAGTAGTCTTTGTTTCGTTTATCATTTCCACAAGTTTATCCTTCACTTCAGACTTGTGTTTGATGAAATAAACATGACGATACTTACTGAAATCGTCTTTAAATAAAACAAAATAACGAAACTTTTGAAATGAATTAGGGAACGGACCACATACATCAGTGTGAATGATTTCTCCTGGTGCTTTAGCTCGATCTCTGGTTCCAAATTTATATCTATGTGTTTTACCATAAACACATCCTGTACATAATTCAGAATCGAGTTTGACTTTTATACCAAGTTCCTTTTCAATCAATTGCTTCACATGTCTTTTATGCTGGTGAGCAAATCTGTCATGATAGAGTTGTAAAATATTTTTCGTTGACAGTGAGTTCAATTCAGGAGTTGAATTTATAATTGTCTTTACCTTTAGTTTATATAGGCCTCCATTCTTGACTCTTGTGCCAATTAAATTAATTTTTCCATCAACTATCAATTGACAAATTTCTCTTTCAGATGTAAAGACACTCTTCTCAAGTTTATCTTGCGCAGCAAGTACGGAAAATAAGTTTTTCTTTATTTCTGGAACATACCATACGTCACACAGTCTAATGTTGTGTGTCTGACCGCGAACGTCTGCTATCAAATCAACTGTACCTTTGCCAATAGCTTGAATTGTGGAGCCATTTGCAGTTGTTACTGTTTGATTATTGCTGAAATGTTGAAAGCTGGAAAATATGTCGTTTCGACTGGTGACATGACTTGTAGCACCATTGTCAACAAACCAACTGTCAAGATCTTCTTCAATAATATTTACGACTTCATTTGTAACAACTTCCATTAATGAGAGGGTCAGATTTGTATTTTTAGCTTGACTTGTCGGTGGGCCAGGCGTTTTAGGAGGTTTCCCGTCCAATAACCACTTACGACATTTTTTAACTTTGTGTCCATATAGTCCGCAATATCCACACTTTTTCTTATGCATAAACTTGTTTTGCACAACTAGCGCTTGTGCTTCAGTAGTACCTTCTTTGGTCAAAGTGAACGTTCGTAAGCACATACTTGTGCTGTCAGATTGTCTATATTTCGATCTTTTCTTGACATTAGCATCCAACTAGACTTGAAGGAGAAGTACTTCTCGTCGGGTAAAGTTTCCAAAATCTTGCAGATTAGTAATAACTCTGGAAGATCATATTTGGTTTCACCTTTTTGAAGTTCCATTTTCAATTCATGCCATATATTTTTTAGTTTGGATATATGCATTGACATGTCATGTGAGGGATCTTTTTTATAGCCAAAGAAACTGTAGCATAGTGAATAGCTTTTGTCTTCAGATATTCCATTGAACAAAGTGTGCAATTCATCCCAAACCTGTTTGGCTGTTGAGAATCTCATGACCTTTTGTAAAGTGGCATCAGACATATTAGCCATCAAAATAAGCATCGCCGTACTATCTATCTTATGATATGCTTCTAAGGTTTTTTCATAATTTGCTTTAACGTCTGCACTTGCTGTAGTAGCTGGTTTTATAGGTTCTATAAGATTTCCATTTATAGCATCCAACCCGCCGGGTGTACCCCTTAAAAGCAACAGTACCTTGCAGCGCCATGTAGACCAATTTTCTTCACCTTCTAAACGACCGATATCAATTTTGCAACTCGTAGACGAAGTCGACATTTTGATAGGCCTTCGTTAGATTTTTCTTGAAAAATGTGGTTACTATTTTTGCAAATTATTTGTTTAAACCTTACTTGATACGTTAGTCAATCGTTTCCAATATAATTAAACGCTCTGCTACCATGTTGAGAGGAATTTTATGGATCGAAAATAAAACGTATTACATGTTTGAAACATTCATATTGACATAGTAGGAATGACAGGGTAAAATAAAGTATTATAAAAAGCAAAGATTAAGAGAAAAACCTTCTTCAACATTATCTAGTAATCAGTCACAAAGCACGTAATAATGTTTTACAAAATCTTTCACATGTAGTTCATATGTGAATATGAACAAAAGAAAAACTTACGACTGCGATCATTATATGCGACTCGATTCAACGGTCATCGATTATTCTCTATAGTGTATCTCTGGTACAATAAACAAGAAAGTTTCGGTACACGGGCACTAACTAGTCTCTGATTTTAATCTTGGCGATTAAAATTATGTTAGTTCAACTTATTCCGAATACCAAATTATACATCTGACAGGACTAAAACCAATTTTAGTCAAATTTTAATCAAGTTCGTGGTATGGAATCGGCCTTATTGTATTACTTTTCTCTATGGTACCTATAATTATAATCTTCTTAATTTTTTTATTTCACTTTATATGGTAAATCGATAAGAGCAATTTATCGATACACATGTACCTCTACCTACCTACTGCCAAAGAACAAATGGACAGTGCTTGTATACTCAGGGCTGTATTATTATTCAAGCGCCAAGTTGACTGTGGCCTGAGGGCGTCCCTTCATCTAACCTACAGCAAAATGACGCAGATTTACTATAACCAGGATACCTGACCAAATCCAGGTTCCAAAAATCCACTTATAATGATGATGATGTAGTCCTGACCGATTTCGGCCACAGCGACTGTTAATTCTGGACAGGCATGCATTTAGGAGTAGGTTCTGCTGTTCAACCCTTTGGTGCGCTCTCTCGCTCTTCCACTTATAATATAAACCAGCTAACCCCGGGATTTTTGGGATTGCCACATTGCCTTTATTTTACATAGTAAACTTTAAAACTTACTGCTACATTTCACTTTTTTTTTATTTCAACTCCTTTTTGTTTTTATGATAATTAGATACCAATTACATGCCAGGTGGTTGGTCTCTTTATTATGAGTCCGTCTTGGTAGGTACCACCGCTAAGTCAGATGTTCTGACTAGATGCAGTAGCGTTTACTAAACAATTGTGCAATTTAAAGGCACTGTAGCAAGAAATTACTGGTCGAACGAGACTGTTCTCAACCGATCAGCAAAGTTAAGCAACGTCGCGCGCGGTCATGCATGAGTTAGATGGGTGACCGCTAGTGACATTACTACTGAGCGCTTCCGTGCTTCGGAAGGCACGTTAAGCCGTCGGTCCCGGTTGTTGTCTTAGGATGGCAGTCTTATAGCATGGTAGTAGGGCATTTTGCGAATGCCCGCCTGGCTAGCTACCACCCTCAAGTGGAAAATCTGTCGCCAAGCACCTAACGGTGTGTACCGGCAGCTGTCCTTGAGAGCCAGTACTTCTAGGTTAGCCTGAACAACATCTTCGACCACATCATCACTTACCATCACGTGAGATAGTGGTCAAAGGGTAACCTATCAGGCATGAAAAAAAAAAATATGTGACCGTCTATTCTAATATCGAAGTGGCTTGCTTGTCACTTATTCATAATGTATGTTGTGTGGTATAACGGAAATGCCATAAGCCATAAATGGCTGCCCGTTTTCTGCCTTCTACGTGCATCTTTGCGACATTCGTTTGTACCTATAAGAGACATAAAAGAGGTCATAAGCGTCGGTTAATTAAACATTCTTCCCAGAAAGCCACAGACTCCTTATCTCCTACTTTAAATAATAAGTCAGTTCACAGCAATGAATCAAATCACAAATCCGACTCAACAGTCTACTGTTTATAATAATTGTGCACTAGATACCCGATCTTATAGGGCGTACATAAAACGTATAGTATTTAGTCCCAATAAGATCTTGTAGAAGGAAGTAGATACCATGTCCTATGCCAATCATTATCTATGTAGGTAAAAGGTAAAATACCCACCTGCTGTTTAACATAGCTGATATCCGCTCTCATCCGATCCCGTCTCAAATTAATCAGTACTAAGTATTACACTTGCAGCTTCCTATCAAATTTGCGAAAATCCTCTTTAAAGTCGCAAAAGACGTGTATTTCTAAATCAGGGGAATTTTGACTTTACTTAGTACCGAAATCCGCTTTGATCAGCATTCAATGCTCCTAAGGGAATTTTGTTCTTGTAAGCTCCAAAATAACCTAGGGGGTTAAAAGGGGTTGGGACTAAGCCTTTACAATTGATATGCATGACATAGCCTAATTATTTCAAAATAATTGTACGACTGTACCTGATCGCGAATAATTTAGGTGGCTTAGACTAGGTCGAATGGAGTGACAGAACCGAATCGGGACGCAAACTTTCCAAGAAATCTTATTTTGGCCTACCCTTGGTACTTTTACAAGCCGGAAGCGAGTAGGGGAAGCGGTGCTAGTCTGCTCGCGGCTAGGAGCAGCGGACGAAGCGAAGTATTGAACAATGTTAGATGTACATTTAGTGAAATATTCTGTTTGATGGTGACCAATTAGAGATATGGGCCTAAATTAAATATTATGTGTAACGAAGTACCTACATAATTAATGAAGGAACTTCAATAATTTATTTCTCAAAAACTATTGTCTTCCGTAAGATAAAATTAAGTTACTATAGCTGTGTCTAGTGTAAGCTTTTATCTTACAGATTTTAATTATATATAATAAACTAATTTTGAATTAGTTTCTATTTATACCTTGAAGATGCATTTTATTTTCATCCTTGACACAACAGAGACAATGCGGTCAGTTAGAACCTCTCGCTCAGCACACATTTCTTACTAGTTACTAGCTCAATCCAGTTTTATGTATAATAATGAATACCTACAAAATCTTTGCTTTTCCTACAAAACAAATATTGTCATGCTGTTCATGCCACCGATAAATTTAATTCCACCGAGTTATAACTTAACAGTTAGTGTATAGACAACAGTCATAATTATTGCAATTATTTAAGTAAATATGTAACCTATAAATACTTATTTATCACTCTTAAATACTAGTGGCTCTCCGAGCTGTAGACCTCGCGAGTCTACCCTTGCATAAGCTTTCAATTGAACAGAGGTTCACTGCGCATGCTAATGGGAGAATGGGTCAAGAAATCCTAAAATCTAGATATGTAATGTAAACAATAAATGATTTTCTAGGGTTTATGTCCAAGAAATTCAATAACTCGCGGCCCCCAGCGAAGGCTAGTTGTATCGGAAATACGTAGGTAAGTAGTAGGTGCATATACAATAATTTAATATACCTTCTTAGTAATGCATTTATCTCGAATTAATATACTGGCTAAAACATGGAAAATGAATAATTAATTATACGAGAGAGAGAGAGAGAGCCTATCACTTTTAGGCAACTGACGGCGTATCCAGACATTATCATTAAATTAAGCGCAGGCGCCCATACTTTCAACACCTTATAATGAATATCTCCGTCATATTGAAAAATTTCCAAAAACTAAATCGACAAAAAAAAATGTGGACTTATCAAACCTGCTCACAAAATTTCACGAGAATCGGTTGAGAAATGCGACCTGTACAGGAGAACAACCGGACATACCAAAGCATTTTTGTCAAGTTGAAGCAGAGACTCTTCGTTTGAACTAAGTTCTCGCTCGGTCAAAAAAGATAAAACAAATCTTAATTTTACACTTTATTATGTAAATTTTTATTTATTATGGTTAATTATATATTAGCGTTCCACCTCATCAACAGTAGGAAGAAATCCGCCATCTAATAATGTTTTCCGCGTAAGGGATTTGGCTTAATACCACGCTTGGCAGGCTACTTGGGAATTGAATTGTAGATGGCACCTTCGGAAGGCGCTGCTGCCCACTTGGGAAATTTCCATTCGTCACCTATTACGACTCCCACATGTTATGGAGGGTGGAGTATAAGTTCAGCATCCTGCGGGATTAGCAAAGCGATTTAAAATGGAGAGTAACCTATACAATTGTTTGTATAAGTTAAAGAGTGGTCACAAAGTTTTTTTACGTTGTTGCACACGGATGATGAAGGTAACAAGAATATTAGCATAAAACATATAATAATACTATGTTAGTTAAAGATCAAAAGCATCAAAAACCCCTTTATGTTTTACAAAAACGTAGATTTCCATCAAACAAGATTAACAGGTACAGACCTAAGATAATTAACAAGTTAATTACGGTAGGTACGGACAGACCTGTTCACTAAGGGTATGTTCCATTAGTCGCTAAGAACGTTAATTTCGATCACTTTTAGGGCGTTCGGATAGGCTATCGGTGCCAAAAATAACACTCACAAACGCTAAAAACGATCACACGGGCCGTTCGTTTTGGGACTTCGTGAGCAAAAATATCGTTTTCGCTCACCGTTCGGATAGCTTTGAAAACGCTACAAATGACAGAGAAAAGTGATATTTTTGACCCATGTCTTGCCGTGGGATCGTTGTGATCGTTTTTTGACAACTGCTGTTTTGACAGTTGTATTTGGCGCGATTGAAGAGTTTCACAAGTTTTTTATTTATGTAACTATCAGAAGCCATTAACAAAGAAATAATAATAATATAGGTACCTACTTTTTGTTAATTTTAGAGATTGATTCCATGTTTCGTACTGTGCAAAATTGTTAAAATATTGGCGGTTGTCAAAGTATGTTTTAAGCCGTTCGGATAGCATGCAGTAATTGGTGGTCAAAAATAGCAAAAGCTTCTATCCGAACGCTAAAACACAAATGCCACTTTTGAAACTGCTACAAACGCAATCGAGCCAAAACGAACGCCCCTATTGTGTCTCTGGTTGTGATCACGTGATCGTTTGTAACTGTCATCCCCGTTCCATTTTTGTATAAGAATGACACTAAAATTTGCCACTTCTGTCACTTTTGACATTAGATGTAGGGAATTCAAACTGTTCCAGTAGCCTCATAGCGTTTATGGCGAAAATAACGCCAAGACCCATGTGGAACAACTTTTTGGGAGTGTGATCGTTTTTAGCGAATCTAACTTCAAATGTTTTGCACCCTAAGAAGGCACGCCCCTCCACACATGTTCCCAATTACATTGTAATAGTAGTGTAAAAACAGTATCGTAATCACATTTCCATCTACAGTAATTATGTTGGCATCGGACTGGACCACTATGGCCAATTTATGAATGAAATTCTATTGTTATAATTATCGCCCATTGTAACAGGTCCCAATCTGATATATTTTCGTTCTACCGCCAAAAAAGGAGAACCTCGGCGAAAAGACGCCGTTTTAAAATCGAAATTCCAAAGAAACGCACAAAGCACTTACTTTGCTTCAACATTTATTGTGCGAACCGCGAAAGAACTCTCCGAGTTACTTTACTACTGTCTTCTAGAAAATACAACCGAGGAGTTTTCAAATCCAAAATAAAAAGCTCCTTTCTGAGCTATGCTTTACTAAGAGTGCTTCACCGCAGACCACATATGAGATAAACAGTACTCAAATGTGAATAATTAGTCTGCAGGTACGGCAATCGCGAACAAAGTCGCAGGTACAGCTAGTTACAAAATATATTTACCTATAATACAAAATTACAGCCTCCTCAGCATCGTCGGTAAACTATATGCGAAAGTATTGATTGAACGGGTGATAAAAGAGACAGATGAGAAAGTGTGGGATGCACAAGCAGGGTTTAGAAAGGGAATGGGATGTACGGATCAGGTCTTTTCTTTACAATGCATAGCCGAATCATTCTTGGCGAAAAGCCAAAAGGTCTATTGCGCTTTCGCAGATTTAGAAAAGGCTTATGATAGAGTGAGTAGGCAGGAACTGTGGTCAGCGTTGTCTATGCATGGGCTAAATGGTAACCTGATCCAAGCGCTGAAATTCCATATGTGAAAATTGTGCTTTGATGCATGGACTAAAATATAATGTAGCCAAGACACAAATGCTTGTATTTCAAGCAGGGAGAGGTCCAGACCTTTTCGGCACCCTTGTGCCTAATGTTTATTTGTCGGGCTCACTGGTAAGGGTTGTGGAGCAGTTCAAGTATCTAGGTCACATATTGACTGAAGAAATGTCGGATAACAAAGACATGGAGAGGGAAACAAGGGACCTGTCCATCAGGTGTAACATGCTTGCACACAGATTCACGAAATGTAATTTTGAAGCAATGATGGCCGAGCGGTAATACCTATGGACTGCCGTGCCGCAGTACCCTGGTTCGATCCCCACCTCCGGCTTGAGCTTCACCGCATGGTGGAAGGGCATTTTGCGATTGCCCGCCTGGCTAGCTACCACCCTCAAGTAGAAAGTCTGTCGCCAAGCACCGAACGGTGTGTTCCGGCAGTAGTCCTTGAGAGCCAGTGAAATCACAGGCACAATGAGACTTAACAACTATGTCTCAATGTGACGGGCGCTGGGCAATTCGTGACTTGTGATGAATTGCAACTGTTATAGGCAGAGGTTATTCCACTTAACAACAGGTGGGCCTCGAGCTTGTTCTGTCACAATATCATAAAAAAAAAAATGTACTGAAGCTGTGAAGGTTACATTATTCAAGGCTTACGTATTGTACTTATTATATACATGTCAGCTTTGGATAAGGAAAAAATATTAGAAAAACATACAGTACCATAAGGGGATAGTATAATGACACATTCTGCATCCTTATGAAGAAAATGAGAGTAACTCATAGAAAATACTTCCAGTTAGACTGTGGTGTTAAAGATGTCACATAGACTTAGCAGGAATATTATTATTAATTGACGTAAAAAATATTACTTTAATGTTTTCTTAAAATATCTTTTATAATTATAGTTGTAGACAATAAAATAACACAAACACATAAAATTTTACAAAAATGTTTGATTGTTTACAGGGCACTATATTCACCTTTCAATCCAGAACCAGCATGGTATTGGTTAAAAGGAACAGGAAGAGAACCTTCTACACAAAATAGGTATTTTAACAAAGTGATGCTGTCTCGCCGCTAAACGCCTGAACAGAGTAGTGTGATAAGGACAATTGCAGCTTCTTCAAGTTTTGACTTAGAAGTTGCGCATAATTTGCATTCTGGGAGAAAACTTTTCTCCTTGAGCAAACATTAATCAAATCTAAAAATGTGGTCTTATTTTATAACTGACAGAATAAACTAGGTTTATATAGGTTATATAGTATTTCCTTTTTCGTTATTAATCATTATTATTCATATAAAGAATTAACAAACTAAAGAAACATGTTTTGAAAAAATATTGGTATTTAAATACCCATTAATTCAATTTCCTTTAATATAATGATAAAAATCAAAACCTATAAACCTGGATATTGATAACATCTATAACATTTCCAAAATCATCAAAATTGGTGATTGTTTAGGCGGGTAGAAACGTTTTCTCTTTATGTATGAAAATTTGTTAGTTACATTTTTAAACCACACAAAAATTACTAAGTTTAAAAAAATATACCAGAAATGAAAAATTGCGATAATCATTATTGTTTATGTTGTTGTTAATTTTAATTAATGTTTGCATGCCACAGTTTGTCAAAATGTACCAGGCGCATTTCGCTAAATTATTGTTCCATCCTTTGTACCTACATTTTATGTGAATAAACAATATTCTTATTCTATTCTAATAAAAAAGAATGAAAAAGTATTATCTAAAATTATATTATATCTAAAATTATCAAAATAAAGGCTGCTTGGAGATCACAGTGTAAGATTGCATTTCTTTAGAAGGCACTATTGCCTACCTTCTGATATTTTTTCCTTTAGTTGCCTATTTCAACTCCCACAATGGAGGTGCACTTCTAGCCTGGCACCCCATGGGATATAAGTTTTTTGATTGGAAACTTTACCTTACTGCTAATATTTAGTTTAAATGCATTAATTGTGTAGACATCACAGATAACAATAAATATTAATTTATAAGTGGACAATTGGGCCACCATTGATGTGGAAAATTTAATCTTATCATCAACTATTCAGGTATAATTTTGTGTTCATACAGGTCTTTAAGTGGATTAGGGTGCATATTGATCCAACCTTTCGTTTTGACAATATCATTGGCAGGACCATCATTTATAAATTCCACCGTAAGTCTTGTCAGATTCATTGCTTTGAATCGAAAAGCTAACTCTAAAGTCTCAATTGCATTTTCAACAGACAACTTCTTCTGTAATGCTTCCTCACAGAGATTCTTTAGTCCACATAACTGATAAAAGTCAGCCGCAGCAATCAACCTTTCTGGTATTTCATTAATCTTCGGAACTGTATCTGTATAGATATAATTCAACATTTCTTCTAGGACTTCCCCTTCAAATGGAGATGCAACAACATTAGTAGAGCACTCCATTGTATTGTGGTCAAAGTGAGCTTTTAAAACTTTACTACGAGCGATTAAGATTAACTTGTGGGTGCGAAATTCAACCCCATCAACAGATTTTATTGTCATGTCACTTAAAATTGAATCGTTTAATACATATTTAAGATCGTTGTTTAAATTAGCTTTAGATATATTGTTCTGAATGTGGTGGTCTTCATCATCAGGAATAATAAGCAGCGTAAACAGGTAATCAAGCTCTAACATGTTGGATTCTATGTCTATTTCAGCCAATAGGTTTGTTTTTGGACAGGCTGCTAAAAATTGCCATTTGTTTGCTTTAACCCAACGAAAATTTTCGTTTTTTGCAATGTTTTTTTTAGTGCCATAATACGTAAAATCATATTTGACAAACATTGAGTTAGGTAATAAATAATAGAACTCTATTAGGTCATTTTCTTTACCTTTTATCTTAATCTTCAACTGAAGCCTTAAGTCCTCGTGAACATCAATATCGTACTCTGCATTTTTATCTATATAAATATCCCGGTTGGTTTGGTTGTCTAATAGCCAACTGAAATTGTGAATATCCCAATTCAAATAAATTGTCTTGTAACCTTCATGGTCTTTGATCTCATAATGCAAATTGTATAACTTGCTATGCATTTTCAATTTCGTTATAATCAGAGTAACTTGAAGCAACCTGTCGCTAAACGCACATTTTTTTTAATTTTTTTTATGGCAAATGTCAAAATGACATTTGTGCCAGTTTCACGTCTAAATTACATAACAAATGACGAAATTTTGATAATAATAAAAAAAAGGATGACCAGAATAGTTTACACAGATAGTTTATACATAAAATATTTAACATAAACATATTTTTAAAAAGAAAAAGTGCAAAATATATGAATAATATTTTAATGATTAATATGAACTATGAATTTATTATAAATGAATATTATTGAGAGAGAGGAAGTCAGATAAAATTATATAAATATCAATATTATTAGACGATAAAAGTTCAGGTATGTAGGTTGGAAAGGAAACTTTTAAAGATTCAAGGCATAAATAAAACGCTACATGATTAAGGGGACATGAAAAGAATATATCATTGAGATCCCCCTCATCCAAGCCACATTCACAGATAGAGGAATCTTTAACGTGAATCTTTTTTAAATGAGTAGGAGTACAACAATGACCCAGCCTCATACGGATTAATGTTGATGTGAACCATTTGCCTAATTTCATCCGGGTAAACCACGGTTTGCTCGGAATCAAAGGTTGAATTTTGGCAAAGCCAGATACAGATGATCGACTACTGATTCTCCAATGTAATGACCAAGATTTTAATAAATGAGTCATTTTCAAAATGGATGTACATTTTCTGAAAATGATTTGTCCTTGCCCAAAAAAATTATAATGTACAAAATCTTTAGCCAGCAAATTAAATTTTCCTTTTAGATAATGTTATTTATACTTCTACCTGCATGTTTCAATTATTTTTGGACGACTAATTCTATCTGCTTCGCAAATAAAAGCAAAACCAAATTTGTCTCAGTATGCCTTTCCATACAAAATGATGTTGTCCCCCTTGAATTTTTTGTCTTTCAACGAGTCCAGTGATGCCTTAAATTGTTAAATATTAATACATTTGGTGTAGAGTATATCAGCTGAGATACTGTTTTATTCAAATATAAATACGAATAGTAAATTCACGAATAAATACGCGAGAGATTCGGATTTAAATAAATGTCCCATTTTTTGTTCTTTTGTGTAACTCGTACGTGTAACGACAATATCACGGAAATTTAAGTGTAAGTTTGAATGCACCTTTAACTTATTTCAGTCTGGCAATACTGTACGGTACTACCAACATAGCAAATGACAGTGCCGCCATTTTATTTTCATTGTCATTCAGTTGAAAACGACGCGCGTGTGTTTTGTCATAATTTTATTTCATTTGTGAAACGTGAATTCAAAAGGTAAGTAAATCTAAATAAGTCTAACACTTTATTGATTATTGTAGTTTTGTTTAATAGTAAAAGAATACAAATAGGTGTAGAAGTCAATCCTTTCAAATTTTTCTGTAATGTGTTAGAGGTTATGTTGACGCCATGAAATTATTGTTACTTTGTGTAACGCTGAGCGTTACACAATCCAGTGTGTAACACTGTGTAACGTTATACAAAGGATAAAACTGTATATATACAGTTAATAAAATGTTTTATGAACATGTGCATAGATGGCCACATAAAAATATTTTAATTACCTACATTAAAATGGGTTAAAAAGTTGCTAAAAAAACATCACGTAATTAATGGACGACCCTCTAATAGGTACATATATTTAGTATATGAAAATTGTGTGTTTTTGTCTGTAGAGAATGGAAAATGGCGCCAATGACTCCAGCGGAACGTCAAAGAAAATATAGAGAAAAATTAAAGCGGGAAGATCCTGAAAAACTGTTTTATTATAATTTTGTTTTTATTATAAGACTGATTTTTTTAAGGCTTCTTAGTTTTAATTACAACTTTTCAATAAAGACATAAAATACTGAAATGTTTCATTTCGATATCAATCAATTGCTCAAGTTTACTTCACAAAAAAGATAAAAAGTAGGTACACATAATTTTAGCAATGAAATAGGTTAGTAGTTCACAACGATTATAATTGAACAGGGGAAACAAGTCACTATGAACTGTCCTTTACAAATTCCTCTGTGTAACAATTTTTCTTTTGTATAACGAAATGTGTGTTTTCCTTTGTTGTTACGTACACCTATTTTGAAAATGACTCAAATAAGATTTTGGAAGGAATAATAATTCATGACAGTAATTAATGAAAGGAACCTTATCTCCACAAACAACTGCATCTTTAGCAACAATTGTAGCACAATTTTACACTGACAAAAAAAATCTTTTATCGTTTACAATTTTAGTATTATTTTTCTTTCAGATCAGAATTCAGAGGGTTCTTTTGGTTCTTTCATTTGAATTTGAACTTAGAACAAAGATTACTGATTTTGAATTGACATTTGACTTTGAGTTAGCACACTGTACGTGCAGGGTTGTATTCAGACCATAGAGAAAAGTAATATACATTCAGACCCCCAAAAAATTATTACAATGGCAAATAAAATTATACTATTTGTCCAAAACTATACTACGTTTGACGTTTCAAGTTTTTTTTCATATCGTCTTGACTTATGGCTTCTGTGGCATATTGAGGCCAATTCGAGATTAGTTCGATTATAACTTAACCATGACTTGATCAAAAATAATTTTCCGTGAAAATAAGCAGAGTCATTGTCAAACTGAACTCTAGAATATCTCTATTTTATTCGAGGAACAAGTGAAGTGACCATAGAGATAAACATTAGATTCGAGATTCTCAATGACCGATTGTATTTAAAATTATAAATCGATATCATAATGACTGATATAATCTGTTTAACAAAATACTGATTGTAAAAACAAGGGGAATATTTTTTTTATTGCTATATAACCGAATTTACGTATGACGTTATAATATATATATATATATAAATAGGATATTTCGTATGGTTTTTTCTCGACATCATAAGTTTGAATGGCAAAGCTCTCTTAACGTGGGCGTACATATGGGTATCGTACAAATGAGAAGACACAAACGATTAAAAAGCACTTGGTTCATCGTAGCCATTCCAGTGCTCGCTTTTTTTTTGTATCCTGATAGGTAAGCCTTTGACCACTATCTCACCTGATGGTAAGTGATGATGTGGTCGAAGATGTTGTTCAGGCTAACCTAGAAGTACTGGCTCTCAAGGACAGCTGCCGGAACACACCATTTAGTTCTTGGTGACAGATTTTCCGCTTGAGGGTGGTAGCTAGCCTATCCATCCAAACAACTCAACCGCTTAACTCAGTTTTTTGGTTAGGAATGATTTTGTTAGTACCATTGCAACTTAAAACATACATATAAAAAAATGTTTTGAGAATGTTGACCGCAAACCTCATCTAGTAATTATTTATCAAACACATGATGATGTGATGCAGAAGCTATCTTAATATAAAAAAACTATGCCTGCAATCATTATATTCGATTCGATTCAACGCTCATCGATTATTCTCTAGAATATCTCTGGCAAAATAAACAAGAAAGCTTATTTTAATCTTGGCGATTAAACTTTAATTAGTTCAGCTTATTCTGAATACCAAATAATGGATCTGACAGGACTAAGACCAATTATAGTTAAGTTTTAATCAAGTTCATGATATGGAATCGGCCCAATTGTCACAATTCTGCCAATGGCCGTATTTGATAGTGTCGTAAATCATGTGGAGAGTGTTAAGAGAACGGTTGGTGTTTACATGGGAGAATCCACAAGATGTTTTCCAACCATGATGATTATTTTATCTAAAACAAAAGAGACAGCACAACTGAGACAAATACAATGTTAGTAGAACACATCATCAAAATTACAATAGACATAGTTATATAATTATATGAATAATGTGTTAATAATAGGTATCTATTTACAATTTCATCTTATTACTTTTCATAAATTTACATAATATAGGTATGTTTAGAAAAAGTTAAGGATAATATACATTTAAGGGAAGTGGGACGGGGGATATAAGGTGGGAGGATATCATATAGGGAACAAAGCAGTTTAGGGCAATTAAAAAATATGTGGTCCACATTTCCCTCGTCCAGGCCACACTCATCGTATAACCATTAGTTTTTCGGCATTTAAGTTAAGCGAAAATTGACGTCTTTGGCAGGAAATAAACCGTTTTTATTTACTTTTTTGATAAATCTTTTATAAGTAGTAGTCGCGTGAAACATTAGATTCGGAGAAGAGTTTTTACGATATCTAATATATTTCTGTAATACTTATTGAATATACCATTTCCATAGTTTCCTTTTTTAAATATTTCGACGGTATGGGTGTCCAATAACTGTTAAAGCTAATACGAGCAATACTATCTAAAACTTGGTAATACCATAATCTTGTAGAATGGGCTTGAAACCTAGATAAAAGCGTGAAAAATCTGTAATTTTATTTGATTTTCCGCCACAGATGTGAGTATCAATATATATACCAAATAAAAATACATTCGTAATACGTAAGTACATAATAATCTTTTATGCAGTCGAGACAAAAATATTTACATAACCCTATTGACATATCAATCAAGATCAGGCATGTGGACGTCGATCTCGGCTAACGCTCGCCAATCGGAACTTCATCCTCAGCGTTGACACGACGTAACATGTTGTTAGACGGAACTTACTTATTCTATGCTGTTATTGGGTTTGTTTTCGTTTACTGAATCGCAAGAAAGTAACAACAGTTTTCAGACATATCAACCCAAGATCTTAGTAGATGTTGCCGTACATACAGAAAATCCCGATATTGTAAGGTAAATATTTAAAAGTACCAATAATATATATATTACCAATAATAAAAGTCGGTTGACCTGAAGACAAAATTATGGTATTTTCGCGTAATATAGTGACATTACTATACTACACACTATAGGTGCGTACCTTTTGGAGTTAAATTCTCCAAAAACGATCACGCTCCCAAAAAGTTGTTCCACTTGGGTCTTGGCATTATTTTCGCCATAAACGCTATGAAGCTACTGGAACAGTTTGAATTATCTACATCTAATGTCAAAAGTGACAGAAGTGGCAAATTTTAGTGGCATTCATAGCGTTCTTATTCTAAATGGAACAGGGGAGAACAGTTACAAACGATCACTGTGATCACACCCATAGTCGCAGAATGTGGTCAAAATTATCGAAAATAACGAAATAAGCGTCAAACGGAGTATGCCCTATAAAATTATGGTACAAATAGTATAATTAGCCAGAGGATGCGTACCATGTTTTGGTGGAATGTGCCCGCAACAAAGCTGAACGAGAAAAGATAGTGACCGAGTTGAATATTACTATGAACAATGGTAGTGTTCACATCCTGTCAGATCCATTATTTGGTATTCGGAATAAGTGGCACTAATTTAATTTTAATCGCCAAGATTAAAATAAGCTCTCTTGTTTATTTTACCAGAGATATTCTAGAGAATAATCGATAAGCGTCGAATTGAATACAATGATTGCAGGCATAGTTTTTTTTTTATATCGAGATAGCTTCTGCACCATATCATCATATGCTTGGTAAATAATTACTAGATGAGGTTTGCGGCCAGCATTCTCAAAACATCGTAAAATATTTTTTTATATGTATGTTTTAAGGTGTAGTGGAACTAACAAAATCATTCTTAACCTACAAACTGAGTTAAGAGGTTGAGTTGTTTGGATGGATAGTTTTTAGTGGCATTTACTACAAAAAAAGTGAGTGTTTCCGTGCTTTGAGGGAAAGTGGAGTCATCGGTCCTGGTTGTCATTTTAGAACGGTATGTCTATCAATATGGTGGTAGCGCATTTTGCTTTGTGGCAGAATGCCTGCGTAGCAAACTACTATCTTCAAGTGGAAAATCTGTCACCAAGCACCTGTGTGTTTCTGCAGCTGTCTTTGAGAGCCAGTATCCATTCTACGTTAGTTTTTTTTATTGTAATTTTGACGGAACAAGCACGAGAGCCACCTGATGTTAAGTGGTATAACAGATGTATTTTGGCACAAGTGACGAACTGCACAACGCCCATCATCTCAGGGTGACGGCTGAGTCTCATGTGCCTGTAATTTTACTTGGTCGTATGAACTGCGGCCGGAACGAACTGTTAGGTGCTTGGTGACAGATTTTCTACTTTGGGGTGGTAGGTAACACAGACTGCAACACATTTGGACTCTTCTCAGCGTTCATCCATCAAGCCATCAAATAACTAACGTTTAAAAACATCAATTGGGTAACTTGAGTTAGTTTTCTACGAGCCTGGCAACACTGAGATTTGTCGGTGTTATTTCTAGTGTGGCATTTCAGCCAGTGGTACTAACTTCATTAGACACTGCAATTGATTCAGCACTCTTCTACCAACCATCGGAACAGGCACCACCTATGTAGTGAAACCAGTTAACATATGACGTGAGGACTGTAAACTAATCAGTCTACATCAGTGCGATCCTATTACGAAACGGTAATTTTATGATTGGAAGATATTGGGCCCAAGCCTATATAATTAGAAGTTGATCTTATTTCATAGATTCTACAATAGTTTTTCATCATGCCACGTGTTATCAAAGGTGATCATGATGATGCTAGATGATAACAGAACTTTGGCAAGTGTACTAAGGATGACATCATGATAGTGGAGGTACCAGAATAATGACGAGGTAACCTAAACGGAATCACGAGATAAGAGAAGTTTCTGCAAGGCGAGGACCCAAATGGCTACGATGAACAAGTGTTTTATAGTCACTTGTGTCTTCTCATTTGTACGATACCAACATGTACAACCACGTTAAGAGAGCTTTGCCATTAAAAAAATATGTCGAGAAAAAACCATACGAAATCTCCGATATATATATATATATATATAATATAACGCCACACGTAAATTCGATTATATAGCAATAAAACAAATACCCTTGTTTTTACAATCAGTATTTTGCTAAAGAGATTATATGATTAGTCATTATGATATCGAATTATAATTTTAAATACAATCGGTCATTGAGGATCTCTCGAATCTAATGTTTTTCGCTATGGTCACTTCACTTGTTCCTCGAATAAAATAAAATACAGTTTGACTATAATTCGGCTTATTTTCACGGTAAATTATTTTTGATTAAGGGTATGTTCCATTAGTCGCTAAGAACGTTATTTTCGATAATTTTGATCACATGCTGCGTCTATGGTTGTGATCACGTGATCGTTTGTAACTGTCACCCCCGTTCCATTTTTGGAAAAGAACGCTAAGAAAGCCTCTAAAATTTGCCACTTCTGTCACTTTTGACATTAGATGTAGCGTTTAAGACGAAAATAACGCCAAGACCTATGTAGAACAACTTTTTGGGAGTGTGATCGTTTTTAGCGTTTTAGCGAATCTCACTCAAATGGTACGCACCCTAAGTTATAGTTTGGTTAAAATCGAACTAATCTCGAATTGGTCTCATTATCGGTATATTTCATTGTTTATTATCTGTACCTAATTCCAGTGAAGCAAAGATGATTTATAAATTAGTATATTAACTATAAGTACATTATAGAACATTAGATAAAGATAAGCTAGTTATGTGGATACCGCGCTGTACGCACTTTAGTTATAATTTTTGTTTTTATTTTTGTGTTTATTTATTAATGACAGGGCTGACATGAACATGTTGTTCAAAAGTCCTTAATTAATAAAATAAAATAAAAAATAGTATAATTATACTATGAAAACCAACTCAGTGTAGGTGTAAAAAAATCGAATAATAAAAACACCGATTTATCTATTTTGTACAATTAAAATTTTATTTTTAAAATTTTAGGGTAAGTACCATTTGGGGGGTTTGGTAAATTTATCGATTCTCGATATTTATCCCGTGTCATTATAGACTATTAATATCCCAAAAATATCGACTTTTCACAAAAATGCTATTCTCGCGAGTGGTAGATATAAATATATGTCCACAGATGAACTTGTGTTCATGTGTTTAGAAAGTATAATGATAATCGCTATATCGCAATGTTGCGTGTCGATCGCTAGGGTTTGATATTTATCGATAGTGATATTGCGAGAATAACACAAAACTACACGACTCGATATTCGCCATGTTTTCTTGATATTTATCTACTATGATATTCATATCACTGCACGAGAATCGCCGTCTTGGAGTGTGATTCGCCAAAAACGATAAAAACGATCACACTCCCAAAAAGTTGTTCCAGATGGCATTATTTTCGCCATAAACGCTATGTAGCTACTGGAACAGTTTGAATTACCTACATTTAATGTCAAAAGTGACAGAAGTGGCCAATTTTAGTGGCATTCTTAGCGTTCTTATCCTCAATGGAACAGGGGAGAACAATTACAAACGATCACAGTGATCACAACCATAGATCACGCAGAATGTGATCAAAATTATCGAAAATAACGAAATTAGCGTCAAATGGAATAGGCTCTTAATCAACGATTTTAATCGATTTTTCATCTGCAACACCCCGACAAGTCTGGCCAGAGTGCGAATTACTATTAATTCATAAGGCAATAGAACTTTTAATTTGAAATAAAATTGGATTATGAGAATTAGAAGTAAAAAGGTTCGAAAGTAATGATTGGAGAGAACTCCGAGAATCAGAAAATACAATAGACCGATGCAACTTGAAGAGAAGGATATATTTAATAGCGTCAAGGATAGCCAGACCAAACATTCCCCAGTAAAAACAGATGCTTCAGGTGGACATTTTTTGAACAAAATCGTATTGAGCATGAAAAATGCCATAACCAACACAGCCAACTGGTGAAAGTTTTGAAGCGTCTGTGAAGATCGTATGCCAATCACGCAAATCTCTTTTAAGTAGCTCGTGGAAGTATTCATCTGCATATAGGTCACCTTTACAAATGTCAAATTCTAAAATTATATGGGGTTGAGATATAATAATATTAAATTCATAATTGAAAATTGGAAGTTTTTGAGAACGATATACAGGGTCTTTTAAGGAATGAAAAATAACGTAACTTTTAATAAGCAAAGGAAAATGTTTACATCTCCAGAAACGAGAAGAGTTAACATATTGATGAAGCAGTTGTAATTTTGGAATCAAAGGGTGATTAGAAAATTGGATAAATCGGAAAAAGAATCTGTTAGCAAGGAATTGACGGCGAAGGTGAAGGGGAGGGTCAACACACTCAACTTGGAGAGCATTGACTGGAGAAGACTTCATAGCCCCTGTGATAATTCGAAGAGCTTTCGATTGTATCAAATCAAGTTTACTAAGGCTTAGCTTGTTAGCAGGTTCCAAAAGAAAGAATCCATAGTCTAAGACGCTTCGAATAATTGCATTATACAAAAGTTTTAAGTTAAAAGGATGGGCTCCCCACCAAACACCAGATAAGCATCTTAGAACGTTAATATTTTTTTCACATTTTTGGATAATGTAGTCACAATGCTGACGAAAATTTAACTTCCTATCTAAAACAAGACCTAGAAATTTGATTGATTCTCTAACTGAGATTTGACAATTATTTATGAAGATATTGATAGGAGGAGGGTTTCTTTTACGGGTAAAGAGTACTATATTACTTTTAGATGGAGAGAGTTCCAAACCATTTTCGCTAAGCCAAACATTCAATTGCTGAAGCGAGTGAGAGAGACAGGCACTCGCCACATCGATTTTGTGATTGGAATTATAAATGAGAATATCATCAGCATATTGTAAAATACGACAAAGACCAACAGAAGACTCTATATCATAAGTATAAATATTGTATAAGAGAGGGGTAAAAACCGATCCTTGGGGTAAACCACACCAGATAACTCTACTCGATGAAATTTAAATCCTTCAATTTCATCGAGTAGAGTTTCATTTTTCTGAGAAAAATGAATCTCTCCGTCAAAAGGATCATAGTAAAATTTCTTAATTTAACAGGAATTTTTAATTTAATTTATTTTGTTTTTAGAATTGGAAGTTGGACATTGTCGTAAGCAGCAGATATATCAAGAAAAGCTCCGACAATAGATTCACCACGAGTGAAACCAAGCCTTATATCTGTAGTGAATATACTAAGACTATCCATGCATTCTTACTTAAATAATAGAAAACAAATTGTAACAGTAAATGACGTTAATTCATCAGTATATGTACTAAATATAGGAATACCTCAAGGGTCAATACTAGGGCCAGTACTATTCTTAATATACGTTAATGACATTATTAATGCATTGCCGAGTTGGGCATATGCTAGTTTGTTTGCAGATGATACTCACGTAGGAGTATGTGACATCAATGAATGTAATCTAAATATTAAACTTAATGACGCAATGAGTATATTAAAAGAATGGTTTAACGCAAACGGAATTATCCTTAATACAGATAAGAGTGTTATAATGAAATATAAAATACGAAAGGAGTTAAAAGATAAAATCGATTTGACAGAGAATGTATTCCTTGGATATACTGTGGACTATACGATAACACATTCAGCGCATATTGAAAAACTGTGCAAAAAATTGGCAAGTGCTAATTACGCTTTGCTCAAACTAAAACCTTTGCTTGATAAAACTTCTTTGCTGTCAATTTATTATGCTTATATTCAGTCACTCACAAGATATGCCATCACTATTTGGGGGAATGGTGCAAGCATAAATAAGGTTCTTAAGTCTCAAAAAGGGCAATTAGGATAATTTTTGGACTGCGTAAACGCATGTCAGTTAGAACACATTTTAAAAAGAATAAAATAATGACGGTGATATCTCTATATATATTTAATAGCTTACTGGAGATACACGAAGACAAGGAAACAATGTTAAAAAACAGAAATGTTCATAATTATAATTTGCGCAACAAGGAAAGGTTATTTAAGCCTAAAGTTAGACTGACAAAGGTCCGAAAACAGGGAATCTGCAATAAAATTTCTATGTACAATAAGTTACCTTTGACAATATCAAATTTAAACATAATTGAGTTTAAAAAAGTACTAAAGCAGTTTTTTGAAACACATCCACTCTATTCCCTAGATGAATTCATGGACATGCGCCTCACGGAATCTTCATTCTTGTAAAAGTTGAATTTTAATAAATGTAACTATGACAATTTAATTATTTATTAAAGTACACTTGACTGCATATGCGTAAAATAAGATTTATAACAGTTATTCAAATAAAGTCTAGTTTTTTTTTTTTTTTTTTTTTTTTTTTTTTATATTTGTTTATTGATCAAATTCCAGACATTCCATTTATAATTATTTTACTATGTATACTTTTATTATTTTGATTTTCCTTATTTTGTCAATTTTTTTTACGAATATATAATAATTTTGATGTGATACCTACCTAAATAATTATTGCTGTTTTGTATTATGTGAGATCTATTAATAATTAATATTATCCAAAATTGTACTCCTGACTTGCCCAGTATGACAATCAATGTTATAAGGCCAATAAATATATTCTATTCTATATTCTATTCCATGGTACTTTTTCCCTTCCTAAAACCGTATTGAGATTTCGCAAGTAAACCATAATATTCTACAAACCACTCAAGTCGATTTTTAACCCATTGGTATCGGCGATAATTATAACAATAGAATTTCATTCATAAATTGGCCATAGTGGTCCAGTCCGATACCAGTTTATTTAGGTGTTCAGCTATTTTAGCTAAAACAGATGAGAGCGCAATAGGACGGTAAGAATAAGGATCATCTGGATCTTTGTTAGGTTTGAGAATAGGAATAATAAATTGCGATTTCCAGCTATCAGGGACATAGCCAGAATCAAAGATAGAATTTACAAGGCATAGGTAATAATTCAGAACACAATCATTAGCCTTAGAAAAAAAGGAATAGGGAATGCCATCCATACCTGGAGCAGAATCTTTAACCGATTTCAATACGTTTTGCAGTTCCACCATAGAAAAAGGCTGATCTAAAACGTCGTTAGAACCATAAGTAAACTGAGCAGGAAGTTCATCAGGGAGAGGACAATACTGAGGCGCTAATTTGTCCATAAATGAGTCAGCCCAAGACTGACTCGGGCAACAACGACGGTGAGGAAGGCACCATGTTCTTCTATATCTATGGATTTTATTCCAAATAATTGAGAGTGGAGTATGCGGACCTATAGAGCAATAAAAAGATTTCCAACCATGAATTTTTTTGGAGTGGAAGAGGCGTTTTGATTGAGCAATTACTTTGTTCAATTGCATGAAGTTCTCTTTTGTCATGGAGAGGCAAAAGGTAGTTTCAGTTTCATTTCGACATTTAATTGCCTCCGAGCAGTCCTTATCCTACCATGGAGGAGAAGGCATTTTACCTGAATTATTTTTTTTAATATAGAAAGACATATCAGCACAATCTAAAAGAGCTTGAGCAAGGTCCTCCGAACAAATTTTAATGTTGTTATTATTAATCACAGGTAGTTTAGAAATATTGATCTCTGCTATTTCATTAAATTTATCCCAGTTAGCATTGTCATTTAAAATATATTTTAGAAGAGGAGAATTGCGATAGACTGGTTGAGCCAAATTTAGTGAAATATTTAGAATAATAGGAAAATGATCACTGCCATGAGTTGAAAGCAGAACATGCCATGACAAAAGCGAAGCAAGATCTAGAGAGCAGAGAGATAGATCAACTGCACTAGGAAATTCGTTTGGACGGGTTCTTCTTGTAGGAGAACCATCATTAAGAATACACAGATTGAGGGTATCAAGGGAATCTAATAGAAAAACTCCACAAGAATCTGAAATACCACAACCCCAAACTCTATGGTGGCAATTAAGATCGCCAAGGACTAGTTAGGAAGGGAGTTAAGAAGAAGAATGAGCTTACGGATTACAGAAATGGAAGGGGAGCTTAAATATAAGGAAATTATTACAAAAGATTTCGTATGGACAGCCACAGCTTCAAAGCCAACTTGAGAAGGAATTGAAATAGAGAAAAAGGACCTTTTTTAGGATCTTTTAAAAAAAGAGCAACACCACCACAACCATCCTGTCTATCTCTTCGAACATCAACATAGCCAGATAACCTAAAAAGGGAATCAGGTCTAAGCCACGTCTCTGAGAAAGACAGGATTCATGGTTTGTATTTATTGACTAAAAATATTAAATCAGATTTTTTATTGTTTAAGCTACGACAGTTCCACTGAAGGATCCTGTTGTTGGGATCCATTTTGGAAAAGAGAGAGGATAGAATTCAAGTTGAAGGCAGCGTTGGACGGTAAAGCGTTTGGGGAAGAGGAAGAAGAATTACACATAACAGAAGATAATAAGTTTATGAGCTTTAGGAGTTCTGCAATAATATCTTGAACAGAAGGCATCTCAGAATTTTTACATAAAAGATTAGGGAGGGCACAGCCATTTTCAGAGGGAGCATCATGATCATCTCTTATAATGTTTAAGTGGGTAGCCCGATCATACCCAACACGGGAAAGAGGAGGGGCAGGAACAGATTTTGAAACTTTTTTCTTATTATGAACTTTAGATGGCTCGATGGTAAAAATTTTAAAAGAGCGATTTTGTTGAGGGCTAGTTGTTAAGGAGGGTGAAGCAATATCAGCATACGATGTTTTAGACACAGGAAGTAGTTTTGAAGCTTCAGCATAAGATATAGCTTTTTCAGACATGACACATTTTATATTTTTTTGCCTTTGATATTCAGGACAGCTTTTATTAGTAGCAAAATGATTTCCTTTGCACCAAATACATTTTGCACTATCCACCCCTATTTCACATGAATCTGCTAGATGGTTTAGACCACATTTATAATAGGTAGGTTTTGAACGACATTGATTCTTAGTGTGGCCATATCTGCAACATTGAAAGCATTGTATGGTAGGTAAGGAGTATAACTCTACAGGGATTGAATTATAACCCAAAAAAACTCGTGAGGGAAAGACTTGGCCATCAAAAGTTAATACGACCGTTTGCGAAGGTTTCCAATTTGTAGATCCTTCTATGGTAACTTTAAAATTAAGTCGACGGGCTTTAATTATGGGACCACAATCATTGGGAACCTTCATTTCTGTCATAATTTCTTCGGGAGACATATCGATAGGGATGCCACGGACAATGCCTAATCTTGTTATATTGAAGGATGGAATGAAAGCTTTAAATTGATTATGAGATAATGACGAAGATTCCATAAATTTATTGGCACAAGCAGCCGAATGGAAATCTAAAGAGATTCTATTACGACCGACGCTTTTGATAGAACCATCTATAACTCCTTCAAACTCCCTGGAACGACTAAATAAAAATCTACCAAACGTCACTGGATGTAACGAGGTGCTAGCAGTTGGAGAGGTTTCATTTCTTTGTACATGTACCGTGAATGGACCACGATCATTTGGGCCATATGACTGACGACCAGTTGGGATGTAAGAATTTTGAGATTGGAGTGGGGAAATTCGAGGGGAATCAGGAAGAGGGACAGAAGGGGCTATTTGTTGGCTAATATGGGTGTTTGAATCTCTGACGGAAGAAATTGAATGAGGGGGAGAGAGTTGACCGGGTTGGAGAACCACATCTGATTTTAATATTAGTGTGTCATTGGATGACTCTGACTCGGAACGAGAACGATCTACATTAATCTTTCGTGCTTTTTTCGCTTTCGAACGTTTACGAATAACTGTTTCGTATGGTAGATCATCAACAGACATTGATATCGATTCAAAAGCGGCTGGAGAAGGAGGTTTAACAATAGCTAATGTTCCACCAGGATCAGGGGGTTCATTCATCTTGATTAGTATGACACTAGAATACCAATCTACAAATAATATAAATACTAATGTACTAATGCAGCTATTCTGGTCTAAAAATATGAGTAAATTAACAAGCTAAATTAAATTTGAAAAATTTAACCAAAAATCCACGACTTGACGCTTCACCGTAGAGCACCCAATCAGTGAATCATTTTCAAATAGTTAAAGAATTATCAATTTTTCTTGTCTAAGCTGAATAAAAAAGCAACTCAGATAATCAAATGTTGTAGTTTTTTTAAAAGAAGAAGCTCTTAGGTACTATGTCAAAAAAGTTTTACTCAAAAAACTCAAACCATGAAGTTTCTATGTCGATTCGAAGTACATATTACAATAAAGCGGCAATGTCACACTTTAACCCGTAGTCTTGCAACTTCTTTTGAATTATTTAAACCTCGAATTCTGTAATTGTGTATGTGTAAAGAGCACCAGTAAATAATCATATTAAAAAGGAACCCAAGTTTCGGAAATAAAAGAAAAAAAAAGAAGCGATTAAAAATTGTTTCCCGCTTTTTGCCGTCGTATGTTAAAACTAATTTTTCATGTCATTAATTTTCTCGTAAAGCCTATATTGCTACGGTACCAAGAAGTTTTTGTGTGCTAATGTAGATTGAATGAATTAAAATCGATTTAAAAAAATAACTTCAGTCAGAATTAACAATTATATTTACATTTCGCTGTTCTGTCTATTCGAATAAAAAATTAAAATATTATATTTGCATGTAGTGGTAGTGTATTGTAATATCTGTCTGGATATATATGTAACATGTGTAAGAAATGGAAAACAACTGAATACTAAAGCGAACTATCACGGCGCGCCGAGGACTGAAAAATTTGGAATATGGCATGTACAAATGTGACGGACCTCATTATTTTTTTTGTACAAGTGGGGCGACTGTTTGTTTTTTTTGGCGGGGAAGTAGTGGTAATCAAACATGTTTTATGGTATTTGCAAAAACATAATAACAGCGTTATCTGAACAATTCAAATGAGTACCCATAATTCTACCATATACAGATGTCCAAACTATGTCAGTTGGTTACGCCATCGGTACATTGCGCACACCTAGCTTATATTTAATAAGTGTTATTTTATATTTAACGCAAATAATAATTTATTCTCGTCGATTGTGAATGAAAACACATGATGCGCGGATGTGGAACATACCTATCTCTCTCTTTCTTATTTCCCGCACTGCGCGTGTCCGTTTTGGTAGGTAATCCGAACATCTGTTATGTACTAGTAGGTATTTTTAGCATTAAATGAAAGATCAAATCTTACTTTCCCTTCATACTTTGATGGGCTAAGCTTACATTATTTGCCATGTAGTTATTGGATTGTTTTAATTTAAATAACAATTATAGGTAACTATCTGACTTTTACCTAGATAAATAAAGTAATCATCATAGCGTATTTAAAATCTTAATATATTCTTAAAACGATTGTTACTTACAGCTGTTTCAAAACATACGAAACAAAACAAGTTTGAGTTTTGGTTCGAGCGGACGCGGAGACACGAGCAACTATTATTTTCTATTCTAACGAAAATTGTAATAAATTAACTAACAATATGGGGACATTTTCGTCACCCTGAAGACAAAATCAGTCACCAGGGAGACACAATGAACTACGTTAGCAACATAATATCTTTGATTTCCTTCCCTTTACCTATTGATGTAGGATTTAAAGGAATGGCTATGCCCTGATTTTTCTATATATGTGAAGTGTATTCTCACTTTAATTTAATACACACATGTAATTTAGATGATAAATTATCGTGTTTTAACCGAAGCTGCTGCTTAGGTGCGCTGCTTATTTCTTTCGATAGAGGTTCTTTGGCGATTTGAGTGGTTTTACTTACCTTGGAAAGCTGCCTCGAATTGCGCAGGGTCGAGCGTCGGTACGTACGAGTCACCCGCGACAAGCAGAGCGGCAAGCAGTGCGGCGAGCGGCGCGGCGAGCGCGACTCGCCCCGCACCCATCATGACGCTACGCCATGCCATCGCCCATACTCGACCATACGCGCCACACCTCTGAAGACAAATTGAAAATATTGCTCATTTTCTTTCAAAATGTTATACTTTTGTAACTAGGATCAAACTTACAAATTTTCGACATAAAAAATTATAGTCATGTGCAAGATTTGAACCCGCGTCTATCCACCCCTATAGCCGGGGTATGCTCTGACCGCTTGAGCTAACATGACAATGACTCATAACTCTAATTTTGTAATGTAATCCGCCGAGCAGGCGTTATTGCAAACATAACAATATTAAAATAGTATCTAATTATCGCCTATTATTACTTTATTGTATTGTATTTTTCAATTATTGATCAGTGGGGTCGATCACACAAAATTTCCCCCGAACAACGGAGTACTCTGACGGACACACAACATTGCTCTATATGTTTGTATATACGGATCTCTGAGAGTTCATTGAGTTGGTGGACTACAAGTATATTTTTATGTAAATAAAAGGGACGCTGTCAAAGTCGTCAGTTTTAGATAATTTTTGAAGCTATCGAGAAACTATACCCTTTAGTTCACAAAGTCTAACTAAGTTAGGTACCTACTTCAGGTATTCTTTCTTTCTCTTATATACTATAATCGTCATTATGTATGTACCTATCAGTAAATGTAACCATCGAAAATGTAGGGGGTAAAAATTGGGGCATAAGTTTTGGGCAAAAATAGACCTGAACGGCCTCCTCGTTCCGTTCTTAACCAAAAATAATAAAAACGCTAATTTATAAATTATGTGGTTTTGATGCTGTTATCAGAACCAACTAGTTTTTTATTTTCTTATTCGATCTCTTTCAATGCGGAACCTCAAACGAGTAAGTCCTGATTCACACTTGTATTATTTTACTTGATATATTAATAACAAACTAATTCACGTTGTGATTTACGGGGGACGTTCCTCAACCGGAACCAATATTATTACATTACAGACAAAAGCGCGTGCGATTAAATTTTTGACATTCTCCCTTAGTCTGCGTAGAGCATTATCTTTTTGCTGATCAATAAAACCGTAAACGAACTCCTGTATATACCTATCATTTATCTTCCAGATCAGCCTGCCAAATAAGTTTTAGTTCAGATTCAATTAATATATTAAGGTACTTACATATAATATGTGCAGTTTCTTTTATTTCATAATAAAAAAAAGTTTATTAACATAAAGTTAGTTCACGGATATATTTATCCGAGATACAACATATTTAAGAAAATATAACATGTTTTCCAATTAATTTTTTATACTTACTTCATATGAAAATTTTGTATATAATCAACTTTCAATTAGAAATATAAACTTTATATCACCACGATTGTGGGCTTCTCTCAATCTTCACTACGAACAAACTGTGAATCCTTTCCATTTAAACTTTCCGATTAAGTACCTATTTTATTCGTCCATAAGTGAGTCATGAATTTCAATCAAGTCAGAAATGGGTTAGATACCTAATAAAAGTAAATTGCCTGCGAAACTTCTGTTTTAACCCTCATCTCCCATGCCTCTTGTGTTTTATTATAGTTTGGGAGTTAAGTTTCATTTCCTAAATCTTGTCCCTTTATACTTTTACTTCGGACCACGAAGTTGTACTATAGATGTCGCTCCATCCCAATACGATGGTTAAAGAACGATAGGAAAGATTTGAGTTATGACGTCATGTCATGTTACCTCAATTGGTTAGAGCATACCCCGGCTCAAGGGGTGGATGGACGCGGGTTCGAATCTCGCACATGACTTAAATTTTTCCTATCATATATTTGTGATTTTATAATATTTTCATACCTTTATATTCATACGTCAATAATTAAGATATTTACGTTACAAGCGTAATTTAGAGTCAACTTTGCAATGTTATTCTATCGAGAAAATTTTAAGGAAACTTGTTTCAGACTTTTGTTGGCCGTAGACAATGTGATCAAGATTAACATATAAGTTTCTTACAGCTACAAAATAAAAAACATTTTACTAAAAAATTGTTCAAGTAAAGCTATTTAGCACATGTCAGCGTCTTAAGGATTGCTGGTTGCATTCGACCGCAGTTTATTAACAGTTACTACGGATAAAACTGTCAAAATACTCCGTAATATAGTTCGATGTATTCCACATAGACTTCGATACACCATCTACAATGCATTGGTTAAACCGCACATACTAAACTTAATTGAAATTTGGGGTTGCGCCTCAAAAACAAAATTGGCCGAACTACAAATTGCACAAAACAAAATAGTAAAAATGCTTTTTAATTATCCCTTTTTGACATCCACTACAAAAATGTATACAGAGACCAAAATAATGAACGTGAAGCAATTATATATATATATATATAACGTATGTATTTTTATTCGTAAAATTCTGAACAAAAGTATTCACAGTAACATTTCTCTTACAAAAATTAAAGAAACTACAAAACGAAGCACCCGTCGCGCTAGTTTTTTAATCTTACCAAAAGCTAGAACCAATTACGGCATAAAAATTATTCCATTCAAAGGAGTACAACTTTATAATAAGATACCCTCACACATAAAAAATGTAAACTCTTTCAACGTGTTTAAAAAACGACTAGCTCAATATCTAATTGCAGATAGCAATCAATTGAGCAAATGAACACGTTGGGAGTGTAAGTACCCTTACTAGATAGGACGACTATGGTAATTTTATTTATGTTCATAATTGTTCTCAAGTGAGTGATATGTAATGTCTTTTTTGAGAATAAATATCTTTAAACCTTAAAAGCGCAATTTCTGAAACGGAACGGTGATGGTTGCTACCGATAACATTCACGCTCTTGGCGTGAAACGAAACGCAGCGCAGGGTTCAACCGACCGGCAGACAAGCCGGCGGGCTGTATTCTCGTGCAGTGATATGAATATCATAGTAGATAAATATCGAGAAAACATGGCGAATATCGAGTCGTGTAGTTTTGTGTTTTTCTCGCAATATCACTATCGATAAATATCAAGCCCTAGCGATCGACACGCAACATTGCGATATCGGTATTATCATTATACTTGCTATACACATGATCACAAGTTCATCTGTGGACATATGTTTATATCTACCACTCGCGGGAATAGCATTTTTGTGAAAAGTCGATATTTTTGGGATATTAATAGTCTATAGGTGACACGGGATAAATATCGAGAATCGATAAATTTATCTCAATTTTGAGAATTGCCCCCCAGAACGTTTCTAATCAAAATAAACAACTTAGATTTTTCCCCAATTTTATCACCTTCAACAAATCAGATTACCGCCTCCTTTATATTATCTATCTGTGTAGTGTGTAGCTGTATTGTGGTAACCTGTTTTCTTCTAGTTTGTGTATAAAAGAAGTTTTTAATTTAATTAGTAATTTAACTTTTTTATCTTGAGGAAAGTATTATTACATTTCGTTAAGTTTTTTATACAGCACAATAGTAATACTTGCTCAGTGATACAGCACACAAGCATGGTTGCCAGATGAGGCGAATTATCGCCATTTAGGCTACCTTAGGGGGTCAAATGGCGACCAAAAAAACCAATCGGCTACCAGTAGCCATTTAGGCTACCTAGGAAAATAAGAACGGTCGGTTTAGGCTACTTCAGGATTACTACAATTCTATTAAATTCTTTCTACAATTCTATTATTTTATTTCATAATAACTGAAAAGTGTAAAGAAAAGTAATAGACACGTCCATCGTTTTTTCATCAGGGTCTTTCCGTGCTCCTTGCTTTCTTCTAGGTATTGCATCTAATATCTGTAATAGTGAGATAGAGACAGATTCATCCGGGTAGTAACTCATTCTAACTCGCTGTAATAGATACAGTTCAAAATCAAAACACGAAGTCGAGAGTATAGAAACGCTACTAACTTCATTCACAAATTGTAACTAGCCGCGCGTGAAATTTATATCACTTGTTTCCTAAATTCTTAATTATGTTGAATGGGAGAGAATTCTTTATTACTTAATACCTTAATACAGACAAAATTTATATTTTTACATCAACCGTATTATTTTAATATCAAAACAATATTGTATGACATATATTTATACAATGTATGATATAACATAAGTAAACATGCATGTATCAAAGAAGACCGATTGAAGCGGCTGGGTCAACTTCTTCCGCTACCACTTCTAGTAGGAATGAGGATTCTCCCGTCTATAGAGATGGGGAATATCTGCAGAAGTTTCTGCAGATATTCCCTATTATATTATTAAATTATAACAACAGGAAATGTGTAACAATTATAATACCTAGTACGTTAAGTAGGTATCAACCTACATTAATATATATTTTAAACAACATAGGTACCTAGTTTGTTTTTATTTGAGCTAAATATAGGCTACTTTAACAAAATCTTAGGTGAATTAGGCTACTTGTCAAAAAATAAAATAATAGGCGATTTAGGCTACTTGATAGGCAAAATTAGGCGACTTGAGTTAGCTGATATCTGGCAACCCTGCACACAAGTACCCAATAAAAGTGCTGATTATTAATTTTTTCTTGAGTTTGTGAAATGGTTTATTCAAGCATTGAGATTGTATTTATCTTACTGTTTGTGAAAGAGGTGCTGGTTTTAGATAATGGTTTGGCTCGAAGTCCACCTATGGGTTGGATGTCATGGGGCTATTACATGTGTGGTGACAACTGTGAAGAACATCCGGAAAGGTGTTTAGAGTTAGTACTTTATATTTAAATATATAAATATTATATCTTCCTAACCTAAAACAAGTGTGAGAGATAATATATTGATAAAGAATTTGTATAGCCCACTTTTTGGTAATTATAGATTGAATAAAAAAAATCATATCTCCAAAAAAGGGGGCAAGATCGCAACTTCCCCTTCACATTGGGGGACTTCCATCCCCCCGCACCTGACGCCACTCACCACCCCCCTAAATCAATGTTTTATAATCTAAACCAAAGCCTTTTCGCTGTGTTTGCATAGAATACGGCATTAAAATGTCTTTATAAGTAAATTCGTCTCAAATTCTTAAGATTACTCCTGGGTTGCAAGTCCCAGGCCCCTCTGGCCTCTTGCTCTGCAACGCTATGGACCCGGCACCCGCACGCTGAATCCATGGAATGCTAAGAAATTCGTCTCTATGGGTTGCCACCGAAAATACATTATATATATATCTGACATTACAGTGAAGAGCTAATACTCTCTGTGGCAGATATGTTCTTCACGGAAGGTTATCAAGAGGTTGGCTATAAGTACATCATAATTGATGACTGTTGGTCAGAGAGAACAAGGGATCAGAATGGCAGATTGGTTCCTGATGCTGAAAGGTTTCCTAGGGGAATGGAGTACATTGCTGAATATGTGAGTAATTTTCAATAATACTAATGTTTGAAGGAATTGCATTTTGCGTATTTACCTGGCTAAAACCCAATCGGCCTGTCAGTCACTTCTATGATTAACCTTTCCAGCAGGCGCGCTGATAAATGACACCATTAATGATTATTTATGATGGCAGCAGATGCGCATACAAAAATTTCTTTTAAAGATTAATTAGTATTTGGAATCCCTGAACTATTCTATATGTCTATAAAAAATATAGAGATATAGGAGTTACTAAAATTCATAATTTTGTTTAACCTAGAAAATAAACAAGATTATAAAATGAAGATTTCTCGGGTGGTTACCACTCTACACCGGAAGACGTAGAGAGCCCCCCCTCTAGGTGGACTGAAGACATTGTTAAAGTCAATTAGCTAATGTTTACAAGCGGCTAATAGCCGTTCTTTGTGGTGTTCTATGGGGGAGGCCTTTGTTCACTGTGAATTTGAAAGCAATTTTGCAACAAAAAAATTGCTAATTTCTGATTTATTATCTTTATCTTTTCGTTTAATTTGTGCAAGCTTTGCACTATTTGATATGTACAAGGCTACTAGAGATGTAGGGTGTGAAATCATGCAACAAGAACTAATGATATTATAAATAAAAATGTATCGAGTTATGCGCGACTGCTTGAAGGTTAACCACTTCAACAACTAACCATTTCTACAATCAAACACTATTGAGATCAACCACTTATATGATCAACCATTTCTATAATTAAGCACTACAACAACCAATCATGTCAACAATCAACCACAACTATGATCAATCACTTCTGTGATTAACCACATCTACAACCATCCATTTCCATAATCAAACACTTCTATGATTATTGATTAACCACTTTAACAACCAACCATTTCTACAATCAACCACTTCTGTGATCAACCAAGTCTATTATTAACCACTTCTATGATCAACCACTTCTATGATCAACCACTTCTACAATCAACCATTTTTTCAATTAACCACTTCTATAATCAATCACAACAACAACCAACAATTTCTTCAATCAACTACTTCTAAAAACAAAAAAAAACAATATACCATAATTATCAATGTAAAGTCATAACAGAAATATCAAAATAAATAAATTATCAATAATAACCCCCTTACTTATAAAAAATCCGCTATGTAGTTGCTAAGTAATGCATAACTAAACAGTGTTTAAGTAATGCTTAAATATTTCTCACTTATAAACGCTACTTAGCAACTATTTAGCTAAACAATGGATAATGAGGTCAAAAGTATTTTAAACTGACAACATTGAACTAAAAGGTATTATGGAAGACCCAAATTGCCAAAAAGCACATATCTAGTGCTAAAAATATTAAAATTAAAAAGTTAAAAAATATCTATTCTTTGTAGGTACGTATTTTTGTACATATGGTTAGGTGTACTGGAGACATTTGTAGTGAGTTTTAATTTTGTAATTTGGTAAATTCAAAAGTGCCCTAATAAATTTCCAATTATGCTATGGAATAACAATCTATTCCATAGCATTATTGGAAATGCATTATGGGGTTACCCCAGAATTTACGGATGTAACTCCAGAATACCGTCAAATCCCGCTGGAAGTTATCTTTTTCCATCCCAAACAATGTCTATGTTTTTTTCTATGAAGCCAAGATTCCAATCCTTGTTTATTTTTAATCATTTTATAGCGATTCCTTAAATCACAGTAAGTGTAATTTAAGGTATCGCTTATCAAATGAATTTACGGAATATAAAGGCCGTAATATGTTCTTGTGTTTCGTCTAGTGTGCTCGAGAAAACATGGCAATAGGCTCGCCCCTTATTACATGGGACCAAAACCCAATTGGCCGAAACATGGGTGTTTACACAACATTGCCTACCCCTTCGGGGAATACAGGCGTGATTATATGTATATATGTAAAGTTTATGTGTATGTGTTTTTGTCTTCTACGTGTATTCACGTTTGAACGGCTTGAGGGTTTGGATGAAATAACAGAATAGTTAGTTTAGGTTCTCCTTACTTTTCATCATCATTGCCTACGCGGGTGAAACCGCGTGGCGCGGCTATAAGAAAATTACAATGAGTTCGATCACCGGATCGGATCAGATGTTGGGGTTTTAATGAGATAGTGATTTTCAGTAACAGTCCGGCGTCTAATTTGGACCAGTTTATTACCATTTGGTAATAAACTCGCGCCCTATTAAATGAGATGCTTAATACAATTAAGAATATTTCAACTCCTAAAATATTTTTTTTTTGCTGAACTGAATCGACATCTATGCTGAAATAAGCAAATAAGTGCTCAATTCTGCTTTTAAATTGAATCACTAGTATTATTTACGTCTTCTTACCGGTATTCTAGACCTACTATAGTAGGTATAGAGTAATATTGAATCGTCCTACCCTAACAAGGATTATATATACATACAATTGTTAGGCTAGGGAGATATATCCCCCTTATGTAGGGTCAGTTTATATATCTCAGCTATATCAATACAAAATACAAAGCAACAACATATTTCAAATACTCGTTAACAACGCATAGAACAACACGAGAACAAAAATGTAAAAAGTTTTGGCTTTGATTTTATAATCGACAACCAACGTTATTAGTAGCAGGTATAGTATACCCGCTACCTTTCTGTAGAAACTGTTTTCCACCCAATTTTCAGCAACACCCTACTCATATATATCAACGTGAATAGTGATATATCACTACTGAAATACCTACACCACTCATTGAGCGCATCGTTTTCCAAGTTGCCTTTTAATACATCCAATAGGAATATACGAGTGTAGCACAATCCTTATATTCTTAATTCAGGAACTGTACCTGCGGCATACTCTTCAATAAGATCAAGAAAAGTAATTAGGTTACGCATAATATTTAAGTCATCATCCAATGTATGTTTCTACTTGCTATATTTTTACGATTTATTTACAGAGTATGTCGTGTTTATAGTTTTGTATGCCTCCTTGACAATAACCTCAATGGTAACTAAATCAGCTGATCCGAAATATCGGCGCCATCTTGCTACTTAAATATTTAAACATGGGTTGGACAGTGTTTAAATTGACAGCTGATTTAAGCAGTACTTAGGAACTGGATAAAGTTATGTAGCGTTTATGAGTAAGAAGGCCCTCTGGAAGACTATTAAAACAATAATTGACTTACCAAGGAAACAGTCGTCAGCTACCGAACTTCTCAAATGCAAATCAAACAGTCAGGACTCCGCAAACCACTGCAATCATTACTTCGCAAATGCTGGAGCTCAGCTTGCCAGTAATCTGCTTAAATCCTCTAACAAAACCGAAGCAGAACTGGCAGCAGACTCCAACAGCTGCTCTGAGCACCTACAATTTTCTGACTCTTTCTTCTTACAGCCAACCGATGAAGTGGAAGTAGGCAAACTTATCGACAGGCTCAAAAGAGACAGCGCTCCCGGTCTTGATGGAATAAAACCTGCTCTAGTTAAAGCTATTAAATCAGAGATTTTAACACCACTCACACACATCTTTAACATCAGTCTATCAACTGGCACATTCCCATACCAATGGAAGCTGGCAAGTGTCATACCAGTACATAAAAGTGGCTCCAAAAACCTTCCTGAGAACTACAGACCGATCTCCCTTCTAGCTACGTTCTCTAAAATACTCGAAAGAATAGTAAATCTTCGTCTAGTTGCGTTCTTAGAGAAACGTAATTTACTAGCAAAACAGCAGTATGGATTCAGAAGAGGAAAATCCACAGAGGACGCAGTCGAACTAATGGTCAGGAAAGTAGCTTCAAGTCTAGATAAAAGGCAAAAAACTATTGGTGTCTTTCTGGATCTTGCCAGGGCCTTTGACACCATTTCGGTGACAATCCTAATTAAGAAGCTTGGAAACTTAGGTATCAGAGGCTTGCCACTGAAATGGTTTCAAAGCTACCTTGGAGAAAGAAGCCAATGCATCAAAATAGGTGATAGCATCAGTGACACTCTTCCCATCAGATTTGGCGTACCTCAGGGTAGCGTACTAGGCCCTACCTTTTTCATTTTATATATGAATGATATTCACACAACATGTCACGCGAAGACAGACCTGATCTGCTACGCAGATGACACTGTGGCTCTCTTCTACGGCAGAACCTGGAAATCAGCATTTCAAAACGCAGAAACCGGCATGGCATGTATCAAACACTGGCTGGATTCAAATCTCTTAACTTTAAATCTAAGTAAAACTAAATACCTTTGTTTTCACAAGACTATAATATCTGAACCTGACTCCCGATTATGTCTTAAAATTCATTCAGCATGCAGTATGCCCTCCTGTAAATGTGAGGTGATCTCCCGGTCCCCCTCAATTAAATACTTAGGAGTCATAGTGGACGAACGTTTGTCATTTAGAGAACACATATCCACGCTAGGTAAAAGAATTTGCAAGCTTATTCATATCATGAGATCTCTTCGAAATGCCGCTAGTGAGCGTGTTCTTCGACTAGTTTACGTGTCTCTCTGTGAATCAGTTCTGTCCTACTGCATAACAGTCTGGGGGGGCGCCGGGAGCACTACTATGATAGAAGTGGAAAGAGCGCAGCGTGCAGTGCTCAAAGTCATGCTCAAACTGCCCTACCGTCATCCAACTACAGATTTGTACAAAAAAGTAGGAGTGCCAACTGTGCGCCAATTGTACATACAGAGAGTCACCCTCGCAGTCCACCATAAATACCCCTACCTAGTAAGCACCAGTTCACCAAAGAGACGACCTCCACGTGCCACACAACCTCGCGTTATAACTACCTTTGCACAACGTCTCCCAGAATTCAGATTCCCTTACATTTATAACAAAATTGATAAAACTTGCAAAATTCGAAACAAACGATTAAAAGAATGTAAAGCTATAGTAACTAAATACTTATGCACACTCACACATGACGATACAGAGAATTTGCTGAAATTAGACAATTAGCATCTATCACCAATGCTTTTGGGTACTTGTATAGAAATACATTCTCACACACACCCCATACAAAACACACTGATGAATATATTTTACCTTATACTCACTCTTATGGACCACACCTTAAACACACGTTTCACATACATACTACTCATATGCATACTTATAAATCTATTACACTCATTCGCACCATACATTCTCCCATACACCAAACACGATTACACACACGCTGTTCCAATCCTCTCTCGATCATTCAATAATTCGATTATAATTCTCAAAGCAATCTCGCTTAATGTTTTTACCGCACCATAAATATTTAAACACTATTTAACGCAACCATCGCGGGTCCTGCGATACAGGTTCGCCTAGTGCAGGACTCTCAAGCACTCTGTTAACCTTCCTAAATAAGTATTTTTTAAGACTTTTGTTACACTTTGTTTACTTTATTTATTAAGGTTAAGTATGTATTATTTTTTGGTAATAAAAAAAAAAAAAAAAAAAAAAAAAAAAAAAAGAAATTTTGCTAATCAGCGGCTAAGTAATGCTTAAAATTTAAGTAGCGTTTATAAGTAAGGCTGTTAGTCCGTAAAATATTGTGTATAATATCTAATATTAATTAATTTAATATAAGCCAATATTATGAAATGTTAATAATAAATTCCGCATACATCATACTTGGAGCCGCGATAATATCTGCAGAAAGTCTGTTGTGTACCGAAAAATGATTATATAGAACATATAATAATACTCCACAAGTCCAAAACATGCGTCAATACGCTAGACTTGGTGAGAGAGTGGGATATTGATGTTAGATTTTGTGAGTTGCGCGTATTGTAAGAGTGCACATCATTGTGCTTCCAATACAAGTCAAGATTCGTTCTCACGAAGACACCCACTTCATTTATCACAATGGTTGGCAATGTGAGAGTCCCGAGTTCTTTAAAGTAAGTTCTCAGGGAGCTATCCGGTGACACATGTACCAATGCTCTGATGGTCGGCTTCTGCATGCGGAAAGCCTCCCAGCCTGCACAACGGCAGTGGCCCCACAGCTCCGCTCCGTACTGCAGCACACCGCACCGTCGCGAAGTAGCACATGGGCGCCACCTCCTTTTTGTAGTGTAATTCAAGCTATGCCTCGCAAAGATCAACAGGAGGCTTAGGTATTGTGGCGGCTACATTGTCGACATACATTATTGTATAATACTTTGGCACTACATTTGGCAGGTCATTTAGATTGAAAACAAAATGTTTGATATTGAAGAACCTTGGTCTACGCCCATCGTTGATAATGAGGAAACTCGGTCTACGCCCATCGTAGATTTCCGTGGCATTGACTTATTTTTTCTCTCACCAGTATCCACTATCTGAGACCTATCTCGGAATAAGTACGTCAATACTGAAACCCTGCACCATCTTTACCGTGGTATTTGAGTTTATCAGTGAGTATAGTGTGGTCAGCCACATCAAAAGTTTATTTTTATTTTTTATACCTGATAGGTTAGCCTTTGACCACTATCTCATCTAATATAATAAATAGATTCAGGCGTTACTTTGCGGAAATCCATATTTAATAATAACAAATATTTTATGAAAACATCAAATTAATATTTTAATAAAACACTTAAAAAATACAAAAATATATCTAGTGACAATTCCGCCTAATTTTCCTGTTAAGCCGACGTGACGTCACAAACGCCACGCAGTCAAACCGGAAGAATTTTCGACGTGTTTCGCTTCTACACGAAGCATCCTCAGGAGGTCTTGACTCTACGAGCGCACGATCGAGATGCCGGAACACACTGTTAGGGGCTTGGCGACAGATTTTCTACTTGAGGATGGTCACTAGCCAGGCGGGCATTCGCAAAATACCCTTCCACCATGTGGTGAAGCGCAAGCCCGCGGCGGGATTCGAACCATGGACCTGCTGCACGGCGGTCCATAGCCAATGCCACTGAGACATCACTGATTCAAAATGTTGAATTAAGAAATAAAATAAATCCGTAAACAACGCAAATTCTAAAACCTATTTAGGTCCGAGGCTGATCAGCGAATGACCCCATCGCTGGCGTAATTGTTCGGGAATATGCTGATGTCTCATCATAATCATCAGCAGAAAGACGTCCACTGTTATACAAAATCTTCTGGCTTAAAACTCCACAATGTTAGCCACTTGTAACCGTTGGCTACCCGTTACTTTTACGATGTCGTCAGTCCACCTAGTAGTGTCTATGCTGATGTAATGGTTCTTAATAATATAACCGTATTGTCCTACAGATTCATAACAGAGGGTTAAAGTTCGGCATGTACACAAACATAGCGCAAGTGACGTGTATGCACTATCCGGGCTCGAGGGACCACTTCAAAATCGACGCTGAAACCTTCGCTGCTTGGGGAGTCGACTACTTGAAAGTTGACGGCTGTTTTGTTGAAGAGGCGTATCTTAACACAGGTGATATTTCTTTATGGGCTTGTGACGGCAAAAGGACCACCTGGTGTTAAGCGGTGACCACAATTAATATTTCGCATGGTGGTAGGGCATTTTGCGAATGCCCGCCTGGCTAGCTACCACCCTCAAGTAGAAAATCTGTCGCCAATCACCTAACGGTGTGTTCCGGCAGCTGTCCTTGAGAGCCAGTACTTCTACGTTAGCCTGAACAACATCTTCGACCACATCATCACTTACCATCAGGTGAGATAGTGGTCAAAGGCTAACCTATCAGGCATAAAATAAAAATAAAAATATAATATTCAGCACGATTATTGAACAAGTTAAGCTAAGATCTTTTTTTTATGTTATTGGGGCGGGACAAGCTCGAGGCCCACCTGATGTTAAGCGGACTAACCTCTGCCCATAACAGATGCATTTCATCACAAGTCACGAATTGCACTGAGCCCGTCACTTTGAGACATAGGTAGTCTCATGTGCCTGTAATTTCACTGAATCTCTAGGACTGCTGCCGTAACACACTGTTTGGTGCTTGGCGATAGATTTTCTACTTGATGATGGTAGCTAGCCAGGCGGGCAATCATAAAATGCCCTTCCACCATGGGGCGAAGCTCAAGCTGGCGGTGGGGATCGAACCAGCGTACTGCGGCACGGCAGTTGAAGCGCTCGTAGCGTTGTTTGCTTAGCTGTTCTTAAGCCATCAACTAAGTAAAGCAACGTCCGCTGCGGTCATGACTTGGACGGGTGACCGCTAGTGTACTGAGCGTGCACTTGCTTCGGAGGGCACGTTAGGCTGACGGTTCCGGCTGTTGTATTACGATGGCAGTCGTTATAGCATGGTGTTAGGGCATTTTGCGAATACCCGCCTGGGTAGCTACCACCCTCAAGTAGAAAAATATGCCGCCAAGCACCTAACGGTGTGTTCCGGCAGCTGTCCTTGAGAGCCAGTAATTCTAGGCTAGCCTGAACATCATCTTCGACTACATCATCACTTACCATCAGGTGAGCTAGTGGTCAAAGGCTAACCTATCAAGCATAAAATAATAATTATAATAATAATTTCATATAATAAATGTATATTGTTCAGTAGGTAATATAATACAAGCTGAATTGGCATTAATTATCTAGAATATCTAAATATATTTTTTTCAGCTTACATTGAATTGGGAAAGGAGTTGAACAAGACTGGAAGACCGATGGTCTACTCTTGCAGTTGGCCTTACTATATTGAATATATTCACAGGAAAAAGGTATTATTTAGAAATTATTTAATCTAAACTTCTGTATATCCCCGAAAGGGATGCAGAGGTGTCTAACTAAAGTCTCACAACATATATAAATGAATTACAAAATTACCAATTTACGAGAGAAAAATTTATAGTCATATGCGGGATTCGAACGCGCGTCCATCCACCCATATAGCCGGGGTATGCTCTGACTGACTGAGCTAACATGACTGAATCATAACTCCATTTTTTCTTCTCGTTCTTTATTTAATCATCGTATTGGGAATGAGCGACACCAATCGTACAACTTACGTTGTACTATAAACAAGACCAATTTTACAATTGATTTTATACTTGTAAATGTCGCAATCTTATAAATTTAAAATTGTTGTTTGCAACGCATCTCAGCCAAAACAGAAGAATTTTCGACGCGTTTCAATTCTTCACGAAGTATCATCAAAAAGTTTTGACTTTGATCGTCACTAGATATATTTATATATTTTTAAAGAGTTTCGCTAAAATATTAATTAAATTTTTTTGTTATTAAATTTCGATTCTCACAAATTATCGACCGAATCTTATCACATTCATCATCAGCCGGAAAACGTCCACTGTTGATCAAAGGCCTCCCCCATAGAACACCACAAAGAACGGCTATTTGTCGCTTGCAACCTACTACTTAGGCTACCTGCGAGTTTAACGATGTCGTCAGTCCACCTGGTGGGGGGCCCCTATCTTTATCATAATATGCAGTAATTATCATAATATAATATGTATCATATTTTGAAGCAGTGATGGCTCAGAGGCATTGGCTATGGACTGCCACGCAGCAGGTCCATGGTTCGAATCCCGCCCAGAGCTTGAGCTTCACCGCATGGTGGAAGGGCATTTTGCGAATGCCCGCCTGGCTAGCGACACCCTCAAGTAGAAAATCTGCCGCCAAGCACCTAACGGTGTGTTCCGGCAGCAGTCCTTGAGAGCCAGTGAAATTTCAGGCACATGAGACTTAAGAACTATGTCTCAAGCTGACGGGCGCAGTGCAATTCGTGACTTGTGACGAAATGCATCTGTTATAGGCAGAGTTTAGTCCGCTTAACATCAGGTGGGCGTCGAGCATGTTCCGTCAAATAACATAAACCAAAAAAAAATTACTTATATATATATACTTTTTTTCAGCCTAACTACGGTCCTATAGCCGAACACTGCAACCTATGGCGTAACTACCACGACGTTGTTTTCGATTGGGGCGCCATCAAAACTATCATAGAGCACTACGAAAGGGAATACCCTAATATAGCTGAATATCACAAGCCGGGACAGTGGAATGATCCGGATATGGTAACGTAATATCAGCTTACTATAAATACTATACTGTACTGTATAAACCGGATTGTCCACTGCTGAACACAGCCTCTTTAAGGACGGGTTAGTCATAATCACCACGCTTGGCAGGCGTCTTGGAGATCGCAGTTTAAGTTATCAGTTTCTCAGAAGGCGATGCTGCCCACCTTCCGGTATTTTACCTTTAGTCGCCTTTTACGACGGTTGCAATGCGTTTACCTTGATAGCGACCTAAACTATGAAAACACCGTTCAGGTTCTGCTTGACACTGCACTGCTTTCGTCAATCCGATTAATTAGCTCTTATGTCGTCGCTTTCATTGTACTTGCTGCAGTACTGTTTACACGTACAGCAGCAAGTACATTAATGCATCAAGGCAAAATATCTGTCACTGCGGTGGTTACCACCAAGACGAAGACTTGCTTCAGAGATCTATCTATTACCTGGTAAAAAAAACACTGGGAATGACTACCACTTGAAAATTGTATTTGTTGTTCGTCAACAAATTTATTTTGCGTATCGTACCGTTGTTGCTTGTTTTTATTAATAAGTAATTAATATCAAGTAAATTTTTTCGTCACATATGTTTAAAGCGTAGGTGTTTAATTATATCAGTTCCAGAAACTAAGTTTATAATAATATATCCTATATAATTTCTAAATATGATTACAAGCACTATCACGTGCTAACCGAAAATATATTTAACAAATTATTGGAGTACAAAATTTTGTGCCCATATACGGGTTCGATTCCCACCTTATAAAATTTTATAAGGTGGGAATCGAACCCGCGTCCTCCGACATCGCGTCCGATGCCGACGAGGTTTAGGCATCCGACGCGATATCGGGGGACGTGGGTTCAATTCTCGCCTTGTGAATAAAAAATGTGTACTCCAATAATTTGTTATATATATATATATATATATATAATGAATAGAGTCAGGCGTTATTTTGCGGAAATCCATTTTTAATAATAACAAATATTTTAAAAGTATTTTAAGAAAACATTTAATTAATTATTTAATAAAATACTTAAAAAATCTTTATAAAAATGATATATATCTAGTGACAATTCCGCCTAATTTCGTAATAATTGATGCTTCGTTTAGTGGCGAAACGCGTCGAATACTCTTCCGGTTTGGCTGCGTCGCGTTTGTGACGTCACGTCGGCTTAACAGGAAATGATGCGGAATTGTCACTAGATATATATCATTTTTATAAAGATTTTTTAAGTGATTTATTAAATAATTAATTAAATGTTTTCTTGAAATACTTTTAAATATTTGTTCTTATTATAATATATATCCTATATAAGTTACAGATATAACACAAAAAGACAAGGGATTCGAACCCGTGGCCATCTGATCCGTCCCTGAGGCTGAAACATGCCCTGCCATCTGAGCTACCGTAGCGAAGTGATTCATAGTTCAATTTCATCGTATTTCCTCTCAGCTAGCATTCGGCACCAACGTGCTGACTCCGAGCCAAAGCCGCGTGCAACTCTCTGTATACGCGATGCTGTCCGCGCCGCTACTACTGAGCTGTGACGTCAACAACATAACGCCATATGAGCAGCAACTGTTGCAGAATTTGGACCTTATCGCCGTGGCACAAGATCCATTAGGAATTATGGCTAAACCATACAAGGTGATTTATATTTAAATAGAACCATACATAATATTTGTTATGTGTCTTAAGTGGAACAAGTGGAAGAGTTTGTATACTTGTGATCTATGTTTAAAAGAAGGAGAGTGTGAAAGTGATATAGAAAGGAGAGTGAGGCCGGGACTCCACCAAAGCGGAGACGAGACGAGCGGAGAGGAGATGTTTTTTAAACAACCAATAGAATTGAGTTATTGACACGTCTCCTCTCCGCTCAGCTTCAGTGGAGATCGCTGTGCGGAGATGTGTAATATTTGTATGTCGCGATGGAAGCGGAGATGTGAGCTGTGCGCGGACGACGCGCAGTGGAGACGAGAGATGTGAGCGGCGTGCAGTGAGCGATGTCACCCTCCCCCCTCTCGCCCGCTAGCAACCCGCAGAACCCCGCGCGCGCGCCGGCCGGCCGGCCATCTTGCTAGTACCGTGCACGCGAGCACACGCTTTTATCGTGAATAATTCGTGCAGTTTGTATTTTTCAACGTAAACAATTAGTTAATTTAAATAAAACGTAATGGATGAACAATTTATTGAATCAGTAAAAAAATATCCATGTCTATGGAACACATCAATAGATACCTATAAACTTACTGACGTCAAAGATGCAGCTTGGGAGAACGTTTTGAAAGAAACTCAATTATCTGACGGTAAGTGCAATTTATTATACTAAGTATTTCGTTCAAGTAATATTGTAATACGAGTGTCTTGCCATGGAACGGCGCCCTCGTTGTTGAAATAACTACAGAATTTTTCTCGAACTTGATAGGCATCCATATTGTCATTCGATAATAGATTTTCCACGTTTGTGTCGTTAAACATAGTCGTGGCCAAACCCGTTTCATTATTATCTAGATAGCCAGGCATCTTGTCAATTAAAAAGTTGTGTAGAACACACGTCGCTCTTATCACTTTTTCCACTGTTTCTATTTTACATTCAAATTCTTTACGGTATACGTACCATTTCCGTGATAATACACCAAATGTAGCTTCCACAATACGACGAGCTCTTGAAAGTCTATAATTGTATGTTCGTTTTTCGTTATTTAAATTATCGCGTGGATATGGTCTCATTAAGTTAGGCATCAAAGGGAATGCTTCGTCTCCAATAAAAACAAACGGTACAGGTTCTCCATTTTGGTACAAGGGTTGTGGCCGTGGTAGATTTAGTCTGTTTTCTCTCAAACGAATTCCGAATATACTATCAGCAAAAATACCACCATCGCTGAACCTTCCCATTGAACCTATATCTACCATAATTATTCTTCGGGTAGCGTCGGCTACGCACATCATTACAGTTGAAAACCTGTGTTTATAACAGTAATATGAGGACCCAGATTTTGGGGGTGCAAACATGTACACATGCTTGCCATCAATGGCCCCGACGCAGTTTTTGAATTGCCAGATTTCTTCAAATTGCTTTGAAATTTTTTTCCAATCATTTTCATTAAGTTCTGGCATAACCAAAGGTTGTAATACTGTCCACAAGGCATCGCAGACATCTTCTATAATTCTTGGAACAGTCGATTTTCCAATCCTAAAATTTTCAGCTATTTGTGAAAATTTTGAACCAGTCGCCAAATACCTGTGATAATTATAATATAGATTTATATTTGTGTCGTGGTTTCAGTTAGAATAGAAGGGTCATTTCAAAATAATATCTTAATCAGTGTCGTGTTGTTTCCGGAACTATAAAAGATTAGGCATTACTGAAATTATGTATTTACAGAATTTTCACTCGTTCAAAAGTTATAGCCATTTTTAAATAATAGAAAATAAACAATTAAAAGTCTAAGATTCACACGAGCACAACACATTGAAATCAAACAAATAAAATGGATTTATCACTCGTTATTTATTAACATTTCAAATTTCGACGCCGCCGTCTGCCGCGACCACGTACGAGAGATACAATCCGTTTTGTATGTTTGATTTCAGATATTTTTATTTATAAATTGGTTTCCCTTGAAACTCTGGTATTTTTTAAATATTTATAATGGTTATAAATTCTGCATGAGTGATAATGCGGTAAGTATATTTTGACTATGGCAATGTCAACATTTAATATTTATAATGATTTCAATTATTTTTATTTCAGTAAAAACGGCTAAATCTAAGTGGAAAAAGTTGAGAGACAGCCACCGGGACGCATTAAAAAGGAAGAATGCCACTAGAAGTGGACAGAGTGGTAAACAAATTCGTGAATGGAAATATGAGAAGGTAATGGAATTTTTGATACCATATATGACGAATAGAAACAGGACTACAAATTATACCTCACAAACAAATATAAATGAACAGGAAACAAATTCATTGGAAAATAATGTAACCGATGAGTTTTTTGAAACATCAAGCAATCATACAAGAAGCACTCCAGAAGATCGTCCATCTGTACAACATTCGCCGTCACCGACATCAAGCGTCTCAGCCTCGACATGCAGAAATGCAACAAGAAAATCGGATGAAATAAGTAATTTACTTATTCAGCACCATGCAAACCGTGAAAGAATACGCCAAGAAAAACTAGAAATACAATCATTGATAGAGAAAAATAATACCCTTGACGAAATGGACACTTTTTTTCTGTCGATATCAAAAAGTGTAAAAAAACTTTCTCAATATATGCAGCTTCAGGCTAAACGTAAAATTTTCAATGTTCTTTTAGAATTGGAAGAACTTGAGCTACAAAACACATGGTATAACACAAATGAAAATAATTGGTATTCCCCCGGTTACACTTCAGCACCGGGTTCAAGTTCGACACCGGGTCCTAGCTCAACACAGGCACCGGTTCTTACATCAACACAGGCCGGTGGTCCTAACTCAACACAGGCACCGGTTCTTACATCAACACAGGCCGGTGGTCCTAACTCAACACAGGCACCGGTTCCTAGCTCAACACAAACACCGGGTCCAAGTTCGACACAGGCACCTGTTCCAAGCTTGGAAGATACGCACATGACCGATGAACAGATAGAAGAAGCATTCAGAAACGAAGAAGACACATATGATAATTTGTAACTATATGGAAAAGAAAGCAATATGTCTCATGTGATTTACTGTTATAATTTTTTTGTACGTTATGTTTCTAATATAACCTTACGTTTTTTTTGCTACTCCCAGAACGGCAGTTGATTTTTTTGTTTTCTTTATGAATAAATAAGATAATATAAAAATATATTTGGTTTTTACATAATATGCATCACTCCAGTCTCCCGGAGGGGTAGAAAGAGACAACGGATCTCGATTTCTCGTAATCCTTACATACCTCAGTTTACATAATATTTTTCATGTATTCTCGTACTTCTTGATTCTCGTTTTGAGTACTTCTCACTTAGCCCTTTTACACAAAAAAAACAAACACTCAAAAAAGACTGATCACATTCAAACGCAGATAACACACATAAACACAAACACACATTAACAAAAAAATAATTAGGTAGGTACTTACTTCAAACATACTGCTAGCCGCTCTTGGGTGCAGATAGATCTCCTGTAGTTAGTATCTTGCTTAAATATATGCGGTTTAATTAAGTTATGTAGTTCATAGAATATATTCCTCGGTAGTCTGTAGGACTTGGTAAAACTTTCATCATCTAACTCATTAAACAGAGTAAAAAATTCTCCATGACTGGTATGGTAATACAAGTGACTTCTTTTCCAAAACCGATGTTTTCTTTTGTTTAGGTAGTATAAAGCTATCAATTCTGCTTCTTCAGACTGTAGTTCTTCTTCAAGTAAAAGAAGATACTTTTTTTGTAATAATAGCGACATCGTCTACCTTTCGTGTCAGAATGCGTACTGAGCACTCAACGCCTCGCACCCGAGCTGAAAAACATCTCTTCTCGCACAGCACACAGCACACCGCACACATCTCCGCTTTGGTGGAGTCCCGCGAGCTGAAAAACATCTCTTCTCGCACAGCACACAGCACACCGCACACATCTCCGCTTTGGTGGAGTCCCGCGAGCTGAAAAACATCTCTTCTCGCACAGCACACAGCACACCGCACACATCTCCGCTTTGGTGGAGTCCCGGCCTGAATGCTGGAAACATGGTGAACGGAGCATGGCATGCGTTTATAAACAGTCACAAGGTGTCAAAAAAGGCTCGCCTGGCTGTTCATGGGGGAGTGTTGGTTCCGACACTAATGTATGGTAGTGAAAGTTGGGTATGGCAGAAAAAGCATGTCATCATCATCATCAGCCGGAAGACGTCCACTGTTGAACAAAGGCCTCCCCCTTAGAACGCCACAAAGAACGGCTATTAGCCGCTTGTAACCATTGGCTACCTGCGACTTTAACGATGTCAGCAGTCCACCTGGTGGGGGGCCTACCAACTCTACGTCTTCCGGTGTAGTGTGGTAACCACTCGAGAACCTTTCTTCCTCATCGGTTATCAGTACGTCGAGCAATGTGGCCCGCCCATTGCCACTTCAACTTGCAAATTCTGAGAGCTATGTCGGTGAGTTTGGTTCTTTGGCGAATATCCACGTTCCGGATTTTATCGCGCAAAGAAACTCCGAGCATAGCTCTCTCCATAGCTCGTTGAGCGACTCTGAGCTTGTCTATAAGGGCCCACTGTCAAGGACCACGACCAAAAAGCAGTGGAGATGAGAGCATTGAGAAGCATGATTGGAGTCAAACGGAGTGACAGGATAAGGAATAGTGTGATAAGGGAACGGTGTGATCTAGGATGTAGTGGCTAAAATCGATAATGGTATGGTAAGATGGTGAATGAATGAAATGAGAATGACTGAACAGGTATTCATGGGACAAGTGAACGGAAGTGTTCGAAGGGGAAGACCTAGGCGAACGTTCCGAAATCAGATTGAAGACGTCCTGAAAAATGGCCAGGTCAAGATTACCCTAAACCGACGCTCATGTATGAAATTATAGTAAGTGGAAATCTGTGGTCTCTGCCTACCTCAACGGGAAAAAGGCGTGATTTTATGTATGTATTTGTGTTTGCCAAAATATTGATATTTTTCTTGATGTCCTATTGCGTCTCACATCGTTTTTACTCTACGAATAAATATTTAAAGAAGTGTAGGTAACTCTCGTACTGTTACCGCTTAAATTTTATTATTAATTATTATTAGTTAAATCGAAAATGTGAATTAATTTATCCTCTTTGATAATTTCCCCGTGGGGTGCCGGGTTAGAATTGCACCTCCCCATGTCATCCCGTGGGTGTCGTAAAAGGCGACTAAGGGAATAATTATACTGGAAGGTGGGCAGCAGTGCCTTCTAAATAACTACTATCTTACACTGCGATCCCCAAGCCGCCTGCCAAGCGTGGGGATCATGGCAAATACCCCCTTAATAGGGGAGGCTGTGTTCAGCAGTGGACGATCCGGCTGATACAGATAATTTAGATACCTATATATAATTCAGAGTCAACTTGCCAATTTTATTGTACTGAGAAAATTTTAAAGAAACCTGTTTTGGTATCAACTTGGAGTTAGAGTATTTAATCAAGATTATTATATAATTTTCTTTCTGCTACAAACTAAATAAGTTTAGCTAAAAAATGGTTCCAGTAAAGCTCTTTAGGACTTGTCAGCTCTTAAACGTCAAAGGCACATTTCGCATAAAAACTACTCTGTAGGTACAGTCGCCTGCAATAATAAGTATACACTTCGTAATTTTCATAATAATGTGATGTCACTAAATTCTTAGTGATTGAAGTTAATATACACAGGAGTGAAACAATTCAAATTATTCTTTGATTTTAAGATACTTCTGTGTACATAGAGGGACACATACGTCTTTGCCACAATTTTGAAAATTACAATGTGTATACTTATTATTGCAGGCGACTGTACCTACTTCGTTGGATACTCTAAGCTAACCACCATCGACCGACCAAGCCCCTTAAAACTGTTAATATAACCCAGTCTATTAAAATGTAGAAAAAAAATAAAATTGCACCAATTACTTTGTCCAGTAACTGGCTAAATTGCACGATGGTGAAATTTACGATCGGCATAATTGCACCTTCTGAGTTAAGTTAGACTTTACGTGCAATTATAGAGCTTATTTATAGCGAACAGAGCGTGCAATGCATTCGCAGCTTAGAAATATAGTCCTTAATTAACTGCCGCACTCAGAGATTCGCCACTTTAAGCATTAAATAGAAAAAAAAAATACATTAAGACGCTGTCAAAAGCTGAAATTTTGTCACTGTTAGACTGCGTAAGAGTGAAAGAGAGACAGCGATTGTGAAATTGCGATTAGTTTGGGTAAAATCAAAAAGAAAGCTTAATAACACAAAAGTAATGGTGTAAATCGAAAATTTAACTTTTCTTGTCCCTCTCGATAAGGTTTTGCTATTGTATTGTTATATTTTCAAACACATTTATACGTAAATAATTAAGATATTTACGTTACAAGCGTAATTTGAAACTTCGCTATTTTATTGTATAGAGAAAATTTTAAGGATACGTGTTTCGGACTTTTCTTGGCCTTTGATAATGTGATCAAGATTAACATATAATTTTCTTATAGCTACAAAGTAAGTACGTTTTGCTAAAATTATTTTTTTTGCGCATACATCTGTAATCGGATTTTTAATCAGACGGAGTAAAGTGACATTACGGGTGTTGCTACTGTTTGACGATACAAAAATAGTGCTGTGGTAAAATGATTTAGATTTTTCACTTGTCACTTCAGTGAGCTGTATAATTTTTTCATAATCTTCGCACAAGTCATAATTATTGTCCTAAGAGTGATTTAACTATACAAGAGATTTATATTACTATAAGATAGGTTGTTTATGAGATTGCAGCACAGCAATAAATGATACAATTTAGGGATGACAATTATTATATTATACACACTCATAATTCCGCTCATAAAAACTGAACTAGAAACATCACTACACTGAGAAAAATCTAAAGTCAAAAGCGCCCTAATGACGGCCAATTTATATGGTATAAAGGCAAAAAATCGACCAAACGTAAATACGTTTAAAAACGCCTTCCAACTAGAAGGCGTTAAACGAGGTCAGTGAAGGCGAATGTTTCTTTTTCGTCTTCATTTAAGGTGTATTTTGTGGTCTTTCTTAAATATTGACTTTTCGATGAGGCTGATTAAGTCGTACGTTATAGTGATAATCACCGTATATAAACCGCCGTAAAAGTAAGGTATATTTTATGGTCAATACTGCAATTATTATCGTATAACAAGTTCAATTCTGAAAATACTTTACGGAAGGCGTTTTTTGACGGTTGTGTTTATTATAAAACACGGTACATTTTTATTGATTTCGCTTTGCGTGGTGAAAATCATCCTAAGAGTTGTGAATTCATCTTACGTAGTTACAATTCCACGGTAAAAGGTCAAATTTGATTTAAGCTTTTCTCAGTTTATGATTTGAAGTTGGCAACTTTATTTTCAAATGTGACATTTCGTTCTGTCAGTTTACTCCGTCTGATAAAATATTCGACTATAGTATCGAGCGCACTATAATTTATTTAAATATATATATATTGCTGCCTTTGACCACTATCCCACCTGATGGTAAGTGATGATGTGGTCGAAGATATTGTTCAGGCTTACCTAGAATTACTATCTCCAGTCTATAAGTTTTCATACCAAAATAACTCCTGTATTTCAGTTACATAACTCTGTAACACTATGGGTGAAGCCTCATTTGCCCCGGAAAGGTGACAGCTGTCCGTCCTACTCTTTCCTGTTCGTGAACCTGGTGCACGCCAATGCGAGTGTCTCTTTCACTCCTAAAGAATACGGACTTAACTCTACAGATGGTTATTCTGTTATGGTAAGAAATAAAACCACATATTAATATTAGTTAAAAAATTACGGAAGAATTTATAAAACTGAAATAGCTTGTTGAAGTCATTTTAATGCTGATTTTCATGGTAACTTCCATTGTGTACTTCAATAATTATTCGTTCACGTTTAGGTCATGTCTGTTCTCCGGCTTTTTTTGCTAAAATTAGGGTCAGAGATCACTCTATTTGTGAATGTGGCCTAGAGGAAGGTACTCCACATCATATCTTTTGAAGCGCTCGTAGCGAAGTTTACTTAGCTGTTCTCAACCGATCAGCAACGTCGCGCGCGGTCATGAATTGGATGGGTGACCGCTAGTGACACTACTACTGAGCGTTTCCGTGCTTCGGAGGGCACGTTAAGCCGTCGGTCCCGGTTGTCATCTTAGGATGGCAGTCGTTATAGCATGGTGGTAGGGCATTTTGCGAATGCCCGCCTGGCTAGCTACCACCCTCAAGTAGAAAATCTGTCGCCAAGCACCTAACGGCAGCTGTCCTTGAGAGCCAGTACTTCTAGGTTAGCCTGAACAACATCTTCGACCACATCATCACTTACCATCAGGTGAGATAGTGGTCAAAGGCTAACCTATCAAGCATAAAAAAAAAATATATCTTTTTCAATTGTCCGAAACTTTCGTATTCTTTATATGATATTCTAAATTCTGATATCCATCAAGTCACCAAGTGATAGGAGAGATTTAAAGTGGACAGGGCCCACTTTAAATCTCTCCTATCACTTGTTTTCACTCCTTTTATTTATGTTTTAAGTAATTTTATAAAATCTATGTAATCTATTAAGCTGTAACATACTTTCCCTGAACTTTTATATTTCATATATTTTCTACTAATTAATATTTCAATACACTTAGAGATATTTAGACCGTAAAAACCTTTTTTTTCTTATACCGTACACTGGCCACACAGACAAGACATTGACAGTATATCGTCAAAGCAACGCCATTTATGAAGAAGAAGATCTTCCACAAGTTATTAAAGTGATGAATACCTGTTTCGGTTTTTTTATAACTTATTGCCATTTGACAACTATCCCACCTGATGGTAAATGATGATGTGGTCGTATATTTTACCATCTCAATCATCAGATCCGATCAATTGGTTTTAGCTTGTGATCGCGTCAAGTTTATGTGTTTGTGTTATTGGTATATTATTAGCATATAATGACTTTTTACGAAACGATTTTAAGCAATACAGCATTAATCCTTATTGTTATAAGTATTATTATCAATTAAGTAGCATTAATGCTGTAATTATCGTGCATTTAATATATATATCCCTTTACAGCATTTAATTGAAATATATTTTTTTAAATGTTTTTGTGATGGAACAAGCCCAAGGCCCACCTGATGTTAAGTGGACTAAGCTCTGCCTATAGCTGACGCATTTCTTCAACGACGAATTGCACTGCGCCCGTCACACTGAGACGTACAGTTGTTAGTTCTCATGTGCCTGTCATTTTACTGGCTCTCAAGGTCTGCTGCCGGAACACACACAGGTGCTTGGCGACAGATTTTCTATTTGAGGGTGGTCGCTAGCCAGGCGGGCATTCGCAAAATGCTCTTCCACCATGCGATGAAGCTCAAGCCCGCAGATTCGAACCATGGACCACACGGCAGTCCATAGCCAATGCCACTGAGCCATCACTGCTTCATTTTCGAAGATTATTTTATTTAGTATTAGCAATGCACCCGCGCGAAGCCCGGGGCGGGTCGCTAATAAGTTTTTTTTTTATTTTTTTTTTATGCCTGATAGATTAGCCTTTGACCACTATCTCACCTGATGGTAAGTGATGATGTGGTCGAAGATGTTGTTCAGGCTAACCTAGAAGTATTATTATTAAATATTACTTTCTGATGTCTCCGCTCCGTTGTATAACTTTACAATAATCTTTTGTTTGTACAGTGTATGTTCTTTTGTTTGTACAGTGTATGTTCTTTTGTTTGTACAGTGTATGTTCTTTTGTCCCCAGGATGTGTTCACGCCGACTTTCTTGAACAACGTCACATTACACGATACGATAACTGTATCGGTGCCGTTTGAAGGTAAGCTGATTAAGGAGGATCGAAGCGCTCGTAGCGAAGTTTACTTAGCTGTTCTTTCATTTTCTTAACCGATCAGCAAGGTTAAGCAACGTCGCGCGCGGTCATGAGTTGGATGGGTGACCGCTAGTGACATTACTACTGAGCGTGCACGTGCTTCGGAGGGCACGTTAAGCCGTCGGTCCCGGTTGTTGTCTTAGGATGGCAGTGAATGCCCACCTGGCTAGCTACCACCCTCAAGTAGAAAATCTGCCGCCAAACACCTAACGGAGTTTCCGGCAGCTGTCCTTGAGAGCCAGTAATTCTAGGTTTGTCTGAACTACATCTTCGATCACATCATCACTTACCATCAGGTGAGATAGTGGTCAAAGGCTAAGCAATCAGGCATAAAAAAAAAAGGAATATATTTTCACTACAAAGATATTTTCTTAATTTCTCGGTAGGCTAGCCTTTGATTTCAATCTCACCTGGTAAATGATGATGTGGCCAAAGTCAGGCTTAATCTTAAAAGGAATACAGGGTAAAGTGCTTGGCGACAGATTTCTACTTAAGGGAAGTAACTAGGGAAGCGGGCACTCGCAAAGTGGTCTACCACCATACAATGCCGAGTGCCATCAGCCCGCTTAGGTTTAATTTAGACCGAAGTGGTACCGGCAGTTAAAACATTTTCGACCTTGTTTCTATCGCTATAATGTTTAGTATAGTATGAAAGACTTGACGATGATGTGCAGTTTGCTGTTACTTAAAAGGTTTAACATAAAATGGGACAGCTCAAATCATCTATCAGCCAGCCCTTTCTAGAACAACTGCCGCAAAACACAAGCAGGTGCTTGGCGACAGACTTTTTTAAGTGTGGTAGCTAGTCTAACTTATCAGGCGGGTATCCTCAAAATGCCCTATCACCATGCTATAACGACTGCCATCCTAGCCAATAAAGCTTAACGTGCCCTCTGAAGCTCGTGCACGCACAGTAGTTATGTCACTAGCGGTCACCCATCCAAGTCATGACTGCGGCGGACGTTGCTTAACTTAGCTGATCGGTTAAGAACGGCTAAGCAAGGTACGCTATTTAGAATGATATATTTATTATTTTCAGATGCTGTTCTATATTCATTATACCCTCTATAGTCTACGCAAAAATGACGTCAGCAAGTCTTGTTAAAAAAATTGGATTAATTATAGTACGATGGCATCGAGAAACTAAAAGGATCTTTATGGTTAATGAAATAAAGGTGATAATGGAAATCTGAATGGACTTATTAAATTAGGTGAGCCAAATAATTATTTGTTAAGTAATGAAATTGACGCTAAATTGTTATAATCTAATGTGTAGGCCCCTACTAGGTGACTGACGACATCGTTAAAGTCGCGGGTAGACAATGGTTACAAGCGGCTAATAGCCGTTCTTTGTGGCGTTCTATGGGGGAGGCCTTTGTTCAACAGTGGACGTCTGCTGGCTGCTGATGTAGATGAATGTGTTAAATTGTTAAAATATTACGTTAAGAGGAACGGGAAGAGAAGCTCCTACAGAAAAATAGGTATTTTAACAAAGTGATGCTGTCTCGCCGCTAAACGCCCGAACAGAATAGTGCGATAAGGACAATTGCAGCTTCTTCAAGTTATGACATAGAATTTGCGCATAATTTGCGTTCTGGGAGAAAACTTTTCTCCTATAGCAAACATTAATCAAATCTTAAAATTTGGTCTTCTTTTATAACAGACAGAATAAACTAGGTTTATAAGTTTTCCTTTTTCTTTATATATCATTATTTTTCCTATAAATATTTCACAAATTAGAGATACAAGTTTTTAGAAAATATCGGTATTTAAATACCCATTAATTCAAATTCCTTTAATATAATGATAAAAATCAAAACCTATAAATCTGGATATTGATAACATCTATAACATTTGCTAAAATCATCATAATCGGTGATTGTTTAGGGCGGTAGAAACGTTTTCTCTTTTTGTATGAAAATTCGAGACTTCCCTCCAGTCGTAACATATATTTAATGATCATACAAATGTATGAATCATGTATGACGTCATACAAATATGTAATACTATACAAGGTTATTGGAGAAATGCTAACAACCTCTTAGAGTTGACTTCTACTAGTCTTAAGAAACATTTTTAGTAAAATGTTTTTTTTATGTGTTTATACGGAATAAGCACGAGGACCACTTGATGTTAAAAGTCTCTCGTGCCTGTAATTTATTATTTCATATATTTATTACTTAGCTCGATGTAAATATTCACAACTCTATTCAAAGGGAGCGCGGCGCGGTCCAGTGTTGCCGCGGCTGGCTCTCTTGGCTCGGAATAGTCATTGTCTTTAAGAACAACTGGACCGATTTGAAAAATTCTTTCACTATTAGAATCCTACATTATTCCTGAAGAACATAGGCTATAGAATATTTTCAAAATGTTGTTTTTTTTTCTTATTTTTTTGTTAAATACCGGTGCGAAGCCGGGGCGGGCCGCTAGTATTCTTACATATCTAAAAGTAATATTATAAAGAGATCATTTGATTATTTGTTTGCATTGAATAGGCTCTGAAACAACTAGACTGATATGAAGAATTCTTTCACCATAAGAATTCTACATATATAGATTCAAGATACTTTATTGCTTCCATACAGTACAAGATGTTATAAACGTATAGGTACATAGTCCGATGGACCTTGTCAGGCACGGCAATATTATAATAGAGGAGGACGCAATATTCAATAATAATTAACCAAATTATTTTTATGTCAAAATTAAATCTACTACTTTCAATAAGATATTCATCTACTGAGTAATGTGCCTTAGAGATAAGCAGCCTTACTTAGAAACGCTACTTAAATTTTAAACATTACTTAGCCGCTGATTAGCAAAATTTCTTACTCATAAACGCTACATAACTTTATCCAGTACCTAAGTACTGCTTAACCCGGCGAGGATGTGGTACAAAAAGGGTACATCGAGGATGTGGAGGGTCTTGATGACCCTGTATTTAATTCATATTTTAAAAGTATTCATTGCAATTTTTTAACATAGGATAGGAAGTTAACTTACGCAATAGTTATTTATATAAGGATTTTCATGAAAAGAAACACTATTATGCGTATAAAATATTTCATTATTTCAATTTTACAAAATGTCTTATTATAATCAACTTAAGCATGACTCTGCCACACATTAAAAAAAAACAACACATCCCAATATTATTACAAGTAATTGGTAATTTTTGGTAAGAATTTATATGATATATCATGTTTTATCACAAAATCAGTAATTATCCAGTCTTGTAGGCTACTAATCATCTCTATATATGGGTCATAATTGCCCTATTTGAGTTTGCGCACGTTTACCTGCTTGCACGTGTTGCACCCAGGTAAACGTGTGTGAAGGTGGGAAAAAGGGAGGGTATTTTATTGACTACAGCTACTGATAAACTCGACAGCATGCGACTACAGGTAAAAAAACTGTACATCAAACAAAATGAGCAGGGTCAAATTGACCCTACCACATCCTCGCCGGGTTAAATCAGCTGTCAATTTAAACACCGTCCCACCCTTGTTTAAATTTTAAGTAACAAGATGGCGCCCATATTTCTGATCAGCTGATTTAGTTACAGACCCACCAATTTATCTGTTCAGGTGGCAGAAAAAAGAACTACAACATTCCTTCAAATTGTGACAGTTCGTAGTTGATTTCCTTGACCAGTAGCGCCCTCGAAAACTGCACAGTTAAGTTGGTGGTACTATACAAAGAAAAGTATTATATTTACTTTTTAATTTCAATACATTTAGCACTAGATACATGCTATTTGGCCATTTAGGTCATTCATAATACTTTTTAGTACAATGTTGTCAGTTTAAAATACGTTCGACCTCATTATCCATTGCTTAGCTAAACAGGTGCTATGTAGCGTTTATAAGTAAGAAATATTTAAGCATTACAACACTGTTTAGTTATCCATTACTTAGCAACTACATAGCGATGTTTTTATAAGTAAGGGGGAAGATGTTGTTTTAATTTTTTATTATATTTCATGTCGTCAGTTGCAACTGACTTTAATTCTGTTGGTAATTTATTATAGACTACTATTGACATAGGTAGAGTACTGAAAGAGTGCATTTCCAAACTGCATATATTGTTTTATATTCTATTTAAGCTTATTTAGCCCCTAGTAAGATATAATCTGGACGCCTTCAAATTCATAGTAAACAGGTATCTGCGGGGCAAGCATTCCACCGTCGACCGCGTCATCACTTCCCATCAGGTGAGACTGCGGTCCAATGCTTGCTTGTCTAATTTAAAAGAAAAATCAGAAGAGAAGTTTTAAGTTAGGTTTATAGATTACGACATTGCATTGTGGTTCTTTCTTTAAGTATTATTGTGTTCCTATTATGTGTTCTAAAAAATGTTGCTCATTTAATTATGTGATATTAAGATAAATAAAATTAAATTATTTATGTTAACGGTATGTTTTTATTTTTTTGCATAAGAGTACCTTAGTAGGATTAGAGTTATTTGATAATTTTCTAGCTGTACTTAACAGCCTTTGACCACAAACTGACCTGATGGTAAGTGATGATGTGGTCGAAGATATTGTTCAAGCTAACCTAGAATTACTGGCTCTCAAGGACAGCTGTCGGAATACAACGTTAGGTGTTTGGCGACAGACTTTCTACTTGAGGATTTTAGCTAGACAGGCGGGCATTCGCAAAATGCCCTACCACCATGATGTAACGACTGCCACCCTAAGACAACATCCAAGATCGATGGCTTAACGTGCCCTCCGAAGCACGTGCATGCTCAGTAGTAATGTAACTAGCGGTCACATATGCAAGTCTTGACCGCAGCGGACGTTGCTTGACTTAGCCAAGAACGGCTATGCCAACAGCGCTACGAGCGCTTTAAAATTACCAAGAGAAAGCTTCTGCAATAAGAAGGATGTACCTTCTGGAAATATATAAGAAGGATGTGTTTTTTTTTTCTGCCTGGTATGTTAGCCTTTGACCACTAACACACCGTTAGGTGCTTGGCGACAGATTTTCTACTTGAGGGTGGTAGCTAGCCAGGCGGGCATTCACAGAATGCCATCCTAAGACGACAACCGGGACCGACGGCTTAACGTGCCCTCCGAAGCACGTGCACGCTCAGTAGTAATGTTACTAGCGGTCACCCATCCAACTCATGCCCGCGGGCGACGTTGCTTATGTTAACACGCTTATCTCTTTGATGTTACAGCTAACGGAAGCTCGCAACAATTGTTTACAATTTTTGTTGTCGTCTTATGGAAATAACATTTTTCGTATTTGTTACCGAAAAACCAGTCATTATATAACATATATGTTTCTTTATATATGTTATATAATATAAGTATATATATATATTTGTATATAGTACAGATCCTTATTATTATTATTACTATCCTAATCTTATAGCACTGCGTCGTTTATGAACATATTTCCATAATTCCATATATTTATTTGAAACTAGCTGTACTTCGACAGACTAATTATTCACATTTGACTACTGTTTATTTCATATTAAGCAACGCTGTGGTCTGCGGTGGAGTACACTTACTAAAACATAACTTAGAAAGGAGTTTTTTTATTTTTTTTATATTGTTATGATTGCAATAACGCCTGCTAATCGGATTACATTACAAAATTAGAAATATACTATAGGAAAAATGTAATCCCGCACATGACTTAAATTTTTCCTATCGCATATTTCTAATTTTGTAAGGAGTTTTTTTACTTTGGATTTGAATACTCCCAGGTTGTATATTCCAGAAGACAGTAAGTAACTCAGAGAGTTCCCCTCTCCCAAGAAAACCGTACTGAATTTCGGGATATAAGTATATAATGTCCTACGTCGTAGTATGACCTGAAAGCGTGCTAAGTTTCATTGAAATTCATTTAGTAGTTTTGGCGTGATACGCGGCCAAGATACAGACAGACAAAAAACTAGAGTTTTGGCATCAGTATCAGCTAGAGTGCTCACAAATTATTTTTTCAAAATATCTTCAATGTATCTAATCAAAGTATTGGACATGTTACAGTTTTATTATAACTATAAGTAGATAGATGGCTTATTGGAGATCCAGGTTGTGAATTGTAATGTGCTTGGACAGCAAACTAGACAAATATTTACTCTATGCATGGTTTAATGTCTTCGGTTCAGGAGATCGCATCATTGCATTGAAAAAGTTCAAATATTAAGTTCATCTTTATTAATTAGCATTTTTGTTACGCAATACAATAATTACCATTCAGGCACAATTAAAAACACTTCTGTAATCTTCAATGAGTAGGTATGTTATGACTACGTCAGTTGTGCTGCAGATCTAGACTAGATATTTAGCAAATTCTAAATTTCTTCGACTAAATTTGTTTAATATTAAGTCTCTTTTGACTTGATGCTGGCAATAACAAAGATCGGAATCACTGCAATGTCAGAAATTACAGAATAGAAATAATGTAGATTTTTTTTATGCCTGATAGATTAGTCTTTGACCACTATCTCACCTGATGGTAATTAATTATGTGGTCGAAGATGTTGTTCAGGCTAAACAAAAAATACTGTACGCTAACTACTATGCTACTAAAATATACGTTAGACACGCAATGGTCTTAGAAATTACTGAAGCAATTTCATATTAAAAACTCCCATTTTTAAAAGTGCCTTCCATTTGGAAGAATATTTTGCGTTTTGCGAACTTCTTCGTAAGAATAAACACCTGTGAAAACAGATACCCGGGTCTTTGTGTCAACCAAGTTGAATATAAACGGTCTATTGGCAATGAAGTCCCTCCTTATGGCAGAAGCTATCCCAGTAGCGGTGTTTGAGGCCATGTTCAGAAGGCCAGAGAAAACGTTGTTGGGTTCATGTTTCTGAGTTCCCACGGTGTTGCTGGTGACGTTGATGGAGATTTTCTGAAGGTATCCGCAAGGTAGTGCTGGAGGGTCTGATATGAATCTGAAAAATTGGATGGTTTATTTCAGTGTTTCACAAGCAGTGCTGATGGAGTGATGATAAAAAACTATCCAATTTTTTATTGCTGATAAGTAAGGCTTTAACCACAATCTCACGATGATAAGTGATGATGTGGTCGAAGGTATTAACATGCTTAATCTAGAATTACTGGATCTCAAGGACAGCTGCCGGAACACGCCGTTAGGTGCTTGGCGACAGATTTTCTACTTGAAGGTGGTGGAGCCAGGCGGGCATTCGCAAAATGCCCTTTCACCATGCGGTGAAGCTCAAGTCCGCAGCGGGATTCGAACCATGGAACTTCTGCGCGGCACTCCAGCCAATGCCATTGAGCCATCACTGCTTCAATACCCTATGTGTTAATTCAGGATCTAAACTATAAATATTTCAAGTTTCATCCAAGTCGGTGCAGCTGTTGCAGCGTGAAAGAGTAACAAACATCCTCACTCATAAACACACTCACTCTATTGTTTGATTTACATGCCCCAACGAAGTCTAGAATAATAAAAGAACTGCCCAGTCCATGGATAACTGACAATATTAAGTTGATGATGGGTCTTCGCGATAGAGCACTGGCCAAATATCATGAAACCAAACATGATAATGACAAATCGTATTATAAAGATCTGAAAAAACAGGTAATTGTAGCGCTACATAATGAAAAAACAGCATTCTTCAGTCAAAATATCAACAAAAATATAAACATCTCTAAGTTGTTATGGCACAACTTAAAAAGTAAAGTGCTGCCGCCTAAGTCTGTGGGGCTGCCAGGCCCCTTTGACAACCCTGATGCGATCAATGATCAGTTTTTAGACATTCCTCATAGTACGAGATCCCGCTGCAGATTGGTGTGCTCATCGACTTTTTGTTTAAAACCAAATTTTTATGTTTATTTATAGTTAAGAGTATATATATTTACTAGGGTGCCTATCAAAATTTGGCCGCCATTATTTTTAATTAAATTATTTTTAATTGATTTTTGGTAAAAAATTTCGTTTATTTATTTTTTAAATAAAATAACGTCTACATCACGGTAATTAATATGAAGATTCTAAAAAATCACGGTTGCCGTTGCGCACCTGGCCGCACCTCTTTGCAGCCAGGTGTAAACAGGTATGATTTCGATGAATTTATACGTTTATAACCTATTTTTATTAATTATATGTCAAATTGAAGCTAATTTTTTTCTATTAATTATCATATAAAGTTGCTTAATTAAATCTGGCCGCAAATAAGGGTTGCTGGCTGTTAAAGATAATTAATATTTAAGGTAGAGTGAAAGAGAGTTAGCGCGTAACATCATTTGTCAGACGAGGACAGCGATTGCCGGCTGTGCGGCGCTTTTAAGCCATTGCGCATGCGTCGAATGTTAGTGTTCTCAACCACCGGGGAGTTATAGAGACGACTTATAATAAATACTCCAAAAAATATGTAATTTTTTTCAAAATGACAAATTTAAAAATTGCAACAAAAAATTAATATTGATTTGATATATCGACGGTCTAGTTAGCAATTTTTCTAACTCCTTATTTTTTAGAGGGTAATTTTTTTAACATTTTGATAAAGCAATAATCCAATTACAAATTATTTGAATGATTCAAACTTAAATATTATATCTCTATTAGATATAAAGGATATTAAATGGTTTTTTAAAATGATAATAAATTTTGAAGTAATTGTTTTTTTCCGTACAAATAAAAGATTCTCTAAAATGGAGTTAGATAATTTGCTAATTAGAACGTCGATATTTAATATTAATTTAAAAAATAAAAAAATAAAACCAAGGTGACTTAAGTAAAAGAAAATTTTATTGCGAAAGTATTTTTTAAAAATTTTATTAGATTTTATTCAAGTATTTAATTGTCTGTTACATATTAATTAAACATTTAAGCAAATTAAAAAATTATTAAATTTATTTTATAATTCTTATATTTTCGTAACTCTTATTTAAAAATCTGAATCATCGGAGCTTTCAGTTGTACGGTCATCGGAGCTATCACTTTCATCGCTACAAATATCAGAATCGTCGTTATCGGAAGCTATGTTCGTGGATTCACATAGCATTCGCTGTCCTCGTCTGACAAATGATGTTACGCGCTAACTCTCTTTCACTCTACCTTAAATATTAATTATCTTTAACAGCCAGCAACCCTTATTTGCGGCCAGATTTAATTAAGCAACTTTATATGATAATTAATAGAAAAAAATTAGCTTCAATTTGACATATAATTAATAAAAATAGGTTATAAACGTATAAATTCATCGAAATCATACCTGTTTACACCTGGCTGCAAAGAGGTGCGGCCAGGTGCGCAACGGCAACCGTGATTTTTTAGAATCTTCATATTAATTACCGTGATGTAGACGTTATTTTATTTAAAAAATAAATAAACGAAATTTTTTACCAAAAATCAATTAAAAATAATTTAATTAAAAATAATGGCGGCCAAATTTTGATAGGCACCCTAGTAAATATATATACTCTTAACTATAAATAAACATAAAAATTTGGTTTTAAACAAAAAGTCGATGAGCACACCAATCTGCAGCGGGATCTTAGACTATCAGAATTCGCCTGTGACTATATGTGATTTAACTTGGTTTGAATTCAATAAATTTGGACTTAGCACGTTTTTCTTTAAAACGATTGATTCTTCGTTTGTTCTTCAAAAAATAAAAGAAATAAAAACGAATGCTTGCGGTACTGATCAAATATCTTTAAATATGATAATTTTGACTCTTCCGCAAAGTCTTGATACCATAACGGCTATTATTAATAAATCGTTGACCACTGCAACTTTTCCCACAGTGTGGAAAACAGCAGTGGTTAAACCTATACCTAAAGTAACAAATCCTACGGAAATAAAAGACCTACGTCCTATTAGCTTACTGCCGTGTTTGTCTAAGGTTTTAGAAAAAATGGTTTGTTGTCAAATTACTGAATACTTAGAGATGAATAATATATTACCTGATATGCAGTCGGGATTCAGGAAGAATAGAGGGACAAACACAGCATTACTGGATGTGACAGACAATATCACTGCTGCGCAAGATATAGATATGGGGACAATCTTGGTGTTATTGGACTTCTCGCGTGCTTTTGACTGTCTAAATATAGCGCTTTTACTGTCAAAACTTAGTTTCTACGGATTTGATCCTAGCGTAGTCCAATGGTTCAACACGTATCTAAGTAATCGTAAGCAGTTCGTAGAAATAAACAAAGACAGTGGTGAAGTATTGCGCTCTAATACGCGCGAAGTAACTAAGGGCGTTCCACAAGGCTCTATATTGGGCCCATTATTATTTATTTTATATAGCGCAGACATAGTGAAGGTCATTAAGCATTGTAGGTTTCATATTTATGCTGATGACATACAAATGTATTTATCTTTCAAACCAGAAGACATAAGATCTGCTGAGATTAAACTTAACGAAGACTTGGAAAGGGTACACAAATGGGCCGGGGTAAATTCATTGTTACTAAATTAAAAAAAAACTAAATTTATGATATTAGGTTCAAAAGTACATATTAAGAAAATACAAATAGAAAATCCATTGTTATTGATCGGTGGTGAAACAATAGAAAGAGTACATGAAGCAAGAAATTTAGGACTCGTCATGGACGAACAATTACGTTTTGAGCGCCATATATCCGAAATTGTTAGGAACTGTTTTTATCGCTTAAAAGTTTTATATAAAATAAGAAATTATATAAGCACAAACCTACGTATTAGGCTTGTAGATTCACTAGTATTATCTAAATTTAATTACGTTGACTGTGTTTATGGTCCCAGACTCTTTGCTAAAACAGCCCAACATGTCCAACGAGTGCAAAATGCGTGTGCACGCTTTTGTTTTGATGTCCCACCCCGAAGTCATATATCTCCATTTCTTATTCAACACAATGTTTTAAACATGAAATATAGAAGACACCTTCATTTGGCTACATTAATGTTCGGCTTGATCAAATGTCAGAAACCTAATTACCTTTTTACAAAATTAACATGGGCTCGTGACGAAAATAGCTACATTACTCGTGCAACAAGATACAATATGCTACGTATCCACATGCACGGTGGTACAGCAGCATTTCGTGGTAGCTTCCGTTTTAGTGCCACGAAGTGTTGGAACTCTCTTCCCCCTCCCATTCGTAATACACAGAGTAAATACAAATTTAGACTACAACTCAAAAACCATTTGTTCAATAAACAAAAAGCTGATTCTATGCAGGGAAATTTCTAAGAAATTTAAAACCTAATAATAAACATATTAGGAATATCAATGATGAAATTTTTTGTGTTTTTTATTCACTTAATGTCTTGTGGTAATCGTATCAGTTTTTATTTTTCTTTCTGAGGTATTGTTTAGAATTTAATTGAATTATTATAGTTTATAGCATTGTATAGAAATTAATGAAATTAGTTCTTTACTAATTGTGTAATCTGTTGGCATATACGATTAATTGCATACTGCAATGAAAATAGTACTGATTATATAAACTCCTTACCTTCTACTTAGTCTCTACTTTATTTTTATACCTATTTTTTCTTTTATTATGTATTGAAATTGTATATAATTATATTAATACGTAATTATATATATGTATAGATACTGTTCTTTTTATTTGTTGCAAAAAATATTCTTTACTATATTTATTTATATTAAAGCATCTAATTGTTTAGCTACATATATTTTCATATAAAATAAGTTTTTCTACTCTGTATACTTTTTTTTTTAAATTTGTTTGTCTGTGCGTCACCAAAGGTCAGAGCTGAAAATCAGCGCTGGGGATTAGTCCACAGCATTATGCTGAGCTCAGGCCTTTTCTGGCAGCACTGCATATTACAGCAGCATTGAAGTGCTGTTAGTTCATGATGTTATGTTGATATTTTAAGATAACAGATTGTTCTTTTATATTTTTACCAATCTATGTTTACAATGTTGTTGTATGCAGTTCTGTGTAGAATAAATATATTTTCTTTCTTTCTTCTTTCTTTCATAAAAGTTGGATGAACGAAATATGGTTATATCTCTGTACTTAGTTATTGGTTTCTTTAACAGTTGGGATCATTATTGAAGAAATGAGACATCTACGCTTTTCTATATAACAGAAGTGCACCTCTCCATGTCTTCCTGTGGTAGTCGTAAGACGCAACGAAGGGAAAAATATCAGGGTAAGGATGGAGCAGTGCCTTCTGCAGAACTACCAGCTTACACTGATCCCTTTGACGCCAACCAAGCATGGGATTGAGGACGTAATGTCATGACAGAATATAGAGGCTCAAACTTAACAGATCATTAAGAAAAGTTACTTACCTGGTAACATCCGGGTCGTGGAACACTCTCTGCAGTCCCAAATCTTCCAGAATTACTCTGGCGTCCAACCCAGCGCTCATCGAAAACTGAGGAATAGCCACGTTAATTGGGATCAGACTCAATGTCAAAGCTGACATAATATCTGCTATTATAGAACTCATCAGCAACTCCATAACTCTTTTCACTGTATAATTGTTAATGCCCATAGTCAAAAGCATCGTGTATCTTCCATCCGAACCTACAGGCAGTTCCAAAACCTTCGCGTTTATAATCGGAATGTGGGCAAGGCGGACTCTGGTCTTCACTCTTAAGTAATCAACAGAAGCTATTTCTTGTCCTAAATCATTGTAGAATGGAGCACGCTCGATATATCCTTCAGAAAACGCCGATGTCCACAAACCATTGTAGTCTAGACGATCTAACAGAAGAGAGTGCCCATCTAAAGCCAGTTGGGAAGAGATACCCATAGTGGCGGGGACGTTTTGGAAAGTTTCCGCCTCAAAAGGCACTTGTAAATATTTCAAGACGTTGGAATTATCTGAGAAAGACTTCCACTCTTCGTTAATGGCCGCTCGTTCGTCGATGGCTAATGCACGGTTTCTATCGAACCTCACGTCGTCTGTTTTAGTTTCGATGTTCAATGCGATTTCGTAAAACTTCTCGCGGATGCACTTCTCTTCTGGTAGGTTAAGAGCTGCGAATAGCTCCCTCTGCACGCCTCTGTCAGCGAATTCTGATATCGCAGCCAGCGACAACCATATAGTGTAAGGTGAGATTATGAAGGGTCCTCGGGAGTAGAATGACGCTCGTTTCGTCAGGCGAATAGAGAAGTCGCTTAGAGCATCGTAGAATCTTGGAAGAGGATCGAGCTCGCAAGGGTTTTTCTGTACAGTTAACATACCAAAAGCGTTTGCAATGCCTTTCCCGAAGTTTCCCAATATGCCTTGGCTTTGAGACTGGACACAAAGCGCTGCAAGAAGTGCAGCTAATATAAGCAACTTCATCTTGAAGGTGTCAGAACAATTCGACGGAAAAATACGGTTAGACTACGATATTGGATCACCGCTGTGGCTATTTAAATACCATTAATGGATTGTCCTGTTTTATATAGATCGATTGGTAATGATCTTATGATATTTTATTAAGTGACTTAATAAACTGAAGTGATAAAAGAACTTAAGAGATAGCAAGAAATTGGTCAGACTATTAAGAATCAATCTTATTTTGGTAATTACTTATAGATATATGATAAAGACTTATGATATTAATGACATTTAGCCTTTGACCACTATCTTACCTGATGGTACCTAAGTGATGATTTTTTTGAAGCAATGAGCGGTAATTGCTATTGACTGCCGAGCCGCAGGTCCCTGGTTCGATCCCCACCGCCGGATTGAGCTTCATCGCATGGTGGAAGGACATTTTGCTATTGCCCGCCTGGTTAGCTACCACCCTCATGTTGAAAATCTATCGCCAAGCACCGGTGTGTACCGGCAGCAGTCCTTGAGAGCCAGTGAAATTACAGGGACATGTGACTTAACAACTATGTCTCAAAGTGATGTGCAATTCGTGACTTGTGATGAAATGCATCTGTTATAGGCCTAGGTTAGTCCGCTTAACATCAGGTGGGCCTTGAGCTTGTTCCGTTACAATAACATAAAAAAAGATTTGTTTTATGGTATTATGTCGCAATACGCACGATTGTACATTTACAATGCAGGAGACTCTTTTTTGAAGCAGTGATGGCTCATTGGCATTAGCTATGGACTGCCGTGCAGCAGGTCCATGGTTCGAATCCCGCCCAGAGCTTGAGCTTGACCGCATGGTGGAAGGGCATTTTGTGAATGCCCGCCTGGCTAGCGACCACCCTCAAGTAGAAAATCTGTCACCAAGCACCTAACAGTGTGTTCCGGCAGCAGTCCCTGAGAGCCAGAAAAATTACACGCTAATGAGACCTAACAACTGGACGTCTCAGTGTGACGGGCACAGTGCAATTCGTCGCTGACGAAATGCGTCTGTTATAGGCAGAGGTTAGTCCACTTAACATCAGGTGGGCCTCGGGCGTGTTCCGTCACAATAACATAAAAAAAAAAATAGACTTAGAAATGCCTCTGTTAATACCTCCTGTAAATTCGTCCTGGCTCTTAAGGACTGCTGCCACACTGAAAGGTGCTTGGTGACAGATTTTCAACTTGAGGCCAGCCAGGGGGGCAATCGGAAAATGCCCTACCACCATGCAAAATCGTCACTAACTGTTCGCATACCATTACTTATCATAAAACAATTGTATATCCTTAGTGTTATATATACGAGTATAAGTTACTTTAGCTGTTGGTTTTTCCTTCAATAAATAAAACAAATAAACAAGATAGCCTAATCCGAAAACAAGATTACATATATTCAACAATACAACTATTTATAATATATAATATATACAAATGTAACTTAATCAAGTTTTGTGTTTTTATTTTAAATGGTATCATATCAAACTTTATTTCTTATGAAGTTAAAGCTATGTAATTTAAAAAATCGTTCATGCTGTTTGAATATTGCATAATATTGCATGGTGGTAGGGCATTTTGCGAATGCCCGCCTGGCTAGCTACCACCCTCAAGTAGAAAATCTGTCGCCAAGCACCTAACGGTGTGTTCCGGCAGCTGTCCTTGAGAGCCAGTACTTCTAGGTTAGCCTGAACAACATCTTCGACCACATCATCACTTACCATCAGGTGAGATAGTGGTCAAAGGCTAACCTATCAGGCATAAAAAAAAAAAGTTCTGTTCGCTCACTACGAGGCGTCTTCGTCCTCCGCCCTCAATCTGACATTTTCAATGCTGTCTTCACCTTAACTCAGTGTTAAAACTAGTTAAAATAAAACTCGCAATAAAAAACCTACCAGAACGTCCTTGATGACCTGACCTCTAGTTTAGGTTGACCAAGATACAGCAATGTCATTGTAACGGTCATTTCCTTGCAGAAAAACTTAACCAGTTTATCATATTCATTTTTATTACTAACAACAGTAAAATTGTATTGCGGTTCCGTACGTCTTTAGATACTCAACTAAAGAGTCTTAAAATAGTTACAGCCCATGAATAAAGAACGATACAGAAGGAAAGCTTGACTACCATAGTGAATTTTCTTTCTCTTTTCTGTGTTGACTACTACACGTACATCTATGTGTGCGTTTAGTTACGCACACAAACTAGACATTGACTTATTATTTTTGTTACTTACCTTACAACAGTAAAATTGTATTGCGGTTCCGTACGTGTTTAGATACTCAACTAAGGAGTCTTACAATAGTTACTGCCCATGAATAAAGAACGATACAGAATGAAAGCTTGACTACCATAGAGAATTTGCTTTCTCTTTACTTTTATTATATTATATTTTATATATTTTATTCCTGATAAGTTAGCCTTTGACCTCTATCTCATCTGATGGTAAGTGATGATGTGGTCGAAGATGTTGTTCAGGCTAACCTAGAAGTACTGGCTCTCAAGGACAGCTGCCGGAACACACCGTTAGTTGCTTGGCGACATATTTTCTACTTGAGGGTGGTAGCTAGCCAGGCGGGCATTCGCAAAATGCCCTACCACCATGCTATAACGACTGCCATCCTAAGACAACAACCGGGACCGACGGCTTAACGTGCCCTCCGAAGCACGGAAACGCTCAGTAGTAATGTCACTAGCGGTCACCCATCCAACTCATGACCGCGCGCGACGTTGCTTAACTTTGCTGATCGGTTGAGAACAGCTAAATAAACTTCGCAACGAGCGCTTCAAAGTTATTGTGGTTCCGTACGTGTTTTACACAACTAAAGAGCCATACAGTAGGTACAGCCCATGAATAAAGAACGATACAGAATGAAAGCTTGACTACCATAGAGAAATTCTTTTTTCTGTGTTGACTACTACACGCACATCTATGTGTGCATTTAGTTACGCACACAAACTAGACACTGACTTATTATTTTTATTACTAACAACAGTAAATTGTTATGTCTATGTCTAAATTGTATTGCGGTTCCGTACGTCTTTAGGTACTTAACTAAAGAGTCTTACAATAGTTACAGCCCATGAATAAAGAACGATTCAGAATGAAAGCTTGACTATCATAGAGAATTTGCTTTCTCTTTACTGTTATTACTTATATTATATTTTTTATTCCTGATAAGTTAGCCTTAGACCACTATCTCACCTGATGTTAAGTGATAATGTGGTCGAAGATGTTGTTCAGGCTAACCTAGAAGTACTGGCTCTCAAGGACAGCTGCCGGAACACACCGTTAAGTGCTTGGCGACAGATTTTCTACTTGAGGGTGGTAGCTAGCCAGGCGGGCATTCGTGTGCCCTCCGAAGCACGGAAACGCTCAGTAGTAATGTCACTAGCGGTCACCCATCCAACTTATGACCGCGCGCGACGTTGCTTAACTTTGCTGATCGGTTAAGAACAGCTAAGTAAACTTCGCTACGAGCCCTTCAAAAAATATTATATATTAAGAAACCTCTTGAAGCAGTGATGGCTCAGTGCCATTGGCCTGCCGTGCAACAGGTCCATGGTTCGAATCCCGCCGCGGGCTTGAGCTTCACCGCATGGTGGAAGGGCATTTTGCGAGTGCCCGCCTGACTAGCGACCACCCTCAAGTAGAAAATCTACCGCCAAGCACCTAACGGTGTGTTCCGGCAGCTGTCCTTGAGAGCCAGTGAAATTACAGGCACATGAGACTTAAGAACTATGTCTCAAAGTGACGGGCGCAGTGCAATTCATGACATGCATCTGTTATAGGCAGGATTGCTTGTGTTGCGCTGTGTTAAAAAGAATTAGATCTGTATATTAGGTGAAATCATAACCTGTGCCCGGATAGTATACTATACGTTGTGTACGTAGCACGAGGTAATCTCTGCCTATAACATATATATATTTCGTCACAAATGATGAAGTGCACTGTGCCCGTCACACTGAGAGGTACAGTTGTTAGGTCGCATGTGCCTGTAATTATACTGGCTCCCAAGAACTGCTGCCGGAACACACTGTTACTACTTGAGGGTGGTAGCTAGCCAGGCGGACGTTCGCAAAATACCTACCCTTCCACCATGCTGTTAGTTCAAGACGGTGGTGAGGATCGAACCATAGTTAGTCCAGAGCTATTACCGCACGGCTATCATTGCTTCAAATACTCACAAAAAGTGTCCTACTACTATGAAGCTTGGGCTCGCGGTGGGATTCGAACCTTATACTTACCTTATGACCGAGTGGTGATGGCAGTCGACAGTCATCACCACTCGGTCATCACTGCTTCTAAATAACAAGACACATTTGTATTTCACTAGTACTTGAAAAACATTTAGGTCTGATTTTTACTTCAAGAACCCCAAGTTTATTGCATCTAGTTCACCTATTCTAAATATAGATATCATAAAAGACAAATTGTAATTCTAAGCACAAACTTTTTAATTCATAATTTGGTATAAAAGCTAAGATACTCTTAAGAAACACATTCGTTTACAACATTCAAACGACATGAAGCCAATTTTATTTTGTACAATACTTTTGTCTCTACTTGGAGTCTTGAAGGGCTCCGTGCTTCAGAGTGGTACTCTAGGAAGTTCGACTGAAGGTGTACGACTTGTTAGCAATTTGGGATATTCAACATACGGACTTCCCCATGGACCTTCGAGCTTCAATCCTACCAGCAGCAGCGTGGGGTTCACTACGAATAGTCTCCCCCATCAAACATATTACGGCACTTCTTACGAAGCACCTTGTGCTCATCACTTCACAGACGAAAGTGTCTACGCTATTCGCGTAAGTCTTTACAAATTCATCACGCTCCTATACAGAAAAACTGCCGTGCTAAGTGAAGGCCATTTCGTCTTTTCACCGTACACAGCTTGGCTGTCACTGGCTGCTTTGGCAGAAGGCTCCGAAGGACAAAGCCGTCAGGAGCTTTTCAGCTTTCTGAGTCTTCCGGAAGATAGATGTCTCCGTCAGGCTTTTTACCGATTAGCCACGACTCGAGAGAGTCCGACCAGCGATGTTATTCTCGCCAGGAACCGACTCTTTGTCGCTGATTCCGGTATTCAGGTGAACAGAAACTGGAAAGACCTCGCCAGAACCCAAACCCTCCTCAACACAGTTTCGATACCTTTCAAAAATAATCCGTTTGCAGAAATAGGGTCTCTGAAGCGAATCTTCAATGCCCAACTGCCAAATTTGAATATCAACGGTAACTCTTTCCTTTTGGAATCTCTGGACTATCGCGGTCTTTGGATGTCAGCATTTTCTGACGCCGTCATCGAAACTGGACCATTTTACAACATCTATGGGGAGCAAATTGGCACTATGGAGTACATGAAGACCATCAAAATGGTTAATGTGGCTTATATACCAAGCGCTAACATGAAAGTGGTAGAACTGCCTGTTGGCAGAGATGGACGCTACCGAATGCTGTTTGGTCTTATTTTGGGAACGAGCGAATACACCAGATCCATCGATGGTTTGAAAGAAACCCTTATATTTGATTATTTGGCGAACATGAAACCGAGTCCAGTGCCAATTGAAATAGTGATGCCGAGGATGACAATGACAAGTGAAACGGACTTGAGGAAAATTCTCGAAGATGTTGGAATCGACAGTTTGTGGACTGATCCTTCAGCATCAAGCTATATACTTTTTTCTATACTTAGATACTTTTTCTCGCATCCTAGTGAGTGTTGTTCTCACGTGTGATGCTCATTCACAAAAGAGCTCCTTGGTAATTATCTACCCAGAGGTAGAGGCTTACTACTCAAATAAAACAACAACAAGTCAATACGTAAAAGAGCATTCGCAAGAAATCATCAGAGAGGCCAGATTCTGTAATTGATTGGCTTGTGTTGAATTGTTAGCGAGATTGTGAATTGTTATTCATGTCTGTAATGTTTTTATTTGGCCCGAGCCTACTTGTATTGGAATCAGTGGGTTCCTTCTGGTTTATAAAATATAATCCTGACCACAATGACGGTAAGCGCAAGGAAGGCGAGACGCAAAATAACTTTGCTGCCGAGCGAAAAACACAATTTTTCAGATCACTACAGCAAGGAAAATACTAAAATACACGTAAGTAGGTCTGTATAATTTCACTGAACGAACTGAAAGTACATAAATACATTTCCCCTCACTAGGGTGGTGGTTGGAAATCACCCTAGGAAGGCAAATAACCTTGTAACTTTAATGATACGCGTTGACTTAACATACATAAATATATACAAAATTCATAAATCTACTAAGTCGTGCATATAGGTACAGCGAACTATATAAGTATATCTGTAGATAAATCAATCCAATTGTCAAGACTTGGGCGTTCAGGGGATTCATAAGTGCATTCAGTGAATAGAACACTCAAGCGGCTGAACATCAAGAGGGCTTGGTCTGTGGCTTGCCTCAGACAGGTACTCGTAGAAAGCCGGTGTTCCGCCCTAGCATCAAGTTTCAGCCCAACCCATTCATTTGCTGTACCAATTGAAGTATATAGTTTATTTGTTTTACTAACTTTACTAACGGAACGTTTAACTAAGTGAATACCAATAATCATTTTGTACGTTTTGTTGTTAGCACAGCGTTCCAAACATTGACCTATATATACTAGACGTGACATCTCTAATGAGGATAGTCGACCAGTGCAGGTAAGCAGGCCGGCATACTCACCCCCACACGCAGCTGGGCACTCATAGAGATTACACGCGCTTTACGTTCGATTATTGTGTATTATCAATTGGGTATTTTGAATACACAATTTTCGAAGGTAAAGTGCGTGTAATCTATACGAGTGCCCAGCTGCATGTGGGGGTGAGTATACCGAGCGGCGTACTTGCACTGGTCGACTATTTTCGTTTGAAATGTTGCGTCTAGGTTTTCAATGGTTCTAAAGCTAAAAAGTAAGTGATCTTGAATCATGTTATTAATGTAGATCGCGTTCGTTGTTTAGGTTTCCGTAAGAGGCAACGGTACCTTATTGCTAAACGCTTCGTCCTAATTGCATTGTTTTTCGAAGACAAATTCATTTACTCGCAATCGCCTGCAACAAAATTAGTTTTTATCGATCGTCCGACGATGCTAACGTGTCCAAATTGGACTCAAAATGTCGTCAGATGTAAATATGGCTTTATCAAAGCCGCATGTGCATTACCTAAGCAGTGATAGCTCAGTGGCATTGGCTATGGACTGCCGCGCAGCAGGTACATACATGGTTTGAATCCCGCCGCCGGCTTGAGCTTCACCGCATGGTGGAAGGCCATTTTGCGAATGCGCGCTTGGCTAGCGACCAACCTCAAGTAGAAAATCTGTCGCCAAGCACCTAACAGTGTGTTCCGGCAGCAGTCCTTAAGAGCCAGTAAAATTACAGCCACATGAGACCTAAATGTACGTCTCAGTGTGACGGGCACAGTGCAATCCGTCGTTGACGAAATGCGTCTGCTATAGGCAGAGGTAAGTCCACTTAACATCAGGGGGGTTAATGTTGGGCTTGATCCGTCACAATAACATAAAAAAACGAAGTAAAAACTTTTTTTTTATATGTTTATTAGCCAAGACGCAAACGTCTACGAGTGCAAAACTAATATACTGAACTGTACTGTATCAGCCAGATTGTCCACAGCTGAACACGGCCTACCCCATCAAGGGGGGTTTCCTATAATCCCCACGCTCGTATGGAAGTAGTCATATTTTATAACAACAATAGTTAAAATTTGATGATTTTTTTAAAACATGTTAAATAATATCTATGCTTCTTTTGTCAGATTTTCAATTTATTATTTACTAGCTGCGCCCCGCGGTTACACCCGCGTGGTGATGGATGTTGATGATAAAAAGTATCCCATATTCAGCGCCTCATCTATTTCCATACCAAATATGTACGTGTGATACTAAAGGTTCTTGCAGAGCACGCCAGAATAAGTCGCATATGGTAGATTTTTGTCATACTTATGTGACACTTATCATTATATTTTGGAAAATTCACATTATATATTTATAAATTATAGCCTATGTGTTATTCTGATGTGTAAGCTATATAATTGTAAAGTTTTACTAAAACCCTTTCAGTAGTTTTTGCGTGAAAGAGTAACAAACATCCATACATACATCCATACATACATCCACACATCCATACTTACCTACAATATTTCGCGTTTATAATATTAGTAGGAGTAGGATTTTATCTCATATTAAAAGAAGAATTCTTGTACAAGGACATGCATGCAAATCTTGTACAAGTTTGAATCTTTGGTATATAAAATAATATAACATATACGTTTGTATAGCTAAGAATATACCTACTTCTCTTAGAACGACTACAAATATCGAAATGTTTTCAGCACCTAATCGTCGACAAAGATCACGTTTGTTTTTGATCTGATAATAGCTACATGAATGCCCAAAAGGCATCCGATAAACAAACAGCACGTTCTTACTGAAATGCATTTAAAGATCAGAAAATAGCTATGTACCATCCTAGAGCGCTAAGCAATCGATATAAGTTCCATAATATCTTAAGAAAACCATCCAATCACGGAGCAGTGAGCGTTCAATGGAGCCACAAGTGCTGGCTACGGCATTGAGCATCCCAAGGGGCCTCGTCAAGTGTGCTCAGACGAACTGAGTCTCTATTCAGTGCGCTATTTTAGCTCTAGTTCAAACTATTGATTCGGAAAGGCAAGAGCTACAGAAATGGAGGTAAATTCTTGACGAAGTCCTTTGTAGCAGTGTTTATATTCACTTCTACAGTTTAAGAGTTCCGTGTAGGGTAGGGTTGCCATTCGTCAGGATTATTTGGTCCTTATCATTTTTATTCCGACCGGTTTGGAAATCCAATTTCATGGAAAATCGAAAAATCCTGTGTCAGAACTTTGGATTTTGAAACAAGTCGTAGAAATAAAGTTTTATTTATTGTTATTTGGTAACAATGAAGTAGATATTCCAAATAATAATAATTAACACAAAAAGCTTAACTGAAAATAAAAATAGATACTTAATATTTCTTATTAATTTTACGCATCATTAACACGAAACAATAATAATTATGTAAGTAATTATTTTAACGCAAGTTTGGTACCTACATGTTTTGTTTGTGTGTCATGTTTATGCAAAACATGTCGTTTTGCATAAACATATTTCGATTCTACGAAGTGCACTTTGCGAGAAGTTTTCTCACTTTGATAGACATAAAGTTTGCTTCTGCTCGTGCACACAAGTTCCATATACAGATTGAAATATTCTGGCAACACTTAAAACAAAAATGTACTACTTCTCTATTTCCAGAATATTTATTTGAAAATTGACATGAGAGAGTATAATTCCGAGAAATAGATATATTTCGTTGAGTTTTTCCAGAAAGGTTCTTTGTTGTGACTGGTACTCCAGGACTAGACAAGAACTGTTTTAATGGCTCATACTTATGTGCTACATAAGTTACTGCATATGGTTATTAAATATATTAAACATATTATGCTTTATCAAAATGTCAAGACTTTTTACTAGACATTAGGATTTTATAGGCATACCCTATGGCAACCCTAGTTCCGTACCTAACAGTAAACGAGATATCTCCTCGTGTCTTTGGAACCCTAATTTTTTAACCGGAAGATTTAAATTTTCCCTATAGCCTGGGTATGCTCGAAAGCTAACATCACATATGACGTGTGGCTTTAATTTATTCTTTCGTGTTAGGATGGCAGACTAAATGTCTGCGCGCTATAGCTACCAACCCCAAGTAGAAAATATGTAGTCAAGCACCTAACGGCAGCATTCATGCAGAGCGAGTAATTCTAGGTTAGTCTGAACAACATCTTCGACAACATTATCCCTTAACATCAGATGTGGTCAAAAGCCACTTCTTTAGTCACCTATTACGAAATCCATCAGGGATGTAGAACAGTCCAGTACGGTACGGACACTGAGTGGCCCATTGTTTAGTTGAATCTTTAAAAAACAGTGCCTCATGATAAATGCAACCTGCTTATCCATTTTGGATAATTTAATGAGTTAGGATTAAGTAGGTATACATTTTATTAAGGTTACCAAAAGGAGGGCAACAACGCCTTCTGAAGAAATTCTATTTAACACTGGAATCTCTAGAATACCGGCCAAGCGTGGTGGGGATTTTAGGAAATCCTCCCCTACTTATAGGGAATCTACGTTGATGATGATGCAGAGAAAAGATATCAAAAAATAAGTTCTTACTAACACTGAAACTTTTTTCCAGGAACATATCTGACCCCGCAGCTCTTCCAAGCAGTTTCATTCAAAGAGTAACAGTCACGCTAGACAACAGTGGTGTACGACCTTCCGTCCAGGAGTTCTCAAACTTTGTCCCCCCAGTTCACGCCAACACTGGCTTTTCAACCCATGAACCTGACCTACCTGATTCGGAGACATTGAAAAACTTCGTAGCAAACAGGCCTTTTATGTTTGGCCTCTTTGATGCTGAAATGTATATGTGCCTGTTTGCTGCTACCTTTTCTAAGCCTAATCAGTACTAATTTGCGCTTGGACGACGAATCATTGACGAAAATAGTTTTAGTGTTATGACTTTGTAACAGGTGTTTGGTTTAGACTAAATGTGCCTACTAAATGGAAAGAGTTAGCTATCTATATTGCCATTTCATAGAAAGAGTAGCCATTAACTGTACATAGAAAGGTAGCGCAAAAAACGAAGTTCCTTCGTCCAAGAGTTCTCAAACTTTGTTCTCCCAGTCCACACGAACCGTGGTTTTCTCTAGCCAAGGTTCAGTAATGTTACAAGACCTCGTAGGCAAGTAAACAGGCCTTTGATGTTTGATGCCTCAGGTCCCGAAAGCAGAATTCCCTAGATTTTGAATTCTAAAAGTATTGCAGTCCAAAAGGTTGTTTTACATTATTATTAATTTACGAAATGTTGATTTCAAAGAACCTACTTATCTAATTGTTGTTGTTATATAATCTAGGCTGGATTCGGGTCTTTTATTCCCAAAGTTGTTGATTCTGGGATGTGCTTTTTGCAACTATCCTTTTTACGCTTATTCCGTGTTAATTCTGGTTAGTATTGCTTATTCCTTTGGCATCCGTTTATGAATAAATTCTATTGTTCTCACAATAGAATTTATTCATAAACGGACGATATTGTCCACGCGGATTCCAAGGTTTGATCAAAAAGGGTGAATAAGTAAATGATAATATACATAAAAATATTTAATATGCTTAAAAATATATTTTTATTGAGAGTACAGTAGCATACAGAATGGTGATTTGGAAATAGATAAGGTGCCTATAGATAAATAGTTTTTTATATGAATATAATGACTATTTTAATGGTATCAATAAAGAAAATAATATACTAATATTGAATTGGTTTTCTTTAGATTAAAATTACAACTCATTAGATTGTATTAATATGTATACTGCCTAATAAGAAAAAACCGTGCAGTATATCGTTCATAGTTGTAGACTTATCTACCAGACAAATTTCCCACATTAAATATACAAACTTAACCTCTTTGAACATAAGCAAAAACTTTAGATTAAATAAAATAGTAAAACCGCTCTGGTTGTTGCACTGTAGGCAATAAAAACATGGAATCAGAACTATAAACTTTTTGTATGTATTTTCATTAATATTTATAATTACTTAGTATGATTTCAAGCACTTGCACGCATATTAAGTATATTATCATATACCTACATATTACTTAAGAGCTTAAATTTTAATTAAAGCGGGATTAAGATTTTAAGTAGCAGTAGATCTCTTTCTGCGAGTTAGACCGTTTTTTTTTTAAATGTTTTTGTGAAGGATCAAGCACGAGGCTAATGTTAAGTGGACTAATCTCTGCCTATAACAGATGCATTTCGTCACAAGTCACGAATTGCAATGCGCCCGTCATCTTAAGATATAGTTGTTAAGTCTCATGTGCCTGTAATTTCACTGGCTCTCAAGGAATGCTGCCGGAACACACCGTTAGGTGCTTGGCGACAGATTTTCTACTTGAGGGTGGTCGCTAGCCAGGCGGGCATTCGCAAAATGCCCTTCCACCATGCGGTAAAGCTCAAGCCCGCGGCGGGATTCGAACCATGGACCTGCGGCACGGCAGTCCATAGCGAATACCACTGAGCCATCACTGCTTCATTATTATTATTAATTTCTGCCAACATACCTTTTTCTACCGTCAATGTTCACATTACTGTTTTTATTATTTGTTCCACGATGTAAACATTAACATAACCGCTTTTAAGGATACGGATGCTGATGAAGTTACAGGCACATGAGACTTAAAAACTTTATGTCTCAGGGTGATAGGCGCAGTGCATCTGTTAAAGGCAGAGGATATCGCTTAACACCAGCTGGACCTCGTGTGCCATCACCTCAGATCAGGAAACAAGGGAGATACGTAATGGAGGCGTGGCACTTGCGAACGCATCTGGCCTAAATCAGGCGTGATTGTTACAAAACCATTGCGCGCTTAGTACAAATCAACAATCATATCACCTCTTCCGATAACTCAATGGATCAGTGCTTTAACAGCTGTGTCTGTGAGTGTAACTAGTGACCGTAGTTACAGGCTGAAGCACAACCCATTGTTGCATGTGAACGCTTAGTTAGTGTATTTTTATGTATTAAAAGAAATGATAAGTAAGTAGGTATCAGAAAGGAGGCAAGCGAACAGACCATTTTTTAGCGTAAACAGAGTAAGAGATCATATATTAATTAGTTTTAGTTAGTATGACAGGTTTTTGTGTGTTTATATTACCCCTTAGGGAACTAGCCTAGAATTTAACCCCCTCTCCTCCTGTAATAGGCTACGAAGAGAATAATCTCAGAAGGTGGGCAGCGCCTTGGATGTCCAAAAAGGTGACTAAGTGAAAAAATGCGCCCAGTCACGTGTCGTTGTGAAGGGCGTGTTGCTGAACAACGAAGCTAAAGGCAGCGGATCTTGGGCAAACTCAAAGAAGCTTAGCAGCAAGTGGCGGCCGGCCATAAAACCTATGCCAATACTTTTGTTGTTAAAGTTAACAACAAAAGTATTGGCTTAACTAAAACAATCATACTGTGTTCTGCTAAGTAGCAGAGCACAGTATGATTGTATATTGATAAGATTTCGTGTGAGGCGGCTGCCAATGAAGTATTAACGTGCACATTGTCGTTTGTATATAGCATTGCATGGGTCTGTTTTATAGGTACCTATGTGTGAAAGAATTTAAGAGATGTGAACCCAGTCTTTTGCTTTAGAAAATGTAGAAATTATTCTCAGTATCGGAACTTTTTTGACAATTATGAGGGTGGTTTTTGTCTATGGTTCTCTTATGACATAAGAAAATTTCGTCGCTATACCATATTTAGCTTTTACCATCGTGCTTTGAGTGTAACGAAATGCCTGATGCGAAAAGGTTGATTATGGTCTACTTTTCGAACACTGCAACATTATTAAATTCCTTATAACTATGACAAGTATTCAGTGTTATCAATTTTCAGTGCCACACCTGACTAACATATTTCAAGGCTCCCTTTCCAACGAGAATCTTACTATAAGAGACAGAATAGAGAAATAAAATTACCTCCAATATCAAAGTTAAGTAAAATCACGCAGTGACTGCTACAAAGTGGCACATTCCACTAAAACCAAGGATCAAATATGAGCTTTACCACGATGAATATGTCTAGAAAATTCCTAGAAACGTGACTACTTCGTCTGCCTTTGCCTTATATTTCAAGACAGCTGAAATAAATCTGGGCAGGTATAAAAATCTAACAAACGTAAGACTGAAGAATGCATTGTTAAATATCTTCCAGAAATAATATTAATAGATACCTAGACCAGAAAAATCATGCATGGGAGAAGTCTTCTTAAAAACTAAATGATTAGTTTACAAGAAAAACGCTTTTTTTTGTTGTTATGACGGAACAAGCCCGAGGCCCACCTGATATTAAGTGGACTAACCTCTGCCTATAAGTAACAGATACATTTCGTCAAAATGCGTATATGCATTTTCCGTAGCCGTTTTACTTAGTTACCTACTTTTAAATATTTTGGCTATAAGATACATTTGCGACAGAGGTGTAGGTTCTGAATTCAGTTGTATTTATGAATGCATATAAGCATTTTCTGTAGTCGTTTCCACCCACCGGAGAGAAGTTGGGTAATGTCTGGTTAAGAGCCATTTCACAAAATCACGCTACTGAAGTTTAGGTAAATGCCAGCGCATCGCATACACAAGCGAAAGAAGTGACGACGGAATAGCGTGACTGTGAGTAACATATTTTGATACTAGCACTCATTATTAAAGAAATGTAAGTTGCGAATTTAAAAATTGTGTGATTGGCATGAGTAAATAATCAATTTCTTGTCGATTACTTGCTAATGTTATAGAAAAGAAGTAGGAATGTACATTAAATAGTCAACCTACATCGTGAATCGTATATTTACATTTCATCCTTGATGAATATAAGATAGATATGTTTGAATCATTTATTGTAACAATAAACTTAAATAATTGTACGGCTTAAAATTATATAAATATTTGACGTAACGGCATTGATTAAAAGCTGCGGACTAAAAGCTCTTTCTTTGAAATTTTACAAAAATTGCTATTTTCCTCGTTCACACTCTACACAGTATCTATATCCAGTCGTTATCACTGTCTGCCATAATGACCATGCATAGGATTGAGGTTTATTTTTCTGTGCATCCGGAAAACAACTCAGTACCAACCACAAACGTCCCATGACGTTTTTGGTTTTCCATTACTTAAACATGTCACCCCCATATTCCCATATTATCTCATATATCACCTATACCTTTAAAAAATTAACATTTTCATCCATTTAGTTTGAGTAGACCAAACAGCGAAATGTAAATATATATTTACACATTTTGAGGTTTTTTTGTTTTTAAATCGAATATCTTTGATGCAATCTTTAATCAACATATATACTTCTTGGTACCAATGCAATCCTCACTATATACTCTTATGCTCACTATTTCCTCTATGGAAAATAAATGATAATACTTTTTCATAGAAAAAAAAACTAATATAACCTTTTTATAGAAAAAAAAACTGGAAATGGGGTTTGAACACACGACAAAAATGGTGGGAAATAGTAATTTAATTGCTATTTTTATTTTTTCGTAACTAGACTCACCTAGAACTTCGATTCTTCTTTTAATATGATAATTTACTATTGTTCTTTAGCCATGAATTCTTACAGATTTTTACGCCAAATATTTTAAAGTAACAAGATTAAAACAACCCAATAGTTTTAAGAACTTTGGCGGGAAAACTGTATTGGAGAGCAATATTTTTTTCTGATAAACTATACCACCTACGGCTTTGGTCTTTCTTTGATATTATTATTTACATATAATTTATACATTTGTATTATTTCAGATTTTTTGGTTTAGAAGTTTAAAATTAGTTACGAGATTATTTAATACGCAAATTTGCATCGGTAAGTGTTTGCGTTGCAAAATGTATCGAGCGAAAAATGACTTATACATATGCAAAATTGCGTTTTTCTAGGTTTATAACTGTTGACGTAGTTACGAGATTAATATGAAATGACGTAATATTTTGGGGCCAAAATGTAATTTGCGCTGGTTTCAGATTTCATCAAAATATTCAAAATACTTCCGTTATCTCAGAAAAGTATGGATTCTTTCTTGTATGGGCAAGGATGCATCATTTTGAAAACCATTTGGATTATGAAAGTCGGACTTTTTTTTTATTTATTTTTTTATGTCATTGTGATGGAACAAGCGCGAGGCCCACCTGATGTTAAGCGGTATCCTCTGCCAATAACAGATGCATTTCATCACAAGTGACGAACTGCACTGCGCCCATCACCTTGAGACATACCTGTTAAGTCTCATTTTTGCCTGTTATTTCACTGGCTCTCAAGGACTGCTGCCGGAACTCACCGTTAGGTGCTTGGCGACAGATTTTCTACTAGAGGGTGGTCGCTAGCCAGGCGGGCATTCGCAAAATGCCCTTCCACCATGCGGTGAAGCTCAAGCTCTGGGCGGGATTCGAACCATGGACCTGCTGCGTGGCTGTCCATAGCCAATGCCACTGAGCCATCACTGCTTCAAAACTTAAACTTACGCAGAAAACACTTACGCAGATTTTATGGTAAATTTGTAAATACGACTATCGACCGCTTACTGGTATCCCGGTTTGTACAAATGATGGAAAAGCCGGGAGGCCGTTTTGTACAAATTAGGAAGGTAGTTTAATTTCCTGCTGAAGTTATCGCTGTGTTCACTTATAGACATTAACTGAATCCAAAAATATTGGAAATCAATTATTCGCCTGTCATCTTATCCTTCTAAAACAAAAGTTATAGTGAGTTACTAATTTAAACTAGAATAATATAAAAACTAGCAGACCAAAAAGAAGAAGTCAACCCTCTGAGGTTGTTAGCATTTTTCCAATAACGCTGTATAAGGCTGCATAATTGTGACGTTTCCTTTTTTTAGCACAATGGATGAACAGAAACTAAAGATGTAGTTACTTAACAAGACAACAATAATTATATTATGTACAACAAAAATAAAGTATAGTTTATTACTTAAAAAAATAAAGACATGATCAAAACTCTGTGGTCGCACTATAAACTTGCGTCTAAGCGTTCCGTGTACGAGACGTCAGAGCAAGGCAAAACGAACGCAGGTCCTACCTCGATGAGCGCTCGCGCGGTACTGATCGCCTCGCGCTTGTACATTTCAATTTATGAGCATTTCGAGTTATGTTAAATATTTTTTCTTGTCTTACAAAACAGAGTTAATAGCACAATTTATAAAATATCAGATTAATTAAAGAATGAACTTTCTTTTCATATAATATCTGTTTGGAATTGCACTTTATTAAACGCAATATATCGTGGTAAACTGCTGATATAATTCGTGGAAATTGGCGCAAGATCTTTATTTCTTTTTCTACAATGACGATTAATTATCGATATTCTAGTACACTATGTGTCAACAGGATTATATGCCTGATGCACAGTTTTTTTGTTTAGTTAATTTGATGAATCTTTATACAAGAGATAGAACTCTGAAGTTGGCTTTGTGTACTTTAATTCGTAAAACAAGGTGCGGGAGATTGGTCACTACAAAATAATTAATGTTATGTTTGTAAATCTGGTACATTAACTGAAAAGAGAACAGATTATTATATTTTTATCAATTATTAAACAACTTGTAGATATTTCCTATGATAGTAAGTTAAGCGCTTAAAATCTTCGTATACCGCATTAAAATGTAAAATGCCTCTTAAGAGTTAAGAGGAGCCCACTAGCGCCACAGCTCGCGTCGCCATAGCGGTTATGACTTAGCTTTAGTTATAACAGCAGTCAGAGTTAGTAATGCGAATTTTCGAAGTATGTCAAAGATATACTTAATGTAGATCTTGATATAGTTTATAGGTCGCATCGAGACCTTCATCTTAAATGACAGCTTTCACATACCTAAAATTATTGATCTAAGACAACTATTTCTTTACAGAAGTAAAAGACCGTATAAAAATAAAGGTTTCGGGTTTATAGCAGTTTCCATTCAACATTGAAGATCTCAATAAGGTCTATCACTTTTATAAATAAACGTATAGTCTAGAATCAATAGTTTTAGATATACTTCAAAGTTAGACAGCTGTCATCCAAAATGGAGATCTTGATAAAGTCCACTGCTGTAAAGAAACCCCTTTTAAAGTTTGATAGCTGTCACTCAAAATGAAGGTCTCATTGTGACCTATATATCAAGTGTCACTTTGACATATTTAATAACTTTGAAATCTGGCATTATTTACTTGAAAAATTCTCGCAACTGACAGCTGCTGTCATAACTATAAATTATATCTACATCATCTTGTCAGCTATCACTTTGAAAGTCACATCCAAGATCTACTTCTGGTACATTGACAGCTGTCATATCCCAGCAGTTGAACCCATAAAGTAACCCATAAATACGCGTTGAACTATTGGGACCAAAAGTCCCACTAGTTCAACTCTTAAAAAAGGGTGGATGTAAATGATAATGATAAATACAGTAAAACAATAAAATTTTAAATATGATCGCTGGTCTAGGCTAAAATAAGCTTAGAAATATGGAGGGGCATGCTTTCTTGAGTGGAAAGGTTTCTATGGACTTAATATCTCTTTGACCAATATGGTGACATGTGTCATGAAATTCAGTCTACTTACACTGTATTAAAGGAAATTAGAACATGAAAATAAGTGAGAGTTTGTTACCGACTTTAACAAGATATTTTACGTTTTATAGTGTAAGACGCCGTTCCGTTATTCCTTATTTATATTTTTTTTCTATTGTCAGTGACGAATGTTGCGAGCACGATTGATTGTCTCTCGCCCACAATGCAATGGTTGCAATTATAAGGTTATTTAGATCTAAAATTTTATTTCATTTCTCTGATTGAGATAAAAGTATTTTTTAGTTAATTGATTGTACCTAAGTGGAGAATTATAGAATTTTTGTGGGTTCAACTTGGAGGTATACTCTCTACCCAACAAGTAAAGTAACATCAGATATGTAATAGTACATTATGATATACTCGGAAGTGCGGTAAGTTGAAAATGACAGCCGAGGAGATATTGCTAACCCGAGCCGTAGGCGAGGGCTACAAGAAAGCAGAGGCTGTAATTATCAAAGCGCACGTATGTCATACGACGTTTTTCAACACACTTGCAAAGAACAAATACGAAAATGTTTACTTTATCTTTTTGATAGCAATTATAATAATATGATTAGCAATTATATTAGCAATTAATTAAAAATTAAATCTTCTAAAGTTCTACTTCAGTAGGTAAAAAACTCTTACGTTGTTTTTTTTCTATTTAAAATACAAGTGCGGTAAAGTAGAAAAAAAGCACGAGTGCGTAATAGACTACATTATGAAACTAAATCGGTGCATTTAAAGGCCCGTTACGAGCTAGTGTCACATGAATAAAGAACCGTATATTTATTCATGTGCTAGTGTGTTGAAAAAGAAATTACGAGTGGCTCTACATTTAAAAAAATACTCGTGGAATGACAATATTACTCCTGTTTTTTTATCGTCTGAAAATGATTTCACAGTGAAATATTAGTTAACTTTCACCCACGCCAAGTTTTCTGAGTGAGAGAAAATATCCCGAAAACACGTCCCTGCCTAATTCCGAACCGAGACACGTACATCTAAGCCTTCTTGATCCTTGTAGACACGATTCTTGCTCATATTGCGTGGGACAAGTTTGCACTACTTCGACTTAAGCTTCAGATTTTGGGGCTTACACTTTTAATGCTTTGTTAAAGTTGACAAACGTAAAGGTTCGTTGTATGATGTACACTCGATATATACGACTCGTATGCATTATCATTAGCTTCTGACTGCGGTTAACCCGTTTTAGAGGTCAGTGATACCACCTAGTCGTTCTGTTCTGTCGCCAAGCACCTGTGGGTTCCGGCAGCAGTCCTTGAGAGCCAGTGAAATTACAAGCACATGAGACTTAACAACTATGTCTCAAGGTGATGGATGCAGTGCTATTCGTGACTGGTGACGAAATGCATCTGTAATAGGCAGAGGTTAATCCGCTTAACATCAGGTGGCGATCCGTCACAAAAACATAAAAAAAAAACAATCCTTGAGGTACCTTCTTAGTAAATCAAGGTAAGAAGTAAAAATATAGGGCAAATAATCTTTCAAATGGAAAAGATAACTTTCAACGGGACTAGAACCCGCAACCCCATTACACCTCCCTGGTTTTTTTTTACCGACTTCAAAAAAGAGGAGGTTTGCAATGCGACTGTTTTTTTATGTTTGTTACCTCAGAACTTTCGACTGGGTGAACCGATTTTGATGATTCACTGGGTGAGTCATCAAAAAAGTCCCCGCAAAGTATTTATCACATCGGGACAAAAATAATGATAAATATACGCGATTTAAACCGTTTAAAGTTGTTTGTAAAAATCGCGAAAATCTAAGACAACGGATAATTTGATAAAAACCAAACAAATCTAAACCTATTTTTATGCCTTATAGGTTAGCCTTTGACCACTATCTCACCTGATGGTAAGTGATGACGTGGTCGAAGATGTTGTTCAGGCTAACCTAGAAGTACTGGCTCTCAAGGAAAGCTGCCGGAAGACCCCGTTAGGTGCTTGGCGACAGATTTTCTACTTGAGGTTGGTAGCTAACCAGGCGGGCATTCGCAAAATGCCCTACCACCATGCTATAACGACTGCCATCCTAAGACAACAACCGGGACCGACGGCTTAACGTGCCCTCCGAAGCACGGAAGCGCTCAGTAGTAATGTCACGCATCCAACTCCTGACCGCGCGCGACGTTGCTTAACTTTGCTGATCGGTTGAGAACAGCTAAGTAAACTTCGCAACGAGCGCTTCAAACTTTGTTTTTTAAAAAAAAACGTTTGTTTGTTTGCATTGAATGGACTCTGAAACTACTGGACTGATTTGGATAACATTTGTTTTATTTTTTGTTTATTGTGGGATAACTATCAGCTACATATTAATCATAGGTACATGAATGTGTAGTGAATTTGGTATGGAAATAGTTTGAGGCCCGGGGAAGGACATAGGTTATTTTTTATCCAACTGCGCATATAACATATATATATATATATATATAATATGCAAACCGGCTCGGACGCGGCCGTTACACATAGTTGTTATTAAATATGATTTGAAACTAAGTAAATAATATAATACAATAAGGAATAACAATCACAATACATTGAATTTATTGCTTATATTATATTTTATAGTTTCGTCCGAGTCTGGTTTGCCAAGGACATTAAACGTATATTTGTTTGTTTATATCAAATCCGTAATTCTTTTATTAATTAGGAATACTTATTCTACGTCTGTATATGCATAATTATTTTATATAGCTAGAGCACATACCTACATAGGTGTAACTAATATTTTTTAAAATTTCATTACATTAAGTACGTTCACATTACTTAAAATTTGCATGATAATATCTCATGCATGCACATGAGCAGCAATAAAGATTTGTATCTGCTTTTTATATTAAGTTGGTACCCACATAGGTATTCATTATCACAAAACTTGAAAAAACTTATTACATTTTTAACGACTGCAAAAAGATATTTTGACGTTTTTAGGACCTATCTTAGAAAATAAATTTCTATGACTACTATAAAGGAAGCCTTAAAGGCCATTGCAGGCCCGCAGGCAGTCTAAATGCTCCAGCCCACTACCAGTTGGCAGCGTGCCCAGCATGCTGGCACCATTATCCCGTTGCATTGCAATGCTTAATCGTGGAGTCAAATAAGTGCCAACATGTTGATCACGCATCGCATCGACCTAGCGCTCTGATAAGTTTTGTATTCAAGTATAAATTAAATTTAAAAAGTAAACCCCCGACTGTAAATTACTTATTTTATTGTAAGTGTTGTCCATTGAAATTAAAACTGCAAGGTAAGAATAAGCATTGCAATTCAACGGAGCAATGCTGCCAGCATGCTGGGCACGCTGCCAACTGGTAGTGGGCTAGGGCAATTGGACTGCCTATGAGTCTGCAATGGCTTATAGGGATCTAAATGCTTTTATTGTAGTAGCTGTAGTGTTGTATATAGTTCGTAGTATTTTGTTAATGCAAGGTATATTAAGGTATATTTAATAAGGTATCGTTTTTTTTTCGATATATGTTATCTAAAATCCACCAGTTTTTTTATTTTTATTTTTTTTATATACCTATACACATGCGCTATTAAGATTAATCTAATGATATTTCATTCATTAAAATCGGTTTAGCCGTTAAGAAGTTATGGTGGAATAAAGAAACTCACAAACATACATAATATTAGGTCCTTACATATGAAATTGGCGTTATGTATGGGAGGAACAAAAAGTCGAATATTTTTTAATATAATATATTTAATTAATCAAAGTATGAACCATTATTTTCTATGCACTTTTGCCATCTCATAGGTAGTTCATTGATCCCTTTACTAAAAAAACCAGTCGGACGGGAATCAATAAAATCTTTGAAGGCGATTTGGACTGCCCCATCGGAGTTGAATTTTTTCCCTTGCAAGAAGTTATCCAAATTTCGAAAAAAATTGTAATCTGTTGGAGCAAGGTCCGGGGAGTACGGAGGATGTCTTAGACTTTCCAATTGAAGCTCTTCTAATTTAGTAGCCGTCTGTAGCGCAGTGTGTGGTCTAGCGTTGTCGTGAAGCAGCAGTGGCGTGGAGCGATTGACCAGCCTAGGTTGTTTAGCCGCTAGCTTTTCCATCATGGTTTGCAATTCCTGACAATAGACATCAGCCGTAATAGTCTGGCCAGATTTGAAAAAACTGTAATGAACAATACCGGCACTAGTCCACCAAACGCTTACAAGTAACTTTTTTGGGGTTAATTTTCGCTTGGGGCAGGATTTGGCTGGCTGGCCAGGATCTAACCATTGCGCTGAGCGCTTCCGATTATCGTAAAGAACCCATTTTTCATCACAGGTAATGATTCGGTTTAAAATACCTTCATTATTGTGCCGGTTTAGTAATGTAACGCAGCAGTCGACGCGCGTTTGCCGGTTTGTTTCAGTCAATTCGTGAGGTACCCACCTTTCAAGCTTTTTAATCTTCCCAATTTGCTTCAAGTGAATTAAAACAGTTTTATCACTAACATCGCAGCCTGCAGCTAACTCGGACGTGGTTTGCGATGGATCCGCTTCCACAATAGCCTTCAACTCTTCATTATCAACTTGAGTCTCAGGCCGTCCACGGGGCTTGTTCTGCAGGTCGAAATTTCCAGAACGAAAACGTTGGAACCAAAAACGAACTGTGTTTTCTTTTGCAACACGACCGCCATACACATCATTCACCCTTCGAGTTGTTTCCGCAGCAATAGTGCCACGGCGGAACTCGTACTCGTAAATAATGCGATATTTAAGGTTTTCCATTTTGTAAAATGAGTGACGCAAACAGAAAAAAACAGAAGAAAAAAAACAAATGAATGACGATCATCGAAGCACAAATACATGAGTCTATAGCTGTACAAATTTGAATTTGGAATTCCTTACCAAAGAGGAGAAATTCGTGATTAAAGTGGCCAGTACGAAAAACGCCAATTTCATATGTAAGGACCTAATATATACATATATGAATCCTGAAAACAAAACACTCCTATTTTTGGGCAATCGTGCAAATAAGATGAGCTAACGGTCCGCATATACCTAATGTCTCTATACCAAACGGCTCAAATATGAGAATTCTAAAATTCTGTGAGATGGAAAAATAATTGGTTCCACTAGTAGCCATTTATTCTTCCATCTAACAGATATTCTGGTTCAGCATGCGTAAATTTTAAAATAATTCTGTATTTTATTTATACATGATAGGCTAGACTTTGACCACTATCTTACCTGATGGTAAGTGATGATGTCGTCGAAGATGTTGTTCAGACTGACCGTCAATTACTGGCTCTCAAGGACAGCTGCCGGAACACACTTATAGGTGCTTGGCGACAGATTATCTACTTAAGGTTGGTAACTAGCGAGGCGGGCGTTCGCAAAATGCCTTTCCACAATACGGTGGCGCTCAAGCCCGCGGCGGGATACGAACCATGGACCTTCTGCGGGGCAGTCCATAGCCAATGGCACTGAGCCATCGCTGCTCCTAATAAAATTCCACCACTTCCGTTTTTTGAGGACAAACTTTAAGACCATTTTATTTATTTAGATTTCTTTATAAACAATTAAATTAAACTGTAATTGAAAATACTACAATTTATGCTTCGCTTACACACAATTTTGTTCATTTATATGTAATTAGGGGCTTTTTAATGACCTGTAAAGTGAACAAGGTGTAAGGTGGACATTTTAATTGTGCTTTTCCGTAAAACTTTTTAGTCAATATTAATTGTTTTTACAATGGATTTCATAGTTTACATATTTAGAAATAATTAATTGTAATATCTCTATTCACTGTGGGGTGCCGGGCTAGAATGTCACCCCCCATTGCTACCTGTGGTTTCGTAAGAGGCGCCTAAAGGTAAAACACCGGAAGGTGGGCAGCAGCAGCTTCTGAGGAACTGATATCTTAAACTGCGATTCCCAAGACGCCTACCAAGCGTGGGGATTATGGCAAATCCCCTCTTAATGGGGGAGGCTGTGTTCAGCAGTGGACAGTTCAGCTGATACAGTAATATCTTTATTAGAAACATAAGTCTTAGAAGTGAAATGTGATATAGTTGCTGAGAAAATTATTGTCAAAGTCGTCGGACAAAACATTTCGGTGGTGCCATTTTTTTTTGAAAAATGGCGCTTTCGGACTTCGGTACAGTGAAGTTAAATTACTTGTCGGGTTATACTATGCCTATACAGGGTTATTGGTAAAATGCTAACAACCTCTTAGGGTTGACTTCTGCTAGTCCTATTAAACATTTTGAGAGGATTTTTTTTGTTTTGTTTTTGTTTTTAAATTTTCTTTTGTGTTTTTTTATATGTTTTTGACTGAATAAGCACGAGGACCACCTGATGTCAAAAGTCTCTTGTTATTGTTATGTATTATTTCACATTTTTATTACTTTGCTCGATGTAAACATTTAGAACTCTATTACAAAATCACAAATATACGATAGGAAAAATTTAAGACATGTGCGGGATTCGAACCCAAAAAAAATTTTTCTATCGTATATTTGTGATTTTGTAATGTAATCCGCATAGCAGGCGTTATTGCAAACCCAACAATATTAAAATTTTAAGGTTGCGTCTTCATTTACAAGTATAAAACCAATTGCAAAATTGGTCTTGTTTGTAGTACAACGCAAGTGGTACTATCATAGGCTTAGGATGTACGTAAAGAAAAAAACCTAGGTCTATGGGTAGGTACTATAGATGTCGCTCCATCCTAATACGATGGTTAAAGAACTATAGGAAAGATTTGAGTTATGACGTCATGTCATGTTAGCTCAATTGATTAGAGCATACCCCGGCTCAAGGGGTGGATGGACGCGGGTTCGAATCCCGCACATGACTTAAATTTTTCCTATCGTATATTTGTGATTTTGTAATGTAATCCGCATAGCAGGCGTTATTGCAAACTTAACAATATTAAAAAAAAATATTAGAACTCTATTCAAAGGGACCACGGCGCGGTCCAGTGTTGCGGCGCGGCGCGGCCCTTGGCTCGAAGTAGGTATTAAAACACAAAAAAAAATATTATTATTTTTTTTCAAAACAAAAAGAAAACATCTCGAAATGTTTGTTAGGACTAGCAGAAAGAAGTCAACCCTAAGAGGTTGTTAGCATTTTATCAATAACCCTGTATAAGTGATTTAATTCTCGTACCAGTTTTTATATCTCGCCGATAAACTTTATGCAGTGTCAAGGCGAGTCGATACCGGTGGGGCTGCGTTGTGGGTACTTATGTTTATAGGTATAGGTCTACCTTATTAAAACTTGAAGGGCGAGTTTTCCGAGGTTCCGGCAGTGGCTTGCATTGTCAATTAGATTAGTTCGGAACTTTGTTCATTCCGCAAATGTAACAAAATGGTTCGACTTTAGAATCTCTTAACTTTTGAATTTTTAATACTAATATACTTTACGAAAACATTAAATTATTATTAATAAAACACACTTCAAAAATGTATATCTAGTGGCAGTAGTTAGATGCTTGGCGACAGATTTTCTACTTGAGAGTGGTAGCTAGCCAGGCGAGCATTCGCAAAATGCCCTTCCACAATGCAAAATTAATTGCTATAATATGCGTTTATAGAGCAACGTTCTCAGAACTAAATTATTGCTTCGTGTTCAACACAGATCTTTATGAAAATGTATGCGATGAAGACACAGAATATTTGACAGTTATACTTGAGCTCCACCGTCTCTACTTATTGCAGAGACCCTTTGAGCCCCGCACAGGCATAACTACGCTCGTACAATCACACGCCATGAGTCACGTCCAAATCCCTTCTGAGATTAAACCTTTGACAAAAGGTCTCTACATGACATCTGTCAAGCGCGTGTGGGGCCCTTGCAAGGAGAATTCCGGAAAGAAATGATAATAGTAATAAATAATACAAACGTGAGTTGAACTATAGATGTCGCTCCATCCCAATACGATGGTTAAAAAACGATAGGAAAAATTTGAGTTATGACGTCATTGTCATGTTAGCTCAATTGGTTAGAGCATACCCCGGCTAAAGGGGTGGATGGACGCGGGTTCGAATCCCGAACATGACTGAAACTTTTCCTTCCGTATATTTGTAATTTTGTAAGGAAATATTAGTTTAAAAGTTATTTCATCTTTTTGCATTTTGAAGCAATCATGGCCGAGCGGTAATAGCTATGGACTGCCGCGCCGCAGTACCCTGGTTCGATCCCTACCCCCGGCTTGAGCTGCACTGCATGGTGGAAGGGCATTTTGCGATTGCCCGCCTGGCTAGCTACCACACTCAAGTAGTCAAATCTGTCGCCAAGCACCTAACGGTGTGTTCCGGCAGCGGTCCTTGAGAGCCAGTGAAATTACAGGCACATGAGACTTAACAACTGTATGTTTCAGTGTGACGGGCGCAGTGCAATTAGTTACATGACGAAATGCATCTGTTATAGGCAGAGATTAATCCACTTAATCTGGTGGGCCACGAGCTTGTTCGGCCACAATCACATTAAAAAAAAATTACGCTACTATTAAGTGTTAGACTACTACTGTTCCAAATCTTATCATGTATGATGCAACGTAAGCTCTTGGCGACTCGTAATTAAGGAAAGATTAGTTAAGAGGTTATTTCATCATATATTTAAGTGCTCGTAGCGAAGTTTACTTAGCTGTTCTCAACCGATCGGCAAAGTTAAGCAACGTCGCGCGCGGTCATGAGTTGGATGGGTGACCGCTAGTGACATTACTACTGAGCGCTTCCGTGCTTCGGAGGGCACGTTAAGCCGTCGGTCCCGGTTGTTGTCTTAGGATGGCAGTCGTTATAGCATGGTGGTAGGGCATTTTGCGAATGCCCGCCTGGCTAGCTACCACCCTCAAGTAGAAAATCTGTCGCCAAGCACCTAACGGTGTGTTCCGGCAGCTGTCCTTGAGATCCAGTACTTCTAGGTTAGCCTGAACAACATCTTCGACTACATCATCACTTACCATCAGGTGAGATAGTGGACAAAGGCTAACCTATCAGCCATAAAAAAAAATATCATTATTGCATTAACCCTTTCAGCCCACCCTGCACGCTCTTATATAAAAACGCCATTTGCTATGTTCAAAATCCTTTAAAGAATTTTTTATTACCACTTATAGGCTAGCCTTTGACCACAATCTCACTTTATGATAAATGATGGCATGGTCGAAGGTTTAAACAGATATAACCTACAAAAACTTTAAGCATTTGACAGAAGGTGTCATGATATCTGTCAATGTCGGGTAAAATCAAGCAAGCATTCCTTCCATATATAAAAAATCAGAAAAAAATTCATCTAGTTTTTTCTGTGGTTACAGATCAATAAAGTTCTATTACTTATGAACCGACTTCAAAAAGGAGGAGGTACTGAATTCAACTGCATTTTGTTGGGTTTGATACATTCTATTAAATCATAACTCTTTAGAAGGTGAACTAATATTGATGTTTTTTTTTTATATTCGATAGCTGGTGCTTCTCATTTAAAATTGAGTGAGATCTGACGATCAGTATTTGAGCTATTTCTTATAATGCGTATTTTATGTTATTTTAAGTGAATTGTTTTTGTTGAAAAAAAAACATGAATTTTCCAATTCCGGCCCACTTATACAATTTTATTATTTTATTTTTTATGAATGATAGGCAAGCATTTGACCGCTATCTCATGATGGAAAGTGACGATGCGGCCGAAGATGTAGCATACTTGCCTAGAAGATACCTATTCACTCTAGACTTAATATAAACAACTATTCAAATGTGATACTAAATAAATAACTATTAAGTAAATAACTATTATCATGCCTTTGGCACCAAGATGTCCAATGATGCTGTAGTATTTTCTTGTTATGTATAACTATTATTATTTTTAAATTAAACGCACTTTTGTGCTTTTATCTATAATTTTATTGGTATGCAATAAAGAGTTAATCGTATCCTGTTTTAAAATTCTCCCTTAAACTGTTACGAAACACCAGGGATAAGTCAATGGGGACCGGGAACACACCAATGTGACGACATGCAGACAGCTGTTGCAGAGGACAAATCCTAATCAAATCCAATCATGATATTTATATCCTATCCTATAGATATAGATTCTATCCTATAATATCCTATTCATGATCCAAAAAAGATGTATTAGGGTTATAAATAAGGCGGGGTTTTTAGACAGCTGTAAACCCCTTTTTAAAACATGTAACGTACTTCCTCTACCGTGCATGTACATAAAAGACATTTGTGTCTTCACTAAACAACACCCTGATTTTTTTAAGAAACGTGGTGAAGTTTTTACACGACAAAAAAGGGCAAAGTTCACCAATCTATTATATGAACCTCGTGCTAAGAAGGACTTATATAAAAAAAAATATTTACTATATGTGTCTAACTACTTATAACTGTACACCAAACAACATCAAAATATTGGATGGTAACAAATTTAAAAGCTCTTTGACTCACTGGCTTCTTGACAACTGTTTTTACAGTGTGAAAGAATTTAAAGAATTTTGTAAAACATCAATTTTAAGTACTTAATAAATACTACACAAAAATTGTCACGTCTGCTTGCAGACTAAATACATTGTATCCTTAACCATTATTATAGGATCTTATGTGACATGTATTTTAGCAAATAAATGATTTGATTTGATTTGAAATAATAAAAATGTATTCCGTAGAACATGGCGATATAGCTCCGTTATAATATAAAGTAACGATAATAAAACCCTAGATTGAAAATTAGTAAAGAAAATCTCAAAGAGTTAGTACCAAAAAGTTCCGTTAAAATCACTTAGTTAGGCAACTTTCATTACTAAGGTTTATTTTTCTTTCTACAAAACGGAACGCTAAAAATCCACAGTATACTACGTAGGTGGCGTAGGTAGGTATATATTAAACAGGGGTAGAAAATAAAGTACTTAGATGTCAACAGGGGGTGTTCGAGAGTTGTCAAGTTGCCAAGTTTGGATACAAGCGTGCTTTCGCGTGGCTTGTATTGTAATGTTTGGGTCCCGCTGCCTATCTGTTCTGATTTCATGCGTTTGTCTTTTTATTTTGTTGTCTGGCGATTGGTTTGTTTTTAGCTTGTTGCTCACGGGTTTGAGAGGTTAACTTTTTACACGAAAACGAGAATAGTCTCAAATACAGCCAAAGTTACTTCAATTATTACAAAATTACAAATTTACGAGAAGAAGAATATAGTCTATGCGGGATTCGAACCCGCGTCCAAAACCAATTGCAAAATTGGTCTTGTTTGTAGTACAACGTAAGTTGAGCTATAGGTGTCGCTCCATCCCAAACCCAATACGATGGTCAAATACAGAACTAGAGGAAAAATTGGAGTTAAGACGCTGTCAAATGCTGAATTTTTGTCACTATCGGACTACGTTGGAGTGAAAGAGAGACAGCGATGGTGAAATCGCGATCAGTATAGGTAAAATCCGAAAGAAAGCTTGATAACACAAAACTAGTAACGTAAAACGAAAATGTAACTTTTCTTGTCCCTCTAGATAAAGTTTTGCTATTTTATTAATATAGTTTCATACACATTCATTCGCAAATGATTAAGATATTTACGTTAGAAGCTTTATTTAGAGTCAACTTTGCAATTTTATTCTATCGAGAAAATTTTAAGGAAACGTATTTCGGACTTTTCTTGGCTTTAGATAATGTGATCAAGATTAATATATAATTTTCATACTGCTACAAACTAAATATATTTTGCAAAAAATCTGTTCAAGTAAAGCTATTTAGCACTTGTCAGCGCTTTAAGAGTCATTGTCATGTTAGCTCAAGCGGTCAGAGTATACCTCGGCTATAGGGACGCGGGTTTGAATCCCGCACATGACTTTAATTTTTAATCTCGTAAATTTGTAATTTTGTAATGTAATCCGCCGAGCAGGCGTTATTGCAAACATAACAATATTAAAATTACTTCAACTAGTTTAGGTCAGGGGGCAACTTCCATGTCTTAATTTTACCTTACGTTTACAATATTATTTCGTACCACCAAATATCAATATAGTAAACTTACATTAGAACTTCAACGTGGGAGCGGGCTGCATGCATAGAACCAAGTCATTTGAGCGATAGAGATAGCGCTACATGTACATTATTGTTTCGTGACGTGGTACGGATCTTAGTATCAATATTTAAAGCATGAACAAGTAGGTATAAATAATTAAAAAATTGAAATACCCGACTGCAACTTATTTATTTTTGGTAAGCGTTTTATCGTTTCATTGAAATTTAAACTGAAAGTTATATATATCTATGTGGAATCGTTTCTTTAAGCCCTTCATTTTAATACCACACTCAAAGGGCGAGAGGAAAAAAATTTCATTTCTTCTCAGAAAATGGCGTCAATATGCGCCATATTATTTTTATTACTTCTTCGTGTACTTAGTGTCACTTGCGCTATCAAGGTATATCTAATGATATATCATACATTAAAAACGGTGAAGCCGTTTAGAAACTCACAAACATTCATACATGTACCCTGAAAACATAGCACTCATTTTTTGGGCAGTCGTGTAAAAATTGACGTTGGTTTTCCATATGAGTTTTAAAAAATTGGGATTCGGGCCCAAGCCTTTTATGTCACAGCCTTTTATGGACTGCCCTGCAGCAGGTCCATGGTTCGAATCCCGCCGCGACTTGAGCTTCACCGCATTGTGGAAGGGCATTTTCCGAATACCCGCCTGGCTAGCGACCACCCTCAAGTAGAAAATCTGTCGTCAAGAACCTAACTGTGTGTTCCAGCAGCTGTCCTTGAGAGCCAGTACCTAGTAACCTAGAAGGTTAAGCGTATTAACACCTTCGACCACACCGTCACTTACCATCAGGTGAGATTGTAATCAAAAGCTTACTATCAGCAATAAAAACAAAAAAAAAGATCTTTATAGGATAATAAAAAATTGGTTCAATAAAAAAAGAGTTATCAAAATCTGACTACTATGTAAAAAGTTACACATAAGTATACATAAAAAAATACGCATCGACTTGAGAACCTCTTCCTTTTTTGGAAGTCGCTATAAAAAGAATAGTCCTGCTTTCTTAGGAAATTCTTTAAAAACGCAGCTGGTTCCACTTCCGGATCCGGTTTTAAAGTTGATAAAAAACAAACGAATCAATCCAAAGTCATCTCACGATCATTATTTAACTTGTCCTTTGTCCCGGAAGTCAGATCACAACATTCACAGCTTCAAATACAACATCAGAGTGTATCCCAAACATAATTCCTCGAGCCGAAGAACTCCGACGAAATTTGAGAACTTACTTGCACCCGCTGTCATTCACACGCCATAACTTTGAATTGCACGTACCTATAAACTTTCCTGAGGCGCCCAACATTGGTTTTACGAGCCCCCGGCATCTTTCTCTTCTCCTGTGTGCGTTTTGTTACACGACTGCCCAAAAAAGGAGTGTTTTCAGTTTATTTATTCCACCATAACTTCTAAACGGCTTTAATGATTTTTATGTATGGAGAATCGTTAGATTTGTCTTGATAGCGCAAATGACATAAGATACATTAAAAGGAAATTAAAAAAACAGACGCCATATTGGGACTAAAAAAAAAACTTGCAAATCTATCGAGTGTAGTATCAAAATGAAGGGCTTTAAAAAACGATTCCATAAATATATATACCTTGCAGTTTTCATTTCAATGGAACGATAAAACGTTTAGAGGAGGTAACAAACATTAAAAGAACAGTCGAGTTGAGTACCTTCTCCTTTTTTGAAGTCGGTCGAGAACTGTTTTATTTATAACTTGGTATTATCATAGCGTTTGGTACAGTTACTGTTCTACGAGCATGAAGTGTGCGTGCCGGTACCACTACTTGAGTACATCGCATATAACATTTTTTGTGAGAGGGATGAATGATCTAAATTTTACTATTGTATGTGGGTATTTTAATTAGTCAAAATGTGTTTATGAATCATGCTATTATTTATATTTTAATCATTATTATTTTTCTTAATGTTTTTAATGTATCCTATTTAAATATAATTTAATTTTCACTGTATAATTATTAGTTGTGTGTGTGTGTTATCTGACATTATTATATTTCAATGTGTAATTTATATGTGTATTAGAATTGATAATAATATGTAATTGGTGTAAACCGTTTTAATTGTAAATAAATAAATAAATAACGCATTTCGATGCTTGAGTATATTATGTTTGTGCCCGTACGCAGTGAGATATCATATAGGGTAAGTACCATTTGAAGTTAAATTCGCCAAAAACGATAAAAACGATCACACTCCCAAAAAGTTGTTCCATATGGGTCTTGGCATTATTTTCGCCATAAACGCTATGAAGCTACTGGAACAGTGTGAATTACCTAGATCTAATGTCAAAAGTGACAGAAGTGGCAAATTTTAGTGGCATTCTTAGCGTTCTTATCCTAATAATAACAAATACTTTTAAAATATTTTAAGAAAACATCAAATTAATATTTTAATAAAACACTTAAAAAATATAAAAATATATCTAGTGACAATTCCGCTCAATTTTCCTGCTAAGCCGACGCGACGTCACAAACGCCACGCAGCCAAACCGGAAGAATTTTCGACGCGTTTCGCTTCTACACGAAGCATCCTCAGGAGGTCTTGACTCTTCGAGCGCACGATCGAGAAAGAAGAAAGAAGATTTCTCGATCGTGCGCTCGAAGGCGATTTTCTACTTGAGGGTGGTAGCTAGCCAGGCGGGCATTCGCAAAATGCCCTACCACCATACTATAACGACTGCCATCCTTAGACAACAAGCGGGACCGAGGGCTTAAAGTGCCCTCCGAAGCACGGAAGCGCTCAGTAGTAATGTCACTAGCGGTCACCCATCCAACTCACGACCGCGGCGGACGTTGCTAAGCTTTGCTGATCGGTTAAGAACAGCTAAGTAAACTTCGCTACGACCGCTTCAATATTTAGTTTATGAATTTTCAGGGTATGTATGTATGTGTGTGAGTTTCTTTATTTCACCATAACTTCTAAACGGCTTAACCGATTTTATGTATGATTTATCGTTAGATACGTCTTGATAGCGTAGGTGACACTAAGTACATAAAAAAGTAAAAATAAATAAAGTGGCGGAAATTAGACGCCATATTGTGAAAAAAGCTTTTTTTTCTCCCAAACCCATCGAGTGGGCTATCAAAATGAAGGGCTTTAAGGTTGAACTGGCCGGTCACTTCTCCATACTAATCACTCCCTTATTTGAGGATTTAGGTCCAAAATTAAGTATAATACCGATTGATGACAACAATATTAGTTTTGCTTGTATGATATTTATTATGAATTGTAAACCTATTTGCAAGGAAAATAAACGTATTTATTATTATTATTATTATATCGTCATTATCAAGGCTTGTATGATGCCAACATTTTAAAAAGATAATTATGTTGTAAGTTATGAGCCTCGAAAACTTTATATGAAAATGTTTCGAGGCTGGTAATTCTCAAGTTAATTATTTTATTAAAATTTCGGCATCATACAAGCCTAGATAATGACGAGATCAATCGGTATTATACTTTATTATGAACCTAAGTCCTCAAATAAGGGAGTGATCACCCTACGACGTTAGTATGGAGAACGGGTCGGCCAGTTCAACCTTAAGAAGCGATTCCATAAATAAGTATATATAACTTGTTAGTTTAAATTTCAATACGAGTAAAACGCTTAACAAAAATAAATAGTTTGCAGTCGGTTTTTACTTTTTAATTAATTTATCCATGTTTATAAATCATCTCTCAAATCCGCTTTTTATTCACAGGCTATTTTTATATTAATATTTAATTTACGGATCGTCCGTCCGTTTGTCATGGTTTAGCTCGAAAAAGGTATAAGTTAAAAAACTGAAATTTTGATATTCCAAGTAAATCGTTAACCCAGGGGCTAATATTGGACTAAAAACTTTATAGTTGATAACTTTTTTCAGAGGAGCATCTCCAAAAATAGCACAAAAATTAACATATTTAAGTAAAGTACTTCAACAAGTTTTTTAATAACTTACATAATGGTGTTCATATCTCAGGTGTCAATTTTAGGTAATTTTATCCCACCTCAAGTAGAAAATCTGTCGCCAAGCACCTAACGGTGTGTTCCGGCAGCTGTCCTTGAGAGCCAGTGAAATTACAGGCACATAAGACTTAAGAACTATGTCTCAAGGTGACGGGCGCAGTGCAATTCGTGACTTGTGATTAAATGCTTCACTTCAGGTGGGCCCCGAGCGTGTTCCGTCACAAAGTATAACAGAAAAAAACAAATTGAATTGTGGTCTATCGCAAAAACTTATATAGTTAAGTCTACAATTTCGCCAAAAGTATTGGGTATCTGGAATTTCGGTTTAATTATATAATTACATACATATGTACCTATATTCTCTTTTATTATATTAGAATTCAGTTCTCATAAAAGTCACGTAAACACGTTAACAGAAATTACCCCCTAGTTTAAGCTCCAGTTAGCAGATTTGATTTTATTGCTTATCATGTTACCTGTCAAATGCTGGCAATATTAACACGTTTGACGGCTTCGATCACGTATAACATGTGTTCAAAGCTTGAAGGCAATCCTATCTTATAAGAAGTTATAATAGTCTTATAGCTGGATCCGAGTTAAAGTAAGAATAGAGATTCAAATGTGATAAAACTTGTCGAAGACCAATCTGAAAGACATGAATCGGCGAACAAAGTTCCTCCAAGTGAATCGCGGTTTGTAATCGAGCGAAGCGAGCTCTATCTCTATCCCACAACTTGAATATTTTGTTGAACACTTTACTGAAAAACCATTACGCCTATAGATTTGTTTTTTTTTTTAACCGGCGGTATGCCGTTATTAAAAAATACTACGAACTATATACAACACTACAGCTACTACAATAAAAGCATTTAGATCCCTATAAGTCATTGTAGACTCACAGGCAGTCCAAATGCTCCAGCCCACTACCAGTTGGCAGCGTGCCCAGCATGCTGGCAGCATTGCCCCGTTGAATTGCAATGCTTATTCTTTGAGCCAAATAGGTTTTTGATTTGTGCTTTAACATAGTAATTTAATTTCATATCTAGATGTGTTATCTGTCAAAAAATATAATTTTATAACCATTACAACAATTGACATTAAGAGTTTTGTATTATTAACTATTATACCGGCTAGCACTCACAGTGTTTGGTCGTAATCTCCGACCGGTGTTCGAGCAGTAAAGTGTGCGCGTCTAGCAGCCCTCGAAGCTGCCCGCATTCCTTGAGAATGAGCATCTTTACTGCTCGAACACCGGTCGGAGATTACGACCAAACATCGCGAGTGCTAGCCGGTATAATAGTTTTGTATTCATTGGAGAGAATGCTATTGTACCTACTACTAACGTCATTTGTTAAAAAATCTAAAGAGTTTCGCATCGCTGCGACAGAAATAAACTCAATACTGATATACATCGTAGTAAATCTAGGTACTTAATAGTAGATGACACCACTAGAATCAGGTCGAAAAATAAACACGAGCCCTCACAAAGCTCAGTTTTTTGCTAGTAAGATAAATAGTACTTAAGATAGTGAAACTTATAATACAATACAAAAACTCTTTATTATTTACCAAGCTAATTTACACTTTTTAGAGTAACTAACATACATTCTATACAGATATGATGTTGATGTGGTCGAAGATGTTTTTCAGGCTACCCTAGATGTATACACTATATCAATTGTACACTACAATGTATTGTAGTTAATTTTAAGCGATAACTTCTACCCATATAACAGATGCAGTTTGTCACAACGAACTACACTGCGCCCATCACCCTGAGACATACAGATGTTAACTGCTATGTGCCTGTAATTTTATACTTACTGGCCCTCAAGGAGTGCTGTCGGAAATTTTGGTGCTTGAGAGTAGTAGCTAGCCAGGCGAGTATTAGCAAAATGTATTTCCACCATGCGGTGAAGCTCTAGCCGGCGCTGGTGGCAGTCCATAGCTATTATCGCTCCATAACTATTAACTTTTCTTCAAATTCTTAGCTTCAAATAGTCATTGTACCAAATTTTCGAACTAGAAGCACTATAAAGTTTTCTTATAAAATACAAATCAGTATCGTCTTTCTGGTTACGACCCGAAAAAAGAGATGGCGCTGAGGTTATTATCTCTGCTCCCCCGTGAAATATCTAAACGAGCACTCGTGTAAAATACCCTCACAGCGCATAATGTTTTGTTATTAATTTCGAATTTCATAGCACGGGCGCTACGGGTAGCGCCTTCCTTTCAAAGGTCCCCGCCAGGGTAATTAGAGATTTTGTAAAGGGACCTATTCAGGGCACGAGGTCGTGTTAATTAAATTTTTCGGCAATGATACGACGAAATATATACAAAGAATAAGTAATTATGTACCTAATAGAAGACTGATAAGCCCCAATTTTTATACAAGTTACGATAGCCTAGCTAGCAACGCCTGAATATATTTTTATTCAACACATCTCTTAAATATAAAACCAGCCCTCCCGTCTGTTTATTATATACAGTGCCATGAAACAGATTTAGATGGTCGTGTTTATTTAATTTATCAGCAATGATACAAAGAAATATATATATTTTTTTTTTTTTTTTTTATGCCTGATAGGTTAGCCTTTGACCACAATCTCACCTGATGGTAAGTGATGATGTGGTCGAAGATGTTGTTCAGGCTAACCTAGAAGTACTGGCTCTCAAGGACAGCTGCCGGAACACACCGTTAGGTGCTTGGCGACAGATTTTCTACTTGAGGGTGGTTGCTAGCCAGGCGGGCATTCGCAAAATGCCCTACCACCATGCTTTAACGACTGCCATCCTAAGACAACAACCGGGACCGACGGCTTAACGTGCCCTCCGAAGCACGGAAACGCTCAGTAGTAATGTCACTAGCGGTCACCCATCCAACTCATGACCGCGGGCGACGTTGCTTAACTTTGCTGATCGGTTGAGAACAGCTAAGTAAACTTCGCTACGAGCGCTTCAAAAAAAAACAAACAAAGAATAAGTAAGTATGTACCTAATAAAATACTGAAAAGCCCAAATTGATTAAAGAGCTTAGATAACCGAGCTAGTAGGGCCTGAATATATGTTTTTACATCTCTTAAATAGAAAACATGTCTGCTCATCTGTTTACTCGTATTACCCACAGTGCCATGATACAGATTGTGATGAAATCCCTACCGGATCCGTATACTTAGTAAACATAGCCAGGAGCTTGATGATGAACATAGCATAGGTATTTTTACCCCTGTTACCCTCTAGTTAAAGGTTTTTATTTGTATTAGATATGTTTCAAAGTTATTATTAATTTGACACGACAAGGTTTGTAATATTGTAAGGTGCACGTATATGTTATGAGTTTCTTTATTTCAGCATAACTTGTTGGCTGAACATATATAGATGTATGGAGAATTGTTAGAACCCTTATATCATCCCGAGCGACACTGTCTATAATTTTCAAAAGCAAAAACGTCGTTTTTTTAATATTTAAATTATCAAATCTAATGTTAAAAATAATGTACCTACCCAACGTAGATAGTGTTGCATAAATTGTGCGCTCCAAAAACGTGTGTTACTCCGCATGTAATATTGCTTTATCATCATAATAAACACTATATAGCTGTACCACCTTGATCATGAATTTCATGACAGGTAGGCAATGATCAAAAGTTATGATGATAATGATAATGAAAAGTATTCTATTTGTTAATCCTAAAACTATGTATATTATAAGTTTAATCCAAATCGGTCTAGTCATTTCAGCGTGAAGTAGTAACAAACATATTCACATCCTGACACCACATTTTCGGATTTATAATATTTCTACTTGAAGTCTACTTTGTGCCACGATTATATGTCTATAACTATTTATACCAGCTCATATGAAAGGTAATAAAGGTTCCTGAATAATTAGCAGGTTCTAATCTAGGGAAAGCCAGTTTGGGGCAAAGTCCTTTTGAATTCGCTGCCAACAGCAACGTAGGAAGAAATATCAGGGCACAATTATGGGGATTTAAAAAGTAATTTAGCAATAGTGCAAAGAAGAGTAGATATATGTGTTTAGAGCCCCTAAAACATTAATTTATCTTATAACAAACATTTTGAGATTTGATAATGAGTATATCAGTCCTATCTTTGCAAGTAATTTGACGACTCCTCCTGCCTCTAGTTTTATTTTATGTGAATGAGTATATCAGTCCCATTTTCCAAGTAATTTGACGACTCCTCCTGCCTCTACTTTTATTTTATAGCTGATCTGACTTATCTGAGGAATTGATAACGGCTAATTTGAGTTATTGAAATGTTTCTAAATATAAACACAAGCACTACCGCATCCTCACCAAAAATCACATTTACAAATTATTAGAGTACACATTTTGTACCCAATGATTAAATATTTATTCTTATCAGAACTGCAACACCGCTCCATAAAACAAAGTACCTACCAATATTTAAGAAGAATGTTTACTTGTGCAATGTGTTCAATGTAAAATGTGGTAAATGCATCCCCCCCAGCTTCTGGGCTGACATAAGCCTCTATAACATCTCACAGAAATCGAATTAGAAGTTTTTTGTGAAGCTTAAACATACTGACATATAATTTCTTATAATGTAATGTTTTCGAAGTATACAAATAGCACTGTTGCCACTGTAACTTACAGTATACATTTTTTTTACTATAAAACCTATTTTAAGTACTTATAACATCTGGTGTCCGAAGATGTTCTTATTCTCTGTGTAAGCATAGTCTGCATCTCGTTGCCATAATAATATCTATCCAATTAGTAATAGTTGGTTAATGCCCCCAGAATCTTAATCCTAGCTCCGTCCACCGGTAATTAAGCATTTTACAAAGGGGCCTATTCAGCGCTCGTCTCCGCTCGCGTTAATTTTATTTTATTTTACGAAGAAGCGTAGGTACGTTTACGAGGCTTTCGACCTCGCTATATAATCTACTGTATTAACTGTGTGAATTTTTGTATGTTTAGTGGTTCTTTTTTGGATTTCAGTCCAGTTAAGGCTATGAATCCTTGGACGATATATGACTTGAAATAAGAAAAAGTTCAAAGTATGAATCATTTTATTGAAAGCTACGTACCTAAGTCATAAAATGTATCTTTGTAAAATATAAACACATATAAAGATATTTATATTTAAAGTCATTCAATTTAAATGGGCCTAGCAAGTATAATCCGCTAAAATGAAAACATCACAAATATTTAAATTAAAGCAAAAAAAAACATAAATCTCAAACCTAGAAGTATTTAATTTTAAATATCTCGGAAAAGGCTTACCAGGTTATTGTCAATTGTAGCTCAAAACTACCGCGATTTGCCGCTTTCGAATGAATTAAAAAGTGTGTTTAAATCCTATTTTAACTAATGAACTATGATACCAAGAGGCAGACATACGCAGCAAGAGAAAGGCTTCTAGTATCGACATCCTTCTTCAGCTGTCAAGCAAGGTAAATAAAGAGCCCTCAAGGTAAATCATTTTGCCCTTCAGGTACGGTACCCTATAAACGAATCTACTATGCATTAAGTACTTAATGCCAACATTATTTTGTTCGTATTCTTCTTTTTTAAATCGCATTGATCTCGCTGGACGCTAACCTTTGGAGACCAGTTAGCTTTAAAGATCATCAAGTTTATGAAACTTATAAAAACCATCCGAGACGGCAACTGGCGTACTTTGCTCATTAACATTGTAACGATCGCACGTAAAAATGAGGCTAATTTTGCCCATTAGTGTTTTATTCGCTTTGTTAAACAAATTGGACGGCAAAGCTGATTGGGACACTTTTGATAAACATCGACAATTGATCAAATCCCAAGCCGTGATAAACTTTAAACCTTGTGCATTCGACACAGACATTTACCCTGACTACGAAGATGCTATCTACAATGTCACTATAAAGACTTACAAGAAGATTTCCGCTATCAGCAATTCGCACTTTGTTTATTCCCCTTATTCTTTATGGATGACTCTTGGTGCTATAGCGGAAGGGACGACTGGACAAACACGCCAAGAGCTTTTCGACTTCCTTCTGCTGCCGCAAGATGAATGTTATAGGAACCAGTATTACCAATTGGCGAGAACTTTGGAACCACCCGATGATGACGTGAAGATTTCCAGATCGAGCGTGCTCATACTCGATGACAATGTCAATCTCAATGGCTATTGGGAGAACTTCGCCCGGACAAAGTCCTTGCTTCGGACGAATTCGGCGCCTATCAAATCTGATCCAACAGGAGCAGCAGGTTTGATCAGAAATATTGTAAAACTCCAACTACCTAATCCAAACTTCGAAGGCAATTCTATCATAGTGGACACGTTAAACTATGAAGGGCTGTGGAGTGACGCATTCTCCGATGCCATAGTTGAACGCGCTCCTTTCTTTGATGACGAGGGAAAGGTGATTGGGTACGTGGATATGATGAAGATCAAGAAGCGTGTCAAGATGGTTTACATCCCTGAAATGAATTGTAAGGTTCTGGAGCTGCCAGTAGGATTTGGGAGTCGCTATAAGATGTTGTTTGGAATGAACCTTGGAAAAACTTTAGTGAGACAATCGATTCCTGCGATTATGAATTCGGTGTTTTTTGATATTTTAGAGGGTTTGAAAGAGAGCATCATTCCGTTGGAAGTGGCCATCCCGAGGTTCAGGATGACGACTGAGATTGACATGAGGAGGATATTGGAAGAAATGGGCGTGAAGACTCTTTGGAATGATGTAGAAGGCACGAGGTGAGGTCCTTTTCCTGACATACTTATTTCAAATACTCTTCCCTTTTATTAGCATTCTTTTATAATATTTAGTCCCAAATTTTATATTATTTATATATGTCAACTTTCTTCATAAAGCATAGCACATTGAATATATATCAGGTGGATGGCGAGTCGCTTTCCATCAGGTGTGGGCTTGTGCGTCCAGTAACTCCATAACATTAAAACAAATAAAAACTTATAGAACTATAAATTAATTCATTGATCTAAAGAGTTTACTAAACTGTTTATAGACGTCGATACAAAAAGCCCTCATGAGCAGGAGTGGACTAGCTAGAAAAGTAGACATGAATTTCGTTCAATGATAATAAAAATTTGTATTCTATGTTATTGAAAATAAGATTTGCTCAGCATCACTTTATTGAAAACTTTTTATAAATTGTCCGTTCAATGAACACTTTAATGACCACTTAGTATTTTAGACTGAATTTAAAGGGGATAATGCTTTTAGCGTGTACTTAGATATCTGCCAATTTACTTAAAATATTTGTGAGTTAAAAAAGTTACAAATATATCTAGACAAAAGGCAAAGCTACTTGGCTAGGTAACTTTGCGTTTTTCTCAAGTTTTTGAATTTTTAATAGGATTATACACTAGAGTACACGGGGCATGTTATCTTCAGTGATGAAAATTTATTTGCCAAAAATAGTAATACTGAAAAACCGACTTCAAACAGAAAATATTCTAAAATAAAAAATGCACTAAAAAGTAAATAAACCAAACCATCTCGGTGCGGGCCAGCCCCAATGCCGTCCTGACAATGTTCGCCGCCAGGCTTGATAGTATTTATATACAGCATAGCTGCAATAGGCATGTACCAGTCCCAATGCCGGTTAGGAAATGCTAGGTTTTTATATTAAGTACATTTAGATTTTTCCTGACACATATTTCTGTTGACATAATAATTATAATGACGTGTTTGATTGATTAATATTAGCTTATTTTTTTTATGACATTTTTATTATGTATTGTATTATTATTATTATTTGACATTTTTATATTTAATTTTATAATGAATAATTTAAGCATGCCATTTTTTATATGTGAATGTCATGATGACCCTTGGTTGCTTGAAATAAATAATTTTGAATTTGAATTTGAATTTGAATCGTATAGTTTTTTGTTTATTTTACATAGACAAGTGGAAATGAGAACGTCATCAATGTAGTCGAAGCCAATTAAATATGCATTATCATGGATAACTCCAATACTACTCGTCAGAACTCACTCAAATTTAAATGGGGCCACAAGACAAGCACCAGCTTTCGAATATAAAAAAAACCCTGACAATCGGTACACTCTGTAAAATGTTATGTTATGTGTTACACACAAAAAAATACAGTCGAATTGAGAACCTCATATTTATTCCGAGTCGGTTAAAATGCTTCAAAATGCTTTGTCACCTCGATGATAAGTTGCAGTCTGCAGCAGGATGTTACCCACTGGGCAACAGTACATGATAAGCTATTGACTATTAATTATGACAATTTTCTTTTATTTGGTTTAAAACTTTGACAATAATATATTTTATTTTGATAGAAATTGTGAATTGTATTTAGTTTGATTGTAATTTTAATTTAATATTTTTTTTATTGTAAAAAATATGGGTGCAACTTACCTGAAATAAATAAATTTTGAATTTTGAATTGACACCGGGACATTACAGCTTCAAACAAATGTATGCGGTAGTCGTATGATTGAAGTAAGAGATATTACCGCTTACCATCAGGTGGACTTCGTGCGCGTTCCATCACAATCAAATAAAAATAAACGTAAATCTCAATTAACTGTAAATATATTTTCTAGAAACATCTCCGAGCCTGCCGCGTTACCGTCCAGCTTCATCCAACGGACTACAATCACTTTGGACTCCACTGGAATCCGAGCTCCGATCCAGGAGGTCATCAACATCATTCCAGCCACCCTGAAGGGCTGGAACCAAGAGTTCGAGACCGGTCTGGACCCTATCTTGGGAAGGAGCTTTATAATAGACAGGCCTTTCTTGTTCGGACTTTTTGATTCGAAGACATATACCAGCTTGTTTAGTGCTACCTTTTCTACGCCTACGTATGGACTTTAAAACACAGGCAGGTCATTTTTTTTAATAAGATTTGTACTATGTAGTATTGTATAACTGAATTCACCAAATGGCTCCAACGCTGATCTTCATTAGCGCTGGAGAACAGCTCCAAAGCCGAAGCGCGTGGCGAAGTTTACTTTGCTGTGTCTTAGGATAGCAGTCGTTATAGCATGGTGGTAGGGCATTTTGCGAATACCCGCCTGGCTAGCTACCAACCTCAAGTAGAAAATCTGTCGCCAAGCACCTAACGGAGTGTTCCGGCAGCTGTCCTTGAGAGCCAGTAATTCTAGGTTAGCCTGAACAACATCTTCGACCACATCATCACTTACGATCAGGTGAGATTGTGCTCAAAGGCTTACCTATCAAAACAAAAAAAACTGGCAATTATGCTCAGTTAGAGCCAATTTTGTGCTATTTCTATAGTTTTGATTTGTTTACTTATTTTTTCTTGTATTTTAATGTCTAATATAATTTTTTTTCTATTAGGTGCGTTGCAGCACCAAGTTGCTGCGAATGAGTGTGTTCTGTATGGCATTAGGCTATCAGTTCTAATAAAGGTTCCTTGTCAGGACTACGGAACCCTAAAAAATTACATCAATATATTTAAAAATCTACTCAATGACTTTTTGACTAAGAAAGCGTACTATAATGTTGATTAATTCCTTGTTAATAAAGAAGTGAATGTTATTGCTCTACATCTAATTATTTATTGACATTTCATGAAAATTGTATTGAATATTATTATTAATAATCTAAGATGTATAATGTTAATTTTATTGGAATTGTTTCGAATGTAATTTCATGAGCTTACGAGTATACATAAAAAATGTCTGTATGCCAAATTGGTTGAACTAGTCTATACTAATATTATAAAGAGATAAGATTTGATTGTTTGTTTGTTTGCATTGAATAGGCTCCGAAACTACTGGACCGATTTGAAAAATGCACTAGTAACTTAAATATAATTTAATAATGTTGTCTTTTTCTTCGCGATTATTACACATAGTAATAAACAACTTTAAACGGTTTAAATCGCGTATATTTATCATTATTTTTGTCCCGACGTTTCAAACACTTTGCAGTGATCGTGGTAAGTCGTACGTCGTACAGTCACCCCGTGACCACGATCACTGCAAAGTGTTACCATCAGGTGAGATTGGCGTCAAAGGCTTACCTATCACCAATAAAAAAAAAAACGTGTTGTACCCGACACGTCCTTTTTAAAGAGAATATATGATATGATCGAATTTGTCCAGACTTTATATTTTCAGAATCGAACGCATAATTCCGTCCTAAACCTACAGTCCTAAATAAACTCACCTTCCATTAGGCCCGATATCAATTCCGTTGAAAAACATATCGATTTTCTACAATTCCAGTCGAGTACGGTCTCAGTCGAAAAAGGTTTGTCCCATTTTAGCCCTTTCACAGCAAGGCCCGGGTTCATAGTAGATATTTATTTAAAGCTTTACATATCTGCGCCTTAAATACATTTAAAGCAAATTACTTATTTCATTCTAGGCCCTTTCAGCCAAATGTAAGGACGGACATTCGATTTTTTGAGAGCCAGTACTTCTAGGTTAGCCTGAACAACATCTTCGACCACATCATCACTTACCATCAGGTGAGATAGTGGTCAAAGGCTAAACTATCAGGCATTAAAAAAAAAGGACACTTCGAAAGCAAGGTGAAATATTGCAAGGTGAAGGAAAATTCCTAGAAACGTAACTGCTTATATTGGGTCTAGAATTATGAAAAAATATTTAAAAAGATAATTGCCTAACAAATAATATTATTAACTAAACTTTAATATATTTACTTTACAATGATCTATGTTCCGTGGCTTACAAAATTAAAACGAGAGGAAAGAATATATTCATTTGTGGGATTTGAATGCGCACTATCCACCCCTGTAGCAGGGGTATGCTCTTACCACTAAGCCAACATGACATTATGACGTATGACTCTAATTTGTCCTTTCGTTCTTTACTATCGTAGGGGGATGTAGCGAAATTTATAGTTCAACTTACGTTGTACTACAAACAAGACCATTTTTTCAGAGCTATACGTCATATGACATGTTAGCTTAGCGGTTAGAGCATACCCCGGCTAATGGCACGGCGCGGGTTAGATTCCACCACATGACTATATTTTTTCCTCTCGTAGAAATTTTGCAATAATAACTAGGAGTTCAAAATACAAAGGTGCCCCGTACAAGAAACGGGTTTTACAATGGTTTTAGTTTTTTCTCTGTTGTATACAGGTGTTCGGACTTCTATTTTGAGTCTATGGACATTTTGAGTGAAAAAATTAGAAGTTGGTATAGTCGCTTTGTTTTTGGTTTTAACTTTTTGAGTACTCTGAACAATTTGGAGAAAAAGGGATTTGTAAAAATTGATAGCTAACTCGTGGCAGAATAAATTTGTTACTACAATTAGTTTTGTGATGGTGCCCGGAGTATGGATATTGTGAAGAATCTCGCCAACATCGGAGCTTCCTCGCCCACGCGTGAGTAAACCTAAATTATTCTTTATTGGCCAATACTGAATAGTTAGGTAGACGCTAGGGGGATCGCCGACGCGAATTCATCCTTTTGTAAGTCTCATTGTATGTATTAATTGTATTGCTTGTATATTTTATTGTTTTCAGCCCCGTGGATCACGGGCAAAAGTTAAGTATTCAAAACAGATTGTCCAGGTGGAAGCCTCTGCTGAACATCCCTGCCTGGGCAATCTGGAATCTTAACAACAGGGTTATTGGAAAAATGCTAACAACCTCTTAGGGTTGATTTTTGCTAGTCCTAACAAACATTTTGTATATGACGGAATAAGCACGAGGGCCACCTGATATTAAGTCTCTTGTGCCTGTAATATATTATTACATATTTTTTATTACGTAGCTCGATGTAAATATTCAAAACTCTATTCAAAGGGAGCGCGGCGCGGTCCAGTGTTGCCGCGGCGGGCGCTCTTGGCTGGGAGAGACTCAAAACTTAAAACAATAGGTTTTTCTAGTACTGCCTGACTCTTTTAAGTTCTCTATACTCGATACACTCTCTATCGGCACAAACCCACAGTGTGAGACTCGCCAGTTTTTATAGACGACAGCGCAAAGAGAAAAAACGTTAAAAAATACGGTTCCTTGTCGGGTTGCCATTGTATTTTTAGCTTTTAGTTACTGTTAACAATAGTTAGGTAATCCGCATTACAAACAAAGGATTCTGTAAAAAATCAACAGGCTCCCTCTTACGGACATCCAAGGAGAAGATAATTTAGAAATAAGGTCCATTTTCTAGTACAGGATCTAAATATTTATTCTTAGAACCTACAGGATCCTAAAAAAAGTCCGCAAATACTTAAGTCCCAATTCCATTAGGCTAAAGTCTATAAGGCCGTGCCGCAATAAACCCATTTTGCCTAATTTAGTATTCTAATTAGGTCTTCAGCCCAGCGAATATGTGTCACGTTACCTTTTGTATCACAATCATGTTAGGGCTTCACGAAAAGTTGGCACAAATCAATGATATATATTTATTATGCCAAGCGAAGCGAGCCCTATCACTATCCCACAACTTTAACATTTTATGGCCCCTTTTACTGAATAAAAAATATCACGCCTATAGATTTAGGCTTGAACATAGTAATTTAACATCATATCTTGATGTGTTTTCTGTAAATAATAATAATAATCATATAACCATTAAAACATTAAGGGCCTGTTTCATAATGTTCGAGTAAGTTCCGGTTATACCACCCAGAACTTATTTAATAAATAAAACACTATATTTGCGTTTTTTTTTTTAGGGAGGACATAAATATTGACTACCGCTAAGCGGACGTCCAGCTCCACCGGGTTCGTCTATATTTGCGTTTTACAGGCCAGACATTTAGCCTATCCGTCAGTTAAAGCTTGAAACGCGCTGAATGTTAACTGTAATTTTTATCACTCAGTTATTTTATGTGTTGGTTAGCAACCCGAAACTTTATTAGGACATTCTGAAACGGGCCCTAACTATAACAATTTTTTATTCATTGCCATTTGTTAGAAAACCAAAGCGTTAACATCGCTGCAACAGAACTAAACTCAATACTTAAATACATCGTGGTTAATATACTTGATACTAGATAACACCACTAGAATCAGATAGTAAAATAAATGCGAGCCCTTACAAAGCTCAGCTTTTCGCTAGTATGTATGTACTTACGTTTACATATTATTGAACCACAAAAGTCTTGTACAAAGCCCTGACGTCTAGGCCATCGGAAAATGCTCGAATGAGTTGAATCATACGCCCTAATTTTATTATTTTGATCGTCATAAGCGAAGAAAATGCACGAAATCTAAGATTCGTGTTCCCCTGTTTCATCCAAAATTAAGCCGTTTTTTTAATACTTTTATATTGATGTTGTCTTAGGTGTTCGCGATTGTCACAAATACAGTCACGGGGTGACTGTATTTGATTACACATAGTAATCAAATACAGTCACCCCGTGACCACGATCACTGCAAAGTGTTTGAAACGTCGTCGGAACAAAAATAATGATAAATATACGCGATTTAAACAGTTTAAAGTTGTTTAATTACTTTTATATTTTTTGTAAATCTGCCTGCTCGGCTGCCAGTAAAAAAAATATTTAAAAATAAGACGGCGATTTGTATACTCAATAATATGTGTGATAATTTTCACTGTAATGATTTGTAAGGTATGCAAACATCGATTTAAATATCAATAGTGAAATATTGTACACTCAAATGTCACGACAATATAATGTATAGAAAATTTAACACAAGCATATAATGCACACAGCTACACTTCCATTATATATGATTCGTTTTAATGAATGACAAAGACAGGAAGACAAGCATGCAGTAGACTCACTTACGCACACTACTGAGACTCAATCAGGAGACGTCGCCTGATTTGACATAGCCAAGTTCATACAAGACATACAGGTGTCGTTTGTTCCGTGTTTGTTTATGCAAATAAAGTATTTTCTATCTTCACTTTCAAAACTATCGCGAGTTTTATCCATATTAACTTATTAGGAACCGGCAAGGACCCGCGTTATATTTACCGGAAAGATTCCGACCAGTTTCGGACTATTTTGAAGTCCTTCGTCTGGGAGTCACGATTGCGCGAAGCGACGAGCACGGACCTCAGCGCGTAACTGACGTTCCGACGGTGCTGTCTGCCCCGGCTCAGCTGTATTTGTCAAGTCGCCGTCAGAACTGTCACTTGTCTCACTGTCACTGTCACTGTTATTGGTAAAATAGGGCTGATGACACACCACACTAACTGTATCAGTCTAAACTGGTGGGAATCTTTCCGGTAAATATAGCGCGGGTCCTAGCCTGTTCCTAATAAGTTAATATTTTCTATCTATCCATCTAAATCAGTAAAAGTTCACATCAATGACATTCTATGAATAAAGACTATAGAGATAGATAGGTATCTATAATATCAAACCCTCTCAACGTTATACTCTAAGGAGAACGTGATTTGATAGAGACGGGGATTCGATTTGCTGAAGTGACTTTAGTGCATCCCTTTCTCTCTTTAAGCTCGGAGCTCCGTAGGACATTATTTGTTTGAAAGTCTCATGAGTTCAACCTTTTTTTTTGTTTAATATTCGGGAGATCACCTGAGAGAGATCAACGAGTCTGTGTGGATACAGAGATGAAAAAAACTGTTACTTTACATTTTTCAAAATAGATGTTTTAGAAGTATTTAATCTAATGAATAGATTCAGGCGTTACTTTGCGGAAATCCATATTAAATAATAACAAATATTTTAATGCTCGATTGTGCGCTCGTAGAGTCAAGACCTCCTGAGGATGCTTCGTGTAGAATCGAAACGCGTCGAAGGTTCTTCCGGTTTGGCTGCGTGGCGTTTGTGACGTCACGTCAGCTTAGCAGGAAAATTAGGCGGAATTGTCACTAGATATATTTTTGTATTTTTTAAGTGTTTTATGAAGATATTAATTCGATGTTTTCTTAAAATATTTTTAAAATATTTGTTATTATATAAGTATTTAATCATTCACTTTCAGGGTTATGTACGCAAGGAGTAAAACGCATCTCTGTAAAGATATGTTCTCATAGATCTATATCTCCATAAAACATAGTTTCTTTAAATTTTAAGTGTACCTACTGAAATTGTCCATGTATGCCTTTGAGTTTTCTAGTTTTCCGTTATATTACGTATTTTCAAAAGTATTCTGAAAAAAAACGTATTCGGTATCAGTTAGGTGCTTGGCGAAAGAATTTCTACTTGATGGTAGCAACAAGGTAGGTTGGCATTCGCCAAATTCAAAAGATCTATACCACAAAACTCTTCACCAAGACCAAACAAATAAAAAAAACATTAGTGGTCATTACAGTAAAATTACAGGGTACGTCGTTTCAAACAAACTCGCGTGTTATAATGTAAATCCATTAGCAATAAATACTAGATTCCACCCCTGGAAACAGAATATATATAAGTTACTATCCAGCCCGGGGTGCGTTCGAGCAACCCTTCGGATTAGAAATAAATAGGTACCCGGCTGGGACTCGCGTTATATTTACCGGAAAGATTCCGACCAGTTTGGCGAGCGCGGGCTGACGTAACTGAGTTAGGTGCTTATTAGTCAGTTACGTGCTGAGGCCCGCGCTCGCCGCTTCGCGCAACCGTGACTCCCAGACGAAGGGCTACAATATAGCCCGAAACTGGTCGGAATCTTTCCGGTAAATATAACGCGAATCCCAGCCGGGTATAGCTATTTATTTATAATGAACAAAACTCGCGATAGTTTTCTAAGTGAACTTCGGATTAGACTTTATTTGCTCTGTAATACACGGCGTTAGAGCACAGAATTGAGCATAATTTGTTATAGACTGCTGGCGAATTACTAAGACGACCAAACAGCGACCGGTCTAAGTTCTAAATTCAGAATTCTGCGTTCACTGCGAAGTATGAAATTGCTTGGATGAATGCACACATAAAAGCGCGCGTCTACTAAATTTTTTCCCGAAACATAACACAAAAACACGAAAATTTTGTCTAAGTCTAAACAAAAACTTTGTTTCGTGCTTTTCGTGGCTTGTGGAAACCATCTAGCACATACACTTACCCCTCGGGTAGATGGGGGAGAGGCACTGGCGATGGAACCATCACTGAACAAGTACTACGTGAACAATGAAAGGTATTGTGCGCGTTTCTGAAACCAACTTTTATGTATAGGGCCGCCTCATGCGTGGACGACGCGGGACAAAGTTTTATGTATAGTCCCACCAACTTATCTGTTCTGGCGGCAAAAAAAAGAACAACAACATTCCTTCAAATTGTGACAGTTTGTAGTTGATTTCCTTGACCAGTAGCGCCCTCGAGAACTGCACAGTTAAGTTGGTGGTACTATAGGAGATTTTAAGATAGGATCTGAGAGTTGGCCACCTGAGATTTGATCATACCCGTTTACTACGACCGGACAGAGCAAATTATGCTCAGACTTAGCCAGCCATATCTTAGCACTTATTAAATCAGCCGTATCTTAGGCGGCGCTGACAAGTGCTAAATAGCTTTACTTGAACAGATTTTTAGCAATATGTATTTAGTTTGTAGCAGTAAGAAAATTATATATTAATCTTGATCACATTATCTAAAGCGAAGAAAAGTCCGAAACACGTTTCCTTAAAATTTTCTCGATAGAATAAAATTGCAAAGTTGACTCTAAATTACGTTTGTAACGTAAATATCTTAATTATTTACGTATGAATGTGTATGTACTTATATTAATAAAATAGCAAAACTTTATCTTAAAGGACAAGAAAAGTTACATTTTCGATTAACATTACTAGCTTTGTGTTATCAAGCTTTCTTTCGGATTTTACCTACACTGACCGCGATTTCACCATCGCTGCTTCTCTTTCACTTCTACGTAGTCCGATAGTGACGGAAATTCAGCATTTGACAGCGTCTTAAGAGGTTGTAATTGTTGCGTAACACAAAAGATATCCTTTTTTTATGTTATGACAGATCAAGCACGAGGCCCACCTGATGTTAAGCGGACTAAACTCTGCCTATAACAGATACATGTTGTCTCAAGTCACGAATTGCACTGCGCCCGTCACTTTGAGACATAGTTGTTAAGTCTCATGTGCCTGTAATTTCACTGGCTCTCAAGGACTGCTGCCGGAACACACCGTTAGGTGCTTGGCGACAGAATTTCTACTTGAGATCTTACGTGAATAGTTAATTTAAATTAACTATGTACTAATCTGCGACTCACCCCGTATATTTTTTTTTATACCTGATAGGCTATCCTTTGACTACTGTCTCACCTGATGGTAAGTCATGATGTGGTTAAAGATGTTGTTCAGGCTATATAACACTCCGTAGCAGCTTTTTAAGTTAGCGGACCATTATGAATAAGAGGGTTGATCTTAAAAGTAGGTATTTTGGCCATGGGGGTCTGAGGTTGAGACAGTTCATTTTGGAAAAGGGGTCACTTGTCCAAAATAGTTTGGGGATCCCTGATCTAGTCGACGGTGTCAACAGGCTTAACCTAGAAAAACTGGCTCTCAAGGACAGCTGCCGGAAAACACCATTAGGTGCTTGGCGACAGATTTTTTATTTAAGGGTGGCAGTTAGTCAGGCGGGCATTCGAAAAATGCCCTACCACCATGCTATAACGACTGCCATACTAAGACAACAACCGAGTCCGACGGTTCAACGTGCCCTCCGAAGCGTTCAGTAGTAATATCACTAGCGGTTACCCATCCAAGTCATGACTGCGGCGTTGCTTAACTTAGCTGATCGGGCAAACTTCGCCACGTGCGCTTACAAAATCTAATGAAATTTTAATACTGTTATGTTTGTATGCGGATTACATTACAAAATTACAAATATACGATAGGAAAAATTTAAGTCATGATTCGAACCCGCGTGCATCCACCCTTTTAGCCGGGGTATGCTCTAACTAATTGAGCTAACATGACACAATGTCCCGCACATGACTTAAATTTTTCCTATCGTATATTTGTTATTTTGTAAATCTAATGAAATCTAGATTGAGCTATGAACATTTTGCCGAAGGGTTGCTCGAACGCAGCCCCACAGTGGAACGTTACTTCCGCGCTTTCACCCCACGCGGGAAATCTTACAACTGCACAGGGGTGACGGGTGGTGAGGTGGAAGCAGACTTAACTTATTACTTTTTACAGACGTGCCCGATGATGCGTTGAATATGGCTGTAATTTTGGATCTATAGACGTGACTCAGATAAGGTCGGGTTTGAGCGCCTTCTGGATGATAGACATAAAGTGCAGAATTGAAAATTGTTTTTCTCAAAAATGGTATGAAATGTTGCCATAACATCTCTAAAAAGTATCCAGAAAGTGAACTTTACCGGAGACTTATTCACAACTGTCCAATGAGAAGCGAGATTTTAAATTTGGAATCTTCAACTGTCCAGTAAGTAAGTATGTAATTTACTTACTGAACAGTGGACAGTAGGTCATCTTCTTTAGATATGCTTAGAAAAAGAAACCATAGGAGTTATACAATTATGAAATGGTTATAGGAGGCTCCAAATATATATCTATCTCTCTTTTTGGTATGACATTTTATGAGATGATGGAATGTGAATGAACAGAAAAAGTATGCACGTTGCGTTTTGTAGGTACCTACTTATTAATGTTGTAGAAGTATAGTGTGGGATTTTATATTTGTATATAGAAATTTCAGTTTATAAATCATGTTGGTTTCAAAAACAATAATTTACATGTTTTTACTAAAACATTCATGTTATGTAAAAATAGAACAAAGTTCAAAACACATTCAATTGCGATAATTGTGTATGTGTTTTATTTACATGTGTTTGTTGTTAAACTTTCATTCATTTTTGAGAAAAGAATTATGCAAGCCTCAACCAGTAAAAAAGCCATCCTGGCCTCGTATATAACCGGATCTCACTTGCAGTTCGGTTGGACAGGAAGGCTTACTTATTGGATTCTGCATTAATGTACTAATAATTATAATAACTTATAGCGCTATATTATCTGGTAATGTTTGTGGATACGTGTATACACTCAAGGCGCTTACAAAATAGCTTTACTTGAACAGATTTTTAGCAAAATATATTTATTTAATAGCAGTAAGAATATTATATGTTAATCTTGATCTTATTATCTAAGGCCAAGGAATGTCCGAAAAATGTTTCCTTACAAGTTTCTCGATAGAATAAAATTGCGAAGTTGACTTTAAGTTACGCTTTTTACGTATTTTATATCTTAATTTGATGAATATGTAAGAAAATATAACAAGAAAGAAAAGAAAGAAAGAAAAATGCTTTATTTGTGACACAAATAATACGGCGACACTAAGATGAAATAAAATTAAAACTATTCATAATGTGTTCACAAATTGGTCCCAAATCAGCATAATGCTGGTTGTTAGCCAGCGCTGGTCTTCCTTTGGAACCATATTATGGTGACAGTACACAATATATATAAGCTTAATAAGGTAATTCGAAAACTTTACTTTTCTTGTCCCTCTCAAAAAAGTTTTGCTGTTTTATTATATTTGTAAATGCTCTTCTGGCTAGATACTACCCACAAGGGGTAAATCTGTCGCCAAGCACCTAAAGGTGTATTCCGCCAGCAGTCCTTGTGAGTCAGTAAAGTTACAGGCGTGAGACTTAACAACTGTAGGTATATCTCTGGGTACGGTTATGATTCCATCAAATAAATCGGACGTAACTTCAAAAATGTCACAGATACAGATTATATAATAGTGAGACGGGAACAACAATCGCACCCCCACACCCCTAGGGTGAACGAACGGCGACTGGCGTTGTTACGCATCGATCAGCACACGAAGTGGGCAAGTTTTCAACTTATAAATCTTTTCTATAATATTATACTGGTACTCACAAAAACTTCCACCTGTTCGGAATATCCTGGTTTCTGAAACAAAGACAAGACGGATTTTATTTCACGACAAAATCATAATAATATATTCGTTTATAACTTTTTTTATGTTATGTTATTGTGACAGGACAAGCTCGAGGCCCACCTGATGTTAAGCGGACTAACTTACATAACAGATGCATTTCGTCACAAGTCACGAATTGCACTGCGCCCGTCACTTTGAGACATAGTTGTTAAGTCTCATGTGCCTGTAATTTCACTGGCTCTCAAGGACTTCTGCCGGAACACACTGTTAGGTGTTTGGCAACAAATTTTCTAGTTGAAAGTGGTCGCTAACCAGGCGGGCATTCGCCAAATACCCTTCCACTATGCGGAGAAGCTCAAGCCCGCGGCGGGATGCGAACCATGGACCTGGCACTATAAAAAACTTTCCAAGTGCGAGTCCAGCTTCGGTCTTGTAAGGTTTGGCATTGTAAAACCCCGTACAAAACAAAAACAAAGGCTAATAATGACAACTATATTAAAAATATGAAAAGAAAACATTAATTTAATTAAAATAAAAATCAGATTCATTAATTCTCGATCGTGCGCTCGTAGAGTCTCACCTGAGGATGCTTCGTGTAGAAGCGAATGCGTCGCAAAATTCTTTTGGTTTGGTTGCGTGGCGTGTTTTCTTAAAATATTTTTGTGATTATTATGGATATATTTTAAGATGTATTTTTTTATTAATATGGATTTCCGCCAGAATCTGTTCATTATAAAAAAAAATGCTGGTTTTGATTAGAACTTAAACTACGCTATATGATCGGCGTTTCCAATATTCGTTGTTTAATTAAGGATATGTAATACATACAACAGTAGTGAAAGTTGAGATTCCTGACCACCGACTACAAAAAAAGGGTCGAAAATTGATACTATATATACCCTACTCAAGGAGTTCTTCACGTCGTCCGTCATTCACAAACTTTCTGATCTTTTTTAAGACTCATGTGCCTGTAATTTTTCTGGTTGTCAAAGACTGATGACGGAACACTGTTAGGTGCTAGACGACAGATTTTCTACTAGAGAGTGGTAGCTAGCCAGGCGAGCATCCACAAAATGCTTTTCTACCATACGGTGAAGCTCAAGCCGGCGGCGGGGATCGAACCATAGAACAGCAGCAGCACGGCAGTCCATAGCCATTACCGCTCAGTTCTTATTGCTTCAAGATGTTACCATCTAATGTATTAGGGCCCAGATAAAATTATTTTGTTTAATTTCTTGTCTAATCGTATTTGGGTCAACGTTTGACTTATAATTTTTAATGAAAAAAAAACTCAATTGATTTATTAAATCTAATCATAGTAAGTTTTTCAGAAGAAGTATCCGGAGCGGGACATATTAAATAATAAATTTAGTATTTTTAAAACTAACTTTAACTTTCTAATTTAGTATTTTAATATAGTCCCGCTCCTGATACATCTTTAAAAATTTCAAGAATAAATATCCCATTTGTTATTGCAAGACCTAATTATTTTCGTGAAACCACTTCAGTATATAATTCTAAAACAACTTCTATCCCACTTAAAATTATTATAGCAGTGTAAAATAATTTAGTAAATTAGTCTATTTATACGGAAAATTTGAAGAAAAACCTTACTATAATTGGTAAAAAACCTTTTGGAACTTTTGGTGTGAAATATTGTAAAATCCACATTTTAACACTTAGGTTTTAGGTCCCGTATTTGTAAATTTACTAACATTGTGAGAGGCCCCCTGTTAGTGGGGTCAAAAACAGATAATATATAATCTTATTCACACACATCTTCGATTCATTTATTTTGCTTGTCATTGTTTTTGCATGGGTATATAATTTTTATAACAAGCTATCTTATTAACCTTTCTGCACGCCAATGTTTAACTTCCAAACGCAACACTCGTATAGAAATTTGTTTATCATCCGTTTGGAAAATATGGGCATGCCCATACCCCTACGTCAAACCAATACATCATGTCCAGGTTGCTGTCACTGGTGCTGCTACTTTATAGATAATCAGCATAAAGTAATTAATAATAGATTATGATACAAGAGAGCTAAGTTGCTTATTATACACGAGGCTGTGTGTTGCAGTCCAAGCCGTAGGCGAGGGCATAAATCAGCCGAGTGTATAATGAGCAAGTTACTCACTTGTTTCATACGCACTTTTTCAACACCCTTGCGAGGAGAAAAAATATATTGCACAAATGCGATACAAACAACATACGAAAATTATGGAAAATAGCGCCAAAGGTTTTTATTTGCGCCCGGCAAATGTATGATGGTCGATTACATATAAACCTCTTTGATGTTACACATCTGTATTACCCGGTTAAATTGAAAATGCTCTGTTTACTTGCATATAATTTGCAGTTAGGTACTAACTTCTAAGATAGCCTAAAACTTCTAGGTTAGCCTGAACAACATCTTCGACCACATCATCACTTACCATCAGGTGAGATAGTGGTCAAAGGCTAACCTAACAAGCATAAAAAAAAAAAACAACTTTGTAGGGATAAATTACCCGATTAGATTGAAAATGCTCTGTTTACTCGCATATAATTTGCAGTTAGGTACTACCTTTGTAGGGATAATTCTTTTACGCAGTAGTGTATAATATTCTCACAAGCTCACTTTACGAGCAAGGGTGTTGAAAACAACTTTAAACGGTTTGAATCGCGTATAGTATATTTATCATTATTTTTGTCCCGACGACGTTTCAAACACTTTAAAGTAGGTAATCGTGGTCACAGGGTGAAAGTGTTTGAAACTTCGGGACAAAAATAATGATAAATAAACGCGATTTAAACCGTTAAAAGTTGTTTAAATACTATGTGTAATCGCGAAAGTCTAAGACAAAATCAGCATAAACCCAAGAATCCATTAAGCACGAGTTAAAATGTAGAAAATTTACATTTCCCTTTTTTTCTTGACCGTTGTCATATGTGCAGTATGTGAAAAGACTTATTTTTAAACGAGGTAAAAACAAAGTCTTAATAAAAATGCAAATTCCATTGTACGCTGAAGTTTTATCCTTCGTGCTAGAATAATACTGAATGACTAAACAAAAGAATTGCATTAGCGGCATATGGTATAATAGGAATTAGCACTTTACGGGGATGGAAAAAGAGGTGTCTGAAAAGTCTGTGAAGTTGTGCAAACAAGATAAATTAATAAAAAAATAAAAAAAACTCGACTGAAAATTATTTATTTACATTAAGTGTTTTATAGCTTAGCTATTGAATTTAAAACTGCAAGTTTATGGAATTATCTATTGAAATATTTATGGAATTTCTTTTGAAAGACCTTCATTTTGATACCCCACTCGATGAGTTTGGAAGAAAACAACTTTTTTTTCTTACAATATGGTAACTAAAGTCTACCAGATTAAAAAAAAATGTACCTACCTATCGTCACTTGTGCTGTCAAGACAATTCTATCGATATGTCAATCATTAAAATTGGTTAAGCCGTTTAGAAGTTATGGTTGAATAAATAAAATCACAAACTTACATTAATACATGAACCCTGAAAACATAATACTCCTTATTTTGAGCATCGTGTAAAAATGGTGGTTTCATACCTCACAAGCTCTGAAATGTTTTATTTGTCATGTAAAATTTGCTCCCACATGCTCGAAAAGGTATTATTTGTCATTCGAAATCTTCGTGCTAGTCTTTTGTATCCGGTAGCGTGAAACAGGTTATTAAACCAATTATAATATATTTTTGTTATAATTTTCACGTTGTTAGACAAAAATATCGTAACCCTTTATTATATAGGATAAAGGTAAGAGGATGACTCGCCGCAACTGTACAGCGGCACTTGCATCATAAATCACAGGGCCTGGGTATGTTTCCGCGCCGTTGCGCCGGAACCGGAAGTAGTCACATCGCCGGATATGACGCGAGCGAACTGACAGTTAATATCCTGCCGAGAGGAGAGTACGATAACTTGCACAGAATGTGGGTAGGTACGGAATCTGTTTATGGAATTTCTGTTTTACGGTTCACTTCACGCTTTATTCTATTATGTAAGCAAATGATTATAATAAATAGATTCAGGCGTTACTTTGCAGAAATCCATATTTAACAAAAACAAATAAAAACACTCAATATGTTTGTTAAGACTACCAGAAGTCAACCCTAAGAGATTATTAGCATGTTTCCAATAACCCTGTATAGGTGCGACCATAGAGTAATATAATTCTCTTTCCTGTGGGTACGATTTTAGTTAAATAATTACATGTAAAGATAATCATTTGATAATAACAAATATTTTTAAAATATTTTATGAAAACATCAAATTAATATTGTAATAAAACACTTAAAAATACAAAAAATCAATTTGAATTGTCACTAGATATATTTTTGTATTTTTTAAGTGTTTTATTAAAATATTAATTTGATGGTTTCATAAAATATTTTAAAAATATTTGTTATTATGAAATGATTATCTTTACATGTAATTATTTAACCAAAATCGTACCCACAGAAAAGAGAATTATATTACTCTGTGGTCGCACCTATACAGGGTTATTGAAAAAATGCTAATAATCTCTTAGGGTTGCCTTCTGCTAGTCTTAACAAACATATTGAGTGTTTTTATTTTTATTTGTTTTTGACGGAATAAGCACGCGGACCGGATGTTAAAATCTCTTGTACCTGTAATTTATTATTGCATACTTATTTATATTATTACTTTGCTCGATGAAAATTTTCAAAGCTCTTTTCGTATACGTAGTAAAAGACAATGCCTAATCCGAACCAAGAGCTCACAAAAGCATAAAAAATAAATAAGAAAATAAACTCAGAATGTTTTGAAGCAGTGATGGCTCAGTGGCATTGGCTATGAACTGCAAGCAGCAGGTCCATGGTTCGAATCCCGCGGCGGTTTAGAGCTTCACCGCATGGTGGAAGGGCATTTTGCGAATGCCCGCATGGCTAGCGACACCCTCAAGTAGAAATCTGTCACCAAGCACCTAACTGTGTGTTCCGGCAGCAATCCTTGAGAGCCAGTGAAATTACAGGCACTTAGAGACTTAACAACTACGTCTCAAGATGACGGGCGCAGTGAAATTCGTGACTTGTGACGAAATGCATCTGTTATAGGCAGAGGTTAGTCTGCTTAACATCAGGCGGGCCTCGCTGGCTTGTTCCGTCACAATAACATTGTCAAAAAATTTTTAGCTGAAGAGCCCTAAGAGGTTGCTAACATTTTTCCAATAACCCTGTAATAACACATACCTACCTAACTTATTTTATCTCTAGAACGGTAATGATAGCTGAATGATAATATCATAGAATGTGTTAGTAATTTTTTATGCTTGATAGGTTAGCCTTTGACCACTATCTCACCTGATGGTAAGTGAAGATGTGGTCGAAGATGTTGTTTTGGCTAGCCTGGAATTACTGGGTCTCAATGACAGCTGCCGGAACATACCATTAGGTGCTTGGTGACCGAATTTCTACTTAAAGGTGGTAGCGTACAGGCAAATAGTTTCGTACAAGCTTAAAAAATACTCGACTGATGTTGGTGAAATATAAATGCGACCAGGTGTGTTACTCTACTCACCAAAATATAATCATGGAGATTCGATTATCAAGTAAAAAGTTGTATGTACATAACATAACTCAACTTGAAAACCATCCTCCTGTTTTAGAAGTCCGTTAAAAGTACATCAATAGGGTTGGCAACTGTCAAAGTGGCGCTAGCATAGCTTGCGCCATTTTATATGGGAATATTATCAATAAGACATATGACATTTATTTTGTATAATTGACATTTGTCATATTCCAAAAACATTTCATTACAAATTTGGTACAAGCTATTCTGTTATATTATATAATGGATTTGTATGCATATTGTCCGATACATAACGTTTTTTACCCACAAAGTTATTTATGAAATTAATTTGCTTTCGCGCTGACCATCCATTCCGAAAGTTCTTAGAATCCCCAACCCGGCTCTGCCCAAAGCCAGGCTTTATTAAAAGCACTTCATTAATCATACAGCTCTGAAAGCCCCAACTATGTGAAAGCTTCCATATCTACATATACCTAGGTATATACATAATAATCCCGCCTAATGTTTGTTCAGGGGCTATTTTGTCGGAAATTCATAAACAATATAGGGGTGCCACGTATAGAAAAATATAACGACCGCTGATTAGGATTTGTGTATAATATATATGAAACGAAAGCATTTTCATCCTACTTTTAATCGTGTTAGGAATAAATTTGAATTTTTTTTATAAGGTAATATGTGTTTAATATGGTTAAAAAGTTTTATATAACTACATTGTTGAACTATTTATTGTAGTTAAATATATAATATTTATTATCCACTTAATAAAATTTAGTGTATAATTGTATCTATGTCATCTGATCATATACATTAAGTGGGCTGAGAACATCGTAAAATTTGGTCAGCCAATAGATACAATCATCATCATCATCATCATCATCAGCCGGAAGACGTCCACTGTTGAACAAAGGCCTCCCCCATATAACGCCACAAAGAACGGCTATTAGCCACTTGTAACCACTGGCTACCCGCGACTTTCACGATGTCGTCAGTCCACCTGGTGAGTGGCCTACCAACTCTACGTTTTCCGGTGTAGTGTGGTAACCACTCGAGAACCTTTCCTCCCCTTCGTTATCAGTTCTTGAATAGTTCGATAGTTACAATACAAGCGGGCAATAGCCGTTCTTTGTGGCATTCTATGTGGGAGGCTTTGTTCGGATGATGAAGATGACAATATTATAATACTATGTTGGTAATTTATTGGGCAGTTGCCATACTGGATAGATGCTACATTAGAGATTACTCTTTGAATACATTATTTTACGAAGGGAAGGTCGAAAATGCTTCGTGCTCGCAAGAGAGGCACCGTAATGTAGCATTAGCTTCGGAAAACAATTACAGTAATACTATCTACAGATAGGCTTGGGATATACATAAAATGGTTGTTTACTGGCGTTTAAGTTTAATTACAGAGTCTGTGGGTCACATAAGCTCACTCGTGGAAATTTAGTACTTGAACTAAAAGATTAATAAATAAATCAATAACGTTGCATAAAAATTCTGAAGAATTTTAACTAAATACTAAAGGTAGAAATTAGCATATTAACCGCTAGGAACGTTGAGAGCAAAAGTTTGTATATATCAAAAGTTTTTAACTCAACCTCGTGGGCGACAGCCCTATGCGCGCATCCGGTTAAATATAATTTGCATCTTGCTAGGCTAGCAGTATATTATATTCTTGTTACCTGAAATTGGCAGTGTTACACGAAGGCTATAAAAACATTTTCAAAATGCAATTTGTGAAATGGTTGTTGTGCTTGTGTTTAGGTGACTGTGAACGTTATAATTTCACTTTGTCCTTTATCCAATTTAACGTAATATTAATGTTATTAGATTTACAACAAGCACTCGAAAGAATTTTAAAGAAATATTCAATGAATGTAACATTTATGTTTTCTATTTTCTCTAACTTTTACGCATCTCTCAAGGAGTAGGTAATTGCCGTAACGTTTTAGGTATGAATATTTTTTCAATGATATATTTTTAAGGTTCTCTCATCCGTTTAGGGTTGCCAGACGTCCGGGAAATCCGGGATAGTCCCGGAATGGGGTGTCTTGTCCCGTTTCCAGTAATTTCACTCCCAGAATTAACTAATTTCAGGATTTTTCACTAACATACGGAAACCAATAGTTAGCTAACCACAGCGTATGCCGGCCGTATGTGTGATTACAAAGTTTAGTTAAAAAGCCTATAAAAGGTAACAGAGTTTTTTCCTCTTAATGTTGATCCAAAGTTTCATAATTAGTTTAGCTAGCCTCAAAGAGTGTCTAATTTTTTTTCATAGTTTTTAGTTTTATGTTATATTGATTTAATACCTAAATTGGCAGTTCATCCGTTGATTTCTATAAGTTTTAACTTGAGTAGAGTAAAGTAGGTACCCTTTTCAAACCCCAGAAATGTCCAGGAATTGATATAGGTACCTTGATCTGGCAACCCTACATACGTTCCGGACGCTAGAATCACTTGTAATAGCTGAAAAAAAAATTAAGTACAAAGAACGTAGTACGTGAGTTATCCCGTATTATTTACTAAAAAAAGAACGTAGTACTTACCCTCCTACGTAGAATTAATATAAGAACGAACATACACAAGAATATTGTGATAATTAATAGAATTACGTCATTGACACTGGGTTTCAATAAAAACCACGGTGCAACGTACAACATTTGAAACAACAAAGGAACTCAATGAGGCCACCAATCAACGCGCGTTGTTCAAATTTATAGCCAATCAGCGCCCGGCCGCGTCCACTGGCGTAAATTCTCAATGGCTCACATTCACAATTAACTGTCATTGGATGGATTGCGCTTTTGTAATTTGGCGCGTAAACGCTGTTTTGTTTTGGTTTTGGCAATCGTGGGATTGACTAATTGAATTCGTTAAATTATGTAGCTGGCTGCTTATACAAACTCAAATATGACTGTTTTTTTTTTTATTTTTTTTTATTTATATTATTGTTACGGAACAAGCTCGAGGCCCACCTGATATTAAGTGGACTAACCTCTGCCTATAACAGTTGCAATTCATGACAACTCACGAATTTTACTGCGCCCGTTACATTGAGACATAGTTGTTAAGTCTCATTGTGCCTGTAATTTCACTGGCTCTCAAGGACTACTGCCGGAACACACCTTTCGGTGCTTGGCGACAGACTTTCTACTTGAGGGTGGTCGCTAGCCAGGCGGGCATTCGCAAAATGCCCTTCCACCATGCGGTGAATCTCAAGCTCTGGTTGACGGCAACTGGCTGCCTGTGCACTAGCGTAAAAAGCAGAGCTGCGTTTGTAAGACGAAACGGGACGTGCAAGGAATATGAAGAACATTAACCGATGTTTCGTATTCCACTGATTTCTCTTGCAGTGATGGCTCAGTGGCAATGGCTAAGATGGACTGATCCGCAAAATGCCCTTCCACCATGCGGTGAAGCTCAAGCTCGCAGCGGGATTCGAACCAAGGACCTGCTGCGCGGTAATCCATAGCAAATGCCACTGAGCCGTCACTGCTTCAAAAATCAATGACTAAAATTAATATGACGAAACTAAGTTTGAATGGAGATCGCTACAAGCACTCTATCTAGCCTTAAGGTTGAACTGGCCGGTCGCTTCTCCATACAAACGCCGTAGGGTGATCACTCCCTTATTTCAGATTTTAGGTCTAGAAATAAGCATAATACCGATTGATCTTGTCATTATCTAGGCTTGTATGATGCCGAAATTTTAAAAAGATAATTAAGTTGTAAGTTATGAGCCTCGAAAATGTTATATGAAAATGTTTCAAAGCGCATAACTCTCAAGTTAATTATCTTATTAAAATTTCGGCATCATACAAGCCTAGATAATGACGAGATCAATCGGTATTATGCTTTGTTTTGGACCTAAATCCTCAAATAAGGGAGTGATCACCCTACCACGTTTGTATGGAGAACGGGCCGGCCAGTTCACCCTTAATGATTCTATCGAGCCATCTCCGAAAGACTAACAATAAAAGAAGCACTTAACACAGTTTTATGAAAACGAGCAGAGTGCTCTAAAGAGCAGTGAATTCAGCCGTGTAAATCGTAATCACTGCCTTGCACTGTGATTAGGTGCTCGTAAGTTCCGTGACTTCCGGCCAATTCAATGGCTATAGATAATATCGTGGGGCAATGAAAGTGCCTATCGGGGGATTTATGTCCCCAATGGTGGCTTTCGGAATCCAAGCGGCTCCACTTTCTCGTTGTTTACTGAATAGATTGCGTTCTTTGTTATAATTTGGGAGATACCTTGACTTTACGGGTTGTTTTGTTGGATCGGCGCAGTTACAGTATGGTATTTTTTTTATAATACAGGGTTATTGGTAATATGCTAACAACCTCTTAGGGTTGTCTTCTGCTAGTCCTAAGAAACATTTTGAGCTTTTTTTATATTAAATATTCAAAACTATTCAAAGGGACCACGGCGCGGTCCAGTGTTGCCGCGAACGAAACCTACATTTTCTTAGATATCAACTGGAACCGCACAATTTTGTAAGATGGCGCTGTACAAAACGCTAAACAAATCTCAGGCGCCCAGATACTTCGAAATATAGTGTATTTATTACATATTATACACATGACATTTAGGTAGTAGTTCATTTTAGGTCTTCTACTGAACCGAAATATAGACCCTGGTAGGATTTCTGGTGTTAAAAACATTCCAAAATGTTTTACCAGGACTTACTGCTCACTACAACTTTCCAAAATGAAACAGTCTCCATCCTTCAAGCCAGGTTCATCTTTCACCAAAACGGTCACATTTGTCTTTTTTACGACTTTAACAAAGTATAAAAAAAGCACCAATGTATCAGAAATTCCCAAGACGTCTATTTCAAAGTATGAATTCGAAGCGGCTAGTCGAATAAACATCTAATTCGTATTTATAGCTCGGGGAGGACGGCTAATACATGGATTCAAAGTTATAAAATATGGCCACAAGAGGGCGCTAATAATAATTATTAAAGGATACGTAGGTGCGGTGTTTAGTTAGGCAAGGTTCTTAGGGTAAAGTTTTGATATACCTACATTATAAATGTATATATGTTACCGGTCATCTGTATAACCGGTATTCTATACAATACCTAGGTATAATAAAGTATAGAATACCCAAAACGTGTAGGTAATGTATGAATATTATTTATTTTATACTTCCCAGGTACTCTAAACAATAAGTGAATATGAAGCCGGTAATGTACGTAGAAGACGAGAGCAAGGAACTCCTTCCTTGCTCTCGTCTTCGTTGGCTGTGTTCAGCATGCTTCGTCCCGTGTACGTAGAAGACGAGAGCAAGGAAGGAGTTCCTTGCTCTCGTCTTCTACGTACCCGGGACGTGCGGGCGGCAGGCAATAATGGTTAGGTTAGGTTAGATTTTTAAGTTTTACGTTAATTTTATTGTGATTTTACTGTAGTAATAGAAAGACACTTTATTGCACCCTTTTTATAACCCTCATTGTTCATTTTAATATAGTTTATTTTAGGTAATAGTACTTGTTTCATTCACCCGTCATTTTGTATACTGGTTAACATTGATAAATATAGACCTAGATCTATTTATTTTACACATTGCCGGTGCAACAGCGGCTGCTCTATACAATCCATGGGTATTGTATTCATTACCTAGGTAAAGTATGTAGTGAACAATAATATTCACAATATTTCATACATTGTCAGGACGCCCCAGGTTATTTACATTGCTTAGGTATTGAATAGAATACCTGAATAATACAGATTGCCTGATATGAATGTCACAGTACCTACTGCGCTATTTGAGAGTGCAATTTGGATAACTCGAGTTCCTTCTCTAAGGAACTAAGTAATATTTCTAGGTTACAGACAGTTTCTCCGAGTGTAGAAAATCCAAATGTTTCAGCAGGTGCCTTTAAGAGTGTTTGGACAAATCTTTAAAATTTCCCGCCAAGTTGCGCTCGCAAGCGCCCCTAGCGAGTGCTAATAGAAATAAAGCCAATCCACTGACTGGCCCCCGTGGGGTGCCGGGTTATCCCCGTGGGGTGCCGGGTTATTCCCGTGGGGTGCCGGGTTAGAATTTCACCTCCCCATATCATCCCGTGGGTGTAGTAAGAGGCGACTAAGGGAACAATGCTTCTCTCAAGGATTGCTGTCGGAACACACCGATAGGTGCTTGCTACCATGCTGTAACGACTGCCATCCTTAGACAACAACCGGGACCGACGGCTTAACTTTCCCTCCGAAGCACGGAAGCGCTCAGTAGTAATGTCACTAGCGGCACCCATCCAACTCATGACCGCAGCCGACGTTGCTTTACATTGCTGATCGGTTAAGAACAGCTAAGCAAACTTCGCTACGAGCGCTTCGTTTTTATTATTCTTATTATACATTTGTTGAAAAAACTGCGTCCTTGTGGAATGATTATAGTATAGGTGTCCTATATGTCTGAGCTGTCACAATCGCCGTCAACACAAGCTGTTCGAGGCGACAAAGGAATGACAAATCGTCGACAACTACAAACTACGGCAATTTGAATCCGTCACTGTATGTAGACAAAGCACTTTACCGGTACCTCGTGACACCCCTGTCCATCTCACGTTACGGAGGGGAATCAATAGGTATCAGCCCTAACCCCTCAGTACAGATTAAGTAATATACACTACGTAACCTGTAGGAAGGAAGTGGTTTCAAGTGCAAAAGCTGACTCACGGAAGTGACATATTGATATCATCCTGTGGCACTTGTTCCACTACGAAGTCGTCCAGAATGTGTATACTATTTATAATAGCATATGCATTCTGGACGATCCGATAAACCGATCAGCAAAGTTAAGCAACATCCGCCGCGCTCATGAGTTTTTTTAATAATAATATGACAAGCACCGAACGGTGTGTTTCGGCTCCTTGAGAGCCAGTAATTCTAGGTTAGCCTAAACAACATCTTCGACCACATCACTTACCATCAGGTGAGATAGTGGTCAAAGGCTTACCTATCAAGCCTAAATATATATATATTTAATTGGTTCCGACACTAATGTATGGTAGTGAAAGTTGGGTGTGGCAGAAAAAGCATGAAAGCAGAATAAATGCCGTGGAGATGAGAGCATTGAGGAGCATGATTGGAGTCAAACGGAGTGACAGGATAAGGAATAGTGTGATAAGGGAACGATGTGGTGTGAATGAGGATGTAGTGACAAAAATCGAGAAAGGTATGTTAAGATGGTTTGGACATGTGGAGAGAATGAATGAAATAAGAATGACTAAACAGATATACATGGGACAAGTGAACGGAAGTTTTGGAAGGGGAAGACCTAGGCGAACGTTCCGAAATCAGATTGAAGACGTTCTGAAAAAAGGCCAGGTCAAGAGTACCCTAAACCGACGCTTATGTATGAAAGGATTGATGAGTGTAGATGAAGCGAAAGAGATATGTAAGGATCGTAGTAAGTGGAAATCCGTGGTCTCTGCCTACCCCTACGGGAAAGAGGCGTGATTTTATGTATGTATGTTTAATTGGTTTACCAGTTTTCCGTTTCATTATTTATTTTATCTCTAAATGCTACAAACTAAACCGAATTATTCCAAATGTTATTAAATAATTTTGTAAACAAGTACATAGTTAAGGAGAACTGGCAAACCACAAGCAAAGCTATTAATTACAAAATTACAGCGAGAGGAAAAAATATAGTCATGTGTGGGATTCGAACCCGCGCCATCCACCCCTGTAGCCGGGGTATGTTCTAAGCGCTAAGCCAACATGATATATTATTATACTCATGACTCTAACTTTAGCTCGTCTTTTCGTTCTTAAACATAATTTCGTAATGTAATCCGAAGAGCATGGGTGATTGCAATAGTAAAAATATTATTACAAAGCATAGCTTAAGGACATGCGTGAAGTTTCACCGACCTTTGGGGTTTACAATATGAATAAACTACGTTTGTATGGCAAGCGAAATATCACTAACCTAAACATCAAGGTAAAAGATAGTTAGGTTCTTTATTCGTTTCGGAGCTGTTTGAAATCTACTTCTTCCGACTAAGAGCCTGGAAGTGTCGATAACTGTGTCAGTGACCTTTGAGAGCGTAATAGGTAGTGTAGGTTGGTACTATTGCCTTATCTGTGACTGGGGTCCACATACTATGGATGGCGATTTAGATCGGGGCTGATTTTATCTACCTAAGTATACAGTTAAGTACTAACATAAATACGGGAAGCTTTTAACTCTCAATACTGTTTTAATAATATAGTGCAATCACCATTTTCCCACCCTAATGGGGAGGGGTATAACAGACGATCCGATTGATTCAGTACTACTTGTAATTTATTAATACGTTGGAAATCTACGCATATCCTTCATAATGAAGCAGTGATGGCTCAGTGGTATTGGCTATGGACTGCCGCGCAGCAGGTCCATCGTTCGAATCCCGCCACGGGCTTGAGCTTCACCGCATGGTGGAAGGGCATTTTGCGAATGCCCGCCTGGCTAGCGACCACCCTCAAGTAGAAAATCTGTCGCCAAGCACCTAACGGTGTGTTCCGGTAGCAGTCCTTGAGAGCCAGTGAAATTACAGGCAAAATGAGACTTAACAAGTACGTCTCAAGGTGATGGGCGCAGTGCAGTTCGTTACTTGTGATGAAATGCATCTGTTATAGGCAGAGGATACCGCTTAACATCAGGTGGGCCTCGTGCTTGTTCCGTCACAATCACATAAAAAAAAATAAAAAATCACACCCTTCCAAATGTAAAAGTAATGTTTTTTAGAAATTAGAGCATGTTTTTTGTGGTTGTGACGTAACAAGGCCCACTTGATGTTAAGCAGTAACCTCTGCCTATAACAGATGCATTATGTCACGACGAACTGCACTGCGCCCGTCACCCTGAGACATACAGTTGTTGAGTCTCATGTGCCTGTAATTTTACTCAAGGACTGCTGCCGGAACACACTGTTAGGAGCTTGGCGACAAGTTTTCTACTTGAGGGTGGTAGCTAGCCAGGCGAGCATTCGCAAACTGCCCTTCCACCATGCGATGCCACTCAAGCCGGCGCGATGGGGATCGAACCAAGGACCTGCGGCACCGCAGTCCATAGCTATAACCGCTCGGCTATCATTGAATATCGTTGTTAATTCCTGGCTAAATTACATAGGTAGCGATGAATAATACGAATAAGGGCCAATTTCAATAAACAAGACTAAACTATTCAAGGATAACTTTAATCTATGTAACCAACGATATATGAAACTCTTTGTCACCATAAACGCCCAACGATGTTGCAGTGTTTTAAATTTGCCATTGTATTGCCTTTTATGAAATTTGACATCAGGCAGGTAAGCAAAGAAAAAGATCTAATACAATAATTAAAAAATTATACCGTCGTATTTGGCGGTATAGGTTCATTAACTAAAAACAAAGATGGCCACTTTGCTACAGCTGTTAACTACATGCTATAAAAATTCACGCTGCTATCATAGTCATAAAAGTTTTCGTGTTTCCAGGAGAAGAATCCAACAAATTTTAAATTTGCTCTAGGTTTTACGTTCTATGTGGCAAAGGCCTACCACATTTTAATGCTTTATGGTATAAAGTTATCCTTAATTAAACCTAAGAATAGTGAATTCGGTCCTTAGCTGTATCTATCTATCGCTTATAGATCTCCAACAAAACTTTTTGCGTAAATTTAAATCATTTCACGAAATGTCCTTTTACAATTCACAATCGTCTATAATTTGTGGTCATTTAGGGAACCAAAGAGGATTCGCTAATAGCTTCCAATTAAAGATCTGTTCAGTTGTAATTGCAGCTTTCATCCTTTCATTTTCTTTGATTTCCTCTTTCGTGGGTCGTTTAGGATTTATTGAGGTCAAAGAGTTTTGTACATACTTCAATTGTTTTGATGTTACTTACTATTAAAAATATTGTGTAATACCCTACGAATAAATATGAAATGAAATGTAATTCAAGCTCAAAAACAGCAGAACGCAAACTATACCGCAGCGGGCGTGGTTTAAAAAGTGTACCGCGCGGCGCTGTCAGTTCGCCGCGTGGTCTCGAGTCAGGCTGTTGTACCGCGGGAATTTTCAACTGAACTTATCAATGTTTTTCTACGTTGTTTAATTCTAAAAAAATACCATAATGTGTAGTAAAATAGTAAAGTAGCCATACGGATATAAAATAATCGGGAATAACTTGTTTAAATGAGTAAATAACAATATTTTGGAAACCCATACTTGACTAACCTGGATAGTTTTATGCAACATGAATTTTGCATTAAGTCAAAAATAACTTCGAAACATTGTTAGTCTGAGAACATTTTATTGATATTTTTTTATGTCAAACATGTGCTAAAAATGTCATAAAAATCCTTGATAAAGGTCCTCAATTCTAATTTAGTATTTGTGCTTCTAATGACATAAAAAATACTAGAATTAGGGCTTAAATCTGACAACTGTCACAGTGTCAATTGATGTCGTATTTCTCAGTATTGATTTAATTTTTGGGATACAAAGGATATAAAAATTATAAATAAATTGATCTTAGGTCTTGTAGCTGTCATACGTAAGAGTAATTTCTAGGTACTTGGCTGCCAACTGGTAGAGTGCTGGAGTGTTTAGACTGCCTGCAAGCCTGAAATGGCAACTATGTTATGGTCAACAGCCTAAAGACTAAATGCTTTCATTGTAGTACAGTCCCACCAACTTTCAGGTGGCAGAAATAAGAGCTATAAAAAAAATCCCTCAAATTGTGACTTGTAGTTGATTTCCTTGACCAGTAGCGCCCTCGAAAACTGCACAGTTAAGTTGGTGGTACTATAGCCGTAGTAGTATTTATCATAGTAGCCGTAGTAGTATTAATTAATATCCTCCTTATATAATAGGTACAGGCTTCAAAACGGGATCGAAGCTTAATTGACAGCTAGTCACCCCATCCCCTGTTCAGTTAAAGCGCTTTAGCAACGCGCCGCCGTGCCGTGTACCTAATACCAATACCTAAGTAGTTTTAGATAACCAACGCTCTTATTATACCCTGGAGCGACCTCTGTCGTGTTTGTTTGGAGCTATGGAAGTAACTATGAATTTAGTCTGTGGTTCTTATTTAGTTAACAGGTTCTGTGTGGTTATTGTGGAATTGAGATTTAAGTTGTGTTTTCAATCGAGTGCATGAAATTTAGTATACAATAAAAACTTTTTGCGGTATATCTGCCTTTATTCTAAATCGAAGGTGTCACAGAATAAAAAAGTATCTAAAATTTACAAAAATGTTTTAGGATAATCTATTATAGAATTAAATGATAACCTTGATATGCCAAAGATTTGTTGTATTTTAAAAACTTAAGCTCCGATCGCGCTCAATAAAAACGCGTAACGAATAGCGGCCCGCGTATGTAATGTTGCGTAGAACTATTAATCAGAATAAGAAACGAATACAAAAAAAATTGGTTAGGTTAGGTTTTTAAGAAAACATTACATCTATGAATTAAAATAATTATCAATATTCTATAGCGAATACATTACACAAGGTTTATTACGAGGAGTTCAAGTCATGTGGTATATTTTATTACACATAGTAAGAATACTTTAAGACATATATTTAAAATTATGGAGGATGATTATAAATTAAATCCACTACATTAAATTCTTATACAATTTATGTATTATGCCTCTTTTATATCAACGAGTTACTAGGATAAGGATACACATAATTGTAAATTAAGCGTACTTTCGGAGAAATCTGCTATAGCTGAACATCTGCTGGAGTCAGGACACTGGATTGAGCTCCATGACTCGAAAATCCTCTCAACGGAACGTCACTGCCATTCTATACTAGTACGAGCAGCTATTGAAATGAGGAAGTATCACAATTTAAATCGAGATAATTGTTAGAAGTTTCTGCATCCTGGAATCCAGTGCTAAGAGAATTCACCAAGCAGGTTATACCTACATTAAAACCTATGGATGTTGTCAGCGTTATGTTGAGACGACACATACCTATCTAGATAAAATACGCGGTAGCTGAAAATACCCGTGTCTTCAGTCCGTTCGTGACCATGATCAGTGGCTTGAAAGTCGAAGTAAATAATATGCATGTTTTAATCTCGATTAATGGTAATACATAATCATAATTATAAGGATAAAAAATCTATATACTTATAATAAAACTGTAACAGATCCAATTCAGTACATGGCAGATATTTTGAATAAAAAATTTTGAGAGTACCCTGTAGCTGACACTGATGCCAAATCTGTATTTTTTATTTTTGTCTGGCTGTCTGTCTGTATCCCGGCTGCGCATCATTCCAAAACTACTGGATCGAATTTAATGAAACTTAACACGATTTGAGTTCATACTACGAAGAAGGTTATTGTATACTTTTTATCCCAAAATTCAGCACGGTTCCTTCGGGAAAGGGGATGAAATTCAAAGTGTGCATTTAGTTGTAATTTCTTAACGAGTAGTCCGATATAGTCATACTTGGAGGTAAGAGTAACAGTAATTGCCTTTGTGTGGCATAGCTTAAAGTTTTACAGCTAGCGCATCTTGTTATAACTTATAACTATGAGTTCAAGTCGCGAAAATCATATATTTTTATAATTTTTTAATATTTGTGACAGTTGTGCCACAGATTCATAAGCAATCCAATGCTTGGTCCGAAATACGCACAGAGCGCTGTTGGCACGGAGTACTCACGATGGCTATCCGCAGGTCTGTAAGTTCTAGAGCTATGTGATAACTTCATTTTGAAAACTATCGCGAGTTTTATCCATATTAACTTATTAGGAACCTCCGCGTTACGCGCTGAGGCCCGTGCTCGTCGTTTCGCGCAATCGTGACTCCCAGACGTAGGACTTCAAAACAGTCCGAAACTGGTCGGAATCTTTCCGGTAAATATAACGCGGGTCCTAGTTGGTTCCTAATAAGTTAATATGTGATGACTTCATCGATGACATCACACCTATCAGCCATGCAAACGTTTGGTGCCCTTCGTACAATTCAGACCAACTCTGAGCGTGCATTCCAATTGCGCAATTCGGACCGCAGCCTTATTCACACAACTTTCATTAAAAAAACACAGATGACAGAATACAAAAACGTTCAACACCTTTCTTCCGACATTTTGTCCGAAACACAAGGGCTTACCGACACCTACCTATAACACTGTAGAGAACCCTTCGGTCTCTTTAAACAAAGAATGGCGGGGTACAATCCCCATTGTAAGAAATAAAGGACGCTAGGGGATGCTTCCTTCAACAACGGGGGATGAAAAATCGCGCTATATTCGATTTATGGCCGCACCACTTTTGTTTTATTTAATGCTGGACATTCTTTAGGGGTGGCTGCGTCGGCGGTATTTATTCGATATTCGAGGTATTCAGAGTACGTCGAGATCAATATGGCTGAGGGGAGGGAAAAGTGAAATTATGTCGTAATATTGATCAGAAGGGAAAGAAAATCTTTCTTTTTAAGGGTGAACTGGCCGGCCCATTTTCCATACAAACGCCGTAGGGTGATCACTCCCTTAATTGAGGATTTAGGTCCAAAATAAAGCCTAACACCGATTGATCTCGTCGTTATCTAGGCTTGTATGATACAGAAATGTTAATAAAATAATGAACTTGAGAATTATGAGCACTGAAACATTTTCATATAAAGTTTTCGAGGCTCATAACTTATAACTTAAACATCTTTTTAAAATTTTGGCATCATACAAGCCTGGATATTGATGATATCAATCGGTATTATGCTTAAGTCTGAACTTAAAATCTCAAATAAGGGAGTAATCACCCTACGACGTTTGTATGGAGAAGTGACCGGCCAGTTCAACCTTAACATCGGATGAGTCTTTTGCCTGGCCATTATCTACTATTGTCACCGTCCCCGCACTGAGAAAAACGACTTAAAGACCTCAATCAAATTTGACCTTTTACCGTTGAATTGTAAATACGTAAGATGAATTCACAACTCTTAAGATGATTTTCACCAATCAATAAAAATGTACCATGTTTTATAATAAACACAACCGTCAAAAATGCCTTCCGTAAAGTATTTTCAGAATTGAACTTGTTATACGATAATAATTGCAGTATTGACCATAAAATATACCTTACTGTTACGGCGGTTTATATACGGTGATTATCACACTGCGAAAAATCTAAAGTCAAAAGCGCCCTAATGACGGCCAATTTATATGGTATAAGGCGAAAAACCGACCAAACGTAAATACGTACAAAAACGCCTTCCAACTAGAAGGCGTTAAACGAGGTCAGTGAAGGCGAATGTTTCTTTTCGTCTTCATTTAAGGTGTATTTTGTGGTCTTACTTAAATATTGACTTTTGATAAGGCTGATTAAGTCGTACGTTATAGTGATAATCACTGTATATAAACCGCCGTAAAATTAAGGTATATTTTATGGTCAATACCGCAATTATTATCGTATAACAAGTTGAAATTCTGAAAATACTTTACGGAAGGCGTTTTTGACGGTTGTGTTTATTATAAAACATGGTAAATATTTATTGATTGGTGAAAATCATCTTAAGACTTGTGAATTCATCTTACGTAGTTACAATTCAACGGTAAAAGGTCATATTTGATTTAAGCCTTTAAGACGGTTTTCTCAGTGCACTATAACGTACGACTTAATCAGCCTCATCGAATAGTCAATATTTAAGAAAGACCACAATATACACCTTAAATGAAGATGAAAAGAAACATTCGCCTTCACTGACCTCGTTTAACGCCTTCTAGTTGGAAGGCGTTTTTGTACGTATTTACGTTTGGTCGGTTTTTCACCTTATACCATATAAATTGGCCGTCATTAGGGCGCTATTGACTTTAGATTTTTCTCAGTGCGTTCTGCTTGATACGACATTGCGCGTCACTCCGAGACGTTGGTCCTTATGTCTCGATCATCCGATAATTTCACTTGCTTCAGTGCCCTTTAGTCCTAAACACACTCCTGCTTGCACACTACTACTTCGAATTAGAATATATCCGGTATGCTTACGTCTATGGCGAGATATTCAACAGTTCAACTTTATTTAGTTTTGTTGCTAGATCGTCTTAACTATTACAATAATTTGATCTCCTAATACGCAAGATTCTAAGAATATTTGTGACAGTATCTGTTTTTTTTTTTATTTATTGTTTTGATTACATTTGTTAGTACGGGTCAACGTAATTTTAAATGATTTTGATGGTTTTCGTCGTAATTTATGAAATCACATCCATTTGTGTTCTATTACTTTTCAAGTTTTTTTTATGCCTGATAGGTTAGCCTTTGACCACTATCTCACCTGATGGTAAGTGATGATGTGGTCGAAGATGTTGTTCAGGCTAACTTAGAAGTACTGGCTCTCAAGGACAGCTGCCGGAACACACCGTTAGGTGCTTGGCGACAGATTTTCTACTTGACTTGGTTGCTAGCCAGGTAATCAATTCGCAAAATGCCATACCACCATGCTATAACGACTGCCATCCTAAGACTACATCCGGGACCGACGGCTTAACGTGCCCTCCGAAGCTCGGAAACGCTCAGTAGTAATGTCACTCGCGGTCACCCATCCAACTCATGACCGAGCGCGACGTTGCTTAACTTTGCTGATCGGTTGAGAACAGCTAAGTAAACTTCGCTACGAGCGCTTCTAAAAGATGACACGAGAATTATTTTTTAAACACGCGAATAACTTATAGTGAGGAATAGTCTAAACGAATGAAATTACGCAATAATAAAATTAAATTGTCTAATTAATTTATTGAATTGAATTCCTGCAGAGTCAAGCTATTGCAAAAACCTATAAATAATATAATTATATCGTACTACTGCGATAGCCAGAGAACAATCTAATTAATTTATGTTTTTTTAATTAATGCTTATATTATAACGTAACAAGTACGTACGTTATAATAGACATGTTACTAAGTATGCCTTTATAAACAAAATACTAAGAACTGTATACAACACTACAGCTACAGACCCACCAACTTATCTGTTCAGGTGGCAAAAAAAAGAACTACAATATTCCTTCAAATTGTGACAGTTTGTAGTTGATTTCCTTGATCAGCAGCGCCCTCGCCAACTGCACAGTTAAATTAGTACTATACTGCAATATAAGTATTTAGACAACCTACAAAGCTTTACAGACTCACAGGGAGTCCAAATGCTCCAGCCCACTACCAGTTGACAGCTTGACCAGCATGCTATTGTCAATAAGTTACTATATATAATAATGTGTTAAAGGCCTTTGATGCAAATAAAAAAAGCGACTATGACTTAGGGACAAGTAGTTCCTAGTGTCACTCAAAAACAGATAATAATAATAATAATCTTTATTTTGGAACAAAAATAACAAAGGAAACAATAAACAGTGAAACGATGCTACCTGCTGTACAAGACTGTGTCGCAGACATTGACCTATATATACTAGACGCGACATCTCAAACGAAGATAGTTGTACAGTGCAAAGAAGCCGGCCGGCATCTTCTCACCCACTCGCTACTGGGCACTCGTAGAGATTACACGTGCTTTACGTTCGAAAATTGTGTATTCAAAATACACATTGATAATAGACAATTTTCGAACGTAAAGCGCGTGTAATCTCTATGAGTGTCCAGCTGCGTGTGGGGGAGAGTATACCAGGCGGCATACTTACACTGGTCGACTATCCTCGTTTGAGATGATGCGTCTAGTATATATAGGTCAATGGTCGCAGATAGCAACGCCGCGCGCCGGCCTCCTCAAGCTAGTGGAGTATACAGTGATCCAAAATTACAGTATTATTAGTTAAATATATATTTTTTTATACGTTTTGGTTACCATATTATGAATATTAGGTTAGTAAAGTATGTATAGAATATATAATTTTAGTTTTTGTATTAAGCTATAAGACTTCTAATTTCAATATAAGTATTATAATAGTTACACTACAGTTTTTGGTCAATTAATAAAGCGAGTGTATTGTATTTTATAGATGGAGCATGCGTCAGCAACATCAGTTACGCGGACGACATGGTACTGCTGGGACCGTCGGTAGGGTCGATTCGTAAGCTTGTCAATATCTGTGAGGCGTATGCGAGGGAACATGGACTGAGTTATAACTCCAAGAAGAGTGAAGTTCTAATATTCAGGGGTAGGAATACAAAACCTGTTCATGTTCCGCCAATTATGCTTAATGGTGCAGCGCTGCAAGTGGTTAGTAGCTTTAAATGTCTGGGGCACATTGTGACGTAGGATCTCAAAGATGACGCGGATTTAGAAAGAGAACGTAGGGCGCTGGCGGTCCGGGGAAATATGATAGCACGCCGATTTTCACGCTGCTCGAGGGAAGTAAAAATAACCTTTTTTAAGGCATACTGTCAGTCTTTTTACACGAGTAGCTTGTGGATGAATCATACTCGACGGACGGCGAGTGACCTACGAGTCCAATACAATGATATTTTCAGGATGCTGATGGGGTTGCCTCGCTTTTTCAGCGCTTCAGCGATGTTTGCTGAGTCGCACACGGGCGGCTTTCATGCTGTTATTCGCAAGAAAGTTGCTTCCCTACAGCAGGGAGTGCGATGCAGTCGCAACAGCATTCTGCAAATGACGGCCAGGTCTGACTGCCCATTACAAAATAAGTGGATGGGTATTATGATGGGCGAAAAACCTTAATTAGTTTAATTTAGTTTATATTATCTTATGTTCTGTGACATTTATCGACTTGTATTATGGATTTTATCTGAATTAAATGATTAATAATAATTAAAGGATATTTACATAATATGGTTAAGAAATACCTTTTATTAAGTATAAATTAACATATTTAACTTAAAAAACTTAAAATTAGTTTTAAAAAAAAGAAACTAATCCAATGTTCCGCTACCATTAGGCAGTGTCCCCAAAATGCTGGCCGCATTGCCACGTTGTATGGCAATGCTTATCCTCTGTGCAAAGTATATGCCAGCATTTTGGTCACAAGTAGCGTCGACCAGACGTTTTGAGACGTCTTTGAATAATAATTTGGCGCTCGGTCCCCACGGTCCCAGCGTTTCGACCCCAAAAGGCACAAACATGTAACAACTACTGAAATTACTATATTTGCGCCTTTTGAGGCCTTCTGCTAGTTCAGCCGCCGCGCCGGCCACTTTTTGGGTTGCGGGAAGATGAGAAGGTGCTAAGGTATCGACACAGGTAGCGTCCCATACCAGAGGCCTTCCCATCCTCCACGGAATCAAAGTCATGCCGTCCGGCCTCTTACCATCGCCACGTACAAGGCCACTAGGTTCCAAGATGGCAGCGCAGTTGGCGGTGGTAAGAGCCCGGCGAATAATGTCATTAAGTCCGGCGTGGCGGGGAATTCTTCCGGTGCTTCTCGTACAGGACAGGCCGTGGTGACCGAGTTGGTCGACGCTACTGCCACAATGGCAGCGGTGAGGAGCACAGCACGATGCACCCAAGCGGAGGGAGGTAGCAATCCTAAAAGTGGAGGAATTTATTAGTGTTCCGGTGTTTGGCGAAGGGAGGGCCTGTAGCCACAAACCTGATTCCCACTCAGAAACTGCTAAAAGTCGGGCACGATCTGTAGAACTGGAGCACGTATTTAAAAGTTGATTCCGCACTTGCTCACAGATCGGCCAGTCCCATAGCTTCTGAGAAGATGTAGTTTTAGGGAAATCAGTGTTTGAGCATATTGCTTCCCTAGCCTCGTTCATATGTGCAATATTCAGACTCACATTATCGACGCTAGTGCCGAGAATTTTTTCAACAAAATTTTTATTGCTATGAACAGAGGAAAGGAAAGCAGGGAGAGCAACACCCGAGGTGGATCGGATGCCTAGGCCACCCATGGACACCGGAAGAGAAGCCTGCAGCCACTCCCTATCTAATAAATTTACATTTAAAATTGAAGCCAAAGTATTTTTGATGGTCGCGTCCAAGTGTTCGAGTAGCAAAGGATGTTGCCAGAGCTGACAACATCTCAACAGATATGTGAATTGGGGTGTAAAAAGACAGAATTTAATGATTGTAAAAGCCATGTGTGCGTTAATTTTGGAAAGGCGGTCCGAGCATTGATGAAAATTTTGAATTTTTTCTTCGATAAAAAGTTGGAACGATTCATTCAGAATAGGTGAGCCTAACAAACGGAGCGAGCTGTCATCAAGTATTTTTATTTCTGGTGCCAAATCAATAAATTTTTGAATTGCCAAATCTTTTGTTGGGTAAGAATCTGGAATATAAATTTCACATTTTGATAAATTTAATTCCAGACCAATTGTTTTGAATTCTGATATTAAAAACTGTAAGTCATTGTATAAGGTGTCTGCGTCACCGCCTAAAGTCCCATCATCTAAGTACCAAACGTTTAGCTTGGATTGGAGACGTTGTATTACTGGGTGTATGGCGAGGCTAAAAACAGCTGGGCCCAGAGGATCACCTTGTTGGCACCCTACTGCTGAAGAAATTTCGTTGCCATGGTAAGTTAATTTTGATGAAGTTGCATAGCATTGCCAAAGAAAACTACACAAATTTGGAATTTTGTCTTTGACTTGTGTTAGTAGGGCTCCTCTATCTATTGAATTAAAAGCGTTCCTAACATCCACCTTCAAGAGCAAATCCTCACAATGTTGAGTCAAAAACGTTCTAACAGAATGGACGGCGGCTTCACATCCACCTCGGGAGCCAAAACCTAGCTGAAGAGGCTGGAAAATGTTCGTCAAAGCTGGTGCTACCTTTTTGCAGCAAATTTTAGCGGCAAGGCGGCGATAAGTCATTCCTACTGCAATTGGTCTGATGCCACCGTCCTTCTTCTTTAAAGCGCATAAATTTGCACCGTATAGGATATCGATAATACTACCATTCACTCGGCCTGACAACATTAGGTTCACCAGAGCCGTTAAGTCTCTCAGAAGGGTCTCCCCAACTTCTCCGCTAGCACCGCATAGTAAATCCTTTAAATGCTGCGGGGTCAAAGCATCAAGGCCACCAGCAGACCCACTTTGAAATGACATAACGGCTGCAGAAACTGGTTAAGAAATTGAGTTGTAGAAGTAGGTATATTATATATTGGTAAAAAAATCTATGATATCGCGTACATTACAATCGGTTAAGCCGTTTAGAAATTATGGTGTAATAACGAAACTCACAAACATATATACATACATACAAGAACCCCGAAAACATAACAACTCCTTTTTTGGGCAGTCGTGTAAAAATATTATTTTTACTAGGGGATATTAAGTGTGGTATATATCTAGATAAATTCCCTGTGGGGTGCCGGGTTAGAATCGCACCTCCCCATATAATCCCGTGGGTGTCGTAAGAGGCGACTTAGGGAAAAATACTTGAAGGTGGGCAGCAGCGCCTTCTAAAGAACTGCCATCTTACACTGCGATCCCCAAGCCGCCTGCCAAGCGTGGGGATTATGGCAAATACCCCCTTAATAGGGGAGGCTGTGTTCAGCAGTGGACGATCCGGCTGATACAGTACAGTACAGTATAGATAAAAGTAGTCAACTCTGGCGAGAGTCATTTAATTTTTTTTGTCATCGGCTGTGATCGTTTGTTCACTTTGAGCTGTCTGATGTACTTACTGATAATTTGCTGGTTTTAATCTAAATCCAAGGCTTTAAACAGTGTTAATATTCTGCATCAAACCAGTAGCGTGCAAACACTACTGAGTTTAGGCGTGAAGAACAGTACCTAGTGAAGTTACTGGTTGAATGAGGGAGAACTAACGGCTCAGAGTGAGGAGCGCAGAGCAGTATTAGAGGATGATACTGCGACTGTAAAGGACAGGCGTAACGCTTACATTAAGCTTGTCAGCCTTGTCACTTAAAAAAACAAACGAATCTCGCCTGAAGCCACGCTTTGTAGAATACGTCTCATGTATACGAGAAAACAAAGGAAAGACAACGCCTCTACGTACGTATGTATTAAACATCGATAAATCTTTTCTGTGGTATTAAAACATGTTATTTGAAGGGCGAATTCCTGATTTTGTTCACTTTGAAGATGAACTCCTCTATAGAGAAGCATTGCTTGATTCAGAGAAAATATATACTATGTTTATTGCTTATTTGTTTCTTTGTTTGTTATTGTGACGGAACAAGCTCGAGGCCTACCTGATGTTACGGACTAACCTCTGCTTATAATAGATGCATTTCATCACAAGTCACGAATTGCACTGCACCCGTCACCTTGAGACATAGTTGTTAAGTCTCATGTGCCTGTAATTTCACTGGCACTCAAGGACTGCTGCCGGAACACACCGTAAGGTGCTTGGCGACAGATTTTCTACTGTAGGGTGGTCGCTAGCCAGGCAGGCATTCGCAAAATGTCCTACCACCATGCGGTGAAGCTCAAGCCCGCGGCGGAGACAGATTTTGGCTAGCTGGCTAGCGATCACTCTCAAGTACTCTTTGACATAACCCTCGGACAGTCTTATCGATAACATCTCGCTGGTTTAGTTCCTGAATAATATTATAAATAATTGTGTTTAATTGTACTATTTCTATTTGTGTTACACTTTGTTGTGAAGGTGTTCATGTGAGGATTAGTTTGGTGATATTTTTACGCTAAAGAAATAAGTATTGAGTGAGTACTAGCGAAAAACATTTCGAAACTTATTTGCAAGTGTTCAATTAACTCCAAATCATGGACGGACTTCCCTGTGCAGGCTGTAAGGTCATTATAGAGAGCAAAGATTATATGAGTTGTCTTGGTTGTAAGCAAAAATATGACCTCCAGTGTGCAAATCTCTCGCCTAAACGTTTCAAGGCGTTGAACCAAGAAAATAAACGGAAATGGAGATGTGAAGAATGCAAGAATAAGCAACCTAAATCTGACAACTCAAATACGCCCGTGAGATCTCAACACTCCAAAGTAGTCTCGCAGGCGGACTCCGAATTTGACTACTCATCCGATAGTAGTAATATCACTTCGCGAAGAAAACCAGAAGCCAAATCTAGTTACATATCTGAAGATAAGTTATTAGATATCATGAAGGCGGAGAGGAAAGCGATGAAAGCCATGATAGAATCATCAGCTAAGGGGTTATCGGAGCAGCTCAAAAATATAAATGAACAGTGCGCTGGTTCTCAGGAAACTCTTTCTTATGTCAGTAAGCAGTATGATGACTTGCGGAAAGAAATCTCAGACCTCAAGAAATTAGTCGGAAGTAAGACGGCGGAAGTCAACTACCTTAAAGAAGAAAATAAAAACCTGAAAGACAGTCTTACCGGCTCCCATAACCGTCTGAAAACACTTGAGAAAGAAAATTTAAAACAGCAGCAGTGGTCAAGAATGCAGAACTTGGAATTCGTCGGTATTCCAGAAAATAAGGATGATGTGACCATTAATACAGTGTTGAAAATTGCTGAGCATATTGGAGTGGGCATGCAACCGGGTGACATTGAGTTTGCGCACCGGGTCCAGCCACGGCGCGCTGCGAGTGCTGCCCGCGCGCGTTCCATAATAGTACACCTTAAGCAACGCGACACTAAAGATCGCCTACTCGCTGCTGCTCGGAAACATCGCAACCTAACTGCTAGGGACGTGGGTATCGGGGGCGAGGCGAATAAAATCTTTGTAAACGAACACTTAACAAAAGAAAATAAAATGTTGTTAAGCTCATGCAAACAGAAAAGTAAAGAAGTAAATTATAGGTACATTTGGACAAAAAACTGCCGAATTTATGTGAGAAAAAACGACACGTCACCTCCAATCCTGATAGCCACGTCAGCAGATATAGAAAAAAATTTATAACTCTTGCTCTCATGTTTGTTGATTTTGTTTTACACAAACGTTTTGCCCATGTGTACTTTGTAATTCAGCAGTATTGTGATTTCACGAACGTGCACAAATTACCTTTTCTACCTGAACCTAAAAAACAACGACACATTGTATATTCAAACACTTTCGGACACACATTAAATATATTATACCCTTGCCGCACTAACATATATATATATATTTATTTTAACACTATTTTATTACCGTTTGTGCATCAACTTCTCTTCCTTGGATTTTTTTACAATCTCATACCAATCGTTACAGTACCTAAATATGAAATTGCTAAGTCTCGCTTTCAATTTGAAACTTGTTTTAATAAATTATACAAAATACATACATCCACGTCGATATATCACCCATTCATATGTAAAATGAATCCTTTAAAATGTTGGATGCGTACCTTCATAGAATTGGACTCCTCTTTACTTACATTATATGTCTTTCAGGCATTTATTAGGAGACCCTGTAAAGTTGTAATATATATGTTTTGTTATCTCTTGATTGTTTATGATGGATGACAAAATAAAAGAATTTAAACTCTTTTACCAGAATGTCAGAGGCCTTAGAACTAAAATTAATCATTTTTACAACAGCTTATTATTACATAATCACAAATATGACGTTGTTATTGTAACTGAAACTTGGTTATGTGACGGAATATTATATGCGGAAATATGTAACAGTTCATTCAACTTATTTCGTTATGATAGAGATGGGTTAGGAGGAGGTATCATGGCTTTGTGTAAACCTCATTTACAAGCTCGAATTAGACCTGAAAGGAAGCGTGACGACCTAGAATGTATGTGGGTCACTATACCATCTTACGCAATACGTTCTTCAGCAGATTTACATATTGCAATTGTATATATACCACCAAACAAATTGGCACCTACTCGACTTAAGGCATTTTTGGATATCCTTATAGCATTTTGCGATAAGCATCAGGGTGATAATATTTTAATAGCAGGAGATTTTAATCATCCATATATCGAATGGAAATCTGGTAAACCAATAATTATAAAAAAGGGTTCTATTGAAATGCAAACCTCTGCTTTAGAACTTATCAATCACACAACATTTCTTGGGCTCGCACAGTATAACACATTTTTAAATAGCCATAAGAATACCTTAGATTTAATTTTCGCTAATTTTCCCATTGATGTATATATATCAACATCACCTTTAGTCAAGGAGGACAGTTTCCATACTACATTATCTGTCAAGGCCACTGATATTCTAATACCGCCCTTAAAACCGCAATCGCGATTAAAATTTCAATTTAGACGCGCAAATTATGATCCAATAAACGAAAAACTCGCTAGCCAAGATTGGTCTTTTATTAATACTGATAGTGACATAGAGAAAATAATAACTAAACTTTACTCAATTTTATATGATTTAATATTAAAATATGTACCCCAAGTCCGCTCCTCTGGAACACATATCTACCCTGTTTGGTATAGTAGAGCCCTAATAAAGGTTATAAGAGAAAAACTCAAAGTGCATTATAATTGGAAGCGGTACCAAAATCAAATTGATTATGTTGAATTCTCTGACCTGAGGGAAAAACAAAAAAGATTACAATCAGAGTGTTATCAGCGTTTTATCGACCAGGCACAAGGTAAAATTAAGACAAATCCAAAAATTTTTTGGACATATGTTAAAAATAAACGTCTAAATAATTCCAATTACCCACAGCAAATGAATTACAACAATACAGTTCTAAGTGGTCAAGAAGACATATGTAACGCGTTTAACGAATTTTTCAACAAAAATTTTAATACTTCCGCTGACCATTATCAATTTACTGCATGTGATGACACTCATCCAATGAATATAATACACTCTATACAAGTGACTCAACAAGAGATACTCAAACTCTTTCAGAATGTAGATGTCACAAAAGGAGCTGGAAATGACAAGATTCCTTCTACATTCCTAAGTAAATGTGGAGAATCTCTTGCGTTACCAATAGCTTTAATCTTTAACAGATGTCTTCAAGATGGATATTTCCCTAATATTTGGAAACAAGCACATATAGTGCCAATTCATAAAAAAGGTCTAAAAACATCAATTGAAAACTATCGGCCAATATCTATCTTGAATGTATTAAGTAAGCTACTTGAGAGAGTTGTTCACAGACGGTTATACCCATTCTTAGCTCCATTAATACCTACCGAACAACATGGTTTTATGAGTAGACGTTCGACTTCAACAAATTTGTGTGTATTTGTTGATGAAGTAGCCAGAGGTATGGATGGTGGATCACAGGTAGATGTTATATATACAGATTTTGAGAAGGCATTTGACCGCGTGGACCACGTAATACTGTTACATAAACTTCATCACCTCGGAATTCGTGGCAACTTGTTACGGTGGGTAGAGTCTTATTTGCAAAACCGATCTCAGGCTGTTGTTGTTGGTGGTTACTGTTCCGACTTTATAAAAATTTCGTCTGGAGTGCCCCAGGGCTCTATATTAGGCCCTCTTTTATATGCCTGTTATTTATATGACCTAGGCACTTGTTTCAAATACGCAAAATTTTTAATGTATGCGGATGACACCAAAATATACATGCAAATAAGAAATGAAAATGACTGCATAAAACTACAAGATGACCTCAATAGAATGAGCCAGTATTACATTTTAAATCGTATAGGAATAAATATAAATAAATGTCAATATATAATATTTACACGAAAAAATAAAATTAATAATTACGAATACAAAATCAATAATACAAAAATAAATAGGGTTGAGTCAGTCAAAGATCTAGGTGTCACAGTAGATGCAAAACTGACTTTCTCAGAACACATTGATACAATAATAAATAAAGCCTTCAAAAATCTAGGATTTGTCTTGCGTGTCAGCCGACCGTTTTCTGACATAGATTGCATAAAAGTTCTATATTATGCCTATGTTAGAAGTGTCTTGGAGTACTGCAGTATAGTTTGGAACCATCACTATATCACCTATAGTGAAAAACTTGAAAATATTCAGCATAAATTCACCAAACATTTAAACTACCGTTGTTATCGTAAATTTAATGATTATGAAGATTCATGCGCTTATCACCGTCTGTCAACGCTCAAAAATCGGAGAATTATATCTGATATGTCATTTCTGCATGGCATATGTAATGGGCAAATTGACTCTCCTGACTTGTTATCTAAACTATTATGCCTCAATTGTCCAAGGTTGAGAACAAGACACACAAATTTATTTGCAATTTCTCGGTCCTATACTAACTATGCGCTCCTGTTAAAAGACTACAAAGGACCTACAATAAACAATTCAATTCTATAGACATATTCCAAAACAGCAAAAACATTTTTAAGCGAGAAGTACTAAGCGTAATAAATATACCATGTACCTAAGGTAAAACAACACTTTTATATAATAAAAAAAAAATGCTTACACTACACATCATGCACACTAACTCTTCACAGATGATACCTCCCACACATCTACACTCTCCCACACACACACACACACACACACACACACATACTTTATTTATATATTTATACTTAAGCTAGTGTCTATTTTATTTTTTTCCTTTTTGGGAATTTTTACCATATTATAATTGATGACAGATTATACTGTTAATAAGGGACTGTCTTATTATATGAAGAAATCTATAAAAAGTAAGTCTCTTTTGGCTGTAGGTCACAGATACAAATTTAGAACTTTGTTAATTAAGAGCTGTAGACTTAGTAAAATAAATAAAATAAATAAATAAATAAAGTAGAAAATCTGTCGCCAAGCACCTAACGGTGTGTTCCTGCAGCAGTTACTTGAGAGCCAATGAAACTACAGGCACATGAGACTTAAAAACTATGTCACTCAAGGTGACGGGCGCAGTGCAATTCGTGACTTGTAACGAAATGCATCTGTTATGCATCTGTTATAGGCAGAGGTTAGTCACAGTAAAATAAAAAAAAATGGATTTTTCATACTCTTCTTGCACAATTTTACTTTACATTTCAACAAAATTCTGATCTTAACTTAGCACCTATCTACTTTAAAATCAGCCATTCGCTTATCCGAAATAAACTCCAGGCTAAAACTTTATGAATGTTAAAACAAAAGAAGGAAGTCGCCATAACGTTTTCTGAATTTTAATAAACTATAGCCCGCTTTAGACGGGGAATGGAGAATTTTCTGGAAAATTACTGTTGGAAATTCAGAGTTTCCTTGTCGATTTTGGCCGTTTTGAAGATGAGATTATGATTTTAGATAAGCTATATAATGCGGAATAAGATTATATGACTTTATTTTGTTCAGCTAATACGCTACAGAATGTATGTAGCCAAATGCTAGCCACTTGAAAATATATACAGGGTTATTGATAAAATGCTAACAACCTCTTAGGGTTTACTTCTGCTAGTCCTAACAAACATTTGAGATAAAAAATGTGACGGGGATTTTTTCCATAGAGTGAAGATATTTACTATGTATATCAGATTTATGATTCCACTCAAGGATATGTTTTAATATAACATATATATTTTTTAAATTAATATTTGAGGCTTATCGCCTTAACTAAATAAATACCCCTTTTAGGATTCCGTATTAGAAAATGGGAAGGATCTATTACGGATCGAGGATTAGTAGGGACTAAGCCTCGATTGTCTGACCGTCCGTCAGTCCGTCCGAACTTTCGGCCGGATTGCACCAAATTTAACGATGATTAAATCCGTAAAAAACGTTGCATATTCCACCTTATTCCGACAGGATAATTTAATTGAGGAACGATTTGAAGAAATGAGAATTGAAGCCAGAAATGCAGCCATCCAGCCTAAAAGAGAACAAAAGTCTTTGGAATGGCAAGAGGTGGCCTGTTAAAGTTTTCACTTAATATATGTCAGTATGGCGGATTGCCTAGCAAATAATGTTAACAACAAAAACTTCAAAATAGAAGAAAGACCCCAAAAAAGACATGTTTTTTGTTCAATGATTTAAAATTGTCAAGCAAGTGTAATATTCTAATTATTTTTGGAAATTTATATACTGTATCAGCCGGTTTGTCCACTGCTGAGCACACCCTCCCCCATTAAGGGGCGATTTGCCATAATCCCCATGCTTGGCAGGCGTCTTGGGAATCGCAGTTTAAGATATCAGTTCCTCAGAAGGAGCTGCTGCGCACCTTCCGGTATTTAACATTTAGTTACCTCTTACGACACCCACAACGGCAATGGGAGGGTGACATTGGGCCGGCACCCACCGGCAAAATTTATATACTTAAACAGTTTTTCATTTTAAATGAAAATGTTAATGGATAATCTGAAGATTATGACTACTGGCAACCTCGATTCTATTTACAAAAAAATGGTATTTTAACAAAGTGGTGCTGTCTCGCCGCTAAACGCCTGAACAGAATAGTGCGATAAGGACAATTGCAGCTTCTTCAAGTTTTGACTTAGAATTTGCGCATAATTTGCGTTCTGGGAGAAATCTTTTCTCCTATAGTAAACATGATTGCGAATCAGTGATGGCTCAGTGGCATTGGCTATGGACTGCCGCGCAGTAGGTCCATGGTTCGAATCCCGCCCAGAGCTTGAGCTTCACCGCATGGTGGAAGGGCATTTTGCGAATGCCCGCCTGGCTAGCGACCACCCTCAAGTAGAAAATCTGTCGCTAAGCACCTAACGGTGTGTTCCGGCAGCAGTCCTTGAGAGCCAGTGAAATAACAGGCAAAATGAGACTTAACAGGTATGTCTCAAGGTGATGGACGCAGTGCAGTTTGTCACTTGTGATCAAATGCATCTGTTATAGGCAGAGGATACCGCTTAACATCAGGTGGGCCTCGCGCTTGTTCCTAAACAACCAAATCTAAAAATGTTGGTCTTATTTTATAACTGACAGAATAAACTAGGTTTATAGGTTTTCCTTTTTTGTATATATATATTTATTTTTCCTATAAATAATTCACAAACTAAAGGTACAAGTTTTGAGAAAATATTGGTACTTAAATATCCATTTATTCAAATTCCTTTCGTAAAGATGTCGGAACCCTTTGAATTTTAAATAACCTCCTTGGCACTCTACTTAGCTAATTTCCTCAAGTCTCTCCTGGTTAAAAGCCGTTGACGAGAGTTGACGATGGAACATGGTTGCTTAGAAGATACAAATCTCTTTTTGAAGAATCCGAGATAACATCTACTGACAAACAGAGACGTATTCTTAGAGGGTCCTCAATTTAAAGCCGTGCGCATTATTAAATGTCTTATCGAAATAAGATCTCTACGTTCTAAACTAAAACATGACCTAAATCGTTCGTTAACCTCTCGACTGGGTTATGGGGCTAATTCTGTTATATTAGCAAGTATAATGTAAGTATTACAGGGTTATTGGAAAATGCTCACCACCTCCTAGGGCCTCGTTCACGACCTTCAAATAAAGTCTCGAGTAGGCTAGTTTCCAGTTAAGTCACAAGTAACCGTGATTGAAGAAGAAGATTTATATGTATATATTTTTTTTTATGTTATATTGACGGAACAACCTCGAGGCCCACCTGATGATAAGTGGACTAACCTCTGCCTATAACAGATGCATTTCATTACAAGTATGAAGTGCACTGCGCCCGTCCCGTTGAGACGCAGTTGGTAAGTCTCATGTGCCTGTAATTTCACTGGCTCTCAAGGACTGCTGCCGGAACACATCGTTAGGTGCTTCGCGACAGATTTTCCACTTGAGGGTGGTGGTACATGCATAATATAGTAGAGAAACAATGTTAATTTTAAAGGTTTCTAATGTGATGTCGTAAATAACGCTGACTGAACCCTACGAGATAGATTAAAATAATGTACTACAGTATTGTACACCTTAAAAAGGTCTACAAAAAAAAACCGCGATGTATATATCTATCTCTTAGGAATAACCCGCAATAACCATTTTTTATCCTTTTACTTTTTACGAGAATACGAAGAGATTTTAAGCAATACAATTTTGAAGCGCTCGTAGCGAAGTTTACTTAGCTGTTCTTAACCGATCAGCAAAGTTAAGCAACGTTTCCTGCGGTCATGAGTTGGATGGGTGACCGCTGGTGACATTACTACTGAGGGCTTCCGTGCTTTGGAGGGCACGTTAAGCCGTCAGTCCCGGTTGTTGTCAAAGAATGGCAGCCGTTATAGCATGGTGGTAGGGCATTTTGCGAATGCCCGCCTACCACCCTCAAGCAGAAATTCTGTCGCCAAGCACCTAACGGTGTGTCCGGCAGCTGTCCTTGAGAGCCAGTACTTCTAGGTTAGCCTGAACAACATCTTCGACCACATCATCACTTACCATCAGGTGAGATAGTGGTCAAGGGCTAAGCCATCAGGGTTAAAAAAAACAGCATTAATCCTTATGCAATTACGTACCTTAAATACATTGTGCATTTAATATAGATCAGTAATGGCCCTTTACAGCATGTAATTTAAATAAATATTTTCTAATATATTACAGATTATTTAGTATAGTATTGCACCCGTGCGATGCCGGGGCGGGTCACTAGTAATCATATAGTTCATAGTGCACATGTAGTACCAACATAACACGCGGTTATTGCTATAGCTGTCGGGATTGGTGCCAAATAGCGGCGTTGAGATAAGCGGCGTTTTGCCCTACCCGCAACTCTACGAAAACATTTGGCTCGCGCTGGCGTGTGCATAATTTTGCATTTTAACTTTTGACGGTGTTGAAATAGATGGAGTTATGCGTTATACCAAGAATATTTATGAATCTGAACTATATATGCTTTGAGTTTATACCTTGATATGTTATATAACTGCACCAAACGTCTCGCTTGCAATTTGTTTGCAATTATATTAGCTACCCTTACGGTCTGGCAAATTGAATGGAAAATATTGTGGTGCAATTTATGGCGATACATCTTTGGTTACTGGTTTTATTGATCAGTTCTTGCAATTAAAGGTAGTCTATAATATTTAATTATAAGTATAACCCGTGAGTTGCCGGGTTAGAATGTCACCTCCTATTTATTCCCGCGAGTGTCATAAGAGACGACTCAGAGAAAATACAAGGTGGGAAGCAGCGCCTTCTGAAGAACTCATAATTTCTACTGCAATCCACAAGACGCCTGTCAAGCGCGGGATTTATGGCAAATCCCGCCAATGGGGGAGGCATTTTTCAATGATGAATGATCCAGTTTATGTGATTTTCGCGATAATTGTTTGCGCGATTATAAGCATACGATCATAACGTCATTTTTTAAACCCTTACATCAAACCATGATTTAATTAAGTCAATGATTATTATTTATCTACTAGCCGACCCGGCGAACTTTGTTCCGCCTTAAAGGCAATAAATAAGCAGTTTTTTTTAATTGGGAAAAATACAAAAAAAATTAAATACCTACATTAATCATTCATAATTATTTCTGTATTTTAGTACATAGGTTGCTCTTCATTTAAGTACCTTGTGATACACGACATTTTTTGTTTTATTATCAGGCGCAAAAACAAACAACGCAGATGGTCTTCCGACCCGTGAACATGCCACGTATAATTGACCATGGGAAAAACATGAATGTTCTAGATTTAAACCACAAACTTTTAAGGATTGGCCTTGTGATTTGTTGATGGTCATGGCAAATGCAAGACGTATCGGAAATTGAAGTCTTTTAAATTCAAACGGCATATCGGTTGGGATCATCGGTATCCTCGGAATGAGAACTTCCTCACCTTTGAATTTTCCTATCATTATCGTAGCGTAATTTACATTGTTCATCAATTTTCTAACCACCAAACGCTTACCGTTGCACAGTTTTGGTTGGTTTATGTTTCGAAGCATGATTACTACGGAGCCAACCTTTAGGCGTAAATTGTGCGGTGGTAAGCCAGGTACGTCCAAAGAGTTTAAAAATTCAATTGGATAGTTGGTGGCTTCATTTTCATTTGTGACGCAGTCAATAGATTTGAATGAATGCATAGTTCCGATGATCTTATTTTGAATTATGTAGTTTAGGTCATCTACATCTTTATTCTTAGCCGCTAAAATTGCTCGCTCACTCAACCATTCATTATTTTTGTAGTTAGAAATAATTTCTGGAAAGACATTGTTGATAAGTTCGTCTTTTGATGAGACAAAATTACAGAAATTATTTGGAAATGATATTAATCCGCTCGATTCATCGACAGGTACTTGACCATTACCGATAGTCAGCAATTGCTTCGAAAAATCTTCAGCAGATGTATCATTAAGCAATGTAACTCTTATGTTTGTTGTCAGTTGCAGTTTCTTCACATAGCGCCATAGATTTGACGATTTGAGGCAAGCGTTTATTTCGTCGGCAGCCGTAGATCTTGGAATTACTGGCAGTATTTGGCGGAAATCGCCAGACAGTAAAATCATTGCTCCTCCAAAACATCTCGAGTCATTGCGTTAATCTTTTAATGTTCGGTTAAGTGCTTCTAATGCACGTTTATGCGCCATTGTGCATTCGTCCCAGATGATGATTTTCGATACCGCTAAAACTTTACCCATTGCTGAGTGTTTTGCAATATTACACGTTGGTTCTTCAATAGTTTGAAGATTTAACGGTAATTTGAATGCTGAATGAGCCGTACGGCATCCTTCTAACAATGTGGCTGCTATTCCAGAAGAAGCAACTGCAACCGCTATGTTAGATCTCGCCCGAACAGTTGCTAAAACTAATGACATGAGGAATGTCTTGCCAGTTCCACCAGGGGCATCTAGGAAATATAAACCACCATTTTCATCATCGATTGCCTTCATTAAAGTATCATAAACTTCCTTTGGTTGGTAATTCAACAGGGGTACTTTCGTTTGAACTACTAAATCTAATTCCTGGTGATCATATTCACGTTCCCGTTCCAATTCTCGATTAAATGCGTCATTCATTTCACGATATGGTGCTGGCATTCCTAACCTGATTAATAAATTACCGCACATGAGGTAACACATATCTTCGATCAAGAGTAAAGCACGATTATGTATCTCCTCATTCATCTCAATATCGTGATTTCTGGAATTGACACGAATTTGATGTAAAATATCTTCTGACATATTATCCTTGTATTTGTGCCACAGGTTACATGGGTTTGATGGAAAACATGTCGAAATTATGATAGCGAATAATGTGCGTATCTGACTTGGAGATGCAGAGATAATGGCTTCAGCGATTGTCGTATCCCAATGACTATCGTTTTCTAATAACTTCAATTCCTCACATGCAGCACGATATGTTGGGAATATTACACCATTAAAAGTTCGTAGTGACTCAAATGACGTTGGCCCACGCACATTTACCAGCAACAACCGCAAATAGAAACATTCATTATTCTTTGGTTGAACTGTATACATACGACCAAGAGCATCAGTAGAGCGCACATCTGGATACCCAGGAACCGCATCGCCTTGCTTCCGTCTTTGAAAATTCTTCGATGAAGCATTCCAAGTATAATAACGTGGCATCTCCGAGTAAAGCAAAGTTCGTGCAAACTGATCGCTTTGGCAGATTGCAAAAAAACTGGTCAATGTAGTTGCTGGAGGTGTTTCAGCACGTTGCGTAGCATTCGAAGCCGTGAAATATACTCGTTGACCATTCCCCAGATGCACCGCCAAATGCGTAACAGTAGGATGACGTTATTAATTACAAATTATCTATTTGTTGACCTCTGTTGTTCGCTCGACGATTCTGCATTGCCAACCGAGCTGTTTTACGGGCTGCTTCACTTTGCTCTCGTGATTGAGAAGCACGAAGTCGAGCCATACTATCGCGGCGCTGTTCACGTGCAATTTCTTGTTCTTCTTCAGTCCTTTCATTTGCAGTATTTCGTATTCTTCTTGCATCACGGCTTTGTCGGGAAAGATTCGATCGTCTTGGTCGCGGCATTTTATTAATTAAACTTCACTTCACCTAAAAACTCAAATTTTCAACCATACCGAGTTTTGTAGTTCACTTCACTTTTTACGAATGGGCAATGGCACTATCATAACATTATAATTGTTAATTATTTATTTAATAGAAATAGTTTTATTACAAATATCAAATTGTTATCCATACGTCATTACATATCTGTCATTATACGTCAATTACATAGCTGTCATTTGCGTTTTGTTATTCCAAGTCTGATTCTTTTTTGTTATACCACGTTTTATAGTGACTGACGTTTCATGTCAAGTCACACGGGAATGCTGTCGAACGGAATAAAAAGTATCTTATGTCCTTCTCCTGGCTCTAAACTACCTCCCTGCCAATTTTCAGCTAAATCGGTTCAGCCGTTCTTGAGTTATAAGTGGAGTAACTAACACGACTTTCTTTTATATATATAGATGTTATTCATGTCGTCACACCTAACAAATATTTTTATTTAATATTATTATTATTTTTGCAATAAGGCATGCTCAGCGGAATAATGTTAAAAAATTACGACAGGATAAATTATATCCCGCACATGTCTACAATTGTGCCTTTCGCTATTTTTATGCTCTTTGTCACCAATATCGACAATGACCTTTTCCAATGTCAATCCTTGGGATTTGTGGACGGTGTCTGCCCATGCCAATGACAAAGAAAACTGCTTGCGTGAACATGCGGTTTGCCCTGACTTCCACGACCAGGTAGTAGGTGGAATAGGTACGTGTCCGTTGATGGTTGGTACGTATAGCGTATAATTTTGAGAGGGGTATCACAAACATTCCAGATTCTTATTTTTTTTTTTTTTTTTTTTTTTTTTTTTATTGTGACGGAACAAGCCCGAGGCCCATCTGATGTTAAGTGGACTAACCTCTGCCTATAACAGACGCATTTCGTCAGCGACGAATTGCACTGTGCCCGTCACACTGAGACGTCCAGTTGTTAGGTCGCATTAGCCTGTAATTTTTCTGGCTCTCAAGGACTGCTGCCGGAACACACTGTTAGGTGCTTGGCGACAGATTTTCTACTTGAGGGTGGTCGCTAGCCAGGCGGGCATTCACAAAATGCCCTTCCACCATGCGGTGAAGCTCAAGCTCTGGGCGGGATTCGAACCATGGACCTGCTGCACGGCAGTCCATAGCCAATGCCACTGAGCCATGACTGCTTCAAACTCTGTATGATGATTATATATCAGAACCAGAAATGTATGTAAAGCTCAGAAACAGCAGAACGTAAACCTTACCGCGGCGGGCATGGTTTAAAATGTGTACCGTGCGTCGCCACAACATATCCTTGACGAGACCAATCTGATGCAATCAACTGTTATTTTAAAATCACACTATAGCCATTGGCGCTTTGATATTTTAAGTTACTAAAATAATTGGTTATAAATAAACAAATATCAAATTAGTGTACAATTGTATCGTTGAAGAGTAATTCTGTAAGTACATTGACAAGTTTTTTTTAATAATGATGGCCGAGCGGTAATAGCTTTGGAGTGCCGTGCCGCAGATCACTGGTTCGATCCCCACCGCCGGCTTGAGCTTTACCGCATAGTGGAAGGGCATTTTCCGATTGCCCGCCTGGCTAGCTACCACCCTCAAGTAGAAAATCTGTCGCCAAACACCTAACAGTGTGTTCCGGCGGCAGTCCTTGAGAGCCAGTAAAATTACAGGCCCATTAGACTTAACAACTAAGTCTCAACCTGACGGGCGCAGGGCAATTCGTGACTTGTGATGAAATGCACTTGTAATAGGCAGAGATAAGTCCGCTTAATATCAGATGGGCCTCAAGCTTGTTACGTCACAATAAAAAAAGTACATTAAAAATTATTACAAAAAAACGTCACAAAAGTTCTCTAAAAGAACATCCGCGTATTCAAATAAAATCGTCCTCAGCCTTTACTCTACTTCTGACACTGTTCAAAAAGCGATTCTCTTCCCCACTTCTTACCCTTTTAACAAGTCGATCTACGCAAGTAACAGAACAAGGTTGCCAGCGCGGTAGAGAGATTACCACACTAACGTATTTAAATGAGAGTGGGCTCAACCGATTTGCATAATACTGGGATCCTTGTTTGGGAGGCATTAGGGCCTTGATGTACGCATTTAGCATTTTAGACGGGAGGTGGAGAATTTGTTGAAGCATTACAGCAAGTGTATTTGTAGTGCTTAATCATAGTGCTAAGGCTTTAACTACGTAGATGTGTGCCTTAATGTGCTTAAGGGTTGTTTGCTCGAAATAAGTTACTTAGGTACTGGTTCTAAGTGATAAAGATAAGGACTCGTAAATAAGATTTAAATATGAGAAGGCTGTAAATTAATGATAAGACATTAATTAGTTAATAATTGATATTAATATACAGTAATGCTGCCAGCATACTGGGTGCGCTGCCAACTGGTAGTCGGTTAGAGCATTTGGACTGCCTGTGAGTCTGCAGTGACTTGTAGGTTGTCTAAATGCATTCATTGTAGTTCAATACTCAATTGTTTATTGCAACATATGTAGCTACATGCAGGTCTTATTTAACATGTGTGTGTTATACATATGACCCTATAAGGATATGGCAATGGTAGGAACTGGTAGTGGCTGTAGTGTATTATTTAGTTAGTAGTGTGTTGTTAATAAAAATAGATACTTTCAATTACTGTTTAGGGCACTGCTGCCATTTTACGTTTATAGCCCTTCAGTACTCTTTTAAATCAATTTTTAAAACTGGTCAAAATTCTCATGGGGATGATTTTGGCCTTTCTCCAATGGGGTGCATTCCAGAGTGGTTTCATAAAAATCTTGTGATATACAACCCCTAAAGTGGTGAAATTAATTTAAAGCCGTTTATTAGAATGGAAAGTCAGTTAATTTTAATTTAAACTGACTTGCAAAAAGAGTGAACGTTGTCAAGTCAGCAGGTATATTTTTATATTCTTATTTTTTACGGGTGACTGCTTGTTTGTTGGGTGAGCGCTAGATTGCATTGCCCCGTTAGATTGCAATGCTTATTCATTGAGCCAAATAAGTGCCAGCAATTTCTTTCCACGTATTATCTTAATTGACTCGATTAAAAGAGCATGAAGTATTTAAATGAACGTCTACAGCATTAAGGGCCTGTTTTTTTTTTTTTTTTTTTTTTTATGCAAAATGTGACAAACAAGCAGACGGTCCACCTGATGGTAAGTGGTCACCGTCGCCTATGAACACCTGCAATATCCGCAGCATTACTGGTGCGTTGCCTACCATTTAAAGAAAGGACTCTATTCACGTCTCTTTTGAAGCGGTTAAGATTGTAGACCTGAGGAAAAACCTCAGGTGGAAGAGCATTCCACAACTTACAGGTACGTGGCAGAAACAGACGATTAAATCGAGTAGTGCGAGACTTCCACGTATCTATAATGTGCGGGTGGCCCTTCTGGCGATAACGGCCAGTTCGGTGATAAAAGTGTGAAGGAGGTATGAGGTTAAAAATCTCATCAGAGCATTCCCCGTTATAATATCTGTAGAACAGGCATAGAGAGCCTACGTCACGACGTACGCTCAGCGATTCCAGCCTGTTGGACAATTTTGGGTCATCGACAAGTCTAACGGCTCTTCTCTGTAAGGAGTCAAGTGGGTCCAACTGATACTTCGGTGCACCACTCCAAAGATGAGAGCAGTACTCCATATGTGGCCTTACCTGCGCTTTGTATAACATTAGACGTTGGTTAGGCGTAAAGTACCGCTTGGCTCTATTAAGTACACCGAGTTTTTTAGACGAAAGTCCTGCTTTGTTCTCCAAATGACTCCTAAACTGGACCTCGCTGGATATGTCTACTCCCAAAATGCCGATGTTGGTCGCTAAGGTAAGGGGAATACCCTGAAAACGTGGAGTGATATAATATTAAATGCCTGTTACAGAATGTTCGAGTAAGTTCCGGTTATACTTTACTTATAAAATAACTGGTTGATAAAAATGACAGTTACTCGTAACATGTAGCGCGTTTCAAGCTTTAACCGATGGATAGGCTAAATCGATTACTGTGAAACGCAAAGATATTATTTTATTTATTAAATATAGGGTAGTATAAACGGAACTTACTCGAACATAATGAATGTTTTTTTTTTATGTTTGATAGGTTAGCCTTTGACCACTGTCTCACCTGATGGTAAGTGATGATGTGGTCGAAGATGTTGTTCAGGCTAACCTAGAAGTACCTACTGGCTCTCAAGGAAAGCTGCCGGAAGACACCGCTAGGTGCTTGGCGACAGATTTTCTACTTGAGGGTGGTAGCTAGCCAGGCTGGCATTCGCAAAATGCCCTACCACCATGCTATAACGACTGGCATCCTAAGACAACAACCGGGACCGACGGCTTAACGTGCCCTTCGAAGCACGGAAATGTATTCAGGCATTACTTTGCGGAAATCCATATTTAATAATAAATTCACCTTTTAGATTCAGATATTTCTCGATCGTACGCTCGTAGAGTCAAGACCTCCTAAGGATGCTTCGTGTAGAAGCGAAACGCGTCGAAATTTCTCTGGTTTTAATGCGTGGCGTTTGTGAGGTCACGTCGGCTTAACAGGAAAATTAGGGGGAATTGTCACTAGATATATTTTTATATTTTTTAAGTGTTTTATTAAAATATTAATTTGATGTTTTCTTAAAATATTTTAACAATATTTGTTAATATTACTCGACCATTTTGAAACAGGCCCTAAGTCAATTAAGGTTTAGGTTTGCTTCAAAAAGGTACGTTTTAAGAACTCCAGTATTCTCAGTTCAACAAATGTCAACAAATATAAAGTATACATATTTTTGGAAGATTTATCAACTTTTCTAACGTTGACAAATCTTCCATAAAATATTTCACAAACAAATCATTTATTCGTAAAATCACACGAGTTCAGGAAAACCCTCATCAAAAGTTTGGATCGCGATGACAGATTGAAAAGGCAAGGCTATGTCAGCAGATTGGTCGAGGAGCGACTTCACATTACAATTATATAGTTTATTAGGGCTCCGTACCCAAAGGGAAAAATGGAGCCCTATTATATTACAAATATAAAATGTGTATTTCGGTAAACTTATCTAATTTACATTTTATATGTTTGAGACTCTCTTTTAAGTATTGACATATATGTATACATTGTAATTATATACATATTAGTCAACTCGTTGCCATACGCCCGCTTCGCCGCTACACATAGATTAAATAATAGTAATAATACCAAATATTTTTAAAATATTTTAAGAAAACATCAAATTAATAATTTTATAAAACACTTAAAATATATAAAAATATATTAGATAACAATTCCGGCTAAAAAAAATATATATATCTAGTGACACATAAAAAAAAATTTTTTTTAAAGTGTCTTATTAAAATATTAATTTGTTGTTTTCTTAAAATATTTGTTATTATTAAAAATGCATCGCAAAGTAACGCCTGAATCTATTCATTAAATAATAGTAGTTGGCCGTCGAAAACCTAACTTAACGCGGCGTCAAAATGTCAAAATGCACACGGCGTTACTTGAATTGAAAGTATAGTGCTATGACGGAGCTGTTACGAAAAAATTATATATACACACAAAATTAAAATTAAATATTAAACTACTACTAAATAATAAGAAAATAATAATTTTCAAAAAAAATGTCTGATAACTTCCTGGTTTTCAAACAATCTTTTTTTTTTATTCCTGATAGGTTAGCCTTTGACCACTATCTCACCTGATGGTAAGTGATGATGTGGTCGAAGATGTTGTTCAGGCTAACCTTGAAGTTGAATTCTAAGATGAGAAATATATGTAAATTTCCTAATGTTTGTGACTTTTTGACAATATACCTATCTGTATTTGCATAGGTAATACTTGTACGCGTAAAGCGGGCCCTAGCAACATTTGGTATATTATAATACCTAACACTGTAACCCAGGACCACAAGTAAATAAATTTCATTTAATTTTTTCATTTCATTTAAAGTAACACTTATTTAAAAGGATACCCCATGCGAGCGGTTTTATGGACAGATTGGTTGTCTGACCAACGTTCGCATAGAATGTCTCACAAAGGGAGAACATGGTCCATTATCGTCCTCAGGATGCTGTTGTTACTATCCCGCACTCGCCTCATTAATGATGCTACCTTTTTTCTCATAATTGCTTGAAAGCCAAGCAATTATGAGAAAAAATGTTCAGGTCCATGCTGTGCGGCAGTCCATAGCCAATGCCCCTAAGCCATCACTGCTTCTTGTCTGTACATCTTGGGTGTCTTCTACATATCAGAAAATCAAATAATTCTGTTATTATAGAACGCCCGTGGGATGCTAGAATGTCACCCCCCCCCCATCTCTAACCGTGGGTGTCGTAAGAGGCGACTAACGGTAAGTAACATCAGAAAGTGGGCAGCAGCGCTTTCTGAGGAACTTTCTGCTGAACACAACCTCCCCCAGTGTGGGGGGATTTGCCATAATCCCCACGCTTGGCAAGCGTCTTGGGGATCACAGTGTGAGATATCAATTCCTCGAAAAGCGCTGCTTCTGTGTTCTTCTGTTACCGTTTTACGACACCCGGGTGTGAGGTGTGGAGGTAGCATTCTAGCCCGGTACTCCACGGGCATCATTAGGTGCTTGGTGATATTTTTTTATGGAGGTGGTAGTTTGGTAGTGGCATGCCATGGAATGTCCGCATAGGATCATTGTACGATTCGATCCCCTCTTTTCTAAACATAACTGTCCTTGTATAATTGTCTCTCTGACCTTTATCTGACATTGGCGACACCAATGTCATCCAGGACAGAAATACGGTTGTATTGAACGTTTTACCAACAGATGTTACAATATCATTGATGTAAAGACTCCGCTACATTGGTGCGGATGCGTATCTTTCCGAACAATTGGTTTGTTTTAGAAGCAACAGCAGCAACAAACTTATCAGATTTTTTAAAATACTGTTAGGTTTGCAATAACGCCTGCTATGCGGATTACATTACAAAATCACAATACGATGGTTAAAGAAGGATAGGAAAGATTTGAGTTATGATGTCATGTCATGTTAGCTCATATGGTTAGAGCATACCCCGGCTCAAGAGGTGGATGGACGCGGGTTCGAACCCCGCACATGACTTAATTTTTTCCTATCGTATATTTGTGATTTGTCAGAACTTTTTTTTTATGTTATTGTGACGTACGTAACAAGCTCGAGGCCCATCTGATCACCAGACTTACCTCTGCCTATAACAGATGCATTTCATCACAAATAACGATTTGCACTGCGTCCGTCACTTTGATACATAGTTGTTAAGTCTCATGTGCCTGTAATTTCATTGGCTCTCAAGGACTGCTGCCGGAACACACATTATTTTGTTTTCATTAACAGTTTCTATCCAAATAATTGATTTTATTTTTTAAGTATAATTTCAAGCAATATCGCATTCTAAGAGCATGTTTCAGAATGATCGAGTAAGTTGCGGTTATACTACCCAGAAAATATATTAAATAAAACACTATCTTTGCGGTTCACAGTCATCGATTTAGCCTATCCATCGGTTAAAGCTTGAAACGCGCTGCATGTTAACTGTCATTTTTATCATTCAGTTATTTTATGTTCTGGGTAGTATAACCGGAACTTACTCGAACATTCTGAAACAGGCCCTAAGTGTACTGTATACTCAGATTTACTAAGGTGAGAACAAATTTTTTTCAAGCTGGAACTCGCAGACGTGTTTTCGCTTCCAGCTTAAATGTTTTTTTTTTGGCAGTGTGTAAAAATACTGCTTTCGATAAAGTCTAATAGTCTGGTTGGAGGCCGCAAAATGATTAGTAAAAGTATAAAATTAGAGCATTAAATTCGTATCTCATTGACTGCTCTCGATTGTCAAGCGTATAAATGGTAAAGCAATTTTAAAAAAATTTAGAATTTCAGGCATATGAGACCTAACAACTGTACGTCTCAGTGTGAGGGGCACAGTGCAATTTGCCGTAGATGAAATGCGTCTGTTATAGGCAAGGTACGGTGGGTTTCGGGTTCCGTCACAATAACATGAAAAAAAACTTAATATTACAAAATCACAAATATACGATAGGAAAAATTCAAGTCATGTGCGGGATTCGAACCCGCGTCCATCCACCCCTTAAGCCCGGGTATGCTCTACCCAATTGAGCTAACATGACATGACGTCATATCTCAAATCTTTCCTATCGTTCTTTAATCATCGTATTGGGATGGAGCGACATCGATAGTACCACTTGCGTTGTGCGATGGTTAAAGAACGATAGGAAAGATTTGAGTTATGACGTCATGTCATGTTGGTTTCGAACTATGACTCACTTTACCACGGGCAAAGACCGTCGTGAATTCAAATACACTCGTGTATAATTTTCTTTTCTTTAATAAAAGCGTTACTCCAAATTAAGCCACTCTGACCTTGACTGATATTGCCTACAACAATTTCATTAGGGACAGAAAAAAGTTGTCTGCCGAGGCTTTTACCAACAGATGTTACAATATCACTGATGTAAAGACTTATCTACACTGGTGCGGTGGCGTTTTTGTCCCGCCTTGTCTACGATGATCACTAGGAACAGAGACAGCTCGAATCTCGCACATGACATTATGGGTATGTTCCATTAGTCGCTAAGAACGTTATTTTCGATAATTTTGATCACATTCTGCGTCTATGGTTGTGATCACGTGATCGTTTGTAACTGTCATCCCCGTTCCATTTTCGGATAAGAACGCTAAGAATGACACTAAAATTTGCCACTTCTGTCACTTTTGACATAAGATGTAGCGTTTAAGGCGAAAATAGCGCCAAGACCCATGTGGAAAACTTTTTGGAAGTGTGATCGTTTTTAGCGTTTTTAGCGAATCTCACTCAAATGGTACGCACCCTATATGAGTTAACATGCACCGCGTTTCAAGCTTTAACCGATGGATAGGCTTAATCGATGACTGTAAAACGCAAAGATAGCGTTTTATTTAATAAATATGTTATTGTGTAATTTTCCAGATTTCTGCGGGTAACACGATAAATTGCATTATTGACCACCTTTTATTTTCTTCGCCTAGCACTGTCCATACACAGGTTGCTTCGAAGATATGGCTATTAGCGATAAGGCCACCCATTGCACTACAAAAAAATATTATGTACTAAATTTAAGGTTATCATTTAATAAGTTTTGTGTCTGAAGATAAAGAATTTTTGTGTTCTATTGTATTTATGACGTCAAATAAGAAATTCTTAGGTACTAGGGTTACTGAATGGTTTGAGTTGACGTGATGCTGTGACGTGGCCGAGTATATAAGTGTGCGCCGACCATAATGTTTTAAATTGGAGTCAAAACTTTAAAGTGGCTCTTCCTGGCGTAACAATAATCATTTATATTAGTATATGAGTATACATTTTATATTAATTATTATTTTGTAAGTATATTATTATGACGATTAATTTTCTTGATTTCTTCGGCTAAAATTACACGATAAATTGTATGAATAATAATAATGCTTTATTGAGTAATAAGGAGATACAGTAGTATAACATTGTTGAAATCACCTTTTAAGTTTAGTATAAAGTAATACTTGTGTTAGGTGTATTATTATTATTAACTTCTTGAAGGAAGTACGTATTCCAATGTTTATTTTCAATTTTGTAAGCTACGATGTATTTTCAGTTTTGTGGTCATCCAATAAAAATAAAAAAATGGGCCACCTTTTGTTTTCTTCGCCTAGCACTGTCCATACACAGGTTGCTTGGATGATATGGCTATTAGCGATAAGGCCACCCATTGCACTAGAAACAAATATAATCTACAAAATTTAAGGTTATCATTTAATAAGTTTTGTGTCTTAAAATAAAGAATTTTTGTATTCTATTGTATTTATGGCGTCAAATAAGAAACTCTTAGGTACTAGGGTTACTGAATGGTTTGAGATGAGGTGATGCCGTGGCGTGGCCGAGTATATACACTGAGTAAAATCTAAAGTCAAAAGCGCCCTAATGACGGCCAATTTATATGGTATAAGGCGAAAAACCGACCAAACGTAAATACGTACAAAAACGCCTTCCAACTAGAAGGCGTTAAACGAGGTCAGTGAAGGCGAATGTTTCTTTTCGTCTTCATTTAAGGTGTATTTTGTGGTCTTTCTTAAATATTGACTTTTCGATGAGGCTGATTAAGTCGTACGTTATAGTGATAATCACCGTATATAAACCGCCGTGAAAGTAAGGTATATTTTATGGTCAATACTGCAATTATTATCGTATAACAAGTTCAATTCTGAAAATACTTTACGGAAGGCGTTTTTGACGGTTGTGTTTATTATGAAACATAGTACATTTTTATTGATTGGTGAAAATCATCTTAAGAGTTGTGAATTCATCTTACGTATTTACAATTCAACGGTAAAAGGTCAAATTTGATGTAAGCCTTTTAGTCGTTTTTCTCAGTGTAAGTGTGCGCCAAGCATACTCGTAATGCTGTAAATTGGAGTTAAAACTTTAAAGTGGCTCTTCCTGGCGTAACAATAATCATTACGAGGCTCGAAATATTGCGGTTACTGTTACAGAGAAAACTTAGGACAACTTTATAATGTCATGGGAAGGGCACTCGCAAACTTTGAAAATAACTTCCGAGATAGTCTTCTTTAGCGTCTTGAAATAGGGCTGTGGTTTTGTATTGGTGTATTTTGGTTGGTACCGTTTTTATTCTCTCAGTAGGCTTTTGATTTCATTAATAATTTTAATATTATTTGGTTTGCAATAACGCCTGCTATGCGGATCACATTACAAATTTATATTATATTACATTTAAATTTTTCTTATCATATATTTGTGATTTTGTAATGTAATCCGCATAGCAGGCGTTATTACAAACCTAATAATATTAAAATTATAAGGTTGCGTCATCATTTACAAGTATAAAACCAATTGCAAAATTGGTCTTGTTTGAAGTACAACGCAAGTGATATATATAGATGTCGCTCCATCCCAATACAATGGTTAAAGAACGATAGGAAATATTTGAGTTATGACGTCATGCCGTGTTAGCTCAATTGGTTAAATAGCATACCCCGGCTCAAGGGGTGGATGGACGCGGGTTCGAATCCCGCACATGACTTAAATATTTTCTTATCATATATTTGTGATCATATTGTTTTTGCTTTGAAATGACATGATATATTTTCATTGATAGCCTTTGGTCCACTCTCTCAACAGCCGGTTTGTAATAACGTTTCGAAAACGGTAACCAGCTGGATATAAAATGGGAACTGGTGTTTAAACACAGCTGCTGGCACCAGCCAGTGCTAAGTGACAGATTTTCATCTGTCAATAGTACGAATAGGCCGGTGAATAATCGAAAAATATCTTGCTACTTATCAAAAAACAAACAAAATAATTAAAAAATTCAAAAAAAACAAAATAATCTATTTTCACATCAAAGACGATGTGAAAATAGATTATTTTATAAGATGAATAGAATCTATGTCATTGTGATTGTAATTTTCGATTGTAATCGTTTATTTCACAACCTGATTCTAGTGGTGTCATCTAGTATTGAGTAGATTAACTACGATGTATTTAAGTACCGATATAAGTTATGTTGCAGCGGTTGTCTAACAGATGGCGTTACTACATTCTATACAATTAATACAACAACATTCATGTTTATTTTTTTAATGGTTATAAAAATATAATTGTTTTTACAGATAACACATCTAGATATAAATTTTAGTTACTATGTTAAAGCACAAATCTATGGGCGTGATAGCTTTTCAGTAAAACGGGCCACAAAATGTTCAAGTTGTGTCTTAATTATAAAGAAAAGAAATATTATTTAAAAACCCGACAACTTATTTATATTCTTTAAAATTTTTATCATTCCATTGAATAAAAAATTGGAAGTTAACGTTTTAATAATTATATAAATACTAGCGGCTCGCTCCGGCTTCGCACGGGTATAAAATATATAGCCTATATGTCATTCACTGAAAAAATTATTAAAATCGATCCAGTAGTTTTGATTTATTCATTGCTGCCCGTGGCCCGCACGCGTTAAATTTAGAGTAAAACAATTCTTATTTCCCTAAACCATGAAGATTTCCTGCTATCTTTGGAATATCTAAATTCATACACAACATTTTTTCTTATTACATTTTTACACTACTACACGCTCCCGCCGCCCGGGCCGGCCCGAACCGCCGCAAACGCTACGTCCCGCAATTTTTAAATCTGTAATATCTTCGAAAATATTCATTTAAATCATATGCTGTAAAGGGCCATATAGATCTATATTAAATCAACAATGTATTTAAAGTATTTAATTAGATAAGTATTAACGCTGTATTGGTTAAAATTGCTTCGAAAATTAGCCATTATTTGTCGTAAAAAGTCAATGACAAAAATAAATTATTATGAGATATCCATAAGAGAAAGACATATAGCATCGCGGAGTTTTCTGTAGACCTTTTTAATGTGTACAATACTTAGTACATTATTTTGATAAATCTCGTAGGGTTCAGCCTGAGTTTGCAATGTAAGCGGAACAAATGAAATTATTTACGACATCACATTAGAAACCTCAAAAAGAACAGTATTTCTCCACTATTTAATGGATGTTATTATACATATAAACCTTCCTCTTTAATCACTCTATCTATTAAAAGAAACCGCAGCAAAATCCGTTGCATAGTTTAAAAGATTTAAGCATACATGGGGATATAGGGACAGAGAAAGCGACTTTGTTTTATACTATGTAGTGATAGTGATGTAGTGAAGTGATAGTGATATCTATATACAGACAATAATTATAATATATGATAATGGGTCTAATTAAAAACAAAACAGCACTCTCCTTAGGCTGTGACGGGCGCAGTGCAATTCGTGACTTTTGACGAAATGCATCTGTTATAGGCAGAGGTTAGCCCGCTTAACATAAGGTGGGCCTCGAGCTTGTCCTGCATTAAAAAAATATATGTCTAAAATAAGTTTTACACGTGTCATAAAATAGGTCATGACAGACTTATTACAATAAATGGGAAATGTCAAGGTTCAACATAAACATGTACATAAATATCTCTAACACCCTTTCAATATAATTTATGTTTACGTATAACCTTTGTCGCAAGTAGGGTTTACACAACGCGATAAAAAAATAACATCAAACACATTAATATGTATGGCATAGAATATAGGCGGGCACCCTTTGTGGACAATTACAAAGGCGGCTAAGTACAAAGAGAGGATATATAGGGTATGTTCCATTAGTCGCTAAGAACGTTAATTTCGATAATTTTGATCACATTCTGCGTCTGTGGTTGTGATCACGTGATCGTTTGTAACTGTCATCCCCTGTTCCATTTAGGATAAGAACGCTAAGAATGCCACTAAAATTTGCCACTTCTGTCACTTTTGACATTAGATGTAGGGAATTCAAACTTTTCCAGTAGCCTCATAGCGTTTATGGCGAAAATAACGCCAAGACCCATGTGGAACAACTTTTTGGGAGTGTGATCGTTTTTAGCGTTTTTAGCGAATCTAACTTCAAATGGTATGCACCCATAGTACAACGTGTACGTAGGTAGTTTTCACAGTTTTACTGTATCAACCGGATTGTCCACTGCTTAACACAGCCCCATTATTGGGGGGTTCGCCATAATCACCGCACGCTTGGCAGGCGTCTTGGAGATCGCAGTGTGAGATATCAGTTCCTCAGAAAACGCTGCCCACCTTCTGGTGTGTTACCCTTAGTCACATCTAACGACACCTAAGGGTAGAGATGAGGGGGTGATATTCTATCCCGGCACCCCACGGATATGTCACAGTTATAATGCGTATTATTATGTACTAAGTAGGCTCTGATTATTCCAGAAGCCTTCGGTTGTCTTAAGTTTTCGCGATTTTTACTTATAATAATTACGACTGAAAAAGCTGAATTTCTGCTGCTTAAGAGTGAAGAGAGGCAGCGATGGTGAAATCGCGATCACCAGTGAAAAACAAAAGAAAGTGTATTAACACAAAACTAGTAACTTACATCGAAAATGTAACTTAACTTGTTCCTCTTGCTAAAGTTTTTCAATTTTTTTTTTTATATTTTTATACATGCTACATGAATTTTTATTCATGAAAAATTACGATATTTACGTTTTAAGCGTAATTTAAAGTCAAATTTGCAAAATGTACATTTTGAATTCTACAACTTTGTAAATACAGTGTAAACTCCATGTAACGTCACTCTATTTAACGACAAACTCCCTTAAGCGTCGAAATCAATTGGCTTTGGTTGGTTTAGCTTGTCTTTCATACAATGTTTCACTCTACATAGCATTACACCCACTCTCAATAACGACAACAATTGAGTAATAAAAAGTACCTTTTAAGTTGCTAAAATTAGTAAAAACTGCCCAGCTGTGTACGATCTATTGTCGCTTTATTATCCTAGCCCGCAATAAACTCGACTGTCGGCATCATGCATACCGAACTTTCTAAGAAATTCGTTCTTTTGTTTACAAATTGGGATTGCTTGTACGTGTAGACTGTTGTTGACCATGACTCATAAGTAGGAGTCATGGATTATCTATACCTTATCATATTCTTAGTTGCTCACAAACTTTCAAACTGTAAACATGGCTAATAAAAGAAAATCACTGTGTATTGACGAAAAAGTTTTATTGATACGCGCAATAGAAACGGGAGAGAAGATAAGTGATGTTGGCAAACGCTTTGGATTTAGTCGCTCTACCGTCTCCACAATATGGAAAAACAAAGAAAAAATTCTCCACGCTGAAGGCGAGGGAAAATCTTCCAAAAAATTAAAGAAACCTATATACGAAGATTTAATTTTTCGTTCAAATAACATTCTTTTTTATGCACATAACTACTAACAATAGTCGGAAATAAACTTTTTTCTTTTTCTAATTCTGATATTTCTTCTCTCCATTTAACGACAACTCTCTATAACGCCATAAAATGCACAGTCCCTTCAGTGTCGCTATATAGAGTTTACACTGTATATTATTCACTAGCGGCCCGCCCCGACATCCACGGGTATTTAATAAAAAATATAAATTGAAAGAGATAAGAAATTAAAAATAGAATAAGAAAAAAAAACATAAAAAGTAGTTATTGTGACATAACTGTAATAGTAAGATACATGGTATTGCGGACTTTTTGTAGATATTGATGTGCTCTATAAAATTGTGCTACATCACTTTGCTCTATTGTCAACGATTTCCGCAGCGTACCCGATATAACGCTTTTTGGTATTTTTTTCACACGTTCCGTTACAATATCCAAGTTTTCATACGGATCCCTAAGTTTTTGAGAATATTCTATAGCCTCTATTCATGAAGAATAGTGTAGAATTCTAATGGTGAAAGTATTTTCAAATTAGTCCCGTAGTTTATTCGTTATATTTGAAGCGCTCGTAGCGAAGTTTACTTAGCTGTTATTAACCGATTAGCAAAGTTAAGCAACGTCGGCCGCGGTCATGAGTTGGATGGGTGACCGCTAGTTACATTACTACTGAGCACTTCCATGCTTCTGAGGGTACGTTAAGCCATCGGTCCCGGTTGTTGTCTAAGGATGGCAGTCGTTATAGCATGGCAGGCATTTTTGCGAATGCCCGCCTGGCTAGTTACCACCCTTAAGTAGAAAATCTGTCGCCAAGCACTTAACCGTGTGTTCTGGCAGCTGTCCTTGAGAGCCAGTAATTCTAGGCAAGCCTGAACAACATCTTCGAACACAGCATCACTTACCATAAGGTGAGATAGTGGTCAAAGGCTAAAATATGACAAATAAAAAAAAAATACAAAAATACATATATATCCTCTTTATAATTATACTCAGAAGTTATTAATGATTTCCTTGTAGAAATCCATAAAATGGAAACCTACGTAAAAAGGACGAAACATACCTATAGGTGGGTGCGTAAAGACGAAGCTCCATTGCTCAATATTTATTGTGAGCCATTCTTTCGCCGAAGACGTTTTACTGCTGAACTCATAAAATATGCTGTAAAAAGAATGAATTGTTTGGAAATTGAGTGGAAAGAAGTTGCACGTACAAGGAGGTGATTTGAATTGTGACGTATTTTGTCCTACTCGAATATGTGCCTAAAGGCATGGTTCTTGGCTCACGCTTTTAAACTCTTGAAGGGATCAGCAGATGTGTCTAAGGCACGCACGTTTTGCCAGAAATTTTTTGGAGCTCATATAAGTGGCCAAACCTATAATTGAAAAACAAAAATGCCATCTACCGGGCACAATACTCAACACTGGTATACATTTTTTTTACTTAAATATAGAACTGACTTCAACACTCGAAAGTGTGAAATAACTTGTTGAAGTCGGTACCATGATAGTTCAAAAGTACCTATTATCACAATATTATGCGCATGGTACAGACTTCATCAAGTTATTTCACACTTTTGAGTGTTGAAGTCGGATCCATTTTTACCCTTGCTACTTACGGGACCGAATGTCATTCACTGTCAATGACTATATCATCAAGATAGGAAACAATGTTCAGGTAACGGGACCACACGGGAAGCGTCAGCTTTCAAATAAAAAATATCATCAAAATCGGTTCACCCAGTCAAAAGTACTGAAATAAACATAAAAAAATACAGTCAAATTGAATAGCTCCTCCTTTTTTGTTATTTCGGTCAAAAATGCAGGGCCCTCCAATGTCTTTATCCCTACACGCAAGTAAATAGTGTCTAGACTTTCGTCTATATCATTGGTTTATCAGTCATCGTGGTGTGTGTGCTATGTGCGTAAACATTTCCAAGTTCACAGTGAAATCGCTGCATGCACACACACATAAATAATCGAGTTTAGTGGAGGGGCGTACATTTTCAGACTAAAATATCTCAACCAAGAGTTTCTTCGTCAGAAAAATTGATTTATCATCAAAGTGACTAATCAGCATGCGTTGCATTTTACCGTATATCTATCTCTATTTATCGCACAGTACCACTGTTTCCCAGAGCGAGAAATAATGCTAACGCATATTACCAGCCCGCCGATGCCAAAGTGTGCCTGAGTTAGACATAGAATTGATCGCATTATGGGGGGGGGGGGGGGTTCCATAATCACAGTGTATGATATTAATTCCTCAGAAAGCGCTGCTGCCCACTTTCTAGTGTTACTCTTAGTCGCCTCTTAAGACACCCTGGGGTAGTAATGGGGAGGTAGCATTCTAGCCCGCCACACCACGGGCATCAGCAGGTGCTTGGTGACATTTTTTTATTTGGAGGTGGCAGCTCGCGCGTGACATGCCACCATGCAATGTCCGCCCAGGGTCAAACTTCGATTAAAACTTAAATACGATCCCCAGAAGCGACTTCCGGCTTTTCTGTTATCCTAGAGCTACTACAAATTTCGTAGCTCCTGCTACGAAATCGTAGCTGCCTATCATAAAATATTTTAAGTAATTTTAGTAACTAATACAGGATTTACTTGCATGGTGGTAACGTATTTTGCGAATGCCAGCATGGCTAGCTACCACCCTCAGTCGCCAAGCACCTGACGGTGTGTTCCGGCAGCTGTCCTTGAGAGCCAGATTCTAGATTAGCTTGAAAAACATCTTCTTCAACTACCATCTGGTGAAATAGCGGTCAAAGGCTAGCAAACAACCAATTTTTTTATTATTAAAAACAATTCTGATGCTGACGGGCGCAGTGCAATTCGTCACTTGTGACAAAATGCACCTGTTATAGGTAAAGGATAGTCTGCTTAACAGGTAGACTTTGTGCTTGTAGAGTCACAATACTATAAAAAAAACATACTTTCACATAAAATGTATGTGTTCTTGGCGATCTGTCCTTACTATGGGTACGACAATAACTTTCAAAGCTACGAACTCGGTAGATCATCGATATAAATAACGAAAATTCCAAGTTGACAACGGTTTTAAGAGCTTGTATATCGTAACTCTCCCCATGAGAATAAGGCCTTAAGAGATCGTTTATCGTGACAATTACGTTAATGAGGGTTAAGTCAATGGTACCCTGTACATTATTATATGTGCCATTGGATGTTAACAACATCATTGATTTCAATTATTATGTTTGGAGTGTTGCCAGCTTAATAGACGATTATATTGTATTTATGTTGTACCTTTTTGGAGTTTCATTTGGCAATATGCTGGTTTAGTATTTATTGATGTTTTTACACGACTGCCTAAAAAAGGAGTGTTATGTTTCAGGGTTCATGTATGTATGTTTGCGAGTTTCTATCCACCATCACTTCTAAACGGCTTCACCGATTTTAAGACAAATCTATATATATCATTCGTTAGATTTGTCTTAAAAGCGCAAGTGACTGCAGGTACATAGTAGTAGTTTATACAACTGTCATATAATAGAGGGTATTAAAACATGAGTGTAGTTAGGATTACACGAGTGTTTTAATAGCTAAATATATGCAGTTGCATACACTACTTTATTTAATTTCATGGCTCTAGGTAGCTACATTTATCCAACAATATATTAAGTACTCAAATTCGTATTTACGAAATAGCGCCAAAATGGAAAAAGTCTATTATTGGTCTATGGCTCGGAACCAGCGCTCACCACAGATAATGTGTACTTAAATTGAATTGAAACCTCTTTGGTCGGGACACATTGTACTTTAATAATTAAAAAAATGTTTGAAAGCATTGTTTTGTTAGTAGAATAATGCTTTAACTTTTTAATTTTCTTAAAGAAGTACGTAAAATGTCAATAAAAGTCTGTATTTCATTTCATAATTAGAATATTACCGAATGAGATTATTATAATCACAGACACCTGCCAAGCGTGGGGATTATGGCTACCCCCCCCCCCCCCATCCTTGGGGAGGCTGTGTTCAGCAGTGGACAATCCGGCTGATACAGTAATTGTACATTATCGGAAGGTGGGCCGCAGTGCCTTCTGAGGAACTGCTATCTTACACTGCGATCCCTGGACAACTGCGTGGAATAGTGCTTTTTATCAGCTAGACTCTAGACTGTAGAAGGTTTTTGATATTCGAACCTGTATAAAAGTTCTAGAATAATGTATTTACTTTAAATGCTAACAATTTTAGTAATTTAACTGTTATTTATACGCAAATTTGCTATATTATTGATGCTATTTTTTATTGAAAATTTGTGTGTAGCGCTCGGCAGCATAGTTGTTTTGCGTCGTGCTCACTTGAAACTTCTGTACCTCGGGATTTTAACATTATAATTCTCTCAATATTAAATGTTCAAAAAGATTTCAAAAAGGTCGTAGTACTTCTTTTTTTTTTATTATGCACGATAGATTAGCCTTTTACCACTATCTCACCTGATGGTAAGTGATGATGTGGTCGAAGATGTTATACAGGCTAACCTAGAAGTACTGGCTCTCAAGGACAGCTGCCGGAACACACCGTTAGGTGCTTGGCGACGCGACAGATTTTCTACTTGAGGGTGGTAGCTAGCCAGGCGGGCATTCGCAAAATGCCCTTCCACCATGCTATAACGACTGCCATCCTAAGATGTCAACCGGGACCGACGGCTTAACGTGCCCTCCGAAGCACGTGCACGCTCAGTAGTAATGTCACTAGCGGTCACCCATCCAACTCATGACCGCGAGTGTTAGAATCATATATTTGTTAAGCTTAGATTCTCTTAAGTAAATAAGTTAAGAGAAGTTACTCATTATGTAATTGTAGAATATTCTAAAACTTGTTGATATTTGTCATTTTTAATAACCGCCACACTGAAACCCTTTATGATCTGTATTCATTCCTGACTAGCCAATGACGAAACATCCTGTCTTATTTCGGGTTGGCTGATACGTTGTGGCGGGAACGCTCATGTCTCTGATTGGTTGTAATAAATATGGCGGGTAGTTTAATGGATATGCGACGGACACTTGGCGCCAGTCATTGCTATAAAACCAATGTCTTAACTTACTTAGCCTTTTATTCTTCACAAGTGACTGCTGCATCGAGACTTATAGAGTTAAGTAACAGTACTTATTATTTAATGTAACGTAACTGATATTCATGTGTTGTGTGTGGATCTATGTTTGTTGGCTTCCAAATTCGCCCTTTTTATTGTATTATCGTTGTGAAATGTGACTATACAATATTACTTTTGAAGTAATCCATGTGACCCTAATGATGTATTATTCGTATTAAAGTGATGTGTTCCTATAAACGTTGTGTTTTTGAAGTATCCTTATGATTCCCTTTTGTGTAGAAAACCTAGTAAGTGGGATAGTTAAGTACTGAACTAGTAGTACTCATTTACTTTACCTTAAGCTAGGACTAGATTATGGCATCACCGCCTGAAAACATCTTATAATTTAATGAGCCTACATTACAGATTAAATAAATGCTCTCTATCTTGACAAATCTCACATCAGAAGTGGGATCACTCAGATTGCCTACCTTCATTTTTTTAATCACTTTTATTAGTTTCAGAATCGATGCAACTACTCTCAAAGACTTGGACGCCGCGGGTTGCGAAGCCGTGGCTGCAACCTGGCGACAAGATGACAACACCGTGTTCCCAGTTTTCGTATCTGCTACTAGCGGCAGTGGAACGCCGCGGTTTGCGAAGCCGTCGCTGCAACCTGGCAACAGGATGACGACACGGTGTTGCGAGTTATCGAATACTAGCGGCAGTGCCACCGAGTTTTTATTCACTGACATCGGTATATTGGCGAAATAATTCATCTGGACAAGTATTATAACAGTGGCAAAAGCAGGTAAAGCCCTCCAAAGGGTCTGTTTTATAATGATTACAATCCTGTAACCGTGTAGTGGCAATGTGAAGAATAACCTCGTCGAAAAATTTTTCAATGTTATAACGTTTAAATCTGAAACTGACGGTTCTTGCTGCATATATCCCTCAAGATAATGGTGCTTTCACTGAACCTTATTGAATTAGTGTTTGCTAGCATATGTAATGGAAGTTTATGAAACTTGTTATGTCATTGTGTATTTTTTTATATTATTTACACTAATAAGTACATATTATAACGACGAACGTAATTAGATTTCTTCAAAGTCAAACTATGTTCTCATTTTATATAGTGACTATTGGTATTAATTGAGAATACATTTCTATAAACCTAGAAACCTAAATGTGGAAACGCATATCGAACAATAAATAGCAAAGTTACAACCATATCTGAACTAATGTCGCTATTACCTTGTGCTTAAAATTTTCTTAATTTTATTTAAAAGCGATCCTTAAAACTTAGTGACATATGAAATGTTTTTGAACATCTGAGAATATCTTATGTAATATTACTTGCTCAGTGATCTTATAGGCATTAAATAAATTCACTACAGATTGCTAATTCTATAAAAGTAGTCATGACAAAGTATATAGTATATTTACTTATGCTTTTGCTTGATATTTGTAAAAGCAGTTTGGGTCCTAAGCAAGGGTTATTTTATCCTATAAAGAAAACTCCTTAACTGTTTCACACTAATCAACTCGATTGTATAATATAGCATTTTGAATCGATTGTATAATATAGGATTTTGAATCGATTGTATAATATAGTAACTGGCGATGGGTAGAAATGTTTTAATTGTTGGTTTCGCAAAGTATTGTTTATTAAATCCACTTTAAACTTTGAATTCTTATACATAGGTTGTCTTACCCTACATATATACGAAGATAACCTATGACAAATGTTAGCACTTGGCATCCCTTCAGAAGTCATTACTGACTGTCACGCAAACTTTGGCTCAAACCATAATCGATCCCTTTTTGGAAATTACTAATTGACAAACATATGATTGTTACTGGAACACTTTGAAGTGACGGTTAGATGGAACGGTATGTCTATATTAGGTAGAATGTTCTATAAATTGTCAGATTGCCCGAACGGATTCTGGAATGTTCAACAAACAATCTATGCGACAATACAGAGGTTTACAGGGGTTTTACCTCTGCGTTTATTGATTGGTGTAGACTATAGATGGTTTATCATGAAATATTGTAATTCACAAGGATATATTGATACTGGCCACGAGAGTGGGTGTTTGAACAAAATTTATTTAATTATTGTACCTATTGTTTTGAAACAAGAAATACGATAATTATGTACGTTTCAGTTAAGAATATTAATATGACATGCTACCCTACATATTGTAAAAATAAACTACTTGTGTTATGTTATCAGTTATCATCACATAAAATGATAATATCAAATTACTCATATCTACATGTACTTATGCTCTAGATTAAATATTAAATAGAAAGACACTGCTTACCTATTTGATTGGTGCTGGTTGATCTCACGAGCAGTGTGTGAATGCAACCATCATGTCTATTCAAATGGCAACTACTGTTTAAATTGATTACACTGCATACCCATTTGATTGGTGCTTGTTGATCTCACGAGCAGTAAGTGAATGCGACCTGCACGTCTATTCAAATGGCAAACTGTTTGATAAAAGCCGGTCGACCTTTTACTTGGCGATGGTTGTCTCACATGGCGGCTTGTGAATGTAATCATCGTGTCTAGGTAACTGGTAATTATTAAAATGAGTAGGGTTTTTCATGAGAATTTAAAGTGTTATTTTTACTGCTACATAAGTACATGTAGGTAAACTGCCTGTTGTTATCAGAAAAGTTATTTTACGTGTACAAATGATGATCCTATTATCCTGGATAAAATACTTAAGCCCTGACGTCAAAACGTCCAAATCATAAAAGGAAAACCCAATTCTGTCCTTATAGATAATACTTATGTCGTGAAGTCAAAAGGTCCAGACGTTTTTGGTCAAATGGAATATGTCCAATGTTTAATGGTACATTTTGTTATTGTCTAAATAATGCGTGGACGATAAAACGTCAACTTGATAACTAAGCAAGTTAAAGTTGCATTGCAGAAATTTACCACAGTCGTTTTAATCAAATTTTAAACTCCCTATTGCTTAATATGTTATCAAATATGTAGTTGAAACTGGATACTATCTATGAAACTTAGTATCAGTATTTACTTCATATATATACCTGGTATACTTTACGAATTATGTACTTGCACATAATATTTATTCGTGACACTTACATAACAACGTAAATGGGAATGTTGGTTTGTACAACATTTTTTTCACAAATGTATTGAATGTATTTTGATTCCATTCCAATGATATTATTTTCCTTTTGAGAGATAGCAAGTCACAACAGTCAACGCGTAGAGGGATAATCTACCCTCCACGCCCAATATAAAAGATACATTGTAGTCCACAAATATGTACTATGAACATTTTATAATGATTTTACAGATAATCGATAGCGGTTTTTCTTTTTGGTGACTTCGAACCAAATAGTGTTTATGTGTTCTATTTATTACTTATTACATAAATACTTTATCAAGCAAGCTTTGTGCAAATAATTGTGGGTTGCCATACACGGTAACAATATTTCCTACATATATACTATTATCACTAAGTTATACATAATTATTTTAAAGTGAAGTTTGCCTGGTGTCATTTTGTACTTCGTGGACGAAGTACTGTCAGTATGGCCGTGTTAGAATCATATATTTGTTAAGCTTAGATTCTCTTAAGTAAATAAGTTAAGAGAAGTTACTCATTATGTAATTGTAGAATATTCTAAAACTTGTTGATATTTGTCATTTTTAATAACCGCCACACTGAAACCCTTTATGATCTGTATTCATTCCTGACTAGCCAATGACGAACCATCCTGTCTTATTTCGGGTTGGCTGATACGTTGTGGCGGGAACGCTCATGTCTCTGATTGGTTGTGATAAATATGGCGGGTAGTTTAATGGATATGCGACGGACACTTGGCGCCAGTCATTGCTATAAAACCAATGTCTTAACTTACTTAGCCTTTTATTCTTCACAAGTGACTGCTGCATCGAGACTTATAGAGTTAAGTACTGTATTATATTATTTAATGTAACGTAACTGATATTCATGTGTTGTGTGTGGATCTATGTTTGTTGGCTTCCAAATTCGCCCTTTTTATTGTATTATCGTTGTGAAATGTGACTATACAATATTACTTTTGAAGTAATCCATGTGACCCTAATGATGTATTATTCGTATTAAAGTGATGTGTTCCTATAAACGTTGTGTTTTTGAAGTATCCTTATGATTCCCTTTTGTGTAGAAAACCTAGTAAGTGGGATAGTTAAGTACTGAACTAGTAGTACTCATTTACTTTACCTTAAGCTAGGACTAGATTATGGCATCACCGCCTGAAAACATCTTATAATTTAATGAGCCTACATTACAGATTAAATAAATGCTCTCTATCTTGACAAATCTCACACGCGCGACGTTGCTTAACTTTGCTGATCGGTTGAGAACAGCTAAGTAAACTTCGCTACGAGCGCATCAAAAGTTCAATCATAAAATATGTTATTTTTGTTGCTGATAGGTAAGCTTTTGACCACAATCTCAAATGATGGTAAGTGATGATGTGGTCGAAGGTGTTAACTGGCTTAACCTAGAATTACTGGATCTCAAGAACAGCTGCCAGACCACACCGTTAGGTGTTTGGCAACAGATTTTTTACTAGAGAGTTGTCGCTAGCCAGGCGCGCATTCGCAAAATGCCCTTCCACCTTGCGGTGAAGCTCTAGCCCACAGCGGGATTCGAACAATGGACCCGCTGCGCGGCAGTCCGTAGCCAATGCCACTGAGCCATCACTGCTTCACTTCTCGTCAATCTTTCGCTTCCTCAAGTTTCAATACAAGTACTTGCGCCACATAATAACTTTACAGCCTTGCATAAAGAAGAACTAGTTGTTGGTTTTTGTAAAAGAGAATAAGTCGCTGTCCATTCTACTCTTCTCCAAGTAAAGTGTTATTTTTGCACGTGACTCACTGCCACTGGGTTTATAACCTACGGTATGTATGAGTTTTTGAAAGGAACAATTTTCAAGTGAGAGTTTGAGAAAAATATTTTTCTTCTATTTTTGAACGACGCGTCGTTCAAAAATATAATAATATATAAAAGCGACGTATACCAACTCCATTGATTTTGACTGTACTAATTATAAGCGGTAGCTTCTAGTACCCATATAGATACAAGCTGTACCTAATAGCAGATAAGCAATTTAAGCCGACATTCATCCGGAAAGCTCTTAGAGCGGTGCTGTAAAGGTTTTAGTGGCCGTTGGCGGAAATAGCGACCACTTTTGAAGACTTTAATCTTTACATTACGGATAATATTTTGTAACTAGCTTCTACGCCTTTTTACGAGCACATTTCATTTTAAGAAAAAAATATTGGCGATGCCCCGCTTGATCAAAATGCTGGTCACCTATTTGGCTCAAAGAATAAGCATTGCAATTCAGCCAGTAAAATAGTTTAAGAAACAGCTTATAATTTTAATAGAAACCTTTAGAGTAGATGTGTATTGTTTATTAATGGATGATACAGAAAATTTCCTCTACATTGTTTGTTTTGAATCAGAACGCACACTAAAATAATTGTTATAATAAAATTAATGGTTATTTTGCTCGTTCTAAAAATAGTTTTTGTTATCAAAAGTCAAATTGTTCATTGTTTTTGAGTCCTAGAAAAAAGTTGTTTGAATAATATTGTTATTTTTATTGGAGACAATAATGTGTCCTGACAATAAGAATTTTGGAAGGAGCACAGAACGGAGCTGCTGTTCCGGGCTTTGTTGGTAAGTCCACGCATATCTGTTATTGAATTTGACCAAATTTTATAAGTTACTAAATTTGGCTGACATTATTAAAAATTAACATTATATATGTCAACCATCATCAACAATAATACCGTCTATATTCGCAGCTGGAAACGTAATTGTAGGTTGGTGTCTCGCCCATCCAAATTACTGCACAATTACCATCACATAATTTTTCATAACTTAGTCGTAACTTTTTACTGACAGCTTATTTTATTTTGTCTGAAAGTTACTCTCTATTTAGTGGACTATAAGTCAACATAGGTCTCGTTAGTGGTGGATATTTGGACCACCTTTGTTCAATCTCTTTTAATAAGTTACGAATACCTGTTATAGAATTTGGCCAAATTCGTGTACTCTATCATCTAACAGCGTCGTCGCTAGGGGTTCATATATGAGTACCCGAACTTTTAGGTTAAGCTAGTTCTAACCGCATTTGCACAGCGGATCGCGGTCGAGTAGCTCCCCTGTTATAACCTGGTCTTCGTGGACGAGGGTTCCCAAATTCCTACAGGGACTAGGCGTGGGCGGATACATTTTTGATAGAACTATTTTAAAATCTGTTAGTTCAAATAAATTTTATCACTTACAATCCATAAACGAATATAATAAGATAGTAATCCCTTGATAATTGGAATATTCCTCTTAAACTCTCTTTGATTTTAGAAGTCATATATAGATATTTACAAGATTTGTCTAATATTTATATAAATAGATTCAGAATAAATAAACGATTCAGGCGTTACTTTGTGGAAGTCCATATTTAATAGTAAGAAATATTTTAAGAAAACTTCAAATAAAAAAATAAAAAAAACGCTTCAAGAATATATAAATATATATTGTGATAATACCGCCTAATTTTCTTTTTAAGCCAACGTGACGTCATAAACAGAAAATCTGTCGCCAAGTACCTAACGGTGTGTTCCGGCAGCTGTCCTTGAGAGTCAGTAAATCTAGGTTAGCCTGAACAACATCATCACTTACCATCAGGTGAGATAGTGGTCAAAAACTAACTTATCAAGCATAAAAAAAAACGCCACGTAGGCAAACTGGATTAATTTTCGACGCATTACGCTTCTACACGAAGTATCCTCAGGTGTGACTCTTTGAGAAATATCTGAATAAATTTTAATTATTTAGATTTTACCGATTACAAAACACATTCAGTCTTTATTTTCAGTAAAGACTCAACACTTGCTTTTGAAAGCAACAAAAGCGAGTAAGTATCTTTATTATTTGTGTCCCTAAATATGCGCAAATATTTTTCTCTCTATCTCTTGCACAGAATACGAGTACATCGCAGAAAATATTTATGTTCTAAACGCATTCCTGGCTGAATATCATACCCTCGTAAATCGCCCAAAAGTATTTTTGAAAATATTTTTACAAAAGATTCAAGTTTTCTAGTTTTTTTAAGTATAAAATCAGTACAGAACGATCTTACGTAGATTTTGGTTTTGAATTTCATTTTTATACTTCACTCTACTTTTATAAATGTGAAGGTTTGTGAGTGGGGAAAGAGTGTATATTTTTTCTTATTTTATACTTGTTTGGTAAGCCTTTAACCACAATGTCACCTAATGGTAAGTGATGATTTAATCGAAGATGTTGTTCAGGCTAACTTAGAATTACTGGCTCACTAAGACAGGTGATGGAAGACACCGCTTAGTGCTTGGAGGCAGATTTTATCTCTTGAAGGTGGTGGACAAAATGCTTTACTACTATGCTATAATGACTGCCATCCTAAGACATCAGCTGGGACGTACGTTTTCCGTCCTAGGAACTACGGATTTTATTTACCCCTTTTTAGTGTCCCTTGCCACACTGAGAAAAATCTAAAGTCAAAAGCGCCCTAATGACGGCCAATTTATATGGTATAAGGCGAAAAACCGACCAAACGTAAATACGTACAAAAACGCCTTCCAACTAAAAGGCGTTAAACGAGGTCAGTGTATAGGCGAATGTTTCCTTTCGTCTTCATTTATAAGGTGTATTTAGTGGTCTTTCTTAAATATTGACTTTTCGATGAGGCTGATTAAGTCGTACGTTATAGTGATAATCACCGTATATAAACCGCCGTAAAAGTAAGGTATATTTTATGGTCAATACTGCAATTATTATCGTATAACAAGTTCAATTCTGAAAATACTTTACGGAAGGCATTTTTGACGGTTGTGTTTATTATAAAACATGGTACATTTTTATTGATTGGTGAAAATCATCTTAAGAGTTGTGAATTCATCTTACGTATTTACAATTCAACGGTAAAAGGTCAAATTTGACTTAAGCCTTTAAGTCGTTTTTCTCAGTGCACTTACGAGATCGATTCTCGTTCACTGGCAATGAATTTATCATCAAGATAGAAAAACGTATCAGGTATCGGAGTGTAACTTAAAAATGGCTTGAACGATTTTGATGAAATTTAATTGGAAATACACGGCAAGCATCAGCTTTCAAATAAAAAAATCACCGCCTCAAAAGTTCAAAAGGTTCACCCAGTCAAAAGTTCTGGGGTAACAAACATAAAAAACAAAAAACAAAATACAGACGAATTAAGAAAATCCTCCTATTTTGAACTCGGTTAAAAGTAAATTATAGTTTTCATCATAATCATCGTCATTTTTCATCAATGTTCATGTTATTTGCCACGATTAAATTTATTCAGTACTTTACATATATTACAGTATAAATTAGACATATACTGTTGCCCTTTTCAACTGAAAATTTCTGTTTTCGTACCTTTTGGATAGAAGGTAAAACTAACATTTGGTGAAAGGCAGAGCTTCATGTGAAGTCGCACAAAGGCGGCGTACAAATGGAAGTCGCGGCGCTCTAGATGGGTATAAAAATACATTTTCTTTTGACCTTTTGGTCGTTATTTGAGGGAATGGTTGTGAATTTGCAGGGCACCTAAAATAGAACTCGTACAGACTTCTAAATATGTGTATAACGTGCCCTTATGTCACGTAGTATAACTGCTTGGATCAATTAAAGCAGTAGAACTCTTTGTGTACGGTTTGAAGTATATTTTATATTTTGAAGCTATGATGGCCGAGCGGCAATAGCTATGGACTGCCGCGCCGCAGTACCGTGGTTCAATCCCCACCGCCGCGCCGGCTTGAGCTTCACTGCATGGTGGAAGGGCATTTTGCGATCGCCCGCCTGGCTAGCATCTAACGGTGTGTTCCGGCAGTAGTCCTTGAGAGCCAGTGAAATTACAGGCACATGAGACTTAACAACTATGTCCAAGGTGACGGGCGCAGTGCAATTCGTGACTTGTGATGAAATGCATATGTTTTGCAGAGGTTAGTCCGCTTAACATCAGGTGGGCCTCGAACTTGGTCCGGCACAATAACTTTAAAAAAAAATTATAACAAAATATATAGCAGAGTGAATAAAATTCTTCACATATACCCGTCATAAAGTAAAAAAAAATATTAACTGGCATAAAACCCTCGGATATGACGAAACAAAAAATCTTCTTAAATCACTTTTATATACATACAACTAACAAAATATAACAAACCCTTCGACACACACAGACATACATAAATAAAAACCAGAATCAGTTCAGTTCAATAACAGTAGAACGCAAACCTTACCGCGACCTGCGTGGTTTAAAAAGTGTACCGTGCGGCGCAAAAACATTACCTTGATGCGACCAATCGGATGCGATCATTTCTAAGCGCTTTAATTTAAAATTGTTTTTTTTTATAACTGATAGGCTATCATTTGACCAATATCTCACCTGATGGTAAGTGATGATGTGGTCGAGGATGTTGTTCAGCCTAGCCTAAAATTACTGGCTCTCAAGGATATCTGCCGGAACACACCGTTAGGTGCTTGGCGACAGATTTTCTACTTGAGGGTGGTAGCTAGCCAGGCGGGCTTTTGCAAAATGCCCTACCACCATGCTGTAACGACTGCTATCGTAAGACAACAGCCGGGACCGCCGCGGCTTCACGTGCCCTCTGAAGCACGGAAGCGCTCAGTAGTAATGTCACTAGCGGTCACCCATCCAACTCATGACCGCGGGCGACGTTGCTTAACTTTGCTGATCAGTTGAGAACAGCTAAGCAAACTTCGCTACGAGCCTTCAAAGCCTGTTTTGCTACGAATAAATAAAGTTACAAAATCACAAATATACGATAGGAAAAATTTAAGTCATGTGCGGGATTCGAACCCGCGTCCATCCACCCCTTGAGCCGGGGTATGCTCTAACCAATTGAGCTAACATGACATAACGTCATAACTCGAATCTTTCCTATCGGTCTTTAACCATCGTATTGGGATGAAGCGACATCTATAGTACCACTTGCGTTGTACTACAAACAAGACCAATTTTGCAATTGGTTTTATACTTGTAAATGATGACGCAACCTTATAATTTTAATATTGTTAGGTTTTCAATAACGCCTGCTATACGGATTTCATTACAAAATCACAAATATACGATAGGAAAAATTTTTGGCGACCTACCAATATTAAAAGAATAAATAAAGTGTTTTGTTAATTGTGAATTGAATGAGTCCGAAATCAAAGAGAGTACGCGAGTTATACTTCTCTACGTATTTATTCGTAGAACACAAATTAACTTTTTTTCGTTGGCATAAACTCATTTATCTTTCTCTTTTACCGTAATTCGGCGAGCTATCAAACATTCCACGTGGCAGTTGTTTATTTTTCCAAAGAGTCTTCGCTTACGGTTTGCGTGTCTCCACTTTTTATTTTTCCTATTTACCCAAAGCTGGGGCTTTGAAATTTACCTGATGCTGAAGTTGATTCGTGATGCGATTAATTGCCACGAACATTTCTGAGGGCACTGAAGTTTCTTGTTAGGTTTTTTGAATGTACGTTGAACTTTCTGATTATACTTAGGGTGCATACCATTTGAAGTTAGATTCGCTAAAAACGCTAAAAACGATCACACTCCCAAAAAGTTGTTCCACATGGGTCTTGGCGTTATTTTCGCCATAAACGCTATGAGGCTACTGGAACAGTTTGAATTCCCTACATCTAATGTCAAAAGTGACAGAAGTGGCAAATTTTAATGGCATTCTTAGCGTTCTTATCCTAAATGGAACAGGGGATGACAGTTACAAACGATCACAGTGATCACAACCACAGACGCAGAATGTGATCAAAATTATCGAAATTAACGTTCTTAGCGACTAATGGAACATACCCTTATAAAGGTCTATCTCTCATTCATAACTTATCGGTTCAAACGTTATTTTGGAATACATGTCTACGTATTATTGAAAAATAGACATAGCCTATACATAGCTTTAAAATTTAAAAATTAAAGTGCTCTAGCTGATGGCTTAACGGTTAAGGCTAAAGACGATGAGGTGCTTTCAATCTAGTTGACTACCGTATAAAATAATGCCGTGCCTTAACATCCTAAAGTCGCAGGTACAGCTAGTCGACTAATAAGGTCGTACAAGCTGCGTGCCTTTTCAATCTAGTTAGTCAACTAGATTGAAAAGGCACGCAGCGTCTAATGTCGTACAGGACAATGCCGTGCCTTTTCAACCTAGTTGACTAATAAAGAGGTACAAACGATGCCGTGCCTTTCAACCTAGTTGATTTATCATGCCGTACAATACAATTCCGTGTCTTTCAACCTAGTTGACTAATAAGGCCGTACAAGAAGATGTCATATCTTTCAACCTTGTTGATTAATAAGGCCATACAAGACGATGCCTTATCTTTCAACCTACTAGACTAATAAGGTCGTACAAGACAATGCCACACCTTCATGAGTTCCTGATTCAAAACGATACCGATTGGCTTATCGGATCAAAAGTTATTATGGGACAATAATATTCGTCGTATAATGTATAACGTGCTAAAAACACATTTCAAAGATTTTTGAGTAAAATTTTTCTCTACTCTCGGTTTGAGAATCGAACACTTATCAGGGTATTTACGTTCTGGATGCCTTAACCACTGGGCTATCGCTCGATTTTAAAGAAGCTTGATACTAAATTCACACGCGAGGTGAGAAATTTTGTTGTCTAAAAATGTGTGAATGTAATTTTTGATTAGCACGCGATGGTGCTTGGCATCATATTATATAGATAATGCCAAAAGCACTTCTCTTCGGTTGATATGTAAAACCAAACTTGAACTAATTAAGACGCGTACCAAATATATAAAGAAAACAATTTTGTTTGAATATATTACCAAATTAAATAAAAAACTGTAGTAGCAACATAGTTATAGAAATAATCTGAAAAAATATCTAATTGATTTACCCTAGCATTGTATAGCTCCCAGCCCGAGGACTCTTATTTAAAATTCAATGCCTTGTATCTAATTTTAAATAAACATTAGTTCTTATAAGTAATAGAGTTCTTTAAAAATAAAATATAAAACAAATATCAATTAATTAAAAATTAAAAAACCCGATTGCAAATATTTTTTTTGTTAAGCGTTTTATCGTTCCATTGAAATATAAACTGCAAGTTATAAATATTTATAGAATCGTTACTCTAGCCCTTTGTTTTGGTAACACAATAGAGGGGTATGAGAGAAAAAAATGTTATTACTCACAATTAGGCGTCTGAAATACTCCAGTTAGTTTTTTTACTTTTTTATGTATCTATGTCACCTGCGCTATCAAGTCGAATCTAATGATATCTCATACATTAAAATATGTTAAGAGGTTTAGAAGTTATGGTGGAATAAAGAAACTCACAAACATACACACATGAACCCGGAAAACATAACAATCATTTTTTTGGACAGTTGTTTAAAAATAACATAAAAGCTTACAACTAAGTATCACAATGGGATTACAAGTCGCTAAAAGTGATTAGATTTAGGGCCTGTTTCAGAATGTTCGAGTAAGTTCCGGTTATACTACCCAGAACATAAAATACATTGTCGATCGTCATATCGACTCACAGTAAGTTGTTTCACGCTCAAGCACCCGTGTTTTCAAACATATAATAAAATAACTGAATGATAAAAATGACAGTTAACATGCAGCGCGTTGCAAGCTTTAACCGATGGATAGGCTAAATCGATGGCTGAAACGCAAAGATAGTGTTTTATTTATTAAATATGTTCTGGGTAGTATAACTGGAACTTACTCGAACATTCTGAAACACGCCCTTTATAACGTAATACTCTATGGAAGCACGTACGTGGATGAAAAAGGCAGCACCAATGAAGACCGACGGGTAGTCAAGCTAAATCGCAACCCCGTGGTGTTGCCATTTATTTCTCTGCAGCTTAGCACATCCCCACATTTAACGTCCGGCGTTCAGGAACGAATCCGTTTAAAAGTATCGCATTTTGTCGCTCTGTCGCTTTGTCGGTAACTGAATTTTATGTGTACGGATTTATCGATATTGTTTTGGCCAGTACAGTTTCCGGCTTATTCAAAGGAATATTCAAAATCTCCCGTTGAATATCATAAAAAACGGTTAAGTGAGAGTTGAACTCGCAGGGGGGTTTCGCATCAATACAAAATGTACCAAAAATTTATTTATTTTAACAGATTTATTTTATTTATAGCTAGCCAACCACTATCTCACCTGATGGTAGTGATGATGTGGTCGAAGCTGATGTTGTTCAGGCTAACCTACAATTACCGGCTCTCAAGGACAGCTGCTGGAACACACTGTTTGGTGCTTGGCGGCACATTTTTTACTGGAGGTCGTAGCTAGCCAGGCGGGCATTCGCAAAATGCCCTACCACCATGCTATATCGACTGCCATCGTAATACAAGATCCGCGACACAACTGATATTCTGAAGTAAGCATTTCCGGTTTGCTTCATCTCTCGTTTTGGTGATTAGCACTGGCCGGACAGATCTCTCTATTTAACCGATCCAGACTTCTTTTTATGGGGTTTTTGAAGTGGTGGGTTTGCGTCATAAAGCCGCCCCTGAAGCCCTTAAGGAGAATATTCGCCAAGAATGCGTGAACGTGCCGCCCGATGTTCATAATCATATCATTTATTTCTCCATCTTCATATGTACAATAGATCATAAATAATTTAAGATATACTAACAACATGAAACCCTGGTGGGCACTCTAAAGTTTATTGGAATCTGGGTAGAACTTAAGTTTAATAAAGTTAGTTCAAAAGTGACCTAAATTAAATATTTATAGCTATACTGAATGACACTGATGATCTGTAAAGAAGTTTTGTAACGAATAGTAACATTTTTTTATAAGATATAGGTACTTTAAAACTATCGAAAAAAGTGGAATCTTTTTCAATATCTTTTAGATGTTTCGGGATACGATTATATATTTTTATAGTCGTGATATGGGTGCCTGAACTGTATACTTTTAAGTTTGAATTTGGAAGGGTTAGTTTTTCTTTGTGCCTTAAATCGTAAAGTTCGGTGTAGCTATCTTCAACTTTATCAAAGAATTGAGGATATTTTCTGGCAAGAGTGTTGCAAAATGCCAAAAAACGAGTCCGTATGGTCATCAACTCTGGCGGCGGCCACTTGGCCAATATCATTTTAATAACTAGATAGAATAAATTCTTTTTTTTTCTTTGTTTTATTTCATGGAGGTTTTGTCAATAATTGACCATGTAGAATAAATTCTAATGGATTAAATAAACAAATCCCACAAGCATAACACAAGTTTTTCATTTAAAAAATACAGCAGAAGAACATTGGGTGATTACTTTTGTCTCACCTTGTATTTGTTAGGCAATCATCCATACTAACGCATATTCTGTAAACATTTCAACTGACTTACTCTTAGTAATTAAACAATTAAAATCTATCTATCTTATCTTAACTTTAAACGGTTTAAATAGCGTATATTTATCCCTCCTGGCTGCCTCTTACCGTCCTAAAAAGCCCTAAAGGAGAGCTGAGGCTTAAGAATATAAGGTTCCCATTTTATAGTATGGAACTCTATAAAGGAATGTCGTATGAGCAGCATGCCACTACTCACATCGACGAGAGAAGGGCGTTTCTCGACTTTTGGCACATAACAGGGCTCTACACCATCGTAATGCCGTTGACAAGCGAATTGTGAAAAAGAAATTAAATAAGAAAGACTTCTCTACAGTTTGTGGTAATTTCAATGACAAAAATGCTAGTTAGGTAATGCTAATAACCAATTCCGCATCTGCCTAGCTACCACCTGTCACCTAGGTAATTTATGCAAATATTGTAATAATTTTTGATGTGATTGTCACGGAGCAAGCCCGAGATCCACCTGATATTAAGCGGACGAACCTAAGTCTATAACAGATGCATTTCGTCCGAACGAATCACACTGCGCCGGTCACACTGAGACTGTCAGAGACATACAGTTACGTCTTATGTGCCTATATTTTTTCTGGCTCTCAAGGACTGCTGCCGGAACACACTGTTAAGTGATTGGCGACAGGTTTTCTTCTTGAGGGTGGTAGCTAGTCAGGCGAGCATTCGCAAAATGCCCTTTCACAATTGGTGAAGCTCAAGCTGGCGGTGGGGAACGAACCATGGACCTGCAGCACGGCAGTCCATAGCTATTACCGCTCGGCCATCGTTGCTTCAAAACAAATTAAAAAATACGTATTTTTGGTAAATACAACAAAAAGATTAAATTAATGTGTTGGAACCCTCGGTCCGCAAGTCCGACACGCAATTGGCTGATTTAATTTATATGAGACAAATTATGCACTAATAAAATACGGTGATGTTCCCATGGTTCCCATGTGTTACTTGAATCGTTGACGATAATGGAAGTAATATTGTTTTAAGGCAAGAAATTGAGCTAACTTCCATAAGTTCTAGTCAGGCTACCCTTAAAAAACAGCATTCAACTAGGCAAAGCTATCATTAACCTTATTAACAACAACCCTTAATGAATCACGCCGAAGTCTATGGGGTAAAGGGTCCTAATTAAATACGTCGATAACAATACCGAGAACCATTATTAAATCCCATTATGGTGCGGCGTCCCATGAAAATTCCGCCCCGAACGAAAACTTTCCAAATCAATAAACTGTATAAACATTCGTAGACTGGAATAGGTACACATTAATGTTCTTTTACCTCACGCACACATAAATACATAGAGAACGCATCTATAAATACACGCACACATGCAAATCGTTTTATTAGAAGGTGTCATTTTAGATCTAATGAACGACGATGGTAACAATAGTACTCACTCGGTTAGTAGATCCAGGAAAATCCGGATCGCACTGCTCAAAACCAGTTTTTTGCGCACTGAACTTGAACAAAACACTAGGTAGGTGATAATACTAGATTGTTTTTGGGGTTTTAAGTCAATGAGTCGAATTAATGGAGGGTGTTGTAAGGACACGCGCGACGAGCGAGGGCGTCGATACGCGGACTGGCGGCCATGATGGTAACCCCAGGGTAGCGTACGCATGCGCTCTGCTGCCACCACACAGTGGATATTGAATTACCCCGCAGAAAGGAAACTCTAACTTTGTTGAATAGTTAGAACTTCGGCCAAGCGTGACTGTTGGTAAAAGCATAGTGTAGTGGATAACATTGAGTTCGGTCTGAAATTTGTTGCGGAAATGCAATTTGTCTTTGTGTAAACAGGGCAATTTCCTGCTGTAGTAGTAAGTTGTGCCAAGAGTCAACTCGATAAGGTCAAAAATTGTGGACAACAAACAATATTACACATTTCAAATATTTAATGATAAATCACTACTAAAATACATGCAAAAGTCAACTCAGATGAAGTCATTGACCTTTGTCAGTTTATACTCCCTTAAAATACTGCGGGCAATTGATAGCTATAGCCTATAGCTATCAACTTTGCTAGTCTGCAAGCAATCATAATGAAATTTGTACCGAGTATTAATTTAAATAAATGCTTATTGAGTAAAAAATACTCGGCTTATAAAATCTTGAATCATGAGACACGAGTATTTATTCTAAACTAAATGAGATACTGGTGGGTTGCAGTACCCCTTCATTACTTTAATATTGTTTTAACTGATCTTAAATTTCCCCTAGTGTAATATGTCAAATAGTAAGTTCAACAAATCAACCAAACCTTCCACCGTTAAACGAAGTCTCTCCCATTGGAGCGACTTGCCATAATCATCACGTCTTGGGATCGCAGTAGAGTTGTCAGTTCTTCAGAAGGTGCTGCTTTCCACCTGCTGGTATTTTTCCCCTTAGTCGCCTCTTACGACGCCCACGGGAATAAATGGCATTCTAAACCGGCACCCCACGGGGGGTTTTCCAATGTTATTACATGGCATCATCTGTGAAACCGGAGGGAATTTATGAAACAAGCAATCATTTTTGGGATTAATCTAGTCATTTCAATAGTCTTAACAACATACTTAGAAACGTTAATCCTATAGTAATTAAACAACTTTAAACGGTTTAAATCGCGTATATTTATCATTATTTTTGTCCCGATGTTTCAAACACTGCAGTGATCGTGGTCACGGGGTGACTAATTGGTTTTATTTGTTGATCCCATGTCATTATAGTTGTGAGGGTGATATAAGTTAATTTTGTGGTGCATAAAATATATGTAGAACTGCGAGAATAGACTGCGCCATATTGGACTCCTCTCGACGTCCATCCTTCACGCCATCAAGCAAGTTAAGTTCAGGGACATGAAGAGGGTAGCCTGAGCTTATCTTTGATACACATCTAGCAAGACTTGATATGTGTTGTTGGCTCAGTAACAGTTTGAAAAAATTTCAACATCGCAGCGCAGGGTTTGGTTTGAGAAGTTTGACATTTAACAACTGAAAGCAAAGAGCGTGAACAAAAAACGTGATCGTGTTGTGATATCATTAATTGGATAATAATAGCGCAGGCCAATGCGTGTATAAATTGGTATCATTTCATGGATTCTACTATGGATACATCACCACATCACGTGCTACAATGTTCACTAGCTAACCTAACCGGTGACTCCAAGATCAGTAGTAAACACAGCGAGATTGGGATAATTGTTTTAGCGAGGATGGCTATCAGGGGAGGACGAAGGCCATTGTGGATAAATCCCCAACCTGCAAATTAAGACCAACCAAGTGTTGATAGGATTTTGTGTCTGCTCATTTTCAGGATATCCGCACATGTTCGCGAACATATATGACAGCTATGTTCGAAACCAATTAAACGTACGGTTGACTGAGTACATACTCTGTTTTACTAAAAACATATATATTAGTAGTATTAGAATCCTATTCCTAGTAACATATTTAGGTGTGTGTGCATCGATTTTACTGTGAACTAACACGTTTGTGCAGATTGCACTCACACCAGGACGATTGAAAAACTAATTATAGAGATGAGGTCGCAATTATAGCATATATACATTATTTTGCATGTATGAGTCAAGACAGGAGAAGATTCTTCGGTAGAATTGTATGTTTAATTAAGGTGTATAGTTAAATCAATAAATAAAGACAGTAGAGGGGCGTGCATTTTTAAAATCAACGATCTCTTGTATCTTTTATTACAGAAAATTTTACCCTCTTCTTTACCTTTTTTTAAGTTGTTACAAGTTACCTTTCTCGCGACACTGTGACATTACCTTAAGGCCATATTGTTCGTCCTGGGATGGATTGATGCCTCGAATCGAAAGCGAACGAGCATTTTAAGCTCTCAATGTCATTAAACATGGCATGCTGTCGTCAATTGTAAGTGAATTATTTGTCGCAGACATTTTTCATTAAACGTATGTATGTTGTTTGCAATAAATATTAAATTATAGACGCAGTACCTAACCTTATTTTATTTTTATAATTTGGTCTCTATTTATAAGCATCACGGTAAACGTTGCAGTGTCACTGTTCTTATCCTGATTGACACTGCACTGCGCTCTTTTAAGTTGTTATGTCTCGTTCGCCCAGTAATTTCGCTCTTGACAGAATCCTTTCACATGGTGGAAGGGCATTTTGTGAATGCTCGCACGGCTAGCTACCACCTTCAAGTAGAAAATCTGTCAATAGTGTGTTCCAGCAGCAGTCCTTGAGAGCCGAAAAATTACAGGCACATGAGACTTAACAACTGTATGTCTCAGTGTGACGGGCGCAGTGCAATTCGTTATATGACGAAATGCATCTGTTATAGGTTGAGGTTAATCCGCTTAACATTAGGTGGGACCTGTGCTAGTTCCGCCACAATAAAAAGTATGTTTTACGGTACATGCACAATCTGTGTTGTTGAATCAATCTAGCATGTATTTTAAATTTGTATATAATTTGGAGTTTTGTTTATTTTTGGATCCGGGCACATCATATATTTTATACAGCCACATAAAATTATAAATTTATATCTAATTATTAATTTTTGCTAATTTTTATTGTTTCTTGTATTGTTATTCATTTTGATTTGAGAAGTGATGGAATATGCACCCATAAAATAAATGAAATAAGATTTTTTCTGTCGTGTAATGACTTTTATAAATACCAATTTGAAAATTTTTATATTTTTTATATATTTTTAGGTTTGCAATAACGCCTGCTATGCGGATTACATTACAAAAACCACAAATATACGATAGGAATAATTTTAAGTCATGTGCGGGATTCGATCCCGCGTCCATCCACCCCTTGAGCCGGGGTATGCTCTAACCAATTGAGCTAACATGACATGACGTCATAACTCAAATACAACATCAAAGTACAACGCAAGTGGTACTATAGATGTCGCTCCATCCCAATACGATGGTTAAAGAACGATAGGAAAGATTTGAGTTATGACGTCATGTCATGTTAGCTCAATTGGTTAGAGAATACCCCGGCTCATGGGGTGGATGGACGCGGGTTCGAATCCCGCACATGACTTAAATTTTTCCTATCGTATATTTATGGTTTTTGTAACAATTTGACTACTATTATATTTGGACCAATAAGAGTGTTAGTAATCCTCCTCTCTCCTAATTTAATTATTGTGTGCCCAACAGGGTCTGTAATGATCTTTTACTTATTTTGAACATCTTTGTCTAAACTACAGAAAACAATTAAGTAGTGAGTATTGAGTACTTGAACGTGGTAGCCAAGTCGACTTTCGAAAATGCTCTACCACCTTGCATGGAGGTAAAGCCCGCAGAAGGTTTCTAACACACTACATGTTTTTTTTATAGTTGACTAGCTTCCCAGCTCCGGCTCCGCCTGCGCGTATGTCTCTTATCACGCAAAACCATTACCCTCTTCTTGCACAATTGGATAAAAACTATCGTATGTCCTTCCCCGGGCCTCAAACTATTTCCATACCAAATTTCATCCAAAGCTGTCCAGTAGTTTTCAAGTTTATTCGTTGCATACAAAAATACAAATCTTTGCTCTTTATAATATTAGTGTAGACAAACCGACCTCACAACTGAAATTATGAAACGCAATTTGAATTTATTTACTGGGATGATATAGATAGGTAGTTATGCATCCCCCTCGTCCTTCAGCCTTAGACTAGAGGGGGCTTATTCAGCAAACAACGATGTATTTCTTGCGAATGCTGAGTAAGACTTCTGCTACCACCATGTCTACCTAAGTTAACATTAAGTACATATCTTTCCTCTTTATAATATTAGTATAGATACAGGTAGTCTAGCCTTGGACTATTAAGTGATGATGTTGTCGAAGGTGTTGTTCAGGCTTACCTAGAATTGAATAGATTCAGGCGTTACTTTGCGGAAATCCATATTTAATTATAACAAATATTTTAAAGTATTTTAAGAAAACATCAAATTAATATTTTAATAAAACACTTAAAAATATATCTAGGGACAATTCCGCCTAATTTTCCTGTAAGCAGACGTGACGTCACAAACGCCACGAAGCATCCTCAGGAGGTCTTGACTCAAAACTGGAGTCAAGACATCCTGAGGATGCTTCGTGTAGAAGCAAAACGCGTCGAAAAACTCTCCCGGTTTGGCTGCGTGGCGTTTGTGACGTCACGTCGGCTTAACAGGAAAATTAGGTGAAATTGTCACTAGATATATTTTTATATGTTTAAAGTGTTTTATTAAAATATTAATTTCATGATTTCTTAAAATGTTTTAAAAATATTTGTTATATTACCTAGAATTACTGGCTCTCAAGGACAAGCAGCGAAAATCTGTCGCCAAGTACCTAACGATGAACATACCGATTTTATCCTTGAGGGTCGTAGCTAGCCAGGCGGGCACTTACAAAATGCCTTACTACCATGCTGTAACCACTGGCATCCTAAGACTACTACCGGCACCGACGGCTTTACGTGCCAATCGAAGTACATACACGCTTACTATTAATGTCACTGGCAGTCACCTATCCAAGTCATGACCGCGGCGGACGTTGCTTAACTTAGCTGATCGTTTAAGTACGGTTAAGAGAACATAGCTACGAGCGCTTTATGTGTGGTATACAGTATGAATCCTCTAAGTTTTTTTTTTATGTTATTGTGAAGGAACAAGCGCGAGGCCCACCTGTGGTTAAGCGGTATCCTCCGCCGCCGCGTTTAAGAACACAAAGCAAAACAGGAACATTTTCTAAATGCTTCCGGCTTCGGTTTGGCCGGCCGATTCCCTAACTCCCTGGGAATTCAATATCTTTAATCGTTAATAGTAGTAGTTGCAGCCAAATATACTGTACTGCATCAGCCGGATTGTCTACTGCTGAACACAGCCTCCCCCATTGAGGGCGTTTGCCATAATCCCCACGCTTAGCAGGTGTCTTGGGGATCGCAGTTTAAGATATTAGTTCCCCAGAAGGCGGTGCTATCCACCTTCCAATATTTAACCTTTAGTTAACTCTAGAACACCCACGGGTGGCATTCTAACCCGGCACCCCACTCGCAAAAATATTCTAGATATTCTAATATGAACTTGTTAATTATATCTACTGCACTTCAAATAAGTTTGTATAATCTTGGTTTGGTGATAAAAATATTTATAATTTATTATTATTAAATATAACTAGAAAAATAATGGAAATCATGTTAATCTTTAGCAGATCACCAAACCTAACATATCAAATTTACGTTAGTAACGGCGTGCTGCTCAATCAAAGCAGTCTTCTAATTTTTTTAATGCACGACAGGTTAGACTTTGACCCCTATCTCACCTGATGGTAAGTGATGATGTGCTCGAAGATGTTGTCCAGGCCTAAAATTACTGGCTCTCAAGGACAGCTACCGGAACATACCGTTAGGTTTTGAAGCGCTCGTAACGAAGTTTACTTAGCTGTTCTCAACCGATCAGCAAAGTTAAGCAACGTCGCGCGCGGTCATGAGTTGGATGGGTGACCGCTAGTGACATTACTACTGAGCGTTTCCGTGCTTCGGAGGGCACGTTAAGCCGTCGGTCCCGGTTGTTGTCCTAGGATGGCAGTCGTTATAGCATGGTGGTAGGGCATTTTGCGAATGCCCGCCTGGCTAGCTACACCACCCTCAAGTAGAAAATCTGTCCCAAGCACCTAACGGTGTGTTCCGGCAGCTGTCCTCGAGAGCCAGTACTTCTAGGTTAGCCTGAACAACATCTTCGACCACATCATCACTTACCATCAGGTGAGATAGTGGTCAAAGGCTAATCTATCAGGCATAAAATAAAAAAAAAAAAATCTTGGCGAGAGATTTTCTACTTGAGGGTGGTAGTTAGCCAGGCGGGCATTCGCAAAATGCCCTACCACCATGCAAAGTATCTTCTCCTCGTCGGCTTTTACGATCTACGCCTTTATTATCATAAAATTGTTGTTATTATGATGACCGCGTTTTTATTACCAACATAACTGGCACGTTCAATAACTGTAAAACTTGTAAACGGACTTCATCACACTGAAGAAGACTTTTCCGCAAGGAGGCTCTAAATTTTTAATGGCAAATTACTTGAGACTAAATAATGACGCCAATTTGTAATACGACGCAATAAAATGTACTTACCGTAAAAAGTATATTGGGCTTTTTGTCCGCGGTACGCCAGTGTTATAAGACATATTATACTATTATTATTTGATTGGAATATAACTAATTTAATTTGTATATTTGTATTTGTATTATTACATTTTACTAACCTTTGATAATGATTTTACTAATATTTTAATGACTGTTGTATTGATATTTATTTTTATTATGATTTTCTGAATGTATATATTATGGTTATGTACTGAAATAAAATTATTATATTATTATAAGAGATTTTTGGTATATAAGCTGTAAGGGTGTCCACTTTCTACGAAGTCAGGGAAAGTCAGGGAAGCTCTAGGTGGTCAGGGAAAGTCAGGGAAATCAAGAGGTCACCTGGAAAGTAAGGAAAAAATGATTTTTTGCCAGTGGTTGTAAAAAGAGCGATGTTATTTTTGATAATTAAGCTTGATTATATATGAAAGTGGTTTTTTAACAGACTTCCAAAAATGGAGGAGGGCTCAATTCGACACGTATTTTCTTTTATGTATGACGCATTTACGCAGAGTAGTCCGATTATGATAATTATTTTTTTTAATTTTGTTTTTTAATATGTCTGTGGTGATACCATATAAATTTCGTCAATATCGGTCAATTGGTTTTTATGTTACACTCAACTAATTGAAAAATGCTTGACGCACCTAGATGAGCACTCACGATGTTTGGTCGTAATCTCCGACCGGTGTTCGAGTAAAGCTGCTCATTCTCAAGGAATGCGGGTAGCTTCGATGGCTGCTAGACGCGCACTGCGAAACTTGAGGAACGGCGGGCAGCAATGGTATCGCAGGTAGGGAAGGGGCGCGTGCGTCACTGTCGCTGTCTTCACTGCACTCGTCAAAACTAAGTGTAGGGTTTTCGCACACTATAGCAATTACGTCTGATACGTGGGTAAACAGTTTGGCACACTTACATTTAGTAAAGAATTATGTCAACTCACGTTAGTTTTTATGAAAATATACCTAGATGATGACAAGGGGTGAAAAAAATGTTGTACAACAAATCGCACCGACTTCTAACAATGAAGGGTTAGAAATAACTTGTTGAAGTCTGACCATGAAAATGTGATCTTGGAGTGTTTTGAATCAGCATGAGGCCGAGTTATTTAAATGATTAGTGAAGTAAATTTGGTGTATATAGTATATAGTCAGGGAAAATCAGGGAAAACTCAGGAAACTTACTTTAGCATTCTGAGTGGACACCCTGGCTATCATTTAACCTCAATTTCACCTGATGGTTAATGATGATGTGGTCCAAAACGGTAAACAAACCCAATCTAGAATTGAAACTGTCTCTTAAAGATAGACCCTGTAGGCCCGGGTTACAAATATAGCCGGGAATACGGCTACGGTCACCCCTGCCTGTCGTAAGAGCCGACTAAAAGGGGACTTGGAGTTCGGGGATTATAGGGGATGGGGCTCTTATGATCCCACCACCGAACTCGAAAAAGATAGCGTCACTGTGTGGCAAGTGATGTTATGCCATTTTACATGGCTGCAGAAGACAAAGTGACACCTAAGAGATGAGCCTATGGGCAATGTGACAGGATGGTTCCGGTGCGTTCCTCAGGAGAACTCGGGGCCCTCCGTTAGCTAGTCACAGAGGAAAACCACCGAGGGAGTTTTAGTGGGTGAAAGCCCCACATAACCCGGCATGCTCCCCATAGCACCCAGGTATCTGTTAAGATTTCCCATCCGTCACAAAAATAAAAAAAAAGGTGCCGGAAATCACCGTTAGGTGTTTGGCGTAGCTTTAACCAATCGCCGTAGCTACGAGTATTCGTGCTACGTTTCAACGTCGTAGCAAGATTGACAAGTAAGCGTAGCGTGGAGCTACGAGAGACATTTCACATTCATATATAATGTGGGTATTGATATATTAACAATACTGCTGGGATGGTTTCGAATCGATATTTGAATGTGTATTATTCGTAGAATGCGGTTTTCGCTATCATTCTCAAAGCCTATGCGCCACAGATTTATATGTATATGTTACCGGCAATCTGTATAGTCCAGGTATTAAAATAAAATGAAGCGCTCGTAGCGAAGTTTACTTAGCTGTTCTCAACCGATCAGCAAAAGTTAAGCAACGTCGCCCGCGGTCATGAGTTGGATGGGTGACCGCTAGTGACATTACTACTGAGCGTTTCCGTGCTTCGGAGGGCACGTTAAGCTGTCGGTCCCGGTTGTTGACTTAGGATGACAGTCGTTATAGCATAGTGGTAGGGCATTTTGCGAATGCCCGCCTGGCTAGCTACCACCCTCAAGTAGAAAATCTATCGCCAAGCACGTACGGTGTGTTCCGGCAGCTGTCCTTGAGAGCCAGTACTTCTAGGTTAGCCTGAACAACATCTTCGACCACATCATTACTTACCATCAGGTGAGATAGTGGTCAAAGGCTAACCTATAAGGCATAAAAAAATATATATATATATATATTGCCACAACTTATTCAGCTATTACAATACATTGCCTTAACAAAATATATATGACATGCGGAAGTTTGATTATTGGACACAAGGATTGTATATAAGAACCTGTGTCGCCTGAGCTAGTATTTAAACTGTGTTACAGGCGACAAAGCCCTCCGTTTGTAGGAAACTGATATTTTACTATTAATTGTCTTTATAAGGGTTTAAAGGAATAATAGCTAAACATTAATACTAATAATACAATACCTTAGCCAATGTATAAAATACCTAGGACGTTCAGCCAATGTATTTTCATACTACGAAATATTTTGAATATTATTGTCCACTACATACTTTACCTAGGTAATAAATACAATACCTATGGATTGTATAGAGTACCCGCTGTTGCACCGGCAATGTGTAAAATAAATAGATATAGGTCTATATTTATCAATTTTAACCAGTCTACAAAATGACGGGCGAATGAAAAATGTACTGTTACTTATAATAAATTTTATTAATATGAACAATGAGGGTCTCCTTAAAAATAATAATAATAAAATTATTTTAAATGTCTTAAAATTCATATTTTAATAAAACACTTAATAAACATAAAAAATATGTCTAGTGACTATTCCGCCTAATTTACCTGTTAAGCCGACGTGACGTCACAAACGCCACGCAGCCAAACCAGAAGAACTTTCGACGCGTTTGATAAGTCATAAAAAAAAATTAAAGTATCAATTCCTAAATTACTTAAAGACACTAAAAGAAAATTATAGGCTAATCTATCCTTTTTTCTATGCTTGATAGATTAAGCCTTTGACCACTATCTCATCTGATGGTAAGAGATGATTTGGTCGAAAATGTTGTTTAGGCTAACCTAGAATTACTGGCTCTCAAGGACGGCTGCCGGAACGGTATGCTCTGACTGACTGAGTTAACATGACATTATGAATCCTGACTCTAATTTTTGCTCCCGTTCTTTTCATCCCCATACGATGGCTGAAGACAAATTTAGGACTCATTTGGTGCTTGGCGTCTGATTTTCACACGAGGGTGGTAGCTAGCCAGGCGGGCATTTGCAAAATGCCCTACCACCATGCTATAACGACTGGCATCTTAATACAACAACGGCTTAACGTGCCGTCCGACGCACGTGCACGCTCAGTAGTAATGTCACTAGCGGTCACCCACCCAAGTCATGACCGCGGCGGACGTTGCTTAACTTTGCTGATTTATTCAGATCGGCTAAGCAAACTTCGACCTTCTTCAAATCGTCGATCTTTTGACCGACCTAGTAATATTCATTACATTTTGAAAGCCCCTCATAAAAAAACATTCACCTACCTATCTGCGCTAGCCTGTAATAAAAGGTAATACTTGGGGGTATTAACCCCCCTCCCGACCCTGTCTGCGATACGGATTGTAGCCCTTTGTGCCGAGACAAAAGCCACTGATGAAAAGTACAAGAGCAGTCGGGCGGACAAGTGATATGAAAATTATTAATTATTTTTGTTTGCTGTACGTATTACTGGGGGGTACGTATCAAAATATATAATTTTAAAATTGTTTAAAGTGCGCAAGTTCACTTTTTTTGTTTGATACTTATTATTTCATTTGTGATAATGTTTAAATACCGAAATCTACATCTACACTAATGTTATAAAGAGGAAAGATTTGTACTTTTGTTTCTCCGTAGGGTGCCGGGTTAGAATTGCACCTACCCATATCATCCCGTGGGTGTCGTAAGAAGCAACATAGGGAAAAATACTGGAAGGTGGGCAGCAGCGCCTTCTAAAGAACTGCCATCTTACACTACGATTCCAAAGCCGCCTGCCAAGCGTGGGGATTATGGCAAATACCACCTTAATACGGGAGGCTGTGTTCAGCAGTGGACGATCCGGCTGATACAGTTCAGTATGCAACGAATAAACTTAAAACCTACGGGACCGATTTGGATGAAATTTGATATGGAAATAGTTTAAGACCCGGGGAAGGTCATAGGCTAGTTTTTATCCAACTGTGCAGAAAGAGGTTAATGATTTTGCGCGATAACTGACATACGCGCGGGTGGAGCGGCCGGAAAGCTATTTGTAAATAAATTTTGTGTGTGGGATTTGAACGAGTGTCCACCTCTATAGCCAGGGAATGTTCTGACTGACTGAGCTAACATGACATTATGAATCCTGGCTCTAATTTTTGCTCCCGTTCTTTCCATCCTCATACGATGGTTGAAGACAAATTTAGGACTCATTATTACTAATTATATTTTAATAGAAAATCGAGTGGAAAATTAAAATGGAAATTAGATTATATACAGACAAATTATTTAAAAAAATATAAATAATTTTATTTTGTTATTTATAGTTAATAAGCCCGCCTTTGAACACTATCTCACCTGATGGTGAGATGATGTGGTCGAAGATGTTATTCAAGCTAACTTAGAATTACTGGCTCTCAAGGATAGCTGCCTGAAACACCGTTAGGTGCTTGGGAACAGATTTTTTACTTGAGGATGGTAGTTAGCCAGGCGGGATTCGCAAAATGCTCTATCACTATGCAAATATACCAAAGTCGTTACAAGGTACCAAGAGTACTCATTTTAAATGACATTTTTTGCCGATTTAAACTTACGGTATTTTACTTCGAGAAGGCGTCTCGATCGGTTTCGCGACTTTCAGAGTCGCTTCATCACGGAGTGCGTGCGCTTACGATCGCGCCCGTGCATGCACATCAAGCCTCAAATCAAATCGGCTAAAAATGTCATTTAATATGTGTCAAACTTACGTTAGTTTTAATCAAGTACTCATTTCCTTTACTTTATAATGTGAAGGGCGGACTTGTGTTTCTTGGTTACAAAATCACAGACAGCATCCAACTGTGCTTCAAACAATAAGTCTGCTAACCAACTGTTAGCAGACACAGCCGGTTTAAAGTTCTTCAACGTAAGTGAACTCAACTCATTAACGATATTGGCGCGCCGCCAAATGCTTCAAGTCTTGGATAATTGCTTATTTTATGCGTTTTTCAACATGTAATTTTTTTTTTAAATATGGCTTTTTTATTTTAGTGACGGAACAAGCTTGAGGCCCACCTGATGTTAAGGGTGAACTGGCCGGTAAGTTCTCCATACAAATGTCGTATGGTGATCACTCCCTTATTTGAGGATTTTGGTCCAAAATAAAGCATGATATCGATTGATCTCTTTATTATCTAGGTTTGTATCGTAAGGAAATTTTAATAAGTTAATTAACTTGAGAGTTATAAGCCTCGAAACATTTTCATATAAAGTTTTCAAGGCTCATAACTTTCTACTTAATTAACTTTTTAAAATTTCCTAACGATACAAACCTAGATAATGACGAGTTCAATCGATATTATGCTTAATTCTATACCTAAAATCTCAAATAAGGGAGCGATCACCCTACGGCGTTTGTATGGAGAACTGACCGGCCAGTTCACCCTTAAGCGGACTAACCTCTGCCTATAACAAATGCATTTCATCACAAGTCACGAATGGCACTGCACCACTTTGAGACATACACTTCTGGACACATCTATTGGCCCACCTTAGAGTTTAGGTTTCGATGGCCCCTACCGAAATATGATTGCTAGATTGAACAAAAACTGTTGATGTAGTTTTAAACCTGATACATTTTACCATCTTTTTCGATCGTATTGTTTTAAATTTGAATTCAGAATACCATACGACATAGAGCTACGCCTAACAAGTCGGATATGCGCCTTGTTAAAGGCAATTGATTTTTGAATAAAAAACATGTTTTATCAAATAAAGGTTTAATTTAATAACGCGTGTTGCCTCCATGGGCATCTACCACAGCTCTCATACGATTAGGCATAGAGTTTATCAACCGCTCTATGAAATTTTGAGGGATCATCTCCCATTCCTCTTCTATGGCAGTTTTCAACTCCTGCATCGTCTGGGCAACTGGCTGACGAGCCCTAACACGTCTTTTTAGCTCGTCCCACATGTGCTCAATAGGGTTCATGTCTGGGCTTCTGGCTGGCCAGTCCATAACTGTGATGTTCACATCCCGAAGATATTCCCTGACGATGCCGGCCGCATGGGCTCTTGCATTATCATGCATAAAAAGGAAATTTGGGCCCACATAGTCCGCGTATGGTATCACGTGAGGTTCTAAGCACTCACGAATGTACCTTTCAGCATTTAATGTTGGCAGCCGTGGTCCTGTAACAACCTCAAGTTGAGTTTTGCCGCTCGCGGATATACCGCCCCAGACAGTCCATGAGCCACCGCCATAAGCAACCCTCTCTTCAAAGCAGCATTGTGCGAAACGCTCTCCCTTACGTCGGTAGACCTTCTTCCTTCCATCATTGCCATGTAACACAATTTTAGACTCATCAGAAAAGAGTACACGGCTCCAATCTTGCTGTGTCCAATTTAAATGACAGCGTGCGAAATGAAGGCACGCTGTTCGGTGGGCTCGCGTTAGTTTGGGCCCATTAGCTGGCTTGTGTGGTACCATATCGCGTTCTTTTAACCTTCTCCGAACAGTTCGAGCGCTCACAGATACTCCGTGGAAGTCGCGAAGTTGGTTTTGTATCTCAATGGAGGTAAGGTGATGATTTCTCAAGCTGGTCGTCACGATGAATCGATCCTGCCTTTCAGTTGTGACCCGAGATCGTGGCCTTCCTTGGCGACGAACAAAGCCGCCAGTCTCTAGGTACCTCCGATAAACATTTCGGACCGCAGATCGACTTAAATTAAGTTGAGCACTCACGTTTCCTTGGCTGTGTCCGGCCTGAATAAGTGCCACAGCTTGGGCGCCGACTTCAGGTGAAGTATCCATAGATTATTGATAGAACTTCACCTTAATGTTAAGAATAAGTAATGTTTGTTGCAAAACCAAAGGTATCAATCACTTTTTCAAGAATTAAATCCAAGTAAACCAATAAAACCAAGTTTTCTTAGTATTCGATTGTTTGATATCAACAAACAGGCTCCAAATTGTCTTTTGTTTCTTTAAATTCTGTGTTCGAAATTCAAAAAAAGACTATTGAATGAAATTGTGAATGTGCCAGGTTCAAAACTGCATAAAAACTTTTTGCTCGACCTAATATAAAATTTTAGCTAGGACGAAACGAAACTGAAGATACAAGGTGGGCCAATAGATGAGTCCAGAAGTGTAGTTGTTAAGTCTCACGTGCCTGTAATTTCACTAGCTCTCAAGGACAGCTGCCGGAACACATCGTTAAGTGCTTGACGACAGATTTTCTACTTGAGGGTGGTCGCTAGCCAGACGGCCATTAACAAATGCCCTTCCACCATGCGGTGAAGCTCAAGCCCGCGGCGGGATTCGAATCATGGACCTGATGCATGGCAGTCCATAGCCAATACCACTGAGCCATCACTGCTTCAAAAGCATTGCCAATAAAAGATTATGTCGATACAAAGAATGGCACAATTAAAAAAAAGCACTCTTCAGTACCTAAGCAACGCTCATACAAGACATGATACCAGGTGATAGTTCTCCTTAGTAAGAGTTCGTTAGGCATTTGGTGGGTATCACCGTAGTTCCAGATTTCCAAATTGAAGCAATGATGGCCTAGCGGTAATAGCTATGGACTGCGGTGCCGCAGGTCCATGGTTTGATCCCCGCCGCAGGCTTGAGCTTCACCGCATGGTGGAAGGGCATTTTGCAAATGCTCGCCTGGCTAGCTACCACCCTCAAGTAGAAAATCTGTCGCCAAGCACCCAACAGTGTGTTATACCTCGTACCACCCTATATTAGGTATAGATTATTTTATTATCAGACGTTGATGTTTTCAGGGTTGATGTATGTATGTTTGTTTGTGAGTTTCTTTATACCACCATAACTTATAAACGGCTAAACCAATTTTGATGTATGAGACATCGTTTGATTCGTCTTGATAGCGCAGGTGACACTAGCTACAATAAAAATACAAACCGTCGGATATTGGACGCCAAAAGCGGAGATATAAAAAACTTTCTCCAAACCCATCGTGTGGGGTTTCAAAATGAAGGGCTTTTGAAAACGATTCCATAAATATATATATATAACTTGCAGTTTTAATTTCAATAAAAAACGTTTAATGCAAAAAGATAATTTGCAGTCGAGTTTTTTACTTTTTTAATTAATTTTTACTTAACATTTTAAACCCCCATATCTCAGCGGTTTTGAAAATATCCAAAAACTGAATCTTTACAATACATGGTAATTCAGTAAATTACAATGGTTTCTCTGATCTTTGCAGCGCTCGTAGCGAAGTTTGCTTAGCTGTTCTTAACCGATCAGCAAAGATCGCCCCGGTCATGACTTAGATGGGAGAGCGCTAGTGACATTACTTTTGAGCGTGCACTTGCTTCAGAGGGCACGTCGTCGGTCCCGGTTGTTGTCTTAGGATGGCAGTCTATATATCATGGTGGTAGGGCATTTTGTGAATGCCGGCCTGGCTAGCTACCACCCTCAAGTAGAAAATCTGTCGCCAAGCACCTGACGGTGTGTTCCAAGGCATAAAAAAACTTTTGTGATCGCGCATACCTTGCGCCGGTACTCCATCTTAGTGTTATGGAATATTCTGATATTTCAAACATTGTATCGTACTAATATATTAAAAATTCCCTTATATCTGCAAGTCCTTAATGAGGGTGCCAATTATTTAGCGGAAATATGTTAATTTATTGAAACTTTGTTTACTTCCTGTAGGCTGTTTATCCCGGTATCATTCATCAACATCAAAGGTATTTGATGGATATTTTACTTTTAAGTCCTTAATTAATTTTGAAGGCAGAGTTGTGAGTTTTGTTTAATTAATATTAAAACATTTGCACACCATTGTCATGGTAGTCATAAAACTTATTATATCAACCTCGGTGCTATAAGGACATTTATAGAAGAAATGTGTATTTTAGTATTTAATAAGTTACCTGATGCGTTGAAACAACTAGATGGACAAATCTTTAGAAAGAGGCTTAGTAAGTGGCTATTAGATAATTGCTTTTATAGTGTAAAAGAGTATTTAGAATGTCAAGGGATTTACATTATTAACTGACAAAATTTAATTTTAGTAATAATTATTGCGACCTGACAAAACATTTGCACGTCTGCTTGCAGACTGAATACTAATGCAGCACATTTGTACAACAACTCAAAATGTAATATGAAATGTTTGTAATTCTAGAAGCGCTCGTAGCGAAGTTTACTTTGCTGTTCTCAACCGATCAGCAAAGTTAAGCAACGTCGCGCGCGGTCAGGAGTTGGATGGGTGACCGCTAGTGACATTACTACTGAGCGTTTCCGTGCTTCGGAGGGCACGTTAAGCCGTCGGTCCCGGTTGTCGTCTTAAGATGGCAGTCGTTATAGCATGGTGGTATGGCGTTTTGCGAATGCCCGCCTGGCTAGCTACCACCCTCAAGTAGAAAGTCTGTCGCCAAGCACCTAACGGTGTGTTCCGGCAGCTGTCCTTGAGAGCCAGTACTTCTAGGTTAGCCTGAACAACATCTTCGACCACATCATCACTTACCATCAGGTGAGATAGTGGTCAAAGGCAAACCTATCAGGCAAAAAAAAAAAAAAAATATTAATTGAATTTGAATTTAGAATGTTAGAACATCGTTGTAAAGCGTTACATCTGGGCGTCAAGTCTGCTAATTACATGTTGATATTCAACATAGATTCATACAAGACAGAATCGGTAGTCTGCTGATCCCTTACGAATATATGAATCTATGATGAATCTAGGCTGGTTTGACGATATTGCCAACAAAAAATAAAAAGAGAAGAGTAAGGTAATTCAGAAAACAATTTCGTTATTATTTATTATCATATTATTATTTCGTTTCCTTTTCATATGAAACCGAGATTGATCAATATTGACTTGATTGATTGATTAGTACACTACCAAAACTGTCAAAATTGACCAAGCCGAGTCCATTATAGATTCATATTGATTAGCAAGACTTGACGTCCTGCCGTATATGTGGAACATTCTTGTGAATAAATGGTGACTTCTGCTAGTCGTAACAAACATTTTGAGATGATTTTTTTGTTTGTTGATGTGTTTTTGACGGAATAAACACGAGGACCACCTGATGTTAAAAGTCTCTTGTGCCTGTAATTTATTATTTGATATTTTTATTAGTTTGCTCGATGCATTGTCTTTTACTACGAGACACAGAACTTAAAAGTTTGAGACTAGAAAACTTAATGTTTCAAGTTTTTAGTCTCAAAGTAACAGATCTAAGAGACAGTCTAACAGATAGTAAAAGACATTGCCTACTCCATAGAGAAATTAATTTATCTATGCCTACTCCGAGCTAAGAGCGCCCGCCGCGGCTACACTGGACCGCGCCGCGCTCTCTTTGAATAGAGTTTGAATATTTACATCGAGCTAAGTAATAAAAAACGTGAAATAATACATTACAGGCACAACAGACTTTAAACATAAGGTGGTCCTCGTGCTTACACATAAACAAACAAAAAAAATGTTAAAAAAATTATCCCATAATATTTGTTAGGACTAGCCTAAATCAACCCTAAGAGCTTGTTAGCATAATAATTTTCCTGTTAAGCCGACGTGAAGTCATAATCACCACGTAGCCAAACCGGAAGAATTTTCACCGCGTTTCGATTCAACATGAAGCATCTCCAGGACAATTGTCACTAGATCTAAATGTATATTTTAGAGTGTTTTTCTAAAATATTAATTTAATGTTTTCTTAAAATATTTTTTGACCGAGCGAGAACTTAGTTCGAGCGAAGCGTCTCTGCTTCAACTTAGACTAAAATGCTTTCGTATGTCCGGTTGTTCTCCTCTCAGGTCGCATTTCTCAACCGATTCTCACGAAATTTTGTGAGCAAGTTTGATAAGTTCATAATTATTTTTGTCGATTCAGTTTATGGAAAGAAGGATGGCGACGTTCCATATACCTTGAGACCCAACATTTTTGTAAACACCATGTGGCGTTCAGTCGGGATACTTTTCGTTACTTATAGTATGGGAATGAAAATGCGCAGTGAATCCAGTATGTAGGAGTCGGGGGAAAATTATAGTCAGAGGTTTTGCACCTTCCTAAATTGTCTATCATAGCACTGAATGAATGGGTCTGGCAGGAAGTTGTTTATACTTATCGCAATAGTTTTACGGATTTTAAGGCTGTGTTAGTGCTTTATTATGATATATATTAATTGGCAGGCCAAACACTCCTAAAACGCAGTGATTACACCCTCATTGCATGCACCTGCACGAAGTCGATAGATCACAAACGGGCTTTACTCATCGCCATTTCTATCATAGATCAGTAAGGGTGCTGTCCAAATTACGCCAACAAAACTAAAAGTACTCATTGCTAAGAGAACTAATAAATGGACCGATTTAATTATGCAAGCTCATGGCCGTTTGCATTACTACAATTCAGACCAAGTAAAAGCATAAATCTAAATTGTTATCTTACTAGCTAAAAATAATAATGGATTTGAAGTATGTTTAACCATTTGAGAAACTGAATTATGAGACGTAAAACAAATCATAAAGGTCTGAGACTTTGAACTCTTCATTTTTAATTGTTATGGCAGTTGATCTATAGATTTTTAAGCAAGCAAATGCTCGGTCCTAAGAGCACTATTGGCAGGGAGCTCTCGCTTGCTAGCCAACAGTGTAATTCGGACTGCACCGTATATACTCCATGAACACTGTAGACAAAAAAACTGTATATACTCCATGACATAAAAAAACAAATGTCAATGTCATCGCTACTGACTGCAACTAACAGAAAATAACAATGAAGTTTTTTCTTTATTTTCGCTTCGTAGCATTTGGCGAGCTGTGCCAAATCTATGTAAAAAATATATAAACGGATTGGATTTTAATATAACTCAAGAATCCCTAATTTTAAAAATATACTGATATTTTGAAATAATGTAAAACAGGCTGACAATTGAAACAATACCTAAAACATTCATGAACGCATAGGCTTAAGATGTACAAGACCAACAGTGACGGATGAATGGTGTAACAAAAAATGAAATGTAAATGTGTGAGTGACATAGTGTTGTCATGACGCGAGCGTAATACTATCGACAGTTTTACTTGTTGAATCTTAGGACACATTCGTTTGAAATTATGCCCTATATAGTTCATTGAGACTATTGTAATGATCGTAAACAACACTGAAATCACAGAAATGCAATATATGCAATTTCATTAACTTGAACAACTTATTTTTCAAGTTATTATGATTTAAAAACCAAACTACTTAACTGATTATGATGAAATTTCAAAGGGATGAATCTTAAAGTATATCCTTTCAAACAAAATATGATGTTTTCAAATGAAAATCAAACCAAATATCATAACATGAATACAACCTTATTGATTCCCTTCTCCCTTTTTGATCTGTTAAAAATAAAACTCATTCAAAGTTGAAGTCAAATGCATTTATTGTAGGTCTAAAATGGTACAGCACTTTTAAAAGTAAACTACTACAACTTCATCGTAACAAGATAAAATAAAACTTACTTTATTTATCATTAACAAAATTAATAAGCTGCAAATATACAGGGTACTGTAAATTATTAAATTACATTTATCTGAATACCATTTGCGTAAAGCATTCACATGTGGTAAGCAAAGGTCGAATTTGTCCCTTGTGTAAACATAGCTCATTGGGCTGTAGAAATGACGATGTGTACATAATTTTGATGATCTTTACTAACTGGCCTACAAAACAAATAATTCTTTAAAGTCTGCTTTTAAGTCTAAAAGCCGTTTTATCATTATTTATGTTTCAGCTTTTAAACTTCTTAAGTAAATTTTTTTCTGTAATTTTTGTCACAATTTAGAACATTAGTTAATAAGTTTTTTTCCTTGGAGACAGTACTTGATTTGAAGGGCAGGTAATGGCTAACGGTGGTAATATATCTCTGTTTAAGTAAGGTCAGGGCCGTCTTATTTTCAATTTGATCTGAAAGGAAAAATAAAAATTATTTTGTGTCAGGATAGCCATAGCTATCCAGCGCTGCAATGAAGCTAGTATTGTAGATTTTATTGCACCAGGGACGCTAAGGGAAGGGTTACTAGATTGACTCAACATATCCTACAGTCTTTACATGAAAAAAAATTATTTGACCATGTATTTTACTACAAATTAAACTTTACGTTACTTGTGTCATCATTTCCTAAAGCTATTGACTACCATTTCCACAGCTTTATGCATTCACGGACATTAAAAGTTGGTATTGAGTCTTTCATTAGTATACGTCGACGTTTTCTTTGTTTGAAGCATTTTGATTCAAAGTTTACTACAAACTGTAGGGTTTTTATTTAGATTGCGTCAATAATCCGAACCATTTTATCACATACTGAAAATTTGGTGGTAATCTGTAAGAACACAAACATTATTATACACGTGCATATAGTTATTTCAAATTCTGTTAAATAGCCATTTGTATAAAGATACTAATATTTTATGATAGAAGTAAAAGATATTTCCAATGATTTATTGAGAGTTAGGGGAACTTTTCACAGAAAACATCATAATAAATTTTTTATAATATATCTTGTGATAATATTTACTCCCTTATTCGTAAATACTCAATAAGCTATAAACTGATCTGTCAACTTCTCGCTAATTATTATGTAATTATATTATTTTTAAACAAATTTATGAGTAAACTAACGACCGGTAATTTTTGTGGTTCGAATATGTACCCGAGCACTCACGTCGAAGCTACAGGTCAGACATAAACTATCGACTTTATCGATACTTGTGACGTCAGGACTTTGTCAAGCCCTGTCGTAAACAAATGTATTTGTATTTTTCGTAAAATACCAACCAATTCTTCATTTAGCAATGTAATTTGATGATAAGTATGAAGAGAAACCTATTATCTAATATTTCCATAGTTCATATAACTAATTTTAAAACAAAATGACAAAATAATGATTATCAAAAAAGCAGTACAAATAAACATAAATTACCTGTGAAACGTGTATATATTCGGGTTACTGTGTCTTGTAACCTCACATTCACTCACTGAACAAGACACCATGCTTGCAGAATACATATTTTATATTATAATCGTAAGATATTTGAGCAAATACACAAAATTCGCGCCGACTTGGAAGAGGCCGGGACGCTATGGCCTCTTACTCGAGTAAAAAATGACATACCGTCTTCTTGTTTCACTATCTCTTTTTTTCTCGCGACGGTTTGTAGCAGCTTAGGACCTTTCACTCACACACTTCGTAGGTCTGTTGAGCGTAGCGAAAAAATCCTAGGTCTGTGCATAAACGAGACCTGGTTTAGTTGGGTCAGTAGTCACCATCCATCTTTTCAAAATGACGGACCTTATAAGGTGTTGAAATTATGGACGCCTGCGTTTAATTTAATGGCGATTTTCTGATACGCACGTCAGTTGCAGTTGCTGTACTTGAGAGCCAGTTATTCTAGGTCAAGCCTGTTAACGCCTTCGAGCACATCATCACTTACCATCAGGTGAGATTGTGGTCAAATGCTTCAAATTCAAATTTATTTATTTGCTAGATATAGGTACATTAAACAGGTCTTATGTTAAAATTATGTGTTGCTCTATATCTGAACCTGCAAGGCGTGCAAATTATGGTATCAATACCTATATAAATTACCTATCAGCAATAAAAAATCTGTTTAAATTTTGAATTTCCAACCATAGCTGTGAGTTTCTAAATGAAGAGAAAATTTACTGTAATCAGCAGCCTAGCAGGCTACTATTTTAGTAGAAGCTCCTAAGTATTATAGGTACTCTAAAAATAACTAAACCGAGCTCGGCGATGAGCTTGATTATGAATGAACTAACCTTTTAAAATATGTAAGGTCTGCTTATTTTTTATTTATTTTAACCCCCGACGTCGGTAAAAGAGACGTGGCTTGAAGCCTTTGGATGTGTGTGTCATTCTGTATCATAGATTCGAGGCTGTTGTTTTATTCTAAAGCTTTTATGGTCCACAGCTTTCTGTGACGAACTTTGTACCGCCGTTTTTTTTAAGAGTAGTGCACGGAGCGCTTTTCATACACACGTAGTTTTGTTATATTGTAAATACCAAGTGTTCGAACTCGTTGAAATTTTGTATGCATATTGCTGAGCTTAATATCTATGCTTCTAATTTGCCAGTTTTTCCGTTTTTTTTTATGCCTGATAGGTTAGCCTTTGACCACTATCTCACCTGATGGTAAGTGATGATGTGGTCGAAGATGTTGTTCAGGCTAACCTAGAATTACTGGCTCTCAAGGACAGCTGCCGGAACACGCCGTTAGGTGCTTGGCGACAGATTTTCTGCTTGAGGGTGGTAGCTAGCCAGGCGGGCAATCGCAAAATGCCCTACCACCATGCGGTGAAGCTCAAGCCAGCGGTGGGGATCGAACCAGGGACCGCCGCGGCACGCTCGCTGGGCTCGTGCGTTGTTGTGTTCACCAGTAATTTTTTACAAGGATATTTTTGCCCTTTCAGCTGAAACAACTCCAACCACCCTCTTATAATCCTGAGCTTGAGTCGTTGCCGAGAGAAGTTGGGTAGGTCGGAACTAATTGCCCCGGTACAATTGCAGTGTTGTATATGGATTACAAAATAAGGTTTGAACGGATTAAAAATGAACGAACTCCTTTATGAAATGTAAGATCAGATAAACATTTTTAAACAGATTGTGAAATGATTTATTTGAATTCTTGAAGGGTAACCGCACATCATCGGGAGGTCTTGACTCTTCAAGCGCACGATCTCTCAATTGTGAGCTCAAAAAATGAAATACTTAAAAATACACAATAAATTTTTATGGTTCCGTGCCCAAAAGGTAAAAACGGGACCCTATTACTGAGACTTCGCTGTCCGTCCGTCCGTCCGTCCGTCTGTCACCATCTCAAGAACGGTGATAGCTAGATAGTTGAAATTTTCACAGATAATGTATTTCTATTGCCGCTATAACAACAAATACTAAAAATAAAATAAAATACATATTTAAGGGGTGCTCCCATACAACAAACTCGATTTTTTACTGTTTCTTGCTCGATACTAATAACGGTGACAGGTAGACGCTTTAACTATTAACAGAATATTTCGTTTTATGTTCTCTTTAAATATAATTAATTAAAATAAAATAAATAATTAAAGGGACTTCCATACAATAAAAGTGGTTTTCGCAGTTTATTTGCTAAAAATAATAATAATGAAAACGAGATAATGGCACGGAACCCTTCGTGCGCGAGTCCCACTCGCACTTGGCCGGATTTTTTTAAACATATATTCTGTGAGAATTTCAATTAGCTACCTATTACGGTTCACTAGATAATTTCCCTATGAGTCCTATCAGCGTAAGAATAGGGTCCCGAATTGTCAGAAGGAACATCTATATGTGGTCAACAACTTGAGGAACATATTGTACCGAACTCGGAATCAGCCGGATTGCCTCCTGAATGACACAGCCTCCCCTAAGAAGCATTTACCATAATCCCCAAGCTTGGCAGGCATCTTGGTGAGAGCAGTATAAGACACCAATTCCTCTCTATTCTATTCTCTTTACTATTTAAAAATCGATTATGTGATTGGCTACTATGTTAATGTTTTTATAGTTTATAGGAGTTAATAGATCCAAGTGACAAAAATACTTGCCAAATCGCCATAATGTAAGTCTTAAAATACCGCACAAAAGAAGCCGCGAACATTCACTTGTATTAAAATAAAGTCTTCAATGTTAATTCTACAAAATGTAATTTAATTCCATTGATATACACACGAGCTATTTTAAACTTTGAGGAAGGGGACTTAATAAGGTTTCTTTTGATGGTTGTAACACAATATAGCACTGTGTTACATGTTACAGTACGGGTAATTTATTAACAATCGCGTTGAGTTTGAATTTCCTTCTTTGTACCTCTCAACTTCTTCCTATTAAAACAAATCAAATGTTTAATTACATGAATACATAGTCATAAAATATGGATGGTGGAAGGGTACTTTGCGATTGCCCGCCTGGCTAGCTACCACCTCAAGTAGAAAATCTGAAGCCACATAAAGAGCCAATGACATTACAGGCACATGAGACCTTAACAACTATGTCTCAAGGTGTCAGGCGCAGTGCAATTTGTCACTTGTGATGAGATGCATCTGTTCTAGGCAGAGGTTCGTCCGCTTAACATCAGGGCATCGAGCTTGTTCCGTCACAATAACATAAAAATAAGGTACTAGTATAATAACAGGTATTGCAGTGCGTCTGCGATGTTCATTGAAGCTCGCGTGCCGGCTCTCGATGGACTGATATGGCATCGCATTGTCGGAAAGACTCACTTCATAGGTCTGGCAATGCTCTTGTCAAAACTATAGTGGTAGGGATTGTTTAGATAAGATAAGATAACATTTATTTACATAAAACATGAGTATTATACATAACAAACGCATGTATATTGGTGTCATAGTTAATTAGTGATCATCATGTTTTGCCCATATAGGCGTACAAATTTTTGAGAGGTGGCAATCAATTCAATAAATTAACAATAGCAAAAGAGAAAAATATGATTCTAGGCACTTGAACAATTCACACAAGTTTCAATATAATGTCAATTATTAAAGTCAATTCATATATACATACAAAAAAGTGGATAAAATGTAAAAACGAATATAATATAAATTCAATTCAGATTTTTGTCAGTCAAGAATTCGCTTACGCTATAATAACATTTTCTTAAGCTTAATTTTAAACATATTATTATTTAGGTCCTTTAGATTTTAGGAATCTATATTGCCACAGACCTACCTATAGTTTCGTGCTACGGGTAGTCTTATTATATAGGTGGGTTATGAAAACAATTAAGAACATTACAATATCAGATTAATTTCGGTAAGTACCACAGACTTATATACAGAATGTACTTCTAATGTTGTACCGCGTTATTTTCAAAGCCTAACTATGATATACGATCTCACGAGCAGTCGTCTTAAGAGGGCCCTTCCCGATCCGTCTATTGTCAAGCGAACATGATTGAAAAGCTTGTTGTTTCATATTTTTTCCATGAAACTATCTTCAGCGCTTGGCATTCGACTCTCCGTCTCACTCCGTCCCCGCATACCTCTTTCCGCCGTTTCGCTAACAAGCACATGGGAACGAGATAACATTTTACGAAAAATAGAGTGCGTAAACTTCATAAAACTTGATCCAGAAATTACGTGTTTTTCAATAAGCCTTATAAGTTTGTAAAATAAATGTTTGTAATTTAGAATCTCGATTATATTTGCAAAGTTTTTATTAAAATATGTTCTCTACTTTTACAATTTATGAGTACATTCTGAACGCCCAAAATTCAGGTAAAATTTGTGCAAAAAAGCAGATTTTTGGATGCTTATATTGCAGTTATTTCTCCAAATTTTACTTTTTTGCATAAATACCTAGCTATAGTGTACAAGATACCTATTAGCTCAAAAGTTTCAAAGAAAGATCTGATACAACGCCATAATTACGTACAAGCGTTTGTATGAAAAGTAAGACGGGTTGGCCGCTCCTAAGAGCTATCACTGCAACGTCACTGGCCTTGTCCCGGGCACTGAGATGTTGGTGCCATGGTAGCCAGTCAGACGTTCCTCGCAGCACACTACGTGGTTAGTACGTAGGTGGTTAATCAAATCAAATCATATATCTTTATTGCATATTAATAATAAATATCTTATGAAGCAGTGATGGCTCAGTGGCATTGGCTATGGACTGCCGCGCAGCAGGGCTATGGTTCGAATCCCGCCCAGAGCTTGAGCTTCACCGCGTGGTGGAAGGGCATTTTGCGAATGCCCGCCTGGCTAGCGACCACCCTCAAGTAGAAAATCTGTCGCCAAGCACCTAACGGTGTGTTCCTGACTCTGATCTGACTGACGTAGCCTGGAAATGTTCCGGCAGCAGTCCTTGAGAGCCAGCGAAATAACAGGCAAAATGAGACTTAACAGCTATGTCTCAAGGTGATGGGCGCAGTGCAGTTCGTCACTTGATGAAATGCATCTGTTATAGGCAGAGGATACCGCTTAACATCAGGTGGGCCTCACGCTTGTTCCATCACAATAACATAAAAAAAAAATATAACATAACATTTTTAAAACTATAATCTTAATCATATTAAACTATAGCTATAAAATACAATTTATAATCAATGTTTATATATTAATTGTAGATAGGCCCCCCACTAGGTGGACTGACGACATCGTGAAAGTCGTGGGTAGCCAGTGGTTACAAGTGGCTAATAGCCGTTCTTTGAGGCTTTCTATGGGGGAGGAATTTGTTCAGCAGTGGACGTCTTCCGGCTGATGATGATATAATAATTATTGTTAAAATATTTAGTGTTTATGCTATAATTTAGGTTGGTTGCATGTGATTACATATTTATTACATATTTACATAGTATGGTATGGGTTACATATTTGAGCCGTTTGGTGTAGAGACGTTTAGACCGTGGGGACCGGGAGCTCATCGTATTTTCCAAAACCTATCAGAGCGATTGGTCGATGCGACGCGTGATCAAAATGCTGGCACCTATTTGGCTCAAAGAATAAGCATTGCGATTCAACTAGGCAACGCTGCCAGCATGCTGGGCATGCTGCCAACTGGTAAGTGGGCTAGAGCATTTGGACTGCCTGTGAGTCTGCAATGACTTATAGGGATCTAAATGCTTTTATTGTAGTAGCTGTAGTGTTGTATATACCTAGTTCGTAGTATTTTTTACATAATGAATAGATTCAGGCGTTACTTTGCGGAAATCCATATTTAATAATAACAAATACTTTTTTAAATATTTTAAGAAGACATGAAATTAAAATTATAATAAAACACTTAAAAAATATACAAATATATATATATATTGTTTTCTCGATCGCGCGCTCGTAGCGTCAAGACCTCCTGAAAATGCTTTTGTAGAAACGAAACGCGTCGAAAATTCATCCGGTCTGACTACGTGGCGTTTGTGACGTCACGTCGGCTTAACAGGAAAAGTAGGCGGTATTGTTACTAGATATATTTTTATATTTTTAAAGTGTTTTATTAAAATATTAATTTGATGTTTTCTTAAAATATTTTAAAAATATTTGTTATTGTTATTTTTTACATGGTTAGTTTGTAGACATCGTAGTATCACACAACGCGTGCGATAATGCAGCGTGCCCTAGTAGAGGGGCCGCAGCAAACGCGGTAGACCGCCTTGCTGCGATGAAGATGAAACAAAAGTAGGGTGTTGAGTCGGGATAAAGGAAAACAGTTGATGCGAATATAGGTGAAGATTGATGATTGAAGATGTTGAAAATCCCCAAGATGGCTTTGAAGCATGGATTTGAAGCAGTGATGGCTCAGTGGCATTGGCTATGGACTGCCGCGCAGCAGGTCCATGGTTCGAATCCCGCCCAGAGCTTGAGCTTCACCGCATGGTGGAATGGCCTTTTGCGAATGCCCGCCTGACTAGCGACCACCATCAAGTAGAAAATCTGTCGCCAAGCCTAACGGTGTGTTCCGGCAGCAGTCCTTGAGAGCCAGTGAAATAACAGGCAAAATGAGACTTGACAGATATGTCTCAAGGTGATGGGCGCAGTGCAGTTCGTCACTTGTGATGAAATGCATCTGTTATAGGCAGAGAATACCACTTAACATCAGGTGGTCCTCGAGCTTGTTTCTTCACAATATCATAAAAAAAAAAAAAAAAAAAAAAAAAAAGGATCTTGTTCTTAGCTTTTACCTAGTAGGTAACTTATATTTGTGGGAGGCCAGAGCTCCTTTAGAATTTTTACGAGTGACTGGCCATGCGCGGCGTTGCTTCGTTTTTATATGGCACTCGTGTAATATCGCGAGCCTGTAATTTTCCGCTCGTGGAAGGATCGCACGTGCTAGATAATTATATATAGGTATACTAGCTGCGCCCCACGGTTACACCCGCGTGGTGATGGATGATGATGATAAAAGTATCCTATATCCAGCGCCTTATATATTTCCATACCAAATTTCATCAAAATTGGTCCAGCCATTTGAACGTGAAGAAGTAACAAACATACAAAAACACTCACAAACGTTCACCTTTATAATATAAGATTGATAAATGATTTGATTAGTTAATAAGAAATATGCATTAGAAATAAATTATTTTTTATATTATTTATGATTAATATTTTGGTGATAATGGCTTAAACGTAAAAGATAGGTATATTCTTTCGCAGGATTTTTTGTAGGACAATTTAAGATAATCATTTCTTTTATACATTATGTACGATATGTATGATACAAAATGTTTTTGCAGCGCACTCCAGAATCAAGCAAAGGTCGTATATAGCTGATTTTTTTGCCTACTTAATTGACACTTATCATTATATTTTGGCCAAATCACACAATATTTTTATTAATTATAGCCTATGTGTTATTCTGATGTATAAGCTATATTATTGTAAAGTTTAATTTAAATCCATTCAGTAGTTCTTGCGTGAAAGAGTAACAAACAGCCATACATACATCCTTACCTACAAACATTCGCGTTTATAATATTAGTAGGATATATATAGCTATATATATATGTGCCAATGACTCAGTATCTGTCATAGTTCTTTTAATTTTGTTTTAATTATGCACTAAGAAATTGTAATGGATTTTATTATATAATTTATATATTACTTTAACTAATTGTAATTTTATTTATATGGTACTTATATATTATTATTATTAAATTGACCTTTTGTGATATCCGACAATTTTTTTTAATCAAACAATACAAATAGTTTCGTCTAATAACAGTATCACAGATAGTGCTTACAAACTAAAAAGCCAAATATTACTGTATTATGGTTAGAGTCTTCATAGTTCTTTCAATTTAAACGTAGGTACTGTAGGGGTTTGCCATAATCCCCACGCTTGGCAGGCGAATTGGGGATCGCAGTGTCAGATATCAGTTCCTCAGAAAGTGCTGCTGCCCACCTTCTGGTGTGTTACCCTTAGTCGCCTCTTACGACACCCACGGGTAGAGATGGGGGGATGAAATTCTAGCCCGGCACCCCACTGTAAACGTAGGTACTTTCGTGATATTGTAAATACCAAGTGTTTAAGCTTATGAAATTTTCCACGCATTTGAGGCTCATAGTTCACCAGTTTTTCGTTGAATAATTTATTTTATCTCTAAATGTGAGAATTATAATTCCCATACAAAAAAACCTATAATTTAGAAAATACGTACTTAATTTTACGGAAAACTGACTAGCCAGAAGCATAGATTTTAACTCAAGATCTTGCATGCAAAATTTTATCGAATTTGCACTTGTGGTGAAGCTACTTTGGAAGGAGAGCACTATGCAGACACATCCCTTAATTTAGAATACCTGGGCGACCGAAACAACAGACAATGTACATGTATTCTGAAGCAGTGGTGGCTCAGTGGCATTGGCTATGGACTGCTGCACAGCAGGTCCATGGTTCGAATCCCACCGCGGGCTTGAGCTTCACCGCATGGTGGAAGGGCATCGTCAGCCCGCCTGGCTAGCGACCACCCTCAAGTAGAAAATCTGTCGTCAAGCACCTAACGGTGTGTTCCAGCAGCAGTTCTTGAGAACCAGCGGAATTACAGGCACATGAGACTTAACAACTATGTCTCAAGGTGACGGGCGCAGTGCAATTCATGACTTGTGACGAAATCCATCTGTTATAGGTAGAGGTTAGTCTGCTTTACATCAGGTGGACCTCGAGCTTGTTCCATTACAATAACATTATAAAAATAAAATAAAATGAAAATAATAATAATTGGCCTTCAAATATGTCAGGCTTGAACAGCCCTGTCCTACTTGATAGCAAAAAGTATTTCCATTGGCGATCTAATACAAATATTTTATAACAAAATGTTATCATTTCCTGGAGACTCAATACTCGGAAATAGAGTCTGATATGGGTTCAAAAACCTATTTCCGTATTCATGATATGGAACATTTATACGGATAAAAAATATAGTTATATTTTTCATAACATAATACAAATTTCCCATTTCTTCGTTTCATAAGTTGCAAATATAAGTAAACATATAGTAATTAAACAATTTTAAACGGTTTAAATCGCGTATATTTATCATTATTTTTGTCCCAACGTGTCAAACACTTTGCAGTGATCGTGGTCACGGGGTGACTGCAAAGTGTTTAAAACGTCGGGACAAAAAAAAATGATAAATATACGCGATTTGAACCGTTTAAAGTTGTTTAATTACTATGTGTAATAATCGCGAAAACCTAAGTCAACATTATAAGTAAACATACCTAAAAGTTTGTAAGTGAAACGGCCGCTGGGGTCCTGATTTGGATGGGTGACCGCTAGTGGCATTACTACTGAGCGTGCACGTGCTTCGGAGGGCGCGTTAAAAGTAGAGTTCACGGAGCGCTTTCCATAGAAACGTTGTTTCGACATATTTTACATACTAAGTGTTAAACTTTGCACTTTTTTTTTATTATATTATTGTGACGTAACAAGCTTGAGGCCCACCTGCTGTTAAGTGGACTAACCTCTGCCCATAACAGATGCATTTCGTCACAAGTCACGAATCGCACTGCGCCCGTCACCTTGAGACATATTTGTTGAGTCTCATATGCTTGTAATTTCACTGGCTCTCAAGGACTGCTGCCGGAACACACCGTTAGGTGCTTGGCGACAGATTTTCTACTTGAGGGTGGTCGCTAGCCAGGCGGGCATTCGCAAAATGCCCTTCCACCATGCGGTAAAGCTCAAGCCCGTGGCGGAGTTCGAACCATGGACCTGCCGCGCGGCAGTCCATAGCCAATGCCAGTGAGTACTGCTTAAAAGTAAAAAAAAAATATGTATATCTTTGAGCCTAATCTATACTTCTGGTTCGCCACATTTCCCGAAAATCAAGTATTTTCAAAAAGAATTCGACATATAGTTTTGTATGGGAATTGTTATTTTGAAATTAAGTTATATATTTAAAAAAAACGATAAACTGGCAAACCAGAAGCATAGATATTAGGCTCAGCAATATGCATACAAAATGTCACCGAGTTCGAGCACTTGGTGTTTACAATATGACGAAACTACATTTGTATGTAAAGCGCTCCGTGCACTCTACTCTTGTCAGTCCCGGTTGTTGTCTTAATAAAGCAGTTAGCACGATGGTAGGGCAAATACAAGATAAAGATAAAGATACATTTATTGTTCAAAACATGGGTAAATTATACATATAGTACCACCATCTCAACTGTGCAGTTTTCGAGGGCGCTACTGGTCATGGAAATAAACTACAAACTGTCACAATTTCAGGGTATTCTGTAGTTCTTTTTTCTGCCACCTGAACAGATATGTTGGTGGGTCTGTAATATAATGGTTATGCACAGATTTGTTGGGTTTAAAATTGTTCCACCATGTTTTGCCTATGTAGGCGTACAATTTTGACGAGATGGAGCAACCGTACATTCTTATTGAGATTAAATATAGAATTAATCAATTAATAATAATAATAATAATAATAATAATAATTTTTATTTGGAACCATAACACAATTTAGTTATAAACACATGAGAATCGATGACACCTGCAGAAGTATAAAACTGTGTCGCAGATGTCAACGCCCTCCTCCGAAAGTAAACTAACTATATAGTTCCTCAGTAGCAAACAAAGTGAACTATTAAAAGTCAACTATTTAACAAATATGTATTTACGTACGAGAAGACTAACTATGGAAAAAGTTGTAAAATAAATGTATATATAATTATTAGAGCTAATAAACGTAAAAATATATGATCGTATCGATTGGGCATGGAAACTGGGTTAAGGTGAGTGAAAGTAGGTAAATGAAATGTTTTTTATATATGCATACGGTAGGGATTTAAATATGGGTATTTATATGTGTGTGTTGTGATGTGGTGTGTGTTACGGTGTGATGTGGTGAGTGTGTGTGTGTGTGTGTGTGTATATATGGTGTGTGTGTGTATATATGGTGTGTGAGTGTTATATTTTGAGTGCCAAAGTGAAATGAGCTGTGATGTGACGTTATTTTAAAACAACAAGGAGGTCTTCTGTATCCTGGTACGACAATGATTGCAACCATTCAATGCATTTTAGTTTGCATTTATATAATGTAAGGGGATATATATTCAATTGTCTGTTTAGCTTATTGTACAGCATCGAGCTCATAAAGCGATAATGTCGTTTTGCAGTTACCGTCCGTCTTTTTTCTGTGGTGCATACTATATCCCATCTGCGTTTATTATTTATTAGATTTGGATCATATGGCATATGAGTATGTTTCCTTAAGACAGTTTGCAGAATAAAAAGTTGTCTTACAGTTAAGACTTTGCATAACGAGTATAGCTCACTAGTAGGAAATCGACGTGGTTTATAAGAGAGGACTTTTAGTACCGCTCTTTGTGCCCTTTCCAAATATATCATATTTGATTTAACAGAACCACCCCACGAAGTTATGCAGTATGTCATGATAGATTGGGCTAGGCCGTAGTATATAGTCTTTAGGTACTGGAAATCAACTATTTGTCTAATATTTTTAAAAACATAAAGTAATTTTCTGACTCTAGACACCATAGATGCAATATGTTGATTCCAAGCCATTGAACTGTCTATCGTCACCCCTAGATATTTAATGTGATAGGACCGTTCTACTGACATGCAGTTGCAGTCGGTAGAACCAACGCCATTATCACACAGATGGGCACGTAAAACGAACGTAGGAGGTGGTAGACCGACTGTACTGACAGCGAAAGCAATGAATTTCGTTTTGGAAACATTGGGGGTTAATAGGTTCGAACATAACCAGATCATAACATGACGTAAAGCATTCTCAGAGAGTCTGCGTACATCTGACCAGCTGTGGCCATGGACCAGAAGGACTGTATCGTCAGCGTAAGATACTAATTTACAATTTGGGAGGGAAAGGTTGCACAAATCATTAACGTAAACTAAAAACAAAGTAAGTCCCAAGACGCTTCCTTGAGGAACGCCGAAACTGAGCTGTTTCTCGCCACTTTTAATACCGTCTATAGAAACTTGCTGAGTCCGATTGCTGAGATAGCTGCGGAACAGGTCTAGAACTCTGCCTCTTATGCCTATACTTTCAAGTTTGGAAAGAAGAATAGGAATAGAGACAGTGTCAAACGCTTTAGAAAGATCTAGAAAAATACCGACAGTTTTAAGCCTTTTATCAATATTTTTGACTACGGTATCCGAAAATTCTAACACTGCATCCTCAGTGGACTTACCTCTTCTAAATCCAAATTGATTTTCAGAGAGAACATTATTTTCATTTAGGAATTTTACTAATCGCTTGTTGATAATTTTCTCAAAAATTTTTGACATAACTGTAAGCACAGAAATAGGTCTGTAATCTGTGACACTGTCTCTATTACCATTCTTAAATATGGGATGTACAATAGCTTTTTTAAACACTTGTGGAAAAATACCAGCCGAGAACGAGATATTGAATATATGATGTAATATAGGGACAAGTATAATTCTGGCGGCCTTAATAACTGATGTTGAGATGCCATCCCAACCATTTGCACATTTATCTCTAAGATTGATGATGATCTGATCAATTTCATCATAATCGATGCTAAATAAAGCCATAGAATGTAAAGGAGGTGGACTATGAGCGCCGGCAAATTGAGCATTTAATAATGATAAAGTGTTACTTTGACATTGAGGAAGTATATTGGAGGCCAGATTAGATCCAACACTAGCAAAATGTGACTTGACTATATCAACTGAGGTGGATGGGTCGTCAGACAATTTTAATAAATAACTTGCAGAAGAGTGCTTTTTGCTTATATGTGCAAGCTTGTTAATCATATTCCAAGCATCTTTGGGGTTTCTCCGAACCTTCTGAAATTCCTGTTGATGGTATTCTCGTTTAACTTTTTTAAGTAAATTGTTACAGAACGTACGGTAACGAGTAAAAATTAATTTGTTTGCAAGGTTATCTGGGTTCTTTTTAAATATTTTAAAGAGCTTATCTCTATGGCGAATACATCTCAGAAGGCCAGGAGAAATCCATGGCTTGAGCAACCTTTTTCTACTGGGAAGTTTAACAATGCGAGTGTGTTTGCTAACAATGCTAGAAATTATTTTGACTAAGTTTTCTGAAGCTGTATCAGGATTACTGCAGAGAAGAACTGTAGAATAGTCAGTATCTTTTAAGTCATTAGCTATTGCTGCGATATCAAGTCTTTGTGAACTATGACAAGAGATATTTTTTTCTAGATGTAAGTTGCAATTAAAAAGAACTGGAGCATGATCGGTGATCATTGAATCAAGTATCAAAGTTTTTGCATTAAAAGGAGTTCGAGCAATGACGTGATCAAGGCAATTGTTTTCTCTGGTTGGATATCGATGAGCGGGAAGGAGCCCGTGTGATGCTACCAGGTCAAGATATTCTTCGACATCGGAGTCAGTTATGGAAGATGTGATGTTAATGTTTATATCGCCAATTATAACAAGAGTTTTGAATGATTTTAAAGAGGTCAAGACAAGGTCCAAGCTATTAAAGAACGGATCTAATTTTTTATAAGATGGAGATCGATACAAAGCAATAACAGCCAACTTATCCGAAAATTTGACAATCAGACAATTAGCGTCTTTAAAGTCTGGCTCAATGATACTATAGTTAATGTTATTTCTAATGTAGACTACAACACCGTCATTTTGATTTCTAAAACCAGATTTATGGGAGTCAAAGCCGGGAATAGGAGGTACATCAGAAGATGCACTCAGCCAGCATTCTGACAGAATGAGAGCATCAGTCCTGAGATTAAGTCTATGAATTAGTATTAAAAACTTATCAAAATTACAATTAATACTTCTAATATTAATGTGGAGAATATTAAAACCATCGATATTATTACCAAGGTGAGCCTTTACAGCTTCTGGTGAGCATATAGCAGATTCCGAAACAGAAATTTGTTCTATATCACTAAGCAAACGATTGGTGTCATCCATTATGAGACAAAATGAGGAACAATTGGACAATAGCACATGAATATACAGCAGAGCAAAAATGCATTGCCAAAATACAAAAAATCACATTTTCATGTAAATGTAGAAAATACCTCAGTAGTTGTTGTTGATATGATAGTATGTGTATGTGAGTGAGTGAGTTGTAAGGATGTGTGAGTAGGTGTTTATATATACAGAGTATAGATTTACTTAAATTTAAGTAATTAAAACTAGTATGAACCGTGCCTAGTAGACAGTAGGTTTCCAACTTAACGGAACAATCTAGTCATTTTGGTAGATCCACCCCCTTCAGGTCCTCTTCTTTTGTCACTCGAATCAGAGGCCCATTCTCTCTTTTCCGCAGAAATATTTTCCCATGGGAAACCCAGCAGTAATTAAAATTATTGGCCTTAGCATATTCTCTAGCCAGGAAGAATAGTCTCTTCATTTTAGGTGTAAGGTTTTCAGAAATGAAAATTGGCTTCGGCGGTCCGTTTATGCGGAGATGTTCCGTGGTGAGTCTCATTGCACCTTTGTTAAATTTGCGGAACATACTGATGACTGTTTCTTTTTTGATATTACTACATAAGTCTACAATCACAGTTCTACTAGCTGGGTCCTTGGTTCTGATGCGGAAGATATCTTTGACCTCAGATTTTTGAATGGGCACTTTTAGAGCTTCTCCGGCTTTAATAAAGGTGTCCAATAGAGACGATTTAGTCTCCGAGGCGGCAACTGGGATATTTCTTATTTCTAAACAACTGGATCTAGTACCTCGCTCCAAATACTCTATTCTCTCCTCCAATGCCTTAAAGTGCTGCAGATCGGCCCCTCGGGCAGTCTCCAGCTCGACAATCTTGGCCTGCGCCAGCTCCAGGTTTTTACCCAAAAAATCCAGTGACGTATGCAAGTCCTCAATAGCAGCGCACAATCTATCCGCTCTTTTATCTTGGTCTTCCTTGAAATGTTTAAGCAATGATTTCATCTCTTTCATAAAGTCATCTAACTTCTCATCATCTCCATGAGGGCGTTTTTTACGAAGAGTGTTATTAATACTTGGCTCCGATGAGGAGTGATGTAGCTGTTGTTGATGGAAAGGTACCGTCAGAGAACAGATTGGCGCAGAAACAGGCGCCGACGACGCCGTGTCTGCCTCTGGCGTCAACTTAGAGGCGCTGACACTGAGCGCTGGCGATGAAGGCGGCGTGCGCTTTAGCGGCATTTTGTTTTTTTTGTCAGTCACAGTTCGGACAAATACCAGGCGATAAGCCATAATTATAACATTATTACACCTTATAATTAAAATATTAAAAACTATTATTTGAAGCGCTCGTAGCGAAGTTTACTTAGCTGTTCTCAACCGATCAGAAAAGTTAAGCAACGTCGCGCGCGGTCATGAGTTGGATGGGTGACCGCTAGTGACATTACTACTGAGCGTTTCCGTGCTTCGGAAGGCACGTGAAGCCGTCGGTCCCGGTTGTCGTTTTAGAATGGCAGTCGTTATAAGCATGGTGGTAGGGCATTTTGCGAATGCCCGCCTGGCTAGCTACCACCCTCAAGTAGCAAATCTATCGCCAAGCACCTAAGGGTGTGTTCCGGCAGCTGTCCTTGAGAGCCAGTACTTCTAGGTTAGCCTGAAGAACATCTTTGACCACATCATCACTTACCACCAGGTGAGATAGTGGTCAAAGGCGAACCTATCAAGCATAAAAATATATATATATATATATATATAAACAGACACCACGAGAGCTTCATCGTCATCTCCAACTGCAGTGCAGCGTGTTTACAAATTAGAAACTCTTTATCAAATAGATGAGGGCATTATTGTGGTTTTGGTTAGAATTTTATACGTAAAAAAAACAATCTTGTTATACATTGAAATTTTATACTACTAATGTCAATTATTAAAGTGAAGGTTTATTCCGAAGAAGCAAATTGACGGTTGGCAGATATCGTCAGCGTGGATGCAAGTCCGTACAAATAGTTTGCGTGCAAACAGTGCATAAGTACTCTGTTCAATGATGTACATTCCCGTATTTCAATATGAACCGAGCGTTTGCAAAGTTAGCAATAAAAGAAGTGTTTGCATGATTTGAACCGCATTGAAAGAATCGTAAAATTAAGGGTACAGTAAAGTAATTCCCCCAATTACATACACGATATTAATTAGCTGCTTGCTACACTCGCCACATCCCACCCTTATTATGGGGTGGTGAGGCAGATTTATGCCCCCGTATTAGTTGTAATTTAGCTAATAGCGCGGGCGTCCGCAGAGGTGCCCAATGACCCGACAGTTTGGAAGTAGCTGGATGAAACGATAACTAGTAAATCGCCTGTGCTTTAGGTAAATGTGAGATGGTGATAGCTTTGTAGACAATTCGCTGCCAACAGTTGTAACCATGCTCGCAAGTTTGAAGTCTTTGACATCATAGAGAAAAATATATCAAATTTCATTTAATTATTATCTAAACATTTTAAATATCGTATAATAAACTATCAAGACTGCTCTATTACAGTTTCATCTCCTTTCATTTTCCTATATGTATTTATGAATGAATTTTAACATAACCAGATTTGGTTAGTAATGAGATCTACCATTGTCTTTCTACCTGCAAGTTAAATTGTTTACATCAACTATTTCTGATGTGAAATCTTATTAACCTCTGACGATATTGTGTGGCAAGAGATTAGTGTCTGATATATTTATATACCCTATTGGTATCTAGAGATAAGGGTCGGATATACCCTACCGGTAGACCCAGACTCTAGACATCAACATTTTTTTTATCAGATAACCTAATATTTATCGAATGCGAGGATCAAATTCGAGAACTTGAGTTTCAAAAGAGACGTTTAATGCCACTGGATTGTTGTACGGTTATCATTTTAAATAGCTTCATTAACATCTTAAAAATTTTTATGTTATTATAGTTATAACTAACACGACTCTGTTACTTTGCGACTTTAACATCTCTCTTTTTTATGTAAACATACAATCATTTATCCAATTTCGGCGTCTGCGACGGTTTTATAAAGATCAATACAAAAAAAATAATATTGACGTATACTACATTGTGCTGCCACGTAAAAAAATGCCTCCGTTAACTTTTTCCCATCAGAGATGCACTCATTGAGGCTCGGAAAATAAGGTGATCCTATAGATAGATTTTTTCCCACCTATAGCTGTTAGCTACGCCTATAGTGCATATCTGGTCGATACGCAGCCTAAAGTGTATATATTTACGGATGGATGTTTTTTTATGCTTGGTAGGTAAGCCAGTGACCACTATCTCATCTAATAAGCAGTGATGGCTCAGTGGCCTTGGCTATGGATTGCCGTGCAGCAGGTCCATGGTTCGAATCCCGCCACGGGCTTGAGCTTCACCGCGTGGTGGTAGGGCATTTTGCGAATGCCCGCCTGGCTAGCGACCAGAAAATCTGTCGCCAAGCACCTAACAGTGTGTTTCGGTAGCAGTTCTTGAGAGCCAGTCAAATTACAGGCACATGAGACTTGACAACTATGTCTCAAGGTGACGGGCGCAGTGCAATTCGTGACTTGTGACGAAATGCGTCTGTTATAGGCAGAGGTTAGTCCACTTAACATCAGGTGGGCCTCGTGCTTGAACAGTCACAATAACATAAAAAAAAATGTGATGATGTGGTCGAAGATGGTGTTCAGTTCAGTCTAACCTAGAATTACTGGCTTTCAAGGACAGCTGCCGGAACACACCGTTAGATGCTTCATGCTCTACCACCATGCTATAACGACTGCCGTCCTTCGCGACCAAACGGCTTAACGTACCCTCCAAAGCAGGGAAGCGCTCAATAGTAATGTCACTAGCGGAAACCCATCCAAGTCATGACCGCGGCGGACGTTGCTTAACTTAGCTGATTGGTTAAGAACAGCTAAGTAAACTTCGCTACGAGTGCTTTAAAATGATGTATAGAAATAGCCCTTGACTTCGTTAGTAATAACATCTGGCATTGTCTCCCTACCTAAAGTGAAACTTATCTACGTCGACTGCACCCTATGGGAAATGTGAATAATCTCGGAAGATATTCTTGGGCGAGTGATTTAGTGTGGAGTAAGTACATAATTTAATTAAATCTTTGGGACAAAGTTCAGTTTTTGTGGAAGCAGTAATGGCCTAGTGGCAATACCTACCATATGGACTGCCACAAAAGGATACTGTACTGTACTGTAACAGCCGACTCATCCACTGATGAAAACAGCCTCCCCTATTAAGGGGGTATTTGCCATAATCCCCACGCTTGGCAGGCGGCTTGGGGATCGCAGTGTAAGATGGCAGTTCTTTAGAAGGTGCTGCTGCCCACCTTCCAGTATTTTTCCCTTAGTCACTTACGACACCCACGGGATGATATGGGGTGCCCCACGGGGGAATACTGTACTGTATTGTATCAAAGTCAAAGTGATTTATTCAATTTAGTCGTCTACGTCGCTCTTATAAAGGTCAATTAAAAAAATATATATTGAAGTATTCTACATTGTACTGCCACGTTCAGTATCAGCCGGATTGTCCACTGCTGAACACTGCCACGCTTGGCAGGCGCCTGCAGGCACCATGGAGATCCCAGTACCACCCTAACATATATGAAGGTAGCACTCCTGTTATCTAGTAGCTCTAACTCTTTGCGTCTCTTTGAGTTAGTTCGAGGAAGTACTGCCACCTACCTATTTCTATTTCTACCGCCAAGCAATAATATTCACATTACTGTGTTCCGAAATAAATGGTATGGTGAAATTATAATAATATTTTTTTTTGCATAAAAATGTTACATTTAAGTTAATGAATCCATAGGATTAGGTTACATTAAAGTTAATGAATCCATAGGCTCCCAAACTAGTTAAAATTGTGTTTCGGGTGCCAGTGGCTTCTCCCATCTAGATAATTTCATATTTTATGCTTACAATTTAACAAATATATATATATATATGTACACATACATATAAGTAGAAAAACATAGTCTATATGTATTACTCAACATATAATACATATTTTGAGGATATATATATTTTATATATTTATATAATTACAGGCACATGTGACTTAACAACTTTATGTCTCATGGTAATGGGCGCAGTGCAGTTCACCACTTGTGACGAACTGCATCTGCTGTTATAGGCAGAGGTTACCGTTTAACACCAGTTGGGCCCCGTGCTTGTTCCATCACGATAGAACAAAAAAAACATCTATGAAAAAGGTAAGTATAGGTTGTTTACAGAAAAGGTACAGTATAAATTTGTTTTACTTTTTAATATACCAAGATAAACAGGTGACCCTGACAGTACTCAGTCCAATGGTATCAAGTAAGATACGAACCGCTCTAAATAAGGTCCTTATTACCATTTACCTATATATACTAGACGCGACATCTCAAACGTGAATATTCGACCAGTGCAAGTATGCCGGCTGGCATATTCTCCCCCACACGCAGCTGGCCACTCGTAGAAATTAGACGCGCTTTACGTTCGAAAATTGACAATTATCAATTGTATATTTTGATTACACAATTTTCCAACGTAAAGCGCGTGTAATCTCTACTAGTGCCCAGCAGCGTGCGGGGGAGAGTATGCCGGCTAGCTTACCAGCACTGGTCGAATATTCACGTTTGAGATATCGTGTCTAGTATATATTCAATGCTTATTACACGTTTTTGAGCATAGCATCATAGTTCATCCTGTGTCTCTACCAACAAAAGTTACAACAAATTTATGTAAAGCCACAGAATAAAAAGGACCAGAAGATTCACTCCGCAAAGCTATTCCAATAAATAAGCGACTCTAGCTACGAAGCAATAAAGTGCACTTCAGCTTGCAAAGCACGGAGTACCTATTATTTATATTCACCTACGTGGCGTCTCTCTTTCTATCGCAGCTAGCTCTAGCTATAGCTCTGATCTGTTCTGACACGGTAGTTACCGTAGAATAATCCCGTCCGAACGGACACGCCTATGTATACCTAGCTTTATACTTAAAGTTCATGAGCCAGGCCTGGTAAAGCTGGAAACAGTGTACTTTTTGTGACGGACGGATCAAGCCCGAGGCCCACCTGATGTTAAGTGGAGTAACCATTGCCGTTTTTGATTTTGTTTTGTCTTGATTCCTAGCCATCCTCTCTGTAACATATAATTAATTCTGACTTTTGTTTAAGAGAGCTGTGCTACTCCTGTCAACCTGCTTATCCAGGGACAAATAGACCACCGATTGGTGAGAGTGTAAACAAGGAAGAGTACTCAAAAATGAGTCCTAGCTAAATTGTTCGAACTATTGTTGAACGTTAAATGTTTTCAATTAGTTGCTATCTAAAAGGTTAATCAATACATGTAAGGCATAATATGTGTCATATTATCTAAGGACTCATAATCTTTTTTTTAGAATTACTAGGTAATCATAAACTATTGTTTATAATTTGATGTTAATATAATGTCAAGGAAATAATTTATTTAATTTCATTACTTACTATATTATATTGTATTACAATTTTATTGTTTTCCATAGGACAATTACGGGTGTAAAATATGAGTAAAAAAAAAAAAAAAAAAATAGAAGATATTATTTATTGAAATTGCTGTTAATCATAATTGTTATTATCCTTACCCCAGAGAGGTGTATATCTCTCATTACAACCACTTATTGAAATGCATTGTATAATGGTTAATAAAGAAACAAAGCTCTAACATGGGCCAAACACGCTACTAAATAGGTTTAATCTAGGTCCAGCAGGCTTGTCGCATTAAATTGCGCCATGTCCTTCCTAATGCATGGGTCTGTTGTCGCCTTTACGACCTGATTAGTTTTCAGGTCGATTTGAAGAACGTCAACAAATGCATGGTAGATAGGATAAAAATAAGTTAGTTTTAAGTTAGAAATAAGTAGCTTAAGATAATTAAGTTCTATTTGTACCAGGGAAGTGGCAGCACTACGAAGATAATTATATTAAATAAATAACCATCTAAAAACTGCCACTTTCGTGAATTATTCATTAAGGTTATTATTACTAAGCACTGATTGTAATGGTATCCCACAATAAATAGGGATAGGTTGCTCGTGGCCCGGGCCAATGCGCCGGGACAAATAAAAAAAAAAAAAAAAAAAAAACCTCTGCCTATAACAGACGCATTTCGTCAACGACGAATTGCACTGTACCCGTCACACTGAGACGTACAATTGTTAGGTCTCATGTGCCTGTAATTTTTCTGGCTCTCAAGGGCTGCTGCCGGAACACACTGTTAGGTGCTTGGCGATAGATTTTCTACTTGAGGGTGGTCGCTAGCCAGGCGGGCATTCGCAAAAAGTCCTTCCACCATGCGGTGAAGCTCAAGCCCGCGGCGGGATTCAAACCATGGACCTGCTGCGCGGCAGTCCATAGCCAATGCCACTGAGCCATCACTGCTTCAGAATACAATAGGGTGTTGGTGACAAGTGTAGTGCAAAAAGTACAACGTAAGAATTCTCCGGTTGCGTCATCGTAAACAAGTTTATAGCTAATTCGAAAATTTGTCTTGTTTGAAGTTCAATTACGTTTTCCAGCATCTGCTAGTCGCTCAGTCCCCTGAAAATTCATTGAGCTATGATTCACTTACTACGATAGCTCAAGTGGTAGAGCATGTTCCGGCTATAGGGACGGATGGTCGCGGATTCCAATCGCAACGTAGTCAAACAAAATCTTTTCGTTTAAATGTTGTATACTATACTGTATTGTAACAGCCGAATCGTCCACTGCTGAACACAGCCTGGGGCCTACAGAGCAACACAGCCTATTAAGGGGGCATTTGCCATAATCCCCACGCTTGGCAGGCGGCTTGGGGATCGCAGTGTAAGATGACAGTTCTTTAGAAGGCGCTGCTGCCCACCTTCCAGTATTTTTCCCTTAGTCGCCTCTTAAGACACCCACGGGATGATATGGGTAGGTGCAATTCTAACCCGGGACCCTTTTACGGAGAAACTACGGAATTACGGGACGGAAGTTTTATGTAGTACAGATTTTAGAAGGTAGATAGATAAACTCTTTATTGAACACCTTAAACTAAACTAAAATTAAAAATATTTTACTTAACATACGCCAATTGTTCACTATATTGACTTATAGTGAACAATTGGCGGCCTTATCGCTCAAAGCGATCTCTTCCAGAAAACCGTAGGTGTGTATATATATAGGTATCTACTTTTGTTGTTTGAGACACAGCTTTAACTCTATGTATTAATATTTAAACATAATAATAACATAGAAATAATATTTAGGCATATATTATAAACTAAGTACGTGTTTAAATCATGACTCGAGACAGTTAAGAGTCGTGCCCCACTTCGCCAGTACGGTATCTCCTTTCGGTACAAGAAACACATTAAATTCCTCCCTAACTTAATATTTAATTTCTAAAGACAAATTAAGCTTGTAAAATTTTACGATTATGAGAGATGGTGAATGACATCGCTAACACGGCAAGGAATGAGAGGAGAAAGAATATGGTTTGACTAAGGTCCTTTAGTTACAAAATTACAAATATGCGACAGGAATAATTACAGTCATGTGCGGGGATTGTGCTTTAATTTTTACTGTCGTTATTTTTTTCTGGTAATGTAATCCGCAGACGTTATTGCGAAAATAAAAATAATTAATATAAGGTCCTTTAGGTTGCTAAAAACTAACTTAATTGTACCTGTCTAAAATTTTAAGAAAGCTTATGTCGGAAAAACGCATCTTACGACTCAAATCATGGCATAAGTTGTATACAGTTAGTTTAGAATAGTCATTATGATACAAGTGAGCTAAGTTGCTCATGATACACGAGACTGTGTGTTGCAGCCCGAGCCGTAGGCGAGGGCGTAAATCAGCCGAGTGTATAATCAGCAAGTTGGTCACGAGTTTCATACGAACTTTTTCAACACCCTTGCGGGGAAAAAAATATATATTGCACAAATGCGATACAAACAACATACGAAAATTATGGAAAATACCGCGCAGATGTATGATGGTTGATTACATATAAACCTCTTTGATGTTACAAATCTGTATTACCCGGTTAAATTGAAAATGCTCTTTTTACTCGCATATAATTTGCAGTTAGGTACTAACTTACCTTTGTAGGGATAATTCTATTACGCACTAGTGTATAATACTATTATGCACGAGGGTGTTATAGTTCGGTTTATGGCCCTAAGAACGATAAAATAAAGCTCACTTTACGAGCAAGGGTGATGAATATACATATATCATTTCTAGTCAACTACTTAGTATAGTTATAGTACAGCTTAGAGACTGCATTGCGATGCCTACTTGCGTAGTGTCTCCGTCACGCAGTTGTGTGAGAAAAAAATCATTGATAAATCCTTTGATATTCAGGTATTTCCGGTGGTTCATCGCCAGGACACTGGCTACCCCGCTTGGTCACATTAGTTCAAGTAGAATATAATCCCACCTATTCAAAACAAATAAAAGTACTTAAATATAATGTGAACCAGTGAAAAAAGGCCCACCTCTTCCATGAAACTAGTGAGAAAAAGAACTTAAAGCACTAATGAATAGATTCAGGCGTTACTTTGCGGAAATCCATATTTAATAATAACAAATATTTTCAAAATATTTTACGATTGTGCGCTCGAAGAGTCAAGACCTCCTGAGGATGCTTCGTGTAGAAGCGAAACGCGTCGAAAATTCTTCCGGTTTGGCTGCGTGGCGTTTGTGACGTCACGTCGGCTTAGCAGGAAAATTAGGCGGAATTGTCACTAGATATATTTTTATATTTTTTAAGTGTTTTATTAAAATATTAATTTGATGTTTTCGTAAAATATTTTGAAAATATTTGTTATTATTACTTAAAGCACTTAAAAACTTATAAATTAAATTTTCCCAGTTTTCCAAAGCTTTAGTTTTATTTTTTTACTTTCAACCACTCTACCATAAATAGAGAAACAAATTCAATATCAAATCTTTCTTTTTTTACAACTTAGAGTATAATAGTATATATTATGTAACTGATATAATATATGATGTAGCTAGTACAAAACCAAATATATTTACATACTACTGCAGTAACTACTATTGCTATAACTTCGTGAAACTAAACTAAAATCTAGGTCTGAGATGTCTTTAGTTTTAATAATAAATAGCCGATGCAATTTCTCTTGTAACAACTTCCGTTAGCGCGTTTTGTAGAAATATGTAATTTTCAATATACTATCTATGCCACATCGCGCCGGGATTTAAGTTTTGCTCTATTTTGTTTGATTTATTATATTATTTTGATTTATAATACGCTGAGACTTCTTCCAGTACCCATAGTCATGTTCATAATGTTTCAACAGTTTTCTTGAATTATTTATTCAAACCACCCGGGTCAAAGTACTTGAATCATAAATGGCCAGTGCCTACGTAAGGCGAAGTCTCCATAGAGACACAAACTATAAATGTGATAATAATCTGATAATTAATAAATGAACTGTGATACAAATCTGGCAACCGCAATGGAACTAATGGGCCTTAATTTTTCCGTGTCTCTTTACCTTTTCCGTGCTTCGGAGGGCACGTTAAGCCGTCGGTCCCGGTTGTTGTCTTAGGATGGCAGTCGTTATAGCATGGTGGTAGGGCATTTTGCGAATGACCACCTGGCTAGCTACCACCCTCAAGTAGAAAATCTGTCGCCAAGCACCTAACGGTGTGTTCCGGCAGCTATCCTTGAGAGCCAGTACTTCTTGGTTAGCCTGAACATTATCTTCGAACACATCATCACTTACCATCAGGGGAGATAGTGGTCAAAGGCTAACCTATCAGGCATAAAAAAAAAACCATGTAAGTTCAATCATGGAACTAGGCAATGGAATTACTGGGACCAAGCGAATGACTACGTGCCCCTGCGGCTGCATATGAGTTGTGAATTATATCACCTTTGTTAGAAAAGATGCAATTGGTTAGACTCTCCACACTATCTAAGCAAGAATGCCCAGCCAGCCAGAAAGTCAGTTTCTTCCATACAACGCTCGCTCAACCCATTGAACCAAATGTGACAAATGGTCTGTCTCCACTGTTGCTGAAATTTTTTAGAGTGAGTAGGTAAACCTATAGAATAAATAATAAATGGCTCTCAAGAACAGCTACTGGGCCGTTACGATTTAGCTTGTAACTATAAGCTATGTGCTTGTGCTCTACTGTATTCATGCATCTATCAGTTCGTAAACCAAGGTGTGGTCATTTTAATGTTATATTTAGTTCCCGGTTGGCCTTCAATTTCAGGCTCTAATCATATCCAGTGCACGCGTATAAAGGTCAATTTTTTCATTTCATTGGGGCTCGGTTGTTGACTAGTGTTGTCAGGGTGACGCTTTCAAGCAAAAACTGTTACTAACATAATTACACAACATTAAATTACAACACTCAGTTCGGCAGTTGACTCTTGAATTCTAAACCATTTCACCTAGATATAATAATGCATATGGAATGAGAACCTACAATTACCTTCTACCTAAATTAATTAACACTTTACCTAAAGACATACAGGACATATACCTCCACACTCCACGCCCTTTCAAAATACTAAAAAAGAAACTTATGTTATTAAATAACACTGATTATATACTTTGAATAGCTATTTCTTATGTAAGTAATTTCTTATTTTAATATATTAATTTATAAGTTACCAACCTCATTGACTGTTCATAAGCCCTTCGGGCTTACGCAGTCTCTAATTTTAAGTAATACTTTTGTATTGTTAAAATTTTGGACAATATAAAAAAAATATATATTCAACCACTGGTCTTACATAACTCAAAAACCTTATCCGAAAAGCCGCGAGCTCTCCGACTCAACACGGTTGTCAGAGCAACAAGTTGGATCAATATATTGGTTGCTACTTTCAACAGTAACGTACGCTTTAGTCATTTCTTCCGTATTTTGGTTATTTACTTGTAATTTTATGTTTTGTATACTTTGGTATTTTTTCCTCATAAACTTAATTAATGTTGACAACAAGCTCCAGGCAGTTTCCAAAGATATTGAGTATTTTTATTTTACTGGTTGTGTTCACTGGAGACTCTGTAATCTTTAGTTGTGTTTTTGAATATTAAGTATTTAAATATGTACAAGAAGTTTAGCTAGTAATTTTCGTAAGTTTTATAAGTTTAAAATACACGAATGTAATAATATCTTGGAGTAAATTAGTGATTGGAGTGTAGGATGCAATAATAGGTATCACACAGGTGAATGATGTGAATAAAGGAGTTATTCACTAGGCTCTAATTTTTTTAGTTACATTAATCTCCATTCGGCGAAATCTGATTAGTTACTTAATTATTGTGTTCTTTCGCTACTTTTATAATGATTTTTGTTTTGTAGTCTGTGAAACTGCTATCAAAACTTTTGGATGAAGGGCGTATCAAAACGCAACCAAATTTAATAATCGAATTAAACCAAATTACCTAGCATGGTTGGCCTGACCAAGTTGAAGAACAAGGAAGTTGTGTATTTTGGTCATCCGTCGCAATTCTGGATAGTGAGTACATTTTAACCTTTTACTCTATTACAAGCATGCTTGTTGCCTCTTTTAACCGACTTCAAAAAAAGAAAAAAGTTATTATTTCGAATACAAAAATACAAATTTGCGGGAGAATAAATTATAGGCATGTGCGGGATTCGAACCCGCGTCCATCCACCCCTTTAGCCGGGGTATGCTCTAACCAATTGAGCTAACATGACACAATTACTCATAACTCTTTTTTTTTTTATGTTATTGTGACGGAACAAGCTCGAGGCCCACTTGATGTTAAGTGGACTAACCTCTGCCTATAACAGATGCATTTCGTCAACACGAATTGCACTGCGCCCGTCACATGAAACATAGTTGTTAAGTCGCATGTGCCTGTAATTTTACTTGCTTTCAAGGACTGCTGCCGGAACACACTGTTAGGTGCTTGGCGACAGATTTTCTACTTTAGGGTGGTCGCTAGCCAGGCGGGCATTCGCAAAATGTCCTTCCACCATGCAGTGAAGCTCAAGCCCGCGGCGGGATTCGAACCATGGACCTACCGCACGACAGTCCAAAGCCAATGCCACTGAGCCATCACTGCTTCAACAAATTTATGCTCTCGTTCTTTCAACCATCGCATCGTATCGGGATGCACATGATTATAATCTTTTCTCTCATAAATTTGTAATTTTGTAATGTAATTCACCAAGCAGGCGTTATTGCAAACATAACAATATTAATATTATTTCGACTGTATTTTATTATTTTTTTATATTTGTTACCTCATAACTTTCGACTGGGTAAACCGATTTTGATGGTTGATGGCTATTTGATAGCTGGTGCTTCCCGTGTGGTCCAATTTAAAATAGGTCAAGCCGTTTTTGAGTTACATTCCCATAACTTACAAAAGTGTTTTCTTTTCTGGATGATATAATCATTGACAGTGAAAGACAATCGATCCCGTAAGTAGCAACAGTCACTGAAAACTATGAAAAAAATGTTTACTGCAAAATGGAACCGACTACAATACTCAAAAGTGTGATATAACTTGTAGTTCAAAAGTATTGTGATCACAATATTGAGCGGAAAGCACCGATTTCGACAAGTTATTTCACACTTGTGAATGTTGAAGTCAGTTCCATTTTGAGGTAACATTATTTTTGGGTTCAATTGCCCTCAGCCCAGGCTATAGCCCAGAGGCCGTCAGTGTCCCAGGGCCTGCACTCTCGACAAACGGTTCGGAATAAAACTTATTTCGGAATATAACTTGTAATAGATTCCAACAATAGAACAAGAGCACGAGTGCTTACGAGTAGTTTCTGTAGAATTTTATATAGTTATTATTATTTTTATTTTGATAAACTAATAATTTTCAATAGTAACAAATATTGAAAACATAAAATTAATATTTTACAAAAGTATAATTTACACAAACATAAAAAAATACAATACTACAGCTACTACAATAAAAGCATTTGGACTCATAGGCAGTCCAAATGCTCTAGCCCACTATCAGTTAGCAGCGTGCTCAGCATGCTGGCAGCATTGCCCCGTTGAATTGCAATGCTTATTCTTTGAGCCAAATAGGTGCCAGCATTTTGATTAAATAAATTAATGTGCATTAGTGCAGAAGTGTATATTGTACGTAGGTACATTCATAAGTTTTATTTAAAAGCGTCTCTTTTCCTTGTGTCATAGATGAAAAGTAGAGTGCATCCCTCGCTGTACTCACGTTTCCATACTTTACAATCTTTCGCTCTACTCTGGATACAAAAAGAAGCCAATAACGAAAAATATTTTACAAAATCACAAATATTATAGGAAAAATTTAAGTCATGTGCGGGATTCGAACTCGCGTCCATCCACCCCTTGAGCCGGGGTATGCTCTTACCAATTGAGCTAACATGACATGACGTCAGCAGGCGTTATTGCAAACCTAACAATATTAAAACGAAAAATATTATTTTGCTACCTTGTAATACAATCTAATAAATACATATTTATATTTGTTTATTATATTTTATTCTTTCTCCGATCTGGTCAAGCAATAACGGCAGATGTCTACTGTGCCGAACTCCGAAGAATGATAGCAAAACTAGCAGTGAAACAGCCCCGACACATGAATCGATCACCACCATTATTGCTCCATGATAACGCGAGACCTCATACAGCATGAGAAACTGTTTTAACTCTACTGGAACTGCAACTGAATCCATTCGTCTCTGAATCCGTATTCGCCAGACCGTGCTCCAACGGACTACCATTTTTTCGTGATTTGGACGATTTATACGTGATAAAAAGTTTTCTTCCCAGGAGGCAGTATACAAAATGCTTTAACACAGTTAGTCGAATCTAGATCACCAGAGTTCTATCGCAAAGCCATAAATGACCTTCCTATTAGATGGCAGCAATGTAAAGATAATAATGGTAATTATTTTTATGAACTAAATATATCAAATTAAATTAAATTTTTCCAGGAACGCCAAAGGCAGGAGTTAAAGTCTTCAGTAAACTTAGATGGTATAAAAAAACTTTCCGATGTTGTTGATTACGACTCATTACATTTGCAAAGGTAAAAAATGCGGATAATTATACTTAATTATTGTATTCACTTTTTTTTTAATTGATAATATTGTTTGACTTGCATGGTGGAAGGGCTTTTTGCGAATGCCCGCCTGGCTAGCGACCACCCTCAAGTAGAAAATCTGTCGCCAAGCATCTAACAGTGTGTTCCGGCAGCAGTCCTTGAGAGCCAGAAAAATTACAGGTACATGAGACCAAAAAACTGTACGTCTCTGTGTGACGGGCACAGTGCAATTCGTCGTTTACGAAATGCGTCTGTTATAGGCAGAGGTCAGTCCACTTAACATCAGGTGGGCCTCGGGCTTGTTCCGTCACAATCACATAAAAAATTATGCCTATGTTGTACTATGCTATCATGATGAAACAAGCACGAGGCCTACTTGGTGTTAAGCACCCATCGCCTGAGACATAAAGTTGTTAAGTCTCATGTGCCTGTAATTTCATTAGCACCCATGCCCTTCAAACCGGAACACAGTAATGTGAACATAACTGCTTGGCGGTATAAATAGATGGCAGGACTTCCCCAGACGAAATAGCACAAAAATTTTCTACTGCAAATAAAAATTAAAAAATCAGGCCTTGTGCGAGTCAGACTCGCTCAGAGAGGGTTTCGTATCAAAATTTGTCGTGTACAAAAAGAAACCTCTTTTATTGTATGGGAGCCCCCTTAACTATTTATTTTATTTTAATTTATTAGATTTAAAGAGAACATAAAACTAAATATTCTGTGAATAGTTAAAGCGTCTACCTGTCACCGTTATTATCGAGCAAGAAACGGAAAAAAATCAAGTTTGTTGTATTTAAGCCCCCCTTAAATATATATTTTGTTTTTCTATTTGTTGTTATAGCGGCAATAGAAATGCATCATCTGAAAATTTCAACTGTCTAGCTATCACCGTTCTTGAGATACAGCCTGGTGATACACGGACGGACGGACGGACAGTGAAGTCTCTAATAATAATAATAATTAGAGACTTCATAATAATAGGGTCCCGTTATTACCCTTTGGGTACGGAACCCTAAAAACATATTTACTAAAGTTTTTTTTATAATTTTAGGCTAGTAGAAAACAGAGCAGCAGAGAAAGTAAAACAACTTCTTAATCAAGAAGAGATAAAGCTTTGACAAAGAAGAGAGCGCCTCAGACTTCTTCTAGAGCAAGAAGAGGAGGGATTCGCAGAAGAACTAAGAAGGAAACAGGAGAGAGAAGAGTGTGGTTATTGTGTAGAAAAGAAAAAGAGGACCAAGGAGTATTTTGAACAGATTGAAAAGGACAAATTAAGGGCGTGTTTGAAGGCTTTAGAAAGAGAAAAAATGTAAGGAGGTTGATTGGTTGCTAATATAAGTTTTGTCTATACATACCTCGGCGACTGAACATCGCTCGGTACCAATATTAAATAGATTTTGCAGGGTTGACACCTCCTTAGATACAAATAATAAAACATTTGAAAAAGAAAACTTCTACAATTTTAGAGTATAAAATGCAATTTACATGGATGACATAGGATTTTTTAATTTATTTTGTTTTAAAACCAAAGTACTGATCATAAGTTGATGAAATTTCTATGGGAGTAATCTGAAAGAATATTCCTACGAGTATGGTACAAATAACAAAACTTGCAAAAATATATACATATAAACAAATGATTTAAGAAACTCCTTCTTTCTCTACTTACTTCTCTACTCGAATAGCCGGTCTTTAGTTGAATACAATCTACTAAAATAACGGCTTTTCGCAAGTTTGTCTAACCCTAAACTGTTTCTTCCGATGTTTTACGAATGTATAAACCTATCTTTGTATTTCTAGGTCCAGAGGCATGATGTGCACAAAATCTGATGAAAAGAAACTGAAAGAAATGCAGAAGATGCAAATGTTGGAGAAGAGAAATATTGAACAAGAAGACCAGAATATTGACATGATGTGGCATCAAGTGCTGTTGGAAGACGTGCGTGAAAAGGTACGAAATATGAATTCGGTCTGGTGAGCTTGTGGTCAAAGGATAGCAATACAAAATTCACGGGTATTCATTGACCATATTGACCGTATCGGTATCCAGTACCTATTTGAAATCATAACTGCTATCTCTGTAAGGTGAAACAAAAAGTTGTTTAAAAGCTTCTACTAGTTAATAATAACAAATATTTTTTTTAATATTTTATGATAACATCAAATTAATATTAAATAAAACACTTAAAAAATACAAAAATATATCTAGTGACAATTCCGCCTAATTTGTCTGTTCTGTCCTCAGGAGGTCTTGACTCTACGAGCGCACGATCGGGAAATTCTCGATCGTGCGCTCGTGGAGTCAAGACCTCCTGAGGATGCTTCGTGTAGAAGCGAAACGCGTCGAAAATTCTTCCGGTTTGGCTGCGTGGCGTTTGTGACGTCACGTCGGCTTAACAGGAAAATTAGGCGGTATTGTCACTAGACATATTTTTGTATTTTTTAAGTGTTATATTAAAATATTAATTTGATGTTTTCATAAAATATTTTAAAAATATTTGTTATTATTAAATATGGATTTCCGCAAAGTATCGCCTGAATCTATTTATTATCTTCTACTAGTTGCCTAAGGAGCGCAATATATCTTACCTATATAGCAGGTTAGCAAAAGACCATCTATATGTGAACCACCGCAAAGCCAGATGTCCGGCCTCTTTCATTTTCCCCCGTGGGGTGCCAGGTTAAAATTGCACCCCCCCATATCTTCCCGTGGATATCGTAAAAGGAGACTAAGGGAAAAATACTGGAAGTTGGGCAGCAGCGCCTTCTAAAGAACTACGATCCCCAAGCCCCTGCCAAGCGTGGGGATTATGTGAAATACCCCCTACATAGGCGAGGCTGTATTCAGCAGTGGACGATCCGGCTGATATAGTACAGTATATAGAACACTGTAGTGTGTGACGAAGTCATACCTCTTTTACATCATTATTGTCTCATTTAATTATTTCCCTACTACCTTACACATCACTGCTACATTTTTACATTGCGGGCAGTGCCCTGAACCGGCCGGTAACCCTCGGGGAACCCACACCGTCGCAGGTATGCAAGGAAATATAATGAAAAAGTCGGCCAAGTGCGAGACGGACTCGCGTACGAAGGGTTCCGTACCATTATATATATTAGACACTATATTACTACCTTCTTTTAGTTTTTAAGAAGGGTACGGAACTGGAAAATTTTGAGAGGTAGTCCGACTCGCACTTGGCCAATTTTTAATATTTGTTGTATAGGGGCAACAAAAATACATCACCTGTGAAAATTTCAACTGTCTAGCTACAAACAAGACCAATTTTACAATTGGTTTAGTACTTGTAAATGATGACGCAACCTTATAATTTTAATACTGTTATGATTGCAATAACGCCTGCTATGCGGATTACATTACAAAATTACAAATATATAAGAAGAATTTTTTATTTCTTTTATTTTTTGTTTTTTGTATCTTGTTGTAAGATTTTTTTTATGTTTCTACCATGAATAAAGCCTATTCTAGATAACTACTTATAAAAGAGGAGATTATATTAATTATTTCCCTTGTAGGAAGAAAAAGAAAGAGCAGAGGCAAATAGAAGACAACAAGAAATGCTAGAGCGGCGCAGAGCATACGATGAACAAATAGCCAGCACTAACAGAAAGAGACAGGAAGCCATAAGAGAAGAAAGAGAAAAAGAAAACAGAAGGCTGGAAAAAATTAGAAAGAAGATGGAACAAGATCATTACGATGGTAAGATACTAATCTAAAATCTTTTTTACCTGACTGTCAAGAAAAGGTTATTATGTTTTCACGCGTATCTTGTATTTAGTTATGTTTGTTTGAAAATGTCTATATTACTTCGTAGCTTCTAAAAGAGTGGATATTTTTTTTCGGTTAAGGTATCATTTTATTAGATGTGTTAAAAAACAGAATGGCTAATTATTGGCGGAAAAATAATTAAATTTAAAAATAATAGCCAAACCTATCGCGGAGGTATTTAAATATTATAAATTAAACCGGCAAAAAAAAAACACTCACATAGGGGTTCGAATACGTCTCGCGGGTTGCGAGCATATCAGATGCTCATCACCAGGGTGAGTGCGCAGCTGCGTCTGCGAGCTCTATCGAGGAGGGTTTAAAAATAAAGGATATTAAAAAGGGATTACAAAAAATGTATAAGTCATAAATAAATAGATTCAGGCGTTACTTTGCGGAAATCCATATTTAATAATAACAAATATTTTAAAATATTTTATGAAAACATCATATTCATATTTTAATAAAACACTTAAAAAATATATCTAGTGACAATACCGCCCAATTTTCCTGTAAAGCCGACGTGACGTCACAAACGCCACGCAGCCAAACCGGAAGAATTTTCGACGCGTTTCGCTTCTACACGAAGCATCCTCAGGAGGTCTCGACTCTACGAGCGCTCGATCGAGATCTCTCGATAAAATTCTTCCGGTTTGGCTACGTGGCGTTTGTGACGTCACGTCGGCTTAACAGGAAAATTAGGCGGAATTGTCACTAGATATATTTTTGTATTTTTTAAGTGTTTTATTAAAATATTAATTTGATGTTTTCATAAAATATTTGTAATTATTAATTCATAAGTCGTATGTTTAAATTGAATAGGACACTGAAATATCCAAAATAAAATAATTAATTAAAAACCCTACTGCGATTAAAGGCCGAAACAAGATTAGAAATCTCGCATTAAGTTTACTAGCAGGCTGGACCCAATTGTTTTGACCCAATAAACCGAAAGAAAATTAATCGGTTCTCCGTACATATCCGTGTTTTTACCAAACATAACCGTATATTCAGAAACGCAATAAAGTTTATGCACATCCAAAAATATATAAATTTATAATACTCTTATTTGAACCTCCTGCCCGAAAGAAATTTACCAGCGAAACGCATATGTCGCTATCTATTTAGAGCTGCTGACCCAAAAGCCTAAAAATACTTTCTAATAAATTAAAAAAACGGCAGCGTTCGGGAAGTTACGCGACATCTTCTCGTCAAAGATCCCGCAGAGCCTGAAGACCATAGTCTTCAACCAGTGTACGTGTTGCTAGTGATGACTTATGGCACTTATGGACAGATGGACAAGCTCAGAGTCACTCAATGAGCTATGGAGAGAGCTATGCTCGGAGTTTCTTTGCGCGATAAAATCCGGAACGTGGATATTCGGCAAAGAACCAAAGTCACCGACATAGCTCTCAGAATTTGCAAGTTGAAGTGGCAATGGGCGGGCCATATTGCTCGAAGAACTGATAACGAAGGGGAGGAAAGGTTCTCGAGTGGTTACCACACTACACCGGGAAACGTAGAGTTGGTAGGCCCCCCACTAGGTGGACTGACGACATCGTGAAAGTCGCGGGTAGCCAATGGTTACAAGCGGCTAATAGCCGTTCTTTGTGGCGCTCTATGGGGGAGGCCTTTGTTCAACAGTGGACGTGTTCCGGCTGATGATAAAATTTAAAAAAATGAGTTGACTGCATGGCTGCAAAATAATTGTTTTTAAAGCGTTAAAGGAATTAAGAATTTTAATCGCAATGTAGCTGCATGAAATATTTGCATACGTCTGCTTGCAGTGCAGACAGATTACTCTACTGTATCAGTCGGATTGTCCACTGCTGAACACAGCCTTCAACAGATTTTTTTTATACTTGATTGATTACCCTTTGACCACTATCTCACCTGATGGTGATGATGTGGTCGAAGATGTTGTTCAGGCTAATCTAGAATTACTGGCTCTCAAGGACACCTGCCGGAACACACCGTTAGGTGCTTGGCGACAGATTTTCTACTTGAGGGTGGTAGTTAGCCAGACGGGCATTCGCAAAATGCCCTACCACCATGCTTTAACGACTGCCATCCTAAGACAACAACCGGGACCGACGGCTTAATGTGCCCTCCGAAGCACGGAAACGCTCAGTAGTAATGTCACTAGCGGTCACCCACCATGCTATGCTGCCATCCTAAGACGTAATTCCTGACTTGTGATGAAATGCATCTGTTATAGGCAGAGACTAGTCCGCCTAATATCAGGTGGACCTCGATGCTGCTGCTTGTTCCGGCTCAATAACATAAAAAAAGTCTCCCAATGTTCACAATGCATGAAAATTTCAGAAAATAATACTTTTCACGTGGCTGCCGTTCCTTGATTTCAAAATCGAATGAAACAATTAGACTGTCACAGTAGGTCTGTCAAGTCAACTGAACTAGTGGGTATAACAATTTGATATGATAATGAATACATTCAGGCGTTACTTTGCGGAAATCCATATTTAATAATAACAAATATTTTAAAAATACTTTAAGAAAACATTAAATTGATATTTTACTAAAACACTTAAAAAATATATCTAGTGACAATTCCGCCTAATTGTCTTGTTAAGCCGACGTGACGTCACAAACGCCACGCAGCCAAACCGGAATAATTTTCGAAGCGTTTCGTTTCTACACCAAGCTTCCTGAGGTCTTGACTATATGAAAAAATTTGGCGGAATAGTCAACAGATATTTTTTTAAATATTTTGTAAATGTTTTATTAAAATATTAATTTAATGTTTTCTTAAAATATTTAAAAAATATTTGTTATTATCCTTTTGATACGGAAGAAAATGGTCAATATCATTATAAGATTTTTGTTTCTTAACTTAACGAAATTTACACAAACAAATGTTGAACTCTAGAAGTTTTGGCACTACAGACGAAATGATGGAGATGTAGTCGAGGTAGTCGAGGATCTAGCGATTCTAAGCATATTCTTAATACCTTCTGTAAAGTAGACCGCTTTTAAAGCCAGGCTGAATTGGAGGATTACGAAGGTCCCCAAACTGACAATATTTGGTAAAAACTGTGTTTACATAGCACCCCTTATCTATAATTCGTTACCAAGTCACATAGTCGATCTTCCTTTCAATTTCAACAGGTTTGTAGAGAATTAAAAAAGTGGTTAGTTGAGGAAAGTTTTTATACTGTTGATGATTTATTAAAGAAAGGTTCGTGTCGCTTCTATGCGTACAGAAATGCGTTGTAGGTTTAAGAACATTACATTTACTTGACCAAATTCTATAATATATTTTATAATATTATTTAATACACGTTTTTATTGAATGCATTGTTTTTTTTTATGTTATTGTGAAGAAACAAGCGCGAGGCCCACCTGATGTTAAGCGGTATCATCGGTTTATCTGCCTATAACTGATGCATTTCATCACAAGAGACGAACTGCACTGCGCCCATCACCTTGAGACATACCTATAAAGTCTCATTTTGCCTGTTATTTCACTGGCTCTCAAGGACTGCTGCCGGAACACACCGTTAGGTGCTTGGCGACAGATTTTCTACTTGAGGGTAGTCGCTAGCCAGGCGGGCATTCGCAAAATGCGCTTCCAACATGCGGTGAAGTTCAAGCTCTGGGCGGTATTCGAACCATGGACATGCTGCGCGGCAGTCCATAGCCAATGCCACTGAGCCATCACTGCTTCGAATTGTATATATAGATTAACAAAATGAATATTGTTTGTAATTTTGATTTTAATATTTGTACACCAGTTGACTGGTTGAATGTAGAGAACTAAATTTATACATAGTAATTAAACAACTTTAAGCGGTTTAAATCGCGTATATTTATCATTATTTTGTCCCGACGTTTCAAACACTTTGCAGTGATCGTGGTCACGTACGCGTTGTTTAATTACTATGTGTAATAATCGCGAAAACCTAAGACAGAACTAAATTTATTTTATCTCAAGAACTATTTGTACCTACTTTCAACAAAAAAATATTTGAATTTATATTAATAATTACAGCGATAAAAAGAAAGAAGGACCAGCAGAGGACCAATAAGGCCAACTTCATCGAGGGCCACGAGATGAAGCAGACGAGGCTCAGGGGCGAGAAGATGAAGGCGAGGGAGATAGACAATGGGACTATCCGGAAAGCTCTTGAAGAGTTGCAGGTAGAAAGAGAAAGGAATATAATACAAATGGTAAGAATATAGATTGTGACTACACATCATGGTAAGAGTATATTTTGTAGTATTATAATAAGTTTATTATCGGAAAACTTTATCTAATTTACAACCACATTATGATTAGAAACTTATAAAAGAGTCTTACCTAGGTGCTAACCTTACAAACTTGAATAAATTGAGAAAGACTTTTACTATTGAGTCCCAAACTAGACACGAGGTCTGTATCTTGGGGCTCAGGAGCGATTTTACATGATACTCGTAGTTGATATTGGCTTGTTAATTACAACAAAAGATAGTTTATAGCCAAGGTAAGCAAATGCAAAGAAAATTAGTGATATATAAATAAATGAGTATTACTATCAGTATTATCAATCAATACAACAAGAGGGTATTCATGTGCGTGTGCTTGTGAGTTTATGTGTGTGTGAGTGGAGGCTTAGTGTGTAAGGGGCTGAGATAAAACAGTAGAATGGAGTCAAGAGTTCAAGATATAAAAAAAGTACGAAATGCCGCTATTTGTAAACCTAGTTCACATCGGAACGCCCCTCTGTCGTCCAGGGCCTCAATTCTCTTAGCTATTGAACAAACGCCACACTACTGCGATGCTTCTGCGATCGAACTGCTGTTAATGTCACATTCGGTAATCTACTAATTCTAGCTCCTAATCGCAGTTGTATAGCAATCGCGTCGCTATCGTATGGCTGTGCTATGGCTTGCAAATTTTGTTACTGAAATAATAATGAAAACTTACATCAATCACGCATCATTCGAAACATCAATACAGTGGTTTTCTAGCAAACAATACATTAAATAAATATTTTTAAATCATTATGCTAATTTTATATCTAAAATCCTCCAAAATATTTCATGCCACTGTAGCAACGCAATCGCAACAAAATAGCTTACAGCATACCAAATATGTCAAAAACTATTTATAGCAAACGACTGACTTGCGATCGAACCTAAATAGCGGACAGACTACGGATACTGTCAAAAACTACAATTTTCATGCAATTAAGTTGCGTTAACGCCGTTCAATAGCTAGGAGAATCGGGCCTCAGGCGTATTGCCAAGGTTGTTTATTAAAATTGCTTACGTCTAAGATAATATCGCTAAAATATAAGTTTTTATTTACTTTTTTTATTTTGAAACTATTATTCAAGTGGCATACCGGGAAATTCGTCATTTCTTACTCGCTTTCATGAAGAAATCAACCTAAAATGGAGTCGAAAAGCAGTACATGACTTTTATTTTTTGTCACTGATAGGAGGGATAGGCTAGCCTTTGACTACTATCTCACCTGATGGTAAGTGAAGATGTGTTCGAAGATGTTCTTCAGGCTAACCTAGAATTACTGGCTCGCATGGACACCTGCCGGAACACACTGTTAACTGTTTGGTGACAGATTTTCTATTTTCTACTTAGTAGTAGCTAGCCACGCGGGTATTCGCAAAATGCCCTACCACCAAGCTGTAACGAGTGCCGTCCTAAGACAACAAACGGGATCTACGGCTTAACGTGCCCTCCGAAGCACGGCAATGCTCAGTAGTAATGTCACAATCGGTAACCCATACAACTCAAGACAACGGCGGACGGTGCTTAAATTAGCTGCCCGGCTAAGCAAACTTCGCTACAAGCGCTTCGAAGCTTAAGATAAAATTAAATGTTAATACTTGCAGAGAAACCTTCAGATAGAGAAGCAGATCTTCGTGGATTACCAAAACAGTGAAAGAAGACAGACGTCAGCTTTAGAACAAGAATCTGATAGGATCGCTCAGGAGTGGAAGAGGTCAGAAGAAGAAAACAGTGATAAGCAATTCAGGCTGATGGAGCTTGACAAGAGAGCATGTAAAGAGGTACTGTATCAGCTGAAATGTCCACTGCTGAACACAGCCATTAAGGGCATTAATCCCTACGCTAGGCAGGAGGTTTTATTCTATGCGGTAGCAATTTCGGTGAGAATGGAATAGGTCAAGGCAAGCAATAAGTCAAGGACTGCTGTTGAAACACACCTTCAGGTGCTGGGCGAAATGCCCTACCTCCATTTAAAGTGTCAGAGTTTGCTGACCTCCGACATAGGCTGACAGGACTGATGGCTTCACGTGCCCTCGGTAGGCACGTGAACGCTCAGTTGTTATTATTGCTACTAGCTGTCACACTCCCAAGTACCTAATGAACACGGTGAACTGAGCTGTTAAAGACGACTTGACAAGCTCCTCTACGAGCGCTTCATAAATATTTAAGACTATTTAGAACATACAATCCAAGCTAAAGTAACTCTCTCAAATTCCAAATGTATTCCCTTTTTTGTGTAGACCCTATATTCGTAGCAAGTCTTATACTCCTATTTGTAACCGACTAAAAAGGAGGAAAATCTCAATTCCGTGTTTTTTTAATTATTTGTTACCTTAGAACTTTTGACTGGGTAAACCGATTTCGATGATTCTTTTTTATTTAAAAGCTGGTGCTTGCCGTGTGGTCTCATTTAAATTTCATCAAAATCGTTTTTGAGTTAATGACAATCGATACCGTAAGTAGCAAGGGTCACGAAAATTATTTTTTTACCTCAAAATGGAACTGATTTCAACATTCAAATGTGTAAAATAACTTGTCGAAGTCGGTACCATGCGCACAATATTGTGATAATAGTTACATACTTTTGAACTATCATGGTATATTACGAGTATAGCATAGTTTTTTTTTCACAAATCAGAAAGTGTAGCTCCTAAGTCTAACCACTATTATTCCAGCAAGCAGCCAAAGAATACAAAAAGCATATAGAAAATAGAAACATTGAGTTAGAGCGATCTAAACAAGAACGCCGCGAGCGAATGGAACGAGTCAAGAGAACTGCGTACGATGAACTGCAGAGACGTCTCAACAGTGCTAAAGATGAAATGAGGCGGCAGATTGAGTATAGGAACAATTTGACGCATCAAATAAGAGATAATCAGCGCTTTTTGGTAAGATATGTTGTCTAATATACCTTTTACAACCTTATCGAAATTATTTCGGATGGAAAAGGTAACTTCCAGCAAGACTTGAAAGTTATCTTTTTCCATCCGAAATAATTACTATGTTTTCGCTTAGCATGCGTCATTGCTCTTATAAAAAAATACTAGTCAAAATAAAAAATGGTTTCATCGATTTGGTGTTCAGTGTTGATCATATACCTACCTAACCTACTACCAGCCTAAGTAAATAGTCTTCTGCTGTTTGGGTAGATGTCGCCAACGCCAAAAAGACGTGCATTCAAACGGATGTAGAAGGTTCGACGGTCCAGCGCCCGCTTCCATAGCATAATTGGTAATGCACCAGGACTGTGTAAACTGGTGAATTATTGAAATTGACGAGTAAGGAAACTGGCCAGTGGTACGCTAACTCATTCTGGGGACTGCGGGTTCAAGTCTTCGAAGGAACTTTAAAGGGTTACATTTTTTAAATTATGGGAAGTAATAAGTACAAATACTCCAAGCGCTTACACTCTATCGTGTGTGACAAGATAGTTTCTACTATTTTTACTAGATGGTGCTCCAAACCAATTTCTAACTAAATAAAATATCGCCACTGAATTGGCTTCAGCACATACTATCGTGTGTGACAAGATAGTTTCTACTATTTTTACTAGATGGCGCTCCAAACAAATTTCAACTAAATAAAATATCGCCACTGAATTGCGAACATGGCGCCGTGTACCACGCGAACTAAATACGCGCGGAGAAGTGGGAAGAAAATCTAACATTTTTCTCTACAATTCGCTCCCTTAAGGCGTATGATAGGTTTTAGACGATCTTGTTTTTACAGGTGATAAGTATAATAGAGCTTTTAACCACTCATGGCAAGTCAAGAGATCGAGGAGGATGCTATATATTATAGGCTTTTGACAAAAATTACAGCTTAAATTACAGCTTTCGGAACACAGCTTTAGGTGACTAGTGACTAGTGACTACAGCACTGGTCGACTATCCTCGTTTGAGATGTCGCGTCTAGCATATATAGGTCAATGCTCATGACAGATTTTCTTCTTGAGGGTGGTATACACCTTGCCATTCGATTTAGAAAATAGCCTCCCACCATGCACCCAAAGAGGATAAGTACACATAGTGCAAATTTTATCCCCGTTTACTTAGTAGTCCGAGAATAATCGCGACTTTGTGTTGGTAGCGTTTTTAGGAGTTTCATATTATTTGACATTCGTGTTCAGATACGTTTGGATAGCATTATTTTGATAATTTTATTGTTACGAACATTGAAAACACACTTTTTTCTAATTGAACTCCATTCAAATTTACTACACAAAGTAACAATTTCAACATTTTGTAAATGTAATTTCACATTTTAGCTATATGAACACAATTTCTTATAAATAAGACTAACTGTATCAGCCAGATAATCCACTGCTGAACACAGCCTCCCCCAATATGGGGGGTTTGCTATAATCCCCACGCTTGGCAGGAGTGTTGGGGATCGCAGTGTGAGATATCAGTTCCTCAGAAAGTGCTGCTGCCCACCCTTTTTTAGTGTTACCCTTAGTCGCCTCTTACGACACCCACGGGCAGAGATAGGGGGTGACATTCTAGCCCGGCACCCCACGGGTCTAAATAAGACTATATTTTACAGGAATCGGAGCTCATCAATACAGAAATAAAGGACAGACCGTTTACAAAGAAGGCTATAATGTTTCGAGAAGCACTTGAAAACACTCTAAAGCAGAAAGAGGTTGCGCGTGAAAGGTTTGTACCAAAATAACAAAACAAAATTACAATTTCACATAGGTTTTTAAGTATCTTGAGAGTAACGAAACGAGGGTTTCAAATGGACTAGGTGCAAAGTAACTTTGCTGCCAAAACACACAATTTTTACTTATTGCTTATTGATTTTGTTTATTGCTTATCAGCAATAAGTAAAAATTGTGTGTTTTGGCAGCAAAGTTACTTTGCACCTAGTCCATTTGAAACCCTCGTTTCGTTACTCTCAAGATACTTAAATTAAACAAAAACCCATGTGAAATTTTGCGACAGATTTTCTACTTGAGGGTGGTGGCTAACCAGGCGGGCAATCACAAAATGCCCTTCCACCATGCGGTGAAGCTCAAGCCCGCGGCGGGAATCGACCCATGGACCTGCTGCGCGGCAGTCCATAGCCAATGACACTGAATCATCACTGCTTCAAAAAATTTAACTGTCTAGCTATCACGGTGCATGAGAGAGATACCTGGAGACAGACAGACAATGGAGTCTTAGTATTAGGGTCCTATTTTTACCCTTTGGGTACGGAACCCTAAAAATAAATCTAAAATGGTACTGGAATGAATCTCACTAGCACACATACACAGCTATAATGTGGAAAGAGAGATGACGATTTTCAGTTTACATTCGCTTCTTCATTAAACCGGATGAAAGCTGAGGAAGCGAAAGATTCCTGTATTGAACAACCAGCGAAGCATATCTGCTAGCTTTTGAACACTATTTTACTTGATGGTATGTGATGATATGGTCGAAGATGTTGTTCAGGCTAATCTAGAATTACAGGCTCTCAAGGACAGCTGCCGGAACACACTAGGTGCTTGGCGACAGATTTTCTACTTAAGGTTGGTAGCTAGCAAAGCAGGCATTTGCAAAATGCCCTTCGGCCATGCCATAACGACTACCATCCCAAGACAACAACCGGGACTGACGGCTTAACGTACCCTCCGAAGCACGTGCACGCTCATTAGTGATAGGTTCTAGTAATGTCACTAGCGGTCACCCATCTAACTCAACATTTGAACCGCTCACTTCGCTGGTTGTTCAATCCAAGAATATTTCGCTTCCTCAGGTTTCAATGAAGTATCAAGTTTAATGAAGAAGCAAATGTAAAATGTGCGATGAAAAATCGTCATCTCTCTTTCCATATTATAGGTGTATATATGTGTGGTCACTTGCACACATAGACAGCTATAATCATTGGCTGGAAATAATTACATCTCACTAGATGTAATGATTTCCAGTACCATTTATTATTTGTTTTTAGAGTTCGTGATGTTAAAAGTCTCTTGTGCCTGTAATTTATTATGTCATATATTTTATTACTTAGCTCGATGTAAATATTCAAAGGGAGTGCGGCGCGTCCAGTGTTGCCGCGGCGGACGCTCTTAGCTCGAAGTAGGCATTGTCTTTTACTAGCATTTTTTTCTAATAACCCTTTAAAGTAACCATTTAATGTATCAATAAACGTTAATTGCGTGGGTAATATTTTAGATTTTGTGTAAACTTGCTCATTTTTTATTTCCAGCACTAATCCAGTTCATCCATTCAGAAGAAAAATTGAGATAGAAGAATCGAGAACTCAGCTGCCTCTGATATAAGTCGAAGAAAGAACCCAAGCGCCTCTGATATATAACTCCATTATTTATAGCCTATATAGATAAGCTAGATCAGCAACCCTTCTTACAATAGTGGCAGTATATATATTAGTCACTTAGTTATCTTAGTTTCTTTTACAAGATTTAAGGATAATCTGATTCTTCAGGGATATCTGAACGGTTATTACCTTGAAGCAAAGATAAAACCGTTTATTACTTTGAAGCAAAGATGTTTCAGCGGCATTGGCTATGGACTGCTGCGCAGCAGGTCCATGGTTCGAATCTCGCCGCGGGCTTGAGCTTCACGCATGGTGGGAGGGCATTTTGTGAATGTCCGCCTGGCTAGCGACCAAAGTAGAAAATCTGTCGCCAAGCACCTAACAGAACAGTGTGTTCCGGCAACAGTCCTTGAGAGCCAGTAATTCTAGGTAAAGCCTGTTAACACCTTCGACCATATCATCACTTACCATCAGCTGATATAGTGATCAAAGCTTACCTACTTGCAATAAAAAAATATTGTGGTGTGCCGAGTTTGAATATCATACCCCTCCCTTATTACTTCCCGTAGGTGTCGTAAAAGGCGACTAAGGGGGAAAAGCGGAAGATGGGAAGCAACGCTTTCTAAAGAACTGACAATTTTTACTGCGATCCCCAAGACGCCTGCCAAGCGGAAGAGTTGTTGTTCAACGGTGAACAGTCCGGTTGATGTGATGATGATGACTAAGCCCAGCTACCCGATCATCTTTTCGTGACTGTATCTTTTGAACTGTATAAGGTGGAGATTTAAACAAAACATTTGTTTTGGTATCCTTATCGTATATCAAATGAAATAATGAGAAAAGAAAACTGACGGATAAATAGGTACTTCGTACTTTGCGAGCTAAAGTGCACTTTATTGCTTAGAAGCTAGTGTCGTTTATTTATTGGAATGGCTTTGCGAAGTGATCCTTCTGTTACAATTTGTTTGATACAACATACCTTAATTTCTTTTATCATAAAAATGAAAATTCCTCCCGTACTAACTTTAGTAAGTACTTATTATATTGTAAAGATAGCTACTACTTCCTTTTCATATGGTATTCACACATATATTATAATGTACGAATGGATCTTGTAATAACCAATATATACTTTGATAAAATGATCGTTTAATTTCAACCTTAGTCTAATCCAAATTTCATCATAACAAAAATAAACGGCAAATAGCCATTTTACAAAATGAGGTACCTACAAATTTAAAACCGCAGAGCATGCGTTATTTAAAAAAAAAATATAATGTAGCCGCTTCTTCGTGTTCTCTATTGTCCGAAGGGATAAGGGTGTTGGTCGAGACACCCTCGTTGCGCTAGACAAGTTTTATACAGTGAGACTATTGCCATCTACTGGACACACTTCGAATCTTACATACCTACCTAAACACTGAAAACCCAATAACTCTTCTAACTCGGGAATTGAATCCAAGAAGATATAAATGCACATCCTTATCACAGAGCAAAAATATTCAGGGCTCTTCGTAACAGATTTAAAATCAAATTCATTATATATGACTATCAGTTGCTATACTTATAAAGCTAGGCACTTCACTTACGTCTTTTCGTGAGATAAAAATAAACACGTCCTTTGCATCATATTTGCGATTTAAGGTACAAGTTGGTAGCCGACTGCACGCAGCAGCAGCAGACGACACGTCGTTGCGTCATGTCGTCAGTCATGATTTCGAACCCGACTGCAGACTGCAACAGCAGATGCCAACCAGTTGGTTTTGAGTGCTTCGTCAAACAAGATGTCTCACGTGTTCGAGAATAGTGATCGCATTTTTTTATATCTTTTATTAGAAGAGGAAGAAAACGATGATGACTTGTTTTTATCATACTGAAAAAGACTAAAAGCTACACGTCCTATGCTTAAATGCGAGCAAGCGAGAGAACTTATTCAATACTGATTAAAAACCATTTGAAAAGCAATGTGAATGAAATCCATTTTGAAAAGAAACACGCCCGACGTGCGTTGTTCCGGCCATAGAACATATAATAATACTACGTATAGAATGGTCCTCACCCCCCCACCAAAACGAGCCGTCCTCACCCCGCCACCGTTTCTGAGCTGTCGCTGAGCTGACTTAAGTACGGGACGCGCAACTCGCGCACGATGACGTGACGACGAAGCGTGACGATTGTACGAGTATATTAAAGTTGAGAATGGGGTAGTCTTGTGCTGTTTACGGTTGCTTATCAACTAAACGAAAAAAGGATAGGAGTTTTATAGATTCCTTAAGGATAAAACTAGCTAAGTCATTCTTGGTAACCTACACTAAGTACCTACCTATTTGTCATTCTTCAGTTATACAGTAGGTAACTTATAAAAATCGGTAATTTACAGTAGGTATTGAAAAAAATAGAAACATAATACCTTATCTTTGTATTTTATTCAAACTACTATTCAAATAATGATTAACTTAGAAGATTTTCGCTCGCAAAAAATATCCGTGGATATCGACTTCGTTTGCAGCGAAACAAGTGTCTTTGTAACCTTTACCTATACCTACCTACCATAGAGAAAAGCAATACACATACAGACCTTCACCACGTTTGACACGCGGCACACTTCATGATTGTTTATTATACGAGAGGAACATAAATTATTATTGTGATTGTAATTATTATCATTACTTGTATAAAATGTGTACTTAGAATGATAGTTTTTGTATAGTGTAGATATCTATTATTGTATAAGTAATGCGAGTGAAATGTGAAGTACATTCACCTACTCAGTTGTGTATTGCATATTCCTACGTCGTACATGGAGTTTTTGTGCTTGTAAATGTTTCTGAATGTAGGTAAGGTAAACAACAAAATTTAATAAGTCATAATATCATCAAGAGATTGTTAGGTAGGTAAGTACAACAATAATTATTCATACGATGACAACCTTAGAGTTCACGTACACATTTACGCGTGTACAAAAACAACATTTGTGTAGTGTCTGTGTAATAGGTAGTTATAACGCGGCTTTTGTATAGAGAATGAGTCGAGTGTCCAGACTGTGGTTCCGGCGTCAGCGGCAGTATATACCTACAAAGTTACTTTATGGTCAGCGGCACTACTGATGAAAATAATGGAGGGTATGAAATAAAACAATAAAAACGTATGAAAATAAAGAAAGTTTGTGTGATCTGCGGTCGGATGACACTGCCGTCTGCCGCTCGACAACACGCGTCGCTAGCTTCATGTCGCTAACTACGGAGGGAATTTCATAGAAATACGTAGAAACCAGTTGTGCAGTACCTATGTGAACACACCGTTTGTTAGCTCGGTAGGTATCCACTGGATGGGTACTGACACATATTACACTATCGCTGGATTGGAGGGTTGGAGTTGTTCTTCCTGAATAAAAGCTTCCTTTCAGTATTTGCTTCCTTTTATTTCCTGTTTGTTCTTATAGTTGTTATCCCTTAGGAGGGTGGTTCGGTACTACATGCTCTCTGCACAAAACTTCCTACTTATATACCAAACTTGGCTACAATAAACCTTTATTCTTATTTGCTTACTAATCACGTACGATGCGACATCTGGATTAATTACTCTTACCAACGACTTTCGCCGATTTGTAGACTCTCAATCAGCTGTTATTGAAAATGTTTTCCCAAACATTAGTGAGAATTATCAGAATTATGCTTGGTTAAGTCAACGAGCAATTCTTGCCGCAAAGAATAATGATGTACATGCACTGAATTTCACCATTCAATCAAAAATTGCTGGCGATATGGTGACATATAAATCCGTTGATTCCATAACAAATCCCGATGATGTAGTAAAGTATCCAACGGAGTTTTTGAACTCTCTGGAGTTACCAGGATTTCCACCACATAACTTGCAACTCAAAGTTGGTACAGTTATTATCATATTGCGTAATTTGAATCTACCGCGACTTTGCAACGGTACTCGACTTTCGGTAAAAAGACTTATGCACGTATAACGCTTCGATTCAGTATTTACTTTGGATTCACTTTCATTTACTTAGAGAAGCTCAACTAAATAACACTTCATTTTTGTAATTGAAATGAATTCATTAGTGTTGTGAAATGAAATAAAATTTTTCCTTTTAAAATATAAAACAAAACAAAAATGTCTTTTTCTTTTAATCACCAAACGAAATGTTACATAAAATGAAGCCATCTGGTGGCGAAACGGAGTTCGCCGGGCTTGCTATGTAGGTGCATATTATAGGTACATACTATGGGTGCGTACCATTTGAATGAGATTCGCTAAAAACGCTAAAAACAATCACACTCCCAAAAAGTTGTTCCACATGGGTCTTGGCGTTATTTTCGCCTTAAACGCTACATCTAATGTCAAAAGTGACAGAAGTGGCAAATTTTAGTGGCATTCTTAGCGTTCTTGTCCAAAAATGGAACGGGGATGACAGTTACAAACGATCACTTTACACCATAGACGCAGATGTGATCAAAATTATCGAAAATAACGTTCTTAGCGACTAATGGAACATACTCTAAGGGTATGTTGTGATCACGTGATCGTTTGTAACTGTCATCCCCGTTCCATTTTTGGATAAGAACGCTAAGAATGCCACTAAAATTTGCCACTTCTGTCACTTTTGACATTAGATGTAGCGTTTAAGGCGAAAATAACGCCAAGACCCATGTGGAAAACTTTTTGGGAGTGTGATCGTTTTTAGCGTTTTTAGCGAATCTCACTCAAATGGTACGCACCCATAGTTTGATTTTTATCTCGGGGTTAATAATCTATGGTTTGAAAATTAAAAGTTTCAATCGTACGTGACGGAAAAAACTGAAAAGTGTTTAGCGGTCTACCCTCAATTCAATCGTATATATTCTACTTCATCTATGATTCAATCTAAAAGACTGATGTAAGTGTAACAGCTTACTACACCAACGTTATTCTTCATCCCAGTGTTCCTGGATACTTGACTGATTTATTGATCACAATCTATGAAATCATGCAAGACCCCAAAGACCTAACGTTTAGCTATAATCGCATGGAGTTATGGTCATATAGATATTTGCAGCAGCTAGCGAAGTCCTTCGGCTTGCCATCCAACGTAAAAGTAAGTTGCTTTACCTCAATGAAAGCATGTTGCTTTCATTGTTGTATAAATAACATAAAAACAAACTTTTTCCAGCTTGTGTTTGCATGCTTAATAAAGCTGCTATTGATCATACAAGTGTACTTGGTAGTTATTCAATTTATAAGGACTTGTAGTTGAGCTAGTCATTCATAATGGATTAACAAGGTTATGTTAATGTTTTCTATTGTCATACTTGGATGGGTGGCTTCTAGAAGAACTTACTATTGAGTGTATTGGACAGCAAGTTAAGCTGTCAGTCCCTGTTGTTGTCCTAACAGGGCAGTTGTTATGGCATGGTCTGGGTTATTGAGAGATTAGTAATCCTTCTCCAAAGTCTTTGAGAGCTGGTATCCATTATAGGTTAAGCCTGTTTGACATTTTCAACCGCATCATCATTTACCAACAGGTAAGTTTGTAGACAAAGGCTAGCCTTATAGCAGTAAATAAAAAAAAACTATTAGTGATTAAAAGCACACCTCATGAGGTGCAGGGCTTGAATTCAAACCCCTTTTCTTGTGAGAGTTTTAATTGGCGTTGGAGGTAAAAATACCAGAAGGTGGCATCCGCACATTCACATCAAAAAAACACTGTTTATTTGGGTTCTGCACAAAATAATGCTTAAAATTTATTAAACTGGGATTATGTCTAAACGTTCAACTTACAAAGAGAATCATTGTAAGTAGGCCAATTAGCTAGCCAATATATTATGAGATTCATTGTTAATATAAAAAATTACAAAATACTTTTTGTAAGGGTTCTGCACCAAAAAACATAACCCTTTTAATAGCCCACGACTACATGTATGGCCTACTTACAAAGAATTTAATCTTTAAAAGCATTAAGCTAGCTAGTTAAAATATGAATGTAATCCATTGATTACATTTAACATTGTAATATCATAACATTACAAATATAAATGTCATTGAATAGAAACATTGTTATTATAGCAGACAACCTACTAAATAATAACAAATACTAAAAGAAAGAACTGGTGGGGGTAATATGGTTCTTGCGAGGGATGATACCTAAATTCTAAATTGTGCTCTATTAATTTAATTATTGCCCTATTTTTAAATGTTACATACTTAATATAAATGTTAAACTAGATGTAGTTTAATTCTAGGCTAGCCTGAACAACATCTTCGACCACATCATCACTTACCATCAGGTGAGATAGTGGTCAAAGGCTAGCCTAGCAGCTATAAAAATAAAAAAATAAAATATATGTTAATAAATAATAACATACGGTCAATTACGAGTCGGACACCAGGTTATCTTAATCAAAGAAAACCCAGCCAGAAATCTCAAGGATGTATTTCTGGCCTTTGAGGAGGGAATATGCTCTTTTCTTTTGCTTTTCACTAAAGCAAAAGTTTTTCCCAAAAGTAGGATGCAAAAAAAACCCCATCCCCTCCCAATCTGCCGACCAGTAATGCCACACAAGATAACCGTTTATCGAAACCATGCGATACAATAATGTTGTCATTCTCACAGATAATAAAATAGCTTTACAGCATTTAGCTTGCTGTCCCTCTGGAATCAGAGGTGTATTGATAGCTTATGCCATTTTAGAGAAATTTCTCAACTTAAATGCTAATTACAGATCTCTGAGATTGCAATGGATTCCCTCTCATGTGGGTATCCGTGGTAATGAGGAGGTGGATAAGTTGGCTAGGGAGTCAATCACTATGGGGTCGGAAGTATTCCTAATCACAGAGTACACAGAAATGCTTCCTAAACACAAGAAACAAATTCATAAAAACTGGAATAACTATTTTTGCAACATATCAAACTATAAATGTATAGAACTATGCAAAGTGAACCTCCTCAATTACCATGGTTCCTTATGACAAACCTAAGCAGAAAAATAATTGTGATGGCCTGTAGACTTCGCTCCGGACATATTCCATTAAACAAATTTAAACATCTGATGAGAATAGTTGATTAACCTAACTGCCACATGTGTGGTGTTGTAAAAGACTTATACCACTTGTTGATGGAGTGTCCCTGAGGTGAACCTATATGATTTAAGTTAAGAGGCCTTGGCCTCTATTATGTTGATGTTGGTTTAGTCCAGAGTGTACTGGCAGTACCGTCATCTGGCACTGCCAGAACACTATTAAGGTTATGTTTTAAAATTTTAAATTGCTGATTTTGAATAAATTATTGTTCTAATGGGGCTGGCATGGCTGCGTCCAATGCGGCTAAAAGCTCCATAAATTTAAATAGATAAAAAAGATAACCATTGAACCCTGGATAAGGCAGAGGTTCAATAATCTGAGGGTAGCGTCACTGTTGACGAGCTTCTGCACACCAGGATAGCTATTCTGTGTACAGACACAGAATAGCTATCCTGGTGTGCAGAAGCTCCATTAGGGAAGGTCATCAGAGGTGACAATTTGTGTCAGATGTTGGTGACCTGTGTTCTGGCAGCAGTAGTGTATTGCCGGGCACATGAGACTTATAAACTGTACGTCTCATAGGGCCTCATAGGACGCAGTGTAATTCGTTCAGACGAAATGCATCTGTTATAGGCAGAGGTTAGACCACTTAAGATCAGGTGGCACACGCACTTGTTCCGCTACAGTTATATAAAGAAAGAAAAAACCACATCAATCCTTCCTATTGATAGATTTTTACCTAGCACACTGCTCATCTTCCTTCTTTTGAAGATAAACATGTACCCAATGGACTGGCAAACAAGCAGACTGGCCCACCTGATGGTAAGCGGTTACCATCGCCTATGGAAATTTGCAACACAAGGGCAAGCAATCTTTTTTTTTTTTTTTTTTTATGTTATTGTGACTGAACAAGCCCGAGGCCCACCTGATGTTAAGTGGACTAACCTCTGCCTATAACAGACGCATTTCGTCAGCGACGAATTGCACGGTGCCCGTCACACTGAGACGTCCAGTTGTTAGGTCTCATTAGCCTGTAATTTTTCTGGCTCTCAAGGACTGCTGCCGGAACACACTGTTAGGTGCTTGGCGACAGATTTTCTACTTGATCTGTATTAATCTGTTGCCAAAAATGCGTTCCTCTCTTTTCTCAAGTGGTCAGCGATAGGGTACTACTTTTCTACATGCACCTGTATTTTAAGAACTGCTTGCTGCAAATTATTTAAGAGCTTACTTTGTTTTAATTAAATTTGTGGTTGACAAAATGAAGTTTCACAATAATTGTATTGTATGAATAAATTTTTCAGAAAGTATACTTAATTGAAATGATTTACGCCAAGAAGTACTGTACTACTGAAGAGGTAGAAATCATTGTAGACCGCATTAAAGAAGAGAGAAGGAGAATTGCACAGGCGAAACCAAAGAAAAAAAAGAAGCGTGTCCAGGTAATATAAAATAAAGTAGGTATTTTCTAAATATGATTACAAGCGCTATCACATGCTGAGCGAAAATCATATTTTACAAATGATTGGAGCACAAAATGTTATGCCTTGGGCGGGAATCGAACCCGCGCCCTCCGATTTCGCGCCAGATGCCTAAACCATCTGGGTACGCTATTTCCAGCTGATTTTATGTGTTCCAATTGTATTACTTTAACCGTCATAGGGGACGGCGCGCGGCCATCAACCAGGCTACTAGACTTCATCTGATAGAATAAATACCTACTTTATTTAAAACTGCACTGTATCAGCTGGATCGTCCACTGCTGATCACAGCCCTCCTCCATCAAGGGGGGGTTTGCCATAACCCTAACACTTGGCAAGGGTTTGGGTATCGATACTTTTTTTAAATACCAAACAACTCAGCCTTGTATACAGCTTCTTAAAAATCAGGACCATTGCCTTTGTCACTATTTATATGAAGAAAATAATTTGTGTAAAGGATAGCTACCCACTGTGCGCATTTAGCACAGACTAGGTCATATTACTAGTGTATGACAAATAGCAGCATGAAGCGCTCGTAGGGAAGTTTACTTAGCTGTTCTCAACCGATCAGCAAAGTTAAGCAACGTCGCGCGCGGTCATGAGTTGGATGGGTGACCGCTAGTGACATTACTACTGAGCGTTTCCGTGCTTCGGAAGGCACGTTAAGCCGTCGGTCCCGGTTGTCGTCTTAGGATGGCAGTCGTTATAGCATGGTGGTAGGGCATTTTGCAAGCTACCACTACTCAAGTAGAAAATCTTAACGCCAAGCACCTAACGGTGTGTTCCGGCAGCTGTCCTTGAGAGCCAGTACTTCTAGGTTAGCCTGAACAACATCTTCGACCACATCATCACTTACCATCAGGTGAGATAGAGGTCAAAGGCTAACCAACCATGTATAAAAAAAAAAGTATGTTGAGATGCCAAATATTGGGCCATCTGTTAGATAAGAATTCTAATGGTTGTTCCAAATACACCATCTACTGTCCACCTGACGAAGTGTCCTGTCTGACATACTTGTGATATAAAATGATTACCTAAGTACAACAAACAAAGAGTTAACCATAAAACTAGAAACTACTAGTGGTCTAGTGAGACGAATTACTATATAGTAACTAGGGGACGACGACGAATTTACTTAGCATTCCATGGATTCACCGTGCGGGTGCCGGGTCCATAGCGTTGCAGAGGAAGAGGCTCCAGTCAAGGTGCCTGGGACTTGCAACCCAGTGAGTAAGGTTAAGGGGCCCCTTTATGATGCATCAATGCTCCCTTTCACCGCTCGAGCCTACTCCCCTGCCTAACCAAATTTGGTAAGATCCTACTAATGCCGCCTTGGATACACGTTCTAGGATGGAAGTTACGGTTGTTCTTGACAGGCCAAGGTCTTTTAGTAGGTTGTATAGGGATTTTGCTGGTATACCCCTTGCTCCAACTTCTACAGCATATAAACTAACCACATAACCGTTTGTGGTTAATTCATTTGTTAGGTCATAATATTTGTTTGTTTTTATTGTGTGGTATTTAGGTATGTTTGTTTCCCACGGCACAGTAAGTTCTATAAGTACTATGCATTTTAGATTTTTTTGAGTATAAAAATATGTATATGTATATCTGTATATAGTAACTAGGTTGGGCCCGAAAATTAAAAAGAAAATCATGTTGAAAAAGCATAAATAGTACACAAACAACATTTACATAAAAGTGAACATTTGGGAAATTTACTTTTATACAATAACATTATCCAATCGCGCTGCAAACACTACTCAAATCTGGACCTCAAAGGCTCAAATTGGTAAAAACTCGCAGGCACATAGCCCATAAAATAATGGCCATTTTTTCTCGGATATTGCTCTTCAACTGGGCAATCGTCCTGTATATAGAATAGTGGGCGAATATTCATCTGTATAATCCATGTATAATAGTAATCAACCTTTAAGGGCCTGTTTCAGAATGTTCGAGTAAGTTCCGGTTATACTACCCAGAACATAAAATAACTGAAAGATAAAAATGACAGTTAACCTGCAGCGCGTTTCAAGCTTTAACCGATGGATAGGCTCGAAATCGATGACTGAAACGCAAAGATAGTGTTTTATTTATGAAATATGTTCTGGCTAGTATAACCGGAACTTGCTCAAAAAGCATAGGAAGGGCATTTTGCGAATGCCCGGCCTGGCTAGCTACCACCCTTAAGTAGAAAATCTGTCGCGAAGCACCTAACGGTGTGTTCCGGCAGGTGTCCTTGAGAGCCAGTAATTCTAGTTTAAGCCTGTTAACACCGTCGACCAAATCATCACTTACCATTAGGTGAGATTGTGGTCAAAGGTTTAACTATCAGCAATAAATAATACCTTTCACCTATAAGATGTCTTGACCTGAATTCATTTGGCTTTCAGGGGACAGAAATATCATCGACCAGCAACCGATCACCGCCCATACACTTCACTCCGAGGCGCTCCTCCGGTGGCATTATCACCCATCCAACACAAGTCCGACAAACAGTCATGAAGTATCGACAGCAGTCCAACATTCTGCATCCCACCATCATAAAAAGATCTACGGAGAGTGATAGAGTTCTTCGGAGCTTCAATAATAGAATGAGACCTAACTATAGTGTTCTGAATATTAGTGATTCCTTTATGGAGGTCATCAAGGCTCAAAAGGCAAGGATACAGGATCAAAAACGTCAGTGTCAGTTGAGAATGTCGGTACATGATCAAAGGCATGTAACTGAATCTGCAAATAGCATAAGACCCATTGGATATGGGGAGTGTTCAGCTCCGAGCCATAAAAGAGATTTTAGTAATTTGGATGGTGTTGATACTCATTTGGCGCTAGTTCCAAGGAGCTTGGTAAGTTCTTTATTTCAATCAAAGTTTGATATGTTTGTTTATTAAATTTTATGATCCTTAAAATATAAATTTGAATAGATCCACAAATACTCTTATATCTAGTTTGTTGCGAAACTTGTTTACCACAGTATTCTATAGTATATATATATGTTATCCAGAGTTGGATGCAGTGTGTACAGAGCACACTCGTACAATCTGTAGCCTATAACTAGATCTCTAATAATAATCTCATATTTTTACAAACGTTACTTTTATTTTCTTCAAGACACAATCAACAACAATAGGTAGTCATGGTAACCTTCACTAAGTATTACGTATATACACATTATCTATGACACTCCCCCTCACGATGACCTTCAGTTCTGAGCTGAGGTCTGAGTGACTCCTATCATTTTAAGCAACTTAGAAAGCCTTGGTTGCGGTAAGGCCTTTGTTAAAAAATCTGCTTCCATGTTATCTGTGCCCACATAACGGATGGTTACCAGTTTTCTTTGGACACAGTCTCTCACAAAATGCTCCTTGATACTGATGTGTTTTGATCTCTTACCAGTCATTAAATTATTGGCTAACTTCTGTGCTGCCTGATTGTCATTGTAAATTGGAACTGTCTGCTGCGATACTCCAATGTCCTCTAATAAATATTTCAAATGTAGGGCTTCTTTTGTTGCCTCTGTCAACGCCATATATTCAGCTTCTGCTGTAGACAAAGCAACCACTCTTTGTTTCTTTGTTTCATAACTGACTAGACCACCACCATACTTGAAAATGTATCCGGTATATGACCGGCGGTCAAGGGTACACGCTGCCCAGTCGGAATCTGTCATTCCTATAAGTGGCAATCCTGATTTTTTTGTATCTTATAAAGACATTCTTTGTCCCCTTAAGGTAACGTATAATTATTTTTGCAGCTTGCCAGTGACTTTTATCATAACAGTTATTGTATTGACTTAAATAACTTACGGCGAACATAATATCTGGTCTTGTTGCAACTGCCAGATACATTAACGATCCGATTAGTTTTTGATATGGATAGTTATCTTTTTCTTCTTCATTTGTGTTTTTCTCTAACTTTAGAGCTGGTTCCATGGGCGTCGAAACTGGTTTACATTCTTCCATGTTAAAACTTTTTATCAAATTTTCAATATAAGTATCTTGTGTCAACGTAATTTCTCCCCCTACATGGGAGAATCGTATACCCAGACAATGATGGAGAGCACCCATATCACGTAATTCAAATTCTTTCTGCAATTTTGTTTTAACTTCTGTTAACAATTTTTCTGACTTATATGCCAGTATTAAGTCATCAACATAAATGTTGGATAACAACTTCTCTCCTTCTTTTTCTAAGATGTACAAGCAAGGATCCGCTGTAGAATTTTTAAATCCGATTTCTATCATTTTTGATGTAATTTTAGAAACCATTGTCGTCCTGCTTGCTTCAATCCGTATATAGCTTTATTTAGTTGGCATATCCCATTATTTTTATATTTGTTGATGTCTAGTAGCATTTCTTTTGCTCTTTTTGCTATTTCAATGTTTTTTCCATGTGCTGCAATAATTTTCAAATATTTTTCCAAGTTCTTCGGCTTTTTCATGTAAATTTGTTCATCTATATCACCGTTTAAAAATGCAGTACATACATCTAGTTGGGATAGCTTCATATCATTTTCCATCGCATAAGCAATCAATAATCTTATGGTACTCATTTTTGCTACTGGTGCGAATGTTTCCGTATAATCGATTCCTTTTTTCTGGTTGAAACCTCGTGCCACAAGTCGCGCCTTACGTCGATCTATTTCTCCAATTTCATTGTACTTATATTTTAATACCATTTTACTATCGATCAAATTTTTGCTTTCATTCCTATGTACAATTTTCCAAGTATTGTTTGTTAGATGTGACTCTATCTCGCTTAAAATTGCATCTTCCCACTCATCACTATTTTCATCTATTTCACACGAAAATGATTGTTCAGTATCCATCTCATAATCTTTGTGCCATACCGGTGGGTTTCTCTGTCGTTTTCCATTACTGGAAGTAGTCGCATCAATTTCATTATCTATACACATGTCATTACTTGTTTCAATATCTGTACACATTTCATTTTCTATTTCATCTGCTTCTGCAGTTGCATCTTCGAATATGTCATCGTTATTTATTTCCGGTTCTGGTTCATCAATTACTGTTCCATTCAAGATTTCTATATTTTCTACATTTTCTTCTTTCGGAAAAAGTACTACTTTTATATCATTTTTGTCTTGTTTCTGTTCTTCTTTTATCTCGTTTTCGTAAAACATTTTTTCCAAAACTTTGACATCTCTACTTATTATGACATTTTCTGTTTTTGTATCAAAAATTCTGAATGCCTTGTGATTTTCTGAATATCCTAAAAATATTCCAGCTCTGGCTTCAAATTTTCCATTTTTCTTTCCTTTGTTCAAAACAAATGCCTTAGCCCCGAAAATGTGAAAATGTCTCACAGATGGGATTCTTTTTACCCATTTTTCGAACGGAGTCGCATTATTAATACTGCTGCAAGGGCTACGATTTGCTAAGTAAGTAGTTAGCTGTATTTATAGCTTCGGCCCAAAAATCTTCTGTCATATTAGCATCAATTAACATACATCTGGCTTTATCAAGTAATGTTCTATTTTTTCTTTCTGCTAAGCCATTTTGTTCTGGCGTGTACGGTGCAGAAAGTCTCCTTTTGATGCCATTATCTTTCAAGTATTTGTCAAATTCATTGTTGATATACTCTGTCCCATTGTCACTTTGCAAACAAATTATTTTTTGTTTGGTAAACCTTTCAACTTCGTTTCTGTATTCCTTAAACTTTGCTAGGGTTTCATTTTTAGTTTTCATAGTATATACTCGTGTATACCTTGAAAAATCATCGATAAATGTGATGAAGTATTTAGAACCTCCCTTTGATGGTTGTCTCATAGGTCCAAAAACATCAGAATGAACAATTTCTAATCATTCATTGGTTCTTTGCTCATTTTTAGGTACATTGAACGGTAGTTTTGTTGCCTTGCCCTTAGCACAAACTTCACAGTTTTTAACTGTATCATTCTTATTAAATTCTAAACCTTCCATGATGTTCTTATCCATGGCTATTCGCATTTGTCCTTCATTTAGATGTGCAAGTTTTCTATGCCATAGCTGCATTTTATTTGTTTCACAGTAGTTCACTTTTTCTGATATGTTTTCTGTGACATAGTATAAACCATCATCATTTCTTTCTGCTTTTAACAGCATTTCACCATTTCGTATAACGGTTGCAATATTCTTTTTAAATAAGACTGTTGCACCTTTGTCTGTCATTTTTCCTACTGACATAAGGTTTGTAGTCAGTGAGGGAACATACAATGCTTCGGTCAATTGTAAATCAGGTCTTTTCTTAATATTAAGTTTTATATTACCACTGCCTTCAATCTGTGTTGTACAGTTTTCTGAAGCTAACTTTAAAGATTTACCCCCTTACTTATAAAAACATCGCTATGTAGTTGCTAAGTAATGGATAACTAAACAGTGTTTAAGTAATGCTTGAATATTTCTTACTTATAAACGCTACATAGCACCTGTTTAGCTAAGCAATGGATAATGAGGTCGAACGTATTTTAAACTGACAACATTGTACTAAAAAGTATTATGAATGACCTAAATGGCCAAATAGCATGTATCTAGTACTAAATATCTTGAAATTAAAAAGTAAATATAATACTTTTCTTTGTGTAGTACCACCAACTTAACTGTGCAGTTTTCGAGGGCGCTACTGGTCAAGGAAATCAACTACGAACTGTCACAATTTGAAGGAATGTTGTAGTTCTTTTTTCTGCCACCTGAACAGATAAGTTGGTGGGTCTGTAACTAAATCAGCTGATCAGAAATATGAGCGCCATCTTGTTACTTAAAATTTAAACAAGGGTGGGACGGTGTTTAAATTGACAGCTGATTTAAGCAGTACTTAGGTACTGCATAAAGTTATGTAGCGTTTATGAGTAAGAAATTTTACTAATCAGCGGCTAAGTAATGTTTAAAATTTAAGTAGCGTTTATAAGTAAGGCTGTTACTGTTCTCATTTTTTAAAATATTAAATCTATCTTTTTCGTGTGTCATATGTGACGTGCAGCCACTGTCTATACACCACTTATTTACTTTTCCTTTATTATTATTTGTATTAGGACATGTCTCTCCTGTACAATATAGGCTCACATTACCTTTATTACTTTGGTCGACTTTTGACCAACATTCTTTCGCCTTATGTCCTTTTTTCTTACATTTGAAACATTCAACAGCATATTTCTTGCCTGTCTTTCGCTGTCTACTATATAGCACTTCTTGTTCAGAACTTTGTTCAGATGTATTAGCTATGTTTCGTCTAGCTTCAGCTTCTTCTACAATTTTTATTTTTAAGTTGTCTGGATTTGGTAGATCATCCCTAGATTCTATAGCAATACGAAAATTTTCAAAAGATTGAGGTAAGCTATAGAGCATCATTATGCTAAGTAGGTCCTTATTTATCGTTATGCCCATGTCTGCTAACTTATCGACTATGTCCATAAACTTATTCAAATGATCTACTATACTATCACTATCTTTCATTTTTCTTAGTATCAGTTCTTTTAAAAGACTTGCTTTTCGCGCAGGACCTTTGCTATGGTAGATACTTTCTAGTGTGTCCCATACCTGTTTGCTGGTTTCACAGTTTTTAACTTGTTTCAACTCACCTGGTGAGATTATTAGGAATAACTCCGCCAGCGCCAAACCATCTTTTTCCAAATACTTATTTAAGTCATCGCCTTCAATAGTTGGCTTCTTAGTAGTTTGCGAAACATAATTCCATAGACCTAGTTTTAATAGAAGAGCTTTAGCTTGTATTCGCCATGTATCATAGTTTTCTCTTCGTAATGGCTCGATATGTACGTGACTCATTTTTTATATACTACTCACGTGAATATGCCCATAACCTATTCTATAGTATATATATATGTTATCCAGAGTTGGATGCAGTGTGTACAGAGCACACTCGTACAATCTGTAGCCTATAACTAGATCTCTAATAATAATCTCATATTTTTACAAACGTTACTTTTATTTTCTTCAAGACACAATCAACAACAATAGGTATTCATGGTAACCTTCACTAAGTATTACGTATATACACATTATCTATGACACACAGAATAAAACAATCTTTTTTTTATGTCTGGTAGGTTAGCTTTTGACCACTATCTCATCTGATGGTAAGTGATGATGTGGTCAAAGGTGTTATTCAGGCTAACCTAGAATTAGTGGCTCTCAAGGACAGCTGCCGGAACACACTGTTAGGTGCTTGGCGACAGATTTTCTACTTGAGGGTGGTAGCTAGCCAGGCGGGCATTCTTTAAATGTCCTAAGACTATGCTATACCGACTGCCATCGTAAGACAACAAGGACCGACGGCTTAACGTGACCACGAAGCACGGAAACGCTCAGTAGTAATATCAGTAGTGGTCACCCATGAAAGTCATGACCGTGACGGACGTTGCTTAACTTAGCTGATCGGTTAAGAACGGCTAAGCAAACTTCGCTACGAGCGCTTCAATATTGCGGAAGTTCTCCACAATACAATATTCTGACACATGACAGAGAGATTCAAGCTGAATTGAAGATTGGGTCACAGACAGTTTCCACCATCTTGCATGAGCGAACACATTAGAGTTATCAGCTATCTTGCGTTGATTGGTGCAAAATGCTAGAAACCTTCAAAAGAGAAACTTCTTAATACGTACTCTACATCCTTACAAATAACGAAACTTGGATCTACAGCTACGATCCTCTCACAAAGCAACAATCCGAGCAATGTTGCCCACAAAAGTGGTTCGCAGTCGTAGCATTGATGATAAAATGGTTGCGGTTTTTTCCGAAGCAGTGGACCTATAACAGTTATTCCGTTTGAAAACCGTAGAACAGTTACTAGTGAATGGTATTGTGAAGTTTGTCTGCCTCAAGCTTTCGGGGAGTTTAATAGCAAACGAATAAAGAGCGGTGCGGCATTATTTTTCATAACGCGCCCTCTCATATAGCTGCTAGAACTAAGGAATATTTAGAACATTCTCACTAGTTCCATTGAATAGTTCCATGATGGAACTACTGATAATGTTTTTTCTCACTTGTCTCATGGTACTCTGGAATGGAACTAGTGAAGCAAATATGGCTCATGAGTTCACTTAGAAAACTATCGCGAGTTTCGTCCATTATAAATAAATAGGTACCCGGCTGGGACTCGCGTTATATACTCGAGTACTAGTGGTACTCGAGTTCCTAATTAATTTATATTTCATTAAAATATAGTAAATACACTAAATATTAAAAAAAATATATGTTTGTGACGGAATAAGCATGAGGACTACCTGATGTTAAAAGTTTCTCGTGCCTGTAATTCATTATTTCCTTTTTTTATTACTTTACTTGATGTAAATATTCAAAGGGAGCGCGGTGCGGTCTAGATCTACTGCGGCGGGCGCTCTTAGGTCGAAAGAGAGAGAAGGTATTGTCTTTTATTTACTACAAGATACAGAACTTAAAAATGTTAGTAGTAGAAAAACAATGTTTTAGGTTTTGAGTCTCATTGTAAAAGACAATGCCTACTATTATCCAATAACCCTGTATAATCCCCCCATATATATATGTTACACTGCGATTCCCAAGACGCCTGTCAAGCGTATCTTTATGGTAAACCCCTTCTAGTAGCGGAGGCGTATGTTCATATGTAGACGTCATGGCTGTTGAATGAAATATATAATAAGCGACCACCTGTAAGAGTCGAAATTTATACTGAACCGACAAATAAATATGTTTCCAAATTATTACAGAACATTTCGCCACAAAAGAATCGACCAGAAAATCGTCAACGTAGAGTAAGTGGAATCTACCCGCTCCAACCCCCCGACACGTCCTACATCATGAGGACATTGGACATACGATGCAAGGACGGCCGCATATGCAAAGTCAACGCTGTAGTACGGAAACCTCTTGTCCCGAAACTGAAGCCTCCAGAAAGAAACACAGAGTCTACGGAAAGACGCATGGTGAAATCTGTTCAAAGAAACATGCTGAAACAATTGAATTATACAGAAAGATCAGCTACCGGTATGGGCAGAAATGCAGCGGGTGAACAAGTAACCCCTGCTGTACCATTGTATGAAAGCAGAAATTTACAAAAAACACAACCACAGGTTTATGATTTAATATCAAGACCTCCTATGGTTACACGTTATGATGTTGACTACAAAATGAAACGGTATTCCTTCAGCAATTCCTCAACTGAGAGTGCAACCGAGACCAGCGGCGAAAGGGAAAATATCCCCATTGAGAATTACCATAGAAACACTGTTGATAAAAGTTGTGACACCTTAACATTAAAGCAATACACTGAAAAAGCAAATTTCACTCAGAATAATTTGAAGGCGATCACAGAAAAATCAAAAGTAAACCCTGACAAAAGTTACAACATGGCATTCGCTAATTATGTCACAGAAAAGACAAATCACGTTGCAAAGGTATACAAGAAAAGAGGAGATCATGTTACAGCGAAACCCAAATACACAGAAAATACAAACTATCCTGTAGAAAAGACAAATTATCCTACAGAAAATCAAAAAAGAAACACGGCCACTGGTGTAGGTTATAAAACAAAACCAACATACACAGAAAGTGCAAATTATTACACAGAAAACCAAAACGAGTTCACAGAAAGTTATCCCACACCAAGTGGTTATTATGTTGTAGAAGACATAAATAGAAATACATTGCCTGATACACAGAACGTACAGGCAAGGAATGCTATAGACTATCCGAATATGTCAGCCTTGACTGATATAGAGCCAGGTTGTCAAGTCACCGAGCTTAATTCTAACCAAAATGGTACATTGTACTACCATAAGAAGATACGTGCAGACCATATGCGAACACAAAGGTAAGTTCACTTTGAAAATCATCGCGAGTTTTATTCATATTAACTTATTAGGAACCGGCTAGGACCCGCGTTATATTTACCGGAAAGATTCCGACCAGTTACGCGCTGAGGCCCGTGCTCATCGCTTCGCGCAATCGTGACTCCCAGGCGAAGGACTTCAAAACACTCCGAAACTGGTCGGAATCTTTCCGGTAAATATAACAGGGGTCCTAGCCGGTTCCTAATAAGTTAACAAAGGTAAGTTTTTTGTAAATAATTATTGGATGACAAAAATTGTCTTATTGAAGCGAGAAGAGTTTGGGGTGAAACAAAAAAGAGTATTGTTGCAGGGTACTTAAATATTGGCCCCGTGGCGTGCCGGGATAGAATTGCACCTCCCCATATCATCCCCTGGGTGTCGTAAGAAGCGAATAAGGGAAAAATAGTGGAAGGTGGGCAGCATCGCCTTCTAAAGAACTGCCAACTTACACTGCGATCCCCAAGCCGCCTGCAGAGCGTGGGGATTATGGCAAATACCCCCTTAATAGGGGAGGCTGATTTCAACAGTGGACAATCCGGCTGACAGTATACTAAATAAAGCTGTTATTTACTGATAGACTTCAGTAAATAAAGCCTTCTTCTCATCCACATCGCAGACCACAATCTCATCACCAATTTAATAATTATTTAGTATTTAAATCTGATTAAAATCGAAGAAAAATGCAATTTCGCAATTATTTTCATTTACTGCAGTGTACTGTATCAGCCGTATCGCGCACTGCTGAACACAGCCTCCCCTATTAAGGGGGTATTTGCCATAATCCCCACGTTTGTCAGGCGGCTTGGGAAGCGCAATGTAAGAAGGGGCTGCTGCCCACCTTCCAGTATTTTTCCTTCCAGGCATCTCTGTCCTTCGCAAATTCTCTCTAAGACTGTGATATTATGGATGCCCTCATAAAGTTTTTTTTTAATATGTACCAATTACTGCACTCCAGGCCAATGTCGCGGCACAGCTTCAGTGAAGAAGATAATCTGCCTCGGATCAATGAGGTGTTCAGTAAATTCCAAGAGGTCGACTCACGCCGTACCACGCCCATACTGCAAACAGCTGGGCAACCAAACGAGGGTGAGAATCTGTATATTAAATATTTACCATTTTGCAGCATGAATTATAAGAGTAACTTACATTCATCATAAGAAGACACAAACGACTTAGATTTCCATGGATCGGGAGCTGCGCCTAAGATGGAGTAAGGCTTGGATTTAGATTTTGTAAATGACCCTTCTTTTATTGCTCTAGCTACCGAGAGACTCGCTGCTTCTTGTACTATTTCGAGGACTCTCTCACGGTGACGTGAATAATGACCCCTATCAAGGAGCACCTTGCATCCTACCAATAAGTGCCTGGCTCTAGCTATCGCCTCACGACAAATACCTGAGGACGTGCCGGTGGCTTTCCCCCATCTTACTAAGTTACTTTGGTCTGGGAGGGTCATCTGAAAGGTGTTAAGGTAGAATGTTAACAAGGCAGGTGACCAATCGTATATTAAGGTACCCTACTACGCCTATGCCTGGGGATACAAAATTCACCTGTGGTTAGCCTTTGCATTTCCAAGCTTATTGCATATTTTTTTTTATATAATTATAACGGATCAAGCACGAGGCCTACCTGAAGTTAAGCGGACTAACCTCTGCCTGTAACAGTCATTTCGTCACAAGTCACGAATTGCGCTGCGCCCGTCACGTTGAGACAGTTAAGTATCATGTGCCTGTATTTTCTCTGGCTCTCAAGGACTGCTGCCGGAACACACCGTTAGGTGCTTGGCGACAGATTTTCTACTTGAGGGTGGTCGCTATCCAGGCGGGCATTCGCAAAATGCCCTTCCACCATGCTTTGAAGCTCAAGCCCGCGGCGGGATTCGAACCATGGACTTTGCGGCATGGCAGTCCATAGTCAATGCCACTGAGCCATCACTGCTTCAAAATGTACTTTATAGCTAACGTTTTCGACTTGTTTTAGAAAAGATTTTATAAAGTATTTATCCTCAATTCTCAAAAAATATTGAAGAATCCTTGAATGAATGAATGAGACTACGAGCTGATTACTTCTATTCGATGTCAAACACCTCTAACACAATATAAGCTTTAAAACTGTCGTGGTTACTTACATTTTAGTTAGGTATTATTGTAAAAGGGATATGCACCATTTATTCGATTGTTATTGAGTTCTCGATATTTCGGCACTGTTGCAAGCGCCATGATCACAAGTAAACTGAAGTCTATGCGAGTGGATGGTAGGCACTAAGAGCAGACGAACCGGTCTACCCTCTTTCTTCCGCGTTTTTTCGGAAAAATGTTACTATAACTGTCACTCAGTACATTATTTAATTTTCAACCTACGAATTATTTCAATAAACAAAAGCAATGATCACATTGTCAATTTAACTATTTGTCTTCTTTTAGAGCTCAAAAACAATCAATTCCACATTAAATTAAATATCCTGTTCCTGGTAATAACTATCTCTGACAAAAAATCTTCAAGTCTTCTTTTTTATCATAAGAAGTCATGTGACATGCAAGCCGTCAGCATAATAGTACGCCTGTCCATTATATTTGCAGTGTCACTGCGTAACACTGCAATTGCACTGAATACATGGATTGCTAAATTGTTCGTTTTTATTGATCAGAACTGCAGCTAGCCTGGCTAGCTACCACCCTGTAGTAATAATCCTGATGTTGAGCACTTGACATTCCCTCCTGACAGCTCCTTTTTGCATAATTTTCCAGCTTTTCCATGCTAGGGGATAAAAAGCACTTAAAGCACTTTTCCTCGTTAATAAACAACGGCTTTCAGAGCTTGTGAGTCGAAAGAGTTATTTGGTCGAAAACATAAAATTTGTATTTTTTTTAATATTGTTAGGTTTGCAATAAAGCCTGCTATGTGGATTTCATTACAAAATCACAAATATATACGATAGGAAATATTTCCTCTCCCAATACGATGGCTAAAGAACGATAGGAAAGATTGATTGATTGATTGATAGTCATGTTAGCTCAATTGGTTAGAGCATACCCCGGCTCAAGGGGTGGATGGACGCGGGTTCGAATCCCGCACATGACTTAAATTTTTCCTATAGTATATTTGTGATTTTGTAATAAAATTTGTATTTTGATAAAACACTTAAGAAATCGAGTCGGTTTTTTTACTTTTGTAACAAACCAAAAACGGTTAACAATGACGCTAAGTGATTAATTTATATGCTGTTGAAGTTGGAGCAAGGGTACCAGCGTTATCCCTAAATAACCTACTAAAAGAACTTGGCCTGTCAAGAACAACCGTAACTTCCATCCTAGAACGTGTATCCAAGGCGGCATTAGTAGGATCTTACCAAATTAGGTTGGGCAGGGGAGGAGGCTCGAGCGGTGAAAGGGAGCATTGATGCGTCATAAAGGGGCCCCTTAACCTTACTCACTGGGTTGCAAGTCCCAGGCACCTTGACTTGGGCCTCTTCCTCTGCAACGCTTTGGACCCGGCACCCGCACGGTGAATCCGTGGAATGCTAAGTATATTCTACTTGTTTATACTTGTTTTCTAACCGTCCTCATAGGTATTTAAAAAATATTTCCAGGTGCTTCGGCTAATACTCACACACTATTGGAAACCATCTACAACTTCAAGAGGCAATTCCTGACTAACGAAGCATTGGTAATGCCGTATCGTGTTGCTAATTTACACAAAACCACCGTGGATACCCAATGCGTCTACAGCACACCAATTATCACTACTGCGTAAGTAATAAGCATTTATGTTTTAATTTGGTTGTGTTTGCTATAACGCCTGCTTGGCGAATTACATTACAAAATTACAAATTTACGAAAGAGAAATATATACCTAGTCATGTCCCGATGATGATGGTCCCGGCCATGATGAGATTTTTTTAATTGTCGATTCCGGATTAAAAAAAATCTCTCGTAAATTTGTAATTTTGTAATAATAAACGATATTATTAAAGCGAAAATTGACTTAATGTCATAGTAAATTAAACAATAATGCCAGATTATTCATAATCAACCTATTTTTGATTCACCCGTAGCCAATCAAATATTCATCATTTTGATCAGATAATGTTAGCAATTCTGTTGTATGCTCACTATCTATACTTTAAAATAATCCTAATTTTAGTTTTAGGATTTCTAAAAGACATTCTGCTGTTACCTGGACCTAAATTTAAAACAGCAAACTAACAACACTAAATATAATTGACTTTGCCGCTACTCTACGCTAGATGGCGCACGTTTCAAGTTGTCTTGATACATGTTTTTTAGCTATGGAACTTTGTTTACATTCAAATCCTGTGCTAAAGCCGAAAAATAATGATTTTGAAACGTTGCTTGGCAGAGCGCAGCTTCAACAGGTCGCTTCGCAATCGAATGCATGTATCGCAGTATCAGGATATAATGGTGATTTCATTCAAAATAACAAAGCATATAGCTGTCTGAAGCATATCGAAGGTTACTCTACCTGCTTAATGATCTATATAGATCCGAAAAAAGTGGGTATTTAAACACAACCCTCTGGGTATTACAGGTGTGCAAAGATTTTATAAATCCAAGTTTGCCTACAAGCTTATTTGTGTACTTATGAAAAAATAATTACTTTAGAATTACCGAAAAATACAATCTTTTCCGGAGAACCCACAAGTCTAGCAACCTTATACTACCATCCTCCATTGTTTATCCGACTAAGAAAGCCGTTATAATGATAAAATCCGCCAAAATAAATTAGTTGGAGAACATGACAGCATTAGTCAATACCAATTTATATGTTGATTAATTTTAGGTTTAATTATCTATGAACCCACCTAATATGACTAAATTATGGTACAACTTTTTAATCGGGCTATGCCTTTATTAAACAAATACTACAAATTTTATACAACACTACAGCTACTACAATTCTACAGCTACTACAGTAAAAGCATTTGGACTCATAGGGAGTCCAAATGCTCTAGCCCACTACCAGTTGGCAGCGTGTCCAGCATGCTGGCAGCATTGCCCCGTTGAATTGCAATGCTTATTCTTTGAGCCAAATAGGTGCCAGCATTTTGATCACGCGTCGCATCGACCAAGCGCTCTGATAAATATATTATAAATGTATTTATCAGATATATTTATATATTCATTATATTAATATATATTTATATATTCCTTTTCTACTATAAATATATCATATTTGCTATTCTGGTACAACAGAATAGCAAATATGCAAATTTAACTAAGTTTAGTAACTTAAATTATTTTAGAGCGAATTAACTAAACTATGGCGCCAACAGAATAAGGTTCATTTGACATTTATATAGCTAATTTTACTAAATTTGAGTTAGTTTTTTGCCAACAGAATTGCGACCAATACCTAATATATGATGTAGTTTCATATACTTGTATGAATATTAAATGATTCAAAACACGATGATTACAACTTTACTCGATATTAAAAAAATCACGAAAAGAGAGAAATTGAGATTGTACGTAAATAATACGATTCCTTTTCTATAAAAAAATATGTCGAAAAAGAGGCAATGATGATTCGGTCATAAAAAAAAAAAAAAAAAAAGAGAGAAATTGCGTTTGTTTTCGAGATTGTACGTAAGTTATACGATACTTTTCCAATAAAAATATGTCGATCATAAAAAAATACGAAAAGAGAATTTGCGATTGTTTTTGAGGTCGTATGTAAATAATCCCCGTGGGTTGCCGGGTTATAATTGCACCTCCCCATATCATCCCGTGGGTGTCGTAAAAGGCGACTAAGGGAATAATTATACTGGAAGGTGGGCAGCAGCGCCTTCTAAAGAACTAATCTTACACTGCGATCCCCAAGCCGCCTGCCAAGCGTGGGGATTATGGCAAATACCCCCTTAATAGGGGAGGCTATGTTCAGCAGTGGACGATCCGGCTGATACAGTACAGTATGTAAATAATATGATTATTTTTCTTTTACAAATATGTCGTAAAATAGGCAAGGATGTTTTGATCATACAATACCACGAAAAGAGAGTAATTGCGATTGTTTTGTAAGTTTGTCGTAAATAAATTAAAAGATTATTTTTCTCAAAAAAAAATGGCGAATAAGGCAATAATGTTTTGAAGAATATTTTATCCTTTAGTCAAAACAGTTGTATATTTTCCACACGAGTTATTTGAACTGCAAGTCGACGCGGTCGCCGCGCCTTTACTGAGGTAGCTAAGTGGCTCTGCTTATGAATATACTGGCCTTAATATATCGCGTATATTTATCATTATTTTTATCCGGACGTTTCAAACACTGCAGTGATCGTGGTCACGGGGTATTAGTCACCCTAGTTTTAGTTGTCACTTGAGTTATTATTTTTTACTACCGTCGGAAATATTTTTAATCATAACGTTCCCTATGCACGCAGAATTCGCAGTATTAATAGCGATGTTTTACCTGCAATTAAAACATTTATTAAACATACTTGCCTAATTCGAAACCTAATTATACATGAGAGTAGCGTACTTGACTTCCGCTCCGTACTTGCCGTGCTGTGATTGGTCTACCCAATCTCCTCGCCCAATCAGCGCTGACTCCGCCCCTTCCGCCCGCCATAATGTCCGCCATCACCCCAGGTAGTGCGCCGAGCGCAACATGGCTTCATTGGTTTTCTCATGTTATGCCACCAGGCAGGTGTAAAAAGTATTAGGTTTCGAATTAGGCAAGTATGTTTAATAAATGTTTTAATTGCAGGTAAAACATCGCTATTAAACTACTGTGCCGTCATTCGAAACCTAATTATACATGAGAGATGTGTTTGTTATCGCCTGGTGGTGATGGTGACGCCAATGTGATATATTTATAATAGTTATTTTAATAGAATAATAACAATGAAAGTATGTTATAGCATAATAAATGTTTATTTATCTCAGAATACATTGAAATGAGGAAATAGTTATACAATATAATCATAACTGAATCAACAGTTGTTTACAAATTAGTCGTCTTGCTGTGATAGATAGATATAATATGTAATTGTTATGTCAATGATTTATAGGTTCAAACAAAGTTGCGATTGCACAAGGTTGTTTACTGGAGGGTAGGATTTCCTTGCGGTAAAACTTTTTAAAAGTGTTAGCCGATTTCCAGTTACCTCGTGCCAGTATGTCATCGAGTTGAAAGTTTTCAACCCAATTTCTTGAGGCGACGGCTGATCTGAAGCTGCCAGGTGTCCCATCAATGTTTGCCTCTTTTAAAATTTTCTTGACCCAGTTTGCGATCATGACCCTCGTAGCTGATCTAGGTTTACCATAAGTACTGATAAAGAGGTTGTCTGATTTGGCCATTTCTCTTCTTTGATGCGACAATTGTATCAGTTTAGTGACCCAGAACACTGGATCTAAATTAAGATTGTTTTTGTTAGGAAGGAGCTTCCAACCAGATTGCTGTTGGTTGGCTGTATCCGTTTTAGAGCCATACGATGGCCAAAGAATTATGCTGTCTTGTGACATTTTGCAATATTCCGGAGATATTTTCAGAAGCGTCAAATCGTGTATACGTCTTCCCGAACACAAAAGCAGGATAGCTGCTGTGTGCCCTGAAGTTTCATAGAGATTCATGTTCTCAGGGATTTTTTGACTCAGATGATGAGTTAAGGTATCGATGTTCCAGATTGGTGGCGGGTTCTGCCTTGGTTTAGCTAATGAGATTGATTTCAGAACTTGTTTAACAAGTGTATGTGAACTCAGTTTATTGTGATCATCTGGGTCAGAAAAAGTAGATACCACGGATTTGTGTACTAAAATAGTGTTCAAAGATAGCCTTTCTTTTTGATGAAGATCAGCTAAAAATCTTGCAAGTTGAGAGCCGTTAGGCTTACGTTGGTTGACTGAGTTTCTTACGCACCAAGAGAGCCACCTTTTCCACGCAGGTCTATATGTATTTAAAGTAGATGGTCTCCAGGCGGTAGATAAAAGACTTTTCTGTTCTTCATTCCAATCTGTTAGACTGTGATCCCACCCCCACATCTCCAAACTTCCAGTGTCATTTCTGTCGCTCTCGGTGGTGTACGTCCGGTCGTCACATCTACTAGTACCTCCGATAGGTTCCGGATCGTGAACGGAGGCTCTAGCGCTCTGCTCTTCAGATCCGGTCTCCAGTACACTTTTTCCCATCGTGGTACGATCATCAAATAAATTCCTGTTGATGTGTTCAACTGAGCCAGTACTCTTGGTATGAGGTGTGGCGGTGGAGACACCCAGGCCAGTCTGAAGTTCCAAGTCAGCCCGAGGGCGTCGTAACTGTGAGCTTGGGAGTCCGACCTGTCGATTGTACAGTAATTTGGGACTACATGCGCTTGGCGAGAGGCAAATAGATCGATTTCTGGTGTGCCCCACTTTGCAAATATTTTTTCTGTTACCTTTGTTATAAGGTGCCATTCTGGATGTGATTTCTGGCGAGATAAATGGTCGGCATTCGTGTTGTAAATGCCTGGTAGATGATGAATCGTCATGTAGATGTTGTACTTGTCTAGGATGTCGAATACTTCCGAGGTCAAGTCCGTCAATGCTTGTGATTTTGTGCCGCCTTCGTTGCGAAGGTATGAAACTACTGTCCTGTTGTCGCATTGAATTAGCAGTGAACTTGATTTGAGGGAGTGACATTGATATTTTAGGATTTTTAATATGGCAATCATTTCCTTCTGGTTGCAATGGAGGTTTTGTTCTGTTGGAAGCCAGGTACCTTGTATATCTTGGTTGTTCAATTTGCCACCCCATCCGATATCGCTTGCATCGGTGGTGAGGTAATGCGATGGTTGTGGATTGTGTATGCAAGAACTGATTTTGTAATTCTGTACCCACCATTTCAGTTCCTGTAATGACTTCTGGTCTAGCGTATAAGCTGGAGCTCGCGACTTTATTAAAGCATTTGCTTGTGTCTGTAGTGCCCGAAAGTTCAATCGACCTCTTAGAACAACAAAGCTTGCAAAGTTTAGTGTTCCAATGAGTTTCTGAAATTCTTTCAGATTTGTTGACTTTGTGGCCAATCTGGCCTTCAGTTGGTTTTTGAGTCGGACCAGTGACCTCGTTGGCAAGCTTTTTGTGTTTTGCCGCGTATCCCAATTTACGCCTAGGAATTCTATTTTCTGTGTGGGTTTTAGAACAGACTTTTCTTTGTTTACTTTCCAGCCGAGGTACTCGAATAGGTTGACGGCTATTGCAATGTGGCTTTGCAGTATCAGTGGGTTCTGATGGGCTAGGAGGTAATCGTCCAGATATACGATTATTCGCAAGCCCCGTTCTCGAAGTATCTGGGCTATCCAGTTGCTTAGAGAGGCAAATGTTTTTGGAGCCGAACTGAGACCGAATGGTAAGCAGGTCATTTCGTACAGAAGGTCGTTGTAAATAAGCCGAAGAAAACATCGTTGGCTTGATGCGACTGGCAGATGAAAGTAGGCTTGATTCAGATCTATTTTGGCCATCCAGTCTTTTCCTTGAAGAAAGTCTGGTACGCGGTGATGATTTATTAATCGGAATTTGTCGACCGCAACGTACTTGTTCAGATTTTTTAAATTGAATATTGGTCTCATCGTGCCGTCGCTTTTTGTCTGAGAAACATTGATGACACAAAGCTCGGAGACAGCCTTGCAATTTTTATGACACCTTGAGTGTGCATTTTGTGAAGTGCTTTCGACATCTCTGGCGAATAAGGAATTTGGTTGCTGTGTTTGCTTGGTAAAATCAATGGGGGCTTCTTTTTGAATGGTATACGGTAGCCACTTATGATGTTTAGAATGTAGGGCGGTGCCCCGAGCATTCTCCAATGGTTGTAATACATCAGGAGCTGACCGGCACGGAAGGGCCTTGAGTCAGAATCTTTTGTTACTATTATTTCCTCTCCTATCCCGATGGGATGAGGGGGAATTACGCCTCTTGTAGGGCTGCTCGTCATATCGTCTTTGTTGTTTGCCGCCTCTGCCTCGAAACGCATTGTTTAATTGCTTCCTTGCTGCGTTTTGTTTCGGGTGAGGTACAGGCCGAAATTTCGTATGTTGGATTGATGATTGCGATGGTCCGGGAACATTTAGAGGTTCCGGTATGCGTTCCTTTTGCCCTGATGGTGGCCAAAAAATACCTTTGACACCGCCGGCTTTTTGTAGAGTAGTACTGAAGTTTTCACTTTCGAATAGGGAAGTGCATGTAGGTGGAAGTTTTCTAAGTACGTTTTTATAGAACGGGTCTTTCACAGCTGTGAGTATTGACTCGCGCCTATTCTGAACAAGTTCTGCTCTATGGCCACATACAATTTGAAATATATCATCAGTTACTTTTGAATATTCACCCTTAGAAAATATTTCGTTTAGTTTAAGACCAATTTCCACTGTATTCAAATTACTTTGATGTATACCATCTAAAAAACCTTTCAAATCTGTTTGCAGGGCTTCTTTTTGTTTAAGCAAAGCATATGTCAACCCTGCAAAAGCATTTTCCATTCGTGCTGTGAACTTTGAGTTGTCGTAGCTCTTGACTTCTTCATTGGAATCAAGACTTGTGAATCCTGGCGAATGGATATAGTGTTTCTGAGTTTCAGAGTAGCGGACACTATTCCAGTCGGATTTCTCAAAGTGTTGTAATTATTTGAGCTGTTCTAAATAAGCCGCAGGGGCCTTAGGAATTGCAGGTTCCCGTAATTTTGTCTTAACAGATAAGCTGAACTGTTGGTCATTTAATGGCTCGGTGTTTTTCGCTGGCGATGTTACGTAGGACTCATCGTCATATAGTTCCCCACACATGTTTGGGTCTGCGCATATGCTAATATGGTCATCATCGCAAAACGAATCGGTTAGACGGTTACTTTGATTATTATCGTTTAACCGAGATTTAATTTGAGTTATTTCAGAAAACAATAAGTCGAACTTACGGTTTCTCTTCCTCTTGTGCTTGTTTTTCTTACGTCTCTTGACGTCACTTTTGCCTGACGACGAGCTGGAGCTCGATGAAGAATCGGAACTTGATTCCGAGCTGGAGGATTGGTAGATTTTCCTCTTTTTTCCTTTTTGTTCTTTTCTCGTACTTCCTGTAGCATCCATCGTTGGGGCTAGACCAATAGTATTATTATCCATATTCTAAAATGAACAGAAACACGTTATGAAGACAGTTTAAAATGTTTAAATGTCTAAAGCCAACGGAAAAAACCGTTGTGATTTAAAAATTCTTGAAGAAAACGAACGGTAGCACCGTTAAAACAAAATCAGAAAGTAAAATACCACGTGGACTTACCAGGTATTGCCACTTTATATCTGAATATTAATTAGCACGACGTGGTCGATTAGTAGTAATTCCTTACTTACGACCGCTCCGGATGAAAATCCAAACGCCAATGGAGCCATGTTGCGCTCGGCGCACTACCTGGGGTGATGGCGGACATTATGGCGGGCGGAAGGGGCGGAGTCAGCGCTGATTGGGCGAGGAGATTGGGTAGACCAATCACAGCACGGCAAGTACGGAGCGGAAGTCAAGTACGCTACTCTCATGTATAATTAGGTTTCGAATGACGGCACAGTAGTTTAATAATGATAAATATACGCGATTTAAACTGTTTAAACTTGTTTAATTTACTATGGATAATAACTTGTTTGCTTCTTCTTCTGTCCTTATCCAGTGCTCAGTGGGGTCGGCAAAACAAGAATTTGTCTTCTCTGTTCTGTTGCTACTCACACCTTTCTTACATATATTTCTTTACGCAATCCATACATATCTCAATAGCTTGCTTTTATACGTATGGTTATGTGTGTGTGGATATCAATAAGCTGTCACTGAATACATTGCAAATGATCGGTCCGTAACTGAAACACGAGAATATGCTATACTGTTTGCGCGCAAACAACATGAAGCGAGTAGCACCCGCGCTTATAATATCTGCTTACTGTCAATTTGCTTCTTCGCAATTAACCCGAAATAACCTTTACTTCAATTATCGACATTATAAATTTCACCGTTTTATTGTACTAACCGATAGTTTATAATAAATCTAGTTAGATTATAAACTGTCGATAGATTGTGAATGGAAACTAAAATTTACAATCTAACGTTTAAATTTTCGTAAGATTATAAACTGACCATGTCCAGCCGTCAAATTGTAAATATGTAGATCAACAACAATTTACAATAGATCTACGAAAGTATTACAGTGGACATAAGCAAAATACGTAGGTACAGGTTTTTAATGTAATATTTTTTGGCTTATTTTTAACTTACCACCAGATATAGTAGAGTAACATATAACAGACAAAAAGATTAAATGATCACCAAAATGAAACCCGCATTTTAATGTAATCTTATAACCAAAGTTTTAACATCTCGCTATCCTATTCAAGCAAAATTACTCAAAATAAATTATTGTTAACCCAAAAGTAGTATATGATCACCAAAATTAAATTCTTGTGGCGCATAGCCGGCCGCTGCCGCGGCACGCTCGTTTGGCTCGCTCGGCTCGCGCGTTGATGTAGTCATAAGTCACCTAACGCTCCTCCTCGCTTCGTTCGTCGTCGCACCTAAATATGACTTTGCCCTAGACTAAATGATATTTAACCCCTCACTAAAATATAGTGATCACTGATCATTTACTACATTTGGTGTCCGATTAAAAATTTTGGTAAAAGAACTAAGGGTGTCAAAGCATTTTATGGTGGTCATTATTTTAAATCCCTTAGTTTTTTTAATGTACAAACTCGAAATGAATATGTTTTTTTTGTCTGACTATTATTTTTGTTCTTAACTCTATGAAATGAACTCATGTCACCTATAACGGCGACCAATCAGAGGACAGTTCACAATTTCGCGGGCGATTATAGATCGTTAGATTATAAACTGCCAGCTAGCTGGTCAGTTTATAATCTGACGAAAATGTAAGCGTTAGATTGTAAATTTTAATGTTCGTTCACAATCTATCGACAGTTTATAATCTCACTAGATTTTTTATAAACTAACGTATCGCACAATTATCCGGTGACATAAACATTTCATTTTAAGGCATTCTTTTGTGAACAAGATTGTTTTACGTATAAAATTATAACCACAACAACAAAAATCTCCTCGTCTGTCTGTCAAAATTTGAATTTGACGTTTATGCATACGCTGCTCCATGATACAATAGTATATGTTTTCTTGAATCATGCGCTGCTCTACTCATAATTCAAGAACACAGTATTTTTTTTTATGTTATTGTGACGTAACAAGCTCGAGGCCCACCTGATGTTAAGTGGACTAACCTCTGCCTATAACAGTTGCAATTCATGACAACTCATGAATTGCACTGCGCCCGTCACATTGAGACATAGTTGTTAAGTCTCATTGTGCCTGTAATTTCACTGGCTCTCAAGGACTACTGCCGGAACACACCTTTCGGTGCTTGGCGACAGACTTTCTACTTGAGGGTGGTCGCTAGCCCGGGCATTCGCAAAACGCCCTTCCACCAAGCACCATTATTGTATCATGGCTCTACCTGTAGTCTGTGCGCGTTATATGCTACATCTTCTTGACGTCATAGATGACATCACATTTAGTAGACGAATGTAGCTGTATCTAAAGTTGTGCACATAAAGATATGAAGATGCGTTTCAAAATTAAATATAATTTTGAAAATGTAAAAATATACGTGCGATGAAGCCTATTAATTGTAAAAGCGCTCTTTATCAAGCAAATTGCAGGAAATTCTTGACACCGTAGAATGGTGTAGAAAATCTGTCGCCAAGCACCTAACAGTGTGTTCCGGCAGCAGTCCTTGAGAGCCAGAAAAATTACAGGCTAATGAGACCTAACAACTGTGTGACGGGCACAGTGCAATTCGTCGCTGACGAAATGCGTCTGTTATAGGCAGAGGTTAGTCCACTTAACATCAGGTGGGGCTCGGGCTTGTTCCGTCACAATAACATAAAAAAAAAAGTCTCCGCTTCACGTGACAAATGTCTACGCTTCATCACGTGATCACGCGATCACGTGAAGCGCTCGTAGCGAAGTTTACTTAGCTGTTCTCAACCGATCAGCAAAGTTAAGCAACGTCGCGCGCGGTCAGGAGTTGGATGGGTGACCGCTAGTGACATTACTACTGAGCGTTTCCGTGCTTCGGAGGGCACGTTAAGCCGTCGGTCCCGGTTGTTGTCTTAGGATGGCAGTCGTTATAGCATGGTGGTAGGGCATTTTGCGAATGCCCGCCTGGCTAGCTACCACCCTCAAGCAGAAAATCTGTCGCCAAGCACCTAACGGTGTGTTCCGGCAGCTGTCCTTGAGAGCCAGTAATTCTAGGTTAGCCTGAACAACACCTTCGACCACATCATCACTTACCATCAGGTGAGATAGTGGTCAAAGGCTAACCTATCACGCATAAAAAAAAACGTGACAGATGTCTCTAAAATGCTATTTGATTGGTCAATTCCGCACCGCTTCGCTTCTCTCCGCCTCTTTCAGAATGGCGCCCGTAAAGATAGTTTACGTAGCGCTTGCCATACAAACTTAATTTCGTCATATATATATATATCAATACGTACCAAATGTTCCATGTTTTCAACTCAGTGAAATTTAATTACATAATTTCAGTGAAACTTTTAGGGCGTTCGGATAGCCTATCGGTGCCAAAAATAACACTCACAAACGCTAAAAATGATCACACGGGCCGTTCGTTTTGGGACTACGTGAGCAAAAATATCGTTTTCGCTCACCGTTCGGATAGCTTTGAAAACGCTACAAATGACAGAGAAAAGTGATATTTTTGACCCATGTCTTACCGTGGGATCGTTGTGATCGTTTTTTGACAACTGCTGGTTTGACAGTTGTATTTGGCGCGATTGAAGAGTTTCACAAGTTTTTTATAAAGGTAACTAGCAGAAGCCATTAACAAAGAAATAATAATAATATAGGTACCTACTTTTTTGTTAATTTTAGAGATTGATTCCATGTTTCGCACTGTGCAAAATTGTTAAAATATTGTCGGTTGTCAAAGTATGTTTTAAGCCGTTCAGATAGCATGTAGTAATTGGTGGTCAAAAATTGCAAAAGCTTCTATCCGAACGTTAATACACAAATGCCACTTTTGAAACTGCTACAAACGCAATCGAGCCAAAACGAACGCACCTTTTGAATGCATTGCATGTTCTTCAACATGATTTCTATGCTCCTAGTTTAAAAGGTTTCTAATCTAATACTATCTATTTTATATTTAAACGTTGAGTTATACATTGCCATATAAACATATTTTACTGAATAATTTTGGAAATATAGTACCACCAACTTAACTGTGCAGTTTTCGAGGGCGCTACTGGTCAAGGAAATCAACTACAAACTGTCACAACTTGAAGGAATGTTGTAGTTCTTTTTTTTTTGCCGCCTGAATCGATAAGTTGGTGGGACTGTACACCATTTTTAAGTAAACAGAGAATATATCAACGTAGCGTATGTCAAAATCTTCCCAAGTTTGTACATTAAGGCCCGATTTCACCAACTATGGTTTGATTAAGGTGAAGTGAGCGAGCAAAACAGTAATTTTGAAGATGTGTTTTATAAAAACCGCATACATTACAGATACAAAATAAATATATATTATTCTACAGGATATAACCTTTCACGTAGTTGTTTTAAAAACACGATTGTAAATATTTGCCTCGATAGAAAAAAATCGCGAAAGAGGCTCTAAAATTTTCTTTTTTTACTCATTGTGTCAATACAATAAGTCCAATTAATTAATAAAATGTATGTAATTAATATATAGCAACAGTATAATCAACTGGTTGTTCGTTTTTTTCCATTATAATAACCCTTATTTTTTTATTAATTTATTTACAATTTGTCTCTTACGTTATTCCATTGTAAGCGACTTGCGTAGTTCTATTTCACTCGCTCGCATACGATACGAGATCTCTTCGTCCCATGCCCTCAGTCCGGGGGTGAACGTGATGCTAAGTGGACCTGCGTTGCGCTTATCGGCAAAAGTTTTGAACGTTCGCGAGCGCGTGTGGATAATAATATTGAGAAAAATGGGAAACAAAGGTTACAGATATAATCGTTCCCACAAAGTGATGTACCGGAGAAAAACTCTGCATATGAACGAAGTTCTAAGGTAAGAGAGTGCTACTATATTATAATTTATAATAGGTACCTATGTGTATTACAACTTTGTTACCTGTAAATATTCTTTATATTCATACTATATCCTATACCTACCTACGCTATGTGCTCATAGCTCGCGGTTCCCGTTCGCTGTCTTCTAATTCACTACCATAGGTATATAAAGATAGTCATCACAGACTTAGTGTCAGTGGTCAATGCAGTGTTTGCAGAACTTGCTACTTAGGACACTCAGCTCAGCGCTCTTTCAGCATACACTTGGTGCGCTGGATGAGCAAGAAGCGTACGGCCAAGGCCGGTCACCAAGTCACGCTACACTAGGATATTTGCCTTTTATGTCCCATCTGTACCTAGATATGTACCTAATATTATGTAGGTAAATAAACATTACTTTAGAAACATTTATGCTTATAGCAGGTACAGTAGATACCTAACCTACATTGATATACCTACTTAACTACATATTATTTTCCCGCTTATGGTGTTATACGGTAAGTAAGTATGTAGTTATTATAATTAAGTTTTTTTTATATTACAGAGCTCGCAAAATTGCTAAAGCAACAATCCAAATTCAGGATCACAATACCAACAATCAATTACGAGTATTGTAAGTATCTACCTATACTTTACTATACCTAATCAGCTCTTTACCTAATCTAAACGAATCATCCGATGTCCGAATTTATTATAGTAGGTAAATTTTCGTCGAATACGCAATTAGGGACGTAATTACGTCGCCAAGGTACTACTTGAGTGTGGGCGTACCAGTCCCAAACCAGTCACCTGTAGGTGAATACTTGTGTCAATATATATTGGGGAGATAGTAAATTGAATATGGCTTATCATACGAGTACCATACATCTTTGAGAATGGACTCGTGCTACTGTCAGGTGAATAAAAAAAACTAGCTACGTTTCTTACTTACTGTCACTTATCGTTTGGCTGACGTTGTTATAAAGACTGCCAATGAAAGGTAAACTTTATATAGTAGTGTAATTACTGCATAAATAAGGTTCAACAAAACTTGGCTTTTGAATAGATTTTAGAGATTTGTTTACTACTAGGACGCTTTGGGTGCCTATAGTTGACCATGTGTTCAAATACTAACTAATTAGAGAATATGTGATAAATATGTTTTATAAGCTGTAAAATAAATTGCCGTAATCATATTTTCAGAAAACAAGATAATGTTTTGGAGACTGATAACCATGAAGATAAACAGAAAAATAATGACGCCATTTCAATGTAAGTTACTTAGATGCTGTATCTAAGAACAGTTTTTTTATATCTGTTTAAAAAGCATTCGACCATTATCTATCTCTATCACAGTTATGAGCTTGGCGCCAGATTTTCTACTTGACGAGGATTATCGACAGCGAACACTGTTTTATAGGTGCCACTCCTGACGGTATTATAGGACAAGACATGATTGTTGAAATAAAGTGTCCGATAGCAGCTTCAAAAATGGAGATCAGTGAAGCAATCCAAAGAAAAAAAATTACGTTTTGGCATCATCACACAGCTCAGATAAATACCCATCATAACTGGTATTACCAAATACAAGGACAACTTCATGTTACAGGGAGAAGATCATGTCTATTTGCAGTTTGGGGCGGAGAAAATAAGCCTCTTAAAGTCGAATACATTAACAAAGATGACGAATTTTGGTCAACAAAAATTATACCAAAATTGATTTTTTTTTATTATGAATGTCTATTGCCAGAATTGGTAGACCCTAGACATCCCAGAGGTATGCCTATTAGAAATCCTGGGCAAGGCAAGCCCCAAGAAGATGAATTAAAAAAAAAAGAACAGAACCAGAAAATGCAAACACCAACTCACCAACCAACACAAAAACCAACTAAATGTGATAATGGTCCAGCGCCCTCGTGTTCCACTGTGTCACGACAATTAAATTTCTCTGAATATTAGAAGGTCCAAAATGAGTATGTAGTATATAAATATATAACTAAAATATATTGAAACAAGTATACATGAATTAAAAAAGTGAAAATCCCGACCGTATATTGTTTATTTTCGTTAAAAGTTTTATTGTTCCATTGAAATTAAAATGGCAAGTAATACATATTTATGGAATCGCTTTTTAAATCGTTTCATTTTGATAACCCACTTGAAGGATTTGGTAGAAGAAAGAATTTTTTTATCTTCCAATATGGCGTCTAAACTCTTCCAGTTTGTATATTTATGTATCTTGTGTCACCTGCACTACCAAGACAAATGACTTAGTTAATTTTGTCTCGCAACTTAGAATACCTATGTATATAATATTCTAAGTTGCAGGATATTTAACTGACATATAGACCTAAAGCAAGTAACTTAATTTTTATAGATAAATTTGTGTAACCCTTTTGACATGACTGCCCAAAAAGGAATGTTATGTTTTGCAGGGTTCATGTATGGTTATGAGTTTCTTTATTCCACCGTAACTTCTAAAGGGCTTAACTGATTTTAATGTATAAGATCGTTAGATTCGTTTTAATAGCGCAGGTGAAAAAAACTGACGATATGTTATCTCGCCATATTGTGAGATAACATATTTTTTTATTGCAAACACACCGAGTTTGGTATCAAAAGAAAAGGCTATAAAAACCATTTCATAAAATATACAGTCATTTTTCGATATTTTTTACTTGACAATACAGTCAACTATTGGCACCTCAAATTACAAGCGTTCCAGCAGTTGAAGAGTTGCTAAGATATACAAGTACAAATAAATTAAAGAAGTAAAAAAAACCCGACAAATTATTTATTTTTGTTAAACGTTTTATTGTTCCATTGAAATTAAAACTGCTAGTTACATATATTTATGAAATCGCTTATAAATCCCTACATTTTGACAACCCACTCGATGGGTTTGGAAGAAATATTTTTTATGTCACAATATGGCGTCTAAAATCTGCCAGTTTGATTTATTATTTTTTTATGTCACTTGCGCAACCATGACAAAAAAACACTCCTTTTTTGGGCAGACGTGTAAAAAGTTTTGTTCAATTTAGGTACATAATATTATCTGCAACATTACACTGCTCGTAAACTAAATTCGTATTGACAGCTGAACGGACGCAAGTGATTTGAGATTGGGACGTCCACCGTTCATGTTATAGGTGCAGTGATGGCTCAGTGGCATTGGCTATGGACTGCCGTGCAGCAGGTCCATGGTTCGAATCCCGCCGCAGGCTGGAGCTTCACCGCATGGTGGAAGGGCTTTTTTCGAATGCCCGCCTGGCTAGCGACCACCCTCAAGTAGAAAATCTGTCGCCAAGCACCTAACAGAGTGTTCCGGCAGCAGTCCTTGAGAGCCAGAAAAATTACAGGCACATGAGACCTAAAAACTGTACGCCTTAGTGTGACGAGCACAGTGCAATTCGTCGTTGACAAAATGCGTCTGTTATAGGCAGAGGTTAGTCCACTTAACATCAGGTGGGCCTCGGGCTTGTTCCGTCACAATCACATAAAATAAAAATAGGTATGTATTGTCGGAGTAGAATATGGTACGCGACCAGCAAGCGGCGCGCGTCGTGATGCTATGCGACAGGGCAATGCCCCCACAGGCCGCCGTCGTCGCCGCCGCTTTGCGGGGGACGCAGAATGTTTCCCCGCGACCGCACATCTTTGCGCGGGACGGAGTAGCAAAACTCATGGCGTTTTTCAGTAATGACTTCGTCTTAATACGCAGAAAACTTTAAACTTTTTTTAATGCTCTAGGTGATCCTTTGATCACAATCTCACCTGATGGTAAGTGATGATGTGGTCGAAGGTTTTGACAGACTTAACCTATAATAACTATAGGACATGAATATGTGATAGACCTTTGCTGTCATTGAAAATTTGATGGAAACTTGTTTTTTTTTTTAATTTTTAATATCCAAATTTCGTTAAATACCAATAATATTTAAAGTACTCCAACATAATCGGACGTCTATTGTGACAAACGTGTAGTAAGTGATGATGTGGTAGAAGGTTTTGACAGACTTAACCTGTAATAACTATAAGGCATTGTTGCTTGCTGAGATTATCCTCGTATAGTTATACCGTAGTTTAGTGATATTGGCCCTTATATCTTCAAATATGACGAAACTAAGTTTGCATGAGAGCTATACTCTATCATTAAGGTGTGTTTTCATACTTCGGTTGTATGGTTATCACCGCTCGCATGTTCGTGCACGCTTCTGTTTGGCTTCCAGTGTTGCACTCCCACCGCCCGCGCCCGCTCCCGCTCCTCGGATTGAATCCTTTACGCACTGTGAGTTTACGCTTTTTTTACTTATTTTTCAGTCTAGGCCGAGCTTCAGCGGGTAAGCACTTTTAAAGCGGCCATCTTGAATCCGCCATTTTGTATTTTGGACAGCTGACTGCCTGCCTTTCCAATTATTTTAAATACCTGTCCCATATTAAACGGAATAGTTTATCTTTCTTAAAATATTTTATCAATTTGGAATATTCATAAAATATAATATGCATTGTGATGATTCCACTAAGACATCTTAATTACGTCAGAAATTGTAAGGAACCAAGCCAGGTAATTCTCGAAGTATAGGCTTTGAGGCAACGACGCTAGTGTAAGTAAAGCCTACAAAAATGAGTGTGAAATCGTAAATATAATTTATTTTTGTAATGCGACATAATAATAGCGAAATGTATTTGCACTGTAATTGGTTTCTTGTAAATCGTTTTAATTATTAACATCATTAAATAATTATTGTTAGTAATAATAACAACAAATCAGTCTTGAATTCAGTTTTCCGACGGTCGCGATATCTATCCAAATAATTTGAACTACTTAGGCTATAAAGCTAAATATCAACATAATGTTGTCTTAGGTTTTCGCGATTATTACACATAGTAATTAAACAACTTTAAACGGTTTCAATCGCGTATATTTATCATTATTTTAATGAAAAACTTTTAACACTTTGCCGTGATCGTGGTCACGGGGTGACTAATTGGTTTTATTTGTCACATGAGTTATTAAGAAATTATTTGTACTACGTCGGGACAAAAATAATAATAAATATACGCGATTTAAACCGTTTAAAGTTGTTTAATTACTACTAATATCAACATATTCGATCAAAATTCAACATCTGTAAGTGATGTTTCATGGTGGTAGGGCATTTTGCGAATGCCCGCCTGGCTAGCTACCACCCTCAAGTAAAAATCTGACGCCAAGCACCTACCTGTGTGTGTTCCGGCAGCTGTTCTTGAGAGCCAGTAATACTAGGTTGGCCTGAACAACATCTTCGACTACATCATCGCTTATCATCGGGTGGGATAGTGGTCAAAGGCAGGCCAATATAGTTATTTTAGTAAAAATAACTATATTGCATAATTAGTCATTACCACACCAGGACGGTATTCTGGGATTTCGGGCTTCAAGTCCCGCTGGAGTTATCTTTTATCATCTGAAAAGTGTTTAACAAGACATGCTCTCACCAACTTAGCTACCGTGACAGGGACGTCGTCGTTAGATTTTTTATTAATGACCGTGTGATATATTGAGTTATATACCAAACCATTGGTACATTTCAGCATACCAGCAGCGGGATAGCCAACAATACAACGTAGAAACTGAGACCGTTCCCCGTTTGTACGATTACATCAAGATGGCCGAACAGAACCGAAGGGACTTCACCTGTCATGAAGGTACATTATCTCTTATTAACTTAAAGATTTATTTTAAATATTAGTTAAATTTACAACAAGAACCTCCTTCTATCTCTTAAAAAATGTAGGCTTATGTTTAACTTGTCACCAGAAATAGTAACATATAACAGACAAAAATAGTAAATAATCGCCAAAATTAGACCCGCATTTTAATGTACTTATATGTAACTTATAACCAAATTTTTAACTTCTCGCTATCCTATTTAAGCAAAATGACTCCAAATAAATCATTGTTAACCCAAAAGTAGTAAATTATCACCAAAATTAAAACTGCATTAATTAGACACTTAACTAAGATGCATGTGCTGCCTTTGCGTCGATACGCAAAATAAAAAAAAACAAACTTAATATATTCCAATGTAATTTTATATTTCTGTACTTTAAAATTTACTTTTTAAATTGCAATTTGTAATTTTAATAATAAGTACTAATAAGTCATTTTATGTATGCCATAATATAACATGTATTTGCCATAACTTTAATAGACCTACTTATACAGAGAACATAAATTTATATAAATCTGTGACATTTTACTTAATGATTTTGAATTTTAATATAATCACTTATTAATGATTGATGTAATAATGTAGGTATTTATTTATGGATTGTAATTTATCTGAAATAAATTGATTGATTGATTGATTAATGTCAAATTATAACCAAAGTTTTACATCTATGCTATAATTCTTCTGGCGTTGTTGTGGTCACAAGTAACCTAACGCTCCTCGCCGCGCTCGTCGTCGCACCTAAATATGCCTTTAGTAAACATTTACTACATTTGGTGTTCGATTAAAATTTTTGGTAAAATTACTAAATGTATCAAAACATTATATGGTGGTCATTATATATAATCCCAAAATTTTTTCACTTTATTATTTATTTAAATTAATTTTCCCAAGTTTGCACCAATTTCACAATCAATTTAGAATGTATCGATTTTTATGATCCTTATTTTGTTCGATATGTCCATACTCCAGAGGTGATCATATTATGAACTTTATCAAAATTTTAGTATTTTGGTTTTTGAAATCAAAATAACTATAAAAACCTAAACATCATTCAAGTGAATAAAACTATACAAACTTTATGTTCGGTAAACTATTAATTATGGTTGAACCCTATATCTAGGCTTATAGGGTTCAATTCGCGCGGACGCGGATGCTGTTGTACATATAATTTCCAGGAACGATGTGACGTCATATGCGGGTAGCAGATACTTATTTCTTCTTGATATAGTTGACGCGGGTCGCGTCCCAGCACTTCGGTTCGATCGCTCATCGGAACTACGCGCGCGGTCGTGCACAGCACAAGCAATTTGTATAATTTGCCTTTGGGTTTTGGGATAAACCAGTAATTGGTTGTTTGTGGGGTCGCGGCGACCTATTTAACATTTTAATTCAGACGCCAGGCGTCCTTGATTGGACATTTCATATACCCCTATAGCCGGGGTATGCTCTGACCGCTTAAGCTAACATGACGAAAAGCCGTTATCAAAGGCAAAATTTTATTACAAAACAACTTGAATCGTGCGCCATCTAGCGTAGAGTAGCGGCATAGTGATTTATATTTAGTATTGTTAATTTTCTGTTTTAAATTTAGTTCGATGTAACAGCAGAATGACTTAGAAATCCTAAAACTAAAATTAGAACTTAATTAGTTAGTAAGCGTACAACAGAATTGCTGCCAATGACTCATAACTCTAATTTTTCCTCTCGTTCTTTATTTAACCATCGTAATTCTTGATTACATTTGTCATTGTGGAAAGTTGGATATGATTATTTTGAACTGTTTTACTTGCAGTGAAGAGTCCTTCGAATTCTTCATCGGGCACTATGTCTTGCCAAGAAGTGGAAGGTAACACAACCATCCCCGAAATGGTGGAGGACGCCCTGGAGCTCATCAGTCAAGATGGGGTATGTATATATAGGGTTATTGGTAAAATGCTTTATTTTGAAGCAATGATGGCCGAGCGGTAATAGCTATGGACTGCCGCGCCGCAGTACCCTGGTTCGATCCCCACCGCCGGCTTGAGCTTCACCGCATGGTGGAAGAGCATTTTGCGATTGCCCGCCTGGCTAGCTACCACCCTCAAGTAGAAAATCTGTCGCCAAGCACCTAACGGTGTGTTCCGGCAGTTGTCCTTGAGAGCCAGTGAAATTACAGGCACATGAGACTTAACAACTATGTCTCATGGTGACGGGCGCAGTGCAATTCATGACTTGTAATGGAATGCATCTATTATAGGCAGAGGTTAGTCCGCTTAACATCAGGTGGGCCTCGAGCTTGTTCCGTCACAAAAAAAAAATGCTAACAACCTATTAGGGTTAACTTCTGCTAGTCCTAACAAACATTTTGAGATGAATTGTTTTTGTTTTTTTTTTTTTTTTTTTTATATTTCTTTTTTGTTTTAATGCCTACTGCTAGCCAAGCCCGCCTCGGCAACACTGGACCGCACCACGCTCCTTTTGAATAGAGTATTGAATATTTACATCGAGCAAAGTAATAAAAAATATGAAATAATACATTACAGGCACAAGAGACTTTGACACCAGGTGGTCCCCTCGTCCTTATTCATTCAAAAACACATAAAAAACACAAAAGAAAAAAAAATGTTTCTAAGGACTAGCAGAAGTCAACCCTAAGAGGTTGTTAGCATTTTACCAATAACCCTGTATATCGTTGTTACAAATATATCATCAATACTGGTGTGGAATCGATAATTGGATGTGTTCCACTCATGTATATTTTTCACACACGCAAAATCCGTACTAACTATTATATAAGCAGTGGCGCGTTGCCTTTGTGCATGGTAGCGACAACCGCCTCATACCATTAAAAAACATATAGTACCACCAACTTAACTGTGCAGTTGGCGAGGGCGCTGCTGATCAAGGAAATCAAATACAAACTGTCACAATTTGAAGGAATGTTTAAGTTCTTTTTTCTGCCACCTGAACAGATAAGTTGGTGGGACTGTAAACACTCTGTTCGTGCAGAATTTGAAGCACTCGTAGCGAAGTTTAAGCAATGTTGGCCGAGCGGTTATAGCTATAGCTTTGGGAACAGCTAAGTTAATTTCGCTACGAGCGCTTCATATGATATCTCATATTAATGTATGAGATATCGTTAGATTCGTCTTAATAGCGCAAGTGATACCAGGTACATAAAAATAAATAAAAATCAATCTGGCGGATTTTAGACGCCATATTGAGAGAAACATTTTTTTTTATTTCAAACCCGTTAATTAAAATGAAGGGGTTTAAACAATTCGATGAATATACAGGTTTATAAGTAAAATGCTAACAACCTCTTAGGGTTGACTTCAGCTAGTCCTAACAAATATTTTGAATATTATTTTCTTTTTTTTTGTTTGTTTATGTGTATTGGGGGAATAAGCACGAGGACCACCTGGTGTGAAAAGTCTCTTGTGCCTGTAATTTAATATATTTTTTATTACTTAGCTCGATGTAAGACTCTATTCAAAGAGAGCGCGGCGCGGTCCAGTGTTGCCGCGGCGGGCGCTCTTAGCTCAAATGTTCGTTAGGACTAGCAGAAGTCAACCCTAAGATGTGAGCATTTTACCAATAACCCTGTATACAACTTGCAATTTCATTTCCATGGAACGATAAAACGCGATAACGATGAAGCAGTGATGGCTCAGTGGCATTGGCTATGGACTGCCGCGCAGCAGGTCCATGGTTCGAATCCCGCCCAGAGCTTGTGCTTCACCGCATGGAGGAAGGGCATTTTTCGAATGCCCGCCTGGCTAGCGACCACCCTCATGTAGAAAATCTGTCGCCAAGCACCTAACGGTGTGTTCCGGCAGCAGTCCTTCAGAGCCAGTGAAATAAAAGGCAAAAATGAGACTTAACAACTATGTCTCAAGGTGATGGGCGCAGTGCAGTTCGTCACTTGTGATGAAATGCATCTGTTATAGGCAGAGGATACCGCTTAACATAAGGTGGGCCTCGCACTTGTTCCTTCAAAATAATATAAAAAAAAAAAAAAAAAAAAAACGAAATTAAATAATTAGCAGTCGGGTTTTTACTTTTTTTAATGAATTTATACATGTTTATGTGATTGTAACGGAGCACGCTCGACGTTCACCTGATGTTAAGTGGTTTACAGTGTAGTAATATTGTTTTGCAATTGTTTACAGGATTATATGGAACGCATAGGAATGGACGTCAGAATGCAGTGCATTCTGTGCGAGTGGGCTGGACCCAAGATCCTCCTGGAGCGGCATATAAGAAAGGTAATACATAACAATTTCTTTTTTGAAGTTGCTAAGTTTTTATATGACGCGCTTTGTATAGAATCGTAAGCGCATCCAAGGATTCATAGGTACGTGAAACAATTACAAAATCACAAATATACGATAGGAAAAATTTAAGTCATCTCCGGGATTCGAACCCGCGTCCATCCACCCCTTGAGCAGGAGTATGCTCTAACCAATTGATGTCATGTTAGCTCAATTGGTTAGAGCATACCCCTGCTCAAGGGATGGATGGACGCGGGTTCGAATCCCGCAGATGACTTAAATTTTTCCTATCATATATTTGTGATTTTGTAATTTAATCCGCATAGCAGGCGTTATTGCAAACCTAACAATATTAAAATTACGTGAAACAAAATAACTTTACTGTTGAGCGAAATACAATTTTTCACTACAGCGAGGAAAAGGGGGAAAAAAGAAACTAAAATAAAATAGTAAATTTGTGTACCTACATATATTAAAATGAAATACGTTTTCTAAAAGTCAAATGGGTCCGGGTTAGAATGTCACCTCCCCATTTTTTCCCGTAGGTGTCGTAAGAGGCGACTAAGGGAAAAGTGCGACAAATGTGCAGCATGTCTTTTTTTTATTTTTTATGCCTGATAGGTTAGCCTTTGACCACTATCTCACCTGATGGTAAGTGATGATGTGGTCGAAGGTGTTGTTCAGGCTAACCTAGAAGTACTGGCTTGCTACTTGAGGTTGGTAGCTAGCCAGGCGGGCATTCGCAAAATGCCCTACCACCATGCTGTAACGACTGCCATCCTAAGACGACAACCGGGACCGACGGCTTAACGTGCCCTCCGAAGCACGGAAACGCTCAGTAGTAATGTTACTAGCGGTCACCCATCCAACTCATGACCGCGCGGCGTCGTTGCTTAACTTTGCTGATCGGTTGAGAACAGCTAAGTAAACTTCGCTACGAGCGCTTCAAACTGTGCCACTTCTCACATAAGTAGAGTGTTGTCTGCATTAGACGCACAACTGGACTGTATACCATCTTAGTGCCCTGCCAGGGTTTCATACAATATGTTCTTGTGTTCCTGTCTTGTATGTTAGCGTAAACATATTATTCGTAATATGTTCTTGTGTTTCGTCCAGTGTGTTAGAGAAATCATTCTGTATGACCCTGAAAATGTGGCCGGTGATTGGCAATAGGCTCGCCACCATAAGGGACCAAAACCTAATCGGCGAAATGTGGGTGTTTACACACCTCTGCCTACCCCTTCGGGGAATACAGGCGTGATTATATGTATGTAAAAGTCAAATCGTATTATTTTTGGAACTTCTATAAAGGTTTGGCTTTTAAAAACAGTTTCCTCTTGAAAGTGATGAAGCAGTGATGGCTCAGTGGCATTGGATATGGACTGCCGCGCAGCAGGTACATGGTTCGAATCCCGCCCAGAGCTTGAGCTTCACCGCATGGTGGAAGGGCATTTTGCGAATGCCCGCCTGGCTAGCGACCACCCTCAAGTAGAAAATCTGTCGCCAAGCGCCTAACGATGTGTTCCGGCAGCAGTCCTTGAGAGCCAGTGAAATTTCAGGCACATGAGACTTCAGAACTATGTCTCAAGGTGACGGGCGCAATGCATTTCGTCACTTGTGATGAAATGCATCTGTTATAGGCAGAGGATACCGCTTAACATCAGGTGGGCCTCGCGCTTATTCCTTCACAATAACATACTTTTTCTATGCAGTTTTCCAATGATAAACAAAACGTTTCCGATCTTATAAGGTGAAAAAACCTCAGCAGTAAAAACATGGATTTTGCTACTGGAAAACAGTTGGCAAAATGGGATTTTGGTGCGAGAGTGAGACAAAGAGATTTGAATTTCGAAAACCACGAATACCATGAAAACTAAATAACAAACATTCAAAAAACGCTTATAGCCCTATAAAATCATCGGCGCAATTATACAAATTTTTTTTTAATTATTTAATTAATATTATAATGAAATATAACAAAGTCTATTATGTACATCATTATCATATTTTTTAATTCTATTGTGACGGAACAAGCTCGAGGCCCACCTGATGGTAAGCGGATTAACCTCTGCCTATAACAGATGCATTTAGTCACAAGTCACGAATTGCACTGCGCCCATCACCTTGAGACATAGTTGTTAAGTCTCATGTGCCTGTAATTTCACTGGCTCTCAAGGACAGCTGCCGGAACACACCGTTGGGTGCTTGGCGACAGATTTTCTACTTGAGGGTGGTCGCTAGCCAGGCGGGCATTCGCAATATGACCTTCCACCATGCGGTGAAGCTCAAGCCCGCGGCGGGATTCGAATTATGGATATGTTGCACGGCAGTCCATAGCCAATGCCACTGAGCCATCACTGCTTCAAAATACGTATATACTTATAATCACACCTGTATTCCCCGAAAGGGTAGTGTAGGTAGAGGTGTGTAAACACCCACGTTTCGCCAATTGGGTTTTGGTCCCATGTAATAATGGGGCGAGCCTGTTGCCATTCACCGGGCACAGTTTCAGGGTCATACAAAATGTTTTCTTTAACATACTGGACGAAACACAAGAACATATTGTGTTATATTATACAATCACTATTATAGTTACACTTACAATATTTAATATCGAACTAGAATATCACGGCTGCAGTTTTAATAACGCATCTTTCCCTCTCAGGAGAGAAAGATGCGTTGAGATATATATAAATATATACAAGGAAAAAAAAGTGAGCTAATGGTATTTAAGTTAGGAAGCAAAACATATTTTCAAATACCTTCTGTCTGGTCTAGTGACCAGAAGGATCACTCCGCAAAAGCATTCCAATAAATAAGCGACTCTAGCTACGAAGCAATAAAGTACACTTCAGCTCGCAGCACGGAGTACCTAATACATATTTATATTTACCTACAAGGCGTCTCTCTTTCTAACGCATAGCTCTGATCTCTTCTGACGCGGCACACATACAATAATCCCGTCCGGATGCATACAACGATGGCGGGCATTATGAAGAACAGCCGAACTGAGCTCGTTTTTGTAAATTGAAACATGAATGCTGAAAATTACGTTAATGATATTCTTAGACCTTACGTCCATCCATTTGCACAAACGTTTGGCTCCGATTTTACGTTAATGCATGACAATGCGCGTTCGAAAATCTACTGGATAGAAGAAGAGTAGGTATATAAATAAGATTCGCCAATATCAAGAAAACTATAGCTCCGATCGCGCTCAATCCAACGGGAAACGATCGGGGATCGCGGCCCGCGTGTTTTGATGCGTGGAGCTATAGAAAATTTGGAAAAGGGGGATTTATAAGGGGAAAAAACACAAAATTTTGAATGAAAATGCCAATAAAATGCTAATAACTTTTACACTATTGCAGCTATTACACTGCAACTAACGTAGAACGGACCGCTACCAGCGGCCGCTAATTACTAAAGACAAAAACAACATACAATTTGGAAACGAAAAAAGAGAACACAAAAAATTTAAAATTCTAAGACAAAAAATTGCAGAAATTTGGTTTTTCAACGCCGGTGTAGAAATTTTGTATAGAACGGTACTAATTAAACCGTATCGCATACAGCTCGGTGAACCAGCGAATACTTGGCAACGGAGAACATCCGGGTATTGCCCTGGGCCCCAATTCTCTTAGCTATTGACCAAACGCCACACTACTGCGATGCTTCTGCGATCGAACTGCTGTTAATGTCAAATTCGGTAGTCTGTTAATTCTAGCTCCTAATCGCAGTTGTATAGCAATCGCGTCGCTATCGTATGGCTTGCAAAAAATGCCCCTGAAATATTAATTAAAACTTCTATCAATCAAGCATCAGTAAAAACATCAAAACAGTGCTTTCCTAGCGAACACTACATTAAATAAATATATTTAAGTTATTTAGCTATTTTTCTATCTAAAATCCTCCAAAATATTTTATGCCACTGTAGCAACGCAATAACAAAATAGCTTACAGCATACCAAATATGTCAAAAACTATTGATAGCAAGCCAATGACTTGCGATCGAACATAAATAGCGGGCAGACTACGGATACTGTCAAAAACTACAATTTTCATACAATTAAGTTGCGTTAACGCCGTTCAATAGCTAAGAGAATCGGGCCTCTAGCCTGCACAATCACCAGACCTCAACCCCATCGAGCACGCATGGGACATGCTCCAGAGACGTGTTTGGAAGGACTTGGACTTGACAACAACCCAACAGCTGAATGATTTGCTACAATTCCATTGGGAGCGATTGCTGCAAGATGACATAAACAGTCTCATTAATTCTATGAATAATCGTTGCCGACAAGTTCTGAATAGCAGAGGAGGCCATAGCTTGTATTATATTATCCAATTCTTTCACAAATTAATTTTCTTTATAAGTTTCATTTTGTTAAGTAAATGTTTAGTTTCTTATTTAGGTACCTTAGTCGAAGCGCTCGTAGCGAAGTTTACTTAGCTATTCTCAACCGATCAGCAAAGTTAAGCAACGTCGCGCGCGGTCATGAGTTGGATGGGTGACCGCTAGTGACATTACTACTGAGCGTTTCCGTGCTTCGGAGGGCACGTTAAGCTGTTGGTCCCGGTTGTCGTCTTTGGATGACAGTCGTTATAGCATGGTGGTAGGGCATTTTGCGAATGCCCGCCTGGCTAGCTACCACCCTCAAGTAGAAAATCTGTCGCCAAGCACCTAACGGTGTGTTCCGGCAGCTGTCCTTGAGAGCCAGTACTTCTAGGTAAGCCTGAACAACATCTTCGACCATATCATAACTTACCATCAGGTGAGATAGTGGTCAAAGGCTAATCTATCAGGCATAAAAAAAAAATAAAAAAAATTGTCTGTACAGTATTGTACTGTTTGTACATATTCAATATTGTTAATTTATGTTATTAATAAAACTATTGAAGACAAAGAGCTGTTATTTTTACATCATTAAGACCCTAAAAAAATATTTAAATAATAAAATACAAACGTTATAATGTAAAGAACCATCCTAAAATTTAAATTAGTAGGTACATGTTGCTTAGACTTTTTTGATGTGTGTATTTGACAAAGAATGTACATGACTTATAATTTTTGCAATTATTAATAAAATGTTTATCTGTTTATATAAATAAATCCTTGTTGTTCGTTGTCAGCTATCACAGAAATACGTCGTTTTATTCGTAGTCCATCCAGGCGCTCTAAGTTGCATCTACAGAATACATCCAAATTATGATGAATGTTCGTGGTCCAACTTCGTTCCAACAACTGAGAACAATTAAGGGTGAACTTGCCGGTCCGTTCTCCATACAAACGTGGTAGGATGATCACTCCCTTATTTGAGGATTTAGGTACAAAATAAAGCATAATACCGATTGATCTCGTCGTTATCTAGGCTTGTATGATGCCAAAATTTTAATAAGATAATTAACTTGAGAGTTATGAGCTTTGAAACGTTTTCATACAACATTTTCGAGGCTCATAACTTTCAACTTAATTATCTTTTTAAAATTTTGGCATCACACAAGCCTAGATAATGACGAGATCAATCGGTATTATGCGTAAGTCTGGACCTAAAACCTCAAATAAGGGAGTGATCACCCTACGGCGTTTGTATGGAGAAGCTACCGGCCAGTTCAACCTTAACATCTCACATCTGTGTCAAATACTGCGCATCGCGCCGCATGAAATTCGCACATTGTTCGCAATTATAACATAAACGTGTTTCCCCTCGAATCCGGAAGATTTGTGATGAAATAATAATATAAGGATGACATGTCTGAGGATATGTTACATCGTGTACGTTGTCAAACTTTGAATCCTACACTACAAATTACTGCACAAATTTACAATGAGGTATTGAGCTTATTGGAAGATATGTGTTTATTGATGGCATATAAAGTATTGTCGTGTTTGAGCATGGGAGAGTTTTAACCCAGTTGCAGATGTGCAACATACCATTTACTAACAACACTGCAGCTACTACAATACTACAGCTACTGCAATAAAAGCATTTGGACTCATAGGCAGTCCAAATGCTCTAGCCCACTATCAGTTGGCAGCGTGCCCAGCATGCTGGCAGCATTGCCCAGTTGAATTGCAATTCTTATTCTTTGAGCCAAATAGGTGCCAGCATTTTGATCACGCGTCGCATCGATCAAGCGCTCTGATAAGTTTTGGTAAATACGTTGAGCTCCCGGTCCCCACGGACCCAACGTCTCTACACCAAACGGTTTAAATATGTAACCCATACCGAGGTTAGCATACTTGCGCCGCTTGAGTTGCTCCGCCGAAGTAGCCGCGGCGCCAGCCCTCACGTGGGATTCAGAAAGGTGTGAAGTATATATCCAAGTAATGGGGCAGTGTTACTTAAGGAAATTAAATGAAATCCATTGATAACACTATTAATTTGTCATTTTGATAGATAACTTTTCAATCAAGTACAAATTTTAAAATAATAGCGGTAGTTTAATTTGTTTTCGAGCGCCAGAACAAAAGTGTGAGAACTATTTTCGAGTTGTATGTTATTATTGTTGTTTTTCGAAGGTAAGGGATGTAATAAAATTATTTTTGGAGACATAATATTGTTATCAATACAGAAAATAAATGTTTTTGAGTGGAGATACACTATTTTTCCGTAATATTTATGAAATAGGTTTGTTGCAATATTGCAACAATGCGCGTTTGTAGGATATATTATAACTGACTTTTCTTTGATATTGATATCTGTTTTTATCTTGAATTTAGACGATTTATTTTTCATTAGATGGTTATTTTTATCGGATAGGCATTGAAGATTACCTACAATCACTCAAAGATTCGGAGGATGGGAGTCATCAAGAGGACAGGAAGAAAATGACGAACATTATTATAAAAATAATGTGCAATTGTTACAAGATTTCTAAGACGAGGATGATTCTCTGCCCGTGGGAGGTAGTGATGCAGATCCTCTGCTAATTGAAGACGATTGTGCTGTAGCTAATGTACACCTAGCAGTCAACCAGGAGCAAGAGAATCTACCACCATTGCAAGCTGTTGCTTCTCGTCCTAGATCTCGTCAGATTTTATGGAGGCAAATAAACTACTACGAATCCAGATAATACACAATTTTCAAACGGAGAGCGCGTGTACTCTTTACGATTGCCCAGCTGCGTGTGGTGGAGAGTATGCCGGCCGGCATACTTGCACTGGTCGACTATCCTCGTTTGGAAGTCGCGTCTAGTATATATAGGTCAATGTTTCCAAAAGATATGCACAATCCTGTTAGCCTTCTATAGTTGCAAATGCCATACCAATTCTTTTGCTAATGTTTCACTCAAGAATTATTTTTTTTTTTTTTTTTGAGGGGGGGAAATGCCTTCGCACTGCCCTTCCACCACGGGGGTGGTGAAAGGGGCTGTGTGGGACTTGGACCCACTAAAACCCCCCCGTGAGCAGTCCTCCGCCGATATGGGGCAAGATAGGGTCACGTTAGCATGCACCATCTTGCCCCGGCGGTAGACCCGAACTAATCGAGCCTCTGTGCTTGTGAAGGGGCGACCTTACTCACCAAGGCCACCCCCAGAACGTGTGAGGCCGTACAGGCTGGTGGAGTACCCCCGACTCAACACCAGCGACCCCACTACGGAGAAGGGAGGAGGCGGGCGAACTGCCGCCTCCTCGTCCCCGTTCGTCTGCGCCGGAGCGCGTCAGCTCGGACATCGTTCTCCCTGACCCGCTCAGCAGCCTCCTTCTGCGCCATCACCTCTTCGCAGAAGGAGACCACCGCCTGCCACGATCTCTCCCTGACGAGCATGGCGTTTACCACGCTCGGCAAAGAGAGGTCCCCTCCAATGAAAACAGAAAGCGTGTGCCGCTGCGGGCCCCATGCGGCACACACTTCCAGCGTATGGAGCGCCGTATCCTCCGCCGCTCCACACTCGTGGCAGGCTGGGGTCGCCTCCCGCCTCGCGATCTGGTGTAGGTACTTTCCGAAACATCCGTGTCCGGAAAGCACCTGCACCAGTCGGAAAGTCAACGACCCAAACGGCCGCTTCACCCACCTCCGCAAAACCGGGTTCACTCAAGAATTGCGCCAAGGAATCATTGAAAAAGTTATCTCTATGGTACTCAAAATAATCTGTCTCAACCGATTTCTGAAACTGATCTGGACAAATATATAAGTATTTTCGTATATTCATCAACAGTAAAATACCCTACTTCGGTTGTGTTGGTATAATACATATGGATACAAACCCAAAATTAATAATAACCTAAATAAAATTTCTCGATCGTGCGCTCGAAGAGTCAAGACCTCCTGAGGATGCTTCGTGTAGATGCGAAACGCGTCGAAAATTCTTCCGGTTTGGCTGCGTGGCGTTTGTGACGTCACGTCGGCTTAGCAGGAAAATTAGGCGGAATAGTCACTAGATATATTTTTTAAGTGTTTTATTAAAATGTTAATTTGATGTTTTCGTAAAATATTTTAAAAATATTTGTTATTATTAAATATGGATTTCCGCAAAGTAACGCCTGAATCTATATTCTCATTAATAATAATCCTAAATACTTACACTTATTGAGTAAAAATGTCGTGTAAGCCTGTATTATAATGATTTTCATATATTTTTTTATAATGAATAACACAATAACACATTGAATATTTTAGTGTTTTATAATAAATAAAACAATAATACATTGAATATTTTATTTTTAAAGCCACTAAAAAATCCAAACCTTATCTTGTCTAATAAGTGCGCAATGTTGCAAGAGTGCAACATAAGGTTTTTCACAATTTTAGTACTGTTTTTAGTAACACAGATTTTATTAAATATATTTCTAGTGAACTGTGGGCTCTAAAAAGGTCAATTTATATATATTCTTGTTTATATAAATATATGCGCATTTAAGTGTTAAAAAAAATACAAAACTACTTGAACCGTGCGCCATCTAGCGTAGAGTAGCGGCAAAGTGAATTATATGTAGTATTCATAAATTGCTGTTTTAAATTTATATCGAGGTAACAGCAGAATGACTTAGAATACCTAAAACAAAAAAATAGGATTTTTAATTAGTTAGTATAGTTAGTGAGCGTACAATATAATTGCTGCCACTGTCCTATTTATTATGTGCCATTGTTAAACATTAATGATTATGATATACTCTAGATGGCGCTTAGTGAAGTTTTGCTTGTTTACATTCAAAGCATGTAGATGCCGCTGTTCAGTCTTAAAACACGCTGGCGTTTTAACAGACTCAAATCTTTGCCTCGACGAAATTGTGAAGCTCAGATTACTTAGACAACAGATTAAACAGGATTTCAGTGATTTTTGTATTTGGCATTTTTATGCCAATTGTTCATGATTATATATGTTACGCTAAATTAAGTTATTCTAGATCATAATATAACATCGCGATGTAGCTGTAAAAATGCTAATTTCAATCAACCTAACGAATTTAGTTCGCGAAAGTTTTAGGAATGAGATTAGTGCCGGCAAAAACGTATCTTTGTTGAGATTGTATCATTTATATCTGGATCAGTTCAAAGATTCGAATCAGTAGAGTGCTTCATTTGCATCAGTGACTCTAAACTCGATTTACTAGCGCAAATAAATTAAATAACCTTTATGAATCGTTTTTATTGACCTTGTTTGAGAAATTATGTAAAGTATATAATATTGTATTAGTTTTTTTATTTTATTAATTTCATTTGTCTGAAGCTTCCATAGAAATAGATTTTCAACAAAAAAACTTTTTCTATAATATGTATTTACAGTTCAACTCAGTTTAGTACTCACTATTTTTATGAAGTAAAAGTCTATTAAACATCTATTTAAAAGTGTATACCCGCTTTTTTTATGCCTGATAGGTTAGCCTTTGACCACTATCTCACCTGATGGTAAGTGATGATGTGGTCGAAGATGTTGTTCAGGCTAACCTATAAGTACTGGCTCTCAAGGACAGCTGCCGGAACACACCGTTAGGTGCTTGGCGACAGATTTTCTACTTGAGGGTGTATCACTTAACAGTTTTTACTTATTGTAACACTTAATCGTTTTCTAATACAGCAGAAAATTGCAGCCCCGACGTAATCCGGTTCTTTTATCCGATTATAAAGGTCAACTAAACAAACAATAACAATAGGTCATCTTTCCTTACGCGTAATGCGTGCGTAGGCGAGCTATTGTCTCCGTCTTTCTCAGTCATCCACTAGTAGTGAATAAGTAAGAGAACGCGCTTCGAACAGTCTATCTCACTCAATCGTGTCAGTGAGCGCCGCGTGCCGATTGAAACCGAGATGCAATTGAGCGAATGATTCATTTGAAGCGGTGTTAAAGATTCGAATCAGTGCATCAGTTTAAAGAAACGACTCACTGAGTCGTTTCCGTGAAGAGCGACACACCTCTAAATGAGATTGTATTTTTATTCCTGATTGGTAGCCTTTGACCACTATCTGACCTGATGGTAAGTGATGATGTGGTCGAAGATGTTGTTCAGGCTAACCTGGAAGTGCTGGCTCTCAAGAACAGCTGCCGGAACACACCGTTAGGTGTTTGGCGCCAGATTTTCTACTTGAGGGTGGTAGATAGCCAGGCGGATAATTCGCAAAATGCCCTACCACCATGCTATAACGACTGCCATCAGATAACAACCGGGACCGACGGCTTAAGGCGCCCTCCGAAGCACGGAAACGCTCAGTAGTAATGCCACTAGCGGTCACCCATCCAACTCGTGACCGCGGGCGACGTTGCTTAACTTTGCTGATCGGTTGAGAACAGCTAAGTAAATTTCGCTACGAGCGCTTCGAACGCGCAAATGGTAAATGTTAAATAAGGTATATACTTAACGTTTCAGGATCATCCTTTGGAGATAGTAGAGATGAGCACCGACGAGTGGCGGCTGGTGTTCCCTATAGGAGGGGGTGAGGCAGGGGGTGGGGGTGGGGGAGGGGCGAGGGTGGGGGGGGAGTGCCGCGCGGTGGTAGTGCGGCACGCGCGACATCTCTACGTGGTGAGCGTCAACTGCCAACAACTATCGAGCTGCTGGGCAATGCTTACGGTAACTCAACTATACATTATCTATTTTGTACTCATGCAGGAATGCGATTATAGGGAGTTTGGAGGCCTACTGTCGACACACAAATGCTACTTAATGCTGCTTTGCACGATGGTAGGGCATTTAGCGAATGCCCGCCTGGCTAGCTACCCGCGCATAGCAGGCGTTATTGCAAACATAACAATATTAAAATTATAAGGTTGCGTCATCATTTACAAGTATAAAATCAATTGCAAAATTGGTCTTGTTTGTAGTACAACTCAAGTGGTACTATAGATGTCGCTCCATCCCAATACGATGGTTAAGAAAGATAGGAAAGATTCGAGTTATGACGTCATGTCATGTTAGCTCAATTGGTTAGAGCATACCCCGGCTCAAGGGGTGGATGGACGCGGGTTCGAATCCCGCACATGACTTAAATTTTTCCTATCGTATATTTGTGTTTTTGTAATGTAATCCGCATAGCAGGCGTTATTGCAAACCTAACAATATTAAAAATACCACCCTTAAGTAGAAAATCTGTCGACAAGCACCTAACGTTGTGTTCCGGCAGCTGTCCTTGAAAGCCAGTACTTCTAGGTTAGCCTGAACAACATCTTCGACCACATCATCACTTACCATCAGATGAGATAGTAGTCAAAGGCTTACCTATCAGGAATAAAAATAAAATATATATAATCACATTAAGCGTTCGATTTGAGAAACTGTTTTTTTTTTTTTTATGCCTGATTGGTTAGCCTTTGACGACTATCTCACCTGATGGTAAGTGATGATGTGGTCGAAGATGTTGTTCAGGCTAACCTAGAAGTGTGTGCAAATATAGCGTTCTGTACATTTGCGTACAGTATAGAACGGTATTTTTGCATGTTTCGCGAAATGCAATTTTGGCCTATGACCAAAATCTTAACAACACCAAACTCTAAAATGATCTTTTTGGGTGTTCAATTTGGACGCTGTGGGCTAAAATAGATTTTTAATGTTTTTTATACATCGTTCGGGTAGTTTTTTTTTTTATGCTTGATAGGTTAGCCTTTGACCACTATCTCACCTGATTGTAAGTAATGATATGGTCGAAGATGTTGTTCAGGCTTACCTAGAATTAACTAGATTTGAAAATAGCTTAATATAATGTAGCGAAGTGCTTATTTTGTTCCACGTGCCAATTCTATATGAATTCTCTAAATTTAAAATACTCTAAACTATGGTACTTATTATTCTGTCAATTCTTTTCATTCACATGCGTGTAGTACTTAGAACGACACTTCTAAAAATGGAACCGACTTCTTCACTCCAATGTGTGAAATAACTTGTTGAAGTCGGTACCATGATGGTTCAAAAATACATCACAATATTGTGAATATGGTACCGACTTCGACGAGTTATTTCACACATTTGAGCGTTGAAGTCGAATCCATATTTAGGTAAACAATTTTTCCGCCTTTTTAGTGCCCTTGCATCGATCACATTTTTTTTTTATAATGAATAGACTCGCATTTGACCGCAGTCTCGCCTGATGGTAAGTGATGACGGGGTCGACGGTGGAGCATGCTTGCCTAGAAGATATTTATTCACTCTGTATTTGAAGACATCCAGATTGTAGCTTTCGGGGAACAAAGACGCTGGGAGGGTGTTCCATTCCTTCGCTGTCCGCTTTATGAAGGTGGACGCAAATCGCTTTGTGCGGACAGGAGGAATGTCAACCATATACGGATGCCGTGTTTCCGTACGTCTTGTTGTCCGGTAGTTCTTTTGTACGTTTTTTTTTTTTTTTTTTGTTATTGTTAAGGAACAAGCGCGAGGCCCACCTGATGTTAAGCGGTATCCTCTGCCTATAACAGATGCATTTCATCACAAGTGACGAACTGCACTGCGCCCATCACCTTGAGACATATCTGTAGTCTCATTTTGCCTGTTATTACACTGGCTCTCAAGGACTGCTTCCGGAACCATGCGGTGAAGCTAAAGCTCTGGGCGGGATTCGAACCATGGACCTGCTGCGCGGCAGTCCATAGCCAATGCCACTGAGCCATCACTGCTTCAAAGGAGATGCAGGAATTAAATTATGCAACTCCATCGCACACTCTCCGAAATGTATCCTGTAGAACACTGAGAGATTGGCAACTTTGCGACGTTCAAGGCTTTGGAGTCTGGTTTTTACCATAGCATCGCAGCCAATGAGGTGCTTTGCACGTCTTTCAATGGAGTCCAAAATCACATAAGTATATGTGATCGATTGTCATTCACTGTCAATGACTGTATCATCATGATAGAAATGTTCTTTCCAGTTATTGGAGTGTAACTCAAAAACAGCTTGACCGATTTCGGTAAAATTAAGTGGGACCACACGGCTAGCATAAGCTTTCAATTAAAAAAAGAACCATCACAATCGGTTTAGGCAATCAAAAGTTCTGAGGTAACAAACATAAAAAAACAGACGAATTGAGATTCCTTTATTGATACCTCCTAAAATATGATTATTATATTAAATTGTGGGTAATACTTGAATGAAGCAGTGATGGCTCAGTGGCATTGGCTATGGATTGCCGTGCAGCAGGTCCATGGTTCGAATCCCGCCGCGGGCTTGAGCTTCACCGCATGGTGGAAGGCGAGCGATGCCCGCCTGGCTAGCGACCACCCTCAAGTAGAAAATATGTCGCCAAGCACCTAACGGTGTGTTCCGGCAGCAGTCCTAGAGAGACTGTGAAATTACAGGCACATGCGACTTAACAACCATGTCTCAAGGTGATGGGGGCAGTGCAATTAGTGCCTTGTGACGAAATGCATCTGTTATAGGCAGAGGTTAGTTCGCTTAACATCAGGTGGGCCTCGCAATAACATAAAAAAAACTACGTAATTTTTTGGTGCTCACCAAGTGACATGACGACTATATCTGCGTAAAACATACCCCAATTGAAAAGAAATGTCAAATTTAAGAAGTGTCATTTGCAAGCGTTATACGAATTTGGATTTTACCCGGTACAGAATAAGAACTACCATAATTTAGAGAGGATTAAATTTCGACTTTTTTTGAAGCGCTCGTAGCGAAGTTTACTTAGCTGTTCTCAACCGATCAGCAAAGTTAAGCAACGTCGCCCGCGGTCATGAGTTGGATGGGTGACCTCTGGTGACATTACTACTGAGCGTTTCCGTGCTTCGGAGGGCACGTTAAGCCGTCGGTCCCGGTTGTTGTATTAGGATGACAGTCGTTATAGCATGGTGGTAGGGCATTTTGCGAATGCCCGCCTGGCTAGCTACCACCCTCAAGTAGAAAATCTGTCGCCAAGCCCCTAACGGTGTGTTCCGGCAGCTGTCCTTGAGAGCCAGTACTTCGAGGTTAGCCTGAACAATATCTTCGACCACATCATCACTTACCATCAGGTGAGATAGTAGTCAAAGGTTAACCTATCAGGCATACAAAAAAAAAATTACGACTAAATCTGCGTAAAACATACCCCAATTGAAAAGAAATGTCAATTTTAAGAACTGTCATTTGCAAGCGTTATACGAATTTGGATTTTACTCGGAACAGAATAAGAACTACCATAATTTAGAGAGGATTAAATTTAGACAATTAGTATAGAATCGAAATCATCATAAAATATCCTGAAAACTTTTTGAAAGATATTTTGTTTTTTTATGGCATATAGGTTAGCCTTTGACCACTATCTCACCTGATGGTAAGTGATGATGTGGTCGAAGATGTTGTTCAGGCTTACCTAGAAGTACTGGCTCTCCAGGACAGCTGCCGGAACACACCGTTAGGTGCTTGGCGACTTATTTTCTACTTGAGGGTGGTAGCTAATCAGGCGGGAATTCGCAAAATGCCCTACCACCATGCTATAACGACTGCCATCCTAAGACAACAACCGGGACCGACGGCTTAACGTGCCCTCCGAAGCACGGAAACGCTCAGTAGTAATGTCGGTTGAGAACAGCTAAGTAAACTTCGCTACGAGCGCTTCAAATCGGAACAGAATATGAACTACCATAATTTAGAGAGGATTAAATTTAGACAATTAGTATAGAATCGAAATCATCATCCTGAAAACTTTTTGAAAGATGATAGCGACAGTTTAACGACATGTCGAGGTTTTATTCCAGGTGGTACCCACAGGATCAGAAGTGCCCATATTCGCTCGCATCACGGTATACAACAAGGTTACCGGCGAACCTCACACGTGGGAGGGAGAGGTCGAATCTATACCCGACACGATGCCTTACCACGCGGACTGTAACGGACTTAAACTGGACTTAACCAAATTGGACTTGTTACCAAACAGCGCTAACTTAAAGCTGGTTAATGGGGAGTTAGTCGTGAATTCTGCGGCTAAAGTTGTCGTAGGACGGACGGAGTTGAGTAACATTGAAATTGTTGTTTATGTCAAGATTTTTGACTAGATATTTTCATTACAAACCCGCTCAAGTCCAGATTGAGTCTGATAAATTTGTTTTTGGTGTATAGGTTATGATCAAATTAATATTTCTTAATTTTCAGAATAAGTCATGTCTAGTATATACAGTTACATAGACAGTTATAGTTTGCGTAATAAGAGCAAGTAAATAGTAATTTACTTGTAGACTTGTGATCAAACAGCGCTAACTTGAAGCTGATAGATGAGGAATCAAGAGTTAGCGTTGGATGCGCGCAGTCCAGTCATATTTAAATCGTAGTTTATGTCTAGATTTTTGACAAGACTGATAAAATTGTGATATATATGTGCCATCCACGGGTTGGATTGTTTAGAATTATCATATTATTTCAAAATCAGTAAAGTCCAGTTACCATAATTATCATAATATTTCAAAATCAGTCAAGTGCAGTTACTATAATTATCATAATATTTCAAAATTAGTCAAGTCCAGTTACTATAATTATCATATTATTTCAAAATCAGTCAAATCCAGTTACCATAATCTGCGTGGTATGACCACGCAGTGACTATATAAGTTACGCAACTGGCATAAATCTCCAAGAGAGGCTTTAGTAGCAGAATTCCACAAGTTTACGGTTTTTGGTTAACAGTGGCAACTAACAGAATTCTCCTATAGTTGTCGGAGTTCCGTACATAGAAACCTCATTTTGTGCGAGTGCAATAACAATATTTCTGTAGAAATAGAACAAATGTAAGATTGGTTCATAACCATTGCAATTCGGCGCTTGTATTATAGAAAGTTTCGAAAATGTGCAATAAACGTGTATGATCCATCTATCAATTTGATCCTTAATTTCAAAATCAGTTAAGTCCATAAGTCTATAGACATTTTTATGTTTTTATAATAAATGTGCATAGATACTGAACTTTTGATATGTATTATAGATATTATGTCATATTAGTTCAAACATATGAAGCGTTATTGTCAAAAGGTTAAATTGTGTGATGGTGTCCTTCATATACTTATTTTGATAATATACATATGTGAAACTGGATGAGGTCCACAGTTCTTTTTTTATATTTTGTTGTTTAAACTCTTCGTTAAATTTTTTAGTTTAGGTATCGTCTCTTTTTACGTTTTCGTTTTTGATCATAAGTCAGAACCAGGTGACTTACGAAAGAGTTTTATTTTTCTGATGTTTTTTCTATATTCACTTTTCGCATCTAGAATTGTTTTTCCTTTGATTTTGATATCTAGACTTATTAGTTAGGACTTAATTGTTGATTTTGTATATGTTTATGATCGGTTATTTTCGATAGGATATCTTTTTCAATGTTATTTTTAACCCGCAGAACACTCACGTAAGATAACGAATATTATATATAATCGTTGTATATATAATAAATAAATTATAATAATAATTTTAAAAATCTGATTTTGAGCATATTAGTTGCTCATCAACTTTAGGGATCAAATACTTCGAACCGGATTTCGAGCATACAAGTTGCTCGTCAACTTTAGGGATCAAATACGACAATCCGGGTTTCGAGCGTATCAGTTGCTCATAATTGCTAGGGATCGAATACGTCGACCCGGGTTTCGAGCACATTATATACTCATTATCTTTAGGTATAGAATACAACGTCCCAGGCTTCGAGCACATCAGTTGCTCATCATCAATGCGAGTGCGCAGTTACGTCTGTGAGCGTGAGTGTTTTACAGGATTAATAATAACAAAACTCATCAAAAATACAAACCCATTTCAAAAATGTGTGTTTTGTGTTGTAGGTATTTATCGTGTTGATTTGAAATCATGTAACAAAAGATATTTTGGTTGTACTGAAAAAATAACCACATAAGTTCTAACTAACGGTTGTAAGTTCAAAGTATTTTTTTTTTTCAACTGAGAATCTATATAAATATGTTATCATTTGGTACATTTACTGTTTGTTTTTTGTCAAAAAGTATATAACATTAAAATGTAAGTTAATAAATAATATAATATGTATAATAGCCAATATTTTAGTATATATAAGTAACCTCCAGATGAATCTTACGGGTATATTCATTTATCTGAACGTGAACATATCTATATCTTGCCAGTATTATAAAAATAGCACTGTGGTATTAATACATTTACTTATTTCTTACGCTGTGAAAATTAGTGATATTATGTTAATTATTAAGTAAAGTTCATAAAACATATTTTCTAGAATTTTTAGTTATACCAAAACATCGCCTAGTTCTAGAAATGTTTTTCCTTTTATTTTGATATCAAGCCTTATTTATTAAGTACTTCACAGTTTGTTTCTTTTTTTCATATTTATAATCGTGTTATTTTAGGATATTTCTTAGTTGATTGTGATAATTTCATAATATTTTTGCTTAATATCATCGTCAAAATTGTGGTTCCTATATACTTACGTATTCTGTATGTATAAATACTTAAGTAATTAGTATATATAAATATTTTTGTAGTAGTTGGTATATTTTCTATCGAATTTACAAATACTGCCTTAAATATATTGAATGTTATATCGCATCTATGCCAAATACAGATGTACTATAATGGACATCATTGCCTTTTATAGTCTTATGTATGTAGATATGGATCTACCAATATATAATTGTAACTTAAATCGTTCAGAGGCCTTTTACATTATGCAGCCCTCTCACTCGCACTTTTAAAGATAATTTTAAATAGCAACAATATGGTTTATATTTTTTTAAATGTAGTCAATCATTATTTCGCTGCATGCAACTATAGATGTTCTCAACATATTTTTACTTTGTTACATGTTGAGTCCAATAAGAATTAGAGGCCCAAAGTTTAAAATAACTAAATTACGCGTTTTGGATCCCCCATTACAGATATCAAAATTAAAATTAGTAGAGAACATCTATAGTTGCTTGGCGCGAAATAATGATTGACCACATTTTAAAACAAATAAACCATATTGTTGCTATTTGAAATTATCTTTAAAAGTGCGAGTGAGAGGGCTGCATAATGTAAAAGGCCTCTTAATAAAGATTTGATTTAGAGCAAATATTTAAATAAGCTATATGTCAATGGATCTCTATTTTGTTCATTTAGAACGAATTTCTAATCATTAAAGATACAAGCGTTACAACATGTTTTATGGTTATTTACTTATTCATAAATATCTGTGTTAAATAACAACATATTTTAATATTAGTCTTAAGATCTTTCAAAGTTTTTTGTGTGCACAAACTCAACCTGCTGTTGTTTACGTCTATATGTTCAAATATATTAATGATTTGTTATCGTATGGGAAATTATTATTTTTTGTTAAAAAGTACATATGCTAAATCTATGTTTGTTAAGAATATAGTGTGTAAATAATTATCATTTACATGTTATATTTGATAGGCTTAAATTTGTTCTAAACCTACAGTTGAATCTCATAGTTATATTTAATATTATTCCTAACTTTAACATTGAGCTTTATTATGTAAAACATACTTCGTTATGGCCCAATGGCACTAAATTTAACTATTCTTAAATAGTCCAATACGCATTCTAATTTTATATATACTCCTACGGAATATTATGCACGTATCCCGGATATCCGGAGATGGTACAAAATCTTACTAGTATCATAAAATGTGCACTGTTAAGCGAGAAAATAGTAAATGTATTATTACTATTTTCTTTTTCGAAATCATAAGTATGGGTTAAATACTCACTAGCGCGCGTGAACTTTTGCTTCTGTTATTGTAGGAAGAAGTGCAGTTTACGCTTGCATTACGAGGCAAATAAAAAAAACTATTTTGATAAACCCTGAAGGGATTTTTTTTATACTTTAAGAAGTCGTGGTATAACTCACTTGGCAGCACCATCTAGCGAGCAAGTCTTGGAGTTCCAAGACTTGCTCGCTAGATGGTTATTGGTTATTTTATGGTTATTTTGATAAACCCTGAAGGGATTTTTTTTATACTTTAAGAAGTCGTGGTATAACTCACTTGGCAGCACCATCTAGCGAGCAAGTCTTGGAGTTCCAAGACTTGCTCGCTAGATGGTGCTGCCAAGTGAGTTATACCACGACTTCTTAAAGTATAAAAAAAATCCCTTCAGGGTTTATCAAAATAGTTTTTTTTATTTGCCTCGTAATGCAAGCGTAAACTGCACTTCTTCCTACAATAACAGAAGCAAAAGTTCACGCGCGCTAGTGAGTATTTAACCCTGAAGGGATTTTTTTTATACTTTAAGAAGTCGTGGTATAACTCACTTGGCAGCACCATCTAGCGAGCAAGTCTTGGAGTTCCAAGACTTGCTCGCTAGATGGTGCTGCCAAGTGAGTTATACCACGACTTCTTAAAGTATAAAAAAAATCCCTTCAGGGTTTATCAAAATAGTTGCGAAGAAGCAATTCATATTTGGTCAGATGATCCTTGTATATACTGACGCAAGAGTAATCGCTAGTGGATTTCAAGAATTTAAGTTAGGTAGGCACTGAATAACGCCTATGATAAGTAAAATCTTAGTTTTTTTTTATTGTTGAAGGCAAAATCGTTGTCATTTATCGTGTTGATCTCAATGTTTATAAAGTTGATTTTTTTGAGGTAATAAAACTGTTGATTATTCATAATATTGTTCGTTATTTCTTTTAGTACGGGTAGATGTAGAAACAGAGCCTTTTTTCAAAATCAGTCAAGTCCAGTTGCTATAATTATCATAATTTTTCAAAATCAGTCAAGTCCAATTACTATAATTATCATATTATTTCAAAATCAGTCAAATCCAGTTACTATTATCTTCGTGGTATGACCACGTAGCGACTATATAAGTTCTGCAACTGGAATAAATCTCGAAAAAAGGCTTCAGTAGCAGAATTCTACAAGTTTACGGTTTTTGGTTAACAGTGGCAACTAAAAGAATTCTCCTGTAGTTGTCGGAGTTCCGTACATAGAAACCTCATTTTGTGCGAGTGTAGTAGCAATATTTCTGTAAAAATAGAAGAAATGTAAGATTGGTTCATAACCATTGCAATTCGGCGCTCGTATTTTAGAAAGATTCGAAAATGTGCAATAAACGTGTATGATCCATCTATCAATTTGATCCTTAATTTCATAATCAGTAAAGTCCATAAGTCTATAGACTATGTTTTAATAATAAATGTGCATAGATACTGAACTTTTGATACGTATTATAGATATTATGTCATATTAGTTCAAACATATGAAGCGTTATTGTCAAAAGGTTAAATTCTGTGATGGTGTCCTTTATATACTTATTTTGATAATATACTTATGTAAAACTAGATGATGTCCACAGTTCTTTTTTATATTTTGTTGTTTAAACTCTTTGTTATATTTTTTAGTTTAGGTATCGTCTCTTTTTACGTTTTCGTTTTTGATCATAAGTCAGAACCAGGTGACTTACGAAAGAGTTTTAATTTTTCTGGTGTTTTTCCTATATTCACTTTTCGCATAGATCTAGAATTGTTTTTCCTTTGATTTTGATATCTAGAGTTATTAGTAAGAACTTAATTGTTGATTTTGTATTTGTTTATGATCGGTTATTTTCGATAGGATATCTCTTTCAATGTTATTTTTAACCGGCAAAACACTCACGTAAGATAACGAATATTATATATAATCGTTGTATATATAATTAATAAATTATAATAATAATTAAAAAAAACTGATTTTGAGCATATTAGTTGCTCGTCAACTTTAGGGATCAAATACGACAATCCGGGTTTCGAGCGTATCAGTTGCTCATAATCGCTAGGGATCGAATACGTCGACCCGGGTTTCGAGCACATTATATACTCATTATCTTTAGGTATAGAATACAACGTCCCAGGCTTCGAGCACATCAGTTGCTCATCATCAATGCGAGTGCGCAGTTGCGTCTGTAAGCGTGAGTGATTTACGGGTTAACAAAACTCATGAAAATACAAACCCATTTCAAAAATGTGTGTTCTGTGTTGTAGGTATTTATCGTGTTGATTTGAAATCATGTAACAACAGATATTTTGGTTGTACTGAAAAAATAACCACAAAAGTTCTAACTGACGATTGTTAGGTCAAACAATTTTTTTTCAACTGAGAATCTATATAAATATGTTATCATTTGGTACATTTAATGTTTGTTTTTTGTCAAAAAGTATATAACGTTAATAAATAAGTTAGTTAATAAATAATATAATATGTATATAATTATCATTTGCATGTTATATAGCCAATATTTTAGTATATATAATTATCCTCCAGATGAATCTTACGGGTATATTCATTTATCTGAACATAATAACTTATTTAAATCTTGCCAGTATTATAAAAATAGCACTGTGGTATTAATACATTTACTTATTTCTTACGCTGTGAAAATTAGTGATATTATATCAATTAAGTAAAGTTCATAAAATATATTTTCTAGAATTTTTAGTTATTACAAAATATCGCCTAGTTCTAGAAATGTTTTTCATTTCATTTTGATATCAAGACTTATTTATTAAGTACTTCACAGTTTGTTTTTTTTTTTCATATTTATAATCGTGTTATTTTAGGATATATTTTTTTTAGTTGATTGTGATAATTTCATAATTTTTTGCTTAATATCGTAAAAATTGTGGTTCCTATATACTTACGTATAAATACTTAAGTAATTAGTATTTATAAATATTTTTGTAGTAATTGGTATATTTTCTATCGAATTTACAAATACTGCCTTAAGGGTGAACTGGCCGGTCAGTTCTCCATACAAACGCCGTAGGGTGATCACTCCCTTGTTTGAGGATTTAGATTCAAAACAAAGCATGATATCGATTGAACTCGTCATTATCTAGGTTTGTGTCGTAACGAAATTTTAAAATGATAATTAAGTTGCGAGTTATGAGCCACGAAACATTTTCATACAAAGTTTTCAAGGCTCATAACTTTCAACTTAATTATATTTTTTAAATTTCGTTACGATACAAACCTAGATAATGACGAGTTCAATCGATATAATGCTTAATTGTAAAAGATTACTATAACAGTGGTTAAAGTAGTAGATTACTATAACAGTGGTCAGACCAGTGTATTTGCGTGCTTCTTAGATTTAAGCCGGGCTTTCGATACACTAAATCATGAGCTATTATGGCATAAGTTGCAGGATACCAGTGTTCCGGATGATGTTGTTGGTTTGCTTAGGTATTGGTACCGCAATCAAGTCAATAACATTAGATGGGGACAGGAGTTATCTGACAGTTTTAGGCTGTCCTGTGGGGTGAGACAGGGGGGGCTTACCTCTCCAGATCTATTTAACACCTATATGAATGATTTGATTGTGGAGCTGAGTAGCACACCGGTTGGGCTCAGATTAGATAACAGGTATGTTAATAATCTGAGCTATGCCGATGATATGGTGCTGCTCAGCCCCTCAATTAAAGGTTTGAAAAGGTTAATTTCTATTTGCGAAAAATATGCCAAGGACCATAGCCTTATATATAATGTTAAAAAAACGGAAATGATGGTATTTAGATCTGGAAAGGGACCCGAAAGTGTTCCCTGTGTCTATCTCAACGAGCAGCCTATTAAGGTAGTGGAAAGCTTTAAGTACCTTGGCCACGTCTTATCGTCGAAGAGAAAAGATGATAACGACATTGAACGACAGAGAAGAGCTTTGTGTGTAGTGGGCAACATGATAATTAGAAAGTTTTGTAAGTCCTCCTCCGACGTGAAGGTTACCTTATTTAAATCCTACTGTCAAACGTTTTACACCTGTCAACTCTGGACAAATTACACTAAGAAAGCACATGACGGCATTCGAGTGGCCTATAACAACATCTTTAGGCAACTCATGGGGCTGGAGCGCTACTGTAGTGCATCCGGTATGTTCTTTAATGCACGTGTGAACTCCTTCAATGCCATACAAAAAAACCGAATTGCTACTTTTCTGACCAGAGTTGAGAAGTGTAAAAATTCTATTATAAAGAGTCTCTCAGATAGAATATTTTTGACGCCGATGTATGGACAATGGCTACAAATTTTAGCTATATAAAAAAAAAAATGACCTAATAAATAAATACTTATTGTATATTTTATTATTATCATTTATGTTTTTTTTTAATTTTTAAGTATAAATTATGTGTATGTTTAATCGTGTGTCTATGGATCTTGTGTCTGCAATAAAGAATTATTATTATTATTATTATTATTAATTCTGGACCTAAAATCTTAAATAAGAGAGTGATCACCCTACGGCGTTTGTATGGAGTACTGACCGACCAGTTCAACCTTAAATATATTGAATGTTATATCGCATCTATGCCAAATACAGATGTAGTATTAAGGACATCATTGCCTTTTATAGTCTTATGTATGTAGCTATGGATCTACCATTATATAAGTGTAACTTAAATCGTTAATAAAGATTTGATATAGAGCAAATATTTAAATAAGCTATATGTCAACGTATCTCTATTTTGTTCATTTAGAAAGAATTTCAAATCATTAAAGATACAAGCGTTACAACATGTTTTATGGTTATTTACTTCTTTTTCGAAATATCTGTGTTAAGTAACAACATATTTTATATTTGGTCAATATTAGTCTTAAGATCTTTCAAAGTTTTTTGTGTGCACAAACTCAACCTGCTGTTGTTTACGTCTATATGTTCAAATATATTGATGATTTGTTATAGTATGGTTTTTTTTGTTATAAAGTACATATGCTAAATCTATGTTTGTTAACAATATAGTGTGTAAATAATTATCATTTAAATGTTATATTTGATAGGCTTAAATTTGTTCTAAACCTACATTTGAATCTCATAGTTATATGTAATAATATTCCTAACTTTAACTTTGTGCTTTATTATGTAAAACATACTTCGTTATGGCCACAGCCGGCAGCTGCCCTTGAGAGCCAGTACATCTAGATTAGCCTGAACAACATCTTCGACCACATCATCACTTACCATCAGGTGAGATAGTGGTCAAAGGCTAACCTATTAGGCATAAAAAAAAAGCATCGCACCATATTTAACTATCCTTAAATAGTCCAATACGCATTCTAATTTTATATATACTCTTACGGAATATTATGGACATGAAGCACGTATCCCGGATATCCGAAGATGGTACAAAATCTTACTAGTATCATAAAATGTGCACTGTTAAGTAATACATTTACTATTTTCTTTTTCGAAATCATAAGTATGGGTTCAATACTCACTAGCGCGCGTGAACTTTTGCGTCTGTTATTATAGTAGGAAGAAGTGTCGTTTACGCTTGCATTACGAGGCAAATAAAGCATATAGTTCCAAGACTTGCTCGCTAGATGGTGCTGCCAAGTGATTTATACCACGACTTTTTAAAGTATAAAAGAATTCAATGCCCCTTCAGGGTTTATCAAAATAATTGCGGAGAAGCAATTCATATTTGGTCAGATGATTCTTGTATATATCGTATGATACATTCGTAATACGTTTGTGTACTGACGCAAGAGTAATGCGCGCTAGTGGATTTCAAGAACTTAAGTTATGTAGGCACTTAGTATATAAGAATAACGCATATGATAAGTAAAATCCTAGTTTTTTTTTATTGTTGAAGGCAAAATCGTTGTCATTTATCGTGTTGATCTCAATGTTTATAAAGTTGATTTTTTTGAGGTAATAAAACTGTTGATTATTCATAATATTGTTCGTTATTTCTTTTAGTATGGGTAGAGGTAGAAATAGAGCCATAGTTATTTTTTCCTGATACATATAATGAGACGTATTGTTCGTGTTAGTACTGGCACAGAATAAAACGGACCAGAAGGATTACCCCGCGAAGCTATTCCAATAAATTTTGAATAGGTATTTTGAAGCAGTGATGGCTCAGTGGCATTGGCTATGGACTGCCGTGCCGCAGGTCCAAGGTTTGAATCCCGCCGCGGGCTTAAGCGGGTCCGGCAGCTGTCCTTTAACTTATTTAGTTTAACAACTAGAATTATTGGCTCTCCTGAACACCATCTTCGACCACATCATCACTTACTATCAGGTGAGATTGTGGTCAAAGGCTTACCTGTAAGCAATAAAAAAAAGAAGACATCTACTCGACGCGCGCTGGCTCTTCCTAATGCTACCACGCAGATCCAGGATGTGAATGTGTTTTTGGACACAATACGAACCGCATAAGTATTTATAGTGGGTGTTTACTACTTGATTTCGAAGTTCATGTTTATAATTCTAACATAGTTAGCTCTTTGGTATAATAATGGAAGTTAGCTATTGTTATTCATAAATAAATTGAAATTAACATAATTATCATAACTCATGTTCTCTGTGGCTTTCAATTACAACACTTACATTTATTTAGGAAAAAAAGGTGTTTTCTACAATGTTTCACTTACATGCTTTAATCAATTAATCATTTTATGCACATACAATAAAACACCACAAAATTTTCATAAGTGGAAAAGTGAGAATTGTTCTTCACCTCCTCAGTTTTAAGTTACACCTTCATAACATAGTTCATTTCAAAATGCATCAATAAGTTATCTTGGCCTGTTGCAATTCTTGTAGGCTATGGGCAAAGAGTAGGGTAGTGGAACCAAAAGTTGAACGCCCTCCAGAAGATGAACAATCGCAATAAAAGTAGAAAAATAAAAATATACTCATTTACATTTTGAGTGCATCTATTTTTGTCAGTTATGGCAATTTTTTTTCATCCCGCCTACATAAAAACATCAACAGTCACGCATCAGGTGCGCTTGCTTTTGGTCGATATGTGTGTGGTTCGCGCCAAAAATCAACTTTGTATGGAAACCTACTTAAGGTGAGTGCTCCACAGATTTAAGGTAATCGTTAAGTTAAAAGAAGAATTATTGAAACAATTAAAATGTTTTTTGCCAAGTAAAATCTTGATTTACTTAGCGACTAAAATCAAATCACGTAATTTTCGTTTTTTAATATGTTTAGGGTATAAAACAATGTTCAAGTAATGGGTTTAATATTTTTGACTTTACCCAATAAATTAACGCTGTTCATGTAATGGTGAAAAGTAGAATATTTGAAATGATCATTTTAATATATATAGTGGATACAATTTAACACAATATAGTTTAAAACCATCCGAGTTTATTTAATTAAATAAAAACCAAAAGTTGAACAGGTATTTTTTTTGCAATTTTTACTAGATTTATAGGTTTTAATGAAGTACTAAATTTGAGTGTTCATCTTCAGAATATATCACCAAAAGCTGAACCAAACATATCCTTCACATTTTATTCGTTTGAACTTTTAGGTTTGGGCCTTAAATTTGAACTTATGTTTAACATAATTATGAACGTTTCTCAGGTCTTTTTATATATTTGGTTTATGTTATTTTAAATCACGAAAGGTACATTACCCAATAAAATTCATGACAAAACTCCCATTCAATGTCGAAAAGGACCACATACTCGTACACTTTTGTCCAATGCCGAAGAACAGAAACTTGAGACATGGATTTTGAATATGGCTAAAGTTGGATATCCTGTTAATGCAACTGACGTGAAAGAGACTGTGGCAGAACTGGTAAAAATGAAGGGTTTGAGGCTAACCAGGAAAAAAATGGATGGCATAATTTTTACGAAGACACCAGAATATAACCAAGAGGCAAGCGGGACATTCAGTAACTACAAAATATTGAATTAAATAGTTATGTTGTTGCTGAATTTCAGACTAATAAAAGAAACCGTTATTATATTGGACAGGTGGTAATGAACAACGAAAAAAAAGTAGTCAAAATCAAATGTTTGCGACGGAAGGCAAGCAACTTTGATAATCTAACATACTTTGTGCAGCCACCTTCTGAAGATTTGACTTGAGATTTGAGATATAAAAAAAGAGAGTACCATATCCTCGTATTGAGAGAAGAGGTATGATAACTTTTTTAAATCCTGAGTACGATCTGAATATGTGCAAATAATATGCGAAAAGTATTCTCTAGTAATTATCCTGTTTTGTTAGACCATCTTTATGATTGTGATTTTTTACAATTTATTTTGATAAATAAACGAATTTTATTTTGTATTATTTTCATTAAAAATGTTCTTAAAATTAGGTAGTTACAACAGTTTCCACTTGAACTAACATTATGAAATAATGTAAAGGGGCGTCACTTTATTGTACATCTCAAAATGTTTGTTCACCTATTGGGTGTAAAACGTTCATAATTAGGTTTCAGTGTTCAACTATAGGGGGAAAACCCAAAAAATTATATAAATTGTTGTTTTATAAATAACGGGGTACTCGTGATAAAATTGTTTTATTTTTATAATAATCTATTAGTTTTCGGGCGTCAAAAATAAGCATAAAATAAGCTTGAACTTTTCAGATAATTTAATTACAGGCATTCAAAGTTGGCAATTCGGCTTAATCGTTCATTTATTGGTTCCACTACCCTATATGTTATTTTGGTTCACAAAAAGTTATTGCAAGTTTAGCTATAAGGCTTTTTTAGATGAGGCTTTTAAGTTAAGACAATTCTTACAGAACCGACACTAGTAGGTACCGAATTTAAATGACTTCAACTCAGACAAGCACACTAACAATCGTTCGTTGAGCTAATCGGTGGGCACTGGGCGCGCATACACTACTGGTCGCCTAATTCTTCATGGCATAGGATCAATAACGGTAGCCAGTATCCTGTGTTACATCCGCTTTGCCAGAATCCAAGACTTGACAAATCTTTCTATACTGCCACCAGTTCCGATGTTTTTTGGATATTTTACTTTGATTTATTATCTGGCTTCTGTCCTGAAGTCTAACTTAAACAGCGCTATCCGAAACTGAAATATAATCTCAAATTAGTACACCAAAGGAGCATGTAGAACAACTGAATGAAAACAAGAGAAAATAAGAATGTTTTGAAGATATCGGTCGTTTATAAAGTATCCTTTAGAGATATTATTTTATTTTTATTTATTTATTTATTTTACATTTATTTGGGGGGCTTACAGCTATCATTACAAAAAGGTTTAATAACTTAATTAAAAAAAGCCATTAACAAGCCTCCACAGATATAAAAAGAAGTATTTTACACACACGTAATAAGATTATACAAAGCAATAGTGATTTTTTTTTTTTTTTTTCGTACGCAGCCACTTCATTTCCAAATACTTGAAAATTTTACGAATTCAAAGTGACATGAGCAAGGTTAACATGAGACAATTTGCTAGAATAAAGGTCGATGGTGTGACCTTCGTGCTCGATAAACTCATTAAAAGCGGTTTGTGATCTTAATAAAAATGATTGTCTGCGATAGTTTGTACGTGCGGGTGGTACGTGAAGCAACCTTCTGGGTCTAGCGTGTCTAGGTGGAACATATAAACTTAATTTACCCACTAAATCAGAACAATCAATTTTGGATTGTGCAATCTTCATGAGCAGCCGTATGTCAGAAATATTACGACGAGTTGAAAGTGGTAACAGATGGAAACGAGCACAGCGAACTATATATTTAGAACGTGGAATTTTGAATTTATATCCTAAGTACCTAATAAATTTCTTTTGTATTCTTTCCAGCCTTTGAATATGTACGGCATAATTAGGATTCCAAACTTGACTTGCGTATTCAAGGTGACTGCGAACGTAAGCACAGTATAGGACTTTTAGAGTCTTCATGGTTTTAAAAATGCCCGCATTACGTATAATAAAACCTAATGCTGATGAGGCTTTCTTAGCTATCATATCGATGTGATTGACAAAAGTGAGCTTACTATCCAAATGGACACCAAGGTCTCTAATGTCACTCACACGTAAAAGTGGTTGATTTTCAAGTGAGTACTTAAATTGTACAGTTTGTGTCTTACGACTGAAAGTAACCACTGAGCATTTTGATATATTCAAAATAAGGTTATTTGTCTTACAGTAGTTAGCCACTCTTTCTAGGTCTTCCTGCAGAAGTAACGCATTAGAGGGGTTGTCAATTGCCATAAACATCTTCATGTCATCTGCAAATAGTAGGAATTGGGAATGTTTAAAACAGTCTCCAATATCGTTGATGTAGATGACAAACAAAAGAGGTCCCAGCAATGATCCCTGAGGGACTCCAGATGGTATAGCAGTCCAGGAAGAAGTATAACCACTTAATACTACTGCCTGAGTTCTGTTGAAGACATAAGAAGAGAACCACCTGTAGAGATCACCACGAATACCTAGATTGAATAGTTTTCTCAGCAGAATAACATGATCGATTCGGTCAAAGGCCTTGCTAAAGTCGGTGTAGATAGCATCTACCTGTCCACTAGTGACCATTTGTCGAGTAACGTAATCAGTGAAAACAACAAGGTTTGACACCGTTGATCTTCCTTTTAAGAAACCATGCTGTTGTGGATTAAGGTCAGGGAGAATACTACTGTAAAGTTGATTATAAATTATACGTTCAAAAATTTTGGCTAGAAGACAAAGCTTAGATATTGGTTGGTAGTTTTCTACCACGTCTTTAGCACCTTTTTTGTGAATAGGTGAGATGAACGCAGTCTTCCATATAGTAGGAACGACACCTTCAGAGAGTGATTTTGTAAATAGTAATGATACAGGATACGCTAACTCGTTAGCACACTTTACTAAAAATATGGCTGGAATAGCATCGGGACCGGCTGATTTATTTAAGTCAAGGGATTGAAGGTATTTCCGCACAATGTCAGGATTGATTTCAATAGAACTAATGTGGCAATTAGAATCGTCTCTAGACGCTGAATGGGTACAAGTGGTAGTAGAATCCAGGAACGTGGACTGAAAATAATTAGAGAAAAGTTCACATATTCCTTGGCCCGTATGGCTTTCATTGCCGTTATATGACATATTGGAAGGAAAATTGGTATGCGAACGTCTGCATTTTACATAAGACCAAAAATATTTTGGGTTCGAAGTGATAGCAGTCTCAATGTTAGCTATATATTTATGAAAACAAGTCTGCTCAACACTATTAGCTCTATCCCGCAGTATCTGAAAAGTGAGTAAATCGTGTTTGTTACCGTAAATTTTGAATTTAGTAAAATATTTGTGTTTTTCTTTAAGAATTTTAATGAGAGCAGAATTGTACCAACGGGGGTAATTATTATTTTTATGTAGTCGTTTTGGGATGTGATAATCTCTTAATTCAACTAATTTTGAGTAAAACTTACTCACAGCATCATTAGTGCTACACTCTGAAAATAAATCGTTCCATTGCGTGTCAGCCAGGGAAGACCGAATACGATCATAGTTACCTTTATTGTATTGGTACATCAGACGCTTCTGAGCTATTAGACATTGAGATTGTGAGACATCAAGTTGGACCAAAAGGGCGGGATGATGAGGGTCTTCCACAGTTAAAGGCTGTAAGCAGGCTGAGACGGAGATGTTTGTGTTTGACAGGACAAGATCAAGTATTCGGCCATGCTTATTTTGGACTAAGTTAAATTGTTTTAGACTGCAGAAATCAAGAGTATCAATGAAATGAGTAAACATATTGGCCGATAACGTGGTAGAAGAAGAAGCAGTAGACGGAGCTACAGCTCTAATACCGTCTTCAGACTCTGACCACGTTATGGCGCTCATATTAAAATCTCCCAGAATAATAAATTGATCAGATGGGCGTTCGATAAATAAGTCTGCAAGTTTGTCTAAGTATATGGTAAGTTGATTAGAGAAACTGTGTCCTTGATACTGTTCACATAGATATAGTGTACATATGTGTATTTTTTGCATACTTTTTCCAGGCCCATCTCTTAAATGAACCGATATCCAAATATCCTCAGCGCTGGATTGCCAGCCAACATTTTCAGTAGCTATGAGGTCCCGCCGTATTGCTACTAAGACCACGTGACTGCCCAGTTGCACGATCACGACGCCAAATTAAGTAGTTATCATTAAACAATTCACTACTAGAAATGTCACTCACAAGCCAGGTTTCAGTTAACGATATAATGTGATAATAGTCATTTTTAGCCAAGTTCCTAAAAAAAGTTAATGTTTTTGTCCGTAAACCACGAACATTCTGGTGATAAATATTTAGTGTATACATTGTGGGTCAATCCAACAATAATAGAATAAACTCGAAATTATGTTAAGTAGTAACGAAATTAAGTCTGATATGCTTAACTGTTTCCATCCACTAACACCTTCGTCAAAACAAATTGGTAATAGTCGCAAAATTATTGGTATTACAAAAATGAACGTAACCATATAATATGAGATTAAATAATATTGTGAGAGCAACTCAGGAAGTACAATTAACTCAATACAAAAATATAACAATAATTTTTGTAACATAATTGTAGTGTAATATAACCTATAAGTGCAACCATTTAAAGGGTACCAAACACCGCTCCAACTAAGTTCTTCCAAGCACCAAGCGCACGGTACGAAACAAAGCTTAAAAAATAAACACACATTTATGTAAAAGTAGGTGGCATGACATTTATCACTACTCAAAATGAACGTAACCATGAAATATGACATGAAATAATTTTGTAAAAGCAACTCAGAGTATAAAATATTTAACTCAATACAAAGATATAATAATAACTTTTTTATCGTAATTGTAATGTAATATACCCCATAAGTGCAACTATTAAAACGGTACCAAACACCGCTCACAATAAGATCATTCAAGCACCAAGCGCACGATACGAAACAAAGCTTAAAAAATAAACACACATCTATGTAAACGTAGGTGGCATGACATTTAGCATTACTAAAAATGAACGTAACCATAAAATATGAGAATAAATAAGTTTGTAAAAGCAACTCAGAATACACAATATTTAGCTCAGTACAAAAGTATATTAACAACTTTTTAATCGTAGTTGTAATGTAATATAACCCATAAGTGCTACCATTAAAACGGTGCCAAACACCGCTCCAAATGAGTTCTTCCAAGCACCAAGCGCACGGTACGAAACAAAGCTTAAAAAATAAACACACATTTATGGAAATGTAGGTGGCTTGACATTTATCATTACTCAAAATGAACGTAACCATAAAATATGACATGAAATAATTTTGTAAAAGCGACTCAGAATACATAATATTTAGCTCAGTACAAAGATATAATACGAGTAATAACTTTTTTATCGTAATTGTAATATAATATACCCCATAAGTGTGAGTATTAAAACGGTACCAAACACCGCTCCAAATGAGATCCTTTAAGCACCAAGCGCTTGATACGAAATAAAGCTTAAAAAATAAACACACATCTAAGAAAAAGTAGGTAGCATAACATTTAGTAATGTAAAAATAATTGCAAGAACAACAATGTTCCGCTCGCACGACAGCATGACAAGACCGGTTCGTGCATTGTGCCTTACGTAGAAACTGGCCTGCGATAAGCGCAAGCACACTGCCAGGGGATTTCAACCTTTTGAGACGAACAAAATATTTTAAAGTGAGTGGTTGTTTAAATCTAAAAAATAACGCGTATAAAACTGTCTTCACACTAAGAGTCATACATGTAACTAGACAATTTTTTGTAGGTCTTGCCCTCTTGAGATGGTGAAAGGTTTCGAAGTTGGATCTCGCCGTACAAAGATTTTCATGTGTTTCACCCAAACAAACTGGTAGTTGTGCTCTTTGGCACGCGATTTTGCTTGTGAGAGAAGCAGTTTGTTTTTTACAGTTAAATGATCGTTTATAAAAATTTTCCCCGCAGCACCGGTAAAACCGATATCTTTGGGAGATAAAGGATTTTTTACCGAGCGGGCAGAAGCGATAAAATCTTCTTTGACGTAACGATTCATGAATGACACGATTATATTCTTGGTGCCAGCTACGTTACTCGGCACTCTGTGAACGAAGTTTATCTGTGTCTTCAAAACTGGATACGATATCTTGTCACCTATTTTGGCTACCATTTCAAAAAGGTTTTCCTTATCCCTCAAAGGTACGCCTTTTATCTCAACGTTGTTACTACGCAGCCACTGATCAGTGTCATGTAGGTCCTCCTCAAGTTTGCAGAGTGAAGTCATGGCCCCAGTAAGATCCTTTTGGTCTTCTTCGACTTTTGTCAACCTTTCATCAAGTTTATGTACTTTGGCATTGATTCCCTTGAGATCCGCTAGCTCTTTCCGCAGGAGCTGCACTTCCGCTGATAGGCTAGAGAGTGGAGCAAGCTGCATACGAATGCTGGTCAGCTCATGCATGATGGATTCAAGTGACACCGTTGGAGAAGCTACCGGTGAACCCATCACCGGCACTGTGAGAGCACTTGCCTGACCTGAGTTCTTGCAGGTCGCACACCTCCAAGTTGCTTGACGATCCCCCAGCTTCCGGTATCCCTTTTCGGTTATTCCAGAGCAAGGAAAATCGAAACTCTTCTTGCAGGCCGAGCATTGGATTGCCTCACCAACATCATCACCGCATCTTCCACAAATCACCATTTTTATTTTTTTATATTAAATAACTATATAACACTTAGTGCAGATCAGAATGCCAAAGGTTGAGCGCCAATGTTAACGAGTCACAGCAATACGCGGAGGTAACACGGTTGATCGCGGCGGCTTACGCACGAGAACACATATCGCGATATGTGCGCAATTTTACCACTGAATTATTTTATTGAGCACTTATATTATCCTATAGTCACATCAATTACAATTCGTCGCCGGCATTATAGTTTGGTTTGCCAGATTGTCAGCATTGTGATTTTGGGAATAATTTGTCTTTCATTATGAATACAGCCTTATATTTTTTACCATACTGTCAAAGACATTCCACCAATGGCATCGATTCGGCAGGAAATACTGACCAATAGCAATGAATACAATAAGCCAATAGGAGATGGTCATGGGTTATCAGGCTGGTATTTCACGGGCTGCGCAATCCACCCTGGAGAACAAGCGACCCAAGAATTACCGACCTGATAAACGGAGTATATTCATGATGTACATGAGTTATCGGCCGGGTATTATTGAGCCGGGCTGTATGAGCCGTATATCCCCATCGGGCTGAAAGTCCCAGCCCATTAATGCGCAGCCTGTGAAATACCGGCACGATAATCGAAGTAATGTGTACTTCGATTATCGTGCCGGTATTTCACAGGCATGAAGTATTTGGTCGTGCATTCTTGGGTCGCCAATTATCGAGCCGGTCATTCTTTGGCCGGTCATTATACACACTCAATGTTAGTACTAAAAATAACGTTACTGGGCGTCGCGGGGTAAAAAGAAGTTGACAGATCCGTCAATTGGATAGTACAAGTACCCCTTTGACAGATTCCACAACTGAGGGGTATATATGTCACAGCCAAAGTAATAAATCTGGATATTATATATACTGTCTAGCCATTATATATAATGTCTACTCAATTTAGATAAATTGATAATTGACACAAAATTGTTTTGGTAAATGTGACTAAACGATCGAAATGTATTACTTTTAGTAGTAATTATTAATAATTCACGACACATATTGGTAAAAGTTATAAAAAGGGTTTAAATATCATTTAGTCTAGGGCAAAGTCATATTTAGGTGCGACGACGAGCGAAGCGAGGAGGAGCGTGTGACTACAACAACGCTTGTGACTACAACAACGCGCGAGCCGAGCGAGCGAAGCGAGCGTGCCGCGGCAGCGGCCGGCGATGCGCCACATAAATTACTACTATTCTTATATTTATTTTTAAGCTCTTTAACCATTCTGGTGCGCCCTACGTGACCAATAGAAAGAAATATGAGTCTCATGAATAATATCAAAATTTTGTGTCAATTATCACTTTATCTAAATTAAGTAGACATTATATATAATGGCTAGACAGTATATATAATATCCAGATTTGTTACTTTGGCTGTATAGAGGTGAGGCGTAAATACTAGAACAGATCCGAAGATTAGGTATTTTAGGAGACTAGGCCGCACCTATTCCAATTTTCACAAGACTTAGTCCACCTAGTCTCGTGTGCCTACGTTCACTCAATGACACTAATGACAGCGCTTACGCGTATCGCGTACAACACTCATTCATTTTTATTGTTCTGTCTCACTCACACGTGTTTTGCTTTATATCTGCTATCTTGCTCTAGCCAGGTGGAAACGAGACAACGCAATACATTGTTGATTGCTTGCATTTCGCTCTTTCACTCCGCGGCTATGAAAACCGGTTTATACAGGATATAGGGGTTATCCTGTATAAACCGGTTTTCATAGCCGCGTGTCGATGTCACCGTGGTGTGAAATTTGAGCAAAGTTCACAAGAACAGGTGCAAAGGTCGAGTGCGCGAAGATTATCGAGTTAATTTACGTCGTCATAAGTGCATTCAATCTAGTATTGAGTATTAGACATTAGACTAGTATCCTGGTAGTGCGTGTTTAGTTTACTATCTTGTGTGTATAAAATATAACTTTTTGTGATTTTATAAAAATGGTGCCAAAGGGAAGCAGTGTTGCATGGGATCATTTTGTTGACAAAGGTCAAAGTATGGCCGAGTGTAAAATATGTAAAACCCAGTTAAGTTTTAAGTCATCCGTGTCAAATTTAACGAAACATATAAAAAAGAAGCATCCGTTAATTACTTTAATAAGTAGGAATAATGTTGCGCCCACGTCAAGCCTAGTGACTTCACCATGTGACCAGAGTTTAAATCCAATTCCATCCACCTCCACATCTTCACCTGCAAATGTACCTGCGCCTGCGGGACCTGCGGTGTTAGGTACTAATACGGTGCATGTGGTACAGCCCGGCTATAAAAATATTGCCTCATATATATACAAAAAGAATGCGGATAGGTGCAAATCTGATATTGATCAGTTAATAATGGACTTATTTATCATGGATTTTCAACCCTTCCGAATTTTAGAAGATAAAGGGTTTAGAAAATTACTGCAATCCGCGTTCCCTTTCTATACTATCCCGACGAGAAAATATTTCTCAAACAATGTGCTACCTAGCCGCTACGAAAGTTTACGCGCAGTGAAAATGAAAGAAGTCGAAAACGAAGTGGAGTCTATTTGTTTAGCCTCTGATATGTAGACATCGAGTACCAATGACCCATACATGGCTGTCACTGGCCACTACATTGATAGAAAAGAATGTAAGTTAAAATCGGTTTTGTTGGAATGTGTCCTTCTCGAAGGTTCACATACCGGTGTAAATTTGGCCGCGGAGCTGTTGAGAGTTACAGAAGAATGGAAAATTACCGAAAAAATCAATTTGACTGTAACTGATAATGGGGCTAACATAAAAAAAGCGGTAGAAAAAGATTTAGCCTGGAAGCATTTTGGCTGCTATGCTCACACTCTAAATTTGGCTGTCCAAGAGGCAATAAATAAGTCAAGGGAACTCACTACGCTTATAGACAAAGTCAAAATAGCAGTTGTATACTTTAAGAGATCTGCACAAGCATGGGAAAAACTGAAAAAATTTCAAGTACAAGCTGGTAAAACTGTAAAAAGACCTTTACAAAATGTAATTACGAGATGGAATTCAACTTTCTACATGCTGGAAAGGTTCATAGAAATAAAAGAAGAAAGTAATAGCTCACTTTCTAATATAAATGCAACTGCTATGTCACTGACTGCAATGGATTGGGAGCTATGTCAAAATATGTGTGACATTTTAAAACCTTGTGAGGAAGTAACCAAAGAAATCAGCGGTCAAAAATATGTAACTGGGAGTATTGTCATACCAATCACAACTGCACTCATATCATCTATAGAAAATTTAGACACCCGAAATTATACCTTCGCAGCTCAAGTCCTCCAGCAAGATCTAATAGGTGCCTTGAAAAATAGGTTTGGCAACTTAGACAAAAGTCGAACCTTGTCTTGTCTTGAAAAATCACTGTTTGCATGTTCTTAGATCCAAGATTTAAATTATATTTTGAAGATCAAAACGTGGCAGATAATACTAAGCAACATATAATACACTTGGTAACTGCACTGATCAATAAAGAAGACCAATTACAAGTTCCACAAGAGGAAATCGAAACACGAACTGCTCCTGTAAACCAGTCATTGTCTTCTTCTTCTCTATGGCGTCATTATACCGAAAAAATGAAAAGTCTGCAACCCAAGGGCACAGCACAATCGCGAGCTATTGTAGAAGTGCAAAGATATTTAGAAGACAAGATTGTTATGCCCAACGAAAACATATCACCTCTTGACTGGTGGAAAGAGCAAAAAAATGCGTACCCTAACCTTTATAGTTTAGCAGTCACTAAACTTAACGCAATGGCGACAAGTGTGCCTTGTGAACGATTTTTTTCTGCATGTGGGATACTATTGAATGATAGAAGAACACGACTGGGGCATCGAAAAGTGCAGCAATTGATGTTTCTCAACCAAAATTCCTAAGTTAAAAATAAAAAAGCATTAAAAAGAAAAGAAATATAAAAAACCGTTACTTGTCAATATTGTAAATACTAAATGTCAAATTCATAAAGAAAAACACGAATAAAAAAAACATAAAAAAATATAAAATAAAAAATGTAAATAATTGTAAATAAGTAAAAAAGGTCAAATTTGTAAATAAAATGAACTAAAATCTCTTAAATTCGCCAACTTACAAACACTTGGCATTGCACTCATGACATGATTAATTTAATATGTTATGACGCATTAGAAGTTGACAGTCCTAAGCCTGTTAAAGTATGAAGGAGGGATTTTAGTCAGTGATTATTTTATATCAGTTTATCAGTGATTTCATCTATTCTTTCTATTGCAACGCGTGTGATAGTCGATACTAGGTGGAATAGGTATTTGGCTATTTGGATCGCGTATTTTTAGGGAATAGGAACAGGTGGACTTGATCTTAAATTTACCTAGTACAACCCATCTCTAGGCTGTAACATATATATCATTAACAATTGACATTAACATGCCAAATACAAAATACTTTACCATTACTTACTTATAATCTAACCTTATCACGTTGAGCATTACGTGTTCATCGACGTAGATATTTGAGTCTGTTAAAACGCCAGCGTGTTTTAAGACTGAACAGCGACATCTAAATGCTTTGAATGTAAACAAGCAAAACTTCACTAAGCGCCATCTAGTGCATATTATAGTCATTAATGTTTAACAATGGCACAGAATAAAAAGGACAGTGCCAGCAGTGCCATATTGTACGCTCACTAACTATACTAGCTAATTAAAAAATCATTTTTTTTTGTTTTAGGATTTCTAAAAGTCATTCTGCTGTTACCTCGAACTAAATTTAAAACAGCAATTTATGAATAGGTACTACATATAATTCACTTTGCCGCTACTCTACGCTAGATGACCCACGGTTCAAGTAGTTTTGTAATTTTTTTTAACCCTCAATTCGCATATATTTATATAAACAAGAATATAGGTATATAAATTGACCTTTTTAGAGCCCACAGTTCACTAGAAAAATAGTTAAAATAAATCTCTGTTACTAAAAATAGTACTAAAATTGTGAAAAACCTTATGTTGCACTCCTGCAACATTGCGCACTTATTAGACAAGATAAAGTATGGAATTTTTAGTGGCTTAAAAAATAAAATGAATAAAATATTCAATGTTTTATTCATTATAAAACAATAAAATATTCAATGTGTTATTGTTAAAAAAAACTTTATAATGATGTAATCTATTAATAATTCATAATGTGTTGTAGTTTGATTACTTGAGGTTTTGCATTGATCAGTATCGAATATATTTTGTATTGCATTTTGTGCACAATGGTTCATTTTCTGCCGTATAGCTAATCTGTCGAATCCAAGAATCTGCCTAATTCACGATCTGTCCAGTAGCGAATCTGCCGAATTACGAATCGTCCAATCCAGAATCTGTCCTACACCGAACAAAGGACCCTTTGTTCGGTGTAGGACAGATTCTGGTAATCATTTGAGAATGTAATATTTTGCTAATGTAATATTTTGAGAACAAAGGAAATATACAGTCAGGTTTTTTACTTTTTTAATTAATCTATACATTATATTTATGTTTTCCCTTAGTCGCCATCCAACATACGAAATAAAACAATCCTAACACACTAAAGACGGGAAATATGCCGAAATAAAATTAATTTTGTATTACTTCAATAAGACACTTTATTGAAAACATCACTATAAATAATCTAGCATAGGAACAAAACATGAGATGCAAGCAAATTTAATTCGGTTACAAACTAATATTGCTACAGTTATTAATGCTATCATTGATTTACTTAGATAAGTATTGAACGGATGCTCACAGAGAAGTTTCTGTAATTATGTACAGAGTTTACACCTTTGTTGAGTGGAAGAAGCACACGAACGGCTAAGTATAACACGTCTATGGAGGGAAATGTCTTAAAGAAGGCTGGATTTGTTGCTAGGGCGTCTAATTATTGTAATAAACTAGATTTGGAAAAAAAAATGCGATAACATAGGTATACTTATATATACAGGGTTATTGGTATCGTTTTTAGGGTTCCGTAGTACCTACAAGGAACCCTTATAGTTTCGTCATGTCCGTCTGTTTGTCCGTCTGTCCGAGGTTTTGCTAAGAGACTGTTTGTACTAGAAAGCTGCAATTTTGTACGGGTATGTAAACTTACCACGCCGACAAAGAAGTAAAATAAAATTTTGAAAAAAAAATTTTTTAGGGTAGCTCCCATACAACTGATGTGGGTATGAATTTTTTTTTCGTCGCATATTCCATCGTGTGGGGTATCATTGAATAGGTACATTGAAATGATTTAGGAGTTGCTAATACTATTTTACGTTTTAGTGCTTCATTTACGAAATATTCAACTTTAAAGTGCAAATTTTTGTTCCAGTAGGGCGTCCGTCCCCCCTCTAAAACCTAAACTGCTGGCTTGAAAAGTCTGAAAAAAATCACGATGATAGTGTAGTTCATGAACTTTCAAGGAAAATTATAGCGGTTAAGATAACTTTATCACTTTAGCAGTAATGGTCGTTGAACTTGGGTATTAGATAATTTTGCATCAAATACAAAATTCTTAGAATAAATCCTTTAAAGTTACTAAAATGAAGTACTGGAAGGACTAGAATGGGTATAGATAATTATGTACTATAGAAAAGGTGGAGGAGGGAGAGAGGGGATTGTAGCATCCCCCCAGAGGGGTGGGGGATTACGGAAACTATTTTTGTTTTTCAAATAATAATAATTAAAATATAAATGTGTATTTATATACATTAAAAGGACTTAAGGTATGGTATATATATATGTATATATTTTGTGCAATGGGGAGGGGGAGAGAGGCCAGAATATTCCCCATTGATGGGAGTGCGTTACAGAAACCTATGTTATTTTTAATACTAATGAAATTTCCCAAAATTAGCTTCTTCTTCATGAAAATAAATAATAATAAATCAAACAAAAAATGGTTAGACTTAGAAACAAATGTCTTATTAGAAGTGAAGTAATTCTATGACAGCTCCGGCGCTGTGGGTATGCAGCTTTAGTCTTCTCGCAACCTTATCGCAGCGTACTCGCTACACCTTCGTAGTATACTTGCACCGCTCCCTATCCGCGTCTCTAGCTTATAAAAAACACTCTAGGGGTAGGGCAGACAAGACTGCTAGGAAGATGGGTGCTCCAAAAACAGCAAGTGACCCAGTATATATTAGTAACATTGACTCGAATCACTTCCAATCAGTATTTGAAACCTCAATTGTTACCGACGGTTATAATGCAGATAATAAATTTTATATTTCTGTAGATAACCGTCAGATTTAATTATCAGTGATGTTTGTTTTACTATAATCAAATGTATATCAAATCGGAACTACGTAGGCTCGATCCAACTATGGGCGCTGTAATAATGTTTCACCATAAGTTCTTAAATACACCGCTGACACCATTTGTTTTCCAGTCCACCATATATTCAACCTAAGGATTATTTAAAGTTGTAGCAAACTATCGCCCAATCTCAATTTTGCCCGCCTTATCGAAGCTTTACAGAAATATTTAAAACGTAGACAATAACAAACAAACGAACAGTGTGTTAACTAAAAAAGTATTTAGTTTTTTAAATTGGTATTACATGCAGATGACCTGAAAATGTATCATTATATAAATACTTATCAAGAACACTTAAAATTCCAAAAGGATCTGGGCAGATTTTTAGTGTATTTTATTAAAAATAATTTTATTCCTCCTTATTGTGATACATTTATGATGAGTCTATGACTCTAAAACTAGGCTGGGGGCCTGTATCTTAAGAGCCAGGTCCGTCCCGGCTTTAGAGAATCTGTAACACATCTATATTTTTTCTTTTATATATACTATTTAGTAACAATTCAAAATTGAAGCAATACATTGAAACATATATACATATAGGAAAAATATTTAACGAAATTGTTTTTTTTCGAAGTTAACGTCATTTTGTATATTTTTAATAATTAATACTTGCGTGTAATCATTGTTCTGTGGTGTAGTATTGGTGTACGAGTTTAAGTGAATGTTTGTGAGGGATATGAAAGGTGTATGTGTCGGTGCGTGTTTCTGTATGTTTGAGTATACGTGCACGTGAAGGGTATGTGATTTGTAATGTGTCATTTTACATATGTGTTATGGGATTCTAACTTTGATGAAGTTCAAGTTATCAAGGAATATTATTAGATAGTAAATTAATCGTTTATGTAAATATTCAAGATATAATAATAGCACGTGGTTTATAAATATTTAATTTTGTCATTAGGTCCTCTAGTAACTTCAACAATGAATTAACGTATTTATTGTATAATATTAAACCATTATGAAGAGCTGCTAAACAAATATAAATTATTGCAATTAAACTCTAGCAGGCAACAATTAGATATTATGCTTCTGTATGACCTATAGATAGATAGATAAACTCTTCATTGAACACCTTAAACTAAACAAGAATTAAAAATATTATGAAAATAACATATATAGACTTAAAAATAGTGAACAATTGGCGGCCTGATCGCTCAAAGCGATATTTTCCAGACAAAAGATATTTATTAGTATTAACACTTATCTACAATACAATATATATACATACAAATACTATATATATACATACAAAATACATACATATACACTTAGAGTATATACATATATATATATATATATATATATATATATATATATATATATATATATATATATATATATATATATAAATGCACAGTCCCTTCAGTAACGTTATATAGTTAACACTATATTTAGATAAATATGCATATATAGTGTAAACTCAAGGGACTGTGAATTTTATGGCGTTATAGAGGTGTCGTTAAATGGAGAGAAGAAAAACTTTGTGAGTAACTAAGAAACGTATAGATAATCCATGATTCCTACTAAATAGTCACGGTCAACAACAGTCTACACGTGCAAGCAATCACAATTTATAAACAATAGAACAAATTGCTTAGAAAGTTATAGGTAGAGAGATAAAAAGAAAAAGAACAACAGAATTATTCTATATTATGATAACGGGCTACTACGGAACCCTACATTGCGCGTGGCCCGACACGTGCTTGACCGTTTATTATTACTAAGGTCGATGTAAATATTCAAAACTCTATTCAAAGGGAGCGCGGCGCGGTCTAGTTTTGCCGCGGCGGGCGTTCTTAGCTCGGAGTAGGCATTGTCTTTTACTACGAGACACAGAACTTAAGTGTCAGACAGTACTAGAAAAACTTATTGTTTTAAGTTTAGAGTCCCTCCGAGCCAAGAGCGCCGCGGCAACACTGGACTGCGCCGCGCTCCCTTTGAGTAGAGTTTTGCCAATTGAGATAAAATTTAAACAAATTAATTTTGTCCAATGATTTTTTTTCAATTATCTTTAAACCATACAGTTTAACAGTGCTTGTATTCTTTACCAAAGCCCAGTTCGGTAAGACATTAAGGCTGCAGTTAAGCCATAAGGAAACTTCCTTCCTGATAGCCAAACTCTAATTTAGATTGTATCATGATAAAAAAAACCCTAAAGCAGTCAGCCTCGTTTGGCGATTGGTCAACTATCGCTGGTCGGTGGTTTTCTTTGTAAGAATCACCAGCTTACACTGAGACGTCCACGCGCGGCTTCCACATAATTATGTGCATGCTGTTACATGCTTTATTTATAAAAGTTGTAAACTTTATAATGAATATTATTATTATTTTAATTATAATTGGAGATCGGAGAACTCACACACGTCGTAAACCGTCTAGGATACACACCGTTTGTCAGAATTTTAATAAAAAAAATCACCCAAAATATAGTCATATCTTGCATTATTTCGTTTACAAAGAATAAACATTTCGGTGCGAAGCATCACGACATTATAATAATTAACAATCAAATATCAATCGTGTCACGGTGCGCGGTTCAAACTTGAATCACAAAATCTAAAACAGCTGATCAAATTAATGTCAAAAATGCCTAAGAACCATTACATTTTCCTTTTTTTACAATTTAAGGTCATTAATCTTTAGAAATTAATAAATTAAAATACAATTTTAAAACAACCAGAGCCCCTAAAATCATACTGCGTGACAGTTTATTTATTCACACTGAACAGATTTTTTTTGTAATACAATCATTGACAAAAGACTTTTGTCTATAATTGATTAAAATAAAAGGACATATGTGTTCTTTAAAATATATAGAGATATCACCTATTGAACGGTTTACCACGTGTGTGCGGGGAATAATATAGTATTTACTTAAGTCTAATTATTACATCCAATACAATATGTGCTTGAAAGTTACAACAAAATTTACAAAAAAACAAGTAACATTTACTTACTCTTATATTACTAAGCACACCATGTAAAAATATTAAAATATAGTCAACTATATATAAAAATAATATTAAAACAATAATTAATCCTTATCCATAATCTCACTTTCCTTAATTCCAAGCTCTTTTACTTATTCTATCCATGCAGTCTTTCAAATTGTGCGGAAAATAAAATTACATAACAAAAAATATTCAAAATTTTCTTTTTAGAATTGATTGATTAAAATTGGTGATTGATTATTTTGTAATAGATAATGTAATAAGAAGTTAATAATATTTTGGCACTACAGATCTAACTGAAAAAAATAAATAAAAATATGTTACTGAAATCGAAAGAAATAGACAAAACAACAAAAGGGATTATCAAAATGTCAATTTTGATCAAAATAGTTTGTATCACGATTCTTGCCAATAAAATTAAAATACAATTAAACTATTAAAATCATGCAACTACAATTATAACATGCTTTAAACCATCTTATTCATTTCAAATAAATGCATAATTAAAACAAGACAATAAATACAACTTTACCTTGGTAAAGTCAATCAATAAATCAATCATTTAAATATTATATACAAATTAAAACTTAATAATTACAAACAAATCTTTGTTCAACGTTTGGTAAATAGTTAATTTACAACAAACAAACTTATTATTAAAAACTATTATTTCTTATTAATTAGGATTACAATTATTATTTATGATTATTCAGATCATTCCATACTCCTAAAGTCCAATAACGTATCACTAATTTGTAGAAGCCAAGCTTGGAAGGAAAGGTTAACCATATTTATGCCAATTTGCATAATTATTTTGTATAATTTCGGATGGACTCATTAAAATTTTGTGCTTATTTCGTTACCAATTTCAACTTTCTTTTTTTATATTTTTAGTATAAATATTGGTAAGTGGTAAATGTGTCTGAATTATAAAAATATTGTCTAAAGTAATAATGTTAACTGGCTCTCCAGGACACCTACCGGCACATGTCGATAGGTGCTTGGCGATAGATTTTCCCCACACTTGATAGAGTACGTGATAAAACTAAAGCTACAATACCTTGCCCGAATAAGGTATTATAATAAAATAATCCTTCTTAAAATTGTATATGCGAAAGTATGTTATCTTTGCCACTCACTTCCGAGACGGCTGGACGGTATTTGATGATACTTTTACCTTAGGTACCTACTGGACTTGTGATAAATTTCATCCCAAGTATTTCCCAAGAGAACGCTATATCACCGTAAATTCACCAGCATGGGTTAAGCCGCGGGCGAAATCATGCAAGTAATAGATTGTGATTTTAGTTTAGATTACTTTTTGTTATATTTTCATTTCACATCCCCGTAAGACGTAAGCGGTGATAGCTTCGTCGAGTGTGACCAGTAAAGCACACCCCACCACCACATCCGTCCACCTAGATTAGAATTCTACCACGAACTTGAGCTTCACATAATAGCTGTAGGGCATTGTGCATGCTCGCCTGGGTAGCTACCGCCATCAAGAAGAACATCTGTCGCCAAGCACCTATAGTCTGTCGGCAGGTGTCTTTGAGAGTCAGTTCCCATTGTTAGGCCAGCCAGGTAACATCTTCGAACACACTACCACCACACATATACAAAGAAAAGGAGAATCCCAGAAATTCCTCTAAGGCCCGGTTTTTCAATCGTCAGATACTTACAATTCCTTAGCATAAAGAATGTTAGTTGTTTTAAAGAAACATTCATTTGTTTTAAATTTGGTTGGTTATCGTTTTATCAGTATAATATTTTTTATCGTATGATTGAGTAAGTGCCAAGTCGATGTAACATAGAAATTGATCCAAAATAAGCACATATAATCCAAGTTCTCACGTTAAGTATCATCTTTAGACAACATTTTATCTAACTTCAACTGCTCCAGTTGCAACTGCCTCCTGATAGAACCCAACTGCGCCAATATACTAACGTTCTTCCCCTCTTCGTTAGGCAGAGATTTCAGTATATTCTTCTGTACGGCTGGCACTTTCCATTTATCATCAAATTCGTTGAATTATCATTCGTAACCTGCTTTGTCTTTGGTGAATGCCTTAATACAGGAATAGATATGTGATCTACGTCTTGAACTTTGGTTTTTTCTACTACTTTCCTTTCTCTAGGTTCGTGTATCAATGCCTTTTCTATGATAACGTTTCTCTTGTTATGTTCTTGGTTGTTATTGCCAATGTTTTCAATTTCTTTATCGATCCTATCCCGGAAATTTAGGTTCTTTCTAAAATAAGAGTCGACGTCATAGTTTGCTGAGAACACTGAATTGTCGGGTATATTAAATGAGTAAGGTTTTTTTTCTATGGGTTGGAAGGTTGTCTCGCTTTGTGGGTAGAAGAGGGGTAGTTTTGATCTTTGCGTGTCACTTTTGGAGGTGTTTGTGAACCGTTTGGGGATGTTACGAGAGGGTTGAGATGTTGTTCTGAACATCTTCTGTTGCTCTTGGTCGATTTCCCTTTGGAGCTCTGTGCGTTTTGTTTCGTAATCTTTGGCCTTGTCTTTTATCTGTAAAAAGAATATAATTGATTAGAGTATAAACATAAGGAAGACATTTCATATTTTTTTGTATTAATTATAATATCAAATTCATGCTTAACAAATATGTATAATACTCCACATTTACAAATTATTTGAGCACAAAATCGAAACCGCGCTACAAAATATATATTTGGAAATATGAAGTAATCTAAATACAGTAGGGTAGCGACATTATTACAGGAGTTAAGTGTTTTAAATATCACTTATGTCAGTCAGATGAAATCATCGAGAAACTAACCTCGAGAGTGGAATTCATGGTTCGGTTTATCTGGCAACTAGTGTGTTGTATCGGACACACTCCAAATTTAAAATATCCTTCCTCCTAGTGTTGTGACTACAGTGCTAATGGTGGTGTATATCGATTTTATATAGATAATTGTCGATATTATGATACCCTTCTTATGGTAAATTTTTGATTCCAACCATGGAATTTCTACACGGAAATTCATAGTCATCTGGACCATCACTGCTTCTAAAAGATTCAGTGGAATTTAAACAGATATTGCACAACTTATTAATTTCTATCTATATAGTTTTGTCTTACATAGTTAGTAAAATATCTACTACACCTAAACACTTATTATATGGCCATTATTATTATTATTCAATTTATTATATGTATTGTATAAAAGATCTTTATTTTATTTGTTTGAATTAGTTTTATGTATATCTAAACACACTCAAATACTTATTTTATACCTAAACCTGTTACACTTCGAAGGAAGCCTTATATAATAAACCATTTTTAATATTTTCAAATACAGAATTTTTAATACTCAGCGATCTAATTTTTTTCAATAATGTCGTAGTTTGATATTTGATTAGGTTATTTAGGGAGTCATTAAATATTTTACTTATTTTAAGAGATGCGAATCATAGTAATTACTTTATTTATAACCTATATATATAACTGTAAGCTTATAAAACAATTTTTGGTAAGCTAGAATGAGTTTGGTAAAGTTATAAGTTAGAATGAGTATTCAAACTTGTGAGACTTGTGAGATTCAAACAAGTGCTTGGCGACAGATTTTCTACTTGAGGGTGGTCGCTAGCCTGGCGGGCATTTTTTTTTTTTTTTTTTTTTATGCCTGATAGGTTAGTTTTTGACCACTATCTCACCTGATGGTAAGTGATGATGTGGTCGAAGATGTTGTTCAGGCTAACCTAGAAGTACTGGCTCTCAAGGACAGCTGCCGGAACACACCGTTAAGTGCTTGGCGACAGATTTTCTACTTGAGGGTGGTAGCTAGCCAGGCGGGCATTCGCAAAATGCCCTACCACCATGCTATAACGACTGTCATCCTAAGACAACAACCGGGACCGACGGCTTAACGTGCCCTCCGAAGCACGGAAACGCTCAGTAGTAATGTCACTAGCGGTCACCCATCCAACTCATGACCGCGGGCGACGTTGCTTAACTTTGCTGATCGGTCGAGAACAGCTAAGTAAACTTCGCTACGAGGGCATTCGCAAAATGCCCTTCCACCATGCTTTGAAGCTCAAACCCGCGGCGGAATTCGAACCATGGACATGCGGCACGGCAGTCCATAGCCAATGGCACTGAGCCATCACTGCTTCATATTTCTTCTGTATTTTATTTTCTCCTATTGATGGCTGTGAAAACTAAAATATTAACTTACATTATGTGGATTAGCTAAAATGCGCTGACTTCATTAAAAATAGACTTAGTAGAATAGACACGGTGAGTGACTCATGTTAATTTATAAGTGTTAATTGATAAGTATCCCGTGGGGTACCGTGCTAGAATTTTACTCCACCATTGCTATCGGTGTCATTGGTGTTGTAATTAAAGGTAAAATACCGAAAGGGGGGAAGAAGCGCTTTTTGAGGAACTGATATCTTAAACTGCGATCTCCAAGACGCCTGCCAAGCGTGGGAATTATGGCAAACTCTCCCTAAATGGTGGAGAATGTGTTCGGAAGTGGACAATCCTGCCAATACAGCAGTTTGTAAGTGTATTTGACATTGTAATTTGCTAACATTAGGTTATGTTACACAGTAGTTTCCATTGTTTACCTACTTCGTACAGCCAAGCATAAATAGAATTCACACTCAACGCTTAAGATGTTTATAGATATATTACCACGTTGATGTTCTAAGTATGCACTATATCGATATCGATTAAAATTGCACATTCATTCCGTCCCATCACTATAAATCACGTGGTCGTGGCTTAGCCAATTAGAACGTGTTTCGATATGAAATTTCTTTCTTACAAAGCTAATAGAATGGCGTCTCTTCGGGTTACTTTCTCGAAGGATGAAATGCAGCACGTTGTCTACTTGAAGACCACACCATCCTCTACGACGGTTAATATAAAGAAATAAGAGCATAAGATTCGGCTCAGTCGAGCATGTTCCAATAGCCTAGAGATCTGGACACTCGGCGCAAATCCAGAGGAGGCGAGTTCGATTCCCGTTATGGACAAGAATTCTGTGCATATATTTTTAGTAAATATATTATTTAAAATTGGCATTTTCTTTCAATCAAACTTGGATATCACATCAGAGCTAAGAGTGCCCGCCGCGGCAACAATGGACCCCGCCGCGCTCCCTTTGAATAGAGTTTTGAACATTTACATCGATCTAAGTAATAAAAAATATGAAATAATAAATTACAGGCACAAGAGACTTTTAATATCAGGTGGTCCTCTTGCTTATTCCGTCTTATGCACATAAATAAATAAAAAACATCTCAAAATGTCTCCTGCTGATAGAATTGCCGGCGCGCCGCTGCCTCCTAAAAATTAAAGAACATCATTATATCCAGAAAATGTAAGTAAATAGAACAGCCCCTAGATTCTTGCTGGAAAAGTGTTCAAGCAAATAAATAATGATAAACACTATAGGTGAATTTCACCAACCTAGGTAATAACTATACGAGGGTAATTTAAATATTTGTAATACAATATGATAGGTCTTCGAAACCACAGACGATAATGATGTTGGAGATTGTTATTAGGAGATTGTTCAAAGGCGGATCCCCTTTATGACAGTGTCTGATCAAAACATTGTCCTATTTTAACATTTTTCTACACTTTCATCATTCACGACACGTTTTCACTATATATTTTTAAATATATACATCAATAGTAATTAAACAACTTTAAACGGTTCAAATCGCGTATATTTATACACAAAATAATGATAAAACATAATGATATATAATATATACGCGATTTAAACCGTTTAAAGTTGTTTAATTACTATGTGTAATAATCGCGAAAACCTAAGACAACATTATATACATCAATAATCAATTTTCTTTAATTTCAATACTACCAACCGAAGATGCAGATGTTCAAGTTGCCAGTTACTTATAGTTTACACGTGCGTTCTGAAATATAAAAAAAAGAAATTGCAGTAGAGCTCTTTGTGTGAATTCATCCGGGCAAGTACTGCCACCATATTTATTTTGACCGTCAAGCAGTTATGTTCACATACCTAACTGTGTTCCAGTTTGAAGGGTATGGGGTGCCGGTAAAATTACAGACACATGATACTCAACAACTTTTTTTTTAATATTGTTATTGCAAACATAACAATATTAAAATTATAAGGTTGTAAGTTGTACTATAAATGTCACCCCGTCCCAATACGATAGGAAAGGTTTGAGTTATGACGTCAATTGGTTAGGCAATACCCCGGCTAAAGGGGTGGATGGACGCGGGTTCGAATCCCGCACGTGACTTAAATTATTCCTATCGTATATTTGTAATTTTGTAACTATTTTTTTATTGCAGGTTAAGCCTTTTACCAAAATCTCACCTGATGGTAGGTAATGATGTGGTCGAAGGTGGTAACAGGCTTCACAACTGACTCTGAAGGACAGCTGCCGGAACACACCGTTAGGTGCTTGGCGACAGGTTTTCTACTTGAGGGTGGTCGCTAGCCAGGCGGGCATTCGCAAAATGCCCTTCCACCATGCGGTGAAGCTCGACCCCGCGGCGGGATTCAAACCATGGACTTGCTGCACGGCAGTCCATAGCCAATGCCACTGATCCATCACTTTATCTCCCAGAGTGATGGACGCAGTGCATTTCGTCACTTGTGTCGAACTGTAACTGTTATAGGCAGAGGTTGTCTTAACACCAGGTGGGCCTCGTGCTTATGCCATCACAACAGGATAAAAAACATGTTTTTCACAGATTCATAACCACATTCTACACATAAATCGAAATTTCAGTATTTCTTGGTGATAATAGGATAGGTACCGGGCTAGAACATCACCCCCCCCCCCCCATCTCCAACCGTGGGTGTCGTAAGAGGCGACTAAGGGTAACACATCAGAAGGAAAGGGCCCCCCATAATGGGGGAGGCTGTGTTCAGCAGTGGACAATCCGGCTGATACAGTACATCATATACCCAAATTTCAGATTTCCAGCTAGAATAGTTTTTTAGATTAAAGTCATAGCAAAAATTTACGAACTCGAGCACTTTGGTGTTTAATCTCACTAAACTGGCAGCAATTCTGTTGTACGCTCACTATCTATATTAGTATAAAAAAACCTAATTTTAGTTTTACGAATCCTAAAACTTATTGTGCTGTTACCTGGAACTAAATTTAAAAGAGCAAATTAACAACACTAAATATAATTCACTTTGCCGCTACTCTACGCTAGATGGCGCACGATTCAAGTTGTTTTGTAAAAATGTTTAGTCCTTGATACATGTTTTTTTACTTAAGGAACTTTGTTTACATTTAAATCCTGTGCTAAAGCCGAAAAAAAAAACTTCGTTGCTTGGCAGAGCGCAGCTTCAACAGGTCGCTTCCCAATCTCGAATGCCTGGGTTCAGTATCTGGATATAATGGTGATTTCATTCAAAATAACAAAGCACATAGCTGTCTGAAGCATATCGAAGGTTACTCTACCTGCTTAATGATATATGTGTCGCTTAACATCAAACTCGGATAAATCCAATTCTGAGAATTTTTCAGATTTCGGTATCAAATGAAAATGTAACAAAAAAAAATTGAAATTATTTTATCAGTTATGTATAAATCCGCATGGTTCTTGAGAAATAAACAGTCAAAATCATAATATTTCATCAAAGTCAGATAGATCCATAAGACAGTTTTTTTCAAATGTAGTTTTGCATGGTGGAAGTTCATTTTGCGAATGCCCGCCTGGCTAGCGACCACCCTCAAGTAGAAAATCTGTCGCCAAGCACCTAACGGTGTGTTCCAGCAGCAGTCCTTGAGAGCCAGTGAAATAACAGGCAAAATGAGACTTAACAGGTATGTCTCAAGGTGATGGGCGCAGTGCAGTTCGTCACTTGTGATGAAATGCATCTGTTATAGGCAGAGGATACCGCTTAACATCACGTGGGCCTCGCGATTGACCTTCACAATACCATAAAAAAAAAATCCATGAGAGCCAATAAGCGTATTGCGTTTTTTCAACAGTGGCACTGTAAACTCCCGTGTTTTATCGTTACTATTTGTTATTTAGACAGTTTCCATGGATGATTCTATTAAAATTGTGTCACCACGTAAAGCCCGCAAGCGACCTAATATAAAACTTCGCCGTAAGAAAGAGGAAAGAGTGAAAATTCGGTAAGTATGAATATCGTACACCTATGCGTCGTTGGGTATCCTGAGTTGGCACTAGTGTTGTGCTAACTATGTTACAGAATATTTTGGATGTAATAAGTATGTAAGAATATTAAAACATATACCTACAGGAACTTTCTAATCAGATTTGTGTGGTTACAGGATAAAATGTAACTTTTAAAATATAAGCGCCTTGTGGAGTAGGTCGCCTGGACATGTTTAGCAATTTTGCTTTTTTGTATTAGCGTTTTATTATCATACTAGTATTATAATGTGAATGTCTGGATATTTGGCCGTTTGTACCCCCATAACTTAATAACCACGGCACCGATTTGGCTGAAATTTAAAACATAATGAAGAGAAAGGGTTCTTTTATCCTGGAAAATGTTAGGTTCCTGTGGAAATAAAAAAAAAAACAACGATAATGAAGTCCATATACGTGGTGAAGCTGCCAATTGGAGTTCCAGTTCACTAAAATTTATTGATGTTCGCAAATTGCTAAAATCGCAATTTTGGCTAAGACTATCGATGATGCAGTCAAATTATTATAAAAAAGGGCTTAACGGTAATAATTTGATAAAGCGGTGAATACGCACGCAGAATAAATTGAAGAAGATGACTCAGAAGAAATAATTAATGTTGTTGAAAAATTTAATTAGTTATCTACTCTGGCTCAGTTTTCCATTGCCTGACGTCGGGTTGAGGGTTGATATTTTTTTCACAGAGAGGTTACATTATTATAAGCACACTTGCAAAGTTTCAAAATCAGAAAATGCGTAGTTTTTGAGAAAAAAAATATTGAAAATTAATTATTTTGCAATATTAATGCTAAATAATATAGAATTCTCGCCAATGAACGTTTCGTTTTATGAACGGTTAAAGGCGTATTCCACTTGACGCTAATTTTGATATTGTCGATAATTTGGTTATGGTTCCACATATAATATGAACCATAGATACAAAATGTGGTAAAAATAATCAAAAATAACGGCGATAATAATTGGCGTCAAGTGGAATTCGTTTGGTAACGTTTTGTATTAAAAAACAGGTTAGGTTGAAACTGCGACAACACAACGCGCGAGCCGAGCGAGCGTAGCGAGCGTGCCGCGGCAGCGGCCGGCGAAGCGCTAAAAAATCTGTTACACATCCAACAAAACAATAAATTTGATCAGTGAAGTGTTACAAAAAGTGAGGTGATGATTTTACAAATATATGCATAACTCGAAAACTATGCATTACCTTGTAATAAAAGTGGTGGGAAAGGGAAGAGATGACCCTCCCCTTCCACTGCCCTCCTTAATGGCAATCGATTTTAAAATTATTATTTTAATTTTAATCCAGAAAATGAGGAAAATTTAAAATAAGTAAAAAAGGGGGGGGATGCGGGACTTTTCCTTTGAAGAGGGGGGAGTGGTACCTCTCCCCCCCTCTCCCCACCCCCTCTACCACCTGGATTCGACGGCCGTCAATGGAAAGTCGTACCCCTACTCTTTTTGTAAAATTACTTTTGTTTGTATTACTTACTTTGAATTTTATTCGGTTAGCTACCAAAAAAATGACTGTTGATCTCGTGACTTTATCCCGTGACATCCCTAGTTCTTATCATATTTTATCAATTCTACATAAATCCAGTTGTAATAAATCAAAATACTATAAATCCACTCTGAGTTTTTAATGGTCTTGGATACCTCACAGAAATAGGTACATACAAGTACGTCACATACTTAAAATAAATCATCATATTTACATATTAAGGACTCTGTCTACGTATAACACGCACATACCAAACTTATGTATGGAGGCCGAATGCTTACATAACGGTGTTGGATACGTTATAGAAGGAGATATGACCTCCATTCAAGTACGTCGCATACCTATGATGATTCGTCATATTTACTTATCAGGACTGTCTTCGTATAACAAGTGCATGACAAATTTTCATACGGAGGCCGAGTACTTACATAACAGTTTTAGATACGTTACAGAAATAGGTATAATCTCTATACAAGTACAAACATACTTATAATGATTCATCATAAATACTTATCAAGACTATGTCTACGTTATTACACGTACATAGCAATATTGTGTACGGAGGCCGAGTACTTACGTAACGATGTTGGATACGTTTATAGAAGTAGATACGACCTCCATTCAAGTACGTCACATACTTATAATGATTGGTCATATTTACTTATCAGGATGTCACCTGCCTACCTAAGGTTGGTAGTAGGGAGCATAGTAAAGAAACAAGAGAAGAGAATTTAGTACAAGTATATTAGAGAGAAGGGTCGTGGATTTCAAACAAGTATGGCCAGCTTCCTTGTGGTAGGACTTATCTCCGGTCCGCTAGTATGAGTCGATGCTGAGCAGCAGGTCTGCCGCGCAGTGGCTCAGCTCCACACCACCGCGCCGGTAGAATGTCCCAGCTAGATGCTGTAGAGACGTTGTCTGCGGTCGGTGCTGGAGGTCAGAGGACGGCTGGAGTTCAGGAGGAGGTCAGGTACCGGAAGTCTGGTACTGATAGCCTCGTATTTGAATCCTGGTATTTGAAGTAGGGCACTGCTACCCGGATACTGGAACTCAGTGTACGGGGTTTTTCAGAAGATAGGAGGTTATAGCTTAATTAAGTTTTTGTAACAACTTTCAAACTTAGTGATTTAATTGTAGTTGCACGGTGGGTGGCTGGTGGCAAAGTGATGCCAATCCTCTTCGAGGGAAGACATCAAATTTTGCCCGGAAGTTTGAGGTGCATTTCATTACCTTATAAGGTAATGCACAAGGCCTCAAAACCGTTGGAGTCATTTCTCCAATCACTCCACTTAATTTAAATAGTTTTCAAAATAAAACGTTCGTCTAATAGGAAGTTCAAAATCAATCGTGGTATTTTTTCTGACATCAGATAGTTTGACAGTGCAGAACTGTCAAACTTTTGAGCTTCAGACTGATCAGCAAGTACTACAAGATATTTTATATTTTTGATATGAGACCTCTATCGGTGTATCGATGAACTACCTCAGCGCGTAGCAAAGGTAGTTAGCTCTCGGCAACTCAATGGATAGCTCCATTGTGCGGTTAGCGAATAGATGGCGTTGATTTTATTATATTATTTTATTTACTCAGTAAATTGTTTTCACCGTGTTTTAGATCGGTTACAAGGATTCTGTCTGCGTATTACACGTACAAAGCAAACTTGTGTACGGAGGCCAAGTACTTACATAACGGTGTTGGATACGTTATTGAAGAAGGTATAACCGTCATGTAAGTACCAACTTTGAATCATGTATTTAAACGGTGTTATTCTAATTAGCTAGTAGCGTTAGACAAACAACTTATTTTTTAAGATTTTGATCAAATCGCAAAAAATATACAGCTTTTCCATAGAAAAATTTCATTCACGCGCGAAATAATGAATGAAACACAACATTAACATGTTGCAAGCTAGTTAGGAATAACATTCTATATGTATGTGAAACAGTTACAAGTTTTTTTTCTCTGGCTATCAATTTATATTTAGTGTGCATAAGATTTTATACTTATAATGTTGCGGCATATAAATATTAGGTCCTTACATATGAAATTGGCGTTTTTCGTACTGGCCACTTTAATCACGAATTTCTCCTCTTTGGTAAAGAATTCCAAATTCAAATTTGTACAGCTATAGACTCATGTATTTGTGCTTCGATGATCGTCATTCATTTGTTTTTTTCTTCTGTTTTTTTCTGTTTGCGTCACTCATTTTACAAAATGGAAAACCTTAAATATCGCATTATTTACGAGTACGAGTTCCGCCGTGGCACTAGTGCTGCGGAAACAACTCGAAGGGTGAATGATGTGTATGGCGGTCGTGTTGCAAAAGAAAACAGTTCGTTTTTGGTTCCAACGTTTTCGTTCTGGAAATTTCGACCTGCAGAACAAGCCCCGTGGACGGCCTGAGACTCAAGTTGATAATGAAGAGTTGAAGGCTATTGTGGAAGCGGATCCATCGCAAACCACGTCCGAGTTAGCTGCAGGCTGCGATGTTAGTGATAAAACTGTTTTAATTCACTTGAAGCAAATTGGGAAGATTAAAAAGCTTGAAAGGTGGGTACCTCACGAATTGACTGAAACAAACCGGCAAACGCGCGTCGACTGCTGCGTTACATTACTAAACCGGCACAATAATGAAGGTATTTTAAACCGAATCATTACCTGTGATGAAAAATGGGTTCTTTACGATAATCGGAAGCGCTCAGCGCAATGGTTAGATCCTGGCCAGCCAGCCAAATCCTGCCCCAAGCGAAAATTAACCCCAAAAAAGTTACTTGTAAGCGTTTGGTGGACTAGTGCCGGTATTGTTCATTACAGTTTTTTCAAATCTGTCCAGACTATTACGGCTGATGTCTATTGTCAGGAATTGCAAACCATGATGGAAAAGCTAGCGGCTAAACAACCTAGGCTGGTCAATCGCTCCACGCCACTGCTGCTTCACGACAACGCTAGACCACACACTGCGCTACAGACGGCTACTAAATTAGAAGAGCTTCAATTGGAAAGTCTAAGACATCCTCCGTACTCCCCGGATTTTTTTGCTCCAACAGATTACCATTTTTTTCGAAATTTGGATAACTTCTTGCAAGGGAAAAAATTCAACTCAGATGGGGCAGTCCAAATCGCCTTCAAAGATTTTAATGATTCCCGTCCGACTGGTTTTTTTAGTAAAGGGATCAATGAACTACCTATGAGATGGCAAAAGTGCATAGAAAATAATGGTTCATACTTTGATTAATTAAATATATTATATTAAAAAATATTCGACTTTTTGTTCCTCCCATACAAAACGCCAATTTCATATAATATATTTTGTAAAGCTACGGTATTCACGCGTCTGAAGTCATTATAAAAGTAGAAGACGTACGTGTATGGTACGTAATTACGAAATCCGGGCAGGTACATGTAACGTTGTTGTCTTCTTATGTACGTATATACGGGATGACTACTTAATGTACTGGTGAAACATCCTTTTTAAGTATGTGACTACATTATAAGTACAAATTTACAACGTCATTAAAGAACATGGTGTTGCTCCTAAACGCCAAAGTACTCTTCACCATTACTAAGTACGCGGCATCTATGTTACGTAGGCTGCACCCGTGGTAAGTAGTAAATTGAAAGCTCCTTACGTAAGTAGTTCATTTAAGTAGCTTTTTTTTCTCAGCGTGTCTTTGAATAAATTCTACTTTCTCATGATCGTAAATTTGTCTTTGTCTACTTGTCATCAGTGTTATGTCATCAGATCCTGGACACTGTAATCTTTGCTTGTCAACCATTTGTCAACAAATTCATAAAGTTACGTTGTATGAACATATGTCCGCAAAGATTACATCATAAAATAATTTTGTATATACTGAAAGATTACAGAGCAAAGAGTAGTCTCATATTTTCGTGCACATTTAATTAATTTTCATTACAGCTATTTTGTGTTGTAAATAATGTGTGATGCGCCTCAACAAACACTTTTATCAAAAGTACCGAAAGACGGCGTCGGACCTAAAGGAGTTCCGGAATGTTATTATGTTAGTAATTTATATCAGCTAGATCATTAATGTTAAATCAGTATAATATACTACATTACATATATAGCCTTCCGGCCGCGGGTATATCGGTTATCGCGAAAAACCATTAATCTCTTTTTGCGCAGTTGGATATAAAACTATCCTATGTCCTTCCCCGTGTCTCAAACTATTTCCATACCAAATTTCATCCTAATCGGTCCAGTAGTTTCAGAGCCTATTCAAAGCAAACAAACAAACAATCAAATCTTTCCTCTTTATTATATTAGTTTAGATATACTCATTGAGTATATTAATACATAATTAATATACTTATTTTACCTAGGTATAGATATGGGATTAAATATATATTAGAAAAAAAAAATATTGTTACATTTTTGAAGCGCTCGTAGCGAAGTTTACTTAGTTGTTCTTAACCGATCAGCAAAGTTAAGCAACGTCCGCCGCGGTCATGAGTTCGATGGGTGACCGGTATTGACATTACTGCTGAGCGCTTCTGTATATAATAAGCCGTCGGTCCTGGTGATGGCAGTCGTTATAGCATGGTGGTAGGGCATTTTGCGAATGCCCACCTGGCCAGCTACCACCGTAGGTAGTATGGAGATGTCACTGAGCCACATCAAAATCGATCCGTTAAGATAATGAATAGATTCAGGCGTTACTTTGCGGATATCCATTTTTAATAATAACAAATACTTTTAAAATATTTTAAGAAAACATCAAATTAATATATTAATAAAACACTTAAAAAATATAAAAATATATCTAGTGACAATTCCGCTTAATTTTCCTGCTAAGCCGACCTGACGTCACAAACGCCACGCAGCCAAACCGGAAGAATTTTCGACGCGTTTCGCTTCTACACGAAGCATCCTCAGGAGGTCTTGACTCTTCGAGCGCACGATCGAGAATGAGCGGCCGCCGGCTCGGCACGCTTTTATATAGACGGGCTGAGTCAGCACGCCTTTGTCTACACTCGAGCGTGAGTCACCGCTCTTTGTTGTAGCTAACAATTGGTGAGTAATACGTTTTTAAAAGTGACAATGAGATCATAATGGCCATAAATTGCTAACAAAAAATAATTTTGAATTGTTTATATTATGGTTTTATTATATAATTAATATTAAATTAATAAAATTATATAAATATGGTTTTGTTTATATAATTTTGAATTGTTTATATATATAACAAAATTGCTTCCTAAAACAAATACATGTTTAACTATTTTGTATTTTTGTATTGGAACAGTTAGAAATATTAAAACATAGTACAGGCGTTGCACTGTTGAATGAACAGACGCAATTGGTTTCATCACCACTGTTGCGTATTTTTAGTGATAATTTGCCACTACAAAATAGTTAAACATGTATTTGTTTTAGGAAGCAATTTTGTTACATTTTTTACGATATTTTTCATATTCTAAAACACATTCCATAATATAAACAATTCAAAATTATTTTTTGTTAGCAATTTATGGCCATTATGATGTCATTGTCACTTTTAAAAACGTATTACTCACCAATTGTTAGCTACAACAAAGAGCGGTGACTCACGCTCGAGTCTAGACAAAGGGTGTTTTTCCATTAGCCAGCCCGGCACCGGCACGGCACCGGCATGGCCGTGCACCGGCACCTGCGCCGGGGTTTCGTTTTTCCACTGCGCCGGTGTCGATGCCGGTTTACGCCCGGTGAGTGGTACAGTACTGACACGGACTTCAGCACGACGACACGTAAAGTGTAATTTACGTTTAGATATAACAATGGTATCGTCAAGCCGTTGACTATATTTGTTATATCTTTTACATCTACGACGATAAGAGTCACGATGTCGTATTTGAACGCCATGACCTTGACGCGTACCCACTGTAAGCGAACCAAAAACCAAATACGAGTCCCTCCGCTCCGCACCCTCCTACCCGCCCCGCGCAGTTACACACTGACACGGCTACAATTCATGTAAATATGCAATACACATGCAATTTTGCCGGGCCGGCACCGGTGGGAAGCTTGCTACCCCGGCGACGGCGACGGCGCCGGCAGGACTCAATGCCGGGCCGGCGCCGGCGCCGGTAAGTGAAAAAGCGAGCCATACATTTTAATACATTTTTGCTTCCCCGGCAACGGCACGGCGCCGGCGCCGGTGCCGGTGCCGGTGCCGGGCCGGGTAATGGAAAAACGCCCAAAGGCGTGCTGACTCAGCCCGTCTATATAAAGGCGTGCCGAGCCGCCGGCCGCTCATTCTCGATCGTGCGCTCGAAGAGTCAAGACCTCCTGAGGATGCTTCGTGTAGAAGCGAAACGCGTCGAAAATTCTTCCGGTTTGGCTGCGTGGCGTTTGTGACGTCACGTCGGCTTAGCAGGAAAATTAAGCGGAATTGTCACTAGATATATTTTTTAAGTGTTTTATTAAAATATTAATTTCATGTTTTCTTAAAATATTTTAAAAGTATTTGTTATTATCGATCCGTTACTTACAATAAATATTAAAAAATTAAACGAAACCGATTTCCAACACTACAGAGTAAGAGTTAAAGTAATTTGTAAAAGTCGGTGCTTATCATGCTGATACAATACACTTACTCGCATTATCATGCTCCGACTTCCACAAGTTATTTCATACTTTTTTTTGAAGTAATGATGGCCGAGCGGTAATAGGTATGGAATGCCTTGCCGCAAGTCCCTGGTTCGATCCCCACCGCCGGCTTGAGCTTCACCGCATGGTGGAAGGAGATTTTGCGATTTCCCGCCTGGCTAGCTACCACCCTCAAGCAGAAAATCTGTCGCCAAGTGCCTAATGGTGTGTTCCAGCAGCAGTCCTTGAGAGCCAGTGAAATTACAGGCACATGAGACTCAACAAATATGTCTCAAGGTGATGGGCGCAGTGCAAATCATGACTAGTGATGAAATGCATCTGTTCTCTTATTCTTATTCTATTTAGGGGCGATATGTCCTGCACTGACGTCCCGGTTGGGGTGTATTGTGCATATCCCCCGCCAGGTTCTACCCAAGCCATCCCAACTCCTTAACGTAGCGGAGAAGGACCTTGGGTCGCTGGCATAGCTGCTCCAGTGACTTGTGTGATGGTGGTGAGGATGTCGTCGATGAGAATGACTCTTGTAGTCCGGTTGTAAATCGTATTTGTTCTTTTCGCATACAGCCTCTACATAGAGGACTGTCTGTTGCTCCAGTTATATGCAGAACGTAATTCAGGTTACAATGACCTGTAATAAGGCCTGCTACAATACATAGTTCCTCACGCTTTAGTTTCAGCAGGTTGTTTGTCAGCTTCTTGTTTAGAGTTGGGAACATGGCCTTTGTTTGTTTACAATCCTCTGTCTTATTCCACAGGTTTTGTTGTTCTCTCTCGGTGTGACGACGTAGTAGTTCCCGTATTTCCATTGCTGATGGCTTGCAAAGGCTCCTTACGTCATCACAAAATTGTTTTTTTTGCTCCTTTCTTTGCCAGAGTATCTGTCATGGTGTTACCCGGGCATGCACTATGTCCCTTTGTCCATGTTATCATTATTGTGTAGTTTTTTGACAGCCTTTGTAAGGCAGAATGACACTCAGCTATGACTCTAGACCTGGTTACTGGTCTTCTGAGTGCATATATTACAGCCGCACTGTCTGTAGTAAAAAGAAGGAGCTTGTCCTCACGCTCACTTTCTAAACTGGGTGTTATGTCTAGATGTGATATTGCCCTCGCTGCTAGCAGTAAGCCCATTGCCTTTGCTTGCATTACTGTGGTGGTCTTATTTAGCCCTTTTGCGTCTGAGATTCCAAGTTCCGGTGAGTAGTAACCGCAACCGGCATCAGTCTTGTTTTTTGCGCCATCAGTGTAGATATTGTATGTCGGCACTAGATCTGCCAGTGCACTGTTCTCAGTAGCCAGTTTGTACTTCTTATTGTCAAGGTGGGTACTGGCTACTTTGTCAGTGCTTTGCTTTGATTCGGGGATTATTTGAGTGTCCTTGTCTAGTATTCGACAATGGTTTGTGATTTGTCCCGTGCCTATCCACTGGTTTGTTGACTTTATCCTTAGTGCTGCCGCCATCGCTTCTTGCTGTATATGAAGATGCAGTGGCGTCAGACCCAGGATGACATCAAGTGCAGCTGATGGTGTTGATTTTATACAGCCGCTGATCAAAGAGCAAGCCAGTCTTTGGGTTTGCTGCAATTTCTTTATTGTAGTCACCGGACTTGTTCGTGGCCACCACACTACGCAGCCGTAGGTGAGGACAGGCATCTGTTATAGGCAGAGGTTGTGGGTCTCGAGCTTGTTCCGTCACAATAACATACAAAAAAACCTAATAAACGACTTCAATATGAATAAATTGATAAAAAATTTAAAAACGGATGGAGCGACATCTATAGTACAACTTGCGTTGTACTACAAACAAGACCAATTTTGGAATTCGTTTTATGCCTGTAAATGGATGACGCAACCTTATAATTTTAATATTGTTATGTTTGCAATAACGCCTGCTATGCGGATTACATTACAAAATTACAAATATACGGAAAAATTTAAGTCATGTGCGGGATTCGAACCGGTTTAATTCGGTTGTCTTTGGTCAATATTTTTAGTGTTAAATCGGTTAAATTAATTTGCAAATTTGTTTTTATCTCTTTGGATACTTACTGCTGAAAAATCATTAACTAGTCTAAAATACTGTTGAAATTCAACAAGATTTGATAATTAACTTAATAATCAAAGGACAAGCAATAACAATAACGGTTAAATCATCTAGGTACTCAAATAGGTTTTTCACTTATTTGACTATATCTTAAAAACTATTCAACCGATTTTGATGAAATTTTAATGAGACCAACTTGAAGGTATACTCTATTTAACAAAAACCGGCCAAGTGCGAGCGGGACTCGCGCACGAAGGGTTCCGTATCATTATAATATTTTTAGCAATTTAATTATCATTATTTTTAACAAGTAAACGGTGAAAAGCTCTTTTATTGTATGGGTACCCTTAGTAATTTATTTTATTTTAATTAATTTTATTTATAGAGAACATTAAACTAAATATTCTGTGAATACTTAAAGCGTCTACCTGTCACCGTTATATAGTATCGAGCAAGAAACGGTAAAAAAAAACAACACATTTTTTGTATGGAATTAAATACTTATTTAATTTTATTTTTAGTATTTGTTGTTATAACGGCAATAGAAATACATCATCTGTGAAAATTTCAACTGTCTAGCTATCACCGTTCTTGAGATACAGCCTGGTGACAGACGGAAGGACGGACGGACAGATAAGTCTCAGTAATAGGGTCCCGTTTTTACCCTTTGGGTACGGAACCCTAAAAATAATCATCAAATTAGTTCATATATGGTGGATTACCCGCGTAACAAACATACAAAAAAATACAACCTACATTCGAATTGAGAACCTCCTTTTTATAGTCGGTTAAAAATATCATACTTTCAGACATCCCGAGTCCTAAATTCGACATTTCGCTACGTCAAGTTCGTGAAAAGACTACGGGCTCAAGAAGAGGAGCAGAGGAAAGGAGCTGAGAATACGCTGAAGGAACACAAGGACCAGCAGATCAGCGACTTCTTTACCAGATGCGATCGCAGGTCTGTATCTGTTAGAGCGTAGTTTGCTGAGCGAAGCTGTCTCTGGTGGCTTCAGCATTTGCGAGTGCTTCAGTTATTGTACGCCACTATCTGGTATTTTATTTTTTTATTTATCCTTGATAGGTTAGCCTTTGACCACTACCTCACCTGATGGTAAGTGATGATGTGATCGAAGGTGTTGTTCAGGCTAACCTAGAAGTAAGTGTAAGTAACTGGCTCTCAATGACAGCTGCCGGAACACACCGTGGTAGCTAGCCAGGCGGGCATTCGCAAAATGCCCTACCACCATGCTATAACGACTGCCAACATAAGACAACAACCGGGACCGACGGCTTAACGTGCCCTCCGAAGCACGGAAACGCTCAGTAGTAATGTCACTAGCGGTCACCCATCCAACTCATGACCGCGCGCGACGTTGTTTAACTTTGCTGATAGGTTGAGAACAACTAAGTAAACTTCGCTACGAGCGCTTCAAAATTGCATGTTAATCAAAAACTATCTGAAGCCAACTGGTACCTTGAAATAGCAGGAATATCATACGAAAGCGAAAGCGCCTGGCTAGCTACCACCCTCAGGTAGATAATCTCTCGTCTAGCACCTAACGGTGTGTTCCGGCAGCTGTCCTTGAGAGCCAGTACTTCTAGGTTAGCCTGAACAACATCTTCGATCTCATCATCACTTACCATCAGGTGAGATAGTGGTCAAAGGCTAATCTATCAAGCATAAAAAAAGCGATGCCATATTTTTAACCGAGGAAACTGCAGCGCTCAAGAACAATCTATTCTTATCAAATTCAAAAAGGACAATCAAGGTTCCCACCTGGCGTTAAGCGGTTACTTAGTTATTTCATCACAAATGACAAACTGCACTGCGTCATAACCTTTGGAATTAAAGTTTCACTTCAGGAGAGGAGAATTTCTCCTGTACCTATAATTTCACCTGCATCCATACCCTTCACAAAGAGTTTTTCTGGACCTAATGTTCATGAAATTGCTAGAAAGTTGCTATACTAAAGTGAATTGATATTTAGGGTTTGTCATCATCATTGACCTATATATACTAGACGCGACATCTCAAACGAGTACCTATAGTCGACCAGCGCAGGTATGCCGGCCGGCATACTCTCCCCCACACGCAGCTGGGTAATCGTAGAGATTACACGCTCATTACGTTCGAAAATTGGGTATTATCAATTGTGTATTTTGAATACGCAATGGTCATCATGAGTCATAACGTCTTAATTCTATTGTCTTCATCATCATCATCATTATGTTGTCATCATCATTATGATCATATTTGTATCATCCATAGCCTAATATTTTAAACAGTATTAACATTCATCATTACTCAAAACACGTTTACTTTATACATTTGCTGTAACACGCAGGTATCTGAACTGCAATTCAGGTCTGATACATTACATTGTTATATTATTTCTTATTAATTGCTTTTTGTTCTGTGTGGAATAAATAAATAAATAAGTTAAGGACCATATAGACTTTACAAACTGTCCAACAAGTTCGTTCGAAGGCGCTCGCCAATAGACATACCAAAGGATTTATCCAACCATGAGTTTAATTATATAGTGCGAACATGTACGGAACCGAGGCATAGACCATATACACCAGAAGATGCGACACTCATGTATGTGTGCTAGTAAAATCGCTCGTGTATGCATGTGTGAGTGCGACGTGCAGCGCGAGTGGTGCGCGGGGCGCGCGGTGTGTGGGTCGGGCACCTCTAGTGGTGCCTATTGCTCACGCGGGCTGGCACAAGGTCAAAATCGCGCGATCTCACACGTACGATGCCTGTCACAGGCCTGAAGGAGGTGTTTCCTAAGGCGTCATCGATTGTCCAATGATGCGATAGACACAGGCGAGGCGTGTAAATAGCCTACATTTATTGTGTACTTGCGCACCGTTATTTTTTTCAAAATTGTGTGATAGATTATTACACAATTTTGAAGCGCTCGTAGCGAAGTTTGCTTAGCTGTTTTTAACCGATCCGAATGAGGCCCGACTCGAAAATTTAATTGTACTGAAAAACAGAACCAAATTAACTCTTCAATTCCCAGTGTCACTTGTAGGTGACAAACGTTTAAATTTTTTTCGATATCTTTTGTAACTAATTTTAAGTATTTCATTATTTGGATCACCTCTCAAGTTTTTTTGCAGTTTATTCCTATTTTTGATGCACCTTAATATACCCGTGGTGATCCAGGGTTATATAGTCCGCTTATTTTTTGGTATTTGTATAGTCTTTGTATTTTCTTGTATAGCTTCCGTCATTTTACTAATCAAAAGATCAACTATACGTTCTTGGTCCGTGAAAAATAACAGTTCTCCAAGATTTTTGTTTGCCAAAGTTTTTAATGCCCCATTAAAATCAGTATTTATTTTAGTTTTATGACTTTTGTAGTGTTTTTGCTTGACTTTAGATAAGTTCAATAAATATCTGTTTATTTAGTTTTATCATTAAGTGATTTTCTTTCACCGTCCCCTATGACGGTTAAAGGTAATACGATTGGAGTATGAAATTTCGGCTACAATTGCCGTGTCCAAGTGGCCGAGGGGTATAGGCATCCGACGCGATATCGGAGGACGCGGGTTCAATTCCCGCCTTGGGCATAAAATTTTGTACTCCAATAATGTGTTAAATATATTTCGCTTAGCACGGGATAGTGCTTGTAATTATATTTAGAAATCTAGTCATATTCCCTGTATAAGCTGGTGTATCTGTGCTTCAGACTTAATTGTAATTTTCGGCGAATTTTCATCTTTTTTGAGATATATTTTGCCATAAGCCGTCCAACAGAATTTAAACTTTTTAGCTTTGACTAGATCTCGAGCTAGAAAGTGGAGTCGTGAGTAATTATATTTACATTCGGTCTTTTCGTTATGTGATGCTGTAGTTTTTGAGATTGTTTTCCGTTACAGGTTGACTTTAGATGAGATTGCCGAAGAATTCCAGGCTGGAGAGGACCCAGGTGATATTATTTTATATGCCTGGGAACTGCTGTTATTTTAGAGCTTCATTCTAGACTACCACAAGTGTTGGGACCATACAACTCATACTTTGATATTTTTTTCACTGGTTTACCATTGCTAAAGTATTTGCCAGAGCACAAATTCAAAGTAAATAAAAACGAGCCCAGAGGTAGGTTGTGTAATAAAGCTGCTGAAGAAATTATTTATTATTTATTTATTTATTTATTTAACCATTTCGTTACATTACATAACATTGGTAAGTCAAATCGGTACAGAAGAAATACATAGCTTTAAAGCATGTCTTAAATATAACACAATGTCACAATCAAGTTCAAATAAGCAACTTCTTTACATCCTCATATATAAAAACAAAAACTAACTAAGCATGCAAATCAGAAAATGAACAACTCATGTACTCGTTGATATGGTAAAATGGATGGCCTTCAAAGAAATTTTTGAGTATAATTTTGAATTTATTTAGAGGGAGACGTGTTATTTCCAAAGGTAATTTATTATACATAGCCAGTTTAAGACAGAGACCTTGTTTATAGGTTTTAACGAGTGTAGTTCTTGGTACATGTAATCTTTCTTTGTTTCGGGTATTATAATCATGTAGGTGCATTTTCATAGGCAATTCGTGCTTTTTGGAATGTACTTCCATTAGAGAGTTATATATGTATAGGCAAACTACAGTCAATATTTTTAATCTTTTAAAATAAGGTCTGACAGACGTTAATCGTTGTAATCCATGAATAATTCGAATTGATCTCTTTTGACAAATAAGAACCCTTTTGATATTAGTAGCATTTCCCCAAACTGTTATGGCGTAACTTAAAATCGAGTGACAGTATGCGTAATAAACAGATATAAGTGTTGCTTTATCAACTATAGGTTTCAACTTAAATAACGCATAATTGGCACTGGCTAATCTTTTGCAAATTTTGTCTATATGAATATTAAAATTTAGAGTAGAATCTAGAGTGCATCCTAAGAAAGTTACTTCCTTAATAATATCATTTTTATTCTTTCTTTTACATGTGTAGTTTAAAATAGTACTCTTATCTGTGTTTAGAATTATGCCATTAGTTTCAAACCATTGTTTTAATTTATGTACAATCAGATTAGTTTTATTATCAACAATTGCTAGATTTTTATCTTTGATTCCTACATGCGTATCATCCGCAAACAGTGTAATGAATGCCCAATCTGGCAAGCAGTTTGGCAGATCATTAACATAAATCAAGAACAGAAGTGGACCTAATATAGAACCTTGTGGTACTCCTATGTTGCTGTGTTCCGTATCTGATAGTGTATTATTTACTTTTACAATCTGACTCCTGTCCTTTAGATAAGAACGTAAAATATTTAATTCAATACCTTCAAAACCGTAGAAACAAAGTTTAGAAATCAGGATATCATGTCGCAGACAATCGAACGCTTTTGACAAGTCGCAGAAAATACTAGATACCTTTTGCGACCCATCCAACGCTCCCAATATAAAATACACCGTATTTCTAATGGCCATCTCTGTTGATCTATTCCTTCGAAAACCAAATTGACATTCCGTAAATAATTTGTTTGATTCAAAATATGCAATCATTCTACTTTTTATTGCTGTTTCTAGAAATTTTGACAAAACGGGTAAAATACACACTGGTCTGTAATTCCCAATATCATAAGTGTTTCCTTTCTTAAATAAAGGTACTATTTTGCCCTTTTTCAGACTGTCAGGGAAAACACCCTGTATAATACATTCATTTAAAACTTTTAGAGTCATGTCAAACATATAACTATTACACAGAATTAATCCCTTAAGAGTTTTAGTGTCCATGTCGTATATATCTTTAGATGGCTTACTTTTAGTGCGATATATTATATTTCTGAGTTCCAGAGCAGTAATACAAGAAAAACTTATTTTCCTTCCATGTGTATTATTTAAGTATTTACGACAGTCCTCTACTTGAATGTCTAAATTTTTTTTTAAATTTCTTGCTATATTATTAAAGAAACTATTAAAACTATTCGCGATGACTTTACAATCTGTTACAATATGTCCATTATTATTTTTAATTTTATTTATTTTGTCATTATAAGCTTTGTTTTTATTTTGTTGTTCTTTTACAATTGTCCATGTCGTTTTAATCTTATTTGTAGATTTTTGAATTCTTTTTGCTATATTAAATTTTTTTGCTGTTTTCAGCACTTTTTTAAAAGTTTTTCTATAGGTGTTAAGTTTGTGCTTTCTAGCTGCACAGGGAAAAAGATTCTGCAGTATTTCTTGTTTATGTAAGTTTTGTTTAGAAATTGTTATACCTTTAGTAGTTAATATCATTTTCTTTTTACTTGAAATTATAATAGTTTTCAAAGGAAACGCTGTATAGTAACAATATTTAAGGTGATCCATTAAGATGTTCATTTTCTCATTAGCATTATGAGTATTATTTACAGTTTCATTAACATTGGCAAAATCCTTACAAAATAAATAATGAAAATAATTTTTATTATTCTGGGACATTACCCTTATGGTAGTTTTCTTCCTATGTATAATTTTATCAATATTACAATTTAATTTGTAATGCAGTTGGATAACATTATGATCGGACAATTTGACATCCAGAACTTTCCCTATATGATGATGAAAATGTGCATCATTGTTCAAAATAAAATTGTCAATACAAGTAGCTGACTTTTTCTTAGTTCTTGTAGGCTCACTTAATACAGTTCTACATTTGAATTCGTCTAACAACTTAAGAAATTTTCGTACCTCATTTTTATTATATTTATTATTTTCCAATATATTTAAATTAAAATCTCCTGCTATAACAACTTTTTTACCTTCTCTACTAACCTTGTCAAAAATTTTGGTCATTACATCTTCAAATATTATATAATCATTATTAGGTCTATAAACACAAATTATTAATAATTTACAAAATTTAACTTCAATTGCTGCTACCTCACAGTTCATTTCAAAACTTAATTTAGTAATGTCGTGTCTAATTTTATATCCTATTCCATTTTTTATGAAAATGGCAGTTCCTCCATGTTCAAAAATTTTTCTATGGTAAAATGCTGCGAGAGTATAGCCCTCAATAGACATGCAATCTATCTTAAATTCGTTCGCCCATGTCTCTGTGAGACAGAGTACGTCACAGTTAGTGTTTTCAGTCAAAAGCTCTATATTTAAATATTTATTTCCTATGCTTTGTATATTAGTATGAATTATTTTTAACCATTTACTTCCATTATCGGAGTATTCGGAAAATTTGAGGACAGTTCAGAATTAGTTTTAATAAACTGTAAACACGAAGAGCCATTAAAATTATCACTTGCTCGTATTATTTCTTCAGTCATGAAATTTTTTATTAAGCTTCTATTTATGTTATTTAACTCCAGGTATTTAACATTTTCAGATACAGTAGCTAAGCGGGCAAGTTCTGTGTTAATTTTATAAATATTAGAGTCATTTTTTCCGTCATACATAATACTTCCTAGTAGTATATTAAACTGTCGAGAGTCGTTGTTCAAAATACTTTTTATCATTTCAATATAAGACATATCTATTTCTATTGTTTCATAATAATTTCCAATCAATATAACAGCTAAATCATTCAGCTGAAGATTCTTCGTATGTTTATTAAAATTTCCCAGTATTTGTCTTTTCGAAGCTCCCGGTTTGCAATGGTTCATGACTTCTATCGAATAAGATTTTCTTAACAACTTGATGGCCAATCCACTTCCAAAACTGTCAGAAAAAATGTTTACTTTTTTCTTCACATTTTCATACCTATTTTTAGGAAATTCGTCACTTTTTTTGTGTATTTTATTTTTAGTTTCTGCTTCTAATATTTTATGTTGAATTTTATTTCTATCTATCTTTATCTTTTCTAGATCTTTCTGTAAATGCTTAATTTTTTTCTTTTGTTTTCTTAATTTTCTAAGAAGGTTTTTGCTTGTGTAACTATTTTTTGGTTTTGTAGAAAGTTTCATATATTTTTTTGATTTATGTATACATTTTCTTGATGTCGGACTGTGCATTTCAGTTTGTACTGCTGCATCATTCATTTGTACTTGTTGTTTCAAAATCTGCCGTTTTTTTTTCTCCGTATATGTAACTCTGGGTGATAGACAGCGCTGCCTCTCAGGTACAGGAATTTGCATGTTTTTAAGGCTTTTTATTATTAGATTACAATTTTCTATCTCCTTTTTTAAGCCTCTATTTTCAAGTGTCAGAATATCGACTTCTTGGTTGGCTGCAGACAAAGTTTGCTTAATTTGTTCTACTTCCATCTCTAACCCTATAATACGTGAGTTATTGCATATGGAAGCGTCTGGTAAACTACGCATTGATTCATCGTATATTATGGAGTTATTTACTGTTGAAGTATCCAGATAGCTAAGGTCATTCTCTGAATTAAATCGTCGCATACGCCTCAATGTTACGTTGCTATTCAATTCCATAATTATGTAAGTATTATAAAATTCCAAATAAAATTCGTTAGACTTGTGTCTGGAGTCTGTTATTCAATTCAAATAATGGAAAAACACAATTTTAAAGCACAAAAAGACACATTCTCAGTCCTGAGATTTAAACTCTGGCCGTCTGCATGGAAATCCGCACTACTAGCCTTCATGCCACAGGACCATTCGAAACTTTAGCGAAATTATGGCTTCACATTCAGTAGTCAGATTTTTATATTTTAATGAATCGAACTTGGTAAAGAGGGTACTCACAGATCTTACACTGATAACACATTTCATAAGATTTGTTTATTATTACTTTGCACCATTATATCAACGTTTGCTTTTATTACAAGAATGTTTAATATTGTCAACTTGTTTTATATTTGCACTTTACTTACTGTTTCAATAATTGCTTATTTGTTAAATTTACAGGGTCCACATTTTGCTTGTATATTCACTTTTTCAAATGTCATATTTTAGATTAATTATTTATTATTATACCGAGATAACATTGTCACTTAAGAATTGCACGTAATATGACACTTTTATGTAATTTTTACTTCAAAAAAACTGTGTAAACATATTTTAATTATTTTTCAAAGAACACGGTAACACCCGCTCAGCAAGCTTGCGCGCCGCACTTACAGCCAATTATTACAGCTAAATGGTATGACAATAGCATTGTCACCATTGCGGGTTCGTGGTGGTTACCCTTATTTGCTTTTGACAAGCTGCGTGTGTTTGAAAATGCAGCTTGTCAAAATCACTATCAAAATCACTTTTTTATTAGCCAGCATGCTAATCAAAAACGATCAAGACGATCACTCACAATCTCCTGCGCTCTACGAAGATGCAGACTTTGCCACCAATGCACTAGAAAAATGTGTGCCAAGTGCAGTATCGGTTTTCATCTAAAGTGTTGGTAGGTACAGTTTTCATAATAAATGTATAAATATTTTTATAAAAAGTGACGTTTTATTCCTACTGAAATAATAATCAAAATAGTATGTTGCTTAGAATCTTAACTATATACAATACCCAGTGTCACCTGTAGGTGACCCCCCTGTAAATAAGGAGAGGGGCTAGTTTTACTTTTTTTAATATAATATTATGTCGTAACTAAATGTATATAAGCTATTTTATATAAAGATATAGGAAAAGTATTACTAACTTGGCTATGGAAATTGAAGAGATAATAAGACTCCTTCCACCTTCGTATTTTACATAGGTCTTCAGTGCTTACACAGAATTACTAAGTACCTGTATTTTGATGAAGAAGACTTTGATATTTTGTGTAGGTCGTTGACCCAAAAATGATTGGTCGTGTAGGTCGTGGACTCTTATTCGATTTGCAAGATTTTATATCTTATGACTCCCACACAGGATCCCACGGGGGGTAGAATCTCATTAATAGGGCTACGATTTGCTCTTTAGGTGCGGGACCCTAAAAAGAAGTAGAACAAGAATTCTCTTCTGCGTAAAACTCCCCAGACTCTTGACATGTTTGTTATATCTTATATTTTAGATCCTTGATAAACAACGTCGCTCGTCGTGTCGACTTGTGCATGGCTTCTTATCAAGAAGACCTGAAGCGGAAGAGGCAAAGGTAAGCTTGAATCTTATCACTTTCTCCTCACGGCACCTTACTGTGTGCTTCTGGCAGCTACCTAGTTTTTTTTAGTGGGATTGTGAAGGATCTAGCACGCGGCCCACCTGATGTAAAACGGTAGTCTGAGCCTAAAACAGACACCTTTCGTCGCAAGTTATGAACTGTACAGCGCCCAGCATCCTGAGATTATACAGTTGTTAAGTCTCATGTGCCTATAATTTTACTGGCTCTCGTGGACTGCTGCTGGAAGACAGTAGTAGTAGGTGCTAGCCGGCTGGTAACCAGCTGCAAAATGCCCTCCCACCATCCAGTGAAGATCAAAACTGCAGTGGGATAGAACCTTGGAACTGCATTAGTAGCAGTTGTTGAAGTAGTTTAGCGGTTGTGGTAATAGCAGTAGACCATTTTTCCTATTTCATTAAGTTTACCAGAGTTGTCATAATCCCCCCACGTGGCTGGTGCCTTGTTTCGTAAGATGGCAATTCTTCAGAAGACCCTGCTGACCACCTTCTGGTATTTTTCTTTTTAGCGTCTTCTAAGAATCCCACTGGAAAATGGGGGGGGAGAGGGTGACGCAATTCTATCCCGGCACCTCACGGGGCAAGGTTGATGTCGCCTGTGGGAGTGTGTAGTAGTGTGTATTCTTGATAATAGAAAGCTAGTGTTTACATTAACTAACGTTTACAAATATTTTAAATCGTTTGACAGACTTATACAGCTGTTCTCTGCGGAAGAAGAAGAGAATATACGCAAGTTCGTGGTGCAAGCGCAGGCTGGGAGAGAGGCTGTGTGGCAGGACAAGCAGGATCGACTGCGTTACTTGTTGGAGAAGAGGAAGAAAGAACACGCTGAGAAGTACAAGGACACGCCGCTGTTAGTTGATTATCTATTAGCATTTAAGTATCCTTAAGTATTTAGTACTAGAGCAAGTGGGGAGAGAGGCGGTGATGCAGGTAGTAAGACAAGCATGCAGAACTGACCGGGATACTTGTTGGAGAAGAGGAAGAAAGAGCACGCCAAGAAGTATATAAGGACACGCTGCTGTTAGTTGATGACCTTCTTATATTACATTGTTTATGCCAATGGAGATTGGGAAAAAATTTGTTAGTTAACAATTGAATAACTTTTTTGAAAAATGATGATAAAACTTTTTTTTCTTCAGGGCTCGATTCTTTCAAGTGTTAAGAAGATACTAGAATTTATTCAAATTTTTAAAATCACATTTTATGTTATAAAAAAAATATTTTTATTGCTGAACTCTCTTTAGCGGCAGCGCGCACATGCTGTAACAGCCGCGCGGAGCCCTATTTTCAACGTCTAATTAAAATTATAAATAATGGAGATAGAGTTCCGGAAGTTAGGACTTTTTTATTGGAAATTTCCTCCTCTTTAACGAGCTTTTTTCAAAATTGCTTAAATGTTAATATTTTTCAAGTTATTAACAAAAAACGAAATATAATTTTTTTTCATCTTATTTTGTTAATAACAATTGCAATTTTTAACCTGCACCAAAATCCTTCAATAACATTTTTCTAGAGGTGATTCCGAATCGAATGAGCCATCGCTCATATTTTTAGGACCTTTATCTCTATTTTTCACGTTTTTGAACTTGTTGACTAGACTAAGAGTGCGATAATTTTAGAGCTGAGCAAGAAAGAACACGAAGATAAGTACAAGGATACGCCGCTGTTAGTTGATCACCTTACTTAAGTATCCTAAGTTCTTAGTACAAGCGTAGGTGGGGAGAGAGGCAGTGATGCAGGCATCAGGACAAGCATGCAAGGATATTTGTTGGAGTAGATGAAGAAATAACACGCAGAGAAGTACAAGAACACGCTACTGTTAGTTGTTGACCTTTTAGTATTTACGTGAATATCGTTAAGTTTTTACCGCAAGCGCAGGCTGAAGAGAGGTTGTGTGACAGGACAAGCAGGACCGACTGCGATACTTGTTGGAGAAGACAGACCAAGACCAAGAACATTAAGTGAATTAAGTACAAAGACACGCTGGTGTGACATACTATTTGAATTAATATTTACTGGAATATCTATAAGTTTGTATGCAATGCCAGGCCTGCCTCACTCCGTACTTAGGTACAAATCTACAGGTACATCGGTGTATCAGTCCGAACAGGATTATTTTGCGTGGCTATGCGATAGAAAGAGACGCCTTGTTGGCGAATATAAATAGTAGGTACTCCGTGCTTGGCGAGCTGAAGTGCACTTTATTGCTTCGTAGCTAGAGTCGCTTATTTATTGGAATGTCTCTGCGGAGTGATTCTTCTGACCCTTTTAATTCTGTGGCAGTGCAGTGTATCTAAGGACTAATAAACATATCCTCCTGTGTGATGATCATATAAGGTGATTAAAGGAGAGTATGCGGATTAATAATAGCTTGCTTATTATCACGTTGACGTGAGTGACTATAGTCAAAGTGGTGTTGGTGCACATCAGGCGCACAATAAATTTAAAAAAAAAATAAAGCTCCATCCCCATACGATGGTTAAGAACGAAAGGTCAAATTAGAATCACGAGTCATTATGTCATGTTGGCTTAGCGGTCAGAGCATACCATGGTTATAGGGGTGGACGCGCGGGTTCGAATCCCACACATGACTATAATTTTATTAGTAAGATTTGGTTAGCATTGTAATATTGAATCTACTTCTCCCCACATCAGTTCTAAATGCGTACACGTCCTTCCTTGCATTTACAAGCTGCGTGCTAAAGAGGTTGCTGACATACAGCTGTATCAGATAAAAGAGAAAGAAGCTAAGAAGATGGCTGAAAAAGAATTTGACAAGATGTGGTACGAAGTAGCCATGAAGGAGAGCGATGCTTTGGTTCGAACTATTTTATTATCTAACTAATACCATAGTAAAACTAAGCAAGTAGTTAGTTTGATCGAACGCACCTTTTACGTGTGCGCGCGTATACGCAACTTGCCACAGCATGCACAATTACAATAAGTGCGAAATTTGACTGCAGGTAGATACGAAGTGATTTGCTATAGTATACCTATATAAATATAATAATAATCATAACAACATAATTGACAAACTAAAACGGCAATACATAGATAACTTGCGATACGGATACCCGGGTATCACAAAATGTAGAAACCATTTGAATCTCCTATACCGGTCTACAGTCAAGCTACTTTTCTTGTTTTAATGTGCTAATAGGTTAGACACGATTACATTTTAGAGATGTTGTAGTAAAATATATAATAACAAAAAAAAAACACGACTGCACTATAAACAGACCAAAACAAGATTGAGAATACTGCATGAAGTATATGTTGCAAACGGAACACATGAATTTTCTTTCAGTTCATAATTTGCGATTGAGTCTCGCGTGCTTTTTCAACCATGTTTCGGTCTTTTTATTGTTTTTTCTTTATTATTTATTTTAGACTTTTTAATGCCCCAGAACAGTGAATTTTAAACATGTTATATATATTTTCGTAATATCCTCCCATATTTTGATACCGTGGATGTTTACTTTTCAAGTGTTGTACTATACCTATATAAAGTTTCTAGTACTACTGGCAGTAGAGGTAGGTACAGATATGTATCATTATTACTACCACTTTTTGAAGCAGTGATGGCAGTGACTTTGGACTGCCGGGTTGCAGGTTGTTCGAAAAGTTGTTGCACTTCGCCGCGGGCTTGAACGTCACCGCATGGCGGAAAGGCCATTTTGCGAATGCCCGCCTGGCTAGCGACCACCCTCAAGTAGAAAATCTGTCGCCAATCCCCTAACAATGAGTTTCGGCAGCTGTCCTTGAGAGCCAGTAATTCTTGTTTCACTTCTTGAATAAAAGCATTATTCGATGAATAAGATTTGCTCTGCAGAAAGCTCGTATGGAACATGATGCCATAGAACGTTACCGCAAGGACTTGGAGTGCAAGCAGTACTCTGACTATCAGCTCGAACAGAACCGCATCAAGAGAGAGAAGGAGAGACAGATGTTAATAGAAGAAACCAAAAGATTCAAATCCATTTGGGAGAATGACATGAAGAATGAACAAGAAGGTTAGCCATTTGTGTCATTCTCCAGAGCTTCAGCTGAAGGGACTTCGACGGGCTTTGCGTTTAGGTACTTCTACATACTTCATCTTGAGGTACTTCGACATACTTCGACTTGAAATACTTCGATGGGCTTTGGCTTGAGATACTTCGACAGGCTTCGGGGTTGGGTTACTTCGAAAAGTTGTCGCATTTCGGCTTTGACTGGTGTGGAGACGTCAGTTCTAGTATCTACCATTGTCTTATCCAATTCACTGGATTCTATTTCATCTTATAAGCAAGCTTATATCAAAACACAAGAAGTAGGTACAGTCCGCGAGGCATAAGCTGAGCTTTGCATTAGTGTGCATCACCAATCGGCAGGAGCGCGGCGAGACAGAATGGCGCCGCGCCTCAGGCCGGTTGTCACACCTACACTATCCATGTACACTCACACAAATGCAAAGCTCAGCTTATACCTCGCGGACTGTAACTGATTACCGAACCCAAAAAAAGAAATGGATGAAAACCTCAAAATGTATAAGTAACCTACCTCAATATGTAGGTAGGTAACTAAGGTAGAGTTATGATTCATATGTCCTGTTGGCTTAGCGGTCAGAGCACACCCTGGCTATAGGGGTGGATAGCGCGGGGTCGAATCCCGTACATGACTACAACTTTTCCTCTCGTTGTAATTTTGTAATGTCATCCACGGAGCATGCGTCTTTGCAAAAATAAAAATAGTCAATAATATTTTTTTTTTATATTTTAAGAAAGCATTCAATTAATATTTTAATAAAACATTTAAAAAATATATCTAGTGACAATTTCGCCCAATTTACTTGTTAAGCCGACGTGAAACGAGAAATCTCTCTATTTCTCGATCGTGCGCTCGTAGAGTCAAGACCTCCTGAGGATGCTTCGTGTAGAAACGAAACGCGTCGAAAATTCTTCCGGTTTGGCTGCGTGGCGTTTGTGACGTCATGTCGGCTTAACAGGTAAATTGCGCGGAATTGTCACTAGATATATGTTTTATATTTTTTAAGTGTTTTATTAAAATATTTTAAAAATATTTGTTATTATTAAATACGGATTTCCGCGAAGTAAAGCCTGAATCTATTCATTAAAAATATTCAATAAAAACCAGACAATTAGAATGCGACTTCAAAGAGCGGTACTAAAAGCGGCACGTTAGTGTGCGCAAAGTGCAACAGCACACGACATGAACACGACAATATATACAGGGTTATTGGTAAAATGCTAACAACCTCTTAGGGTTGACTTCTGCTAGTCGTAACATACATATTGAGATGTAAAAAACTTTTTATAAGTTTTTTTTTAAATATTTTTTTGTATTTATGTGTATTTGACGGAATAAGCACGAGGCCATCTGATGATAAAAGTCTCTTGTGTCTATAATTTAATATTTTATATTACTTAGCTCGATGTAAATATTCAAAACTCTATTCATAAGAAGCGCTGCGCGGTCCAGTGTTGCCGCAGCGGGCGCTCTTGGCTCGGAGTAGGCATTGTCTTTTACTACGAGACACAGAACTTAAAGTGTCAGACAGTACTAGAAAAACTTAAAAAAGAAAACCTTAAATGTTTTAAGTTTTGAGTCCCTCCGAGCCAAGAGCACCCGCCGCGGCAACACTGGACCGCGCCGCGCTCCCTTTGAATAGAGTTTTAAATATCTACATCGAGCTAAGTCTGACTGCACACGCACATACATGTAAATGATCACGTTTATATGTGGAATGACGTTAACGTTTAGATAGACACGGCATCTCTACCTTTCAACTTATACAGCGAGAGAAAAGAGGCGGTGACTGATGAATAATTCCACCAGTATTTACTTTTATTACTTAGCTAAATGAAGATGCTTATTTTTATATGATGCTGGTCGATTCTTTCCTCCGCTAAGCTCGTAAGTATATTGTAAATAGGCAACCTTGCTGTGATTAATTTCTCTCAATGGACTTACAGCGGAACAGAAGAGAGAAGAAAAACGCAAAGAGATGTCGCGTGAGAGAGATGACATGATTAAGGAGAGACAACAGACCCTTGAGAAGCAGCAAGAGGAGGAACGACTCATCACAGCCACGTGGGACTCCCTCGCGGGACAGGGGCTTGCCGATGAAAATGCCAAGGTTGAACTGGCTAAACAGAAAGATGTAAGTAAACATTATAAAGTGGCCTAATTAGCAACTTGTTCAAAGCCGAACTAGAAAGGTAAAGAAAATGAACTTAATTTTAACATTTTGACTATAATGGGCATCGATTTATATGTACTTATTAGATATCGCGATTTTCTACTTGAACCCTCAAGTCACTAGCCAGGCGAACATTCGAACAACAAACTATATTTTGTCAAAGAAAAATATGAAGAAATAGCTTTTATGACATAAATAACTTTTCTTTGAAATATCATTTTTTGAGTTATAGCCATTTAATTAACGTTTTTCTGAGATCAAATATTGTTTTTCAATTTTTCAACAATAGATAATATATTATACAATAATTTGTCGTACTTTTTCTGTTCAGGATAGTAATTGGAAAACTCAGTTTGTATGGAAACGTGACCACGAGAGTCCCACTTAAAGAAATAAAATAAAGATGCTTAGACAATTATTAACCTGAATAATCACATATCAGACATAGCTATCAGTACAATGTCTCAAAAATAAAAAAGCCCTTTAGGCGTCAAAAAGTAAAATAAAAACGCTTAAAAAATTATTAACGTACCTATCACTAGCCAGGCGAACATTCGCAAAATGCCCTTCCACCATGCGGTGAACCTCAAGCCCGCGGCCGGATTCGAACCATGGACCTGCAGCGCGGCAGTCCATAGCCAATGCGACTGAGCCTTCACCGCTTCAATCAACTGTTCTGATATCCAGTTACCTTACTAAATATACGAGAAATCCAAGTGTGAAGCTATATAGGCGGAAATGCGGGCTACCTATGCTAGGTGGCAACTGCTCGTTTCAACATACTTATATTTACATGTACATACATGTATACATAAAAATAACGCCTCTTTACCTTTGGGGTAGGTAGAGACCACAGATTTCCACGAACTACGATCCTTAAATATCTCTATTGCTTTATCTACACTCATTAATCCTTTCATACTTGAGCGTCGGTTTAGGGTACTCCAGACCAGGCTTTTTTTCGGAAAGTCTTCAATCTGATTTCGGAACGTTCGCTTAGGTCTACCCCTTCCAACACTTCCGTTCACTTGTCCCATGTATACCTGTTAAGTCATTCTCATTTCATTAATTTTCTCCACATGTCCAAAACTTCTTAACATACCTTTCTCGATTTTTGTCACCACATCGTTCCCTTATCACACTATTCCTTATCCTGTCACTCCATTTGATTTCAATTATGCTTCTCAAGGCTCTCATCTCTATTCAACTTTCATGCTTTTTCTGGCATACCCAACTTTCACGACCATACTTTAGTGTCGGAACCAACACTATTTACATGTATTGTACCATATATTTATACCACTTACATTACTAACCCACAGAGAGAGACCGACGAATGTAATAGGAAACTGATCCAGCTCAAGAATCAGATTGCCAAGTTGGAGCACGCCAACGACGGTCTCATCGATGCAGAAGCCAAGAAGCACCAGAAGATGTTGGACGAGACGCGGTGCGCTTACAAACTTTGGTCCCAGAAAACTAACAGGGTTAGTTTGGCCCCTTGAAATTAAAAGGCTCTTAAAATTTTAAATACAAGCTGTCACCGCCGGTTCCCTACGATGGGTTTAACTATGAATTAGAGCACAAAACTTGCATTCGTCCATCTCGTCCCCATGGCCATGCCACTCGGTACGTCGTGAAATATTAATACCCGAGAAGCGGGTTCGTATCTTGCTCGAGGAGAATGTTTCTCACTCTGCAGCCTATAGTTGCCCCGTGGGGTGCCGGGCTAGAAATCCTACCCCCCATTGCTACCTGTTTGTAAGCGATTAAAGATAAAATACCGGAAGGTGGGCAGCAGCGCCTTCTGAGGAACTGATATCTTACACTGCTATCCCCGAGACGAATGATGCTAAGCGTGGGGATTATGGCACACCCTCTCTCCTAGTGGGGATTATGGGGGAGGCTGTGTTCAGCAGTAAGACAATCCGGCTGTTACAGTACAGTACAGTACAGTACAGCCTATAGTGCTTATATCTCTTATCCTATCTATTCGAAGATGGGCAAGTGATTCTTTATTTGTAGGACGTCCGCCAAGCAATGGTAGACCAGATCAAAGAGCGGCAGGCAGCTCGAGAGGTCCTCAAAGAGAAGGTAGCGGAAGAGAACGAATACCAACGCCAGTTATTCGACCAGTTGAAACAACTGACTGACCTTAAGGAGGTGACTGATGCCGAGACCAGGAAGCAGCATCAGAAACAACTGTTGGCTCAGATCGAGTATAACAAGACTTTGAAGGTGAGCTTATAGATAACTATTATTATTACTTACGGGATTTGTACTGTGGTGATTTTTATTTTTGAGCTCCCGATATTTCGACGCAGTTGCATGCATCATGATCGCGGGGTGACTGGAGTAACGAGCGGTTGACAAAAATCAAGAGCAGACGAAACGGTCTACCCTCTTTCTTTGTCTTTTGCTACGCGTACCACTGGAACTCGCACTCGACTGAAAGTTTTGACAAAATACACTCACAGTATCACTGCACATGTTATTAGAGTCACTTTTATGTGAACGTGTAATATTTTTCGAATCTTCTAATACTGGATTCCACGTGCCGGAGAGTTTTAGAAGAAGAAGAAGGCTATAAACCCTCCGATACCTCGATCTTACCTGATGGTAAGTGATGATGTGGTCGAAGATGTTGTTCAGACTAACCTATAATTACTGGCTCTCAATGACAGCTGCCGGAACACACCGTTAGGTGCTTGACAACAAATTTTCTAGTTGAGGGTGGTAGCTAGCCAGGGCGTTCGATGCCCTACCACCATGCTATGACTGCCATCGTAAGACAAAAACAGGGACTGATGGCTTAACGTGCCCTCAAAATCACGTCCTGACTCAGTAGTAATGTCACTAGCGGTCACCCATCCAACTCATGACCGCGGGCGACGTTGCTTAACTTTGCTGAGCGGTTATTAACGGCTAAGCAAAATTTGCTACGAGCGCTTCAAAACTACGTAACAAATAGTACAGCTATTTAAATAATCATAAGTAAATCGGCATTGTACTTGGAGTGTATGATTGGTAGGCAGTTAAACTTGATGAGGTAGGTAGGTAGGATTTAATATTATTTTACAGCTGATGGGCTATCCCTTGGCCAACTGTGTTACTTATTGGTAAGTGAAGATATGGTCTAGGATAGTAAGCACGTGTCCCTAGAATCGGAACTAAAAAGAAGACGTTTGTTACAGGAGAGAGCGAGACAAGAAGAAGTAGACCAGATGAGAAAGTATCAGATAGCTACACAGGAGTATCAACAAGAAATACAGAGGATGATGTGCCGGTATGATCTTAACGCCTTTATAAGTTGAGAGGTAGCGGGTGTTCTGCCAACGAGATTTCCCAAGGATGAATCACATCAGACAGGGATAAGGATCCAATAAGTGAAGCGAATTGACTGTACCAACCTTTAAAAAAATCAATAATGCCTTTTATTACAAAATTACAAATATACGATAGGAAAAATTTAAGTCATGTGCGGGATTCGAACCCGCGTCCATCCGCCCCTTCAGCCGGGGCATGCTCTAACCAATTGAGCTAAGATGACATGACGTCATAACTCGAATCTTTCCTATCGTTCATTAACCATCGTATTGGGATGGAGCGACATCTATAGTACCACTTACGTTGTACTACAAACAAGACCACTTTTGCAATTGGTTTTATACTTGTAAATGATGACGCAACCTTATAATTTTTATATAGTTATGATTGCAATAACGCCTGCTATGCGGATTACATTACAAAATTACAAATATAAGATAGGAAAAATTTAAGTCATGTGTGGGATTCGAACCCGCGTCCATCCGCCCCTTTAGCCGGGGCATGCTCTAGCCTCTAACCAATTGAGCTAACATGATATGACGAAATAACTCGAATCTTTCCTATCGTTCATTAACCATCGTATTGGGATGGAGCGACATCTATAGTACCACTTACGTTGTACTACAAACAAGACCAATTTTGCAATTGGTTTTATACTTGTAAATGATGACGCAACCTTATAATTTTTATATAGTTATGATTGCAATAACGCCTGCTATGCGGATTACATTACAAAATTACAGTTTTGCTTACGATAGGAAAGATTCGAGTTATGACGTCATGTCATGTTAGCTCAATTGGTTAGAGCATGCCCCGGCTAAAGGGGCGGATGGACGCGGGTTCGAATCCCGCAAATGACTTAAATTTTTCCTATCGTATATTTGTAATTTTGTAATGTAATCCGCATATCAGCCGTTATTGCAATCATAACAATATAAAAAAAAATGCCTTTTATTATTTTATTTTTATTTAATTGTTACGGAACAAGCACAAGGCGGAACTGATGTTAAGCGGAATAACCTCTACTTATAAAAGATGCATTTTTTCACAAGTGACAAATTGCACTGCGTCATATAGTTGTTAAGTCTCATGTATCACACGACAAATTTAAGCGCTTCAGTAATTGTCATAAAAACTAAGATGAGTTGTCATAATTTTTAATTAAATATACCGACTCGCACTCACTTTTGAAGCAGTGATGGCTCAGTGGCATTGGCTATGGACTGCCGCGCAGCAGGTCCATGGTTCGAATCCCGCCCAGAGCTTGAGCTTCACCGCATGGTGGAAGGGCATTTTGCGAATGCCCGCCTGGCTAGCGACCACCCTCAAGTAGAAAATCTGTCGCCAAGCACCTAACGGTGTGTTCCGGCAGCAGTCCTTGAGAGCCAGTGAAATAACAAGCACAATGAGACTTAACAACTATGTCTCAATGTGACGGGCGCAGTGCAGTTCGTCACTTGTGATGAAATGCATCTGTTATAGGCAGAGGATACCGCTTAACATCAGGTGGGCCTCGCGCTTGTTCATTCACAATAACATAAAAAAAAAATAAAAAAAACTCACGGTGTTTAGTCGAAATCTCCGATTGGTGTTCGAGCAGTAAAGATGCTCATTCTCTAGGAATGCTCATACTCCAGTAATTTGTAGAAAAAAATATAAACATGCTCTATCGCTATGAAAATCATATTTAGAAATAATAATGAATAAATTCATAATATTTTAAGAAAACATTCTATTATTAAAATATATATATATACATGAAGTAAGTCATACTTAGGTATATCTCATGTCATGACAATTCGGCTTATTCCACTAAACCCCAAAAATCATTCCACTTCAACCCCAAGATTATCTGTAGGTATGATTAAATATTCTGTATTTTGTTCCACTCTAACCCCAAGAATTAGAGGTCGAGTCAGTAAGTCAAAATGTAAATGAAAGCGACAATTTCACAACTAGAAAAGAAAGCATCGCCGATGCGACGACGACAACGCCTCGCGCGTGTATGCAGAAACATATTATTACTGTTACGAGCTGAGGGTTCGGGATAAATAATGCAATACGTTTTCGGCAAACTGACACCTTTATTCCACAGTTCTACAGTCACTTCACTGAGCTCAACACTAAAACACTGACTGTACACTGACTGTGACTGACTTTACAGATCACTAATCACACACTTCACTGTATTTAACTATTCGCGCTTGGAGCACTTGGCCCAAAGGTAATCGCACTGTTTCTCGTTTCGAACTCAAAGTAAGACTGTCTCGTCAGCCCGGACCCGACCCTATTTATACCCAAAGTCAAAGCTTCAAGAATATTCTATACTAGTCTAGATAGAAAAACAATAGGGGCCATAAATCACTCGTTTAACGTAAACAACTTTTGTATGCAATTCAATGGAAACTAACTACTACTTATTCTGTGGTTGTTTACTAGTTGCCTGAGAACAAAAGGCGACCCTTTTTTTTATAACATTTTTTGTGAAGAGTAGGTACATTGTTTGTTTTCTTTTACTTGTTTATCGACGTTGGATTATTCTAGACTATTCGAGCTCTTGCGCCGTAACACTGCCCCCTCCTAAGACATGCTCTTCCCGAGCATAGTTGGAACCACGGTATGGCGCCAATCGATCCACATGAACAATCTTAGATACTCCTCGTTGACCCTTTCGTATCCGGTACGTGATGTCGTTTATTTTGGTCACAACCAGGTATGGTCCGTCACATTTAGGCTGAAGCTTCGGTGACTTCCCTTTACTGCGTATAGGGTTATGCAGCATTACTTTTAAACCTTCTTGGAATCCAGGTTTAACCAGTTCTCCACTGTATCGGGTCTTCTTCATGTCGGAAATTCCATATCTGTATTGATCTTGACGCTCACAGATATTCTTCTGTTTGCGGAGGTCACTCACGAAACCCTCTACACTGCTAGTTTGAGGTACTCTTCTAGTAGCACAATTACTGCATTTATTACACCAGTCTACAACATCGCTCCGACAATGGATCCAATAAAACTGCTCTCGTATCTTTAACAGTGTCTTTCTTACTCCAGGGTGACTTCCTGAACATTCGTTGTGACATTGTCGTAGAATCTCACGAATTTTCGCTTCCGGAACAACCACTTGCAGGTGATAGTTATCGCCCCGAACATTCTCCCATTTGCGGCACAGCACACCACTATGGATCACCAAGCTGTCCCACTGCGCCCAATAAACCCTTGTTGCCATACCCATTCCAGCAACAACATTCCACTTGGGCCTTCCAGTGCCAGCTTCCATCCATGACAGAATAGGCCTGATATTCGCATCATCCTGCTGTGCACGTCGCATGGATTTCTTCCAGTCTTCGGTTATAACTGTTCTCACCATCCTTACTGGTACGACTTCCTTCACTTTGCCGTCGTGAGTTTCTCTAATGTCGCTGCGTTCAATATTAGAGTGAAGTTCGTTGCGCTGCTGATTCCATCCTTGTCGAAGTCTTTCTTCCGATGTCAACTTCCATCTGGGGCAACTGGATTTCAAATGCCCTTTTTCTCCACAGCTGTAGCATCTCGGGCTGAATCTTCGATAATTTGTATCACTCAGTGTATCTCCTTTCCTGGTCCATTGCATATTCACACCAGTAGAAAGTTTTCTATCCCATGTTCTATCGTGTCTTCTGTAATTCTGCTGCGGGCAGTTATACCGCAAGTGACCCCTTTCTCCACATTCAAAACATCGAGGGCTGACTCTCTGGTTGTCATCACGGTAACGTTGTGTGGTAACCTCTCGAATGTGATGCGATCGATGATCATGTCGTACGGCTTCCACCTCCAAAGCATGGGCTAGGGCGTCCTTAATTGATTCATGATGGCCCAGCCTCACTGCAGCTCTCACTTCTAAGTCACGTATTCCATCTACGAATGCTTGAAGCAGGATTCCGTCGATGAGTGCCGGTGATGATTGATACGCCTTCCGTACGAGCATTTCCACTTCCAATGCCCACTGCTGGAGATTTTCACTGCTTCGCTGGGTTTTTTCTTTAAGCTGAGCGCGGAATACATGCTCCAGATGAGCATCACCGAATCTAGACTCCAATGCCTCCAGAAGTTGGTCAAACGCTATGTCTTTTCCAAGCGCCTCCAGAACTGTTAAGGCTTTGTCACGTAGGCCCAGAGTAAGCGCTGTCATAGCCTGCGCTTTAGTCCAACCGTTGGCCTGCACTACAGCCTCAAATTGAATTTTGTAGGCCGACCACGAAGAGGTTCCATCGAATGGGGGCACTTTGAACCCTCGAGGCGAAGGTGCGGGTGCCACTGGAGCTACCATGCTCTCTCCAGTTTTGAGAACGCTTAAAGATTTTTTTACGTCAGCAATCCCAGCTTCTACTTCTGCTATGCGGTTCTCGTGCTGCTGCACCTGATCCTCCACTACTTGAATTTTCTTTCCAAATGTTGCATGCAGGTCTTTCATCAGAAGAGTCTGCTCCTAGTCTAGATAGAAAAACAATAGGGGCCATAAATCACTCGTTTAACGTAAACAACTTTTGTATGCAATTCAATGGAAACTAACTACTACTTATTCTGTGGTTGTTTACTAGTTGCCTGAGAACAAAAGGCGACCCTTTTTTTTATAACATTTTTGTGAAGAGTAGGTACATTGTTTGTTTTCTTTTACTTGTTTATCGACGTTGGATTATTTTAGACTATTCGAGCTCTTGCGCCGTAACATTACTAAAGGTAAAAACCGGAAGGTGGGCAGCAGCACCTTCGGAAGTACTGATCTTAAATGCCCCCCCCGGCTAATGGCGGAGGCTGTGTTCTGCAGTGGAAAATCCGGCTGATACAGTTACAGGGGCTTCTACGATGCATTTTTGCAACTTGCTCTCTTGCTAATACTGTTACGTGTATGGGACACCGTTCATGTTGTATGTGGTTGGTTAGAACAGTATTTAGTTCCTAAAGATGCATGAACCTGAGAAAGATGAATGTGAGGCTGGTTCTAGCTTGGCTACGAATTTTTCGAAAATTCAAGTTAGTACTATATAATTATTTTTTTTTTTTCATTTATTGATCTTTATACAATTTAACTTTAAATCTATATAACATCTTATCGAAAAACCATTACATTTGTCTCGATACTTGAATTCACAACGTGCGCTGTATGTGGTTTATTGTATCAATCAACCTACCCCCCTATCATAAATGTAACCACACATAAATATCTTCCATCCAAGTTGTTTATATTGTACGCCTTATTTTAAATTTATTTATTTATGAACTTATTGAAAATTTAGTCTGCTACTGTGAACAACAAATCACGAAACAAATTTTGCTTCGCTCGATTTTGTGCTTGCACACTTTGAGAACCTGATGTATGTACAAGTTGAATTGATTTAATTTTTTTCACATAGAAAAATGTAAACATAAAGTCAATATAAGCAATGATCAAATTACAAAATTCATAGTCAAATTTAATTTAAATATAAATAAAAAAAATTATTTTATATATATATATATATATATATATATACAGTTAATTTTAGGAATTATATATAATAACCCACCCCTTACCGCACCGGGTGCAAAGGTACCCATAACGCTAGTGGCATTGCCGCGTTGTATGGCAATAGCCAATCTTTGTACCAGGTACGATCCGGAGCGGGAGTCACCCGTCTTCTCTCTCAATCTGCGCCCTATTTCGCCTATCAGAGCCCTGGCCTCAGTCCCCCAATACCCCATGGTCTCCACAGCGATGGGGACAAACAAGTAATTGGGCTCCATCACTGCGTATTTCTGTCGCTTCATGTTAGCGGCATCTTCTGCAGCAGCCGCCGGTAAGTGGACGGTGCGACAAAGGTGACTGGCGGCAACAGTACTGACGCACGTGGCGTCCCACACTAGGCACTTGCCATTTTTCCAGGTTACCAAGGTTAGCCCGTCCGGCCTCTTGCCGTCCGACCTGGACAAACCAGGTGGCTCCAGTAGGCACGGTACGTTTGCTGACACTAAAGCTCTCCGCACTATGTCATTTAAGGCGTGGTGGCGTGAAAACCTCCCAGTGCAACGACGACAACTCAATGCGTGGTAGCCGTCGCTCTCCACCATCGAGCCGCAGGTGCATATGTGGGGTTCACTCACTTTGCAGCCTAGACGGAGGGCCACTGCCACACGCAGAGAGTCATCGTCAAGTAAAGTGCCCAGGTGAGGCGACGGCAACGCGTGTAACCACGCCCCGGATTCTGTCTGTGACACAGCACGGAGTCTGGCCAAGTCCGCCCACGTAGCGCCATCTAAAGACTGCTTGTGAGCTCGTCTCGCTCCAATTTCATCCCAAGCTCGCTGGATTTGGGGAGTCGTAGGGACAAGCACACCCGGGTTAAGAGCCGACCAAGCTGATACCGCCTCAGGCACAAAAGGTATACTCGCCTCGCCACCATTCGGGTTAAGAATAATAGCGACAAGGTCCGCCACCCCGTGCACCGACGCAAGAAAAGCCGGCAAGCCCAAATCCCCAGCACGTCTCACCCCGAGACCCCCGTAGCGGATTGGAAGAGCCGCTTGGGTCCACTGCAATTCATTCATGGAGACATTAAGTATCAATTCAACAGCATGATTTAATTTACTTTTTTTTATTAAACTATTATATTTATTTATTTTCCACAATTAAACAATCTATAAGAGAGCAATAAATGGTGCGTTCCAAACAATTTACTTTATATGAGCACATACTATTATTTTATTCATGCATCTTGCAATTTTGCTGTTGACTCTACCAAAACTGTTTTGGGGTTGAAGTGGAATTGAAGTATAGAATTATTTCTTGATTCAATTTGATACCTAAAATCCCTTTGGGGTTCAAGGTGGAATGAATATATGGACCGCAGAGTTTTGAGAACAATGGCTTTGGGTAATAATAATTATTATATTAAATAATTTCTTAGTAACTCATGTGACAAATAAAACCAATTAGTCACCCCGTGACCACGATCACTGCAAAGTGTTTGAAACGTCGGGACAAAAATAATGCTAAATATACGCGATTTAAACCGTTTAAAGTTGTTTAATTACTATGTGTAATAATCGCGAAAACCTAAGACAACATAATCGCTTTGGGGTTTAGAGGCATAAGCCGACAATTCCACCTAAATTTTCTGCCTTCTTAGGTAATTGTGTACGGTTTCATAATAAAGTTCCCACAATTTGCTCACAGAAGGCAAATTCTAGTTGCACATGAAAAACTTATTGATTAAAAAATCCTACTACACAGTTTCTGATTACTTAAACGACAAAAATGCGTGGACAATTCCGCCTCTGCCAAGCTATTGCCTGTCATCTACATAATTTAAACCATTTGAGCGTAGCGAAAAAATCCTACGTCTATGATTTAAACAAATGTAATAACTTTATTATATAGTAAGTATGTAACACATTGTTAAAAGATGTTTAAAATAATGGTCCCGAGTTTCTTGCCCGTCGTTCTCGCAGTGGCTCTATACAATTTATTTGCTGAACGTGGTAGTACAATGTAGAATATTTCAATACTAAAAATTCTATTTGACCTTTATAAGGACGTCGTAGACGCCTAAATTTAATAAATGATTTTGACTTTGAGTTTTTAACGCGTTTCAATTGTACAGCATCTTCAGAAAGTATAGAATATTCGGGCGCACGATCAAGAAAATAATAATTATGGACTGTTTCCCCCAAAGTATAACGCCTGGATCTAATTTATCATATTTAGCAAGGTTTTATATTTTTCTAGGCCATTCTTCAGCGATGAAGTGCATCCATTCATGAAGCAGATGGCCAAAGGTCTGAAGATGAGAGAGAAGTGTCCCTGCTCCAAACCGGATCACTGCCAATAACTGCTGAGCCAACAGAGTGCCATATTTATGCTAAATTTACGCATGATAGCTCGAATAATATCAATAACAATTTGTACCTATTTACCCTTATTTTAGAACTTTTCCGAACTTATACAAAGCAACAATCATAATTAACGTATGAGTTAATTTACTATACATATAATTTGTATGCATTCCAATAGGCAAACAGTCGACATGCAACTTATTGCCCGACATATATTTTACAATTGCTTATATATATATATATGTGTATTACAATTGCTTAATTGTAAAATATATGTTGGGCAACAAGTTGCACGTCGATTGTTTGCCTATTGGATTGCATACAAATTATATGTACTTGTATTTATATTGTACAGAAAGAAAGAAATAGGTACTTGTATTATATAAATTAGAATGTATTTTTGAGATTGTACAACTATGTCACAGATAAACCAATAGTTTGTCCCTACTGGTAATAGGAGCTCGTTTTTAAAGTTTTTTAAAATTATCGGGATTCTCATGATTAATAATAACAAACATTTTAATAACATATTAAGAAAACATTAGATGAATATTTTAGAAAAACACTTCAAAAAATATAAATAATTACAATTCCGTAAAGTAACGCCTGAATCTATTCATTCAATACTCAAGTTTTTTCAATTTATTCGTGTTTCTTGCCTTAATTTTTATTCTTATGAATTTAGAGTTTAGCTGGTAATATATCCACTTAATGGAATATTAAAGCTATTTATGATAATGTTGTTGTTTTCCTTATAAACCCATCGCCAGATCTTTTATTAAATAGGTCATTCAACTACAATACAATGCGGTCATTGCAGATGGGCCATAAGGGCGATGCACCGTCCACCCACCGGACTTTCCCACTGGTGGGTGTACAGGGAATTCAAGTTTCCCCCACTGCACTAGAGTGGACACAAAATCATTTGCGTCATCGATACTACAAAGAATAATTAAACTAATACAAAGCAAAAATTGCTATGAAACGCATGCATTTTATTTTTGCTATTGGAATCGTTAGTTTTGTTGTAATATTTTAGTCATAATAACATATCGTTTACGTAATTTGACAGTCATTTATTATTTTTTTATATGATGTTAACTTCACTTGCAAACGATGATAGCCTACCAGAACGAGGTAAATCTTCCATCACATCTCGACCGCTTTTAAACGCTTTGTATCACTTATAAACACGTGTTTTCGATAAAGCCGATTCCCTGTAAGCCTTCTGTAACATTTTAAGTGAGTTCGAACAATTCCTCATGCATCTGTTCTAGGCAGAGGTTAGTCCGCTTAGCATCAGGTGGGCCTCGGGCTTGTTCCATCACAATAACATAAAAAAATTAAATCTAATAACAGGTGCAACCAGTGTTGCCAGATCGGTGAGTTAAAAATTATCAGAGAATTACTGCAAGATTATCGTGTTTTTATCGCAAGTTCTAAACTTTATAAATTACTCAACCTTCGTTTCAGTTCTTAGTGTCAGAAGACAAGAGATATATTTTTAAGTGTTTTCTAAAATATTAATTTAATATTTTCGGTAAAAAAATGTTATTATTATATATCTTATATATTTATTGATGGTCAAAAATAACCTCTTCCTCAGAATCAGCACTCAATAAATAATAGTTCTGAGGGTACATGCCCACATGTAGGCTTTGACGGGCTCTGGTTTTCTCAGGACTGTACAGCCCTGCGTTGTTAGTACACTCAATCATTGCTCGGTATAAAATCAATACATCAGGTTTTTCGCTTCTATTGCCACATCTTCATGCAGCCTGATCAGCTATGCAATTATATAACAGTAGTTGTTTTATGACAGTTTCGGCTTTATGTTTTTATGGAATTTATTTAAGAAAATACCTATCTCATTTTGCATTCGTTTGGATTGCCATAGATAATATAAAAATTACTCGGATCAGAATTCGTTGTAAAATTATCGTGTAAATGAAAAAAATATCCTAGTAATTTGATGAAATATCGTGCGATACTTCATTATTACTTTTTATCGCATGACACTCAAATATATCGTGGATCTAGGATAATTATCGCATGTCTGGCAACACTGGGTGCAACTCAAACTCCGCGCCAAAACGGAAAACAGTTGTGCCAAACTAACAATAAAAACCTTAAAACCGAACCGAGGACTTTTTTTGAACCATAAATAAACCATTCATTCCCTATACTTTTCTGACTGAATGTATAACTCTCTCTCTCTCTTCGGTGATGCATACAGCGAATGAGTGGTGTCACGCTGTCTATTGTCCCTTTCACATCATAAAGTAACTTTGTATATACCTACCACGACATCAAAACTGAAGGGTATATACCTAAACTTCCACAAATTCTGAACTGTAGTTTGTAGAAAATATTGAATTTCACAGTAAATGTTATTACTACGAGGAAAAATGTTCTTGGCTGCGATTCAGGGTGAAACTCATTTGCCTTGTTTGTTGCGTAACCTCATTTAAACTAATTACAAAAGTATATTTTGTTGTTATTCTTAGAAAAATTCCTTCTCTTTAAGTTTATATAGATGTTGTTTATTGTCATGTGGTTGTTCTATGTATTTCGCAGGAGTTATTTAAATTTCGATACAGAGCTGCACACCTGTGTTGTACCTGAGCAAGATAGGTACACTTGTTGATTTATGGCTGGACAGTAAGAAGAAAGTCGAACTGTGATTCTCCATTCAAATTCATTCCCCTATTTTCTTCCTGGATAATGTCTCTATTGCAATCATTTATTACATCAAATCGAGGCCTGCTACATGCACGCCGCTGTCATAATCTGTTTTTCAGCTATTACCAATGATATTTCGTAATCTTTGGCTATTACTAAGATATTAATTGCTCACTGGCTATTACTAAAGAATAAAGCTTAATATTCTCCGTTTTACTGCCATAATTAGAGGACTATCAAAATAGCCCAGATAAACTTAAAAGTATTTACGGCTAGTCTTCTAAGCGCTTTCCATACATACGTAGTTTCCCAAATTTTAAATAGGAACAGTCCGGGTACAGTGTTCAAACTCGGCGAAATTTTGCATGCATGACCCTGAGCCTAATATCTATGCTATGCTCCTTATTTGCCAGCTTTCCGGCAATTTAAGTTATTTCAAAAATATCTAAAATAGTATTTTTCTATGGAAATAAATGATAAATCGAAAATCTGGCATATATCTATTGGAAGCAGTTTCTTAGGTTAGACTAATTAAGCTAATCTAAGGAATTATATAAGTGTAGGGTGTGTGGCATTTGAAGAGCTAATAATTTACTTAATTAATTGTAGGTAGGTAAGGTTTAGTATTAGAAAAATAAGACGACTATAACCTATGACAAAGTAGGTATTTAAATGCTGAACAAAGATTGGTTGTCACAAGAAGATTTGTAGCCACAGAAGACTCTTACACTAATATTATTATTAAATTGCCTGATTCAATGACGCGCGTTATTCCTGTGACATATAATGTAGACAAAAGCCAAGACTAGTAAACAAGATGATTCAGCGTTGATACCGCAGTTTCGAAGTAAATAAACAATAACCACTCATAATATGGCCGAGTTAGTGATTCTATGGGGAAAAGAAAATAATAACAAAACACCGCGCCGCCATAGGGCAGCGGGTTTCATTTTATGAGAACAGAATGGCACAATAATTAAGTGCACCAATAACAGAAAATTAAATGGACTAGCTACATTGCTCTTGCCAAAAATACAAGAAGCGGTCCGTACTATTCCATCAGTGCTAATGATACTCAGATTAAGTACTCACGATCGGTTCCTATTAATTTGCACGCTTACGGCCGTTTGCGTTACTACAAGTACCTAGGTACCTACCTACCTAAAAGCGCGCTATGACAGCATCCATTCATCTAAACCAACGAGTTTAAAACCTCGTTACCAGTTACTTGCTCGATGATCTAAACAAATACATTACCTCTCTACCTACTCAAAAAATCAACGTATTTTATCTGTACAAGATTATTTCAAAGAGCTATGAACCAATTGTAAAAGTTCTAGATTTTCAGCTTTTCAATTGTTGTAAGTGACAGTTGAGCTACAGATTTGAAAGCATGCAAAGCTTAGTACGTTTTACGCTTAGAGCGCCTATCCGCGGGCCTTGAGTACTGTAAGCACTGTATGACGTCACCGATGATATCGCACTTAACACCCTTCGTACAATTTGCGCCAGCTCTGAGCGTGCTATTGGTATCATTCGCTCAATTCGGGCCACAGCACTTAGGTGACTTTTGTATCAAATGGCTCTTATAAATTTCAATTTAATAATCTTATGCAGTTTCCTGCATAGGATTCTTTATTTTTTTTTATTGCTCGCCCTTAGCTGCATTGTTACCTGATGGTAAGTGATACTGTGGTCGAACGTGGTAAATACATTCAAAATTGAATAGGGAATTGCAACCAATGACAGTTGCTGAAACGCACCCTTAAATGCTTGGCGTCAAATTTTCTACTTGAGGCTGGTAGTTAGCCAGGAGGCAAAATGGTACCCAACCATGTGGAGAAACTCAAACCCACGCCGACTAACGCACCATGGAAGCTCCTTCTCGGCAGTCCTGCACTGACCATCACAAAGTGTGTATGTCTCCAGCAGCCAGCTTACTCAATTGAACTTCTTTATTGCTTATAGTTATAAAAAAACTGGCCTTTGCCCACTATCTCACCTAAGTAGTGATGATGGTCAAAGATGCAGTGCCACCTGACAAGTGGGAGAGTTATGGCAAATTCTCCCTGAAAGGGGAGGCTGTGTTTAGCGAGAAACAATACGGCTGATACAGTAAAGTAATTGGACCTGGCTCATCTTAGTAGTGAGTAGGTATTAAACTTTATAGTAATAGGTACCTACCTATTGCATGGGGTTTGCCAGATCCCACCTGAGACCTAAATTTTTGATCAAACAAGAACACGGCAATATAGGTAAGGTGAACCTCCGGTACTCGGACGAATTCTGTTTTTTTAATTTTATTGTGATGGAACAAGAAAGAAAAACATTAATCCTTGGCGGTAGAGATAGTGTAAAGGTGGCAGTAACTTTCAAATTCTAATTCAAATATGTTTATTTGTAGAATGTAGTGTAACAAGATGGTAAAATTAACAAAATAGTTCTCATACATTCTCACCATTTAGGCATGCAATTTTTTCTGTTCCCCAGTTCCCCAGACGAACTCGTATACAAAGAATACTTATTGCGAGTATATAGGCTAGAACTTTTTTGACGCGCTCGTAGCTAAGTTTGCTTAGCCGTACATAATCGATCAGCTAAGTTAAGGGTGAACTGGCCGGCCCGTTCTCCATACAAACGCCGCGCCATTGGGTGATCACTCCCTTATTTGAGGATTTAGGTCCAAAATAAAGCATAATACCGATTGATCTCGTCATTATCTAGGCTTGTATGAAGCCAAAATTTAAATAATATAATTAAGTAAGTTATGAGCCTCGAAAACTTTATATGAAAATGTTTCGAGGCTCATAATTCTCAAAATAATTATTTTATTAAAATTTCGGCATCATACAAGCCTAGATAATGACGAGATCAATCGGTATTATGCTTTATTTTGGACCTAAATCCTCACATAAGCCTTATCACCCTACAACGTTTGTATGGAGAACGGGCCGGCCAGTTCACCCTTAAGCAACGTCCGCCGCGGTCAGGAGTTGGATGGGTGACCGCTACTGACGTTACTACTGAACATGCACGTGCTTCGAAGTGCAAGTTAAGCCGTCGGTTCCGGTTGTTGTCTAACGATTCTAGTCGTTACAGTAGAAAGTCTTAAGTAGAAAATATGTAGCCAAGCACCTAACGGTATATTCTGGCAGCTGTCCTTAAGAGCCGGTAATTCTAGGCTAGCCTTAACAACATCTTCGACCACATCATCACTTACCATCAGGTGAGATAGTGGTCAAAGGCTAGCCTATCAGAAATAAAAGAAAACCTCATGGCGAAATGTGACAAATCCAGACGTTTCTCGCCTAGAATCCTACTACGAAAAGAAATACACAAAGGTTATATGTCAAGTTGAGTTGAAAACATTGTTGTAATTGAATTAGCCTAATTAAATAACCCAACGTTCATGATGTCCCATATTATTTTCCAAGGTTAATATTTGTCGGAAATACCGAATCTAGACAAAACACTGTTGTCATTCCAAATGCGTTTAGATTTTACTTGTAGATTGTTCACGTACGGTGTACAGGTGAGAGCAAAATACCTTGGAATTTGTTTTGAAAACACGTGGATTTTTACTACAACGACCATACGACATTTTGGCGGTTGTCAATTTGACGGTTTAAGATGTTGTCGTTTTTGAAAGTTGTCTGTTTTCGGAAGTTGTCGTTTTCAGAAGTTATCATTTCAGGAAGTTGTTGTTGTCACCCTGAGGGGACGTGAAGACTTCCTACATTAAAAATAGTTATTCAAATATTTTTACGTAAGAAACCTTTTGTGAGGAGGAAATAAATATATTTTTGACCATATTTTTGAGTTCTATATTACGTAGATGATGGTGATTTTGTTGACGAATGCATTAGTTTCTTAGGGACCGTAAATAGTACCTGCATTACTCTGGTTCTGACGCATTTATTATCCTATATGTAAACTTTTATTCCCGCTATGACACATTTCCTTTTAAACCTAACTATTAGCCTTTGGGTCTGTACGCAAACCGACGTAATCGTCACAAGTCACGAATTGCACTGCTCACGTCACCTTGAGACATAGTTGTTAAGTCTCGTGTGCCTGTAAATTCACTGGCTCTCAATAACTGCTGCCGGAACACACCGTTAGGTGCTTGGCGACAGATTTTCTACTTGAGGGTGGTCGCTAGCCAGGCGAGCATTCGCAAAATGCCCTTCCACCAGGCGGTGAAGCCATAGTAGAAATCTCTTTCTACTCTGGTTAAGCTCTAGCCCGCGGCGGGATTCAAACCATGGACCTGAAGACGAATTAACTTATAAACGACGGAACCGAATTTAAAAATTCTTGTACTATTAGAATTCCTACAATATCCCTGGTGAACATAGGCTATAGAATTTGTTTTTGCAATTTTAATACCGTGCGATGCCGGCGCGGGCCGCTAGTTTCTAAATATAATTACAAAAACTGTCGCGTGCCGAGCGAAAATGACATTTATAATTTATTGGAGCAATGATGTGTGATTTTCGCGATAGTGCTTACAATCATTTAGAAATATAGAAGGGTAGCGACATAATTGCGAGAGTTAAGTGTTTGAATAATCACTTCTTTCGCTCAGATAATCTCTAGTAGTCTGGTTGATGACCACGCACCGTCCCCCTTGACAGTTAAAGTAACAAATGGAGCACAAAGGGGATCTCAGTTGAAGATATCAGTTCCTCAGAAGACGCTGCTGCCCACCCTCTGGTATTTCACCTCTAGTCGCCTCTTACGACACCCACAGGTAGGGATGGGGGTGACATCTACCTTTACCTACCCTTACCATTTTGAAACCGGCTTTAGGCACACTTTATTTTAAAATGATTGGTCACATGTGTATTCATACTTTTTTTTACGCTATGGATGCTTAAACTTTGGCGAAATGAATATGTTTGTTTATTAAAAAGACCATAACTTTGGTACTACTTGATTTTTTTTTGTTGTTTTTTTTTTCTGTATGACCATTAGATATACAAATACCTAATTTAAGGTTATCCATTCATTACCGGGCACCCTGTATATCTATTATACACCGTGGGGTGCCGAATATATACCTACATCTATATAAATATATATTCGGCTACCCACGGGGTAGGTTTCGGTGGCCGAGTAGAATAGGCAACTGACTCGAAACCGTAAGAATCCGACCTCGATTTCCACCCGGCAAAAAAAAATGTGCCCCAATAATTTTAAAATGTAACTTATTCATATAGTAAGCTGCGCGATCCTACGAGACTGCTGTAACGTAGTTTGACGATGACTGTACATAACAAACTAGGTAATATAACTAACTACTCGCACCGGTTTTCCTGTAGGAAGCAGCACGTCATACAACGCGACTCATACAACTATGACTTAAATGACTCAAATTTTCCTTAACGATTGCTCCATATAAATGCTAAGTGTGTCGCAATGTTTGTCATTCAAAGATCCACCATGAAAAGCATAGCACTCCTGTTAGCTTGCGTCGCAGCAGCCACCTGCAACGACATACAATCCGGAGCTAACTATGGCAGAGTGATCTTTAATCAGAACGTACAAGCCAGCCCTGCTATATGGAGACAGTCGCAGAGGATCACGATCAACGCAACAAACACTGAAGTGATCAGCGGAGTCATCATAACAGACCAAAGGCCTGACAAGGACGGAGATGCGAAGATCCTTGAAGGTGGCGAAGGACAGAAGAACGTCACGATCGAACTGCAATCTCCTTCAGTGTTCCGCGGTTTCGATTTCAAGGTTGTGGTCTACGCAGTGCAGGAAGACGTAAGACCTGCACTTCTCGTCCCAATCACAAATGACACCAATATCAATAACTCAGGGATACCCCAAGACGAAGAGAGCGTAGACAGTATAACCACTGACAAAATTTCTACAACAGTACCTTCCGATGAAGTGGAAAATACTGATAAGCCCAACGCACCTGTGATTGTAGGAGACCAGATAAGAAACTATAGAAATACTCAGCGAGAAACCGATCCTATTGTTCCATACGTAAACAAAATGACTATTGAGGGACAAACAACAGAACACACAGAAGCTACAGAACTGACCACGTCTAACTTAAAGAACGTTCCAGAATCGACCACTTTCAGTGTACAGACCGAAGCAACCGACAGTGCTCCTACAGTAAACGGACCCAGTTCTCATCCTGGCTTGTTTATCACTGAAAAAGCTTTCGATGATAAGAAAACGTCGCATTCTAAGGAACAGTTGCAAGTCCCAAAACTTTTCTCTACGGAGCTTACCCACGACAGTGTGAAGATTGAAGATCTATCTAGAAGTTCTACTACTGCCATAGCTGACGTCACCACAGAAGGTAATTACGTCTCAACATCAACTAACACTCCAATAATCCGAGCGCCAGCAGCGCACAAGGACTTTGAAAGCATTTCTAAAGAATTAGGCCAAACAGTTGTTTTCGGAATCAGAAAGCACTAAATTATGAGTTAGAGATCTATTTATTTTCTTACTGTATTATATATACGAATAAATATGTATAGAAATGTAAGTAAAGCTCAAAAAGAGCAGAACGCAAACCTTACCACGGCGGGCGTGGTTTAAAAGTGTACCGTATGGATAACATTACCTAGACGCGACCAATCGGATGCGATCATTTCTAAGCAACATTCAATTGAATTTGGAAGATTGGGCATGTTTTATTGTGATCTTGATGAGTCCGAAATCAACAAGGTGTATGAGACTTATTTACATATTTATTCGTTGATTAAATGAATTATTTATTCACAGGAGAAATGATATTCATTTTGTAATAAAAAATATTTATTTTGTAACAACAACCCGTTTTATAATAAATGTCATACAAATTGTACTTAAGTAATGGAATGATTATGTCTTTATATAAAACCTGTATGTATTAAATACAAAAAAATATATAAAAGTGAGCTGCACTTTCATTTCGTATGGAAAATAATGTGTAATTATAAATTATCCTCCTCCATCCATTCTTTTATAAGATACTAGCTGACCCGGCAAACGTTGTTTTGCCATATAAAGAGGAAAAATGATTAAATTACTAAAATGGCTATTAAAAAATAAGGGTTGATCGTAGAAGGGTGAAAATTGAGGATTGTATGTATTTTTGTATGCTTATTAAAAATTTTGTCTAAAAAATAAAAAAATAAATTTAGGGGTGGGCTACCCCTAACATTTAGGGGGATGAAAAATAGATGTTGGCCGATTCTCATAGATACCGGATAAGCACAAAAAATTTCATCAAAATCGGTCAAGCCGTTTCGGAGGAGTATGGCAACGAAAACTGTGACACGAGAATTTTATATATAAGATTGATTTAATTATGAATGTTTCGTGAATAATACGGGATAACTCACGTGTTGTCTTACTCAATCTCTTTTTCAAGGAGGTCTCGGGATCCCCGCTTTGTATCCCGAGCTCTCCTTGAAAAAGACCACCGGAAGTGTTATTTTTTTATGTTATTGTGACGGAACAAGCACGAGGCCCACCTGGTGTTAAGCGGTATCCTCTGCCTTTAACAGATGCATTTCAAACTGCACTGCGTTCGTCACCTGAGACATACAATTGTTAAGTCTCATGTGCCTGTAATTTTACTGGCTCTCAAGGTTGCTGCCGGAACACACCGCTAGGTGCTTGGCGACAGATTTTCTACTTGAGTGTGGTAGCTAGCCAGGCCGGAATTTGCAAAATACCCTTCCACCATGCAAACTTATTTAAACTATAGTCGGAGCTATCTGACTTATTCACGTAAGTTATCCCGTATTATTTACTAAAATTAATGAAAACCAAAAGATATCTTACTCCATAAAAAAAAACAAAAATTATTGACTTATGCAATAAGGCACTTTACATTCTAAAAAATAACTAACAATTTTAATATTACTATATTATACAAGTATAACTCGATTTAGTAAAGAAACGATTCTCTATCTCACTTGTACACAGTAGATAGCAATAGTGTGCAAGTGAGATAACGATTTTGGTCGCCATTTTGGATTCGTTTTTTTAATAAACCGGCATATTTAACAATTTCATAATGGTCCCTGCAAAAAGGGTCGCAGAATTTGCCTGGGTAGAAGCATTACATAATTTACATATTTATGAGCAACATATAGGGCGTTCGGATAGCCTATCGGTGCCAAAAATAACACTCACAAACGCTAAAAATGATCACACGGGCCGTTCGTTTTGGGACTTCGTGAGCAAAAATATCGTTTTCGCTCACCGTTCGGATAGCTTTGAAAACGCTACAAATGACAGAGAAAAGTGATATTTTTGACCCATGTCTTACCGTGGGATCGTTGTGATCGTTTTTTGACAACTGCTGGATTGACAGTTGTATTTGGTGCGATTGAAGAGTTTCATAAGTTTTTTATATAGGTAACTATCAGAAGCCATTAACAATGAAATAATAATAATATAGGTACCTACTTTTTTGTTAATTTTAGAGATTGATTCCATGTTTCGTACTGTGCAAAATTGTTAAAACATTATCGGTTGTCAAAGTACGTTTTAAGCCGTTCGGATAGCATGCAGTACTTGGTGGTCAAAAATAGCAAAAGCTTCTATCCGAACGCTAATACACAAATGCCACTTTTGAAACTGCTACAAACGCAATAGAGCCAAAACGAACGCACCTTTAGTTAGAAAATTCTTGTCCCTCCCCTTTCGCACGATCATTTAAATATTGACAACACGCCACACATTGCGTTGGTAAAGACTATTACAACTTATTCATAGAAGTTTCTAAACATCTTAAAACTAAAACTATGATAAAAGACTTATTTTTGTAAGGTAAGTTCAATGATATTAGAAAAAGAGATAGGTTATACGCGTACCGTAAGTGCCATATCAAAACATTGTTCATTGGCTAACCTGACTCCTGAGCTCAGGGGGCCAACTCCCACTTTTTATAGTACCACCAACTTAACTGTGCAGTTTTCGAGGGCGCTACTGGTCATGGAAATCAACTACAAACTGTCACAATTTGAAGGAATGTTGTAGTTCTTTATTCTGCCACCTGAACAGATAAGTTGGCGGGTCTGTACGATACCATCATAATAAAGGAGCGTTTTGTTTCATGCTTAAAATAATAATTCGCAGTCACGAACTATCATCGACCCACAATCGCGTCAAGCAATATTGGTTTGATTCTACTTAAAGAACGAATGAAATGTGTATTACTGATGTGCAAGCGAGATACACGATGTTTATCATATACCGTTATCCCGCTCGCACTGTTCCGAACTACGATGTTATAGAACGGATTTACCATAGTTTTACGACATTTTATTGTATGCTGCTCAACAGCTGTCTGCAATTTTTTAAGTTACACTCATCAAATAATTTTGCTGCATTTATTTTAAAGAATAATAGAAATAAAATCATTGCACGTAATTTACACATTAATATAACACATTTTTATCGTAAAATACATTAAATCAAGTTTAAATCCGCTGCTAGAAAGTTACTTTTTTAAGATGGATAAACATGACGGATTTGTCGCTGGAACAGTAATAGTTCGTACGTCAGAGTTCGCGAAAAGAGTGACCAATTTCTTGTGACGTCATCAAAACTACGAGCGATTCTATTACTAATATAAATATACGATAGGAAATATATAAGTCATGTGCGGGATGCGAACCCGCGTCCATCCACTCCTTGAGCCGGAGTATGCTCCAACCAATTGAGCTAACATGACATGACGTCATGACTCGAATCTTTCCTATCCTTCTTTAACCATCGTATTGGGATGGAGCGAAATCTATAGTACCACTTGCGTTGTACTACAAACAAGACCAATTTTGCAATTGGTTTTATACTTGTAAATGATGACGCAACCTTATAATTTTAGTATTGTTAGGTTTGTAATCCGCATAGCAGGCGTTATTGCAAACCTAACAATATTAAAAAAAAAAGATTCTATTACTGTTTGTAAGGTTGCTTAATTGACGTGGAGGTATAAAATTTAGCAGTAAGATTAAATTATTATTATATAACAGTTGAGAGTTGGGCCCCTGAGCTCAGTCGTCGCTTCTTTGTCGAAGGCGCTGCACGTATTTTATGTTGTGCTCGCGAGTCGTGCGGCGGCGGTGACGCTGCGTGCCACTGTATGAACGCAATGTATAGAACATCTAATGTGATTTAGGTATATACCTCTTTATATTCTAATATCATTGAATACATTACAGGGATTCACAATATGTTTATTCAAATATTATCTTAGAGGAGACAAGTTTGGATCAAGATTCTATCCCGTGATGTATCCCGTCTTATAATTTCACTTATTATTTGGCACAAATCTATGTAGACTTATTAACAGAGTATAAGCTATATTTTTATCCCTGATAGGTTAGCCTTTGATCACTATCTCACCAGATGGTAAGTGATTATATAATAAATATTTATTATATAATATATAAGGATAAATTAAATAATACATCGCAAAAACTAGCAAACCAGAAGCATAGATATTAGGCTCAGCAATATGCATACAAAAACTCACCGAGTTTGAGCACTTGGTATTTAAAATAAGACGAAACTGTTTGTATGCAAAGCGCTCCGTGCTCTGTACTCTTAATAAGTTGGCATCGTCAGGACCACTACATCCTAGTTATGAATGAAATTCTATTGTTATCATTATCGCCGATGCCAATGGGTTAAGTTCTTCTCATCAGGAAGAATATTGATAAGTTGGAGTTGGAGAATAAACTCAAAGTTTAAAATTATTAAATATACCAAAAACAAAATTAAAAGCTATCCTAAACGGTGTTCGAAAACGTTAAAATCAAATTTTTTGCCCATAACGTCTACAATCCGAACGCCTACCAAGGCGGGCCCCCAGTGCAGTAATACACACCCACCCCAGTGGCGGAAAATTCAAAACTCAAACTGTTTCTCGTTTTAACACTAACAGACATGCTTAATTATGTCGCCTTTAAAAGCATTTAAATATAGTGAAAATTACGTTTAAAAACAATGGTTTGTGCACAGGTATTAAAAATAATTAAATTAAGAATATTCTCCAAATCCCGCGTATAATATATAATAGAGAGTATTCTAAATGCGTGTCACATAATTTAGAATACTCTCCGAATATAGCGTATAACATAGTTAAAAATACTCTCCAAATAACGAGTATCACATAATTAAGAATACTCTCTGAATCTCAAGTTTTTTTTTTATGCTTGATAGGTTAGCTTTTGACCACTACCTCACCAGATGGTAAGAGATGATGTGGTCGAAGATGTTGTTCAGGCTAACCTAGAACCTATCACATAATTAAGAATACTCTCCGAATCTCGAGTATCACATTTAAGAATACTCTCCGAATATCGAGTATCACATAATTAAGAGTACCCTTCGATTCTCGCGTATCACATAATTAAGTATGTCCAAAGATATTTCTATGTATCTATCATAATATTATGTATAAAATCATAAACATTAATATTTTTGCATTTCCCACCAAACACGTTAGTGTTCTCTTATAAACAATGGTAAATCTTACACTAATCGTACTTAATCAAGGAATGCACCGGTATACCGTCAGGAATGTTTTTTCTTCCGTTCAATCCCTCCAGTTCAATGGCAAAGAGAGTGCCTATAACGTCCCCTTTGCAGGACTTTATAAGGTTGATAGCAGCTGAGACGGTTCCGCCAGTGGCTATCAGATCGTCAACTATGAGGCACTTGAGGCCGGGCTGGATGGCGTTCTTTTGGATCTCAAATACATCCTGCAATTAAAAAAATTACATTTTCACTTTCCATGCTCGTAAAGTTCGTATTTATGTCCGGTGTAATTGGACTAAGGCGGCTTTTTATGCTCTAGTGCTTAAAAGCCTGGTTTTTAAGCTACCACACTCGAGTAGAAAAGCTGTCTAGCCTGTGATGTGACCCGCCGGGAGCTCGCAGCCGCTTCAGCGTCCGCCCTGATAATGAGCATCTGATATGCTCGAAACCCGCGAGACGTATTCGATCCCTAACGTTCTATTCTTCCGATAAATAATAATATTACGTGAGTATCGATAAAAGATACCCGATCGATACTTCGATATAATAATACAGTATTTATTTGATATATTATCAAAGTATTTGAGTAATACCAGTTTTCAACCAGTTAATTTGCGAAATTGAATACGTACTTTTTATAAAGTACGTATTCAATAGGAAGCAGTGATGGCTCAGTGGCATTGGCTATGGACTGCCGCGCAGCAGGTCCATGGTTCGATTCCCGCTGCGGGCTTGAGCTTCACCGCATGGTGGAAGGGCATTTTGCGAATGCCCGCCTGGCTAGCGACCAACCACAAGTAGAAAATCTGTCGCCAAGCACCTAACGGTGTGTTCCGGCAGCTGTACTTGAGAGCCAGTAATTCTAGGTTCAGCCTGTTAACATCTTCGAACACATCGTCACTTACTATCAGGTGAGATTGTGGTAAAACGGAAACTATAAGCAACAAAAAAAAATACAAATAACTATTATAAATATTAGATATTTAATGGCGGACGGCTCAAAAACGGAACCAATAAAATATGAAAATGATGGATGGTGTGATTACAAGCAAATTCACTTCGCAACGGATATACTTGTTATTTATTACCTATAAGGATTATAATCTTATCAAAAAAGTTGCATATTATTTGAGTCCTCCCTCAAGATACCATTTATCAGGATATATATTCATTTAGGTAATTCCTTGGTATTATTGGTCGTAAAGGCTTGAGTGCACATGGCACTTTCCATACAAACATAGTTAAGTGTTCAAACATGAACAATGAAGGGCTTTGAAAAGAACAATTCCATAAATATATTACTTACAGTTTTAATTTTAATGAAATGATAAAACTCTTAACAAAAGTAAATAATTTGCAGTCGGGTTTACTACTTTTTTTAATAATTTATACTTGTTTCCAAACAGTGCGAGATATTTAGCGGAACTACGACCCGCATTAGTTTATAATTTGATTAGATTTAGAATTGGCTTTTTTGTTATTAAATTTTTAACGGCTTCAGATTCTGATTTTTTCCTTCACATGTGTAAGAGAATGAGAACTGAGAATGTAAGTTCACTGAGGCGATACAATTTGTCTTATTGGAGTACAGTATGACAGTGCAATACAATAATAATATATAATGCACAATAGAATACACAGTATGACCAAGTTCAACTCAACCAAACTAAGTTAAAGGAAACTATTAAATCAAATTATGAGGAATTTTGTGGACGTAAATAATTGAATTGATGGATATAATAAACTAAGTTCACTATGACCAAGCTAAACTCAAACAAACCGAGTTAAAGGAAACTATTAAATGGAATTATAAGGAATATTGTGGACGTAAATAATTGAGTCAACGGATATAATAAACTAAGTTCACTATGACCAAGTTAAACTCAACAAAACTGAGTTAAAGGAACCTGTTATATACAATTAAGCGGAATCGTGTAAATGTAAATAATTGAGGTGGAAGATAAAATAAACTAAGTTCTGGAGTAGTTTGAGATGCCCTCTGTTGTTTGAAGTTCTATAAAAGCATAGCCTACTATGCTTTATAACCAGAAAATATACCTATATAACCAGAAAATTTGTATGTCTGGTGGCCTATAGGACCTTCAAATGCCTACTCTAGTCTGGATATGCATTTTATCTTAAGGTAAATCAATGCACTATGGACATGTTACATATTGCTGTGTACTACTATTTTAGTATCTCTTACAACAAGCCAAAAAGTATAGCAGTTACTACCTCGGCTGTGTAATTAAATTGAATGTTATAAGTATATAATTCGCATTTAAATATCCTTTTTAGTAGAAGCTAAGATCTTTCAAGCGGTGTGTGAATAAGCATCTCTCTGGTTATCATAAAGATAGCAATTAGTGTAGTTACAACTTCATTAATGGTCATCACTTCTTGATTCTATCTTTGCTTTCCATTAGGCGAGAGGTGATCATTTTTATACACTAGAATCTAGATCAATAACAATATATATAACATATAGTTCCAGATGGAGCACAATATAACCGAATTCCAATAGCTCCAATCCAATAGCTATATGATATTATTGCAATAATTAAAAATAAGTTTCCATGCACTTACAGATCCATACTCCAACTTATACTCAAAGGAGACAACTGCACCAGGCAACTTCCCTTTCTTCCTAATAGGAATGCAGCCAACCTTTAACTCTGCAGCTAGAGAGAATGCAAACAGGAACCCTCGGGACTCCAGTCCAATAACTGCTTGGACATCGGGAAACTTTCTCTGAACAGTCTCCACAAGGAGCCCTTGTAACAGTTGGCATGTGCCACCATCAGATATAGCTGAAAATATGTCCCTGGAAGATTCAAAGTTACAGATTAGACTGTGATACATGAAACAGAATTCAAGTTTGGACATATTTTTTTCATATTGTTTAATATATATGCTTTGTATGTAATTGTTTGTTTTTCCTGAATGTTTGATGCCTGAATGGGTTGAACTGACTGATGATTCATTATTACCAGTAATAACTAGCAATATGTTTACTGCACAGTAAAAAAAAAACAATTCTAGTCTATCAATTCTAGCACCGGTCTAAAAGGAGAAATAGAAAATCCATACATGAATTATTTTCCCTTTTGTTAGCATCAAAAGGGAAAATAATTCATGTATGGATTTTCTATTTCTCCTTCTTCAGCAAAGTTGTTGTGTATAAAAGTTTTCACTTTTACTCAAAACAATGTAAGTACATCAGAAATTTTCACACAGGCATAGTGACTCTTGTACGTTGGTAGGTACTTCCTTACTAAATGAAAAGTGATCTATGTAAAACTATTCATGATAGGAAATGAAACCAATTTCACTAAATAAATGTTTAATTATTTAGGCTATTTAAGTACCTACTTATAATTATTATCGAGATTTTGAAGGAAAAACGGCTGATCAGTTATAGCTATGGACTGCAGTGCCGCAGGTTCATGGTTCAATTCCCACCCCTGGCTTAAGCTTCATGGAATGGTGGAAGGGCATTTTGCAGATGCTCGCCAGCCTAGCTACCACCCTCAGGTAGAAAACCTGTCACCAAGCATCTAATAGTGTGTTCCGGCAGCAGTCCTTGAGAGCCATTAAAATCACAGGTACATGAGACTTAACAGTTGTCTCAAGGCGAGGATGGGCACATTGCAGTTCCTCACTTGTGAACACAAAGTATCTATTATAGGCAAAGGTTACTGCTTAACACCAGGTGGGCTTCTTGCTCCATCACAAGCCTATGAAATCCTTGTGAAAGTTGTAAGAGGCGATGAAGGGACATATACCAAAAGTTGGGAAGCAGCTCCTTCTACTGTGATCCCCAAGACCCCTGCCAAGCGTGGGGATTATGGCCGTTGAACAAACACTTCCCCATCGGGGAGTGGACATTAATTTCTTCATCCTCAATAGTTGAGAGATCGTTAATTTCTTCATCCTCAATAGTTAATCTCTCAACTATTGAGGAATAACGTACACTCCAACCGGAATAACCCAAGGGGGACAAGCAGTCAACATTCTTTACATCCTACTGAATTTGCATTAGATGTAACTCTCAACTCCCATGTAAACATTCAAAATTGGTCACAGATAGGTCATTAAAACTATACAATGATTACTGACCAAAGTGGCCAACAAATTTATTACTTGTCCATTCTTGATTAAGGTTGTATGTAACAAGATAAACTTACCAAAATAATATCCCTGTCTTAGGAAAGTCAGGGAAGCTTTTTATTTTACTTTTCAGTTCATCTACTTTCTTGTCGTATTCGCTGTCCATGATTATGGGTAATATATTATTTGGCTAATTTAACGTGAGGGTTATCTAGTGCGATATGGCAAGTTTTTAGAATTTAGTACATGGAATAAGTTCTATAATACTTTATATTAGTAATTAAACAATTAGGTACTCGTGGCCGGCGACAATATACAAAGTTACTTTATGGCCGGCGAGTTGATGAAAATATCGCAACAAAAAACCTCAGTCGGATAAAAAAAAAAATTCTTATCACCACACCACACCACCTTATCACCAAAGAGGTACGTTTGGAACATAAGCTACTACGCGGCCGCGCGTTTTACCTACTTAGGGTGCGTTTCATTTGAGTGAGATTCGCTAAAAACGCTAAAAACGATCACACTCCCAAAAAGTTTTCCACATGGGTCATGGCGTTATTTTCGCCTTAAACGCTACATCTAATGTCAAAAGTGACAGAAGTTGCAAGTTTTAGTGGCATTCTTAGCGTTCTTATCCAAAAATGGAACGGGGATGACAGTTACAAACGATCACGTGATCATAACCACAGACGCAGAATGTGATCAAAATTATCGAAATTTACGTTCTTAGCGGTTAATGGAACAGGCATATACTTTATTTTAGCAATTAAACAATTTCTCGTGTCCTGCCTGTGATGTGAGTTTGATGAATGAACGGTATATATTCTATTTGATCTATGGAATGAACTGGAAACAAAATAAACCTCACTTAGGGTATGTTCCATTAGTCGCTAAGAACGTTAATTTCGATAATTTTGATCACATTTGCGTCTGTGGTTGTGATCACTGTGATCGTTTGTAACTGTCATCCCCTGTTCCATTTAGGATAAGAACGCTAAGAATGCCACTAAAATTTGCCACTTCTGTCACTTTTGACATTAGATGTAGGGAATTCAAGCTGTTCCAGTAGCCTCATAGCGTTTATGGCGAAAATAACGCCAAGACCCATGTGGAACAACTTTTTGGGAGTGTGATCGTTGTTAGCGTTTTTAGCGAATCTAACTTCAAATGGTATGCACCCTTATAAGGTGCGTTCGTTTTGGCTCGATTGCGTTTGTGGGTAATTCGCCAAAAAAAATATTTTTTGCCTAATTTCCTTGGCATGTTTTTTTTTTGTTAATTACTTATGAGTTAGGTTGTTGATTATATAAATGAATAAAAGCAGTATTCATTTCTGTAAAAGGGGTATCACAAAACATTCCTGAAAAAAAGTTATAAGGTCATGAAGTTTTAAACAGTCAAGGAAATTAGTAAGATCCCAAGGAAATTAGAAAACTATTGCAAGGAAATTATAGGTTGCCACGGAAATCAGTATTATGTTATATTAATTACACTATTTATTTTCCTTAAAGAAATGTTAAGTATAAAACAAAATATTTACGTAATTAAGTTTTTATTTATATATTTAAAAACTACTCATAACTGATAAATAATCATGTTTTAAACATTTTATAAATTGTCATATTCATACCTACGAACTGATAATTGTAAATATTAGCTCATGTTTTGGAGATAAAGATTATTATTATAATTAAAATAATAATAAAGCGCAAATTATGATATATATATTATACATGTTATTTATGACTGATATTGCCTCCTCGGGCTCTGCTTACAGCTTCAAGTCGATTTGGCATACTGAACAGGAGGTTTAGGAGTCGATGTTGGGAAATATTGTCCCATTCTTCTATAAGGGCCTGTTTTAGTGCCTTGAGGGTGGTAGGTGGTGGTCTGCAGCTTTTGACTAGCTTCCCTAGCTCATCCCAACGTATTCAATCGAGTTGAGATCAAGACTTCTTGATGACCAAGTCATCACGCTGATACCAACCTCCTGAATATACTCTTGCACGACCCGAGCCATGTGTGGCCTTACATGCATCAGCAACGATACATCACCCATATTTATTAAATACGGCACTGCACACTCATTGAGAATCTCCTAGGCGTATCTTTCCCCAGTCAGAGTGCAATTTTCTATGGTCACTAACTCTGTGCGACCTTCTAAAGATATGCCAGCTCATACATGTACACTGCCTCCACCGTACTGGACTCTTTCTGAGAAGCAGGCTTGAAGGTATCACTCACCATGTCACCTGTAGACACTTGGCCTTTTATCAGAAGTGTAAAGTGAGAATCATCTGTAAACATAATTCTTGACCATTCTTGTTGATCCCACTGTATGTTTTCATTGGTGTATCGCAGTCTCGCTACTCGATGCTCTCTGTCGAATTTGGGATGACTCGCTGGTCTTCGGGGTTTCAGGTTTGCTTCAGCTAGTCTTCTTCTCACTGAACTGTTAGTAATGTAGTCCCTTCGGGTCTGAAGATGCTGGACTTCAACTGCATTTAGTTGGCGATTTCGCAACTCAGTGGAAACAATATAACGGTCTTCTCGGGAACTAGTACACCTAGGTCTGCCATTACCAAATGGTTTCCAGTCTTTTCGTACCTTCGCTTCACCTTCTGGACCGTTCGTAACGTCACACCCACCATTCTTGCAGTATAGTTAAGTAGTCCTAGCACATTCTTCAGGTGGAAGAGGCATGATAAGTAAGTTTATGTGCTGATTGTCTAACTTAGCTTTTGTAACAAGACACATCAATCAAGATTAATTTTTAAAACAAAAATGGAAACAAGAAATGAAGAGTAAAATCGTTTTTTGAAAAGGAATATTTTTGATATGAAAGGTTTTTTAGCCGTTTCTTAAAAGAAGGTTACCGACTATGAAGTTTTTATGTACAAAATTAAACTTTTGTCTAGACCTTTTTGTTTCAAAAGTATATCTTGTGTACTTAAGTTATTGCAATTTTAAAAGTGTTGTACTTATATTTGCAGGCCAGTGTAGCAGATCACTTTTCGTTTTTCTAATCTTTCATTCGATTTTTTCAGCTCTTTTGTTATTTTTTTTTTCCCCATTTTAAGTTTTCTACGTAAGACAAAAATTAACGAATAAAACTTTTTGATTATCTTGAAATATAGTAATGTCCTTAAATATATTAGTAAAATGTTGTGAAACACGTTAAATCTATCTTTATTTTCAAAGAAATATATAAATTTAATATAATTTATTCATGTAAAACTTAAAAAAAAGAGATTAAATCTGGTATAAATATAATTCTCTTCACCACTGGTAAGACACTAAAATAAAGCGTAATTTTTATAATTTCCTTGGTAAACTATAATTTCCATGTCAAATCATGAGCCAAGGAAAACATGGAAATTAGAACCAAGAAAATTAGATTTAAGTCATTAAAAAATCGTAGACCTAAAACCTTTAACTTATAATATTCATGTGTCAAATTGAGACTACCTGTGCCACAAACATTACCGTTAATTGAAACTATTAGTTAGAAGTCCATCAAACTGTTGACAAATAACGACCATGGAAATTGAAAAATCTATAAACCAAAAGCCAAGGAGGGATGTACTTATGTGAATGGTGCGAAACTAAACAACGGTGTGCACATCTTTCTCCGATGGGTTGCTCGCGGCAAAATGGTCGAGATAAACGGTGTAACTCAATTTGTTTCAAACGTTTGTGTTTCGATATTATAACTGTTGAAATGACTCACCAAGGAAATTATATTTTACTCGCGGACACGGATGAAACTGAATGTAACTTTAAAACCATATCTTTTTTAATACACTAAACACTTTTTTTGGTGAAGTGGGGCTTATTATACATTATGATAAAATTTATATAATGTTACGAATACAACTTTATGCAATATGGGTGATAATATGAAATAAAATACAAAACGGACATGACAAGGAAATTAGGATTTTAACTTTTCGTTATTATTTTTTTATATATTTCATATAGATATTAATGTTTGATTAGCAAAAACAGGTGTATATAAGGATACATTATTTGAATAAAAATAAATATTAACTATAAACATCAATAATATAATTTTCACCCATTCGGACATCAAAAAGTCATGATTTTGGCGAATCACCCTTGTAGCAGTTTCAAAAGTGGCATATGTGTATAAGCGTTCGGATAGAAGCTTTTGCTATTTTTGACCACCAATTACTGCATGCTATCCGAACGGCTTAAAACATACTTTGACAACCGACAATATTTTAACAATTTTGCACAGTACGAAACATGGAATCAATCTCTAAAATTAACAAAAAAGTAGGTACCTATATTATTATTATTTCTTTGTTAATGGCTTCTGCTAGTTACATAAAAAAACTTGTGAAACTCTTCAATCGCGCCAAATACAACTGTCAAACCAGCAGTTGTCAAAAAACGATCACAACGATCCCACGGTAAGACATGGGTCAAAAATATCACTTTTCTCTGTCATTTGTAGCGTTTTCAAAGCTATCCGAACGGTGAGCGAATACGATATTTTTGCTCACGAAGTCCCAAAACGAACGGCCCGTGTGATCATTTTTAGCGTTTGTGAGTGTTATTTTTGGCACCGATAGGCTATCCGAACGCCCTAATAGAAGTAAACATTCATTTTTTTATCACCACCATAGATCAAATCAAATAGAATATATACCTTTGTAGGCGCGTTGTGGTTATCTTCCAACATGCTGCAAATCGTATAGTCCGTCCTTGCAATCTGCAGATTGTTACAGCATTTAGCAAATTGTAGCTGCATTGTAACGAGAGTAGTGCGGTTGTAAGCAATCTGGGCTCAGTTGCAATCGTTTATCGTACCGTCCTCATCATCCGTGGACGCCGTGGGCAGGTGTTTAATGTTTGTTACGCGTATGTTATGTTGTGTTCTAAACAATACAAAGTATTCATATGTGATCATTTTATTTCTCCATTTTTTTGTAACAACTAGCCATTTTTTATTAAGTATACCATACAATTGACACATAGTAAAAGCAATTGCAAGCCCCGCTTTTTAATATTTGCACAGAATTGGAGCCATTGTTAAATTCCCGTGTGCAGGTTATGGTGATCAAATGTGGAATACAATTGTGATCACAGCCGCTATGTGAGCAGAGTACGGCCAACCGTAACTCCAGCATGTAGCAACATGTTACCTTTTGTAGATACTTTTAGAGTAGAGCATTCGTTGTGGACAACTCGATCGATCGTTCCGGACCTCTGCAGGATTCAACTATTTAACTATCAAAATCGGTCGTTTAAAGGTTGCAACCTAACGTGACATAGATGACATTTGTTGATTATAGGATATGGATGGTAGAAGTAGGGAGAATCGTCTATTTACATGAAAAAAAGTCCGTCCAAATGCATTAATGGTAAATTTTGAAGGTAGCGCCATAATCAATACACGTACTGTTCGGTAAACTTTAAACCTTATCTAGGCGTATAGGGTTCATATTCGTGCGGACGCGGACACTGTTTACAATTTAATTTCCAGACTCTGTGACGTCACATTACGGGTAGCGAATTTTTATTTATGACTGATAGATGACACGACGCTCGGGTCGCCTTTCACTTCTGTCCGAGGAACTAGGCGCGTGGTCACGCACAAGTAATTTTGTTTTACTGCTAAAACACCTAACTTATTTTAATTTCAATTTGAACAGATCAATGACTTATATTCGCTTAAACTTCCCTTGGTCCAGAAGTCGACGTCGCTGGTTGGATGGGCCAGCTGGTGGTTCGCCGATGGGTCTACTACCCATCGGCGAGCTACCAGCGATGTCAACTTCTGGACCAAGGGAAGTTTATGCGAATATAAGTCCTTAATCTGTTCAAATTGCAATTTATATAAGTTAAGTGTTTTAGCAGTCACAGGCAGCAATTCTGTTGTACGCTCACTAACTATACTTACTAATTAAAATATTTTGTTTATATTCGAAACTATCCGTTAGATGCGCACAATTCAAGTTGTTTTGTAAAAAAAATTGTCCTTGATACCTGCTTTTTACCTATGGAACTTTGTTTATATTCGAAACTATCGAAACCTGTGATGAAGTCCAAATATAATGATTTTGCCACGGTGCTTTGCAGAGCAGCTTCAACAGGTAGCTTCGCAATCTCGAAAGCCTAGGTTCAGTAACAGGATCTACATATAAAAAAAAATAACAAAGCATATAGCTGTCCGAAGTCTATCTAATAAAAGTGGGTATTTCAACACATCTGCCACTCCTCTGGCTATTACACGGTGTGCAAAAACTTTATTAATTCGAGTTTGCCGACAAGCTTTTTTCTCGAAAATGAATTACTTTGAATTAACGAAAAATACAATCCTTTCCGGTGAACCAGCAAGTCTGGCAACCACATAGCTGCATGCTCTATTGTTTATCCGACTAAGAAACCGTGATTATAATAAAATCCGCAAAAATATATTAATTGTAGAATATTACAGCTTTAGTCAACACCAATTTACATGTTGACTAATTTTAGGTTAAATTATCTATGATTCCTCCTAATCTGACTTAATAATGGTACAACAGAATAGCAAATATGCAAATTTTACTAAGTTTAGTAACTTTAATAATTTTAGAGTGAATTAATTAAACTATCACGCCAACAGAATAAGGAATGTTTATTTGACATTTCTAAATCGAATTTTACTAAGTTTTAGTTTTTTAAAGTTGTCTTAGGTTTTCGCTATTATTACACATAGTAATTAAACAACTTTAAACGGTTTCAATCGCGTATATTTATCATTATTTTTGTCGCAACGTTTCAAACACTTTGCAGTGATCGTGGTCACGGGGTGACTAATTGGTTTTATTTGTCACATGAGTTATTAAGAAATTATTTGTCCTACCGTCTGAATTTTTTTATATTAATCATAACGTTCCCTATTCACGCAGTATTCGCTCACAGTGTCCAGAGGTCTTGCAGATTTGTGTCTTCCTTGGGATTTAATTAATTTGATAACAGGATCCCAAGCAGGAGGCTTACCATCATCTCTATTGAAATTTGGGTACTTTTTGATTTCAATAGCCTCGCGTAACATTCTTGGCATAAACCGGGTCTCTCTGGCGAGGATTTTTGGATTGTCGAACCGAATGTAGTGGTTGGGTTTGTCCTGGGCATGTTCACAAACTGCAGACTTGGTTGAGCTTCTGTTCTTTATGTCAGCAATGTGTTATTTGACCCGGATACCAATGCTCCTCTTTGTTTGCCCAATGTATGACAGCCCACATTCACAATCAAGTTTGTAAATACCTGCATCTTGTAGGGGAATATTGCACTTAACAGGTCTTAAAAATTGGTTAATCTTCTTGTGCGGCTTGAAGTAAGTTTTTATTGAAGCTCGTCTTAAGATATTACCAATTTTGTCTGTGACATCCTTGATGTAAGGTAAGATGGCAGGTTGTCGCTCAATTGTGGAAGGCTTGGGCCGGCTTCTGTGACGTATTCGTGGGAGCTTGTGATTATTGCTTCGCAGTACTTGTTTTACATGCTGAAGCTCCTCCTTGAGATGGTCAGTGTCGCAGATGCCATGTGCTCTCTGTAACAAAGATTTGCCTACGGTAGCCAACTGACATGAATGGTGATGGGAGTTACCATTGAGATATTTATCTGTATGGGTGGGTTTTAGTTTTTTGCCAACAGAATTGCGACAACTATCCTCCGGAGATAACTAAATAGTCCACCATGTAAAATTCTTGCATCAAGGACGCCCGGCGGCGCGCGGCGTCCGAATTAACAGTAGCAATATATATAATATTGCTACTTCCTCGCCAAAAAGAAAACACAACAAACGGTATTACAAAACACATAGATATTTTATTATCAGTGCTTTGTTATTTTTTTTATTTGAAGTCCCCAATATATCCTGATTCTGAACCTAGGCTTTCGAGAATGCGAAATCAGAAATCAAAAATCAGATTTTTTTATTGAATAACTAAGTAGGTACATAGAGATGGTTATATCATAATTTAGTTTCAACAGTCTGCCCATTGCGAGCGTTCAATAATTTATAGTATCACTACTACACTACTACTACATTTAGTTAAACTTAACTAAGAGATAAAAATCTAGTGTAAGTACAATAAAATAACAATATAGATAAATGTATTAATTACTTAACTAGAATTGCACGATTTACAGTTGCACCGGGAGTAATCGTTAATATATTCTTTCATATCATAATACACCTTTGATATAAGCCATGCTTTTAATATATACTTAAATGTGTTGTTTTTTAATATTTTTATTTCAGTAGGTAGTTTAATATACACATATAGAGCCATTACATATGGGCTATTGCGAAATATGCTATTATTAATTTGTGGCATACATATATTATGTTTATGTTTGGATCTTAATATATCGCGAAGTGACCTGTTGAAGCTGCATTGCCAAGCAACGTTTCAAAATCATTATTTATGGGCTTTATCACAGGATTAAAATATAAACAAAGTTCCATAGGTAAAAATCACGTATAAAAACTAAAAAAAATACAAAATAATTTTAAGCGTGCGCCATCTAGCGTGGAGTAGTGGCCAAGTGGATTATATTTAGTATTAACAATTTTATTTTTTAAATTTAGTTCGAGGTAACAGCAGACTTTTAGAAATCCTAAAACTAAAATTAGTGTTTTTTAATTAGTTAGTATAGTTAGTGAGCGTTCAACAGAATTGCTTCCACTGTTCTGTGACCTATATTCAAAGAGGATATAATTATTATTCTCTTCACCATTTATGGGCGAAATAAAGAAAATTTAAAAATTAACGTTTTTTATGTTTTGTTTTGAATTTGAACTGGAATGAAAACTTTTCTAAACGATTAATACATCATGTCTTATTATCAATTATACATACATACATAGTTAATAGTTATCCTTAAGTAAATAAATTAAGTGCCGCTGTTATTTAAAGTGAAATCTTGTTGCATTGTACAATGTTCTCATCGGACAACTTAGAAACGTTAATTGCTTCGAAAAAGCGCGAGATTGAAGAGGAAAAAAGGCTGCTTGGTCTTTCCCTGCCACTTAAACAATCAAACGTAAGTTAACTTTAATGAGAGCTAGACTACCTGTTGCGTCAGTCATATGTAGAGACTATTGATTTTCTGCGGCGTTCCGGCGTTCAGCCACTGCCAGTTGGTAAGCATAAGCACAGTTCTATCGATTCGGATGCACGCGACACGTAGAGTCCTAGTTATTTAATTTTACATCGTGACAATTTATTTCACTGTTGAAGATAACTATTTATTACCTAGTAAGTGTACTTTAAATTACTCTTTACTGATCAGATTTTCTTTTATATAATAGATATAACTATATGCGAAAAAACCAGCAGTGCATCAGTAGTACAAATAAACAGAAATTTATTTTGAACATAATCGTAAGTAGATCTGCAAAAGTAAAAAACATAACTCTTTAGTAGCCAACATCTTAAATTACTGAACTATGGATGGATATTAACTTATTAGGAACCGGCTAGGACCCGCGTTAACGCGGGAACGAATATGGATAAAACTCGTGATAGTTTCCAAAGTGATATGGATGGATACTAAATATTATGATTACAAAATGTATGGTTCCTTGAAGGTACCATAATGTCCATTGTTAAATGTGCCTGAAACTCCTATCCAGTATTATTTGTTACCACAAATTTAATTATTTTCCTGGTTTTACTCAGTCCCCCATAAAATTGTGTATTTTAATTAAAAATAACTTATTATTCATGATTTATTGAAATATTGATTTAGCTAGTGTTTAAGTAAAAATTCATACTTATTTTAGTTGATCAAATTTGTACTTTTGGCAATTCAAATTGAAATGTATTAACATTATAATAAGTAAATTATTGCATATTTACTGCCTATGCAGATTGCAGGATTACAATAATCTTTAATAATGGTCGATTCAGAAATATATATATATTTTATATATAGGTATAATAATAGGTATTGAATACAATTTTATAACAAATAATTTAGTTTTATGTAAATATTAACTAGCAGCTGATTGTACATCGGTATCCCAAAAAATCTTCTAGTTTGGCTTGGTTTTGCCTGAATAAGTTGATAGAATCTTCAGGGCATTACCAGACAGCATATTTTGTATAATTAATTGGTGGATAAGCTAGGAAGTAACTGTATTTCCCAACAAATTAAATTGATATATTTATGTGTAATTTTGCTGTTTCTGTTTAACCCCTTCAGATCCATGTGGACAATATTGTGAAATTATGAATAAAATTCTTTGTTCTCATTATCTATGATGTGCATGGATTAGTAATGAAATCACTGTATTATATTTATAATTAATTATCATTGATTCACCTTGATATAGTTATAAACTATTATTGTGACTTCTATTTTCTCCTGTTGGTTTGGTTGAGTTGACTACTATAAGATTATACAAACACGGTAAAGTTTTTCGTGGTTAAGATGACTACCAACTTGTCTATTTACTAGGTACACTTCTCTGATTGGTCCTATATAAATTAGTACTTATATGCCTAGCCTATATGAAATGATTATCTTGTTGGGTACCAACCACAGTATCAGGATCTCTGCTTTCAGGCAGAAGTGTGAACCCTAATGTGTTTAAGCTTATAGGGCACTCTGACTAGTGAAATTACTGAGTTAATGGGTGGGTGACAGAGCGACTAGCACAGTGTATTGTCTCACAGAACAATGACATGTTAACTGTGAAGGGAACATGTGACATTTACTATCAATGGGACCAATTTTATCCTTCACACTTGATATAACAAAAGAGTTTTGTGGGTACCTATTAATTTCCTTTTAAACACTATGTAAATAAGAAAGCACCTACTTATTATTAAAAAAATTGTTAGATACATAGTATCAACTACAATGTTGCTGATTTATCATTTTTTTTTATATTATTGTGACAGAACAACCTCAAGGCCCACTTGATGTTAAGCGGACTAACTTCTGCCATTCACCATATAACAGATGCATTTCATCACAAGTCACAAATTGCACTGCACCCTTCACTTTGAGACATAGTTGTTAAGTCTCATGTGCCTGTAATTTCACTGGCTCTCAAGGACTGTTGCTGGAACACATCCTTTAATTTAGTTGCTTTGCGACAGATTTTCTACTAGCCAGGCGGGCAATCGCAAAATGCCCTTCCACCATGCAGCGAATCTCAAACCATCTGTGGGGATCGAACTAAGGACATTATGTACAGCAGTCCAAAGCTATTGCCGCTCGGCCATCATTGCTTCAAAATCTGCCAGCACATACTGTAGCTATACAAACATACTCATATTATCCGAGATAAGGGTCAGTTAATTTAACCAGGTGAAGCAACATTTGTATATATATTATAACCTAACAAGAATGTGACTGTAAGCTCAGCCATAAATACACAAAGACTATTGATTAAACATTAAAAGCACATTGCCCTATTTTCAAGCACACTCATAAGATCAACAGCTGATAGTTCTAGGTCCTAATGGCTTTTGCCTCGCCGCTTCAAGTATAAACTGGCTGATAAGATCAAAGTTTGGTGTATGGTCAAAGCTTCTTCTTCAATGTTTCAATATTTATAATAAAAAGTACATGTACATAATACATTAAATAAAAAAATAATACAAAATAAGGATACATGCTATTTCAATGACACCCAACCTCAAGTAGAAAGTTCATCGCCAAGCACCTAACAGAGGTATCCAGCAGTTGTCTTTTAGAGCCTTTCCCATTTAACTACTTTTTTATTATTTGGTTTAACCCGTTTACATCTCCGACCCCATCGTCATTGTTATAATGTTCACTCCTTGAACGTAGCTATATAAAGCTGTATAATAATTGTTTATAAGTTGAAATTGTTCAAGTTCAAAAGAAAAAAACTAAAACCCGTTTACTTTGGGCGAGCTATTGTGTCAAAGCCACGTCAGTTTTTTCAATAAAATATAGCTGTACCTGATAAAAGTGTCTCACATTTCACCTTTTTTGTAGAGAGAAAGTTATTGTCTTTTGCCAGGCACAGTATTAGAGTCTGGTGCTGAATGCTTTTAGTGCTGGATGTGTCAAGCACTAGGAATTTTTACAAGCCACTTTTTCGTCATTCCAAACATCCTGGTCTTTGGTGACCCAGTAGTTGTGCGAACCAAGATCTACCATCTTTGTCTGGGTAGACCTCAGTTGGTTTTGTATTTGACATCCAACTGTGATCATTTGTGCCCAGGGATCATCTGACATCCTACAGACTTGTCCGCCCCATTTAAGATGGTTGAAACAAAGTCATACAAAATTATATCCTATTTTAGGCACAAGATACAAAAGAAAATCTACCAAAGCAGTCAAGGAAACAAGTGAACTTCAAAGAAAATGAGGATCCTGTCAAGCCAGTGGTGAAGGAAAGGAGAGTACTGCGTGACCAGCACAATGAGACGGAGGACAAGGAGGAGAGAAATCACAGAGCTCTGTATGATCTTGAAGAGAATATACCACCTAGTTTAGAAAGGTACATAAGGGTAAGTGAAACATTTCATGTGGCCTTACATGCTGTTTTGTACTTGATTTGTTTCCTATTGTACATAAACATGAAATTCGCGACACTAAAATATTGCAAACATTTGAAAATCTAAGAACACAAGTAAAAATTAATTAAAAAAAGTATAAAACCCGACTATAAATAATTTCTTTTCGTAAAACGTTTTATCATTTGAATTATTTATATTTATGGAATCGTTAATTCATATATATCATTGAACATAATACTGTAAGTTATATATATATTTATGGAATCGTGTTTTAAAGCCCCTCATTTTGATATCCCACTCGATAGATTTGAAAGATTTTTTTTTATCTCACAATATGGCGTCTATAATCCGCCATTTTGTTTTTTTATTTAGTTTTATGTACCTAGTGTAACGATATCTTTTACATTGTAATAGGTTACACTGTTTAGAAGCTACGATGGTATAAAGAAACTCGCAAACATACATACATACATGAACCCTGAAAACATAACTCTCCTTTTAGTGTAGCTAGTATTTTTTTTACTTCAATGTAAACTTTTTCTTCAAAATATATTTTAGAAGCTTCCCTATTGTAAACGTTTAAGAAAATAATATTAGTAGATGTCGTTGCTTTGCCGAAATCTATATTTATAATCGACTTCAAAAAAAAGGAAGAGGTTCCCAATTTGACTGTTTATTTTTGTGTGTTACCTAAAAACTGATATTCAATGTTTTTTTTGGCATTAGAAAGCTTTGATGCAGTGATGGCTCAGTGGCATTGGCTATAGACTGCCGTAGCAGCAGGTCTATGGTTCGTATCCCGCCGCGGGCTTGAGCTTCAACGCATGCATGAGCCAGTAAAATTACAGGCACATGAGACTTAACAACTGTACCTCTCAGTGTGACGGGCACAGTTCAATTCGTCGTTGACGAAATGCATCTGTTATAGGCAGAGGATAGTCCACTTAACATCAGGTGGGCCTCCGGCTTGTTCCGTCACAATAACATATAAAAAATTTAGTGCTTAATATGTGGTTCTTTCTACGGTTCCATTTAAATTTGAGTGAGATCTGTCGAGTATAGTAATTGGGTTATCCCTAACAATACGTACTTTGTCCAAACTTGGTTTATTTTGTTATAATGTTATATAAAATTATTAAAAATATCATCAGCGGGAAGCCTAAATAAATGCCTCCCCCATTGAACGTCACAAGGAAACTATTTATTGACTATTTGCGTTTATCAGCTCCCCGCTGCTTTCTCTATGTTGTCCCTCCACCTCGTGAAGGGCCTACCTAATCTTCGTCTTCCAGTATAGAGAACCTTTCCTCCCCATCGGTTATCGGTTCGTCGATTTATGTGGTCAGACAAATGCCACTGTGTCTTTTGCCGAATTTCCAAGTTGCTAATTTCGTCGTGAAAAGAAATTCAACGCATACATATATGCGTTACATAATAATAATACGCATAATAAACATTTATTTATGGCATGACGTGCGACACTAAGCTTGTTAAAATGTTAAAAAAGAGTTAATAAATATCTAGTGACAATTTTTTTTATAGCTGACAGGCTATCCTGATACCACTATCTCACCTGATGGTAAGTGATGATATGGTCGAAGATGTTGTTCAGGCTAGCCTAGAATTAAACAAGTCCGCAAAAAAACATAACGGCTTGAATTTCCGAAACGTGACTCCAGAAACGCCACTTAGCCCAGCTTGGGCGGTTTTCAACACGCATCGCTTCTATACGAAGCATCTTCAGAAGGTATTGGGTCTTCGAGGGCAAAATCTAGATATATTTCAATTCATACAAAAAATTGTATAATACAAAAATATCTAAGGCAGAAAACCGACAAATATTATGGTAAAGTAAAGTTACCAAGAAAAGACCTAATGTTTGGCCTAATTACGGGACACTGCAATTTAAAATATCACCAGTACAAGATCGGGGCTACAAACATAGTAGAAATACTACAGACAGTCCTCTGAGCAGAGATTGTATGCTGGAAAATTAAACTGTGGTTAAGTTAATTGTTATAGATAAAACAACAATCATCAAGGGCAACGCCGGAACCAGTGGCCGGCCCTTCAACTTAGGATAATAAAAATACTTACTAAATAAATTTTAATTTTTCACCTGCTAACAAACAAATATGTAAAAAAAAAAATTATACAAATAAAATAAAAAAATGGACTCACTTTAGTGTTAACAAACTAACACCCTTCCCTTCAGGAAGACTGATTTATTGGATATAACGATTACTTAATAAAATGTATTAATATGATAAGAAAAATGAAGATATCAAAAGAGTACGGACCCAGAGTCTGTAGTGTAAAATTATAAATAATAAAAAAAAAAAATTGATAAAACAGCATAAATCAACCTTGATTGATAAAGCCAGTGTCAATGTCAAATCAACTAAAGCACAGTTGTTTAAACACCCACACTGGATTGATATGAATAGTCACATTTGTACAATGTCATCCGCAATCAGTGAATGCAATTGTTACAATTCTTTTATGTGTTCTTTTTATCATATCCACGGAACATTTGAAATAGATTGGAACAGCCAACAGTGGCAATGGTGAATTAAGTACGGCCATAAGTTTATTTCCAATTGAAAATGTATTTTTTGTATGATGTAATGTAATATTACTTAAACTTATATGTCCATATTTATTAAAGTCTCAGAAATAAATAAAAACAATATTCTATTCGAAATGGACACCTTTGGTTTTTATACAAGCTATTAATCTGTCTGGCCACGAATCTATGGATTTACGGACTGTTTCCATGGGGAATTTCGCCACTGCTTGCTCCAGAGGTTTTTTTTTAACAGAATCAGTGTCGCCGTATCTTTTAGAGCAATCCATGTCCTCTAAAACTGACCATAATTTGTAGTCGAAAGGGTTGAGGTCTGGGCTAGATGAGGGTCAGTATTCAGCTCTTATGAAGTCTGGAACGTTGTTTTCTAGCCAGACTTGGGTAGTTCGTGCCTTGTGACCAAGCGCAAAGATCTGCTAGAAAGTCCACAGTAAATTTTTAAAAAGTGTATTGCTGAGATGTTTCACAACACGACCCAAGACTGTCTCCTGATACACTTTGGCTGAAGTTTTCACTTCTTTTTTTCATAAATATGTAGCTTTGTGACGCCGCCTTGATAAGAGGCCCCCAAACTATCACTGATGCAGGATGATGACCACGTTGTATAGCTCCAAATCGTGATGATGCATTCGAAGATGCTGTTCAGGCTAGCCTAGAATAACTGGCTCATTAGAACATCTACTGTAACATACCGTTAGATGCTTGTGGGCAGATTTTCTATTTGAGGGCGGTAGCAGCCAGGAGGGTATTAGCAAAATGTCATATGTACCACCATGCTATAACGACTGACATCCCTTGTAGTCTACAACTGGAACCGACGACTGGTTAACGTGCCCTCTGAAGCATGGAAGCACTAAGTAGTAATTGCCACTAGTATGTATTGATCGCAGTGGACGCTACGAGCGCTTTGATGAAATCAATATTTTTAACCTTGTCAATATTTTCCAAATGTCGAAAATTTTAAATTGGTATGGATGAATAATTGCCCTCGCTTTGCCTTTCTTAATTCTTCGATGTTCCTTGAGAGTGCCTGCAAAGCGTATCCAGCTAGACTATTGTTTTAATTCGCCGAGGCGTGCGTTGCTGCGCAAATCTTTCGAGCAGGTATGATGTTTTCTATTCATGTTACGTGTTATGTTACTGTGCTTTAAGTATACAATATTAGTATCATTGTTTGTGTCCTTAAGCTCAACTCAATTCACACCGAAATACAGCTGTACTCGGTCAAACCATTTTCGACTTTGTTTCATCTTATACAATGCATAGTATCGGTTGAAAGACTTGCATAAGTGCGACCACAAGCGGCACATTACTGCTTGCCAAAGTAAGCGCTTCTTCTGGCAGCTGTCACTTCGGTGTGAATCGAGCCAGCCTCCTTGCCTAGTTAAGAGTGAACTGGCTGGCCCGTTCTCCATACGAACGTCGTAGGGTGATCACTCCCTTATTTGAGGATTTAGGTCCAAAATAAAGCATAATACCGATTGATATCGTCATTATCTAGGCTTGTATGATGCTGAAATTTTAATAAAATAATTAACTTGAGAATTATGAGCCTCGAAACATTTTCATATAAAGTTTTCGAGGCTCATAACTTACAACTTAATTATCTTTTTAAAATTTTGGCATCATACAAGCAATAATGACGATATCAATCGGTATTATACTTAAGTCTGGACCTAAAATCTCAAATAAGCGCTTCTAGTGGATTAGTCGTTATTAACCGATAACTAAGTTAAGCAAAGCCCGCTGCGGTCATGATGGATGGGTGACCGCTTGTGGCATTTACTGAACGCTTCCTGAATCGGAAGGAACTTTAAATCTTCGTCGGTCCGGTTATTGTCTGTTAGGATGGCAGTCGTAAAAGAATAGTGGTAGTGAATTTTGTGAATGCTCGCCTTGCTGCTATCACTTTAAAGTAGAAAATCTGTCGCCAAGCACCTAAAGGTGTGTTCTGGCAGTTGCCATTGTAATTCAATGTGAGCCTGAACAACATGTTCGACCACATCATGAATTACAATCAGGTGAGATAGTGGTCAAATGTTAGCCTATCAGCTATAAAAGAAATAAATAAATTCTCGAAATGTACCTCAGTCTACTCAGCAAGCGTTATCTACGAAACAGTTGAATATCGACCAAACATTTCTTATGAAATTGCCGAAGTATTCCATCGGTGATATGGCTCACGCGATCGCATCATTTCGTTTGGAATAGTTACATACTCGTAATTAGCCTTATCTAAACCTCGTAAAGTTGTAGGTCTTTGACGGACTATTGACAAACACTTTTTATCGATAAGATTGTAAACATTAATGAATAGATTCAGGCGTTACTTTGCGAAAATCCATATTTAATAATAACAAATATTTTAAGAAAACATTAAATTAATATTTTAATAAAACACTTAAAAATATAAAAAATATTTGAAAAAATATTTAGCATTGCATGGTGGTAGGGCATTTTGCGAATGCCCGCCTGGCTAGCTACCACCCTCAGGTAAAAAAAAACTGTCGCCAAGCACCTAAGGGTGTGTTCCGGCAGCTGTCCTTGAGAGCCAGTACTTCTAGGTTAGCCTGAACAACATCTTCGACCACATCATCACTTACGACCAGGTGAGATAGTGGTCAAAGGTTAACCTATCAAGCATAAAAAAAAAAAAAAAAAATATTTTCGATCGTGCGCTCCGTAGAGTCAAGATCTCCTGAGGATTCTTCGTGTAGAAGCGAAACGCGTATTATTATAAACATTATTAATATTAAGTCACAAAATAATTCAGTTTATTTATTTTTAATTTCCTAATAATGTTTTTATATATTTTCGTGTCCGTTCTGAAGTATTGTGGAAGGATCAGTCGCCAGCGTGATTGTAGGAATCACGCATATCCATTACAATGTCACTGCTCTTGTCCTTCTTGTAACTGCATTGCGCTCGTCACTCCTCAAACACAGTAGTATTTGCACACTACTGATTCGTGTCAGAATATCTGATTCTGTGGTGGTACTCACCAAGACGGATTCTTGCTAAAGAGACCTACCACCCGGTGAAATAGCCCTGGCCCCTACAAAATGTTTTACTAATGTTTAATACAGATATTAATAGGGTGTCTAATAAGCTAATGAAATAAGGCTAATACTAGATTCAAACAAAATATCCCTAATGAGTAGCGTGCTGCCTCGCGCCCGTGCGAGTAGATTGTTGCTGCACATGAAATGCATAACATACATCAACACACAAGACAGATATTATGTACCTACCTACATTCACCTCTGCCGTCGAGGGTTATAAAAAGAAATAGGCTACATTTAACTTAATTGTACACAATAAGCGCTTACGTTGTTCTGAGCAAACAAATCAAAATAATTACACAACCTGATTCAGGGTAATAGGTACAGTCGTTGAAGGCTAATTTCCTTGTTTTGCTTTGTCGAACAGCAGTTTTTTAGTCACACAAATTATTAAGGCGTGCGTTATAATCAAGACCAGTTGGTCTCGTGGGGTTCCGGGTTAGAATTGAACTCCCCCCATATCTTCCTGTGGGATCACTTAGCGGCGACTAAAGGAAAAAAAACAGAAGGTGGGCAGCGTATATGAAATAAACCCTTACAAAATGGTGTTACAAAGGGCGGTTTTAATATACAAGCGATTTCTTTCAATTGTTTTCTATTCAATATAAGCTCTAGATATACATATACACATCGACTTTTAGTGTCCACGTCTAGAGTCTAGACTCTGACTCTAGACGTGGACACTAAAAGTCGATGTGTATATGTATATCTTTTATGTATGACCACGCATACGTTTTGTAAATGCTTGGGGTGGTGAGTGTGGTTTGCCGGGGTGGTCCCAATAAAATTTCATTAAATTCGGTTGAGTTTGCTTTTGTCGACGGCGAACACTATTTTAGGCTAGAAGAAGGATGTTGTGAGCAGTCATAAAAAGAGAACAATCACTAATAAAAACAAGAACAAAAAGTATTAAAAAAAAACGCAACCAACTTCCAACACTGAAAAGTATTAAATCACCTTGTGGAAGTCAGCACCATGCTCATTTAAAACACTAATCTCACATTAGCTCGGTCCGACTTCTACACTTTATTTCATACCGTTCAGTGTTGGAAGTTGGATCAGTTTTATTTTAAACAAGTTTCCGTTACAAGTTCTTAATTGATCTGAATCGCCCTTAAAATGATGTGTAAAGCAGACGCTAGTCAACCCTCACTATCACTGCGCTATCATATCATCCACGGACAAAATAATGCCGGTCAAAGTCAAAGCCAAGGCCGTGATTTGGCTATATTTTGTACAACCCTTTTGACAACCCTGTATTTCGTTCAATAACAAATGGAGACGCGACGCCCTACTAAAAAAAACCGGGCAAGTGCTAGTCGGACTCGCGCATGTTGGGTTCCGTACAAACCTATAGGTGTATAAGTAAAAGTCATGGTATTTTTATTGCTAAATGAAATCCATGACATTTTAAAATAATCAGAAATATTTTAAATATATGATGTAACTTAATTTTTTTGGTTTTCGCAATATTTCCTTTATCTGTGCTGTATGACGTTGCTTCGTATCAAATTTCAATATTCTGAGTTTACTGGAAGTACCCTGTAGGTTTGAGATTCCCTTGTGTGTGTCGAAAATTTGTGGCATAAACGTCTGTATCTTTTGACTACATTGGCTTAGAAGTTAGATTTTTTTCACAGCTCCAAGGGGAAGTATACCTTCAGCTTGACACCTCCACGCGTTCCTGAGGAAAAGGGTCTTGACAGTCTGACAGAAGGACAGCAAAGTGATCCTATAAGGGTTCCATCTTTTCATGCAATAAATATATCTGAATTTGAAGTACTTTTTTTGGGTATGGAACCCTAAGAACGCCTCAATATTTATGATGTCTGCTGACTTGGCAGTTAAAACAAGGACGGTAATAAATCGTAATGATCAATTCATAGCCGAGATTCGCGAAGGCCGAATATACTCGTGTAATCAAAAAATGTCGTGTATTTGTGGTAGTTACATAAGTATAGGTAGCCTAGAAATGAGAGCTATGAAAACGTTATGAATATGGCCTAAAAATTAACAAAGGGCATTGACCTATATATACTAGACGCGACATCTCGAACAAGGAAAGTCGACCAGTGCATGTATGCCGGCCGGCATACTCTCCCCCACACGCAGCTGGGCACTCGTAGAGATTACACGCGCTTTACGTTCAAAAATTGTGCATTATCAATTGTGTATTTTGAATACACAATTATCGAACGTAAAGCGCGTGTAATCTCTACGACAGCCCAGCTGCGTGTGGGGGAGAGTATGCCGGCCGGCATACTTGCACTGGTCGACTTTCCTCGATATGTCGCGTCTAGTATATATAGGTCAATGACAAAGGGTTGGTTTTATCATAGTACAAACAGGCAGTAGTTTTAGTTCATAAAGCAGTATCAAAGTTTACTTGTATGTGTGCGCGCCCGTATGCACAGCATGCACACTATGGCAAATATCTAGCTTGTCTGGAGTGCGTAGATAATATAATTATCAACAATCATAAGTCGTGTCTGTAGTTAGCTACGAATTGATTATAGTAAACCCTATATGTTACATTGATACGTATAAAATTCTGAGATATGGATATACTGCGTTTCGAGACTTAAAGTAAAAAAGCCTTTTATTCAACTACACATTTACAATCTATTTTACTAATCTGCTCTTCATTACATTTCATTTTTTTTTTATATTCATGATACAAATTATTCTTTTATATGATAATATTATTATGTGTCAAGTTTCGTAATTCGTGTTTATTATAATTTATTTTATGGGTATGAATACTTATCCAATTATATCAAATAGTGTGTATATTATTATTACAACGTACTAGGTCTATTATTTATGCATAGATGTTGCCTCATTGGCGTAGGCCTCCCCCAGTTGTGACCATAATTTTCTGTCTCTTGCTATCCTCATCCACTCTGCTCCGTGTAGTTGTGTGAAAACATCTTCCCATCGTATGTTTGGTCTTCCTCTTTTCCGTTTATCTTCTCTCGGTATCCACTCCATCACTTTTTCGTCCATCTCTGGTTATCCATTCTACTTATATGTCCCGCCCAATTCCATTTTAAAGTTCGTATAGTATTAATTATGTCTTTGACTTTGGTTTTCGATAGAGTAGACATTTAAATGTTCTACGGACTACTTTTCTGGATTTACTATGGTTTTATTTTATGTAATGTAGTATTTTATTAGGTTCATCTATCTTCTAGTATAGTGACTAATTAAATTTAAGGAACTGATTAATACATTCCTTATATCATCAGGGACGGACTTGATACTATAGCTGCCCTTGGCTTATGGAAGATTGCCGTCCCTCTACTCGCTGTAGCATGAAAATACCAGATAACGTCGCACCCTACTCGGTATAAAGGAATAAAATAACTGATAACGTAGAAAAATATATGTAGTCGGGAGTAGTGCGCAATGAAAAATATATGTTAATGATGATTTGAACCTGGAGTACCTTTTTTACTAGAAAACCTTGGCCAGGCCAGATCCTACTCGGCCTATAGGGAAATCCGTCATCGTAGGCTGTATGTATATCTATAATGAAAAATGACTAATTTGTTTAATTTTGATGTTAATATACATTAATAATAGTACCGCATTGTGATGATCTATAGCGATGAAAGCGGTATGTTGACACTGGCATTCCGTATCCTATACCGTGTTTGGTCCTAAAACTTCCGTACACAAAACCAGGAAGTTTATTCTCTTTGACAAGGATTGACCTACCATAACCATAGGTTGAAATAGATGAAGGGAAGGAAGGGAAGCCATTGCTCAGCAGTGGGACAAGACAGTCTGTTCGCCCGCGTGGATATTGTTCATATATTGTTTTAATGGGATTTTGACTGAACTTCTACGAGGCCCACCAGCACTGCCTATACAAATACATACATTTGCCTGATATATCTCTCAAGTACTGCTGCCGGAACACATTGTTAGGTCCTTCGCGACAGGTTTTCTTCATGAGGATGGTAGCTAGCCGGGCAAACATTCAAAAATGCTATTCAATCATGCGGTCAAGTTCAAATCGGCGCGGTGGAGATCGAATCATGGACCAGCGACACGGCAGTCCACAGCTATTATCGCTCGGCCATCATTGCTTCAAAATCATATCATGCTTACTTGGAAAGTGCTTAGTAAATCGATATAAACACATATTCCTTATTTACACATATTGATACTAACGTAAAGGCGCTACATTGATCTTAGGATGGGTACATTATACTCACATAACCTTATCATACATTTAGATATTATAATAGGAACTCATAAGTAAGTATGTTTAGTAATATAGAAAGAAATCCAAATTACTATTTTCCTGATTAATATTCCTCCGACGGTACCAGGATATCATATCAGCGTAAGAGTACCTTCCAACAATTTACCATCTTACCAACTTAGTCTGTTAATGTAAAATATTTTTATTCCTGATTCTTATAACTCCAAGAGTACCAGCCTATCATAATAACGTAGAAGTACCTTCTAACAAATAACAATTTACCATCTAACCAACATACTTAAGTGTGTTCATGTAATTGTACATTGTACATCGAGGGGAGAAAACGATCTATTTCTATATATAACAGAAATATAAACCTTCTCCCGAGTGATACATAGTGCTTTATACTACACCTACGAGGAAAATAAAATCATTGTACATTCCTCGAGACTTCTCAGGCAGTAAGTTCTTTATGACTTCTTGAGCTGCATTTCTTATATCTGATGGCGTCATCATTCATCGTCACTTTCACTATCAGATGACATTTTGGAAAATTATTTAGAATAATTAAAAGCGTACTGTTAAAATATCAATTTAATACAAAACAAAATTTAACCAAATATAACCAATTGCCGCGCTTTTTTTCTCGTAGTGCAAATAAAGGTTGCCAACCTCCTTTCATTGAAAATCGAGTACAAATAAAAATCACAGCTCTTTTTTCTAATTATTTGATATAAAACCTTTTTGAGATTGATTTTTTTTAAGTAAGCAGCTAAAAACAAAAGAACGCTACCAGGGCAGGTATGGATTTTCATACAACATTCCTTCACTGCTACGGAGTGAAGGAATGAAAATCCATACAACTTTCCCCGCCGGACATTTATTAGGGAGAAATGACAAACTTTATACCATGTTTTTGGACGAGTAATGGGACGCTTTCTGAGTGGGTGTGGTATAAAATAATTTTATTCCTGATTCTTATACCTCCAAGAGTACCAGGCTATCATAATAGCGTAGATGTACCTTCCAACAATTCACCATCTAACCAACATACCTAGTGTGTTCATGTAACATAATTTTATTCCTGATTCTTATAACTCCGACAGTACCAGGCTATCATAATAGCGTAGGAGTACCTTCCAACAATTTACCATCTAACCTTCAGACGTCTTTCGAACTCCGCGGCAGTAGCGTGTTTTGCCTCAAAACAGAGCATACTGTCTGCACACATACCGATTTATCTATCGTGTCGATGTATCTTCATAAGTGCTGAACAGAATAGTGTGAATTTGCAATATGCAAAGACGGTTGAGTGAACATGGTAGTAAAATGTGGAGAATTTTGAGTGTGAGATAAGTTTGGAAGTTTCTATTTTTATGGTTGTCGTCATAATCAAAATTTATAGTACGGGCTGGAAATTTACAAAATTTAGAAAAGCAAGCTTAATTTGTGGTGTTATTGTTTTTGGTAAGTGGCTTCTTTGGACATACTTGATATTTATAACCTTATGAAAAAATATCACATTTATTTGTAGCTAAAAAAAACATATAAAGGATGAGCTAAAAGTATCAAAAAAGTACAATAAATCATTTTGAAGCTTTCATGCTAAATCATTGCAGATTTTCTGATATTTTTTGTCAAGTTTCGAATTTAGTACTTACTTGTATTTTTTTTTTTTTTTTTTACATTCATAATTGCTAGGGTATCTTAAATAATACAAAAATAACATCATGTACATACATGTAATTTAATAAACATATGTTAATTAATATTTTAATAAAAAAACTCTGATGTGGGTTTTAGAGATTTTTTGAGTTTGATTTGAAGATAAAGGTCGTCGAACGGACGAAAAGGTTGTGATTGCTTTCTGTCTGAGGCTCAATTATGTTTTTCACCATCTTGGGTTTAATTAATACGAGGAACTCTATACAGTATTTTTTATATGCGTGATAGGTATTTGCATTCATAGAACTTCAAACCTGATATAAATTTGTTCAGCTCCGGTGTCTTGAAAATTAGGAAAATCCTTGGGTTAGTCGTATTTGACGTGTGACACTAGACGTGGACATAGAAATAGTATGTAATTGATATTACATACTATTTCTTTGTAGTGTAAACTGCTTTAGTAATGTGGTCATATTGGTTTTTAGTTTATGGAGCTACATGGCCAATTTCGACTGTGTTCATTTTTAATCTTGGTAAGAGAATGGGGTTATATATAATGACCACCATAAAATGTTTTGATACCCTTAGTTCTTTTACCAAAAATATATATTAATACCTGAAAAGTAAAGTCTACAATAGTACTATTTTTTTATTTATTTTTTATGTTATTGTGACGGAACAAGCTCGAGCCCCACCTGATGTTAAGTGGACTAACCTCTGCCTATAACAGTTGCAATTCATTACAAGTCACGAATTGCTCGTCACATTGAGACGTAGTTGTTAAGTCTCATTGTGTCTGTAATTTCACTGGCTCTCAAGGACTACTGCCGGAACACACCTTTCGGTGCTTGGCGACAGAATTTCTACTTGAGGGTGGTAGCTAGCCAGGCGGGCAATCGCAAAATGCCCTTCCACCATGCACTAGCTATTTTAGTCACGACTGCACTTCAAATTGTATTCGAATCGAACACCAAATGTAGTAAATGATCACTAAATCTTAGCGAGGGGTTAAATATTAATTAAACAAATAATTTATCCATAAAAATAAAAATGGGGGATTATAATAAATTTATTAAAACACGCCATCTCTTATAAGTAATAACAGTAACTCGAAACTTTGTTATATTGATTACTTTTTTTTATTAATTTCGTTATGCAAAGAATTTAGTATCCGAGTATTGGACTTTGAAAACAGTGGCGAGTCTAGGGCAAAGTCATATTTAGGTGCGCTGACGATCGAAGCGAGGAGGAACGTTAGGTTACTTGTGACCACAACAACGCGCGAGCCGAGTGAGCGTAGCGAGCGTGCCGAGGCAGCGGCCGGCGATACGCCAGAAGAATTGTGACCAAAATACAATATTGTTACAGTATACATAAGTTATCATCTAATGTTTCATAGAAAAGAGTGTCGTGTTACTGTTATTAGAGATAGCGTGTTTAAAGATGTAAACTTTGGTTATAATTTTACATTAAAATGCTGTTTTAATTTTGGTGATCGTGTACTACATTTGGGTTAAAAATGATATATTTGGAGTGATTTTGCTTAAATAGGATAGCGAGATGTTAAAACTTGGGTTATGAGTTTACATTAAAATGAGAGTTTAATTTTGGTGATCATTTACTACATTTGGGTTAACAATGATATATTTGGAGTAATTTTGCTTAAATAGGATAGCGAGATGTTAAAACTTGGGTTAAGAGTTTACATTAAAATGAGAGTTTAATTTTGGTGATCATTTACTACATTTGGGTTAACAATGATATATTTGGAGTAATTTTGCTTAAATAGGATAGCGAGATGTTAAAACTTGGGTTAAGAGTTTACATTAAAATGAGAGTTTAATTTTGGTGATCATTTACTATTTTTGTCTGTTATGTGTTATCTGGTGGTAAGTTAAACATAAGCCTAAGAAAATACCTGCGCTACAGCCTGACTGATGTAAAATTTTATAAAAGTCAGTATGGTAAACTTCAAATACTGTAACATCTCTGGACGTTAATGGTGAAAAATGTCTATCATATTTTGTTGAATACAACAATTTGGTAAAGTTGTCTAAGACACAAAGTATTCCTGACCTTTCGTCCGTTCGACGACCTTTATCTTCAAACTCAACTAAGTCTCTAAAAGCACTACTACAATAGAGACTGTTGTATTTACCAACTAACATACTTAATCATTATATTACATGTATGTAAATCATTCTATTTTTGTATTATTAAACGTATACCGTTGCTATTATGATTGTAAAAAAATACATGCAGACCCGCACAAAATGGCTCTTAGAATATAAAAAAAACAGTGCGAAACAATAATAACAAATATCTTAAGAAAATAATAACATTTATATTTTAGAAAAACACTCCTGCTAAGCCGTAACATTATAAACTAATATGTAGGTATATGCATTTCCGCAAAGTAACGCCTGAAACTATTCATTATTCTAAGTGCAAGCCTAGCTTGATCTTTATTAGGATTTCGCTTTGCAATAAGTCGTAAAAGGAGCACATGATTAGTTTTGCAGATAAAAATATTATGATACGGCATTTTCACTAACCATTCGTTGTATATTTTTCTTATTTTTTTTTATTTTTTAATGTTATTGTGACGGAACAAGCCGAGGCCCACCTGATGTTAAGTGGACTATCCTCTGCCTATAACAGATGCATTTCATCAACGACAAATTGCACTGCGCCCATCACAGTGAGACGTACAGTTGTTAGGTCTCATGTGTTTGTAATTTTACTGGCTCTCAAGGACTGCTGCCGGAACACACTGTTAGGTGCTTGGCGACAGATTTTCTACTTGAGGGTGGTCGCTAGCCAGGCGGGCATTCGCAAAAAGCCCTTCCACCATGCTGTGAAGCTCAAGCCCGCGGCGGGATTCGAACCATGGACCTGCTGCACGGCAGTCCATAGCCAATGCCACTGAGCCATCACTGCTTCAAAAATTAATGATTAAATCCTAATTTCGTTTTTGTAAATTCGTTGTTGAATTTTACATTCGGTTTAGGATACAAAAATTACAAAATGTTTACTATAGACTCATGCTTTAGATATACCCATGACACAAGGTGTACGGACCGACAGACATAGGTACAGCAAAGTGACATTGCCTTTAGGCAACTCTAAAACCGAGTATGATTCAGTATACGATTAGTATGACGGACGAATTGTGCCCAGTCCTTGACGTGATCGTTGTGTATAATAGTTAATTATGTCATGCCTTAGCACATCGTCTTCGCTATCTAACTATATCATCGCAATTTATTTTGAAATTTAGCCTAAACAATGGCTCAGTAACACGAAATTTGGTTAAGTTTTATATTGATGAGTCATATATTTTTGACCGAATTCAAAACAAGGAGGAGGTTGATATATAGTATATTTTTGACCGACAAAATTTAAGGTTGAACTGGCCGGTCACTTCTCCATACAAACGTCGTAGGGTGATCAGTGATCACTCCCTTATTTGAGATTTTAGGTCCAGACTTAAGCATAATACCGATTGATATCGTCATTATCTAGGCTTGTATGTTGCCAAAATTTTAAAAAGATAATTAAGTTGTAAGTTATGAGCCTCGAAAACTTTATATGAAAATGTTTCGAGGCTCATAACTCTCAAGTTAATTATTTTATTACAATTTCGGCATCATACAAGCCTAGATAATGACAAGATCAATCTGTATTACATTTTATTTTGGACCTAAATCCTCAAATAAAGGAGTGATTACCCTACTACGTTTGTATGGAGAACGGACCGGCCAGTTCACCCTTAACCCCTTAAAGCCGCACTAGGCCAATGTGGGGGATTATAGCTAAAATTTTATCTTCTGGGAGAAAAGGTCATCCGTCAGTCCTAGCAGTGGGAACATGATACGCTGATACGGAATTATTTATAATATTATTAAATATTTTTTGAAACTTAAATATATTTTTTTTATCCTATTAATTTTTTTTTTATGTTTCAAAATGATGATATAGTGAAATCGCTTAGCATAGCACCTAACGGTGTGTTCCAGCAGCTGTCCTAGAGAGCCAGTAATTCTAAGTTAAGCCTGGTAACACCTTTGACCACATCATCACTTACCATCAGGTGAGATTGTGGTCAAAGGCTTACCTATCAGCAATAAAATAAAAAAATACTGTAGTGTTTGAATACTACTGCTTCTACGTATAAAATCTGACACTTTGGTTGCCAACATGACAGGCTTTAGCTGATAGATCAATTATATATATGTATTATTATATTATTATGAATTTATTATATATTAATTATATATTAATCTAGATTTCTGCATGTTGAGAGAGAGAGCAAAATCTGCATGCAGAAACACTATTAGCTGAGAGGACGATTCACCGAAAAAATATATTTATATTTAAAATCTATATGTTTTGCTTAGATTTGAGTATAGTTTTGGCTTGTGTAGATTAAGTTATGTAAATGAATAGATTCAGGCGTTACTCTGCGAGAATTCATATTTAATGATAACAAATAATTCAAATATATTTTAAGAAAACATTAAATAAATATTTTAATAAAACACTTAAAAAATATAAAAGATAATTATATCTAGTGATAATTCCGCCTAATTTTCCTGCTAAGCCGACGCAACGTCACAATTGCCACGCAGCCAAACCGGAAGAATTTTCGAGGTGTTTCGCTTCTACACGAAGCATAGCAAGATATAATATAAGGTAAATATTAATTTAACGCTTTCTTAAAGTATTTTAAAATATTTGTTATCCGTAAGTTAGGTTAGATATGTAAAATGAAGCTAAGCCTCCTAGATTTTGTAAAGTAAAAGATTTAGTTCGGTTTTCGGCGAACCGTGCTCTCTGAAAAAAGCGAATCGGTAAACGGTACTGAGCTTTAGCTGAATAGACCCACCTGGTTTACTATTCACTATCACACGTAATTGAATCAAAGAAAAAGAGTTACAACCGTTTACAACACCATATTACGCGATTAATCCACAAAGAAGGTTTACAATAGCTGTTAAAACGTCACGTTGATGAATACAAATCGTTTCAAGCGCCTCTTTCATAGCCAATATCCGGTTACAAGCTTTTGGAATAAAGCTTTCTATGTAAGTTTATTAATGTGACTTAAATGGCCATTGTAGCCGCCAAACTGTTATCATCTGTGTACCTATGCTGTGCGATGTGTCCCATCCCTAATGACCTTCTCTTGACATCTCCTACCCCTCCCCCTGATACACCCCCCCCTACCCCTCGACACCTCACCCGGCACGCATCGTGTCCTTGCCTATTGCTATCGTCGACGCAGTCGAAGTCAGTGCAAGATTAGCCCTAAATTAGAACCTCCAAAATCCAGTGCCAACCAGTGCTTACAGAACACCAGTGCATATAGTTGATAAGTTAGCAGGCAGTGCATCGACGCTCCGAGCCCCGTCGAGAGTTTCAGCGTGCCATCAAGCGTCTATCCCATGTGAGTCCTACCCTTCTGTACCTTCCCTTTAAGCACGTTCCAGCGTATACACATTTTGGTAGCAGAGCGCGGTTTACGGCCTTTAATTTTCGTGGTTTAATACCTAAAACCCTATTAAAGTTATACATTCCTCCGGCCCGCGGTGTCACATCGATTGTAACGATAAATCATATAATCGTGTTACCAGTGTACCTACTGTTTTGTTATAGTTATAAACACCTAACGGCCCTTAAATATTAGCCCTTTTATATGTTATAATGTTCTAATAGCAGTAAATCACAAGATAAATTGTTCCGAACATATTTTTCTGAATGTTTGGCCTACCCTCCAGTGAATGTATCATTTAATGCATTGAACTTCTCCTTATCGTGTTTTGCATAGCTGACCTACATACATTGACGTCTTCCGGATTACGTAAAATACCGTATGTTATGTTAATATTATATTATTGTGCTTGTGTTTTACCTTGCATTAACTGTATATCTACTTCATAAGCCCAAGTGATCGTTACGAACCTTGTTTACCTATTGTTGTGCGTAATTTTGAAAAATAATCTTGTAAACACTGTTGTAAGGTGTAGGTTTTGTACCTACCTATTGAATTTTGATAATGGCCCATAGACAGGATTCTATATTTACAGAGTCTAATGAATATAAACACCTACTCGGTCTCCTTAGATATACTTACGACTGGCTGGCCGACTCCTCTTCAATAATAGATAAAGTTCCAATAACTCGACTGTTAATGCGTTTGAGTGACCTTGATTCTAATTATGCAAAATTTAGCGATGCCTGCGCGAAATTAATGGGTTATTTGGACCCTATAATAGATAAATCCGAATATGACGATTTACAGTTGAAAATTAAGTCAGCGCGCGAAATCGTCGACGAATTAAAGTTGAAACGTTATGAAGCGGAACCAAGCCCACGCGCATACAGTACCCCTCAGAAAGACTTATCCACGTATAGTTGCGATGCTCCGCGCCCTAGAAGTTCGGTTCTTCCTGAGCTATCCACACCTAGGTTTGACGGGAGACCCGATTCTTGGATTAGTTTCCAGGATCAGTTTGACAGCATTGTCCATCGAAGGACTGATTTGACCCCTACCCAAAAGCTGCAATATTTAGTCGGCTCCTTGAGTGATGAGCCCCGTCGACTAATTCAGCATTTAAGAATCGAAGATTCGAATTATGAAATTGCCCGTGACCTACTAAAGAATCGTTATCACAACCTACGTCTTCAGACCGATATACTCATAGCTCAACTGCTTAACTTACCCGAAATACCGACTCGCCTTACAGAACTTCGTTCGTCGTTCCTTAACCCCCTTTTGTCGGCCTATAGGGCACTAGATAGGCTAGAGCTTCCTGTCTCACATTGGTCATATCTCCTGGTCCACATATGTATGAATAAATTACCCTCGGAATTAAAGACCCGTTTTGAACGTCACTACGGCCGTGACGTTACAAAGCTACCTACCTTTAGCCAATTGATAGAATTTTTAGAAGAAGAGTGTCGCCATCATGAAACAGTGGGAAATACGGTGGTCGACTGCCCCCCTAATAAGAGTGCGCGATCTCCATTGCCCCGTCGTGCATATGTGGTCGATGCCCCTGCAAGCACGCCCACTTCATGGCCTAAATGTTGTTATTGTTCTAGCCCGTCTCATTACTTGCGTCAGTGTAGTCAATTTATGGCTAAATCGCCCCATGAGCGTTCGGAATTTGTAAGGATTTCATTTCTTTGTTACCGTTGCCTAGACAAGCACAGAATTGAATCGTGCCCTAAAAATTATAAATGTTCTTCCTGTAGCCGGACAACGCATCATACATTGTTGTGTTTCAATAAAAGCGGTGGTTCCCAGTCCGGCCCTGGTCACAATAATTATAATAATAGGTCAGGTTCCGCCATGGGCGGAGGTACAGTAAATATATCCGGTCGATCTTCCCCTCGAATTACCCCCCGAGTGCAGAATAAATCACCCCCTCGCAGGTCACCTCCCAGATGGTCAAATAACACTGTGCGCTATGCGCCTGACTCCCCTAGCCGAGACCACCCCCGCCCTGACTCTCCTAGCAGAGATGCCATAAGCGCGCGGCATCAGCGTGCCGCATAGCTAGATAGCTTATAGTTTCCTACCTTTTTCACACACAGTTACCCAAGCTTAGTCCTCCTACCTACCGCAGTTATCCGTATACAAACTTCATCCGGTTATGATGTTGAAGCTCGCGCACTTTGTGACACCGGAGCCCAGGGTTGCCTAATTACTAGTGAATTATCCTCTCGTTTAAATTTACATGTGTGTGCTTCGATTGCCCCCGTACGCGGTGTAGGCAATGTGGAGTCTACCCGAGCCTGCGGTTCTGTGTCCCTTACCTTTAAATCGTTGTCTAGTTCCTACCCTAAGTTTTTTGCGGAAGCCCTAATTATTGATGTTATTGCCGGTATACACCCTGAAGTTGAGCTGCCTAAACATTTAATTCCTTTTTCCTTACCGTTAGCGGATCCTGCCTTTAATAAGCCCGGGCCCATAGATATTTTATTAGGCGCAGATGTGTGCGGTGCCATATTCGGTACGGATAAAGTTGAACTAACGTCATGCGGTCTTACGGCATTTAACTCAGCCTTAGGATATTTAATATTTGGACCCGTACCTGGTGTCGCGGCGGTACAGCCGGGCCCTCAAGCTGCTGTGTCTTTGTCACAGGTAGTAGAGAAATTTTGGCAGGTTGAAGAACCTCCTGAACCCCCCAAACGTGACCCTCGTGACGATGAGTGTGAGAAGATATTTAAATCAACTACTACCCGAGATAACTTAGGTCGATTTACTACCCGCCTGCCCTTTTTATCTGACCGACCTACCCTAGGTGATTCCCGTTTTACTGCTGAACGCACATTCTTTAGCCTTGAAAAACGCATGTTACGTAATCTAGAGTTTCGGGAAAAATATATAGCCTTTATGCGTGAATATATAAAACTAAATCATATGACCCCTTTATCACGTGACTCACAAACCATTTTCCTTGAACATTACTACATACCTCACCACGGCGTTTTCAAAAATACTGGCGATGTTTCGAAAATAAGAGTAGTGTTCAATGGCTCATCCCCTACTACGAATCGCGTTACTCTAAACCAATGCCTTCACGCCGGCCCTAAATTATAAAATGATATTACCCTTATCTTGTTAAACTTTAGAAGGCATTCTGTGGTATTTGTGACTGACATTCGTATGATGTTCAGAATGTCATGGATCCACCCGGAGGATCGTATGTACCAATTGATTTTATGGCGTGAGTCCCCCTCAGATCCTCTTCTCACCTACGAGCTTAATACCAACACCTACGGCTTAAGGTCAAGTCCTTACATCGCCATTAGAGTTTTGCACGAGCTAGCGGAACAAGAGCGGCATAGATTTCCCTTAGCGGCTGAAGTCCTGATTAACGATCTATACGTTGATGATTGCCTTTCTGGTGCATCTGACCTGGCATCAGCTCGTAAATTGAAGTCCCAACTTGAAGGTATAATGGCATCTGGCGGCTATGAGCTTCGAAAATGGACCTCTAATTGCCCCGAGCTCTTAGACGATTTACCTAGTGAACATCTTCAAAACCCCCACCAATTTGCTGATGCAGAAAATCCCCAAGTTGTACTTGTACTAGGTGTACAATACAATCCCGTGACGGATGCCTTTTCCTATAAATTCTCTTCAGTACCTGAAACGCAGGCTACTAAGCGTACTGTACTGTCCCTTATTGCTCGCACCTATGATCCATGCGGTTGGATTTCCCCCGTAGTTTTTAAAGCCAAAGTCTTTGTTCAAAAACTTTGGCTATCAGGTATTGGATGGGACGACCCCCTCCCCCCTGAATTATTACAAGAGTGGAATTCTTTTATTACTGACTTACCTCACATAAATTTAGTATCATTACCTCGGCGTATCTTCCCCCCTGACAGTGTTTCATACTCCTTGCACGGATTCTGCGATGCTTCCTTGGCAGGGTTTGCGTCTGTGTGCTACCTGAGATCAGAAGACTCCAATGGCAATGGCTCCGTCTATCTCCTGATGTCGAAAACTAAAGTTGCCCCCGTCCGGACACGTCTGACAATTCCTAAATTGGAATTGATGGGAGCTGTGCTCCTTACTAAAATATTCTCGCACATAGTCCTCTGCCTTCAGAAGTCGATTGTGCTAGACTCTCTTCATTGCTGGACGGATAGCCAAATTGCCCTTGCGTGGATCAAGACCCCCCCTCATACCTTGCAAACCTTTGAAGCTAACAGAGTTTCTCAAATAATCAGTGCAAACTTACACGAAACCTTCAGATACGTTCCTGGTGACCAAAATCCTGCTGATTGTTCCTCTCGTGGTGTGCCAGCCTCTTCTTTAAAAGAACATCCCCTATGGTGGGGTCCTCCCTGGTTAGCTAAGCCCCCCAGCTTATGGCCCGTTGATGAGGCATCCTTACCTTATGACTTGCCCGGGATTCGCTGTTTGCTGGTAGCTCCGGAAACTCCCCTTCTGGATTCTTCATTTCTTTTAGAACGTTTCAGTTCCTTCCATAAGCTAACTGGTGTGGTAGGGTTTATGTTAAGGTTTGTTCATAATGCCAAAAACCCTAGTTCACGTCGTACGGATCCTTCCCTAACTGCCCTTGAACGCAAGGATGCCTTGTTGTTTTTAATTAAAATCGTACAAAGAATTGCCTTCCCTGACATTATTGAATGCTTGCGAAGTAATCAGCCTATTCGTACCGCAGTACGACGTCTATCTCCCTTCCTCGATGCGACTGGCACGATTAAAGTAGGCGGCCGCATTCGCCATTCTGATTTGCCCTATGATTCGTGCCATCCTTACCTTTTACCCAAAGACGGACCCTTTGTTAACTTACTTGTGCGACATTTTCACGTTGAAAATGCGCACGCTGGCCCTAATACTTTACAAGCAATCCTAGCCCGAGACTTTTGGATACTTTCTGCCCGACGTCTTATAAGACATGTAATTTTTAAATGCGTACGTTGTTACCGGTTGACTGCTAAACCTTCCACTCCCCCAATGGGCGACCTCCCCCGAGACCGTGTCATCAAAGCCCGCCCTTTTATAAGGGTTTCAACCGATTTCGCAGGTCCCTTCTATACTCGAGTTCAGGCCTATAGGAACAGGAAAATTGTAAAATCTTACCTTTGCATCCTGGTATGCCAGACGACGAAGGCAGTCCACCTAGAGGTCGTGTCTGACCTTACTACCGACGCGTTCATAGCAGCCTTGTCACGTTTCGTGTCACGTCGTGGTGTTCCTGATCATATTAGGTCGGATAATGGTAGGAACTATGTCGGAGCAAATCATTATTTACGGGACGTCTATAAATTTATGTATGAAAATCAGGCTTCCCTTGGACATGAAATGTCTAAACGTGGTATAACGTGGATCTTTACCCCTCCTTTATCCCCGAATTGGAACGGTTTATCGGAAGCGGCCGTGAAGTCAGCTAAGTCTCTTTTGAAGCGAGTTCTAGGTGAAACCCCCTTAACGTTCGAAGAACTTACAACCGTGTTTACAAAGATTGAGGCGGTATTAAATTCTCGTCCCTTGTGTCCTGTATCGTTTGATGATCCCAGTGATGTTGAAATCCTCACCCCTGGCCATTTCCTTATTGGTCAACCCCTTAACGCCTTACCTGAATATCCTCTGTCGGATGTGAACGTTTCTAGGCTGAATAGATTCCAGCTGATTCAACAAATCACGCAGCATTTCTGGAAACGTTGGCATACCCAATACCTTTCAACCCTCCAATCCAGACAGAAGTGGACTGACCCTTGTAAACCTCCATCGATAGGTGAACTTGTGCTTATGAAGGAAGATAATCTTTCTCTTCTTGAGTGGCGACGAGGTCGTATCCTAAAAACGTATCCTGGGGATGACAATATTGTTCGTGTAGTTGATGTACGTACCTCTACCGGAGTTTTGACTCGTTCCTTATCAAAATTAGTTCGACTTCCCATAGAGTGACCCTTTCATAAACACCTTGTGTTTAGGGCGGAGGAAATGTAGCCGCCAAACTGTTATCATCTGTGTACCTATGCTGTGCGATGTGTCCCATCCCTAATGACCTTCTCTTGACATCTCCTACCCCTCCCCCTGATACACCCCCCCCTGATACACCCCCCCCTACCCCTCGACACCTCACCCGGCACGCATCGTGTCCTTGCCTATTGCTATCGTCGACGCAGTCGAAGTCAGTGCAAGATTAGCCCTAAATTAGAACCTCCAAAATCCAGTGCCAACCAGTGCTTACAGAACACCAGTGCATATAGTTGATAAGTTAGCAGGCAGTGCATCATCGCTCCGAGCCCCGTCGAGAGTTTCAGCGTGCCATCAAGCGTCTATCCCATGTGAGTCCTACCCTTCTGTACCTTCCCTTTAAGCACGTTCCAGCGTATACAGCCATGTCATGCCCTTGTAGTTTAATTTCTGTCGTGTTTTGATTAATTTAACTTTATAGCTGATAAGTTAGCCTTTGACCGCTATCTCATCTGACGGTAAGTGATAATGGTCGAAGATGCTGTTCAGGCTAATCTAGAATTATTGGCTGTCAAGGATAGCTGTCGGAACACACCGTTACGTGCTTGGCGAGAGATATCAGTTCCTCAGAAAGCGCTGCTGCCGACTTTCTGGTGTGTTACCCTTAGTCGCATCATACGACACCCACGGGTAGACATTGGGTGACATTCTAGCCCGGCACCCCACGGGCAAAGTAACCGTAAATAGTGCTTCATTTTCTACTTGCTAACTACATACATATTTTTTTGCCAGCCATGTGGGCATTCGTAAACTGCCCTACCACCATGCTATAACGATTGCCATCCTAAGATATCAAACGGGTTCGACACGGCTTAACGTGCCTACGAAGCACGTGAAGGCTTTGTAGTAATGCCACTAGCGCTCACCCATTCAAGTCATGACCGCGGCGGACGTTGCTTAACTTAGCTGATCGGTTAAGAACGGCTAAGTGAACTTCTCTACGAGCGCTTCAAAAGAGATCCTCTTTTGAGTAAATAAAAAGTTTATTGCCATTTTGAAGTGCTCATAGCGAAGCTTGCTAACCGATCAGCAAAGTTAAGCAACGTCCGCCGCGGTCATGAGTTGGATGGAATGGCTAGTACTCCAAAGCACGTGCACGGTCAGTAGTAATGTCTACTACTGAGCGTGCACGTGCTTCGGAGGGCACGTTAATACGTCGGTCCCGGTTGTTGTCTTACGATGGCAGTCGTTATTACATGGTGGTAGGGCATTTTGTGAATGCCTGGCTAGCTAGCTACCTTCAAGTAGAAAACCTGTCGCCAAGCACGTAACGGTGCGTTCCGGCAGCTGGCCTTGAGAGCCAGTAATTCTAGGTTAGCCTGAACAACATCTTCCACCTCATAATCAGGTGAGATAGTGGTCAAAGGCTAACCTATTTAGAATAAAAAAACTTTCATATTGAACTACAACCAGTACCTATTCCTTTTGGCCATAACTGGAGCTTATTAATATTGTAATAATGTCAAGTCACCTCGTAACACAATACCCGGGGTGCGGCTTCCCAGCACGCGCCGCGCTGGGCGCGCCTGGGCGGGACCGGCTAAAGCATCAACCAAACAACCGGCTACAGCCAATTTCATTTAGGGTTTATAGGCAACGGACAAGCGAGAAATATGATAATCATCGGGCCTTAGTCGCCCTTTGTCACGACAAGTTTTGTTTATGTTAACGAGCAAGAAAATATGAGGTTGGGTTAACCGATCAACTACGGGTTAAGGTAGTGCTTCGTAGCGATTTTCATACAAACGTAGTTTCGTCATATTTCAAATACCAGGTCTTCAAACTCGGTGAAATTTAGCATGCACGTCCTTGAGTTTAAAATATATGTTTTTTTATTGTTATTGTGGCCGAACAAGCTCGAGGCTCACCTGATGTGAAGCGGAACCTCTGCCTATAACAGATGCATTTCGTCACAAGTCACGAATTGCACTGCGCCCGTCACCTTTGAGATATAGTTATTAGGTCTCATGTGCCTGTAATTTCACTGGCTCTCAAGGACTGCTGGCTGCCGGAACACCGTTAGGTGCTTGGCGACAGATATTCTACTTGAGGGTGGTCGCTAGCCAGGCGGGTATTGCCAAATGCCCTTCCAACATGCGGTGAAGCTCAAGCCCGCGGCGGGTTTAGAACCATGGACCTGCTGCGTGGCAGTCGATAGCCAATGCCACTGAGCCATCACTGCTGCAAAATATATATTATATTTCCGTAAATCATATATCAGTTTTCCTTAAAAATGTGAATTTTCAAAATTATTTGGAAAAAATAGTTTTGTTTGGGAATTGTTTTTTTCACATTTAGAGTAGTATGTATTACATACATACATAAAATCACGCCTATTTCCCGTAGGTGTACACAGAAAAAAAAGACTTCTTTAGCCAAGAATATACATTGTCTTAATAAATTCAAGACAATGCTGTATTACAGCAAGAATATATTCTGAACTGAAAAATAATCGAGTCTTGATATTACACTCGAATATTCTTAGGAATATTGTTTTGACCCAAGAAATATTTCTACACATAAAGTATTCAAATCATTATTTCAAGATAACGAAAATATTCTTCTAACAATAAAATAGGAATTCTTCTGTTAACATTTTATTCTCTAAATAAAATTTCTATATTCTTTCTTGAAATATTTTTAAATATTCTTGTTGAATGTAATTAAGGTGTTTCACTTACGAATATTTATGGTAAGATTCTTGGATTCAAACTAACCATATTCGTATTTAAACACTTTAACGATTTCTCCATAGAAGAATGCAATATATATACTTTGATTCAAGAATATATTCCTGAGAATATTGTGTTCTGTTTTCAAGAATATGTTGTTTTCAATATATATGAATCACAAATATTCTTGAATATAAACACACTGCGTTGGCTCAAGTATTCCTTTTTTTCTGTGTATGCAGCGACCACAGATTTCCACTTGCTACGATCCTTTCAAATCTCTTTCGCTTCGTCTACACTCATCAATCCTTTCACACATAAGCGTCGGTTTAGGGTACTGTTCTCGCCTTTTTTCAGAACGTCTGTAATCCGATTTCGGAACGTTCGCCTAGGTCTTCCCCTTCCAACACTTCCGTTCACTTGTCCCATGTATACCTGTTCATGGTTGCCAGATTAGGCGAATTATCGCCATTTAGGCTACCTTAGGGGGTCAAATGGCGACCAAAAAAACCAATCGGCTACCAGTAGCCATTTAGGCTACCTAGGAAAATAAGAACGGTCGGTTTAGGCTACTTCAGGATTACTACCATTCTATTAAATTCTTTCTACAATTCTATTAAATTATTTCATAATAACTGAAAAGGGTAAAGAAAAGTTATAGACACGTCCACCGTTTTTTCATCAGGGTTTTTCCATGCTGCTTGCTTTCTTCTAGGTATTGCATCTAATATCTGTAATAGTGAGATAGAGACAGATTCATCCGGGTAGCAACTCATTCTAACTAGCTGTATGATAGATACAGTTCAAAATCAAAACACGAAATCGAGAGTATAGAAACGCTACTAACTTCATTCACAAATTTTAACAAGCCGCGCGCGAAATTTTATATCACTTGTTTCCTAAATTCTTAATTAAGTTGAATTGGAGAGAATTCTTTATTACTTAATACCTTAATACAGTCAAAATTTGTATATTTACATCAACCGTATTATTTTGTGTGACATAACATAAGCATGCAAACATGAATAAGGCATTCAGTTACGGTCGTAGTTGTATATGATAATTACCTAAAAACTTTAGTTCTACAGACGAAATGATTTACTCGAAAATGATGTATCAAAGAAGACCATTTGAAGCGGCTGGGTCAACTTCTTCCGCTACCACTTCTAGTAGGAATGAGGATTCTTTTATCTATAGAGATGGGGAATATCTGCAGAAACTTATTAAATTATAACAACAGGAAATGTTTAAAAATTATAATACCTAGTACGTTAAGTAGTTATCAACCTACATTAATATATATTTTTTACATTATAGGTACCTAGTTTGTTTTTATTTGAGTTAAATATAGGCTACTTTAACAAAATCTTAGGTGAATTAGGCTACTTGTCAAAAAATAAAATAATAGGCGATTTAGGCTACTTGATAGGCAAAATTAGGCGACTTGAGTTAGCTGATATCTGGCAACCCTGTACCTGTTTAGTCAGTCTCATTTCATTAATTCTCTACATTTCCAAACCATCTTAACGTACCTTTCTCGATTTTTGCCACTACATCCTTATTCACACCACATCGCTCCCTTAGATAAAATAAATAATAAATCGAAAAACTGACGAACCAGAAGCTTAGATATTAGGTTTAAGAACGTGCATGCATTTAATTTCAAAGAGTTTGAACATATCGGTCCTTTACATCTTTTATAACCTTCGTAAAGGACCTAGTTGCGCCCTGGAGTTTCATCCGTGTAGAAAATAATGAAAAGTGATGATAGCAATGATGAAGTAACATATCTGTTAATGCAGCATCGCCTGGCGGTGTGCAACAAGGCGTTGTCGTGGTGAAGGAGGAACCTACTGCAAGGTCGTTTCTCCCGAACTTTTTCCAAGACCAATGGCAAACAATTGTTACTGGAGTAACCGTTTTTCGATCTTCTAAAACAATTGTCGCGTAATGACATGTCCTTTCGAAGATTCTTTTTTTCCACGCTTCGACCTTTCTCCACTTTAGTTGGCAACTCCTCGGAAAGAAACACCCACTGAGCAGACTGTCTTTTGGTTTCGGGATCATAACAGTAAATCCAGCTTTCGTCACCCGTAACTATGTCGAACACAGCATTTGAGTCACCTCCGTTTAGTCTTTCAACCATTTTATGGTACCAATCAACACGATGGAGCCTCGGTCAAATAAAGAGGTTTTACACAAAGTTTCTTGACTGCTCAATGTACATGGAAGATTTTGTGCACTTGACTCATACCAATGCCTAAGCTTGTCCGAATCTGGTGATAGGTCACTCTTCTATCAGTCTCTATCATACGCCGTACAACAATGATGTTCTCTTCAGTCGTCGCCGCAGAAGAGCGTCCCTCATGCAGAGCATCGCTGAGATTAGTGCGACCACGTTTAACTCATTAAACCAGTTATAAACAGTAACACGAGATGAGGCTTCATCGTGAAAAGCCAATCATAGTCTATCATAACTTTCTTGGCGACTTATGACATCGAAAGTCATAAAAATCATTGCATGAAAATTTTCTCGCGTGAAATTCATGCTGACGTGACACAGACAATTTTCAATTTGCCGCCAAATCGTAAAACAAATGACAAATAAATACTCAATATTGGGAAAGAGTTCCATTTTCAAACTTTAAACTTATTTTTTTATTACATTGTTTATAAGTGGCCAGTTCTAAAGCTTTCAGTGTCACCATCGTAGTGGTGGTAACGTCATGAAATCTTCAAACCGTCCCCTTTACCCGCTATTTAATATTGGCACGCCACAGATTTGGCAACCGCAAACCTATTGTGGAAAAGTTTCACATCAATTTCATTTTCAAGATTTGCCGCCAAATCGTAAAACAAATGACAAATACTCAATAATATTGGGAAGGAGTTCCATTTTCAAACTTTAAACTTATTTTTTTTAAGTAAAGTAAAGTAAATTTATTTCCCAGAAAGTATAAATGTACGAGTATGTTACATTACAGTTGCTTAACTAACCCTAAGCGTAATTTAGACTATAATTATATAACTAATATAATAATTATGTAGAACACACTTTGTATTATCAGTGGGCCCCAAACTCGGCTAGGCCTGTATCTTGGGGACCCGTATGTACACTTGGAAAACACACTTCAGGTATGCAAATACATCATGACATTGGATTGGAAATACCTGTAATGGTGCCACCAACAGTGTGTTTCCCATGCAGCCTGCTATAACATACAAATTGTCTAAGGGTTGATTTATCGCGCGGCCTACTCAAATGTAACAGAAGGTGTGGTTAATCTATTACAAATCTAAAATGAAATAATATTAAAAAATGTACAGTTGATTTTGATCCTACCTGAAACTTTGTTATTCATGTTGAATAAGAATTTGAAAGATTTTTATTACATTGTTTACAAGTGGCCAGTTCTAAAACTTTGTGTCACCATCGTAGTGGTCGTCATGAAATCTTCAAACCGTCCCCTTTTCCCCGCTATTTAATATTGGCACGGCACAAATTTGGCAACCGCAAGTCTATTGTGGCAAAGTTTCACATTAATTTCATTTTCAAGGCTTTATTAAGCGTGTGCCAGAACACTCCCTTTTGCGGGTAATAATGAAACAGGCCTATGCGGAGGTCGCGTGTCCGAACACTCCCAACTAAGTTTCGCCTTAGTTCAGTTCGCGGACAACTCTACCGCAGTGAGGTCTTTCGTGGTGATTTAACTTCCAAGGATTTGGGTGTTTTGTTCCGATAAGAAATAGGTACGTTTGTAGTGTGTGGTGTGCGTGTAACTTTTCTTAATTAAGTGGTCGTGATTTGTTTACTTGTGACGAAATTTTCAAGGTTTTGTGTAATGGCCTTGAGTTAATCGTGTGATTAACTAATCATAGATTGTTTTAATTGTTGTAAAACTTGAGCCCTCACCCCAGAGGTGTGCTGTGTTAGAAATGCCGCCCCCAAACCTCCCTTGGAGATTGAGAGGCGACACAAGTGTGGGAATTATGGAAAATTGCCCCCCTGCCCCCCATTGGCGAGACCTTTGTTAATGGTGGAAACTTAAAAATTCGTAATTTCAGGGAAAACTTTCATGTTTTTGTTACTGATAACTAATCAGCCTTTGACCACAATCTCACCTGTACATGAAGATGTCGTACGTTAAGCATAGTCCGCTGCGGTCTTGAGTTGGATGGGTGACCGCTATATAGTGACAATAGAACTGAGCGCTTCCGTGCTTCGGAGGGCTAGTTAAGCCGTCGGTCCCGGTTGTTGTCTTAAGATGGTATTCGTTATAGCATGGTGGTGGGGCATTTAGTGAATGGCTAGCTACCACCCTCAACTAGAAAATCTGTCACCAAGCACCAAACGGAGTGTTCCGGCAACTGTCTTTTTTTTTAATTTTCTTTTTATGTTAAATATAATCAAAGTCTGTTTGCATTTCTTTCTTTATTTCCGATGGGATGCAATAATACGGTCCCCCGTTTGGGTCTAGGGAGTCTTACTCTATTTATCTTATCTAATTTCCTATATTTTACTAGTTTACTTATAATTTAATATCTTGAACATTTATTTCTTAGCAGAACTATTTACTTGTTTCTATCGGCAGCTGTCCTTGAGAGCCACTAATTCTGGGTTAGCCTGAACAACATCTTCGACCACATCATTGCTTATCAATTGGTGAGATAGTGGTTTCAGGGTAAATTATCAGGATAAAAACCTGTTAACAGGCTAATTAATCAGTTACTGGCTCTCAAGGACAGCCGGAATAGGACTTTTGCTGCTCGTGGGCAGATTTTTATTTGAGGGTAGAAGCACAAGAATAAAGAAGGCACAGAATGAAAGCAACGACAACTTTGTCCGCTTACTGAGCTAGTTCAAACTGGTTCTGCGTCCGAGTGGGCGATGCTGTTGCCGCTGCAACCCCCGCGTGACTTTTCAATGATTAGCTACGCACACATAGCTGTGCGTGTAGTAGTGAAGCTTTCAGTCTGTACCGTTCTTTACTCATGTGTTATGTGGACAAATTTTTCCAATTCTGTTCCTGTCTTTTTTCATGCTAGCCAGGCGAGCCATAGCAAATGCGATGAAGCTCAATCCTGCGGCAGCATTAAGCCGTGCACCCCTTGCTCGGTAGTCCTTGCCACTAGTCCTTATTCTTATTCAAATATCATCAAATAGTGTCAATGGATTACCTACATATAACATCTGATTTTTTTATTGTATATATTTAAAGTATTATTCCAAGTTGTAGAAACAATAGCTAAGCAACCAACATTTTAATTTATGTCTAAATTTAGTCTTATTAAGTATTTTTATTTCTTAAGGTAGTTTATTATAATTTTATTGCCATAACAAAGGCATTTTTCTTGTACAAGTAGTAATACTTCAAAAGTATCTCACTCTCACCTTCTCTCTGTATAGTGTTGAGCCATCAGTTTCGCTATCAATTATGGACCGATTAGCGTGCTCGCTAATCCGTTAAATAGTTATTAAAACTACAACTAAAACACCTCATCAGTCATTAGTTATTGTTTTACTAAACGTCGGTTTACGACTCTCCTAATACAAACGTTGAACAAATTCTTGTCGCGTGCCACCGCCGTTTTAGGGTTCCATTTTAAAACGGGTAATGTGTTTTTATTATGCCTGATAGGTTAGCTTTTGAGCACTATCTCACCTGAGGGTAAGTGATGATGTGGTCGAAGATATTGTTCAGGCTAACCTAGAATGACTGACTCTAAATGACAGCTGCCGAAACACACCGTCAGGTGCGTTGCGACACATTTTCTACTCGAGGGTGGCAGCTAGCCAGGCGGGCATTCGCAAAATGCCCTACCACCATGCTATAACGACTGCCATCCTAACCGGGATCGGCGGCTTAACGTGCCCTCCGAAGCACGGAAGCGCTCAGTAGTAACAACACTAGCGGTCACCCATCTAAACATGACCGCGGCGGACGTTGCTTAACTGTGCTGATCTGTTAAGAACAGCTAAGCGAACCTCGCTACGAGCGCTGTTTTATCTCGTTTTATGTGTATCGAGAAATGTGAAGTTTTCTCGGCTATCAATGAGAAAACATAAGGAGTACAAAAGTAGGTTTGTGGATCCTTGGTGGACCCACCACTGATGAACATAACTCAAAATTCGAATTCAAAGTTGTATGTATTTACGTTTTTAATTGGAGCAGCAGTGGACAATCCTGCTGATAATCTAAAGTATTTGTATACGACAAGTTCATCAAATTAAATACGGAACCACATAGCGCAACTCTACCTTATTAGATTGTTTTTTCTTACCCGTAGAGAAATATGCGAATAATAGTCGTGTCTATTAATTGAGCTGTTAGTCGTTTGTGCGTGATTAATGATTTCTTGTCACGACACGGCAGTAATGTAGTGCAGCTTAAACACTATTATATTGCCTGTTATATCTTCCTATCGTTATTGGCACTCGTACCGGAGTTTCTCTAGTCGTTCTTTATCGGTCTACTACTTAAAGCCTAATTTCTAGGTTAGCTTGGACAACATCATCGACCACATCATCAGTTACCGTCAGGTGAGATAGTGGTCAAAGGCTAATTATCAAGCATTAAAAAGACTATGGTTTCTGCTGTTATTATTTCGATGGGTGATATTTGACTTTTGGGTGGCACTTAAAGAGGTACAGAGCCCTGCAAAGCCCTACAAAAAGAAGTTAGTTTCAATTCAATTATTTGTTGCCATATATACACATTTTAAGAAATAGTATCTAGACTATTATTACTGTCCTTTATGATAAAAAAATGTCAAGTTTTCTGGTGGTTCTCTGTCGTGGCGGTAAAAGCGGCATTTTTAGTGATTTTCATAGTCATATATATTTCTTTGGTTAATAATTCGTTGCTGAAAATAAGTGTTTAAAGACAGGGGCGTGACAGCAAGACTAGATTTTATGTATACAAATTATTGCTCTAGCTAGAAGCATTATCCAGGTAGAAAATAGGGGAAAACATTTGTATAGAGAATTCCATGGAGACCTCCGTAAGCCGTAGTTGCGTTGCAACGTCGTTCTCGGTTGCTGTCTTAGGATGACAGAAGTTAGGCGAGGGCTTCGGCCTTTCTCCGTAGTGCGGTCACTGGTGGAGAGTCGGGGGTTACTCCACCGGCTTGTACGGACCCACACGTTTTGGGGGCGGCCTTGGTGAGCAAGGTCGCCCCTCCACAAGCTGCTCGATTAAGTTCCGTTCTTTAAGTATCGCCGGGGCAAGATGGTGAATGCTAACGCGACCCTATCTTGCCCCACATCGGCAGAAGACTGCTCAGGGCGGGTTTTATTGAGTCTTATGTCCCACATATCCATAAGGGAAGTGCTAAGGCATTTCCCTCCCTCAAAAAAAGAAAAAAGCTTTCGATCCGCTTGAAAATTCCAGCACTACATGCTGTTAGGGCGAATGCCCACCTGTCAAGCTACCAGCCTCAAGTAGATAATCTATGTAGCGAAGCTTCTAACAATGTGTTCGGAGAGCTATCCTAGCCAGTTCCCATTTACTTCTACAACTTCGCCTTAATCATTATTTACCAACAGGTGACATTCTGAACAAAATCTGAACAATCTGCAAATATTTTTTTTCACGAAAAAATGGAAATAACTTCAACAGTCAAATGTGTGAAATAACTTGTTGAAGTCGGTACCATGATGGTGAAAACGTACCTATTATCACAATATTGTGCGCATGGTACCGACTACGACAAGTTATTTCACAGATTTGAGTGTTGAAATCGGTTCCAATTTTGGGTAAAGCTTCTTTTTTCACACTTTTTAGTGACCCTTGCTACTTATGGGATCGATTGTAATTTACTATCAATGACTATATCATCAACATAGGAAAATACTTATTGTAGTGTAACTCAAAAACAGCTTGACTGATTTTGATGAAATTTAAACGGGACCACACAACAAGCATCAGCTTTCAAATAAAAAAGAATCATCAAAACGGTTCACTCAGCCAAAAGTCATGAGGTAAAAAACATAAAAAAAACAAACCAATTGATAACTTCCTCCTTTTTTGAAGTCGGTTAAAAATAGGATGGCTCGTCGGCTAGCGTTCGTCAGAAACATGTGCTCTGCGGATTACATTACAAAATTAAAAAAAAAGATATTTTTTAAGTCTATCCCGCACATGTCTAAAATTTTTCTTCTTGTAAATTTGTAATTTTGTAACATTGTATAATTGCTCAGAAAAACATCTAAAACAAACATCCTATGGTATTTGTTTTAGACGTTTTTCTTTGACCATGCAATTTGATGACACAGCCAGCGAAGTCATCACCTGTTCAGTCCCTTTCCAATATATATGTACTGCTTTGCAATTAACGTCGAAGCCTAGGTATACACAACGCCGATAGTAATCATAACATAACCTATGTTCATAATTGAATTTTTGATGTCTAGCATGAACTTTACCTATAACAGAAATACCTAGCAATCAATAAAGAGGAATGAGTTTCTAGTAGGGTCAGGAAAAAACCGCTTAGTGTCCGTTCGCTTAAACTGGCGCGGAAAGCAAAGTAAATGTTGAAATGAATTAAAACCGTGTTTTTAAAATTCACTTATTTATTTTACTAAGATTTGTAAGTAATAGTAATAGCAACTAAACTAAAAAATACGAAGGGGCGGGCTTTCGTGAGTGGAAGAACTATAACATATGAACCAACGAGTAGATTGTGAATGTATCATCCTTCATCATGAGCATATTCTTCAATCAAAAATGCTACACATATTCCCACAACTTGTACATTTCGAGGCCTTTAGCTTTCGTAGTTATTTAATTACAAAATTAGAAATATACGATAGGAAAAATTTAAATCATGTGCGGGATTTTTCCTATCACATATATAATGTAATCCGCATAGCAGGCGTTATTGCAAACATAACAATATTAAAAATAGTTATTTAACTTCATATCTAGATGATATGTAAAAAAAAAATATAATTTTATAACCATAAAAAAAATGACATTAACAATTTCGTATTTATTGGATAGAATTTTATTGTATTACTAACGGCATCTGTTAGAAAACCAAAGAGTTAACATCGCTGCAACAGAACTAAACTGAATACTTAAATATATCGTAATTCTGAAACTATCATAGCCTAGCTATATTTAACTTCCACCCGGTCGCGATCCAACAGACCACCAAAACTTGAAAATGCTAACATGCTCGAAACAAACCCATAGAGCGCAAATCGTACTAGTTTGCGTTTGTTTAGTGGCCCCTGTTTAACCTTTAATTCAGCCTTTCACGTGCATGGCGTCAAAATAGTACTTAACTATTCATCAATGTTTAGTTATTCTAAAGACATTACCTACAATGACGTGATGTATAATGTGCTTCACACATCTCTAAAAACTAGAAAAAGTAATCCTGTATCATCTGAACCGTAATGTGTAGAGCGTGAATTTCAAAAAGAAAAACTGAAATACGACATCTTTGATATTATGTGATTTTTTTACCTATAACAAGCTTTTCTCGTTAGTAAGCCAGAGCTTGAGCTTCACCGCATGGTGGAAGGGCATTTTGCGAATTCCCGCCTGGCTAGCAACCACCCTTTAAGTAGAAACTCTGTCGCCAAGCACCTAACGGTGTGTTCCGGCAGCAGTCCTTGAGAGCCAGTGAAATAATAGGCAAAATGAGACTTAACAGGTATGTCTCAAGGTGATGGGCGCAGTGCAGTTCGTCACTTGTGATGAAATGCATCTGTTATAGGCAGAGGATACCGCTTAGCATCAGGTGGGCTTCGCGCTTGTTCATTCACAATAACATAAAATCTTTTTAAAAGCAAGCTGTCAAAGGACATAAGTCCTTGTTAATAAAAGGACCTAAAAACTTATCAACACGATTCAAATGAGCCCAAGCTAGATGAGGTTGTGTCTTTCATTGAGAAGTTCCTTTGGCCACCTTCCAGCTCCATCATCAGATTAGCACCATATCATCACAACATTGCATTTTCACGCGATTTTCACATGCATACAAAATTTCATCTCAATCGGTAACCGGGAAGTGGATCAAATTTAAATTTGCAAGATTTGATGACAAACATCTGGACAGGTGAAACTAAATAAAAGCTTGTTAAAATTAAGAAGTAGTTTCGACTTTTACTGTGCTTTTTTTTATTTTTGTTATGCGAGTACTCTGCCAATTATAAACTGATTTTGATGATAATTTTTTGTTGGATAGAATATACTCCAAATGAAATTTAAATGGGACCACCCATTTAAATTTCATCAAATTATATTGTGTAGTTTTTAATTTATAGTCTATTGAAACATTTGTTGGAATATCTGGATGATTTAAGACTCTGTCAAATGATGAAATTCTACCGCCATAAGACTGCGTAGGAGTGAAAGAGAGGCAGCAATGGTAAAATAACTGTAAGTCTAAAAAAAAAACAATACCCTATTAAAACAGAACTAGTATCTTTCATTGAAAATATAAAATATTCCTCTTTATATAAGGATTATATTTAATTGTAATTTTTTTATACCCATGACATTAATATGTGCCCGTGGGGTGCCGCCTAGAATGTCAGCCCCCCCCCCCCCCCCCCCTATTTGCTACCCGTGGGTGTCGTAAGAGGCAACTAAACGTAAAATACCGGAAGGTGGGCAGCAGCGCCTTCTGAGGAACTAATATCTTAAGGTTGAACTGGCCGGTCACTTCTCCATACAAACGCCGTAGGGTTATCACTCCCTTATTTGGGATTTTAAGTCCAGACTTAAGCATAATACCGATTGATATCGTCATTATCTAGGCTTGTATGATGCCTATGATTATTTTATTAATATTTCCGCATCATACAAGCCTATATAATGACGAGATCAATCGGTATTATGCTATATTTTGGGCCTAAATCCTCAAATAAAGGGCTGATCTGGTATTTTTTTCCAAACAATGATCTTTCCGCTGTGGACGAGTTCACCCCTAAGATGACGAAAATCAGGGAATTATCCCTTTAGGAGATTTTTATTGGTAAAGGCGGCAAAAAAGCAGACTGTCAGCCTGCCTGGCTAGCATGTGCAAATAAGAAATATGTGACTCTCGACACGAGAGACAAGTGGCGGACGATAGCAGCGGCCGCACCACGATAAGATCTGTTCATTGAGATTATCTGTGGACGATTCTCCATTGCGCTGTTTGTTGGTTGAATTGCGAACAGTTTTAGGAAATAAGCAGTGATGGACTGTGAACTAATAAAATACCATATTTTTATGAAGTTATTAGTTATTTTTTCCGTTCTCGACACTTCATTAGGAATTATGTTAGGTATGATGGCTATGAAGGCTATGATTAAAAACTGTTCCCGTTGATTGTAATTTTCATACGAATTGCCGACTTTTATGCATCAAGTATTTTTTTTTTTTTTTTTACGATAGTTATCTTGCTATAAAAAATAATAACATATATTGTTTAATAAATAACAAATAAATGGGACCCTAAAAACTAGTAAAGTACCTGTGATAAAAACTTTTTTTCGCATTCGTCACCAAGAAAAACAGCTTATCTGTTTTTCTTTTTAGTAAACAATATAAGTACCTATTAATATTTTATAGCAATATATCGGGTACGGAACCCTAAAAGTAATTATTCATTTAGATTACTCTCAATATTTACTGCAGCAAATTTCATTAAACATTTTATAATACCTACTGATTTACTTACATATAACTGTTTTTTTTAGTAATCAGCAACATTTAGTATATAATATTTAAAAATAATTGAAAACACTACCTACCGCTTTATCCAAAGATATTGAATTTAAGCTACGCACAAGAGTTCGTGATTGTATTGATTACACACACAAATATTACGGGTCTGCTTACACTGGACGGAAAGTAAAATTGTACTAAATCGTCGATCGCCCCCATTATACTGGGACGCGCGAGATAGACTACAGATTTATCTCGTCTTCAAAAAGTAGGACGAGAAAATTCACGCAAATACTCGCAGATAAGTGTCAAAAATCGATTAAACTGAGGCGCGCATGTTAGTGTTGGTCGACAAGTAGCCACGGGTAGCCAAAATACAGGTAAACAAGGACGAGTTCTTTGCCCTGCCATGTTAGCACTAGTAGACATAGCGCGATATGTCTATTTTACACGAAATAGAGTGTAGACAAAATTTACTCGTGGTGCGCATGCTAGCCGGGCTGGTCTGCTAAAACCAGCGCCCATAGACAACACCAGTATAGTTATTGCACTGCAACATCAGTAGTGTAGCTGATGTTTTGTCGCCCCGGAGGGGTATTTTTAGACACAAGTTTTAAAATGTCACATCACTCAACTTTAACTTGAATGTCAATGGGTTAATACCTATGTTCGAAGAAACGAGTATGCTGAAAACCAGCCCTGCGTGAACCATCTGGCTTACGCAGTAGAGAGCTGAGCCTACCCCTATTGCCAGTTAAGTTAGTCTTATTCCAACTTTTGTTTGTTCACTGTTCAATTGCGTTAGTGGCAATAAATGTTATTCTATTCTAAACGCTTCCTGTTGTTACCTCTTTTTTTATGCTTGATAGGTTAGCCTTTGTCCACTATCTCACCTGATGGTAAGTGACGATGTGGTCGAAGATGTTGTTCAGGTAACCTAGAAGTACTGGCTCTCAAGGACGGCTGCCGGAACACACCGTTACGTGCTTGGCGACAGATTTTCTACTTAAGGGTGGTAGCTAGCCAGGCGGGCATTCGCAAAATGCCCTACCACCATGCTATAACGACTGCCATCCTTAGACAACAACCGGGACCGACGGCTTTCCGAAGCACGGAAGCGCTCAGTAGTAATGTCACTAGCGGTCACCCATCCAACTCATGACCGCGCGCGACTTTGCTTAACTTTGCTGATCGGTTAAGAACAGCTAAGTAAACTTCGCTACGAGCGCTTCACATTGCCGTAATACCTTCGTAAGAAGGTTATTACACATCTCGCAGGTCCTCGGAAATAAAGATCAAGAGAATCGGACTGAATGGCTTATACAACTTCACAAGATGTATTTAAACCTGTATAGACGGATTTTTTTTATTCTGCGCGTATAATTTTGTTCTTGTACCTTTCTAAGTTGGTAATCAATATATATTATTCTTTCTTTGGTCGATGGATTGTTTGTCCTAGTATGGCCACATAAATTGGTCTCCAAAATTCACCCACATACAGTAAGAGAGATCTGGCGACAGGTTCAAAGTTTCAAGATGATAATTGGTTTATTGGTTGAAGCAGTGATGGCTCAGTGGCATTGGCTATGGACTGCCGTGCCGCAGGTCCATGGTTCGAATCCCGCCCAGAGCTTGAGCTTCAAAGCATGGTGGAAGGGCTTTTTGCGAATACCCGCCTGGCTAGCGACCACCCTCAAGTAGAAAATCTGTCGCCAAGCACCTAACGGTGTGTTCCGGCAGCAGTCCTTGAGAGCCAGTGAAATTACAGGCACATGAGACTTACCAACTATGTCTCAAGGTGACGGGCGCAGTGCAATTCGTGACTTGTGACGAAATGCATCTGTTATAGGCAGAGGTTAGTCCGCTTAACATCAGGTGGGCCTCAAGCTTGATCCGCCACAATAACATAAAAAAAAAAAAATGGTTATGTATGGGCTACGAATAAATATGTAAAGAAATGTAGGTCAAGCTCAAAAACAGCATACCGAAAATCTTACCGCGGCGGGCGTTTAATAAGTGTACCGTGCGGCACAACTACATTACTTTGACGCCACAAATCGGATGTGTTCATTTCTAAGCGCCAAATCAATTAACCAATCCAATTGGATTAATGTGGTACCGATTTGTTGTCCTTATAGAAACTTGCGTAAGTTAAAAGTGTTTGAGAGTGTTTGGATCAACACAATAGGTACCGTAATAATTTAAAACGGATGCGAAATGTAGATAATAATAATCTTTAAAAACTGCTTCACACTGGTTTGACTTTCCACCTTAAGAGTGATAATAAAAAAAATAAAAAACCTTATTTTGTTTTGTTTTTTTATGTTATTGTGACGGAACAAGCTCGAGGCCCACCTGATGTTAAGCGGACTAACCTCTGCCTATAACAGATGCATTTCGTCAGAAGTCACGAATTGCACTGCGCCCGTCACCTTGAGACATAGTTCTGAAGTCTCATGTGCCTGAAATTTCACTGGCTCCCAAGGGCTGCTGCCGGAACACACTGTTAGATGCTTGGCGACAGATTTTCTACTTGAGGAGGATGGTCGCTAGCCAGGCGGGTATTCGCAAAATGCCCTTCCACCATGCGGTGAAGCTCAAGCCGGCGGCGGGATTCGAACCATGGACCTGCTGCGCGGCAGTCCATAGCCAATCCCACTGAGCCATCGTTGCTTCCAAAACTGTATTTTTTTAAATCAATCCTTAACTGACTTTCTTTCAATCTCTATTCCAGCGCTACATAGGCCTCCCAGTGATGTTGAAGGCGGGGGAGTACTCCCCCAACAACCCCCTGCTCCGCGGCGACCGGGCCGCGGGGGGAGACGCGCTGCTCGGTCTGGGGGAGTACGAACGCAGGCGGAATACGCTGAGGAAGATACGCCAGGCGCAGTACAGGCAGTATCTCGATCAGGTATGTTGAAAAGGTACATGATTGGTGTAGATAGGCCATAAGTCTGCTTTGTTGTAGGTACTTAAGATGACCGTACAAAGCGAGGCATCTGGGGAAAGTAAGTTAGGGATGCTAAGCAAGCAGTGATGGCTCAGTGGCATTGGCTATGGACTGCCGCGCAGTAGGTCCATAGTTCGAAACCCGCCGCGTGCTTGAGCTTCACCGCATGATGGTAGGGCATTTCAGGTGAATAGATTTTTTATGTTCATTTATGAACTAAAATTATTGTGGTGTAGTTGAGACTAAGACTTAGGTCTTAAAAGCTGGTTGATATTTTCAATTAAAAGTAAATAAAGTATGGAATCATATAAAAAGGCTGTATTTGTAAATATAAAAACTAGTCTTTGTTTAGTTTTGGACATCATAATTTGTTACAACCAAATGAAGTACATCGCAATGTAACAGTTTGAGGCTAACTACTATATGATTATAGTTTGTATCTACTGCTTTAATTTTTTTTTTTTATTAGGATCCATATCATATCTAGTTTTGAATTACGCCTATCGGAGCGGTTATTCCTTTATTAAAAACCATTTAGATGATGTTACCAATTAGCATAGGTTACCCTTTCAAAACAGTGATAGGGTTCCCCTTTTCTGAGAGTTTTAGATTGAAGAGGTATCTCGTTCATTAGAAAGAAATTCTGATACTGTTGGTTATTTGTTACATAATCTCCCAAGATAATGGTTATCGGTAACACTTTGACAAAAAAATATCGCCATCCCTTTGAAAAAATTATTTCGAAAAAACGGGGTTCTCAAAAAAAACAACTAAGTCTAAATTGCTATTCAAAATGAAGAATGGAATTTTCAATTAAAATAAGAGAATTATTAACTTTGATGCGATTGTTCGATTTCAAAATCGTAAAAAGGCAAGTACGTACTCATAGAACAAAATTTTACCTTATTTTGAAGAAAATCCTTAAACATTCTTCAGAACTATTTCGCGAATTTCGTGCCAAGAGCATAACATACTACAGAAAAAATCTTAGATGAGCAAATTAGGTGTGTGAGCGCTAAAGTAGGTACGCAAGCGCGTGTAGCGCTCGTGTAGTGTTTGGGTGTGCACGGATTTGTAAGGCGCGACAGCGTACGACGCGAGATTCATGAAATTATTGTATTGACGATTTGTAAAATCACTAAAATAAACTAATTGCAAAATTGGTCTTGTTTGTAGTACAACGCAAGTGGTACTATAGATTTCGCTCCATCCCAATACGATGGTTAAAGAAGGATAGGAAAGATTCGAGTCATGACGTCATGTCATGTTAGCTCAATTGGTTAGAGCATACTCCGGCTCAAGGAGTGGATGGACGCGGGTTCGAATCCCGCACATGACTTAAATTTTTCCTATCGTATATTTGTGATTTTGTAATGTAATCCGCATAGCAAGCGTTATTACAAACCTAACAATATTAGAATTCCATTTTTCCCTATCTTTAGCATGGTCATCCAGTCTCTTTCCGCTTTGGATACAATCTCGTCCTGCCACCGGGTGCTCGGGCGACCTCTACTTCTCACGCCATGCGGTCCTTTCCATTTTGTGGTGTTAATTGTCAATCGATTGTCACCGTATCTCCCAACACGGCCAGCCCATCTCGATTTGAGGCTTTGAGAGAAGTGTAGAGCATCCTGTCCCTTGGTTATTTTCCGAATTTTTATATTTCTTACTCCTTCTCTCAGTGTAAATAAATTGTTGTACCTAAAAATTCTAAAATTATAATTTTCAATTTAATCGGAAGTTGTTATTTGAGTATTTCCTTTTGTGCCCAGTATTTTCTTATAGCTCATGTAATAGCTACTCTCCTGTCTCTCTCGTCTCTGTTTTTTAAGTTCACATTACCTAAAAAAAATAACTTTTATGCTTTCAGCAAGCCCAAAAGAAACAAGAGGCCAAAGAGCAAGCGGAGCAGGAGCGTCGCGAACGTGAAGAGAAAGAGAGACAGCGCGAGGAAAGGGAGAAGCAGCTGCTGTCAGAGCGAGAGAGATATAGCCCGGAGCGGCGCAGGGCCAGCGTTAGCAGTGTGCCTATTACTAACGCGTTTGTACATACTACGTAAGCATATTAGAATATTAGAAAGCATATTAGAAATGAGAGAAAGAGACAGTGCTATTGATGAACAGCTGTTGTTGAAGTCAGCGTTAGTAGCGAGATCAAAACTGAGGCCAATCGCACTCGCTCACTGGGAGGTATTTTTTTTTAACTTGGTAGGTATATGAATAAAAAATATGGTAATTTTTTGCTAAATGAAATCCATAACATTTTATAATAATTAAAAATATTTTTATTATATGATGTAACAAAAAAATTATGCTTTTCGCAATTTTTTCCTTTATCGGTGCTATAAAGTGTTTTTTTTCGTACCAATTTCAAGATTCTGAGTTCACGGGAAGTACCCTGTAGGTTTTGATTGGCTTGCGAGTGTCGAAATTTGCGGTATAAACGGCTGTATCTCTTGATTGCGTTCGCTTAGAAGTTTGATTTTTTCACAGCTCCACAGGACAGTAGACCTGAGTATTTGATATGAATTTCAGTTTGATACCACGCGTATCTGAGAAAAAGGGGTTTTGAGACAGACGGACAAGAAAGTGATCCCATAAGCGTTCCGTTTTTTTTTTACTTTTGAGGTACGGAACACCAAAAACTACTATTTCTGCAGTTCTTGTTGATTGCCAGCTACCCATTCTAAAGTCTGATAACTAATCACTTACCTATAAGTGAGATTACGGGCAACTAAAATATATGCTATGTATACTAAGCCCGTGGGGTGCTGGGCTAGAATAGCACCCCCTGTCGCCACTTGTGTAATGAAGCCTAAGTTCAATTACATATACAAATTACGACAAAAATTCATACAAGTATAAAAGGAAGCAATGATGGCCGAGTATTTTGCTAATGTTCTCCTATATATAATTATATTTATGTTATTGTGACGGCACAAGCCCGAGGCCCACGTGATGTTAAGTGGACTAACCTCTGCCTATAACAGATGCATTTCTATATTACGAATTGCACTGTGTCCGTCACACTGAGACGTACAGTTGTTAGGTCTCATGTGTCTGTAATTTTTCTGGCTCTCAAGAACTGCTGCCGGAACACACTGTTAGGTGCTTGGCGACAGATTTTCTACTGGAGGGTGGTCGCTAGCCAGGCGGGCATTCCCAAAATGCCCTTCCACTATGCAGTGAAGCTCAAGCCGCGGCGGGATTGGCCAATGCCACTGAGCCATCACTGCTTCAAAACTGTTCGCCTGGCTAGCTACCACCCTTATGTAAAAAATCTGTCAACTAACTGTGTAATAATAACAAATATTTTTAAAATATTTTATTAAACATCAAATTAATATTAATAAAACACTTCAAAAATACAAAAATATATCTAGTGACAATTCCGCCTAATATTCCTGTTAAGCCGAGCACGATCGAGAAATACTTTCTCGATCGTGCGCTCGTAGAGTCAAGACCTCCTGAGGATGCTTCGTTTAGAAGCGAAGCGCGTCGAAAATTCTTCCGGTTTGGCTGCGTGGTGTTTGTGACGTCACGTCGGCTTAACAGGAAAATGTTATTATTAAATATGGATTTCCGCAAAGTAACGAATATCTATTATTAACCTAACTGTGTGTTCCGGCAGCAGTCCTTGAGAGCCAGTAACATTACAGGCACATGAGACATAATGCACATGAGGGCAGCGGTGCCTCGCCGTTGCTGTCCACTTTTTGGTAATTATCCCTTCGTCGCATCAGAATGACATATAATGCTCGCATAGGAATAAAGATATAAATAAAGTTGTTTAATTACTATGTGTAATAATCTAAGACAACATTAAGATATAAAGAAGTTTTATTAGCCCTTCAGTACATTTTTTTTACAGGCAAGTCCAAAATACATTTAACACATGTAACTTCTTAAATGATTCTAATTAGGTGTATATAAATTTTATAATCGTAATATTTTTACACGTAATATAGTTAAATAATTTACAGTTATCACGTTTGCACTTGTCCTAAGAACAAAGATTCTAAAAGCTGCATTGACATATATTCGTTTAATGTGTAGAAGGGATTGTTTTCAAAAAAGTTCTTAAATTTTAGTTTGAACAAACTATATTTTAAGGTCAAGCTTTTTGGTAATTTATTATACATCAGTATTTTCGTATAACGACCTTGTTTCTGTACCTTAGCTAATCTGAGTTTTGTTACAACCCGAATTTCATAATTTTTTTATAATTCGCTTTTATTAACGGTATTCTAGGTTGGCATCCCGCGAAGATTTCTCTATATTAGTAGTAAAATCCCCCGTGGGGAGCTGGGTTAGAATTGCACCTCCCCATATAATCCCGTGGGTGTCGTAAGAGGCGACTAAGGGAAAAATACTGGAAGGTGGCCAGCAGCGCCTTCTAAAGAACTGCCATCTTACACTGCGATCCCCAAGCCGCCTGCCAAGCGTGGGGATTATGGCAAATACCCCCTTAATAGGGGAGGCTGTGTTCAGCAGTGGACGAGTCGGTTGTAACAGTAGTAAATGATGAATGTTTGTTTCCTGTTTCCAGTAAAGTGGACACTGCAGTACAAGTGGATGGAGTGACGAGTCCACTGTCGGTGGCTGTGCAGACTGACGACGTGGAACTCTACCGGGTAAGGGCACTTAGAAACATTTTTTTTCATCTCATAACATTTTTGGAGCGCTCGTAGCGAGGTTTACTTATCTGTTCTTAACCGAACAGCAATGTTAAGCAACGTCCGCTGCGGTCATGAGTTGGATGGGTGACCGCTAATGACATTACTACTGAGCGTGCACGTGCTTCGGAGGGCACGTTAAGCCGTCGGTCCCGGTTGTCGTCTTATGATGGCAGTCGTTAGAGCATGGTGGTAGGGCATTTTGCGAATGCCCGCCTGGCTAGCTACCACCCTCAAGTAGAAAATATGTCGCCAAGCACCAAACGATGTGTTCCAGCAGCTGTCCTTGAGTCAGTAATTCTAGGTTAGCCTGAACAACATCTTCGACCACATCATCGCTTACCCTCAGGTGAGATAGTGGTCAAAGGCAAACCAATCAAGCATAAAAAAATACAAAAGTGCTTTTATTCGAACCTTTTCTTTACATATTTTTCTACTCACTTATTAATCCTTAGTAATTATTCATACCTAACGGTGTTTTAACTAAACAAACATTTCACCAGTCTTAAATTATCTGTGGTTTTTCACAAAACTGTATAATACTGAAAAAATATTGGTGATGAGCATAGTGCAGGTCGTCACTTGTGACGAAATCCATCTGTTATAGGCAGATGTTACTGCTTAACTGTTGGGCCTAAAGAGTTCCATCACAAACCAATTACAAAAAAGATCACTCCGCAAAGCCACGCAAATGAATAAGCGACTCTAGCTACGAAGCAATAAAGTACACTTCAGTTCGCAACGCACGGAGTACCTAATATTTATATTTACCTACAAGCTGTCTCTCTTTCTATCGCATGTGCACGCATAGCTCTGATCTCTTCTGACGCGGCACTCACCGTACAATATCCCGTCTAGATGGATACGCCGAGCTAGGGCTGGTAATACAATGTTTGTAACATTCCAGTTGAGTCCGTCTCCGTCGAAATGCCTGACACAAGCGGAACGCGAGTTGTCTCCCCGCACGGTCGCGGACTCGACTCTCGCCTGGAACCACAAGTGGGAGCCTTGCGAGAGGAGACGTAGCTATGGAGACTTCGATGGTAACTGTTTATTTTTCAACCATTGAAGCAGTGATGGCTCAGTGGCATTAGCTATGGACTGCCACGCAGCAGGTCAAGGTCAAGGTCAGGTCAAGTAGAAAATCTGTCGCAAAGCACCTAACGGTGTGTTCCAGCAGCAGTCCTTGAGCGCCAGGAAATAACAGGCAAAATGACACTTAACAGATATGTCTCAAGGTGATGGGCGCAGTGCAGTTCGTCACTTGTGATGAAATGCATCTGTTATAGGCAGAGGATACCGCTTAACATCAGGTGGGCCTCGAGCTTGTTCCTTCACAATAAAATAAAAAAAAAACCTTGCTCGTAAAGTGAGCTTTATTATATTGTTCGTAGGACCATAAACCGAACTATAACACCCTCGTGCATAATAATATTATACACTAGTGCGTAATAGAATTATCCCTACAAAGTTAAGTTAGTACCTAACTGCAAATTATATGCGAGTAAACAGAGCATTTTCAATTCAACCGGGTTATACAGATTTGTAACATCAAAGAGGTTTATATGTACACAACCAACATACATTTGCTGAGAGCAAAAAAAAAAACACTTGCGCGCTATGTTCCATAATTTTCGTATGTTGTTGTATCGCATTTGTGCAATATATTTTTTTTCCAATTTCCGAGATGTTGTTCAGGCTAACCTAGAAGTACTGGCTCTCAAGGACAGCTGCCGGAACACCGTTAGGTAATTAAAGAACTTTAAAACCGTTTAAAGTTGTTTAATTGTTGTTTAGTTGTTTGCAATGTTGTTTAGTGGCTAGCTACCACCCTCAAGTAGAAAATCTGTCGCCAAGCACCTAACGGTGTGTTCCGGCAGCTGTCCTTGAGAGCCAGTACTTCTAGGTTAGCCTGAATAACATCTTCGACCACATCATCACTAACCATCAGGTGAGATAGAGGTCAAAGGCTAACCTATCAAGCATAAAAAAAAAAAAAAACATATATCAAAGACTACAATTTTTTACAAAACAACTTGAATCGTGCGCCATCTATCGTGAAGTAGCGGCAAAGTGAATTATATTTAGGGCCCGTTTCAGAATGTTCGAGTAAGTTCCGGTTATTTGTGTTTCACAGTCATCGATTTAGCCTATCCATCGGTTAAAGCTCGAAACGCGCTGCATGTTAACTGTCATTTTTTATCATTCAGTTATGGTAGTATAACCGGAACTTACTCGAACATTCTAAAACAGGCGCTTAGTGTTGTTAAATCCCAATACGATGGTTAAAGAACGATGGGAAAGATTTGAGTTATGACGTCATGTCATGTTAGCTCAATTGGTTAGAGCATACCCCGGCTAAAGGGGTGGATTGACGCGGGCACGAATCCCGCACATGACTTAAATTTTTCCTATCGTATATTTGTAATTTTGTAATGTAATCCGCATAGCAGGCGTTATTGCAAATATAAAAATATTTATAAAAAAGTTGTTAAGTCTTATGTGCCTGTAATTTCAACGGCACCCATACCCTTCAAACCGGAAAACTGCAATGTAATGTGAACATAACTGCTTGACGGTAGAAATAAATATGATGGCAGTACTTCCCCGGATGAATTCACACAAAGAGCTCTACTATAATTATTTTCTTTTATATTTCAGAACGCACGTGTAAAATAAAGAAGAGTAACCGCGAGAAGCTCGTCTCGGACCTCCGCCACACATACATGCCGTCTATATTTGACGCGGACGCTATACAAATGAGGAACTTGCAAGCTGAGAAGGTCACTTCTTATACATTATATTCCACAATAACAAATATTTTTAAAATATGTTATGAAAACATCAAATTAATATTTTAATAAAACAAACACGATCGAGAATGATCTGAATCTTTCTCGATTGTGCGCTCGTAGAGTCAAGACCTCCCGAGGATGCTTCGTGTAGAATCGAAACGCGTCGAAAATTCTTCCGGTTTGGCTGCGTGGCGTTTGTCACGTCATGTCGGCTTAACAGGAAAATTAGGCGGAATTGTCACTAGATATATTTTTGTAGTTTTTAACCCCCTTACTTATAAAAACATCGCTATGTAGTTGCTAAGTAATGGATAACTAAACAGTGTTTAAGGATTGCTTAAATATTTCTTACTTATAAACGCTACATAGCACCTGTTTAGCTAAGCAATGGATAATGAGGTCGAACGTATTTTAAACTGACAACATTGTACTAAAAAGTATAATGAATGACCTAAATGGCCAAATAGCATGTATCTAGTGCTAAATATCTTGAAATTAAAAAGTAAATATAATACTTTTCTTTGTATAGTACCACCAACTTAACTGTGCAGTTTTCGAGGGCGCTACTGGTCAAGGAAATCAACTACGAACTGTCACAATTTGAAGGAATGTTGTAGTTCTTTTTTCTGCCACCTGAACAGATAAGTTGGTGGGTCTGTAACTAAATCAGCTGATCAGAAATATGGGCGCCATCTTGTTACTTAAAATTTAAACAAGGGTGGGACGGTGTTTAAATTGACAGCTGATTTAAGCAGTACCTAAGTGTACTGGATAAAGTTATGTAGCGTTTATGAGTAAGAAATTTTGCTAATCAGCGGCTAAGTAATGTTTAAAATTTAAGTAGCGTTTATAAGTAAGGCTGTTAGTCTTTTATTAAAATATTAATTTGATGTTTTCATAAAATATTTAAAAAATATTTGTTATTATTGAATATGGATTTCCGCAAAGAAACGCCTGAATCTATTTATTGTATTCCACCCTCGCTTAGGTCTAATTTCGAATAATCTAGGGTTTAATTTATAAGCTGATAACTTTATATTATAAACTAGCATAAAGCTGAGCTTTGTGAGGGCTCGCGTTTATTTATAACCTGATTTTAGTGGTGTAATCTAGTATTAAGTAGATTAACTACGATATATTTGAGTTTGAGTTTTTATTGTTATATTTTTCTTGACAGATAACACATCTAGATATGAAGGTACATTGTTATGTTAAAGCACAAATTCATAGGCGTGATAGTATTTTAGTAAAAGGGGCCCACAAAATGTCCCTAACAACTTCGCTAGCCCTAATTTTTAAAATGTGATGCCTTTGCTAGTATAGAACATCAAGCCTAGTAGCAGATTTAAAATTTATCGGGGGATAAAAAATATCCTTTGTTTGACTTTTATGATAGTGACAGCAGATGTAGATATAGTATGTATTTTCAGCTCTAGCGAAGTGGCCATATTTGTTTCTAGTTTATGGAGGCATACCACCAAATTCAAAAGTATACATTTCTCATCTAATTTCTTATATCCTTGGGAACAGCTGTCTGCATGACGATATATTTTGAAAAGTCAATACAACGACCAATTTAAAATATGCCACAATGCCACATCATTGGTTGTGTATGGTGACGAAAGCTTATCATATTGTGTTGGTTACATAGAATAAAATTATCCTCGTATAGTTATATATAACCCAATTCACCTTGACTGTGTTTTATTCTATATTTGCTTGAATACACCCGGCAAGAATATAAGGACTGTCCCATGTTTACCGTTTCGGTTATATAATGATGTTTCTTGTCTTTTAGGAGGCAGCGGCTCGCCGACAATTCTACCAGCAGGAGTTGAAGAATCAGATCCTCGAGCAGCAGAGGATAAGGGAGGAAAGGAAGTCCAGAGAAAAGTAAGTCAAATCAATCAATTACATAAGGCATACCCGGCTAAAGAAAATATAAACAAGAAATCATGTGGGAGAGTGGTACTTCCCCGGTCGTGCCGGCCCATGCAGGTGTAACCGCCTGCTATGCGGATTACATTACATGATGGTTAAAGAACGATAGGAAAGATTTGAGTTATGACGTCATATCATGTTAGTTCAATTGGTTAGAGCATACCCCGGCTAAAGGGGTGGATAGAAGCGGGTTCGAATCCCACACATGACTAAAAAAAAAAACCTGTCGTATATTTGTAATTTTGTAATAAGTTATTAAGTTTAAAGTCTAGAAGGAAACAACTAGATGTAATGGTATTGCGTGATATTTGTAATAATCAATATGACTGTTCTAAATTAGTTAATAAGCTTAGCTGTAATGTACCCATTAGGGCCTTTTCACATAATCATAAAAAAATATTTGCATTTTGTCGTACCAATGCTGGCAAATGATCTTCCTTTGTACTGTATGGCAAAATCTTATAATCATTTTAATTCTATAGATATATTTCATGAGAGAGTGGGATGTTTTAGAATGTCAGTGTTTGGGCTGCTGAAGGAAGTAGAACAGGATACGTTGATCTTGTCATTATGGTTTCTCCTTAAGCAGCTGAGACCACTATGTTATTAAGCAGTTCTTTTTTTTATGCCTGATAGGTTAGCCTTGGACCACTATCTTACCTGATGGTAAGTGATGATGTGGTCGAAGATGTTGTTCAGACTTACCTAGAAGTACTGGCTCTCAAGGACAGCTGCCGGAACTCACCGTTAGGTGCTTGGCGACAGATTTTCTACTTGAGGGTGGTAGCTAGCCAGGCGGGCATTCGCAAAATGCCCTACCACCATGCTATAACGACTGCCATCCTCAGACAACAACCGGGACCGACGGCTTAACGTGCCCTCCGAAGCATGGAAACGCTCAGTAGTAATGTTACTAGCGGTCACCCATCCAACTCATGACCGCGCGCGACGTTGCTTAACTTTGCTGCTCAGTTGAAAACGCTAAGTAAACTTCTCAACGAGCGCTTCAAAAATTATCTATATTTTCTTTTCTATATTTATAATCTTAGTGAAGCATATATAATAAGCAACTTAACAAACACATTGTAAAATATGAAATACTTTGTAGTTTTAATTCTCAGCACATGAATATGAAAATGTAAATTTGTGGTCAACGTCGTTGGTATCGCAAAAAGTTATATGTTTTGTCTTTAAACTTTTTTGTAATTTTTTTATTGTGTGTACTGTTTGATGACCAGTGAAATTATAAAAAATAAATAAATAATAAACTAATACAACGTTTTGCAGGATGCTGGAACAGGCGGAGATGCGTCGCTTGGAAGAACAACTGAGGATGCTCCGAGCTGCACAAGAGAGAGAGGTTGGGAAACAACATGATATCAGTGCCGCTGTGAGTATATTAACATAAATAGTTATATGTCACCCATAGCTGCAAAGTTGTTTTTTAAAAATTTGGTGAGAGTTAAGCATGGTGGAAGGGCATTTTCCGAATGCTCGTCTGGCGACCACCTCTTCTTCTCCAGGCCTTATCCCATTTTCATTTTGGGTCGGCTCTCCTAATCATCAGTCTCCACTTTTGTCTTTCCTGGGTCGTCACTGGGTCGATATTATTCTCTTTCATGTCCTTCTTAATTACAGACATCCATGTAAGTTGTGGCCTCCCGCGCTTTTTCGGTCCGTTTTCATAGTTTAAGACTTTTCTAGTCATGTGGTCTTCCGGTCTTCTTATGACATGGTCGTACCATCGCAGACGTGATTCTGCTAATTTATCTTGTATGGCTTCTAATTATCTGATAATTTATCCGCCCTCAAGAAAAAAATCTGTCGCCAACCACCTAACGGTGTGCTCCGGCAGCTGTCCTTGAAAGCCAGTAATTCTAGGATAAGCCGGTTAACACCTTCGCCCACATGATCACTTACCATCAGGTGAGAGGTGATCTAAGGCTTATGTATCAGGAGTAAAAAAAAAAGAGTTCATGAAGTGAAGGATTCTAGTGTAATAACAGCTTGGGAATCGAGACTGGCTGAATGAAATACTATTTTTGTACCCTGTGATTATGAGGTCATCCTCTGATGTGATATCCAAGTTTGATTGAAAAAAAAAAACCAATTATAAATAATACATTCACTAATAATTAGTGCACAAAATTCTTATCCATAGCGGGTATCGAACTCGCCTCCTCTGGATTCGCGCCGAGTGCCCAGATCTCTAGGCCATCGGAACATGCTCGACTGAGCCGAATCTTATGCTCTTATTTCTTTATATTAACCGTCGTAGAGGATGGTGTGGTCTTCAAGTAGACAACTTGCTGCATTTCATCTGACTGACATAAGTGATATTTTAAACACTTAACTCCTGTAATAATGTCGCTACCCTACTGTATTTAGATTAATAGCACTGGCGCGTGCTAAGCTAAAATCACATTTCGAAATATATATTTTGTAACGCGGTTATGATCGAATTTCGAAGCGCTCGTAACGAAGTTTGCTTAGCTATTCTTAATCGATCAGCTTAGTTAAGCAACGTCCGCCGCGGTCAGGAGTTGGATGGGTGACCGCTAGTGACATTACTACTGAGCGTGCACGTGCTTCAGAGGGCACGTTAAGCCGTCGGTCCCGGTTGTTACGATGGCAGTCGTTACAGGTTGGTGGTAGGGCATTTTGCGAATGCCCGCCTGGCTAGTTACCACTCTCAAGTAGAAAATCTGACGCTAAGCACCTAACGGTGTGTTCCGGCAGCCGTCCTTGAGGGCCAGTTCTATTCAATTCTAGGTTTGTATCTTCGAAAACATCATCTGGTCCGGCCATCAGGCGAGATAGTGGTCAGGGGCTAGCCTATATAATATACTATAAAAAAAATGAATTTGTGCTCTAGTAATTTGTAAATGTAGAGTATAGAGTATTGTACATATTTTTAAGCATGACTGTGATATTATATTTAGTACAAAAAATAAATTATGGAATGTCTGCCTTATAGTCTGAACAATTATATTCTTTTACAGATAAAAGACAACGCCAAAGATTACGAAACAAAACGCACAGAGCTCCAAAGGGAAATCGATCAAGAACAACAGAAAATTTTCAGAACAACATCTCAACCCTCTCGTAACATCCCCAAACGGTTCACAAACACCTCCAAAAGTGACACGCAACAATCAAAACTACCCTTCTTCTACCCCCAAAGCGAGACAACCTTCCAACCCATAGAAAAAAAGCCTTACTCATTTAATATACCCGACAATTCAGTGTTCTCAGCAAACTATGACGTCGACTCTTATCTTAGGAAGAACCTAAATTTCCGGGATAGGATCGATAAAGAAATTGAAAATATTGGAAATAACAACCAAGAACATAACGAGAGAAACGTTATCATAGAAAAGGCATTGATACACGAACCTAGAGAAAGGAAAGTACTAGAAAAATCCAAAGTTCAAGACGTAGATCACATATCTATTCCTGTGTTAAGGCATTCACCGAAGACAAAGCAGGTTACGAATGATAATTCAACGAATTTAAGTGATGCTATGAAGAAGATCGATGATAAATGGAAAGTGCCAGCCGTACAGAAGAATATACTGAAATCTCTGCCTAACGAAGAGGGGAAGAACGTTAGTATATTGACGCAGTTGGGTTCTATTAGAAGGCAGTTGCAACTGGAGCAGTTGAAGTTAGATAAAATGCTGTCTAAAGATGATTCTTAACGTGAGAACTTGGATTATATGTGCTTATTTTAGATATATCAATTTCTATGTTACATCGACTTGGGCCATATTTTTCAATCAAACGATAAAAAATATTATACTGATAAAATTATAACCAACCAAATTTAGAACAAATGTATACTATGTTTCTTTATACTTAGGAATAGTAAGTATCTGATGATTGAAAAACCGGGCCTTAAAGGGATTTCTGGGATTCCCCTTTTTTTGTATCCGATACCCAAGCCCTGAAGTCAATATCACCTGTTGTGTGATGGTAGTGTGGCCGAAGATGTTACCTGGCTGGGCTTACAATGGGAACTGACTCTCAAAGACACCTGCCGACATACTATATGTGCTTGACGACTGATTTTCTTCTTGATGGTGGTAGCTACCAGGCGAGCATGCACAATGCCCTACAGCTATTATATGAAGCTTGTGGTAGAATTCTAATCAAGGTGGACGGATGTGTTGGTAGGGTGTGCTTTACTGGTCACACTCGACGAAGCTATCACCGCTTACTTCTTATGGGGATGTGAAATGAAAAATATAACAAAAAAGTAAACTAAACTAAAATCACAATCTATTACTTGCATGATTTCGCCCGCGGCTTAACCCATGCTGGTGAATTTACGGTGATATAGCGTTCTCTTGGGAAATACTTGGGATGAAATTTAGCACAAGTCCAGTAGGTACCTAAATTAAAAGTATCATCAAAAACCGTCCAGCCGTCTCGGAAGTGAGTGGCAAAGATAACATACTTTCGCATATATACAATTTTAAGAAGGATTATTTTATTATAATACCTTATTCGGGCAAGGTATTATAGTTTTTATCATGTACCCTATCAAGTGTGGAGAAAGTCTATCGCCAAGCACCTATCGACATGTGCCGGTAGGTGTCCTGAAGAGCCAGCTAACATTATCACTTTAGACAATATTTTTATAATTCAGACACATTTACCACTTACCAATATTTATACTTAAAATATAAAAAAAGAAAGTTGAAATTGGTAACGAAATAAGCACAAAATTTTAATGATTCCATCCGAAATTATACAAAATAATTATGCAAAATGGCAAACATATGGTTAACTTTTCCTTCCAAGCTTGGCTTCTACAAATTAGTGATACGTTATTGGACTTTAGGAGTATGGAATGATCTTAATAATCATAAATAATAATTGTAATCCTAATTAATAAGAAATAATCGTTTTTAATAATAAGTTTGTTAGTGAATTTACCAAACGTTGAACAAAGATTTGTTTGTAATTATTATTAAGTTTTAATTTGTATATAATATTTAAATAATTGTTTTATTGATTGACTTTACCACGGTAAAGTTGTATTTATTGTTTTGTTTTAATTATTATGCATTTATTTGAAGTGAATAAGATGGTTTAGAGCATGTTATATTGTAGTTGCATGATTTTAATAGTTTAATTGTATTTTAATTTTATAGGCAAGAATCGTGATACAAACTATTTTGATCAAAATTGACATTTTGATATTCCCTTTCTTGCTGTTTTGTCTATTTCTTTCGATTTCCACTTGAATCTTTTCATTTCTGAGATTTTCTCAGTAATTGTATTTTTATTTTATTTTTTCAGTTAGATCTGTAGTGCCAAAATATTATTAACTTCTTATTACATTATCTATTACAAAATAATCAATCACCAATTTTAATCTGTTATTTCTAAAAAGAAAATTTTGAATATTTTTTGTTATATAATTTTATTTTCCGCACAATTTGAAAGACTGCATGGATAGAATAAGTAAAAGAGCTTGGAATTAAGGAAAGTGAGATTATGGATAAGGATTAATTATTGTTTTAATATTATTTTTATATATAGTTGATTATATTTTAATATTTTTATATGGTGTGCTTAGTAATATAAGAGTAAGTAAATGTTACTTGTTTTTTTGTAAATTTTGTTGTAACTTTCAAGCACATATTGTATTGGATTTAATAATTAGACTTAAGTAAATACTATATATTCATAACACACACGTGGTAAACCGTTCGATGGGTGATATCTCTATTTATTTTAAAGAACACACATGTTATTTATTTTAATCAATCATAGACAAACTTTTGTCTATGAATGTTTTTTTTTTTGTATGTACAATCATAGACAAAAGACTTAGTACTTACAAAAAAAATACAATGTGAATAAACTGTCACGCAGTATGATTTTTAGGGATCCGGTTTTTTTAATTTTATGTTAAATTATTAATTTCTAAAGAAAATTGACCTTAAATTGTAAAAAAAGGAAAATGTAATGGTTCTTAGCGATTTTTGACATTAATTTGATCAGCTGTTTTAGATTTTCTGATTCAAGTTTGAACCGCGCATCGTGTCACGATTGATATTTAAATGTTAATTATAATAATATCGTGATGCTTCGAACCAAAATGTTTCTTTTTGGTCAAGGAAATGAATGCAACATTTGACTATATTTTAGGCGTTTTTTATTAAAATTCTGACAAACGGAATCCTAGACGGATTACGACGTGTGTGAGTTCTCCGATCTCCAATTATAATTTAAATAATATTATATAAAATAATATTCATTATAAAGTTTACAACTTTTATAAATAAAGCATGTAATAGCATGCACATAATTGTGTTGAAGCCGCGCGCGGACGTCTCAGTGTAAGCTGGTGATTCTTACATAGAAAACCACCGACCAGCGATAGTTGACCAATCGCCAACCGAGGCTCACTGCTTTAGGGTTTTTATTTATTATGATACATTTAGAGTTTGGCTATCAAGAATTAAGTTTCCTTATGGCTTAACTGCAGCTGTCTTACTGAACTGGGCTTGGTTAACGAATGCCAGCACTGTAAAACTGTATGGTTTAAATAGAACGGAAAAAATCATTGGTCAAAATTAATTTGTTTAAATTTCATCTCAATTGACAAAACTCTATTCGAAAGTTGCGCGGCGCGGTCCAGTGTTGCCGCGGCGCTCTTGGCTCTGAGAGACCAAAACTTAAAACAATAAGTTTTTCTAGTACTGTCTGACACTTTAGTTCTGTGTCTCGTAGTAAAAGACAATGCCTACTCCGAGCTAAGAACGCCCGCCGCGGCAAAACTAGACCGCGCCGCGCTCCCTTTGAATTGAGTTTTGAATATTTACATCGAGCTAAGTAATAAAAACGATACCAATAACCCTGTATATATAAGTGTACCTATGTTATCGCATTTTTTTTTCCAAATCTAGTTTATTACAATAATTAGACGTCCTAGCAACAAATCCAGCCTTCTTTAAGACATTTCCCTCCATAGACGTGTTATACTTAGCCGTTCGTGTGCTTCTTCCACTCAACAAAGGTGTAAACTCCATACATAATTACAGAAACTTCTATGTAGTTAATAATTAAAGCATCCGTTCAATACTTATCTAAGTAAATCAATGATAGCATTAATAACTGTAGCAATATTAGTTTGTAACCGAATCAAATTTGCTTGCATCTCATGTTTTGTTCCTATGCTAGAATATTTATAGTGATGTTTTCAATAAAGTGTCTTATTGAAGTAATACAAAATTAATTTTATTTCGGCATATTTCCCGTCTTTAGTGTGTTAGGATTGTTTTATTTCGTATGTTGGATGGCGACTAAGGGAAAACATAAATATAATGTATAGATTAATTAAAAAAGTAAAAAACCTGACTGTATATTATTTATTTCCTTTGTTCTCAAAATATTACATTAGCAAAATATTACATTCTCAAATGATTACCAGAATCTGTCCTACACCGAACAAAGGACCCTTTGTTCGGTGTAGGACAGATTCTGGATTGGACGATTCGTAATCGGCAGATTCGCTACTGGACAGATCGTGAATTAGGCAGATTCTTGGATTCGACAGATTAGCTATACGGCAGAAAATGAACCATTGTGAACAAAATGCAATACAAAATATATTCGATACTGATCAATGCAAAAGCTCAAGTAATCAAACTACAACACATTATGAATTATTAATAGATTACATCATTATAAAGTTTTTTTTAACAATAACACATTGAATATTTTATTGTTTTATAATGAATAAAACATTGAATATTTTATTTATTTTATTTTTTAAGCCACTAAAAATTCCATACTTTATCTTGTCTAATAAGTTCGCAATGTTGCAGGAGTGCAACATAACGTTTTTCACAATTTTAGTACTATTTTTAGTAACAGAGATTTATTTTAACTATTTTTCTAGTGAACTGTGGGCTCTAAAAAGGTCAATTTATATATATTCTTGTTTATATAAATATATGCGAATTGAGGGTTAAAAAAAATTACAAAACTACTTGAACCGTGGGTCATCTAGCGCAGAGTAGCGGCAAAGTGAATTATATGTAGTACCTATTCATAAATTGCTGTTTTAAATTTAGTTCGAGGTAACAGCAGAATGACTTTTAGAAATCCTAAAACAAAAAAAAATGATTTTTTAATTAGCTAGTATAGTTAGTGAGCGTACAATATAATTGCTGGCACTGTCCTTTTTATTCTGTGCCATTGTTAAACATTAATGAGTATAATATGCACTAGATGGCGCTTAGTGAAGTTTTGCTTGTTTACATTCAAAGCATTTAGATGTCGCTGTTCAATCTTAAAACACGCTGGCGTTTTAACAGACTCAAATATCTACGTCGATGAACATGTAATGCTCAACGAATTAAGGTTAGAATTTAAGTGTTGGTCAAGTATTTTTTGAATTTGGCATGTTAATGTCAATTGTAAATGATATATATGTTACAGCCAAAGTAACAAACCTGGATATTATATATACTGTCTATCCATTATATATAATGTCTACTTAATTTAGATAAAGTGATAATTGACACAAAATTTTGATATTATTCATGAGACTCATATTTCTATTGGTCACGTAGGGCGCACCAGAATGGTTAAAGAGCTTAAAAATAAATATAAGAATAGTAGTAATTTATGTGGCGCATCGCCGGCCGCTACCGTGCAAAGGCAATACACTGTAAGTCAAGTTACAGTGTTTTGGCTTAACAGGGCCCAATCGTATTATTTTAATGTGTTCTATGCTTCTGTAAATAAATATTTCTTCTAACACTTACCTATACTGATATACTACAAGTTAAAAAACACTGTATTCAACAAAACTTTACGGTTTATAACTCCAAAACACGGCAATCAAACATACCGTGTTTTACCAAAAAAAACGGTGCGCGGAAAAATTATACAGTGTTAAATAAACCAACATTTCTAGACACGCTCTCTGCGGCCACCAAACGGCAGCCCGCGTTTGGCTGAAGCTCAGCTATTAATGGTTAATAAAGATATTGTGTGATTGTGAGTTTGCGCGGGCGCGCCGGGTCGGAGATTCGAAGTAAAAGAAATATTAGGTCCTTACATATGAAATTGGCGTTTTGTATGGGAGGAACAAAAAGTCGAATATTTTTTAATATAATATATTTAATTAATCAAAGTATGAACCATTATTTTCTATGCACTTTTGCCATCTCATAGGTAGTTCATTGATCCCTTTACTAAAAAAACCAGTCGGACGGGAATCAATAAAATCTTTGAAGGCGATTTGGACTGCCCCATCGGAGTTGAATTTTTTCCCTTGCAAGAAGTTATCCAAATTTCGAAAAAAATGGTAATCTGTTGGAGCAAGGTCCGGGGAGTACGGAGGATGTCTTAGACTTTCCAATTGAAGCTCTTCTAATTTAGTAGCCGTCTGTAGCGCAGTGTGTGGTCTAGCGTTGTCGTGAAGCAGCAGTGGCGTGGAGCGATTGACCAGCCTAGGTTGTTTAGCCGCTAGCTTTTCCATCATGGTTTGCAATTCCTGACAATAGACATCAGCCGTAATAGTCTGGCCAGATTTGAAAAAACTGTAATGAACAATACCGGCACTAGTCCACCAAACGCTTACAAGTAAGTAACTTTTTTGGGGTTAATTTTCGCTTGGGGCAGGATTTGGCTGGCTGGCCAGGATCTAACCATTGCGCTGAGCGCTTCCGATTATCGTAAAGAACCCATTTTTCATCACAGGTAATGATTCGGTTTAAAATACCTTCATTATTGTGCCGGTTTAGTAATGTAACGCAGCAGTCGACGCGCGTTTGCCGGTTTGTTTCAGTCAATTCGTGAGGTACCCACCTTTCAAGCTTTTTAATCTTCCCAATTTGCTTCAAGTGAATTAAAACAGTTTTATCACTAACATCGCAGCCTGCAGCTAACTCGGACGTGGTTTGCGATGGATCCGCTTCCACAATAGCCTTCAACTCTTCATTATCAACTTGAGTCTCAGGCCGTCCACGGGGCTTGTTCTGCAGGTCGAAATTTCCAGAACGAAAACGTTGGAACCAAAAACGAACTGTGTTTTCTTTTGCAACACGACCGCCATACACACCATTCACCCTTCGAGTTGTTTCCGCAGCACTAGTGCCACGGCGGAACTCGTACTCGTAAATAATGCGATATTTAAGGTTTTCCATTTTGTAAAATGAGTGACGCAAACAGAAAAAACAGAAGAAAAAAAACAAATGAATGACGATCATCGAAGCACAAATACATGAGTCTATAGCTGTACAAATTTGAATTTGGAATTCCTTACCAAAGAGGAGAAATTCGTGATTAAAGTGGCCAGTACGAAAAACGCCAATTTCATATGTAAGGACCTAATATAACGCGCCACACTTAAGGCGTTACGGTCGTTTCGTAAGAATCACTAAGGGCTAATTGTATAGTTTAATTGTTTTATATGTTAAAAATGCACGGATTTCATAACAAACTTATGTTAAATGTGTGTCACAATAATGTGCAACACCATAACAATACTTCGTCTGCAACTGTGGCCTCTGAGTTGAGTTCAAAAACATATTGAAATGATATGTATGAAACTTACAAAACGTTACGACAAACAGAGATCCTGAATATCCCAGCGCAAATGAACGATACGATGAATTTATATCAGATATAACTTTTATTTCTCGCATCAGCCCATTGACACCCTTTAGTGAATCTCAAGTAAATGACTGCATTTTGGAAAACTTGGGAGAAGATATCAGTTACACTGAATTGTTACCAATAGCTGAATCCAATAATCTAGAGCAAATAGTTCGGAGCCATCATGCACCCAACTTGGACAGTTCACTACAAGATGATTATCTTCCAGGGACATCTTCAACTTCCCAAGAATCTCTGCCATCGACATCCTCAGCTTCCGAAATTTTGATTGATTCAAACAATCCATGCATCACGGCATTAATTATGAGTAATTTTAATTATTTATGTAAGCTGATTTTATACCAATTGTACAATATATCTAAAACTGTGATTGAAACTATGACTGATATAATATTATATATATTAAGTAAGCAGTGTATCTTAATACGCATTAAGTATAACAGGTTACTACAATTGCGGGAAAACTTAAGTTTAGTAAATTTAATATTGATCCCAGACCTTTAATAAGCAATGTTATTATGTTTTGATTTTTATTTTTATTACTGCCAATTTATTTTTTATCAGTATTAGTAAAATTAAGGGATTAATCACACTTATATTACAGATCCAAAGATGTGTGTTCTAAAGCCGAAATGGCTAAACGTATTTATATAAAACTTGGAATGGATACAGCTTATATTATAGAGAAAGGCTCACTTTCATCATCATTATCACAATTTTTCATCACCACGTTGGTAATAATAAGGAGTTTTCGCTGTTAGTATTATGAATTAATCGCATTATACCGTAAATCACTCAAAGAAATAAAATTTAACAAGTCTTACTTGAAAAGGTAAAACACTGTAATACCATATATGTATAGTGTTTTGCCACAACAATTGCTACATAACCGAAGAACTTTGACATGGGAAAACACTTTTTTGCTTATATTTCACTTACTATTCAAAATACTAAGCTAAATAATACATGGCTAGATAGGCATTTAAAATACTTTGAAAACTATAAAAAAAAAATACTTTAGAGTAATAACGAAAAAGAATAATCAAATAAAATCAAAAAAAGTTTAATTGAACCTTTTCTCAAAATGCATTTTTTAGACTTACAGTGTATTGCCTTTGCACGGTAGCGCTGCGCGGCACGCTCGCTTCGCTCGCTCGGCTCGCGCGTTGTTGTAGTCACAAGTAACCTAACGCTCCTCCTCGCTTCGCTCGTCGTCGCACCTAAATATGACTTTGCCCTAGACTAAATGATATTTAACCCCTTTTTATAACTTTTACCAATATGTGTCGTGAATTATTAATAATTACTACTAAAAGTAATACATTTCGATCGTTTATTCACATTTACCAAAACAATTTTGTGTCAATTATCACTTTATCTAAATTGAGTAGACATTATATATAATGGCTAGACAGTATATATAATATCCAGATTTATTACTTTGGCTGTGACATATATACCCCTCAGTTGTGGAATCTGTCAAAGGGGTACTTGTACTATCCAATTGACGGATCTGTCAACTTCTTTTTACCCCGCGACGCCCAGTAACGTTATTTTTAGTACTAACATTGAGTGTGTATAATGACCGGCCAAAGAATGACCGGCTCGATAATTGGCGACCCAAGAATGCACGACCAAATACTTCATGCATGTGTACTTCGATTATCGTGCCGGTATTTCACAGGCTGCGCATTAATGGGCTGGGACTTTCAGCCCGATGGGGATATAATACGGCTCATACTGCCCGGCTCAATAATACCCGGCCGATAACTCATGTACATCATGAATATACTCCGTTTATCAGGTCGGTAATTCTTGGGTCGCTTGTTCTCCAGGGTGGATTGCGCAGCCCGTGAAATACCAGCCTGATAACCCATGACCATCTCCTATTGGCTTATTGTATTCATTGCTATTGGTCAGTATTTCTTGCCGAATCGATGCCATTGGTGGAATGTCTTTGACAGTATGGTAAAAAATATAAGGCTGTATTCATAATGAAAGACAAATTATTCCCAAAATCACAATGCTGACAATCTGGCAAACCAAACTATAATGCCGACGACGAATTGTAATTGATGTGAATTGTGAACTGGAAAGAAATGGACTATAGGATAATTTATATAATATATATTTATAATAAATAAATATATAATATATATTAAAAATATATTTATATAATTTCTATTCTGTACAAGCATAGCGTCAGCTAGGCGACTAGTAAGCAGAGAGTTTTTTGATTAGTTATTATATTATAATTAACAATAAATAATTCAGTTGTGGTCTTTCATGTTCACAATATTTATAATTACTGTATTACCTAACCGTGAGGACCTTTAATTGGCTTCATGTTTTCTATGTACTTTTTCTAAAATGATATATTGCTGTTGGTCTTCCTAAGATAAATAAATAAATAAATAAATAATATAAGTGCTCAATAAAATAATTCAGTGGTAAAATTGCGCACATATCGCGATATCTCTAAAGGATACTTTATAAACGACCGATATCTTCAAAACATTCTTATTTTCTCTTGTTTTCATTCAGTTGTTCTACATGCTCCTTTGGTGTACTAATTTGAGATTATATTTCAGTTTCGGATAGCGCTGTTTAAGTTAGACTTCAGGACAGAAGCCGGATAATAAATCAAAGTAAAATATCCAAAAAACATCGGAACTGGTGGCAGTATAGAAAGATTTGTCAAGTCTTGGATTCTGGCAAAGCGGATGTAACACAGGATACTGGCTACCGTTATTGATCCTATGCCATGAAGAATTAGGCGACCAGTAGTGTATGCGCGCCCAGTGCCCACCGATTAGCTCAACGAACGATTGTTAGTGCGCTTGTCTGAGTTGAAGTCATTTAAATTCGGTACCTACTAGTGGCGGTTCTGTAAGAATTGTCTTAACTTAAAAGCCTCATCTAAAAAAGCCTTATAGCTAAACTTGCAATAACTTTTTGTGAACCAAAATAACATATAGGGTAGTGGAACCAATAAATGAACGATTAAGCCGAATTGCCAACTTTGAATGCCTGTAATTAAATTATCTGAAAAGTTCAAGCTTATTTTAAAAAAATTAAATTTTTTTTAATAAATGAACGATTAAGCCGAATTGCCAACTTTGAATGCCTGTAATTAAATTATCTGAAAAGTTCAAGCTTATTTTATGCTTATTTTTGACGCCCGAAAACTAATAGATTATTATAAAAATAAAACAATTTTATCACGAGTACCCCGTTATTTATAAAATAACAATTTATATAATTTTTTGGGTTTTCCCCCTATAGTTGAACACTGAAACCTAATTATGAACGTTTTACACCCAATAGGTGAACTAACATTTTGAGATGTACAATAAAGTGACGCCCCTTTACATTATTTCATAATGTTAGTTCAAGTGGAAACTGTTGTAACTACCTAATTTTAAGAACATTTTTAATGAAAATAATACAAAATAAAATTCGTTTATTTATCAAAATAAATTGTAAAATATCACAATCATAAAGATGGTCTAACAAAACAGGATAATTACTAGAGAATACTTTTCGCATATTATTTGCACATATTCAGATCGTACTCAGGATTTAAAAAAGTTATCATACCTCTTCTCTCAATACGAGGATATGGTACTCTTTTTTATATCTCAAATCTCAAGTCAAATCTTCAGAAGGTGGCTGCACAAAGTATGTTAGATTATCAAAGTTGCTTGCCTTCCGTCGCAAACATTTGATTTTGACTATTTTTTTTTCGTTGTTCATTACCACCTGTCCAATATAATAACGGTTTCTTTTATTAGTCTGAAATTCAGTAACAACATAACTATTTAATTCAATATTTTGTAGTTGCTGAATGTCCCGCTTGCCTCTTGGTTATATTCTGGTGTCTTCGTAAAAATTATGCCACCCATTTTTTTCCTGGTTAGCCTCAAACCCTTCATTTTTACCAGTTCTGCCACAGTCTCTTTCACGTCAGTTGCATTAACAGGATATCCAACTTTAGCCATATTCAAAATCCATGTCTCAAGTTTCTGTTCTTCGGCATTGGACAAAAGTGTACGAGTATGTGGTCCTTTTCGACATTGAATGGGAGTTTTGTCATGAATTTTATTGGGTAATGTACCTTTCGTGATTTAAAATAACATAAACCAAATATATAAAAAGACCTGAGAAACGTTCATAATTATGTTAAACATAAGTTCAAATTTAAGGCCCAAACCTAAAAGTTCAACGTGTGAATGTCTCCAGCTTACTCAATCGAAATTTCTTAATTCTGAATATGCCAATATTTAGAGCATATTTTGTGCAATTATGAATACCAACTCAAAATTTAGGTGCCAAATAAACTTCGACGCTACGTGTGATTATTAGTGTGTTAGCTGACGTTATGGTCTCCAGCTGACACATGCTGTATATACGAAACGGCTGAAGATGTGGTTATATATTATAGCCAGGGATTTAGAGCATAATTTGTGCCAATGGCACAAAAAAAATTGAACGTCATACTTGAAAGCTGTAGTAGTTATGACTCGATTTTAACGTGTAAGCTGGAGACCACGTGTCTACAGCTACTCATCTGTATCTTCTGAACGAATGGACCTACGACTTTGTTTAATATGTCAAAATTTAGAGCCAAATTTGTGCCAAAGGCACTAAAATTTTCAAGTCTCTGGCTATTAAGGTTTTGGAGAGAGATACAAGCTCAAATCAACGTGTAAGCTGGGGACACATGTCCCCAGCTAGCACATGCTGGACAGCTCAAACGGGAAAGCCTAGATTACTGTTTAATGGCTTAAAATGTAGGGTAGAATTTGTGCCATCGGCACCAAAATTTTCAATACAATAGGCCCCATAGTTTTTGTGTAACAAGCAAAAACATTTCTTCCCGCCAAAAAATTTAAATATTTGGACAAAAACATTTCTGAGCGCGGCGTTGCCGTCCCGTTGCCTGTAGCTGCAATCTATCTTGAACCTTATTCCTATTGTGTTTGAACTTACTTTTTGCTTTCACGTTATGAATAGGTGGAAGAAGTTACAAAAAAACAGTAGGTGTATAGACTAGGAGTGAGTAAGTACAAAATGCACTGGTATTTTTTCTCAGAATGTTAACTTATATACCTAATCCTATATATAAGATCTGTATAAGACCCTCGATGAACGAGATAATGCACTGGAAACTAATCCACGCATGTACAGAACGTGATGATCACGTACCTATTAGGTAGGCACTGTAATTTTATAACTGGAAAGAGATATTATCAGTTTATCACACACCTCAACGCGTAGAATGCTTTTGACTTAAAAGTATTAGCGTGTAATACATTAGTACCTATTACTGGAGAATGTAAAGATAAGTTACCAACTACTCAGCTTAGTTCGGCCAGTTTGACGTAGTCAAAAAGGTAAGCTAAATATTCGCTATGTGCGCTGCATACTTACATAAGTAGGTACGTCGGTTGTACATACGTAGTATTATTATATGTTCTATGCCAACTACCTACCTACATAAAACGTCTATGATTATGTAAAAACTATACATAATAATCTCTATTTTGTGGTTTGTAGGGATTTGGAATTGAAATAAAAGTATCGATACCGTTGCGTTTCAAAGCATCGCTGCGGTATCGATATTGGAACAAATGTTTCGAGGTACTCCAGTATCGAGTACTTTTAAACGAATACAATGAGTTTTTATTTTATTTATTTTTATGTTATTGTGTCGGGACAAGCTCAAGGCCCACCTAATGTTAAGCGGACTGACCTCTGCCTATAAAAGATGCATTTCATCACAATTTACGAAGTGCCCTGCCCCCGTCTCTTGAGACAGCTCTCATGTGTGCCTGTAATTTCACTGGCTTTCAAGGACTGCTGCCGAAACACACCATTAGGTGCTTGGCGACAGATTTCCTACTTGAGGGTTGTAGCTAGCTAGGCGGGCACTCGCAAAATGCCCGTCCACCATGCGGTGAAGCTCAAGCCTGCGGTGGTATTCGAACCATGGACCTGCTCCGCGGCAGTCTATAGCCAATGCCACTGAGCTATCGCTGCTTCAAAGGTTTAGATATTAATGTCACTAAATTAAATTCCGAAAAATTGTTTAATGTTTTTTTTATATAATCGTTTTATTTATTTATTCTAACAGAAGAACACTTTATTGACCCGTGAACCCGTCAAAACTTTTTGGGTTCCAGTCAACGGAGCTTTTGAAAATAGCTGCATTGCAGAGACTTGTACTTTATTTTGTAATTCATTCTGGTATATAATAACTCGATATATAATACACAGCGTGTGAAATTCTAAAATAAGTGATTGATAAATGACAAAAGACTCGTTTTATTATTAAACATATTTTTTTTCGGCTATTGTTCCATCGCTCTATATTTATAGGCCCGTAGTAATCACGATTTCTACTGCCTACGAATTCCGGAAAGCGTCACATTTCAATCAGATAACATTAAAATGAATACTCTCTGCTACTAGCCTATGCCCCAACTGCTTTCATTTGCTATAAAAGAGAAAAGTGATTCCAACGCTATAGAAATAAAGTTCAAAACAGATTGCAGCTACAGTGAACGGGATGGCAACGCCGCGTTCAGTAATGTTTTTAACCAAATATTTAAATTTTTTGGCGGGAAGAAATGTTTTTGCTTGTTACACAAAAACTATGGGGCCTATGGTTTTGAAAATTTTGGTGCCGATGGCACAAATTCTACCCTACATTTTAAGCCATTAAACAGTAATCTAGGCTTTCCGTTTGAGCTGTCCAGCATGTGCTAGCTGGGAACATGTGTCCCCAGCTTACACGTTGATTTGAGCTTGTATCTCCAAAACCTTAATAGCCAGAGACTTGAACATTTTAGTGCCTTTGGCACAAATTTGGCTCTAAATTTTGACATATTAAACAAAGTCGTAGGTCCATTCGTTCAGAAGATACAGATGAGTAGCTGTAGACACGTGGTCTCCAGCTTACACGTTAAAATCGAGTCATAACTACTACAGCTTTCAAGTATGACGTTCAAATTTTTTTGTGCCATTGGCACAAATTATGCTCTAAATCCCTGGCTATAGTATATAACCACATCTTCAGCCGTTTCGTATATACAGCATGTGTCAGCTGGAGACCATAACGTCAGCTAACACACTAATAATCACACGTAGCGTCGAAGTTTATTTGGCACCTAAATTTTGAGTTGGTATTCATAATTGCACAAAATATGCTCTAAATATTGGCATATTCAGAATTAAGAAATTTCGATTGAGTAAGCTGGAGACATTCACACGTTGAACTTTTAGGTTTGGGCCTTAAATTTGAACTTATGTTTAACATAATTATGAACGTTTCTCAGGTCTTTTTATATATTTGGTTTATGTTATTTTAAATCACGAAAGGTACATTACCCAATAAAATTCATGACAAAACTATATTGTGTTAAATTGTATCCACTATATATATTAAAATGATTATTTCAAATATTCTACTTTTCACCATTACATGAACAGCGTTAATTTATTGGGTAAAGTCAAAAATATTAAACCCATTACTTGAACATTGTTTTATACCCAAAACATATTAAAAACGAAAATTACGTGATTTGATTTTAGTCGCTAAGTAAATCAAGATTTTACTTGGCAAAAAACATTTTAAAGGTTTCAATAATTCTTCTTTTAACTTAACGATTACCTTAAATCTGTGGAGCACTCACCTTAAGTAGGTTTCCATACAAAGTTGATTTTTGGCGCGAACCACACACATATCGACCAAAAGCAAGCGCACCTGATGCGTGACTGTTGATGATTTTATGTAGGCGGGATGAAAAAAAATTGCCATAACTGACAAAAATAGATGCACTCAAAATGTAAATGAGTATATTTTTATTTTTCTACTTTTATTGCGATTGTTCATCTTCTGGAGGGCGTTCAACTTTTGGTTCCACTACCCTACTCTTTGCCCATAGCCTACAAGAATTGCAACAGGCCAAGATAACTCATTGATGCATTTTGAAATGAACTATGTTATGAAGGTGTAACTTAAAACTGAGGAGGTGAAGAACAATTCTCACTTTTCCACTTATGAAAATTTTGTGGTGTTTTATTGTATGTGCATAAAATGATTAATTGATTAAAGCATGTAAGTGAAACATTGTAGAAAACACCTTTTTTTCCTAAATAAATGTAAGTGTTGTAATTGAAAGCCACAGAGAACATGGGTTATGATAATTATGTTAATTTCAATTTATTTATGAATAACAATAGCTAACTTCCATTATTATACCAAAGAGCTAACTATGTTAGAATTATAAACATGAACTTCGAAATCAAGTAGTAAACACCCACTATAAATACTTATGCGGTTCGTATTGTGTCCAAAAACACATTCACATCCTGGATCTGCGTGGTAGCATTAGGAAGAGCCAGCGCGCGTCGAGTAGATGTCTTCTTTTTTTATTGCTTACAGGTAAGCCTTTGACCACAATCTCACCTGATAGTAAGTGATGATGTGGTCGAAGATGGTGTTCAGGAGAGCCAATAATTCTAGTTGTTAAACTAAATAAGTTAAAGGACAGCTGCCGGACCACACCGTTACCGATTACACCGGTGCTTGGCGACAGATATACTACTTGGGATGGTCGCTAGCCAGGTAGGCATTCACAAAATGCCCTTCCACCATGCGGTGAAGCTCAGGCATAAAAATTTAAAAAAATTCTTATTGCGTGTCTTACATTAATAAGTATATCAAGTTTCTTTTTTGGCGGTATTTATTTTAACTCATTGCTGAAATCGATAATTAAGTCAACCTAGCTGCCATTGCAGGCTTGCAGGCAGTCTAAACTCTCCAACCATCTTTTTTTTTTAATGCTTGATAGGTTAGCCTTTGACCACTATCTCACCTGATAGTACTCCAGTATCGAGTACTTTTAAACGAATACAATGAGAGTTTTTATTTTATTTATTTTTATGTTATTGTGTCGGGACAAGCTCGAGGCCCACCTAATGTTAAGCGGACTGACCTCTGCCTATAACAGGTGCATTTCATCACAATTTACGAATTGCCCTGCCCCCGTCTCTTGAGACAGCTCTCATGTGTGCCTGTAATTTCACTGGCATTCAAGGACTGCTGCCTTGCCAGATATCATTTATCATTCTTGATTGCCAAACCTTTTATTTTGTTTTAGAAAACAGAGTTCTTGTTGAAATCCCCTTAATAATTTAACTTTTTTCTTACGTATAATTTATGTGCAGAACCATATCTCTTAATATAGATATTTTGCAAAAAATATTTTTTATACAAAACAAGTCTTTCCAAATAATTTATTTTAGTTTTTAAATATAAGCGATATAGGTATTATGTTATTCTATATATGTATGAAAATATGAATAATTACATTGACTCGGGTAACTACAAAATTCGTATTTTGTGTCCGAAATTCAAGTAAATAAAACTATAAATCTATTTGAACTATTTTATTCAAAACTCCTTAATAGTGTTACAACGTTCTACTGGATTATTATAAAAACTAATTGTCATTACCAGCAGCTGTCCTTGAGAGTCTAGGTTAGCCTGAACAACATCTTCAGCCACATCATCACTTCGGTACCATCAGGTGAGACAGTTGTCATTCAGCCATAATTATATAAATTGAAGCCGTGATGGCTCAGTGGCATTGACTGCCAAGCAGCAGGTCCATGGTTCCAATCCTGCCGCGGCTTGAGCTTCACCGCATGGTGGAAGGGCATTTTGCGAATGCTAGCCTGGCTAGCGACCACCATGAAGTAGAAATTATGTCGCCACCTTACGGTGTGTTCCGGCAGCTGTCCTTGAAAGCCAGTACTTTTAGGATAAGCCTGTTAACACCTTCGACCACATCATCACTTACCATCAGGTGAGATTTTGGTCAAAGGCTCCATTATGCCAAACTTGACTGTGAATATAAAACTTTTGGGAGTTTTGAGTCTAGATTCATATTTGACATAATGAAGTCGAGTCTAAACTCGAACTCGTCTCTGAATGTCAACTTAGAAGTGTTGACTTTAGGCTCGTTTTATTATTAAACATATTTTTTTTCGGCTATTGTTCCATCGCTCTATATTTATAGGCGGTGCGCACGTAGTAATCACGATTTCAATGCCTACGAATTCCAGAAAGCGTCACGTTTCAATCAGATAACATTAAAATGAATACTCTCTGCTACTAGCCTATGCCCCAACTGCTTTCATTTGCTATAAAAGAGAAAAGTGATTCCAACGCTATAGAAATAAAGTTCAAAACAGATTGCAGCTACAGTGAACGGGATGGCAACGCCGCGTTCAGTAATGTTTTTAACCAAATATTTAATTTTTTTGGCGGGAAGAAATGTTTTTGCTTGTTACACAAAAACTATGGGGCCTATTGTTTTGAAAATTTTGGTGCCGATGGCACAAATACTACCCTACATTTTAAGCCATTAAACAGGAATCTAGGCTGTCCCGTTTGAGCTGTCCAGCATGTGCTAGCTGGGGACATGTGTCCCCAGCTTACACGTTGATTTGAGCTTGTATCTCCAAAACCTTAATAGCCTGAGACTTGAAAATTTTAGTGCCTTTGGCACAAATTTGGCTCTAAATTTTGTCATATTAAACAAAGTCGTAGGTCCATTCGTTCAGAAGATACAGATGAGTAGCTGTAGACACGTGGTCTCCAGCTTACACGTTAAAATCGAGTCATAACTACTACAGCTTTCAAGTATGACGTTCAAATTTTTTTGTGCCATTGGCACAAATTATGCTCTAAATCCCTGGCTATAGTATATAACCACATCTTCAGCCGTTTCGTATATACAGCATGTGTCAGCTGGAGACCATAACGTCAGCTAACACACTAATAATCACACGTAGCGTCGAAGTTTATTTGGCACCTAAATTTTGAGTTGGTATTCATAATTGCACAAAATATGCTCTAAATATTGGCATATTCAGAATTAAGAAATTTCGATCGAGTAAGCTGGAGACATTCACACGACAAAATCTGATTGAAATCATAGAAAAATTCGTTACGCGATTACGTTTGTTGCTAACTAAAGTTGTTATAAATTGATAAACTTCAGTACATAATATCTTTGAATAGATTTTTTTAATGTTATTTTGACGGATCCAGCTCGAGGCCTCTGCCTACAGATCTACTCGAGGGTCGTCGCTAGCCAGGCGGGAATTAGAAAAATTCCCTTCCACTACGCGGTGAAGCTCTAGCCCGCGGCGGGACTCGAACAATGGACCTGCTGCGCGTAGTAGCTCAAGTAGAAAATCTGTCGCCAAGCATCTAACGGTGTGTTCCGGCAGCAATCGTTGAGAGCCAGTGAAATAACAGGCAAAATGAGACTTAACAGGTATGTCTCAAGGTGTTGGGCGCAGTGCAGTTCGTCACTTGTGATGAAATGCATCTGTTATAGGCAGAGGATACCGCTTAACATCAGGTGAGACTCGCGCTTGTTCCTTCACAATAACATTAAAAAAAATTGTTATATTTCTAAACATGATTACAAGCACTATCGCTTGCTGAGCGAAAATCACATTTACAAATTATTGCAGCACATTTTTTTTTACTCCGGAGGGGAATCGAACCCGCTTCCTCTGATAACAATTACAATTTTATATAAAACTAATTGCGCAAATTAGTCTTGTTTGTAGTACAACGTAAGTTGAACTAGAGGTATCGCTCCATCCCCATACGATGGTTAAGAACGAGATGCAAATTAGAGTTATGAGTCATATGTCATGATAGCTTAATCGGTCAGAGCATACCCCGGCTATAAGGGTGGATGGTGCGGGTTCGAATCCCGCACATGACTATAACTTTTCCTCTCATAATTTTGTAATCAATTGTAATATTTTTGCAGGCACATCTATTGGTAGAGCAAGTAGGTAAAGGTAATCCCCGTGAGCATCGCGATTCGGTTTGCGCTGGGTTTATATTGGCCCAGACTCGATTAAGGATAAATCATATATATAAAATTCTCGTGTCAGTTTTTGTTGCCATACTCCTCCGAAACGGCTTGACCGATTTTAATGAAATTTTTTGTGCTTATCCGGTATCTATAATCGGCCAACATCTATTTTTCATCCCCCTAAATGTTAGAGATAGTCCACCCCTAAATTTTATTTTTATTTTTTAGACAAAACTTTTAATTTCTATTTTTTTATGATACAACATACAAAAATACATACAATCCTCAATTTTCACCCTTCTACGATCAACCCTTATATGGCAAAACAACGTTTGCCGGGTCAGCTAGTATAATATAAAAAGTAAAGATAAATTATTATTATTTTTTTTTTTTTTTTTTTTTTATGCTTTATAGGTTAGCCTTTGACCACTATCTCACCTGATGGTAAGTGATGATGTGGTCGAAGATGTTGTTCAGGCTAACCTAGTATTACTGGCTCTCAAGGACAGCTGCCGGAACACACCGTTAGGTGCTTGGCGGCAGATTTTCTACTTAAGGGTGGTAGCTAGCCAGGCGGCCATTCGCAAAATGCCCTACCACCATGCTATAACGACTGCCATCTTAAGACAGCAACCGGGACCGACGGCTTAACGTGCCCTCCGAAGCACGGAAACGCTCAGTAGTAATGTCACTAGCGGTCACCCATCCAACTCATGACCGCGCGCGACGTTGCTTAACTTTGCTGATCGGTTAAGAACAGCTAAGTAAGCTTCGCTACGAGCGCTTCAAAATCAATGATTTAAAAGTGAAATTTATCGCCAAATTATTCTTTATTAAAAACATAATATCATAATTTTCAAAACATTGTTACTAACATAACATGTTTTAACATGTAACATAACAAACTATAAAATATCTCTTTTTTGGCATAGAGGTTAGTTACTTATTAAAATTTTATTAAATTCCTGTGTAAGATATATTACACAAAAAATTAATCTTTATGACATGGGTACATAAGAACAGGTAAATTACCCGAAAACAGGACCTCTATGAAGATTGGTACTTATCTTCGAACACATATTTATATAAGATTTAAGGGTGAACTGGCAGGCCTGTTCTCCATACAAACCGTTGGGTGATCACTCCCTTATTTGAGGATTTAGGTCCAAAATAAAGCATGATAACGATTGATCTCGTCATTATCTAGGCTTGTATGATGCCGAAATATTAATAAAATAGTAAACTTGAGAATTATGAGCCTCGAAACATTTTCATATAAAGTTTTCGAGGCTCATAATTCTCAGGTTAATCATTTTATTAAAATTTCGGCATCATACAAGCCTAGATAATGACGAGATCAATCGGTATTATGCTTTATTTTGGACCTAATTCCTCAAATAAGGGAGTGATCACCCAACGGCGTTTGTATGGAGAACGGGCCGTCCAGTTCACCCTTAAAAGGTAATAACACGGCCAAAGAAATAAGAGCACAAAGAATTGATTGTTCTATTTGGAAACGTTAAAACACACATTCACACAACATACATTGAATAAAATTTTGCAATACGCACTAATTTTATTTTATTGGCAAGAGTAATTAATTCTGTGTTAAATTGTTGAAGATTAAAATTGAAAGTTCCTTGGTAGTTGGTAGTCCTGGAATAGTCAAAATTTTGCTCGAACTTAAAGGAAGCTCGCTCCATGAGATTATATAATTACATATTTTAAAATAATGTAACTACTTCTTGATGTTAATTTATGAATTCATTGTATGCATTTGCTTTTCTGCAAAGCCATGTGGTCGTTAGTATACACGTCACAAACCTAATTGACTTTTATTACTAAGATTTAAGAATTGTGCCCGAAAAAAAAATTAAATTAGCATTATAAATCGTTTCATAATGTACTAAAATAGGTATATATGTGTAGAGGGGTAATCGCGATTCAATTTGATGCTAACATTTTGGTAATGCTTCTTAATCAACTGTTAAACATGTGTTCGAAGGGCCTACAAAATTATATTATTGTTTATAGTATAGTATCTAATCAACGGATACTATACAACGTAAATAATTAAAACTATGTTATATACTACATGTAAAAATAATTAGAATTTAAACAAAGAAACATTTTCAATTTTCATATCTGAGTATAAAAATATTACTAAATGTACTTTAATAGTACAAGTTTTATATCTTACAAATCCTAAATACAGGCAGTTCTTCATTCGAATCTCATAAATTTTCAAAACAACTTGAAATTCCGATTCACACAGTTATCATAGTACAAAATATTTTAATTATGACAAATCGGTAATTAAGGTTTGTCATAATTATTAAAAAATTATATGCCAGTTTTTAATTACTATTATGTATTTTACATTACCTTATAATTATATTATATAGGGAATTACACAGAAAAATTATTTGGTAACTAAAAATATAACATTGTATACTCAGCAATTTAAATTAAAAAAAGAAGATAGGGTACGCTCTAATATCACGAGAATATAATGAGGAGAAAATTTAACACAAGCATATAACGCACACAGCGACACTTCCCTTGTATATGATACGTTTTAATGAATGATATATACAGGAAGACAAGCATGCAATAGATGCACACACGCACACTACTGAGAATCAATCAGACGTCGCCTGATTTAATATTGCTAAGTTCGAAGTACGGATGCATTCTCCCGTTTTTGTAAGTACAATGAGTATATTACTACAATTAAACGAATTATTGTGCATTGTTTTCTAATTCATATATTATATTCCATAATTATTTAAGACAATACATAGTATATTTATGTATAAAATATACCTTGTATTTTATAAATAGCAAAGTTACGAAATATAAAATGTAAGTTAGAAACAAAATTTAGAGACAAAAATAAAAAATACAAACAAAAAATTACTTATTTTATATGATCAGGAAACAAGGACAAAATATCGAGACAAAATAAAAAAAATCCATCAAAAAATTTGTTATTTTATATGATCAGGAAACAAGGGAGATAGGTAATGCAGGCGTAGCCCGTGCGAACGCATCTGGCCTAAATCAGGCTTGTTTGGTAAAAAACCATTGCTTGCTTAGTAAAAATCAATAATCGAATCAGTTCGTCCGGCGGCGCAATGGATCATCTTCAGCTGTATGAATGTAACTAGTGACCGTAGCTACAGGTTAAAGCGCAAACCATTTTTGCACGTGTACGATGAGTGACAGTATTAGTTTGCTGCGAGCGTGACAGAATGTGCCTATGTTATATTGTGAGCGTGACAAAATATGCCTATGTAATATTGTGGGCGTGACAAATAGTGCCTATGTCATATTATGAGCGTGACAAAATGTGTCTGTCATATTGTGGGCGTGACAAAATGTGCCTATGCCATGTGGGCGTGACTAAATGTGCTTTTGTCATATTGTGAGTGATAAAATGTGCATGTATTACTCATTGTTTTTATTGATGTTTGCGTGAAACGGGTGGAAGAGAAGCAGCGCCACTTATGTGAAAAAACACGGACTCAAGACAAATCTCCCTTGTTTCTCTAATCTGAGGTTATTTTCCATGGATTTGACTTTTCGAGCTAGATGTTTATGCTCATGGTACCTATCTTACACCATTCGCACTTGCCCTAAAATATGCCCGAATAAATGAACTGATATAGAAATTTGTTCCTCTCCAATCTAGGAAATGGACAGTATTTTTGTAGATTATACCGTGTGACTAACAAATGAAAGGTCTACTAAAACCAGTCATTAAAAATCAGGCTTGATAAAATTGTGAAACGGCAGCTAAAAGGTAGCAAGTGAATTTGAATTGTATACTAGGTATAAAAAATTAATACGGAACCCTAAAAAGTATCAAAATAACTTTATTAAATGCTGGTGATTGATATTATAAGCAAAGTATCCGATTGTATTTTACTTCAATATTAAATAATATTTTTAGGCTTGGCATTACTATCAGAGTTAAATATGAAAACATATCAACAAAATATGTCAAGGTAATCAGTGAACACAGAGCACAACGACCCCAGATTATTTTATATTACCCCTAGAATGTATATAAAAAGTGCAAAGCTAAAAGCTCGAGGGAGGTTTTAAGTAGGAGGCCAAGCGGAGCGAGCGAAGCGAGCTGGCGACCTCCGCAGTGACACTAAGACGGAGCACGTCGGGAGCTACTCTTACAAGGCGAGCTTCTGGCGGGTGAAGCCCAACCAAGGAAAAGCAGGTAGTTCCCAGCTTCCCAGCAGTACTGTTTGTACTGTCAAGTAGGATAAAGAATTCTCGGTTGTTCCATTACGGAAAATATGAGCGTATGTATAACAATATGCCAGTTGCAGGACATGACGATGGAATATCCTAACTTATCCATACCTCCTTTAAGTAAAAGATTTCCTATCACAATTAATTAAATATCATAACCTCATTCCAAAAAATAATAACAATTAGTGTTTTAACCTCATTAAAATGATGTCACAAAGAATTTCAAGCCAGTTTGACAGGTGTGGTGACACATCTAAACTAGGTCTTTTAGATTGATGGTATCCTAAATATGAAGTCATGAATCTGTAAAACACGAAACCAAGTTTCACTTTGAACCTGTAATCTTTGTACCCACTTTCATTATTACTTTTTCAATCTTAATTAAAGTTGTCGCTCGTTGGTGAGTTAGCAGTTTAATAGTAACACTTTTTTATATTTTTGCGCCAAATCATTTCAGAAAGCCAACGGTCTGTACGAAACAACGAAATAAATTAAATATACCCGACCTTATTCTTAATAAAAGTTTTTAAATTACAATATAACGTACTTATCACAAAGGCCGTAAAACTTTACCTTTTCTATATATTAAGGCGGATTATTGATAAAAACGAAACTGAGCAATTTTTACAGCTAAGGGTGCGGTCCGAACTGCGCCAACAGTACTACCGGTGGTAAAAGGATCGAATCGATTTGCATATGCACGCGCACGGCCGTTTGCTATCAATCAGACTAAGCAAAAGCGTGCCGATGACCTCAGCCATCTATCTAAACAATTTACCGAACAATTAACGGATTTTACCTGTAAAAGAGTACTTGAAAGAGAGAATAATGAGATGTAAACGAATGTAAAAAGTATTAGATTTTTAAAGGTATTACTTATTAATTTGTTGTGACAGTTGCGTCATAGATTCATAACCAAGACAGTGCTTGGTTCGAATAACGCTCAGAGCGCTATTGGTACAGAGTGCTCACGGTGCCCATCCGCGGGGCTTTGAGTACTGTTAGCACTATGTAGTAACGTTATCGATGACATCACACCTTTCAGCCGCACAAACGTTTGGTGCCCTTCGTACAATTCGGACTAGCGCTGAGCCCCAGCTTTGGTACCAATTGCGCAATTCGGACCGCACCCTAAATAACATTCAAAGCTCAAAAAAGAACTTCGGACATTGACCTTTTCGTATTGATAAGTTGAGGCAGTGATGACCCAGTGTATGCTATTAATAATATTATAATAGCTATGGCTAATATATAAGTGGTTATGGTGGGCAATTTTCAGCTACTCGCCTGGCTAGATACCACCCTCATATATAACATCTATTGCTAAGTACCTAAGGGTGTTTCAGCAGCTGTCCTTGTGAGCCAGTTCCCATTCTAGGTTATGCTGTTTACCACCTCGATGTGATTCGTCACTTACCAATAAAGTGGTCAAAGGTCAGCGCTTTGAAAGCCACTATTTATTTCTGGTAACAGATCATATGGGTGACAATGTTTTAGCTTAAAACTTGAATGGAAACAAGCTCTTAAGGACAGCTGCCGGAACACCGTCAGGTTTGGCGACATAATTTTTAGCTAGCCAGCTAGGCATTTTTGATATGCCCTGCCACCATACGAACCATCCTACAAACACTTAGCTCTTGCATCCGCATAGGTAATGACAGCCGCTGTGCGAGGGAAAAGTCATAATATTTGTACGCTGAAGGCAAGGATGAGCGATCGGGGTCAACGCCCGAAATTCCTCATGCGCTTTCCAGGCCGTACTTTACATTCTTAAAACAATTAATTTAGACGCACAGAGTTTTGATTTGGCGCATCGTGCCTAAGGAACTGTTCCAAGGTAGGCCCATGCCTCCCTAAAGGGTCTCTTGGGAACATGATCATGTCTTCGACCCAGGTGAAAGGCAGCAGTCTGTTCTCTATGACGAACCGCCATTTCGGATTTTCATTGATGAGGTCTCGGTAATTGTCGCCGGAGATGACCACGCCGTCGAATTCAGCTGCGCATTGGAGTATGTAGCTGTAAATTTAAATGATTAAATTGCTTTAGGAAACCTTCAATTGACACCAACCGGACCGCCTAATTGTCTAACTAGAATGGTCATAAATATCGTTTTCTCGCTGTCATTTCAAATAAACGTTTAGACTAGGTAGCTATTCGTCTATGTCGCTATTGGCCTACTTCTTACGTTTTCCATTTCAAGATGGCGTGAATTTTTCGTTATTGGTTTATTTCTTACATTGCACGATACGACTATGTCACTATATTTGTCTATTTCTTACAAATGATTTGAGCCTGATTCGCGTTATTTCAACCTATATATTACAATTATTTTCAAAGAAACCCTGCCTCTACATTTATTACATTTAATTTTAGTCATTATGATTTTTAGATTTTTGTTGACTTTAGGTTTTTGATTTGTGTAGATATAATATAGCCAGATATGCGCTACCCTTCTACATACACATATAAAAGGGTAGCAACATCATCGCGAGAGTTAAATGTTTGAAAAAGCATTTCAATCAGATGAAGTCTAGGCGCGACCATCAACCAGACTATGCTTACAGTTAAATTATATTAAATTTTTTTATGTAAAATATTTGTGTTACTGATATAGAAACAAACCGGTAATTACTCTTACTAAACAAATTATTACATACCAGTTTTCCTTTTAGTTGTAATGCATTTTATTGCATTACAACTAATTTTAGATATCATGTTTCATAGCAACATTTACTGGGTATCGCCACAATCGATGTCGAGATGGAAATCATGTAAGTTTTTTGTTCCATACGACCGGATTCGACTCCCAAACAAAGTACAACATGTATTTCATTTTACGAATGTACTTTTTCTTGTCACTAAACCCGACGGCATAGTTCTTAAGAAGATATCTTTAAAAGTTTCAGACTTATCCTTACACTTAGGGGGCTGAGTCACCCTCGTCCGTGAAAAAGTACCTTTAATGTCGCATGTGGTTCCCAGGTAGTGTGGTAGGCTTCTTGAGCAAGAGGCCGTCTTGGGGAGTACCACAGCAGTGTCAGATATTCTACCTCCAAGCACCATTTATTTTACATTGTTTTAGCTGTGAGGTTTGAAGAGATTTTAGCAAGATAAATGACCGGGCAATCGTGGGCAAAAACGATTATCTCCGAGTGTCAAGCGCAATGCCGTTTCATAATACACAATGGGGACACTGTAGCTGTAATGGACAGACGTGATGCTTACCATCAGGCACCGGCTTGTCCATCTCGGGACCTAATTACTTATAAAAACTGACACAATAACAGCATTTTAATATGTTTAACAGGTATCTATACTTCTAAATTACAAGCACTATCGCGTGCTGAATAAAAAACACATTTACAAATGATTGGAGTACAAAATATTTGTTCCGGACGGGAATCGAACCCGAGTTCTCCAATTTCGCGCCGGATGCCTATTCCATTCGGTCACTGGAACCTTATTTTTTCGGGCCGAAACTTTGTGCTCCATTTGTATAACTTTAACCCTCATTGGGGACGGTGCGCGGTCATCAACCAGACTACTAGACTTCATCTGATCGAAAGAAGTGCTTTTTCAAACACTTAACTCTCGCAATGATGTCGATACCCTTCTATATTCCTAAATATGATTACAAGCACTATCGCGTGCTGAGCGAAAATCACGTCTGGAACAAAAAATGTTATGCTCCAATAATTTCTAAACGTATAAACAGGGTTATTGGTAAAATGCTAACAACCTCCTAGGGTTGACTTCTGCTAGTCCTAACAAACATTTCGAGTTGTTTGTTTATGTGTATTTGACTGAATAAACACCAGGAACACCTGATGTTAAAAGTCTCTTGTGCCTGTAATTTATTATTTCATATTTTTTATTACTTTGCTCGATGTAAATATTCAAAACTCTATTCAAAGGGAGCGCGGCGCGGTCCAGTTCTGCCACGGTGGGCGCTCTTGGCTCAGAGTAGACATAGACATTTACTAAAAAAAACTGTAAATGTTTGTTAGGACTAGCAAGAGTCAACCCTATGAGGTTGTTATCATTTTACCAATATACAAAATGTATATTGTGTGTAAATGTATACTGATATAAATCCAGTGAAAATGAATATATTGTTACCGATCGTCATAAGGCGTGATCGTTCTTCCTTTGACTTCCCTCGAAGGCGTGTAGATGACGAGGCCCTTCTTCTCCAAGTAATTAAGCAGCTTGCCGTCAGTGCTCATTCCGTATTTACATCTGTAACGGACCGTAGTACGACCACAAATTTTTTGAAAAAAGAAATATTTTTTTACAATGAATGAAATAATATTTTTTTTTAGTAAATGAAATTGAAATTTAGTCATACAAGTTGGTGGTAGTAAATTGAATTTTGTGGTCGTACTTTGTTGATGTTAGAAATCGAGAAATAATGATAAAAACAAAATATAACTTTACGATATTACCTACATTATTAAATAGAACAGTTTATTTGTCACATTTCTGTTACATTAACCCCTTTAGGCCCTCCATTTTAACCCCCTACATAGTCGAATTTACTAAAATCTAAATGTTATGATTACTTTTATATTTTATTTTTTTATTAGACTGAGCTAAGATATATCTGTTCCAATATTGAGGTAAGCGGTCTAATTTTCTTATTCCTATAATAATAATTAGATAGAGTAATAATTATTTTTCCACTTAACAATCGAAACTATTAATTTAAAATCTTCTTTAAACCATTTTTGATAGCATTTATAATTCATATATTGTTAATATAAATAGAGTAATTATTATTTTGTGATTCAACTATCAAGACAATAAGAAAGAGGCCAAAAGTTAGAATTTAAAATCTTCAAATCATGATTTGAATGCGTTTATAATTCATACACTTATTGTGAAATTATTAAATAATAATATAAATATATAAAATAAAAAATATATATATTAGATTAGAGATATTATTTTGACGTTCAACTATCGAAACGTGACAAAAAGACCGAAAGTTTGAGTTTAAAAATCTTTTAACTTTTTTAAAGCATTTATGATTCATATATTGTTATTATGTAATAATGATACATTTTGTGCATGTGATATTATTATGAATATAAAGCACAAACATTTTCGTATTAGTTTTTTACTACTATTTTAAATAATTCATGTGACATATATCTGTTCAGGTTCTTTATTTGAATTAAACTGTGCCTTTATTGTCTATCACGAAAGGAGATGAACTTCATTATGAAATTTGAACTTTCTTCTTCTTCTTCTTTTGAATGTCATTCATATTCTCAAATCATGCGTAAATCTGCACTTGTCCGTTTTCTAAGCTCATTACCACCGAATTCTTATACATTTTTACACACGGCCCTCCTAATGGTAAGAGGTTATCGTCACTTATGGCCATCAGCAATTCCATTGGCTGACACTGTCGATGTGTAGCCTAAGGATTCATGATACTTTTAACTAAAGGACCAATGTTAATATAATGTAAATATGAGGAAAGACCGATGAAAGAGAAGGAAAATGTGGAACATTTTGACGGCATATAGTGATACGGTTAGAACGCTTGAAACGGAATGTCTGAACTTCCAAGTATGCAAAATGTTAGGGTGCCGAAACATGCGGTGGTAAAATTGTTCAGGCTGAATAAGGTCAAACACCACATCAGAGCATTGTTCATTGGATAATTGATTAGAAAATGTATTGATAATACTAAAATTTTGTTAATATTCCAATTATTATTATGACTTATTAAATGACATTTTGTATTGATAATTTAAATCAATAAATTATATTGTGACTCATATTATATCCTTAGAATAATCAAATTATAATAATTTACATCAATGAATTTTTTTACACATAACGATTTTAAACTATAAAACTTGTAAAAATGGTGTTATTAATAAATTATCTGTATTTGATAGAATAAACAAAACGAACCGAAAAGAATGCCAATTCTGGATTTGAAATGTCATAATGAAGTTGATCTCGTTACTATTTTAGTTAGACAACAACGCTGTAGGGTAGTTGCTACAGATTAAAAACTATATATTATTCAGATTCCTGCGCTGACCTAACGTTTCTAGAATTCCTAACCAAAACACAACCCTGACCACTTCAACAAAAACCCCATACGAACCTCTTCAATAAACTTAGCACCGACTCAAATCACAATCTATTTCTCACACGAAAATAAAACTATGACCCTTCATCAGCGCCAAGTTTCTTTAGAACTGTTTTTACCTGAATCTAGGCACAAATGCCTTAACAACGTGTCCTTTCCTCAAGAAGTAATCTATGCATATCTGTAGACCGCGCACTGAGAAACGACCGCGACCGTGTCTGCAATTTGAAAATACATTTTATAGTTGTGCAAATGGCCGACTCTTCCTTGGCGGTGATGGACGTTCGCAGGGTTGAGATGTTACTGTGAAACGGGAAAAGGAAACTTTATAATTCCCCGTTACTTTATCTTACAAGAAAGTGGTGGAAACAGCTAGCGGCAATAGTTGGCTGCGGCGCGCGAAGTTAACACCCTACGAGTAACTTTTCTGTTTGGCAATCAGGATAGCTTTTAGGCTGGTCTTAGACTCTTGCTAACCGTCGGCGATGCGAGTTCAATATGTAGGTAATGGGAAAGCCCACTGTTAAATTAGTTTCACCCAGATGGCGCTAAGTGCTTGTTAGGTACATAGAAAAGGTCATTATGTATGAAAATATTTGTCTATTTTACATAGAAAGGTCAATTTCTACGGTTATATTGTTTATTTTACGTACTGCGTTTTATAAAAAAAGGAGTGCTGTCTTGCACTTCAATGTCAATAAGGAGGAATTTACAAATTCCTGAGAAATACTGAATGAGAAGAGGGTAAAAAATATAAAAAAAAATTGTTAAGACAGTTCAATATAAAAGTTAAATTGTGAGAATTTTAATTCTTTTAATACTTTAAGATTCCAGTCTACAAGTAATTTCTGAGTATTATCGGATGGGTCGTTCTATGCAATTTAATAAATCTACACCTAGACAGTTCGCCAATACTAAACTTTGTTGAACTTTTTTCAACAAGTTTGACCTAATTTGCTTTATGGTTACAAAAACCAATTAAAAGTAAAAGAAAATGTAGTTAAAATTGTAATTTTAATTATGAATTATGTATATCTCTCGAATAGATCAGATTTACTTTCAAGCAGGTAATATTTTATTTAATTTCTCTTATATTTAGTAACATACCCTGTATAAAAAGTAATTTAAATTCAAAATTTACTAGAAAACTAGAAATGAGATGAAATACTAAAAAAAAAAACAAATTTAGTATGTATGTTAGACTGCTAAATGTTTGTTACCTGAAGTCTGAGGTAACAAACACACAGCGCCATAGGCGAAATATGGAAACAATTCCGAGTTAAGCTGACCGGTCAGCGCTGACGTGCGTCTTCACCGACGATTGTAATGGTCAGTGATGGGCGGGAGACCCATGCTTACAGGTCATCGCTAAACTCAGCTACGTGCAGACGGTGACTACCGATGATCAGCTTGACACCAAGATCAGCCTTAGAGGTGAAACTTCACGCGCTGCTCCCTCCACCTCGGCTTAAATCTAGACATCTAGATACAACTCTCCCCGCCAACGTCTGTCGCCACCAAGGATAGAAGCGGAACAAATGGCGACCACAGTAAAACATAATATATCATCATTTTCTGTCCCACAGATGAACAAAAGTTTTCTTCCGGCTATTAAAGCCGCTGGTAGGTACAGTAAATTTTATTTGCTTTGCTGTTTTTGGCGTTGATAAGTGTGGGCGTCACCATGAGAGATAATTGACAAGTTTCAGTAGCTGTTCATAAGAAAAGCATTGCACCTTTACGGCAGTACCCATCAAGAAGCTCTAATAAAGTATGATTGGCTCGTTATGATTCGTGTTATAAAAGAGTACAACAAGCTTCTTTTATTTCTTTATTAGGTCTTATGAAGGTCTGCTCTTGCTTGAAACATAAGAACTGGACGGCTAACCAGCGTATTTTAAGATATGACCGCACTAAACAGGACTGCACTCCAACAATTATACTTAGTACATGCTTATTATTTAGTAACCGGCTAGGACTCACGTAATATTTACCGGATATTGCTCCGACCAGTTTCGAACTTATTTGAAGTTCTTCGTCTGGGAGTCACGATTGTGCACAGCGGCGAGCGCGGGCCTCATTACGTAACTTAGTACATGCTGCCATTCGGTTAATCTCTTTCAACATAATTATACTACTTTTGTGTTATTTTATTTGGTTTTAACTTTAATTCTCATCCTCTGCGATGCATCATGTATCTTTCCAACGCCTGTACCTCATTCACTCACTTTTTTCTTTTCTACGGATATATATTGCCAGGAATAGTCCATATTATTATATACATGCGATACCTATCCAAATGTCGATTGTTCAGCCCATATTTTCTCATTGGCTTTTTTCACAAGACTTTCGATCGACACTTGCATACAGCCGGTGATATTCAGAAGACCTATAGTTTTTAGTCTTGCGTTGTGCCTTTCCCTTTATAAGCAGAACGTCCCAGCCTCGCACCACTAATTTAGTACATGACCGGTGTTCCAGCAAAGGTGGAAAAGGCTATAAAGCCGACTCGCTATGACGCCTTGTAAGCCTTCAGTATTTTAACCGACATCCTGACATACCCCACAGTCTTCCCTAATTTCATACCTTTACCATAATAATATTACAGTTCATCACAGTTTCCGTTCATAACTGAGACAATTTAATTTTAAGTAAACATTCAAAATACTTATTCCGTTACTTATAATCTCCCCATTTACTACGCTTCTAATAAATAGAAGTAATAACAACGCTCAACAACTCAAATACACTTTTAATACTACATTTTCAAAAACATGCTAACGACATTTAAACCGCACTATTGCAAACAAAACTGCATGAGGCGGCACAGTAGGTCAACTTTGCTGTGTGGTACCGCGCTAGGTAGCTCCACTGCGTATTGAGTTTTATCTGTTACGCCGCGTTCGCACCAGAAAACATTAGTATAAGTTTCTCGAAATTGGTCGTGTGACAGCCTCACAACTCGTTTTGTCGGTGTCTACATTAGCACTGCAAGAAAACTGATAATTCTTGTACAGATTTGTAATTGCCAAACAATTATCGACTTAACAAGTTGTGTGGACAATACTAACACGTTTACATTACACGGTTAATATGAGTTTACAACATGTTTTCAACTCAGTGGGAACGCGGTGATATTTCATGGTAAAAGTATAAGTTCTATCTAGTAACAGCGAGAAGGCTGCAAGAGCCGCGGCTAAATGTAGTCGACAGCGTCGCGTCGGTCGCACCAAAACCTTTACGCTCAGTGCGGTCATAGCTTTACTTTTTTAAAATCTATTTCATGAAAAATTAGCCATTAATTCCATTTGAGAGCAATGCAGTAAATTTTATCAATTAGCAAAGAAGCAACAAGCACAAAAAATCGGTAACCACTTTCAGTAACCAGAAGTAAAATTACTGTTTAGTTTTTTTTTTCATTTTATTTTCACATTCCGAACAAATTCTCTCCTAGACATGTCGTCCTGGTGGAGGGTTTATTTGTGCATCACTTGTTCACATTATTTATAGAGATAATATATTATTATGTAATTGTTCATACTTGACCTATTACTATATTGCGTACAATTCAAATATAATGTTTCTCTTACCTTTTTCCTTTCTTAGAAGTTTGTAGATATGATTAGACCCGGTAGGATAAGCTGCCTTTTCAATACTATAAAATTTTCTTCCAGTCTTACATATTAGGAATGAAAACTTACCTTTTTTTACTACTTACCTTCCACAGGAAGCAATCCTTATCCCAGTACAAAATGTGTGGGTACCCAAAATGGGCGCCTAATACAGGGTTATTGGTAAAATCCTAACAACCTCTTAGGGTTGACTTCTGCTAGTCCTATGAAACATTTTAAGACGATTTTTCTTTTTGTTTTGAAAAAAAAATGTTTATTTTTGTTTACATATATATTTTTTGTGTTTTAATGCCTACTCCGAACCTACAGCGCCCGCCGCGGCAACCACGGCGACCGCGCCGTGGTCCCTTTGAATAGAGTTTTGAATATTTATATTGAGCAAAGTAATAAAAAAATGAAATAATACTTTACAGGCACAACAGACTTTTGTCATCAGGTGGTCCTCGTGCTTATACAATCAAAAACATTAAAAAAAAAAAACACAAAAGAAAATTAAAAAAAATTTTTTTTTTAGCAAAAAAGTAATCGTCTCAAAATGTTTCATAGGACTAGCAGAAGTCAACCCTAAGAGGTTGTTAGCATTTTACCAATAACCCTGTATATGCCCCAGCTAATGGTATGTCAAAATTACTTCATAGTGTCATGAAGTCTTAACCATACATTCGCAACTTCGAATAAATATGTTAAGAAGTGTTACTCTCATACAATCACCGCTTTTGTACTCATCAAGTTAAAAATAAACAAAACACGCACAATCAAAAAAAAAAATTGAAGCAATGATGGCCGAGCGGTAACAGCTATGGACTGCCGTGCTGCAGTACCCTGGTTCGATCCCCACCGCTGGCTTGAGCTTCACCGCATGGTGGAAGGGCATTTTGCGATTGCCCACCTGGCTAGCTACCACCCTCAAGTAGAGAATCTGTCGCCAAGCACCTAACGATGTGTTCCGGCTGCAGTCCTTGAGAGCCAGTGAAATTACAGGCACATGTGACTTAACAACTAGGTCTCAAAGTGACGGGCGCAGTGCAATTCGTGACTTGTGATGAAATGCATCTGTTATAGGCAGAGGTTCGTCCGCTTAACACCAGGTGGGCCTCGAGCTTGTTCCGTCACAATACCATAAAAAAAAACTTCATTTCATATTAGATTGATTAATTGATTTAGCGCTTAGAAATCGCGTCAAGGTAATGTTGTTTCGCCGCACGGTACACTTTTTAAACCACGCCCGCTGCGGTAAGGTTTGCGTCCTGCTGTTTTTGAGCTACACTTACATTTCTTTACATATTTATTCGATCGCCAAGCACCTAACAGCGTGTTCCGGCAGCAATCGTTGAGAGCCAGTATGAAATTACAGGTACCTGAGACTTAGCAACTGTATATCTCAGAGTGATGGGCGCAGTGCAGTAGGTTACCGCTTAACATCAGATGGGATATGTGCATGTTCCCTAAAAATTCCATAAAAAAGACTAGGGTATAAGAACTACATTGTATGTTACCCACATGTTTTTTAGCTGTGATAGTCAAGCTCTGAGTGTCGTTTATGTTTTATAGATTAGCCTTTGACTACTATCTCGCCTGATGGTAAGTGACGATGTGGTCGAAGATGTTGTTCAGGCTAACCTAGAAGTACTGGCTCTCAAGGACAGCTGCCGGAACACACCGTTAGGTGCTTGGCGACAGATTTTCTACTTGAGGGTGGTAGCTAGCCAGGCGGCACTCGCAAAATGCCCTACCACCATGCTATAACGACTGCCATCCTAAGACAACAACCGGGACCGACGGCTTAACGTGCCTTCCGAAGCACGGAAACGCTCAGTAGTAATGTCACTAGCGGTCACCCATCCAAGTCATGATCGCGGGCAACGTTGCTTAACTTTGCTGATCGGTTGAGAACAGCTAAGTAAACTTCCCTACGAGCGAGGTTTGGACAGACGCCTGATGCATCTTAGATAGGTTCAATTGGTTTGTGCCTTTATTGCTTTTAGCTTCCATCACGACGTAATCTCTTCATAGCATTGTTGCCACGTTAAGTACTACCCTCAAGGCTTGGAAGAAGTGATAGCCGGGCAGTAATAGCTGTAGACTGTCGTGCCGCAGGTCCATGGTTCCATCCCCGCCGCCGGATTGAGCTTCACCGCATGGTGGAAGGACATTTTGCAACTACTCGCCTGGCTATCAACCTTAGTTTACCTTACCTTAGAAAATCGGTCGCCAAGCACCTAATAGTGTGTTCCAGCGGCAGTCCTTGAGAGTCAGTAAAATTACAGGCACATGAGGCTTAACTGTGTCTTGGGGTGACAGGCGCAGTAGTAGTTTTTGCATGGTGGTAGGGCATTTTGCGAATGCCCGCCTGGCTAGCTACCACCCTCAAGTAGAAAATCTGTCGCCAAGCACCTAACGATGTGTTCCGGCAGCTGTCCTTGAGAGCCAGTAGTAACTATGTTGATTTTTTCAGCAGCTATCCTTATATTAGGTCCTTACATATGAAATTGGCGTTTTGTATGGGAGGAACAAAAAGTCGAATATTTTTTAATATAATATATTTAATTAATAAAAGTATGAACCATTATTTTCTATGCACTTTTGCCATCTCATAGGTAGTTCATTGATCCCTTTACTAAAAAAACCAGTCGGATGGGAATCAATAAAATCTTTGAAGGCGATTTGGACTGCCCCATCGGAGTTGAATTTTTTCCCTTGCAAGAAGTTATCCAAATTTCGAAAAAAATGGTAATCTGTTGGAGCAAGGTCCGGGGAGTACGGAGGATGTCTTAGACTTTCCAATTGAAGCTCTTCTAATTTAGTAGCCGTCTGTAGCGCAGTGTGTGGTCTAGCGTTGTCGTGAAGCAGCAGTGGCGTGGAGCGATTGACCAGCCTAGGTTGTTTAGCCGCTAGCTTTTCCATCATGGTTTGCAATTCCTGACAATAGACATCAGCCGTAATAGTCTGGCCAGATTTGAAAAAACTGTAATGAACAATACCGGCACTAGTCCACCAAACGCTTACAAGTAACTTTTTTGGGGTTAATTTTCGCTTGGGGCAGGATTTGGCTGGCTGGCCAGGATCTAACCATTGCGCTGAGCGCTTCCGATTATCGTAAAGAACCCATTTTTCATCACAGGTAATGATTCGGTTTAAAATACCTTCATTATTGTGCCGGTTTAGTAATGTAACGCAGCAGTCGACGCGCGTTTGCCGGTTTGTTTCAGTCAATTCGTGAGGTACCCACCTTTCAAGCTTTTTAATCTTCCCAATTTGCTTCAAGTGAATTAAAACAGTTTTATCACTAACATCGCAGCCTGCAGCTAACTCGGACGTGGTTTGCGATGGATCCGCTTCCACAATAGCCTTCAACTCTTCATTATCAACTTGAGTCTCAGGCCGTCCACGGGGCTTGTTCTGCAGGTCGAAATTTCCAGAACGAAAACGTTGGAACCAAAAACGAACTGTGTTTTCTTTTGCAACACGACCGCCATACACATCATTCACCCTTCGAGTTGTTTCCGCAGCACTAGTGCCACGGCGGAACTCGTACTCGTAAATAATGCGATATTTAAGGTTTTCCATTTTGTAAAATGAGTGACGCAAACAGAAAAAAACAGAAGAAAAAAAACAAATGAACGACGATCATCGAAGCACAAATACATGAGTCTATAGCTGTACAAATTTGAATTTGGAATTCCTTACCAAAGAGGAGAAATTCGTGATTAAAGTGGCCAGTACGAAAAACGCCAATTTCATATGTAAGGACCTAATATTTTCTTATTAATTCTAGATGTACATTGCTGTTCTTATCAACCACAACATCACTTATCAACGGGTGAGTGAGTGTCAGAAGACTACCTAACGGCCTAACAGGTTCTTGCACAAAAGCAATATCACTAATGTGTTCAACACTACTGTGTTTATTCATGAAGGCCACTGCAGCAAGTGACATTACTGAGCAAACGAGACATAAGAACTAAAGTCTCGGGGTGACGAGCGCAGTGCAATAAAATAATGACTGATTACCTAATCAATTGTTTTTATTTAATATCAACGTTAACGTTAAGGGGATGGCTGGTCTTTTTTTTTCAGTTAAATGGTTAAGGGGATTTATAAACTTATTGTCAAATTATCCCCTTCAAACACAAGATGATGCGCAGGGGATTTCTGGAATAAGCCAAGCTGAATGTGACACTAAAACTATAATGGATAATTGTGACACTGGTCCGCATTGTAATGTCATAACACTAAAAAAAATCTTCCATTTATTAGCTTGATGGAATCAATAATACTTATCAATAATTGAGAGGACTTTTAGTTTAGAACATATATACAGTTGAGCTTCTAAAGCAATGCGCGACTGCGCAAGAAAATTTAATTAGAAATATTATTTAACTATCGTATTGGGACGGAGCGACACCTATAGTTCAAATATATATTAAATTTGTAATTTTGTAATGTAATCCGCCGAGCAGGCGTTATTGCAAACATAACAATATCGACACATTATTATTTGTAATTATATCTCTCTAACGATTGTATTCGCACGAAAAAAGGATGAAATCAACGTAAAGACGTGAATCACGTATAGGTACTCCTGTATTATATTTTTATATAATTTCAACCAGGTTCCCCGTTTTAATTTGACAAAGTCTCATAATGATTTTCAACTAAGATGCTTAGACACCTTTTTGTTCACGGCATGAAGCACGTTTGCTTTTTTCTAAATATATGAATAGCTCTATCGCATGCTAAGCAAAAATCTCATTTACAAAGTAATACCGCACATTTTATTTATAATTTCGCTCCATCTAGCATGTTACGGTGGCCGAATGGTGCAGAGATCCGACGAGAAATCGGAGGAAGCGAGATCGATTCCCGCCCGGGACAAAAAAAAAGTTGCGTTGTGATAATTTGTAAATGTAAGGCTAGTTTTACTCGCCTTGCTTTTAATCTAGTATGCAACAAATTTGTTTATTGACTCTCGTGAAACAGGAAAAAAATTCAAGGTGAATTTAATTTAATTCCAACGAAATAGTTGAAGTTGACGTTAATTTAACGTTAACCAGCAATTGTAAATTAAGCCTTAACCAATTGGCATCGGCGATAATGATAACAGTAGAATTTCATTCATAACTAGGACGTAGTCCTGACGATGCCAACTTATTAATCGTTGTTTAACCTTAAGACTGGGGAAGTCTCGAATTTTCATACAAAAAGAGAAAACGTTTCTACCCCCCTAAACAATCACCGGTTTTAATGGTTTTTGGAAATGTTATAGATATTATCAATATTCAGGTTTATAGGTTTTAATTTTTATTATTATAATAGAGGAATTCGAATTAATGGGAATTATATACCGATATTTTCTCAAAACTTGTATCTCTATCTCTATTTGTGATTTTGTAATTGAATCTCTAGTTTGTGAATTATTTATAGAAAAAATAATGATAAATAAAAAAAAGGAAAACCTATAAACCTAGTTTATTCTTTCAGTTCTAAAATATGACCAAAATTTTAAGATTTGATTAATGTTTACTATAGGAGAAAAGTTTTCTCCCAGAACGCAAATTCTAAGACAAAACTTGGAAAAGCTGCAATTGTCCTTATCGCACTATTCTCTTCTGGCGTTTAGCGGCGAGACAGCATCACTTTGTTAAAATAGCTATTTTTCTGTAGGAGCTTCTCTTCCCGTTCCTCTTAATAAATTAAATTACTCATGCGCACACCAGAACCCTTTTAACAGTACTAAGCAACGTTTACTTAATCAACGATTAGTAAATGGGCCACTAATGTTCACTGTTGCTGTAAATTTCTGCTCGTCTTCTAGTCCTTCTCCCACACCACATGAATACGGTCGGGACAACATATGTAATTTTGACCACTGTCTCGTCTGATAGTAATAACGCAGTCGAAGATTACGCAAGAGCGCATTTTTTTGTCCCAGGTGGGTATCGAACCCGAGTCTTCTCGGCGGGTGCCAAAACGGCCAAAGCAACATGCTTGTTTGAGCTAAATTTTAAAGAAAAATGTGCTCTAATAATTAGTAAATAGAATTTTCGCTTAGCATGCGATAGAGCTTTTAATAATATTTAGATAAAAAATAGCCTCAGTTTTCAAAGTTACTATTTTCAAGAGTAATCATTTGTTTAGGAATTTTAAGTCCAGAGTGAGGTTCTCTATTCAATAACAATCTATTATAGAAGTAGATTTTTGTAGTCATATGAATGAAAAAAATGTGCTTTAATAATTTATAAATTGGATTTTCGCTTAGCATGCGATAGTGACGAATAGACTTCTAATCATATTTAGATAAAATTTAGCCTCAGTTTTCAAAGTGACTATTTTGAAGAGTAATAAATTGTTTAAAGATTTCAAGTCCAGAGTGAGTCCTATATTTTTGTAGCCATTATTCCATTCCATTAGGCGAAACAGCAGTCTCAGGTCCAGAGTGAATAGGCAGATAAACTGTAATCTGTACTAAATAAATTTATCTTTATGTGTAATAAATTTATCCTAAAGAAAATAAACATTTATTTAACATTCTTACAAAATTTTCATGAGATTGCAAACTTAGAGTGAATAGGTATCACTAGCACTTGTTACTTTTTCTCATACATGTAGCAGTTAAGGTTTTGCAATTGCTTATTATGTAATATATATTTCAGAGGATTTAAGTTCTGAGTGAATAGAAATGTTTTACATTGGTTATGTAAAAGTAATTTTGCATTTACCAAAGTATACATTTGGTGACTTTCAAGTCTTAAGTGAATAGGTATCCTTTAGACTTGTTAGTGTCCATTAAGTTAAATAAGTTTGCTTTTGCATTTGATAATGTAATACATCAATTGGATGATTTAAATCCGAAGTGAATAGGAATGTTGTAAATTGTTTATCCAGAGTGAATACGTATGTGGTAGATTGTTTATCCAGAGTGAATAGGTATGTTGTAGATTGTTTATCCAGAGTGAATAGGTATCTTCTAGATTGTTTACTTTTTGTATTTGCAACGGTAATCATTTGGAGGGTTGAAGTCCGGAGTGAATAGGTAACATTTAGTACCAATTATTGTTTCTTATATTATATAACAGTTGACTCTTGCATTTGCTAATGTTATAAATTTTTGAAGCAGTGATGGCTCAGTGGCTTTGGCTATGGATTGCCGAGCAGCAGGTCTGTGGTTCGAATCCCGCCGTGGGCTTGAGCTTCAACGCATGGTGGAAGGGCATTTTGCGAATGCCCACCTGGCTAGCGACCACCCTCAAGTAGAAAATCTGTCGCCAAGCACCTAACAGTGTCATATTATAACATTGTCGATAGTCATATCGAATCACAGTAAGTTGTTTCACGCTCAAACATCCCTGTTTTCAAACATAAAACCTAACAGTGTGTTCCGGCAGCAGTCCCTGAGAGCCAGAAAAATTACAGGCTAATGAGACCTAACACTGTACGTCTCAGTGTGACGGGCACAATGCAATTCGTCGTTGACGAAATACATCTGTTTTAGTCAGAGGTTAGTCCACTTAACATCAGCTGGGCCTAGGGCTTGTTCCGTCACAATAAAAAAAAACATAGTGAATACGTATCTTCTAGATTGTTTACTTTTCGTATTTGCAGCAGAAATCATTTGGAGAGTTCAATTCCTGAGTAAATAGGTAACATTTAGTACCAAGTATTGTTGTTTCTTATATTATATACTAGACTGTAGATCCCCGTGGGGTGCCGGGTTATAATTGCACCTCCCCATATCATCCCGTGGGTGTCGTACAAGGCGACTAAGGGAAAAATACTGGAAGGTGGGCAGCAGCACCTTCTAAAGAACTGCCATCTTACACTGCGATCCCCAAGCCGCCTGCCAAGCGTGGGGATTATGGCAAATACCCCCTTAATAGGGGAGGCTGTGTTCAGCAGTGGACGATCCGGCTGATACAGATACTAGACTACTTTTGCGTTTACCAATGTAAAGAAACATTTGGATGATTTAAATCCAGAGTGAATAGGTATTTTATACACTGGTATCTTTTAAAGCAATGTTGTCATTCAGAGTTCAAGTCCTGAGTGAAGAGTATAATTTAGTACTACAAGTTATACATTATTTGGATGATTTCGAAGCAGTGATAGCTCAGTGGCATTGGCTATGGACTGCCGCGCAGCAGGTCTATGGCGGGATTTGAACCCGCCTCGGGCTTGAGCTTCACCGCATGGTGGAAGGGCATTTTGCGAATGCCCGCCTGGCTAGCGACCACCCTCAAGTAGAAAATCTGTCGCCAAGCACCTAACGGTGTGTTCCGGCAGCAGTCCTTGAGAGCCAGTGAAATTACAGGCACATGAGACTTTATAACTATGTCTCAAGGTGACGGGCGCAGTGCAATTCGTGACTTGTGACGAAGTCCGCTTAACATCAGGTGGGCCTCAAGCTTGTCCTGTCACAATACGTGACATGACACATAAAAAAAAAGAATAAAACCACAGTGAATTGGAAATTTTTAGATTAGTTATTTTTCCTAAAGAGAAATACAAGTTTGAACACTCGCTCACGTGTAAATGAAAAATGAGGATAATGAAAATGGCAGCAGGCAAACCTAAAATAGCAATTTTAGGAGCCTTAGCATTAGTATGTGTTCAATGATAGCTTTCAAATATCTTGTGATCTTCATTCAATTTGGATAATTTCAAATATTTTAAAAAAATTTAACTAATGTATGAGCTAGATTGGTGCGGGTTGGTTGAGATATCATATAATATTGAAATCTTTAGTGTCAAATATAAATTTTGGCCCAATTCAGTCTCAGTTTATAGTAAACAAGTAGTAACTATTAAATAAATACGAATGCCGTACAATTATGCATGTTGAGAGGTTAATGTATTCATAATCAATCATAAGATCGATTCGCTGGCAATACATACTATTAGAAAGCACTGCTTGCCCATGATAGTTTCAGTGTCACACTGATTTTCAAAATTCTGAGCAACATTTCACTTCCCAAGAGTTGATATGTCTAGTTTACTCAGTTCTTTTTATGGTTAGAGAATCTTTTTATTCTCATACAAAGTTATCACTTTCAAATATCTACTTTGCGGATTGCGTTTTGTTGTTACTTACCAAGATTGACTCGTTAAAAACTGAAAAAGTCCAAGCAAAGGTTATCTCTTACCTGTTTTGTAGTTTGTATTGCCTTTCTATAAATCGCAGGTCATATTTATTCAAAGCAATGAAATTGTATTTAAATGGTCCATCCGCACTTATGGTACTTATTCAATATTCATTTGTGCATTATGTGAGACCTCTTTAGTGGTAACTTTTTCGACATATTTATATTTTGTCACTTACTTTTACTCACCTTGGTCAAACCCATTTTATTTATACCATCTTCTTAGCATTTGATTTACTCTGGATTAGTCGAGTTTTTAATGTACATCGTAGCCTTCCCTAGCAAATGAACTAATTAGTATCAATTAATTAGGAAAAATGTGAATAATAAATTACCTTTTAAAGATGCTTTTAGTTTCTTACCTTCTTTATAGATGAAAACTTCATGATATAATGAACACTTTTAGCAGGTATTTTTTTGTCAATTTGGAAGTATTGGTCATGCTTTCTTTCATAAGAGCTTTAACTTACATACAATGTGTTGAACATTTGGTGCAGATGAACCGGGGAATGAAATGTGATGCCATCTAAATCTCAGTTGATTAAAGTAAGCTTGGGGAGACTTACTCCCTTCGTTACCTTTTAAATTTAAATCCACTGCCTCAAGAACTATGCATATTACATTACTTTGTATCCGTCTGACTGGTCCACACACACATCTAGAGCGCTGAGCCCCTAAGCCAACAATGGTGTTTTTATAAAGTTTGATACATGTGTTGGTTACAATAGTTGTTAGTTATTTAAATTCTCATACAATGGCAACGCAACTCAGCATCGGCTCTTTGAGTCTAAGGATACTTAAGCATTTGTGTAACATATCCTACTCCGGGCTTACGCTTCTCAGTATGCAGCAGCGTGGTAGGCTATACTGCATGCTCGTTTAGCCAACTGCACTGAAGTAAAAAGATTGCCCAGAAAGCACCCAAATGGTGTATTCAGGCCGTTAACCTTGAGAGCCGTTCCTATTCCAGAATAGCCATTCCAAAATATCGCCACTTATAAATATGTGCATCAAAAGTTTAAATCACTACACAAAAGATATGGCTCGGCAAGATACACACCTTGGTATCTGGAATTCGCAAGCAGGGCCAATCCAAATATGCTATTGTGTCAAAACAATTGAGTGATGTGCTTGTGTGTAATAATAATGTGTGTATGTTGGCTAAGATGGTTAATGATGTGCTAGAGCAATATAATGTAAAACTCTGCACCATTGAGAAACTAAGACCCTCAATGGTTCAGCGTACAGCAATATTGCTGCAGGTAATAACAACCATTTTCAAACCACTGTGTGGTATATGTTCTGGTCCAAATGTTAAGCTTGACTACTAAGTATTGCCTTAATAAAAGTGTTTTTTTGATAATCATTCGTAAATTTATGAGACAGCAGTTGATTTGGATTCTTGATGGTGTGTACTTGGTTGAGGTTAGGTGGATGATTGCTACCTAAGACCTAGGAGAATCAAGCTGCTTGTTTCAAGGATTCTAAATAACTCACTGAACTGCACCTATGACAATCACCTGTAGAATCTACAGCATCTACAGTGTTGATGATGTGTGATGTCTTCCCGAATTACACAAGATGAGTCATTTGGTGTGAGTGTGTTTGGATATGTTAGTTAGAGTTATGTGAGAGTGTGTATATGGGTGATTTCTGTCTTAGATGATGATGAATCATAGTCCATGTATATAGGGTCAAGTTAAGAATAACTCATAGTGGTATTGGTAACGTCTATCACAATCATCCTAAAGCCACCGCTGCTGGGCTGTCTATCCAGATTTCATGTGTTGAAGATGTGTGTGATGGTGTGTATATATATGTTATATGTGTTTGTATATATATGTTGTTCTCCCATCGATACAAGGTATACTGTAACTCACTGCACGGCGACATTGCTCCCGTCTATCACAATCATCCTGAGACCAGTCCGAGGAATACATTGTCGTCCTGGATGGTACACATTGCTTCCGGTGCTGCAGCGGGAAGCCTTTCTGCCGAGGATCACATCTTTGATGTACGTGTCTTCGGCCGTCTCGGGAGCGCGGGGGAGAGAGTTCTGCAAGATAAATTAAATATATTTATCCTTGCGCAACATATAAGGTGGGCAATCCAATATTTTATTTATAAATGCTTGAATTCGGGTGCGTGGTTTTCTAATAGGTTAAATATGGTGTTTTTTAATTTTTTTCGGCTGCACATCCCATAAATTATTGACAGAGATGTTAATGAACATATCTCTGGAGGCTTTATGGTTTCATAGTTCCCCATTTTTAGGACTGATACTGAGAATTCCCCATAGGAAATACCAATTGTTTGAAACAGGAGCAGACCTCGCTATTTGAACTAAATTGTACCCTATTTATGTGTACTGTACTGTATCAGCCGGATTGTCCACTGCTGAACACAGCCTCCTCCATTATGGAGGGGTTTACCATAATCTCATACAGGCAGGCGTCTTGGGGATCGCAGTGTGAGATATCAGTCTCCTCCTCAGAAAGCACTGCTGCCCACCTTCACTGACTAGTGGTATGCTAACCCATACTTAATTTGGACTGTTATTAATAAATGCATGACAAAGTTGACATCGATCATAAGAAGCAGTTTTTGACAGTTGTTCCATAATTCAAACGTGAAAACTGCATCTTAAGCTAGATTTCAACTTTTTGTTACTTTACTACATTTATCCATCTTAGGCGCAGCTCCCGATTGTACTCTTTTGATGGACACATGAAAAACACTACAAAATTCCTGAGGATGTTGGTGTTTCGTCTTCCAGACCAGACATACTTCTGTACTCAAAAAATCTAAAACGCATTGTACTTATAGAACTTACTGTGCCGTGGGAAACAAACGTACTTAAAACCACGCAATAAAAACAAACATGTATTATGACCTAAAACGGTTATGTGGTTAATCTATATGCTGTAGAAGTTGGAGCAAGGGGTGTACCAGCGAAATCCCTGTATAATCTACTTAAAGACTTTGGCCTGTCAAGAACAACCGTAACTTCCATCCTAGAACGTGTATCTAAGGCGGCATTAGCAGAATCCTACCAAATTTGGTTAGGCAGGGGAGGAGGCTCGAGAGGTGAAGGAGAGCATTGATGCATCATAAAGGGGCCCCTTAAACTTACTCCTGGGTAGCAATTCCCAAGCCCCTCTGGCCTCTTCCTCTGCAACGCTATGGACCCGGCACAGGCACGGTGAATCCATGGAATGCTAAGAAATTCGTCTCATACGATATATGAAGATAGGTTTTGTAGAGGATCACGTTTAGTTTAGAGCAGTAATAGTAAGGCAAGTCAAAAGCCCCAAAAGCAGGAACTCGAACCCAATATACAAAACGTGAAATGGGTTAATAAATAGCGAACTGACCTCAACATTTGTCAAACTGTTCTGCACACTAGCCGGAACACTACATCCATTGAAGATAGTCTCTGTAATCAGCTCCAATAACTTCCCTTTCTCCGCTGTATTCAAATTAGCAATTCCTTTGGTGAACTTCTTGAGTTTCTGATTGAAAGGGTTCCTCAACACTGTGACGTTGGAATCCCCACTCATAGAGCTTGCATGGCTCACATTCACCACGGTCACATCGTTGTCTACAGTACTCTCAAGGTCAATAACTGTTGGTTCACTTCTATTGATGCTTGTATCAGCTGTTAGGTCTATAGTTAGATAGGAGTCACTGTTGATTTCTCTCGTAACGTTTGCTATATGTACACTTAAGTTGTTTTTAGACTGAGCAATGATTAAATCGTCTAAATTCGTTGAATTTTGAGTTGATTGGTGCATCAATGACTTCTGTTTTGGAGTTGAACAAGCATTATGGACGTCATCATCTGGTATGACTATCAATCTTCCCTGAGAACTATTAATTACCGTATTGTCCAGATCTATAACACTATCATCAATATTCACAGAGAAGTTCTCCGAGGTGTTTTGGCTAGTTTCTCGTAGATGGTTGAACAGTTTACCGATTCTTTCCTGAGTTTTTAGACGGTGCTTGCGCTTGAGGTTCTTCTTGGTAATTTTAGGGGTGGTCATTTTTTCCTTACTCATAGTTTTGTTGAGAGAGTTGGTGGATGATTTTCTCTGAAAAGTTAATAAAATGGATTAAAAGAAAAAAAAGAAAGAAAAAGAAGGTCCATTCTGCAGTTTAGTTTGACAGTATACTAAAAATTATGTTTAAAATATTGTTTAGGCTCATATATCACAGACATGACACACTCTACTTTTAAATACTCAATCTTAGTGAGAATCTAGATTTAAATGTAGATTATTGCCTTTAAACTCAATGAAGTGATGTATAATTAAATTAGTTGGTTGCAGTGATATCTTCAATAGCATGGCTGTAAGATTTTTTAGGGGAATTATCTAAAAAATCTATATGATGCTAGAATAGATTGCTTCCGAAAAAAATTGCAACACATATGATATAATTAAATCAAAAACATACACATGATAGCTTTGTTAATATTAGGAACTACTCGTATAAGAGGATTTGGACACGAATCTTCCACCGCAAGAATGTATCGATACAAATCGCGCTGGCCGCTGTTAGGCGCCGGCCTCGCGTCCATTTCGAGACTAATGTTAAATTTCTAAAACCTATTTTACATGGTAGGGTAGATCGCCCACCACTGTGGCCTTGGTGAACACGGTAAACTACTAGCCTAGTAATCTAGTAATCAATTATATGTCAAAAATAGTTTCCGTTCATTGAACTCCTCGTAAGATGGAATTATTATAATTCCTAAAGGCTTGTTTTTTAGGCGATTAGTTTAATGGATTTGAAATTTCAAATGACTAAGGAACTATCCATGCATCCGTCAATTCGTAAGCTAAGGCGAAGTTATTTTAATGTTAAATTTGTTTTGGTAAAAAAAATTGCTGCCAATTATGATTAGTGTTTGTGTATGGAACTGTATATACAGCAATAAAGGATTTTTTGTAGTAACAATGAAGATGCGTAACTTCTGGGATATGAACGTTACCTCTAGTGTAAAATGTGATAAAGCTGTTTTCATCTCTTGATTGAAACAGCTATCCACAGATAGTACATAGAGATAATGGCAGAGCAAAGAGTTCTTTGTGTTAAGTTTTGTGTCAGACAGGACTAACTTGTTCAGAAGGAGTTCTACTGCTACTACGATATTTAAGTCATTAATAGTAGTAATTAGTGGAAGATTTAGACACAATATAGGTATTTATAAACGAACAAAAGCTAAATTGTGTGTATTAACCAGTATATAGTTTTGCAGGATAATATGTACATAAAGTTTGCACGTTTTTCATGCTGTGTGTATCCAAGGTAATACTTTCAGATAATAATAACATTGTTGCAAAATTAATTATCCTAATCGAAGGACCACCCTTGTATAAATGTCAAAGCTGAATTGTGTGTATTAACCAGTATATATTATATCAGGATAATATGCAAGTACATTAAGTTTGCTTGTTTTTCAAGTTGTGTGTGTCCAATTGATTATTACTTTCATGAAATTTTAATATTGTTGCAAAATTAATGATCCTAATCGAAGGACCACCCTGGTACAAATCTTGCCAGGGGCTTACACTTCCATGTATAGTTGTAGGGAATTTTGTGATTACTAGCCTAGCTACGTCTTTTAAATGGAAATTCTTTCGCCAAACATTAGATACATTTTATTTTAAATTAAAGTGGTTTTCACTCCGTTTTTCTAACTACTAAGTTTTCACTTGGGTAAATAATTCGGGATAACTCACGTGAATAAGTTAGATAGCTCCGACTATAGTTTCAACCACGTCAGGTGGTATTTTTCAAGGAGAGCCCGGGACGTCCGCGTTGACGTCTCGCTTAGTAATTATAGTCGGTGCTATCTGACTTATCCCGTATTATTTACTAAAATTAGATAGATTCGTCAAAACATAGAATAGATGGAAAGAGATGCTATGTATAAGCAAATATAACAACGTAATAGCTAAGCCCACATTGTAGTTCCTTAGTGGAACATAGTTCATGTTTCTAAATCCTAAATGGGTCTAGCTAGTAGTGTCTACTCATGACTACGGTCAATGCTACTTCATCGAAACGTCGAGGTAAGTTAAAATATAATTATTTTAATATTAATTCGTGCGTGAATAGATCCGTTTGGGATATAGAAACATGAGTTTAGTTCACGAAAGTTTAAAGAAAAGTATTAATCATAGTTGATTATACTTATGTATTGTTTATGTAGTGGACATAGGAGTATGTAAGTATATGTTAGCATCATCTATACTTATAATAAAACTGTAACAGGTCCAATTCTGTACATAGAAGACATTTGCAAAAAAAATAATTGAGAGCACTCTGTAGCTGATACTGATGCGAAAACTGTATTTTTTTTTATTTTTGTCTGTCTGTCTTTCTGTCTATCTGTCTGTTTGTCTGTATCCCGGCCGCGCATCACTCCAAAACTACTGAATGAAATTTAATGAAACTTAACACGATTTGAGTTCATACTACGAAGAAGGTTATTGTAAACTTTTTATCCCGAAATTCAGCATGGTTCCCTCGGGAAAGGGGATGAAAGTCAAAATGTACACTTAGTTGTAATTTACTAACGCGTAGTCCGATTTCAAAGATTCTTTTTTGTTAGAATAGTGATGAGTAAGCTCGGAACCCCATGGGCAGCCCGGTACCCCACGGGCAGCCCAGCACCCCAAGGGCAGCCCGGCACCCCATGGGCATACTGGCACCCCACGGGCAGCCTGGCACCCCACGGCCAGCCCAGCACCCCATGGGCAGCTCGGCACCACACGGGCATCTCGGCATCCTTATTTAGATTTGCCAGCTTGCTAAGATAAAACTCTAAAATCTGGAACATACGCCACAATAAATTGTTTTAACCTTATTTTATTATCTATCATTTGCCGGATACATTTTGGAGACTGCGCAATGGAAGTGTACAATCTAATATATTTTTGTTCTACCGCCAAACAAGGAGAACCTCGGCAAAAAGATACAGTTTAATAATCGAAATTACAAAGAAATGCACAAAGTTCCTACTTTGCTTCAACAATTTTATTGTGCGAACCGCGAAGGAACTCTCTGAGTTACTTAACTACTGTATTCTAGAAAAACAAGCTGGGAGTAATCAAACCCAAAGTAAAAAGCTCCTTTCTAAGCTATGCTTTACTAAGAGTGCTTCACCACAGACCACAGCGTTGCTTAATATGAGATAAACAGTGCTCAAATGTGAATAATTAGTTTGCAGGTACGGCAATCGCGAACGAAGTCGCAGGTACAGCTAGTAATATATGTAAGTGTATGTGTATATTGATATCATATACAAAAATGGTGTGATGAATCAACTAGAACTAATAATTTAGATAACATTAATTTAGTTATACAAAATGAATTAATTTTTACATTATTAAGTGCATCAAGCCATCATAATTTATTAACAGCTTTTTCCTAAACATGGTTGCCTGGAAGAAATCACTATAAGCGATCAGTAGCCATTTGTTATCTTAATGTAATTCAATAAAGAATTATATCTATCTATAAGACAATAATACACAATTGATTTTATTTAAAAACAATCTCACTACCAGAACATTAATCAACCAAAATAAGACTAAAAAATACACCTTGCATTAAAGCGTTCTTTGTGAATGTGACAGTTCCATTTCAATATAAATGCATCTGTTTTCAATTTTAAGGATGTTTTTGTATTAAGGTTTCAGTCACCTTTAACAGTGTGTAATGTATTGCAGCTCATCATGTCTATTTACAATTAGTTAATGTTACCTGAACAATGCCCAAAACAGCCCTAGCTAGACCTTAGTACAGCACATATCATCCCCAAATAGAATAAGACTCCTTCGGTTCCTTCCGCTGCGCAATGTTTGATTAAGACTGGGGGTATTTCATCTACACCAGAGCTATATTAGCATTTTATGTTTTTATTACATTGTAAATTTCGCATGGTTCGGTTGGGCTAAGAAACATCATGTTATCAGTTCGCATGAGTGCAGGACCACCACACGCACTCCTGCTGCCTGCACCCACTGACGCTAAGTACTATTTGCGTGGGTTCAGAAATCAGTTTATTTTGGATTATTAGTTTTATGTATTTAAAAAAATCCTAACTGTTGCGACCATCTATATCTTAGACACTTGTAATTTCGTTTAAAAATACCCTGAATATTTCAAAAAGCTTTCAGATAAACCACGCAATTACCCGCTCAGGTTTAAACATAGATTAGAAATACTATATAGTGCAGATTATTATTATAACACGTTGGGAGTGTAGGTACCCTTACTAGATAGGATGACTATGGTAATTTTATTTATGTTCATAATTGTTCTCAAGTGAGTGATATGTAATGTCTTTTTTGAGAATAAATATCTTTAAAGCTTTTTTTATTATTGATGCAAAGTAGTGGTCCCAATGCAATGGTCATGTAAATCTTTAATTAGGTAATTACCGGCAAATTAAAGAATGACGAAAATGAATATAGCCTTACTAAAAAACTGAAAAACTAATGGATCGAAAAATGTTAATAAGTACACCATAGAACAATACCTATGTGACAATTATTAATTTAAAAAAAACAGGCCATTATACACAAAGTTGCCGTATGCAAACCTGGGTCATTATGTAATGATAAATAAATAGTTATTATTATATAATGTACAATAAATGATTTGGTAATTCTCAATAAAATAAAAAGTAAATGTATTACATTTTAATTTTCTATTTAATATAAATAATTAAAAAGATTCAATCCATCAAAGTAAATCAATTGTTAAAGGATGAAGAATTTGTAAATTGATGTAGAATTTAAGAAAAGCGTCAAGTTATAGGCAATTTATTGCTTTAAAACAAAATACCTTTTAAACAAAGATGAATCCAAAAAATATTGTAGTTTTCCAAGTGTTTTTAGTAGTATTGTGAACACATTATTTTTGTTATTCCCACAGTTGTAGGGACCCACACAAAAAATACAGGTCTCTCCAAAAGTTACTTTATCTGAAGATGTCAATAGGCCAACTTATTTGTTAATTAATAGCTGCGGTATGTTATTTTCAGCAGGTCAGGGTACAAACCGTCACAAAGTTTGATCGTAATTTCTTATTGAAATTTGACAACATATTTAACTTACTATAAGAACAACCAAGTACCTGTCAATTACAACCGTAACATTCTTAGAATAAGTACCCAAAACAGCATAATTATGCAGGATCATCTCAAATTTCACTAAGCAGGGGACGCAGTTCTAGGAGTGTACTGGATTATTACATTGAGTGCTCTATAGGTGCTATGCCTGGGTTATCAGACCCAAAAGCATGACCTACCTTAAATTTGAATATTGTTGCTCTATCTTTTCTTTCCCAACACAATAGGAGTCATTTCTCTCGGTTATGTACCAGGTATCCATAATATGATATATGTATAATTAAGGCTCATTAAAAAGTAATAGAGATGTTTCCATAAAAGTCAACAGATGATTAAGATTAAGTTATTAATAAGTTGGCATCATCAGGACCACTATGCCCTAGTTATGAATGAAATTCTATTGTTATCATTATCGCCGATGCCAATGGGTATGTAAGGGGTATGTACAATAAATCTTCTTTAACAACACAAGAAAGTAATATCAGAAAAATAGTGTGTGGAGGCCCATAGGAGATTCAAATGCCTACTTTAGTCTTGATATGCAGGTTTCGTTTACCTTCAGTAAAAGCAGGCATGCAGTAATTAGTGTAGCAGCAGTTGCAAGGATGTAAGGACACAATTTGACATTAAAACACAATTACAAAATTACGAGAGAAAGAATTATAATCATGTGCAGGATTCGAACCCGCATCTGTCCACCCCTATAGCCCGGATATGCTCTGACCTAACATGACAATGACACCAATGAAAATTAAATCTCGTAAACAGTGACACAAATAGTGGCTACTAGGGATGTGAAATGTATGCAACAAGAAGTAACAATATTATGCATAAAAATGTATCCAGTGTGGTTGATTTGACGCCACATTACCACTTGAAGGTTAAATAACACACAGACATAATTCTTTATGGCTGGCCTGGTAGATGGCCCGCAATAAAATATATGGTTTTATGGCCGGCCATCTACCTGATGTCAATCCTCCTTGGTACTGCTGCTTGCTTTTATTGAATACCTGATATTTTTTAGGTATATATTATGGTAGGCTGTTTTGCTGCATGGAGCAACATCCCACTCAGATCAACGTTTATTTTGGATAGTGCTAAATTAGGCCCATTTAGTTACTTTACTCACATAAAAATGACATCCAACAGAAAGATATAGAAAAGTTCTTAGTTTCTGCAAAGACCTGAACGACATGCATACCTTCAATTAAGAATGAATAAACATTTCAAACAAGAAATGAAATGTAAAATGTAGATTTTACAACACATTATATCCAAGGTTAGATTATGTACAATCAAAGCATTTCCCGCGTGACAGCAAGCAGTGCATTTTCAAGCTTGGATCCGAGCATTGCAACTCATTCCAAAACACCCACACAGCTTTGCATGCATAGGAAAATATTTTTTTACCTGATCAGAAGTAAAATTGAACACAATAGGTAGAGTAGAAAATGTAACGTAAGAAATTCAACTAACAGAGAGCTGCGTCGACGACGGTTTCCCCATGTTCCAGTAGGTATATTATTTGTAACACTACCTTCACTTGGTATCTAAAATCGGATGGATGTTGGATTTGACAATTTTATGCAGAATGTTGATATAAGTTGGTACAAGGATTTTTTGTAAGAATTAGAAAATTCCCATTTCTGAACTAGTCGTAACAACAACACAAAAACACCACAGCACCACAGAGTATGTATCACATAGAGACAGGGCTGCCAACCTTTGAATTTTTTTCCTCGTACAGAAGAAGATTAAAATCTCGTATTTTAGCTTTCGAACCTCGTACATACTTATTTTATGTGAAAATGTGATAGAATAAAGAAAAAAGCATTAAAAAGACGTTTTACACAGATAATGCTTCTTTTGAAAGTTTTTTACAAATAAAATATAACCATTAAAAAAAATTAAATCGTCTTCATTGTGTGTATAACAACAAAATATTTTGCTTAAAAATAGATAACTTACATAATACATTACATACTTTGTAGTTTCTACCACAGACTATGACGACTTATAACTATGGAGGGTAGAGGAACCCTCCATACCTATAACGTATTCTATCTCTGTTGCAATTTAATGAAGGAAATTAATCAAACAAATATGGTTCATTTCTGGTAAATCTCAAATTTATAATGATATTGATTGAATTCGAGTGAGGCGACTTCAGGGTCTATTGAACATGTTGACATAAATGTTCCCTGTAATGAAAATTTTTATTCAAAATTTCATAACTCAAAATCTCGTACATAATTGTACGAGGATATTATCGTCCTCGTACCTCGTACGAAAGACCAGAAATCTCGTAACTGTACGAGAAACATCGTACGGTTGGCAACACTGCATGTAGAAAAGTAATATACGTACATATGTCACCAGTACGTCACGTCCACAGAACACTCGGTGCGATTTCGTTTCGATGAAACGGAATGGCAGTCACGTTGCCGTCGTTAAAATCGCTTTTGGCGTAAATAGGAAGGCAGCCTTAAACTGCTGTTCTAAACATGCAGAACGGAGACTGACTAGTCTAAGTACTGAATTTTCTAAAACTGTGCCCTCTCAGAAACAGTGTGATTGGCTTGGCCCATAAGCAAGCTAGCATGCAAAGATCTTTTAGATACTTTGAGATTCTAACATTGCAGATCGTGCTCGTCAGTGCTTGCGTATCGTATTACTGTGTCGCTAGATAGTGCTCCGAGGAAAAGGGTTACATCAGATTGTCATTTGAGGCCATGAGTACCATAGTGGCCTATCTTTTGCAGACACAATTGATTTCCATTGTGTCTCAAAAAGATAGGCCACTATGGTACTCATGGCCTCATTTATATACCACCTGGTCTGTTAATGAATACTGCAACATTTATTTCTATAAATGTTGCAGTATTCATTAACTGTTGCATGGTAGTAGGGCATTTTGGGAATGCCCGCCGGCCGCTACCACCCTCAAGTAGAAAATCTGTCACCAAGCACCTAACGGTGTGTTCCGGCAGGTGTCCTTGAGAACCAGTACTTCTAGGTTAGCCTGAACAACATCTTCGACCACATCATCACTTACCATCAGGTGAGATAGTGGTCAAAGGCTATCAGGAATTAAAATTAAAATTTAAAAGAAAAACGTTTTTTTTTTGTACGTAGGTATTTTTTTATTTGCTACAACTTTGGCATCTACTACATGGATTGGATTTAAAAAAAAAATGGTAATGTTGAAAATTATAAAACATTTTAATGATGTTGATGGCGGTCAAAGTTACTTATACTTTTAGCCAATATTACCCATATCGCTTTTGTCAAAGAATTAGCTTTTTATGCTAAAGAGCAAGGAATCATGATATAATTTGCACATATTTTTCAAGAATAAGCGCCCTAATAAAAGAAACAAATTTAGATTATAAAAAAATACTTACCATACCATACACAGGATCCCAAAGTATTAGCAAATCAAAAAATACCTAGGCGCTTACAAAAATACATCAGTATTTTTGTCCCTAATTCTATTACTCGTACTAGTTATTTGGTCAAGCGTTTAACTAAAAATACTGATAAAATGTTCAACTGGGAATGAGTTGGCTGTGTTAACTTGCATGTTAAGGGTGAACTGGCCGGCCCGTTCTCTATACAAACGTCGTAGGGTGATCACTCCCCTATTTGAGGATTTAGGTCCAAAATAAAGAATAATACCGATTGATCTAGTCATTACCTAGGCTTGTATGATGCCAACATTTTAATAAAATAATTAACTTGAGAATTATGAGCCTCGAAACATTTTCATGTAAAGTTTTCGAGGCTCATAACTAACAACTTAATTACCTTTTTAAAATTTTGGCATCATATAAGCCTAGATAACGACGATATCAATCGGTATTATGTTTAAGTCTGGACTTAAAATCTCAAACAAGGGAGTGATCACCCTACAACGTTTGTATGGAGAAGTGACCGGCCAGTTCAACCTTAAGTATTTTTTTCTTTTACCATACGAAACGAACGTTGTGATTTTCATATGCTAGGGCTGCCACAATTATGAAAATATGTTTTGGTAGCTTTACAAAATAAAATTATTAAATAAAACAGTAATTTAAAATATACGTTTCTATTTCCTAAAAAAAAAAAATTAACAGAGGATTTGTTTAAGTCCTCTATTTATTTCCATATTTTATAATTTCTACTATATGTACTCATTGTGCCAAAATCAAAATTGAGATTAATCAACGTATTAAATTTGTTGAATTAATCAAAATTTTAAATAAACATGATTATCAAAAGAGTATATAATTATTAAAGTACCTTTTCAGCTCTTGTCTTTGTGATGTATTTTGAGTACTTCTATCAGTCAATGCATGACTATGCTTATTGATACACAAGATATTTATTTACGTAAACGGATTCCCTTGTAAATTATATGAAGAGCCAGGATGGCCTGGACTTGGAAGCCCTTCACCATAACTCATCTCCTAATTTTATACTTCTAAATTCTGGGTGGGTGGGCACGGATATACAAATTAATGACTTCAGATCACAATCGATGGTGTCGTTACAGAATAAAAAGGACCAGAAGGATCACTCTGCAAAGCTATTCCAATAAATAAGCGACTTTAGCTACGAAGCAATAAAGTTCACTTCAGCGTGCAATGTACGGAGTACCTAATATTTATATTGACCTACACGTCACCTCTCTTTCTATCGCATAGCTACATGCGTAGCTCTGATCTCTTCCAACGCCTCACACACCGTACAATAATCCCATCCGGACGGATACAGCGACGTACCTATAGCTTTGTATTGTACCTACATTGCGGAGTGAGCCAGGCCTGGTATCGTCAAGACAAGTGACTATAATGATTAATATAAAGCCCACCATTCAATACATGAGCCTTGCGCCGCCGCCGCACTCAAATGTGTGAAAGAATTGAAGCGCTCGTAGCGAAGTTTACTTAGCTGTTCTCAACCGATCAGCAAATTAAGCAACGTCGCGCGCAGTCATGAGTTGGATGGGTGACCGCTAGTGACATTACTACTGAGCGTTTCCGTGCTTCGGAGGACACGTTAAGCCGTCGGTCCCGGTTGTTGTCTTAGGACGGCAGTCGTTATAGCAGGTGGTAGGGCATTTTGCGAATGCCCGCCTGGCTAGCTACCACCCTCAAGTAGAAAATCTGTCGCCAAGCACCTAACGATGTGTTCCGGCAGTAGTCCTTGAGAGCCAGTACTTCTAGGTTAGCCTGAACAACATCTTTGACCACATCATCACTTACCATCAGGTGAGATAGTGGTCAAAGGCTAACCTATCAGGAATAAAAAAAAAAAAGAATCCATCTTCACCCACACACCACACGAGCAGTACGAGCAGCACCCACTCTTCCTCAGTCGCTTGTAAACCTTGGTGAGCCTTGCACGTACAAATTCAGGCGTTAAACATTTAAACAATATGTCTTAATTATTAATTTAGTATTTTCATTGTATTTTTTATCACTGAAAACAAGTGGTTAGTTCGCCGACAAATCCTTGATCCGAATAAATCCCTGAGGTACCACCGCCTGGTATTTGGCGTGAGCCAGGCATCACGAACCGCAAACCATAACATAACATTCACATGCAGACTGTTCCAACGGATTGGTGCCACTGAGAATTGCGGGCTTTAGACAATAATTAAACATGGCACATTTTTAAAGTTATTTATTTTTTATTTATTTCGACATTTAAATCTGTTAAAATTAAGTTAATCTAAGTTTTCTACATAATTAGGCAAATAAGTACGTATAAATATTATTTATTAAGTTACTGTATGATTAGATTTAATTATTTACAAGAGGCTTAAAAGTTTGATAGGGTTTTAGTTTTGCTCTTATATTGCAGTATGGTAGGTAAAACCGGCAAGAAAACTTTCAATGGATACTTAAATCTTAGAACACGTATTTCATAAATCGTCCTTTATATTGAAGATCACAATTTGACATAATTTTCGGCCAATACTGGGACTAAAACTTATTAAAAGTGCCAAGTGTTTATTATTCGACACCAACGTTAGCCCTCGAACATATAGGCATTTGTAGTAACTGCGAAGGATCCCACATATTATTTAGTTGTCGTAATTCTCCAGAAACATTCTCAAACCGCAAAAGTATAATAATTACTACCTACCTATTTTATGAATGGGAAATGTACTCTTTTGAAGCGCTCGTAGCGAAGTTTACTTAGCTGTTCTCAACCGATCAGCAAAGTTAAGCAACGTCGCGCGCGGTCATGCATCGGATGGGTGACCGCTAGTGACATTACTACTGAGCGTTTCCGTGCTTCGGAGGGCACGCTAAGCCGTGTCGGTCCCGGTTGTTGTCTTAGGATGGTAGTCGTTATAGCATGGTGGTAGGGCATTTTGCGAATGCCCGCCTGGCTAGCTACCACCCTCAAGTAGAAAATCTGTCGCCAAGCACCTAACGGTGTGTTCCGGCAGGTATCCTTGGGAGCCAGTACTTCTAGTTCTAGGTTAGCCTGAACAACATCTTCGACCACATCATCACTTACCATCAGGTGAGATAGTGGTCAAATAGGTTAGCCTGAACAACATCTTCGACCACATCATCACTTACCATCAGGTGAGATAGTGGTCAAAGGCTAACCTATAAGGCATAAAAAAAAAAAATTTTGCTGTCGTAATTCTCCAGAAACATTCTCAAACCGCAAAAATATAATAATTACTACCTATTTTATGAATGGAAAATGTACCCCTATGAGTTGTAAGCATCTTATACCGGTACTAGATATCTTTTTCTAAAATGCGAATCTTTATTATTTTGATGAAAGGTACATAAGTACACAACGTTTACAATACCATTTTTCTATCAATTTGGAGTGCAATCGAGTTTGATATTCAAATAATTAAATAGCTCACAGCAGTACTTTGTTATTCACAATCGTTTTATAACTTTATCAAAGATGATTTAGAATAATCATATTAAATACCTGCGCATAAAAGTTTTGCTTTGAGCCATACCATATGACGTGTTGATAAAATTGTTTGAGGAATACAATTGTTCATTTTCGTAATCCCTACCAGCTTTTCCCATTGATGGGGATTGCTGATTACCAAAAGATCACTGCATCAGCTGGATTGTCCACTGCTGAACTCAGCCTCCCCTATCAAGGTGGTATTTGCCATAATCCCCACGCTTGGCAGGGGTCTTGGGGATCGCAGTGTAAGACGGTTCTTTAGAAGGCGCTGCTGCCCGCTTTCCAGTATTTTTCCTTTAGTCGCCTCTTACCACACTCACGGGAAGATATGGGGGTGGAATTCTAACCCGGCACCACACAGGGGGTGAACCAAAAGATTACGACAGTATAATATGTCGACGGTTTTCTCCAATATGGGAGTTTTATGACAACTACAGAGCATTATACTTATTTACACATTTCGACAGTTTCGACACACTTGTGTTTACAATCGACATAACAGCATCATTGAAACTTGCAGCTGCAGCGTTATTTGACCACAGTTCTCTTTGTACTGAACCCTTAACACCCAGATATAATTGTTATGTTACATTCGACACGACATCAGTGGAACTTCTAGTTTCAGCGTTCTTTGAGTATAATTTTCTTGGTATTGTACCCTTACCAGTAGCACATTAGAAGGCAATCGTCCGTCTATATGGCATATTTGTGTTTACTTGAATAGTTCTGATAAAAGTGATGGATTCGACACGACAGCACCAACGAAACTTGGAGTTGCAGCGTTTTTTGACCACAATTCACTTGGTGTTGTACGATTGACCAAAGCACACGAGAGAACACAGATCCAACTACGGGGTCTATTTGGCAGTGTACACTTCTACAGATTTAATACAAGTGTTGCATTCGACACGACACCATCAACGAAACTTGCAGTTGCAGCGTTCTTTGACACCATTTCTCTTGGTGCTGTATCCTTAACCAAAGCACATGAAAGAGCACCGGTCCTACTCTGGGGTCTATTTACAAGTGTACACTTCGACAGATTTAATACAAGTGTTGCATTCGACACGACACCATCAACGAAACTTGCAGTTGCAGCGTTCTTTGACACCATTTCTCTTGGTGCTGTATCCTTAACCAAAGCACATGAAAGAGCACCGGTCCTACTCTGGGGTCTATTTACAAGTGTACACTTCGACAGATTTAATACAAGTGTTGCATTCGACACTTCAGCACCAATGAAACTTGCAGTTGCAGCGTTCTTTGACAACATTTCTCTTGGTGCTGTATCCTTGACCAAAGCACATGAAATAGCACCGGTCCTACTCTGGGGTCTATTTACAAGTGTATACTTCGACAGATTTGATACAAGTGTTGCATTCGACACGACAGCACCAATGAAACTTGCAGTTGCAGCGTTCTTTGAGTACAGTTCTCTTGGTGTTGTACCCGCGACCACAGCACAATAGAGAGCACCCGTCCATCCCGGAGGAGCTCCTGTTGCATTCACGGCCTGTAGTTCCTGGAGAACCCTGGAAAATACAAAGGGTTGTGCTTAGGTTCAAAAAATACACAAACAAACTATAAAACTATGTTTCAACTGAACAGTCAGTACGGATAAAGTGATGTTATTAATAATCACAATAATATTATCAAAGTATTTCCATAATCTCCATGACTGGAAGGCGTTTTAGAGGTTGCAATTTAAAATGTAAGGGCACATCTTTTCTTTTTTATCCATGGAGGTTAAATTTACAATTGTATTATTATGTATGTGTGTATGTGTCTAAAACACATATATTATTTCTGAAATAGTAAATAAGTCAGTTAAGATTTTTGTTATGTCAGCCTTATGAACCCCTAGTAATTTCAAGTTGCTGATGTCAATAATGGCATGACGATCCCCAAGCCGCCTGCCACGATCCCCAAGCCACCTGCCAAGCGTGGGAATTATGGCAAATACCCCCTTAATAGGGGAGGCTGTGTTCAGCAGTGGACGACCCGGCTGATACAGTACAGTACAGTACAGATGTCAATAATAAATAAAAAAAATATTAACTTACTACTAAAAAAAATAGAGGAGGTTCTCAATTGGACTGTATATTTTATTTTGTTTTCACGCTAGAGTGCGTTCAGAGGCTCAGAGTGTAGTTGTTTCGTTGTTTGGTTGTTTTGCAACTTACCCTGAGGTATGGAACGACCGGTTGTTTTATAACCTCAAACAAATTGTGACATTGACAGACTTACATCATTATCGTAATAATAATTGCTATTTAACACTATCACAATTTCGTTTTCCATTTTTATTTAAGTTTTATATTTTGAGAAATTATATTAGTATATATATTTTTTGAGATATATGGGTGAGCGCATCAGATAGAATACGATATAAACGTCAAAGTCATTTCATGTCACGCGTTTTATGGTTAAAAAGTTGCAACCTTCAAAGGTTTGGAACGGTCCAGTTGTGACAACCGAACGCTCTACTCGAAGGTTGTGAACGACGTTAGAGTGAAAAGTTGCACTCCGAGTGCGCTCTAACCAAGGTTCGGAACGCACCCCTATTAGACTTCCACATATACACATTTTGATGATTATTTTTTTGTTAGTTCGAATACCTGGATTAACCCCTTACCGCATGGATTTTTAGATTTCAATTATTTTAATTTATGATGTTCCTGTGCCCCAGGGGTATCCATAAAAATTATTTAAAAAAAATAAAACATGCATAGTAATCTAAAAACACGAAAAAAGAAAAAGTTCCAATTTTGGAACGACATGCACTCTAGTTTATAAAAACATGTGTTCCGAATTCGTCACAGTATGCAGTAGTACTTAGTAGTAGCATAAAAAAAAACAAGTTTGTACAAGTTTAAGTTTGTATTAAGAAATTATCTTAGGTAATGGACATGTATGTATACAGGTCGCTGGCGTCAACAGCTCAAACAATAAAGAGCTGGCTCCATAAAAAAATCATTTTTAATATTTTATTACTTTTCTGGTTGCCAGGGTGATTTCATTAGGTGCATTTCTAGGCTTTCTTGTAAAAGAAAGCTGAGAAATGTAATGAAATCAACCTGGAAACCGTGTATTATAAAAATAAATTACATAATATCTACTTTTACCACACATAATCACATCATAATCTACTTTTACCACACTGCATAGTGTGCCAAATTTGTTTTGTCATTCTACTGCATAATGTTCCAAATTTGACGAGTAATTTAAAACTGGACTGCATGGTGTTCCGAATTTAGCTAAAGTTTAAATGACAAATTAAACACATTATAAATGTTATAACTTACGATTTTTGCCATAAAACCGTCGTGGGTTCATTCTTCTTCACTCCCAGACACTTTTTGTAATGATATTTAGCCCAAAACAAATAAAAATATCACTTCAAAAACTCACAACCTCATGCACGATCGAAATGGCGGAATGCACTGCTTTACCGACGAAATTTCGTACTCATATAATAAGTTACAAGCACCATCTGTTGTTTCTTGGGTTAGTACGTGTATTAGCTAGGCAAATAATGCAAAACTAGATACAGAGATGGCGTACAAAGGTTGTTTCAAGCTATTTTTATAAATGTTCCAAATTTGTCCCAGTATGCGGTAAGGGGTGGTAATTTCAGCTCTTGTCGATGGTGAAGTTTTCATAAATATTTCTTAACTTAACCTTTGAAATGTGTTTGTGAGGGTGCATACCATTTAAAGTTAGATTCGCCAAAAACGATCACGCTCCCAAAAAGTTGTTCCACATGGGTCTTGGCGTTATTTTCGCCATAAACACCAAGATCTAATATCAAAACTGACAGAAGTGGCAAATTTTAGTGGCATTCTAAGCGTTCTTATCATGGAATAGGGGAGAACAGTTACAAACACGTAGTATTGTATCATTGTTACAAACGATCACAGTGATCACAACCATAGACGCAATGTAATCAAAATTATCGAAAATAACGTTATTCACGTCAAATGGAATATACCCTTATATATAAGTTACGATCTGTTATTTTGGCTTTTTAACTGTCGTGACAAGACAAAACAATATCTGAAGTTAAAGACGCTTACGAATATTGCCATACTTTATGAACTTGAAATAAAACACTTTTCTTTTCAGATAAGATTCAGTAACTTTCATTATTTACGAACCCTCGAAGAATTGCGTGCATAAAGATACTATTTAGTAGGTATTTTTTGAGTCGAGCATAGTAGGACTAGAGCATAGAGAAAAGTAATATAGACTCTACGAATAACTTTATTTATTCGTAGTATAGACTAGAGCAGAGCGGAACTAACCCATTTTAGGCGAGTGATTGATCTTTTTAGTTGTATGCTTAAATAAAAAGATTGAAAAATCTCAAAAAAAAAAAGCAGAACCGACTTCCAACACCGAAAAGTATGAAATAACGCGTGGAAGTCGGACAATAATGACGTGAGAACAGTTTTAGTGTTAAAAGTCAGTTCAGTTTTTTAAATTTTCTTTTTATTTATCAATGTTGATGCTGATTTAAATTTAACCCATTTTTTAGTTCTATTAAATTTTCAGGCCTTTCTAGCTTCCGGTGCTTATTTGTGCTCAATAAAAATTAACTTACCACTGATTCGTTTTGAACACAGAAGTTAGGTGATTCTTCTAAATAGACCAGATCCTGAGCAGTTGGGAGGCTGTAGTGAGGGTCGCTGATGCGGAGCTTCCCCCGCCGAGATACCATCACCTCTGTGGCACCGTCGTACTTGTCTTTGAGGTAGTCACCTGAAACTCAAATTTAACACGTTCATTTCTTAGCTGATATATGGAGATGGGCTCGCCTCCTGTGACATAGGACCTTTAAACGTCTGGCGAAATCAATTCGTATCATATTGAATGTGATTTCGTCAGAAGTTTAAAGGTCCTAATAAGTACCACGCATGATCTATTTACATAGGTAGATATATTAGTTATATATTTGGCTTCCAAAATGCTCTGATGTAGGTACATTATACATATAAATATTATTAATTTACTTATTTTTCAGAACTGGTTTTGTTTTATTTTCCAAAGAGGGGTGCTTTAATATGTTATTATTAATTAATTAAAATAAATGTTAAACATATTGGGGAGAATAAATAAAGTACCTAGGTACACTTTATTTTTTCTCCCAGACTTTTTTTTATTACTTTCCGCAATATATGTTTTTTTTTTTTATATACTGAACTGGGTAGCACTTGACCACTATATGTCAACGTCACTATTACTCAGTGGTATCGTTTAACTTTAAAAGACCTACCGTACCACCAGTTGTATGGCCATGGGTACCGGTGGGTCTGTCAGGTTCATTACCATGCATGATACGAACGTCATTTCGTCAGACGTTTTTAAAGATTAATTTTATTTAAGATTCTGTGTCTTAGAACGCGAGCACATCTCCATTATCAGGAAAAAAAACATATTTTAGACAGATTGATTGCTAATGCTGATAATTTATCGTAGAAAAAAATTATGTAATACTGGAATCGAATCCCTCGCGGTATGGACAGACGCTCTAGCGTGGAAAAGGTTATTGAATTTCGAAACTCTATAAAAGTTCCACAGAAATTAATTATTGTATAATTAATTAATTTATTTATATATATATATACAATGCTAGGTGCAAGAAAAACAGCATGAAAAATGAAGCAAATTTGCGTTAGTTTATATATATATATATATAAACTAAAGCAAAAACTAAAGTCTGTTTTTCTCGCACCTAGCATTGTTCTCGCTGTAGTGAGGTGAAACATTTTGAGTCTTGCTCGGCAGCAAAGTTATTTTGCATTTCGTACCATTGAAACCTACGGTAGGTACCTACGCTCAGGATTCTATATATTTCGAACCACTTGCCTTGTCAATCTTAGAGTTATTCGCTCCCTCAGGTTATTATATATTATGTTCTATGCTCAAGTTTCAATAAAACTACCTTCTCACGCCGAATAACAACTTTGCAGCTTTCTATAAATAATAACTATTATTTATTATCATTGCAATAAATATTACTTTACTTCATTAATGTAAGCTGTGGTGTAAATAGAAAACAAGGTAGAACAAATTCTTATAGACTGACCACGATCTCACCTGATGGTAAGGAATGATGTTGTAGAATTTGGTATACAGACTTAAACGATAAGGGGAACCGGCTGTCAAGTACCTACATCTGCTGGACGGTGTGTCCGTTAGACGCGGCAGTAGATTTTCTACTTGAAGGTGGTAGCAAGCCCGGCGGGCATTTGCAATACCTCTACCATGCACCATATGTAACTACTGCCATCCTAAAGACAACAACCAGGGCCTCAATTCTCTTAGCTATTGATCAAACGCCACACTACTGCGATGCTTCTGCGATCGAACTGCTGTTAATGTCAAATTCGGTAGTCTACTAATTCTAGCTCCTAATCGCAGTTGTATAGCAATCGCGTCGCTATCCTATGGCTGTGCTATGGCTTGCAAATTTTGTTACTGAAATAATAATAAATACTTACATCAATCACGCATCATTCGAAACATCAATACAGTGGTTTTCTAGCAAACAATACATTAAATAAATATTTTGCTTATTTTCTATCTAAAATCCTCCAAAATATTTCGAGCCACTGTAGCAACGCAATCGCCACCTAATATGTCAAAAACTATTGATAGCAAGCGACTGACTTGCGATCGAGCCTAAATTGCGGGCAGACTACAGATATTGTCAAAAACTAAAATTTTCATGCAATTAAGTTGCGTTAACGCCGTTCAATAGCTAAGAGAATCGGACCTCAGGACCAGGACCGACGCGAAGCGAAGGCTTTAACGTATCCTTTGAAGCACCCATCGAAGTAATAACAATTGCGTAAAAAAACAAGGCCAAAAAAAACATAATATTGTAGATGTCATCACTTTCTAATACGAAATAGTTTACGAACGACTCATAATATCTGCACCACCCAAAGAAACCAAAGACGAAATAATACAGAAAAATATAGGAATCCGTGACGCCATTACATTATAAAACAGCAATAAAAACAGTATTATATTTCTATTTAATGGGCTATAGTCAGATCGTAAAAGTATGAGCTATTTATAGCCTTTTAGAGGTTAACTACTTGTACATAAAACCTTTTCCGTAATTATGTCCAATCAACTAATACTTAATTATAAAATCGATTTACTTACATCAACCAGCAATATAATTCACGGAAAAGAAACTTCCCTTGGTCAAGGAGTAGTGTCATTATAATCTTCCTATCCTTACTTATCCCATCTCTGAGTGGGTCGGTACACCAAGTATTTTGCTAATCCGGCTTTTCAATCGTTGGGTAGTGTTTTATATGAATATATTATCATCTTCAGCCGCAAGACGTCCACTGTTGAAGAAATGCCTTCCCCATAGAACGTCACAATGAACGGCTACTACCCACTTGTAACCATTGGCTACACGCGAATTTTACGATATCGTCAGTCCACCCAGTGGGGGGTACCAACTGTGTTCAGCAGTGGACGATCCGGCTGATACAGTATCACTGCTTTAATCATATAGGGTCATAGAAGTAAATTACTATCTGTACTGTACTGTATCAGCCGGACCGTCCACTGCTGAACACAGCCTCCCCTATCAATGGGGTATTTGCCATAATCCCCACGCTTGGCAGGCGGCTTGGGAATCGCAGTGTAAGATGGCAGTTCATTAGAAGGCGCTGCTGCCCACCTTCTAGTATTTTTCCCTTAGTCGCCTTTTACGACACCCACGGGATGATAATGGGGAGGTGCAATTCTAACCCTGCACCCCACGGGGGATGTTCCAATTACTATCTGATGGTTAAAAATTCCGTGTTTGTATTAATTTTTATCTGACTTGAAAAATAGGAGGTGGTTCCCAATATGCCTGTATTTATTTTTTGCGTGTGCTACCTCCTAACCTCTTACAGGGTACCTATACCAATTTTAATGTTAGTTTTTTATATTCGCAAGCTGGTGATTGTCACGTGGTCTCATATACCTTTTGAGTAAGATCTGACGAGTAGTATGATGATATATATACGCGATTTGAACCGTTTCAAGATGTTATGAGTAGGTAGTATGAAATTGCCGATTTGCACTGAAAAATTGAAATGAGTTTTTTTTAATTTTCATATTTATTTAATTAAAATAATTACCATTATTATCTATACATTGCTGCCATCTAATAGGAAGGTCATTTATGCCTTTGCTATAGAACTCTGGTGATCTAGCTAGATTCGACAAACTGTGTGAAATCATTTTGTACTGCTTCCTGGGAAGGAAACTTTTTATACTGTTAGGTTTGCAATAACGCCTGCTATGCGGATTACATTACAAAATCACAAATATACGATAGGATTTTTTTTTATCCCGCACATGACTTAAATTTTTCCTATCGAATATTTGTGATTTTGTAAGGAAACTTTTTCTCACTTAAATATTGTCCAAATCACGAAAATAACGAAATGGTAGTCCTTTGGAGCAAGGTCTGGTGAATACGGCGGGTGACGAATGGTTTCTAATTGCAGTTCCTGTAGAGTTAAAACGATTTCTCGTGCTGTATGAGGTCTCGCGTTATCATGGAGCAATAATGGTGAAGATCGATTCATGAGTCGGGGCTGTTTCACTGCTAGTTTTGCTCTCATTGTTCGGAGTTCGGCACAGTAGACATCTGCCGTTATTGCTTGACCAGATCGGATAAAGTTATAGTGAATAATACCATGCTGAGACCACCAAACAGTTACCATTACTTTTTTATTGGTAAGTTTTGCTTTAGAACACTGTTCCGGCGTTTGACCTGGGGTCAGCCATTGCATTTGTCGCTTACGTTTATCGTAAAGAATCCACTTTTCATCACTTGTCACAATTCGAAACAATATTCCTTCATTTCTGTATCAACTCAACAAGGCAACACAAGTTTCAACGTCCGTTTCTTTCTGCTGATCAATCATGAGGCACCCATTTTTCATATTAATTTTATTTCATTTTATTGATTTGATGCAAATGAGTCAATATTGTTGGTAAGGTAACGTTAAATCATGCCGCTAATTCCTGGGTAGTTTGTCTCGCATCGGCTTCCACCATCTCTTTCAACTCATTGTTATTCACCTGTGTGGGCGGTTTTCCACGTGGTTCGTTCTTCAAACCAAAGTTTCCATCACGTAAGCGTTTGTACCAAAATCGCTCGGTGCGTTCATTAGCAGTCCCCTCTCCAAACGCAACATTGATATTGCGAGCTTCTGCCTCCTTAGTACCGCGTCGGAACGTGTATTCAAAAATCATTCCAACTTTCGAAGTATTCATCTTTTTTGTCTAAGCTAAATAAAAAAAAACAACTGAAAGTCGATAATCGAACGTGAAAAAAGTTTAATTATAAACAGAAATAGTTTTGGCCTGCCAGGAAATTTTATTCCTGCTCTTTTATTTAAAAAAGCGTGTTCGGAAATAGCACCCGTGACATTTTATTATTTAAAATATATTACGAAACATTTTAAAACTAGAATTAAATATTTACAGGTTTTTTTCATTAATGGCGGTATGCCTTTATTAAACAAATACTACAAACTATATATACAACACTACAGCTACTACAATACTACAGCTACTACAGTAAAAGCATTTGGACTCATAGGGAGTCCAAATGCTCTAGCCCACTATCAGTTGGCAGCGTGCCCAGCATGCTGGCAGCATTGCCCCGTTGAATTGCAATGCTTATTCTTTGAGCCAAATAGGTGCCAGCATTTTGATCACGCGTCGCATCGACCAAGCGCTCTGATAAATTTTGGAAAATACGATGAGCTCCCGGTCCCCACGGACCCAACGTCTCTACACCAAACGGCTCAAATATGTAACCCATACCGAGGTTAGCATATTTGCGCCGCTTGAAGGTTAAATATCAGTTTTGTTTGCAGTAAATACTTATTTTTGTTTATATAAGTACAACAATAAGTAAAAAAAAACAATAAAGTACATTAAAATACATAATTATCTTTTTTTCAAAATGTCTTTAGTTAGTACGATACTCCGATCGAGTTTGTATTTGAGGTCGAATTCAAAATCGGCACTTCAAAAGGGCTGGTCTTTGTCTAATGGCGGGAATGAGAGTGTGAATGTTTCGAAATGTATGATGAATAACTCAAGACTGAATAAGAAATTAGCTGCTATCTAAAAAAAAAATTTCAAAGTTATTTTGTCTCACTCACTGAGCTTAATCGCACAGCTCACTGATTTCAGGCAGCAAAACCTATGCATGTTTGAGCTACTGAAGTGAAAAAAATATTGATTTTATTTAGGCATCTACGCTTATTACGGGTAGGCTCACTGTTCTACTTTATTTCCTCTGTGGTGCATCGTAACATGAAACAAAAGACTTAGCCAAAGACCATTCCCCATAAGTATTAACCAAATTGAGTCGTAAACTAACCCATTGTTCATCAAGTGATTGATACCACAGATTAATTGCAGTTACTTCGTTAATGAGGAGCGATATGTCCTCCTCTGTACTCCTGTCGCCCTGGTACTTCGTTTAACAGCTTGATTAAAATTTTAATTATTGGCCGTGATTTTGTTAATTACCGTCTTTCTTTGTTTTGGGTTTGAATAAAGGAAGTTCATTGACCGTTTAATTGTAAAGAACATTGATAGAAGCGTTGAAAAAGAGAATTATGGAGGGAAAAACAAAGACGTAAGGTCAACCGGGGCTAACGCGTCTATGGGGTTAAGGCATCTAATCCAATTATAATACGAAACACAAAATCTAGAACTACTTCCGCCATCTTTTGAACGTGTTTGATACTAAAACCACATTATTTGATCGGTAGAGGTCGCAAGAGGCCTCATTTTTGTATAAATTTCCGCCATCTTGAATATGACATTTTCTTCAGAACCTCACGTAAGTGACATGTGATATATAAATATCCTGAAATCCCAATGTTTTGAAGATGGTCGTTAATTTTTAACGGTAAATATTTTGTAATATGAATTTGTTTAAGTGTTGTTTTAATTACTTTAAGGAAATTACTTAAGATTTGTAGTCCACGTGCAATAAAAATATTGTAGGTTATATTTTTGCATTGGGGCTATCGCGTCTGTCCCGTTGGGGTGATTGCGTCTTATGTAACGCAATAGCCCCATTGTCTGAGGTCCTAAACCTTTTAATTTTATGATAACAGTGATTGAGGTATATGTATGTATATCTATGCTGTATAGACAGATAGTGGAAAAAAAATGCGTGATATGCTGATTGCAGATTTAGGGCTAAAAGAATATATAGAGGTAGCGTCAATTTTGTATGTTTGTTGATTGATAATTTGAAAACTTCTTTCACTATTGAAAAAGTAACATTTTTGAAATGGTCTTACACTGTATATTAACCCTGATGAAGTCAGCCCGGATCGCTAATTATATTAGGGATACACTCGTTTTGCGGGAGGCTGGTAATTAATAATTCAAATAGTGGTGGATTTCTTATCGTAACATATTTTAATGTATTAAATTAATTGTTGTGATTTTTTTATGAAGTTAATGGAAGGTTTAATCGAAGCGTTGCAAAGTATATACTTTCTAAGACAATTATTATTATAGAGCCTTTTTTTATGTTATTGTGGCAGAACAAGCTCGAGGCCCACCGCCCTAGTGCCTCATACTCCCGCATAAACTCTATATATTTTTCCCTCAGCACAAGGGCCCCTGTCCATACAAATTCTGGTAGCAGAGCGCGGTCGCTACTTACATAGTAGTTACATTTTGGCGGCAATTAGCAAGCGCGGACGCTTCATTACATTTTGCATAAGTAACACACATTCTTAAACGCGGTCGTTTTAAAATAAAATAAATTAATTGGGCCCAGCAGATTATACAAAGTTATAAATAGGTAGGCAAACTATTTCACTGGGTTTTCTATTTGTTCGGAACTATTTGCATGACGCAACATTATGTGTTAACTAATCGCCTACCTTCGTACGATATTTAAGTTACGTTATTATTGACGAGTTTGGTTATCGGTTTAAAGGCTTGGAAACTCGTGTTTGTTTACCTTTGTTTGCCTTTGGAAGACTTGCGAACCAGGTTAGATTATTAACGTTTACTACTGTTTTTTTTTCTTTGTGTTTATTACGTCCTTAGGCCCCTGTCCATACACCTTATATAGTTAAAACATGTAAAAGGAAACACTATATCCTTATAAAATATTATTTACCTAATTTCAGTGTTGTTGGTAGTATGTTTTTATTAATTTATATATTTACACATAGAACAGAGGGTTGCAAGTACATTTCTATGCAAAACTGCAAAGTTCTACTTCGGAAGAATCTCTATTCCCACTATTAATTAATACTTAACCTTTGAGAAGAAAATTGTTTGTTACTCCTGGAATCTAGGATGGGGCGAATGCGTCTACAAGAGAAAGTATAAATTAGACGCTATAGCCCCGAACATGTCGGTGAACATACGGGTGATCATGCCCAGAATGTATGCCCAGATGTACAACATGAGAGATCATGCCCAGAATTTAGCTCATGATATAATAACTAACTTGATCTCTAGTGCTTTTACATAGTTTCGTGATTAACTTTGTTGATAACTCTTCCAGTTATGTGATGCTAAACAAAGACGCCATCGCCCCACGTGGGGCTATTGCATCTAAAAATCTCTGCTTTTAATAATTAATTATTTTCATACAACAAGGATTCAAAATGTCAAGAAATAAAATTAAAGTATAATATTAGATAAAATATTCTATTTTGTGTTGTAGGTTACAGTCTTATAAGTTCAACCATTAACTTGCTATAACCAGTTAAAAATGCCGTAAAAAGTATTGTAACGCAATAGCCCCGGTTGACCTTATTTGCTGTTTGGTTATTTTTAACTGACTACTAAATTAATAGGTTCCTAATTTGATTGCATGTTTATTTTATATTTTACTAGCGCGTCAGTTACTGGCACTTAAAGTTGTGTCTAAAGGCAGTCGTTTGGAATGCCTTCAGGAACAACTTCACCCGCTTTTCTGGTATACTAACGCCATCTATTGACAACGAACAATATCACAGCAACACATCATATAAACCAGATAGCACCACAGGTAAAAATAGAACACGCAAGTTGTAGACGATAGGTGCGTGGTCTTGAGGAGATGAAGAAACTGAACAACTAGGATAGCGTAATAAGTGCTTTGAAAACATGTAAGTGAACGTAGATGCGTATCGAACGGCGTTGGACTCGCGACTGAAGGTCGGGGCGGTCACCGCGTCTACCCTACTACCTGTCCCGCCGTACGCATATACATACAAATGCGTGCATTCGCCACTACTTCTGTTTATTTTTGGAATGTAATACAGGTAAGTACCTAACAATGTTTACATTATAGTATTAGCGTTATTCTCTATATTTAAATAATATTTTAATTAGTTACAGCTTCGCGTCGTCTACACAAGTGTTTCATTCACGAAATAACAAGACTAGCTGCTAGCACTACGTAATGCTTCTACAACTTTTCAATACGATGAAATCGAGCTCTAGTGAGCTAGCCTTAGCTAGCTTTAGCTGACTTGCATCACTTTTATATGCGCGCCCTTCAAAGTAAAGATAATAATTAATACAATACACTACAATTATCACGGAAATATTATCTAAAATAGATATAGGTGATACGTATCTATTTTATGAAACAAGAATCATATAACTTGGTCTCGGGATCAGTGATGCCAACTTAGCATATAAAATAAAAGTTTAACCGTCAAAATTACATAATTTACAGAAATGCATACGTAATTATTTCTATTTACAAATTTCCCAAGTATTCCGTTGAAATTCATCTACTATTGTAGATCTATTGATAGACTAATGTCTCAATGGATAAACATAGTTCAAATTAAATGAAAAAGTACATCTTTCACTTTAGAATTCTGATTTATTGATTATACGTAGGTCACAGTAAAAGTTTTGGGAACTTAAAAAACAACATGTTATAAACAAAATATTATGTTTATAGCTTTTCAAAATACTCTCAATTACATTTTAAAATTTTTTTCAAGCTATCGAACAATTTTTTTAAACAGGAGGACCACAGTCTGAATGCATGTTTTCTACGTGCTGATTGAACGCTATCACTGCCTCTTCGGAGTCGGTAAAAGTGAAACCTCTCATCAAATTTTGATTTTGGTTTTTTGATTTCTCGTTGGCAACACTGCTCGGGATCCATTACTAAAAGCCTGTTTGCACATTGATTAGTACTGTGTAGCAGTAGTCATGGTTTTCAAAACTGCTTTATGGCAAGGCATTATCTTGTTATTGCTTTTATTGATAATTAAAAGCGTGCCCATAAGATTAAAAGGGTTAAGATTATGGGATAGACTTGACAAAATTAAACAATCATATCCGGTTTCGGTTGCTCTCGTTGCGAAGAAACCGAAAAGAAACTCTAACGAGGTTAATATATTTAATATGCACTTTGGGTAAGTACCATTTGGAGTTAAATTCGCCAAAAACGATAAAAACGATCACACTCCCAAAAGTTGTTCCACTAGGGTCTTGGCATTATTTTCGCCATGAGCGCTATGAAGCTACTGGAACAGTTTGTGGTACCTACATCTCATGTCAAAAGTGACAGAAGTGGCCAATTTTAGTGGCATTCTTAGCGCTCTTATTCTAAATGGAACAGGGGAGAACAGTTACAAACGATCAGAGTGATCACAACCATACTCGCAGAATGTGATCAAAATTATCGAAGATAACGAAATTAGCGTTAAATAGAATACGCCCTTTGATTACAGTGTCACTTATATACCTATCTTGACGTTCTATCAGACTGTTGTGTCGCCTGAAGCACACCTCTATTGTGATAATATTTATTAACGTAAGTTTGCTAATAATTAGTACTGATGTTGTGTATGTATAAATTAAACATGATTGTAACACATTCAGTTACCGATTCCACACTCCGTTAGTATTGTTGATATGTCAATATCTACCTTATAGATGGTTATTGGTAAAATGCCTAGCAGAAGTCAAACCTCTTAAGGTTGAACTGGCCGGTCACTTCTCCATACAAACGTCGTAGGGTGATCACTCCCTTATTTGAGATTTTAGGTCCAGAACTAAGCATAATACCGAGTGATATCGTCATTATCTAATAGGCTGTATGATGCGAAAATTTTAAAAAGATAATTAAGATGTAAGTTATGAGCCTCGAAAACTTTATATGAAATATTTGTTATTATTAGAGTTTTGAATGTTTACATCGAGCTAAGTAATATGAAATATTACATTACAGGCACAAGGGATTTTTAACATCAGGTGGTCCTCGTGCTTATTCCGTCATATACACATAAACAAACTAAAAAAAAAGGTATTTTTCATCTCGTAATGTTTGTTAGGACTAGCAGAAGTCAACCCTACGAGGTTGTTAGCATTTTACCAAGAACCCTGTATATTTGCTTAGCGAAATATATGTACAGTCCCACCAACTTATCTGTTCAGGCGGCAGAAAAAAGAACTACAACATTCCTTCAAATTGTGACAGTTTGTAGTTGATTTCCTTGACCAGCAGCGCCCTCGCGAACTGCACAGTTAAGTTGGTGGTACTATATATTGCACCGATCCCAGAGGTGGAATAAAAATAACCTATTATATTCAAACAGTTATAACGTTCTAATCTCTACGTGTGGGGTGCTATCATAATCACTATAAAATAAAATAACATGTAACAAATATAACATAATATCGTTTTAATAGCAGTTATACCAACGTAAATTGTATGTATTCTCGGTCCCTTTCTAATTCCACGGTTGGGACCACACAAACCTAAATGACCATCATCAAGTCCATTATAACAGGTGCGTTAGATGTAATATGGATATACATTATATACGATTATGGTTATTCGTTTTTTGTGTACCTCTTCAGTTTTTTGTGTTCCTGTTATTAAAATAATTTTGACTACCTGAGATTTGATGACTTTAAGGTGTATGAGAGAGGTTTTTTTGTATGGTATATTCGGGAGAGCGATTATTATTACATTAATTACATACAGGTTCTTATGTTAATGATAACTTACACTTTGTATCATGGTGATGGCGCAGTGCAGTTCGTCACGTATTACAAAATGTCAGCTTATAGCAGGAAATTAGGCGGAATTGTCACTAAATTTAAATAGGTACTTTAAGTTTTTTTTATAACTTTAAATTATTTTTTATATTTTTATTTTTGCTATAAATAACGCATGCTCAGTGGATTACATTATAACATTACAACGACTACTCTCGTTGTAATTTTATAATATTAATTTAATGTTATCTCTAAGTATTTTTTTTAAATATCAGTGGTAAGCCTTTATTAACAAAATACTACGAACTGTATACAACACTTACAGTTATTACAATAAAAGCATTTAGACAACCTATAAGTCATTGCAGACTCACAGGGAGTCCAAATGATCCAGCCCACTACCAGTTGGCAGCGTGCCCAGGATACTGGCAGCATTGCCCCGTTGAATTGCAATGCTTATTCGTTGAACCAAATAGGTACCAGCATTTTGATCACGCGTCGCATCGACCAAGGGGTCTGATAAGTTTTGGAATATACAAAAAGTTTCAGGTATTTTTTTTTAATATTTTTATTATGCTACTGTATCATCCAGATTGTCCACTGCTGAACACAGCCTCCTCCATCATGGGGTGTTTTGCTATAATCCCCACGCTTGGCAGGCGTCTTGAAGATCGCAGTGTGAGTTATCAGTTCCTCAGAAAGTGCTGCTGGCAACCTTCTGGTAATGAATATTATGCTAAAGGGATGATAATTCCAACCAGGCACTACGGAAATGGATTAAGTATTAACTTACCGACTTCTCTGAAGGTAGCCAGCTGCTGCCAGCAGGTGATGAGGCTGCAGGAGCCAGAGATGCCGTGGCATTTGCAGGTCACCTTCGACTTCGCTATTACTGCCTGGGGGGCAAATAATTAACGGTTATTTATTCAAGTTATATTTGTAACAATAACGAAAACATTTATATTATTCGCTTAGCAGATTATAGTGTTAGAAGCGGTCGTAGAGATTCATAATTTTTAAGTTATCGTTTTTTTTTAGTTATCGTGACGGAATATGCTCGAGGCCCACCTGATGTTAAGCGGACTAACCTATGCCTAGAACAGATGCATTTCATGATAAGTCGCGAATTGCGCCCGTCACCTTGAGACATAGTTGTTAAGTCTCATGTACCTGTAATTTCACTGGGTCTCAAGGACTGCTGCCGGAACTCACCGTTAGGTGCTTGGCGACAGATTTTCTACTTGAGGGTGGTAACTAGCCAGGCAGGCAATTGCAAAATGCCTTTCTACCATACAGTGAAGCTCAAGCCGGCGGTGGGGATCGAACCAAGGTTCTGCGGCACGGCAGTCCATAGCTATTACCGCTCGGACATCATTGCTTCAAAACGCTAAATAATTAATAAATTCTAATTACACGACTACCTAAAAAAAGGAGTGTTATGTTTTCAGGGTTCATGTAGGTATGTATGTTTGTGAGTTTCTTTATTCCACCATAACATCTAAACGGCTTCATCGATTTTGACGTAAGATAATATATATCGTTGGATGTCTTGATAGCGCAAGTGAAACTACCTAGTTTCACTTGCCTTTGTCAATATAATATGTACATACATAAAAACAAAAATAACAAACTTTTTTTTTTATGTTATTGTGACGGAACAAGCACGAGGCCTACCTGATGTTAAGCGGTATCCTCTGCCTATAACAGATGGATTTCATCACAAGTGACGAACTGCTCTCTCATTTTGTCTGTAATTTCACTGGCTCTCAAGGACTGCTGCTGGAACACAACCCTCAAGTAGAAATCTGTCGCCAAGCACCTAACAGTGTGTTCTGGCAGCAGTTCTCAGAAAAAATACTGGCACATGAAACTTAACAACTGTATGTCTCAGTGTGACAGGTGCAGTGCAATTCGTCACTTGTGTTGGATTATAGGCAGAGATTAGTCCGCTTAACATCAGGTGGGCCTCGTGATCCTTCCTTGTCACTATTACATAAAAAAAAACAATGCAGATCATTGTCATAAATTGCCGTTATATATCTTCTCTGTATTCATATTTCTTGAATTATTTCGAAATCGAACCAATGAAGCAATAAACTACAATGACAACTTTACGACCCCACTTCATCTGCCTTACAAAACTAATCCGGCAGCAATCTACAGTAATGCTATAAATATATGATTGTGGGTCCGATATTATTGTATGACGACACAATAAATATTATAATATTAGGTCCTTACATATGAAATTGGCGTTTTGTATGGGAGGAACAAAAAGTCGAATATTTTTTAATATAATATATTTTATTAATCAAAGTATGAACCATTATTTTCTATGCACTTTTGCCATCTCATAGGTAGTTCATTGATCCCTTTACTAAAAAAACCAGTCGGACGGGAATCAATAAAATCTTTGAATTTGGACTGCCCCATCGGAGTTGAATTTTTTCCCTTGCAAGAAGTTATCCAAATTTCGAAAAAAATGGTAATCTGTTGGAGCAAGGTCCGGGGAGTACGGAGGATGTCTTAGACTTTCCAATTGAAGCTCTTCTAATTTAGTAGCCGTCTGTAGCGCAGTGTGTGGTCTAGCGTTGTCGTGAAGCAGCAGTGGCGTGGAGCGATTGACCAGCCTAGGTTGTTTAGCCGCTAGCTTTTCCATCATGGTTTGCAATTCCTGACAATAGACATCAGCCGTAATAGTCTGGCCAGATTTGAAAAAACTGTAATGAACAATACCGGCACTAGTCCACCAAACGCTTACAAGTAACTTTTTTGGGGTTAATTTTCGCTTGGGGCAGGATTTGGCTGGCTGGCCAGGATCTAACCATTGCGCTGAGCGCTTCCGATTATCGTAAAGAACCCATTTTTCATCACAGGTAATGATTCGGTTTAAAATACCTTCATTATTGTGCCGGTTTAGTAATGTAACGCAGCAGTCGACGCGCGTTTGCCGGTTTGTTTCAGTCAATTCGTGAGGTACCCACCTTTCAAGCTTTTTAATCTTCCCAATTTGCTTCAAGTGAATTAAAACAGTTTTATCACTAACATCGCAGCCTGCAGCTAACTCGGACGTGGTTTGCGATGGATCCGCTTCCATAATAGCCTTCAACTCTTCATTATCAACTTGAGTCTCAGGCCGTCCACGGGGCTTGTTCTGCAGGTCGAAATTTCCAGAACGAAAACGTTGGAACCAAAAACGAACTGTGTTTTCTTTTGCAACACGACCGCCATACACATCATTCACCCTTCGAGTTGTTTCCGCAGCACTAGTGCCACGGCGGAACTCGTACTCGTAAATAATGCGATATTTAAGGTTTTCCATTTTGTAAAATGAGTGACGCAAACAGAAAAAAACAGAAGAAAAAAAACAAATGAATGACGATCATCGAAGCACAAATACATGAGTCTATAGCTGTACAAATTTGAATTTGGAATTCCTTACCAAAGAGGAGAAATTCGTGATTAAAGTGGCCAGTACGAAAAACGCCAATTTCATATGTAAGGACCTAATATAATGCCACAGAGTAGAACATAGTCTTTATCAGACTAGAGCTTGTAGTACCACCAACTTAACTGTGCAGTTCTCGAGGGCGCTACTGGTTAAGGAAATCAACTACAAACTGTCACAATTTGATGGAATGTTGTAGTTCTTTTTTCTGCCGCCTGAACAGATAAGTTGGTGGGACTGTATGTCATTATCAAGGTTGTACTACAGACGGACTTTTATCTGTGCTTTTATGTACTGCTTGTAATAAATAAGAGATGCCGTAGAGTATTTCTGTTGAATACATAATTTCTTTATTATAATATTAGCATGGAAGTAATAAGTACCATCGTACAACTTATTACTTCCATGAATATTAGATGTTGCTCAAATTTAGAATGTTTTTTATTATTGCCAGTAATGTAAAAAAAAATAGTTTGATTAGAAGTGTGTTAAGGTTAAGTAAGTCTCAAGAAGGCAAATTTTGAACATGACTTTTTGAAAGAGTAGGCGTTACAGATATGAATAAAGTATATAATATTCTAGAAGAATCTAAGACCAGTGAACGGAAGTGTTGGAAGGGGAACACCTAGGAGAACGTTCTGAAGTTTGATTGAAGACGATCTGAAGAAAGGTCAGGTCAGGAGTACCCTAACCCGACGCTTATGTATAAATGGATTGATGAGTGTAGATGAAGCATGATGAAGTGGTCTCTGCCTACCCCAACGGGAAGAAGGCGTCATATTATGTATGTATGTATTGAAAAGATCATAAATACAGATACATTTCGCTTATACATTTTTGAGTCTATACATAAAGTAAAAAGTATAATTACAAATAATATATCTGAATACTAAGCAACCATGTGATAAAGTAGGTGAAAGAGGATTTCCCGTTTTTAAAAGCTCACTTTTATTTTTTTATTTAAGAAATTGTGATCTTTTTTATCAATTTTAAGCAATGATAGCAGAGCGGTAATAGCTGTTGACTGACGTGCCGGTCCTTGGTTCGACCTCCACCGCCGCCCGGCTTGAACTTTAGGCCATAGTGGAAGAGCATTTTGTGAATGCTCGCCTGAGGATGTGAGGATTACCATCCTCAAGTACAAGATCTATTGCCAAGCACTTATTCGTGTGTTCCGGCAGCAGTACTTGAGAGCCAGTAAAGTTACAGGCACATGAGACTTAACTTATGCCTCAGTGACGGGCGCAAAGCAGTTCGTCACTTGTGACGAAATGCATCTGTTCCGTATTACCATTAGCATTTGTCAAGCCTTATGGATAAGTAGCATCTAGCTTCTCTTAATCATGTTAGCGCAAACAATACAATACTCATTATCTTTAATAATTTAAAATGGAAATGTATTGGGTCATAAACTTGAAGCATCCGCACTATCTTCAGGCGGTATACGCTCCCAGCAGCCACAAGTGCTGCCACCTATCACATTAGAAATAAAACACTTTTACGACGTCCGTTTGCCGCGTGTGACACAAACCGCGGAGGAATATAATACTATCTTCTCCAAATATTTTAAGTGCTTGTGAAATTAGCATAAGGAACATACACCAGTCGCCAGAACCTGCAAAACCTTTCTGAAATCAAACCCGGGCCCGGTAACAGGAGCATTGAGCGCGGCACTGGGTAAGTGATTCAATACATTTTCCTCACAGCAGCTAAAAATTCTATTTACGCAACAGCTTCTGTTATAGGCAGAGGTTACGCGCCTAACATTAGGTGGGCATGGTGCTTGTTGCGTCGCAATCCCAATTACACTTTTGAAGCGCTCGGAGCGAAGTTTGCTTGGCCGTTCTTAACCGATCAGCTATCCGCCGCGGTCATGACTTGGATGGGTGACCGCTAGTGACATGACTACAAAGCGTGCACGTGCTTCGGAGGACACGTTAAGCCGTCGGTCCCAGTTGTTGTCTTAGGGTGGCAGTCGTTATTGTTGGTAGGGCACTTTGCCCGCCTGGCTAGCTATCAAGTAGGAAATCTGTCGCCAAACGGTGTGTTATGGCAGCTGTCCTTCAGAGCCAGTAATTCTAGGTTAGCCTGACCAACATCTTCGACCACATCATCACTTACCCACTTCCTATATAGTGGTCAAAGGCTACGCTATCAGGTATAAAAAAAAACATATTTTCATGGCGTCCATAACGAAAGTATTATTTTCTGTAAATTTCGCGTATTTTGGACGAGAAAATTGACTTTACCGCCAAGTTGCAGCGAGCGCTGATTTAAACATAATTTCAGATGGAGTTTTTTTTTGTTATTTGAATTTTACACTCAATTTTGCATTTGTTTCTCACTTTGTTCAAATACCTTTTCGGCCTACCAGTAGGTCTAAGCGAGAGAGTATAAGAATAGACCAGAAAAACATACCCGCCTGCCAGCTTCATTGTTGTGCCGGTTCATCAGCTGTCTCCCTTGCTCCCGACTGCCCCTCTTCACCTTTCTCTCTCTCTCACGAACATCCACGAAGCTCTCTGTGAACCTGATATATAAAAATATACAAACAATAAGCACCATCATATATCTCAGAATGTGTAGGCCGACGGGACACTAAACATATTTACTAAAATTTTGCCAGAAATTTTAAGGAGTTGGATGGGTGACCGCTAGTGATATTACAACTGACCGCTTCCGTGTTTCGGAGGGTGCGTTAAGCCGTCGGTCCCGGTTGTTGTCTTCCGATGGCAGACGTTACAGTGTGATGGTAGGGCATTTTGCGAATGCCCGCCTGGCTAGCGACCACCCTCAAGTAGAAAACCTGTCACCAAGCACATAACAGTATGTTCCGGCAGCTGTCCTTGAGAGCCAGTAATTCTAGGTTAGCCTGAACAACGTCTTCGACCACATCATCACTTACCATCAGGTGAAAAAGTGGTCAAAGGCTAACCTATCAGGCTAAAATAAGACGCATCTGACACTCACGGGAAGACATGGAGGTATGACATTCTAGCCCGGATACCCATGGGCGCATTCGAATGGATGCTAATAGTATTGCCTACTTAGCAATTTTTAACGAAGATATGATCAACAAACCAGCTTGCAAATAAACAGTTTTTTTTAATCTTTGAAAAATTAATGATAAGACTCAGGCGTTACTTTGCGGAAATCCATTTTTAATATTAGTCTCGATCGTGCGCTCGTAGAGTCAACACCTCCTGAGGATGCTTCGTTTAGAAGCGAAACGCGTCGAATACTCTTCCGGTTTGGCTGCGTGGCGTTTGTGACGTCACGTCGGCTTAACAGGAAATTAGACGGAATTGTCACTAGATATATATCATTTTTAAAAAGATTTTTTAAGTGTTTTATTAAATAATTAATTAAATGTTTTCTTAAAATACTTTTAACATATTTGTTATTATTTAAAAAAGTACAAGTTGCTATATATTGATGGTGATCACATCAGAAATAATACAACAAAGAAATCTATCTATATATAAAAAGATCTACATCTACATGCTTCGAGGTATAATAACTGTCACTATCGTGGTATCCACCAAGACGGACTCTTGTTTTTTTTTTTTTTTTTTTTTTTTCTTTTTTAATTTTATTGTGATCGAACATGCGTGAGGACCACCTGATGTTAAGCGGTATCCTCTGCCTATAACAGATGCATTTCATCACAAGTGAAGAACTGCACTGCGGCCATCACCTTGAGACATACCTGTTAAGTCTCATTTTGCCTGTTATTTTACTGGCTCTCAAGGACTGCTGCCGGAACACACCGTTAGGTGCTTGGCGACAGATTTTAGGGTGGTCGCTAGCCAGGCGGGCATTCGCAAAATGCACTTCCACCATGCGGTGCGGTGATGGAGGAGTCAAGACATCCTGAGGATGTCTTGACTCCTCCATCCGATACACGTCGAATTTTTTTTTAGTTGGCTGCGTGGTTCTTTTGACGTCACGTCGTCTTTACAGGAAAATTAGACGGAATCGTTACTAGGTATATGTAAGGTAATATTACAAAGAGGAAATATTTGTGTTTTTGTTCGTAAAAACTTAAAAAATACTGGACAGATTTGAAAAATTATTTCACTATTAGAATCCTACATTATCCCTGATGAACATAGGCTATAGAATATATTCAAATAACTTGATATTTTTATGAAATACCCGTGTGAAGCTGTGGCGGGCCCCTAGTATTTTATATTTTTAAAGTGTTTTTCTAAAACATTATTGTTTTTTTAATACATAAAAAATGTTTGTTTCTTATTAAATATTGATTTCCGGAAAAGTAACGTCTGAATCTATTCATTTCAAATCACGTGGAAAATAAACAATAAATTCTATTTGATTTGGTGTTTTATTTACAGGGATGCTTGTTGGACCACGCGCGCCGTTCTATACACCGTTAGGTGCTTGGCGACAGATTTTCTATTTGCTAGCCAAGCGGGCATTTGCAAAATGTCCTACCACCATTTTTTTGGCATGGAGAAAATGCATTAACGCATACCGACTCGCCGAGGACCATGCTACGACTGCCATCCTAAGACACTAAGCGGGACCGATGGCTTTACGTGCCCTCCGGAGCACGTGCACGCTCAGTAGTAATGCCACTAGCGGTCACCCATCCAAGTCAAGACAGCAGCGGACGTTGCTTAACTTAGTTTATCGGTTAAGAACGACTATGCAAGCTACACTACGAGCGCTTGAATTTGCCTTCTAACGTCCACAGTCACCTCTGGACTGCTGCTAAAAATTTAATTGTCAGAACGCTCTAACAAACTTGTATTGCGTATATCTCTCGGAAAGTACCAGGAGTGAAGCAAAACGCCAAAGAGCTTGAATTCTCACCCCCTTTGATTCTTGCCATTGTAATTTACCTTATACCGTCCAGTATATAAAGAATAATTTCCTTTATACACGATAAACTTAACTTACCTATCCACTGAAAAATAACCTTTAACAACAAGGAACAGAGCTGAATCTACTGTGGTTAGCAAATGTGCTACGAATCGATATCCACCCTCGGAGTGACGTAGCGGTGGGCGTAGCTTCGTAGGCGCTCTGTTGCTCAAACTGATAAGTAAGTAATCTGTGGAGTGCTGTGCATTCTATCCTTTTCTGCAGCTCTCTTTCTAGTGGAAGTTTTAGCAAGTAATTTCTTTTAGGCTGTGAAAGAAAACTTTATAACAAACTTCTGACGACTGCTGCCGCCTTGGTGGAGTGGCGAAAGCTTTGTTTTACAAACTCGAAGTGTCGGGTTCAATGTTATAGTTTTTCTGGCAATTATAGTTTTTCAGTATAGTTTTGGCAGTCAATTAAATTCTTAGCAGCAGTCCGGAGATGACTTTGGCCGTTAAAAGGCTACTTCAAGCGATCGTAGCGAAGTTTGCTTAGCCGTTCTTAACCAATCAGCTAAGTTAAGCAACGTCCACCGCGGTCTTGTCTTGGATGGGTGATCGCTAGTGGCATTACTACTGAGCGTGCACGTGCTTCGGAGGGTACGTTAAGCTATCGGTTCCAGTTGTTGTTTTTCGACGGTTAGTCGATAAAACATGTTATTAGGACAGTTTGCGAATTACCGCCTGGCTAGCTACCACCCGTAAGTAGAAAAGATGTCACGAAGAACCTTAAGGTGTGTTCCGACAGCTGTCCTTGAGAGGAAGTAATTCTAGGTTAGCCTGAACAACATCTTCGACCACAACATCACTTACCAGGAGGTCAGATAGTGGTCAAAGGCTAGCCTATCACTAATAAAAAGATAGACTCGTTTTCTTGTAAAGAAACCTAAAAATCATATCATTATATTTTTTTAAATTTTTTTACAAATTTTAAGCACCTAATTTTATACAAAAACCTATAGCTATATTTTTTTGTACAAAATTTTATCTAGTTGGTGTTATTTGAACTATTACAAGCTTAGTTCAAAAGTTCGTAGAAACTTTCGTGTTACCGAATGACCCTTGCTCGCGTAAACCGGGATACGGATTATCGACCGCCTTAAACATATGTTGGCCTGGTAGCTAAACTCTACGGTAACCGGTTTTAACTCGGATAGACCCGTTTATCCGGGACGATTATCCGGGGCAAACCCAGTTACGGTTCATTTTTTCCTGGTAGTATTAATTTGTGAAGGGGTACGTCCGACGTTTTCCTGGCCTTACTTAGCCAATAATACCGATTCAAATTGCAATTCAACGGGGCAATGCTGCCAGCATGCTGGGCACGCTGCCAACTGGTAGTGGGCTAGGGCATTTGGACTGCTTATGAGTCTGCAATGACTTATAGGGATCTAAATGCTTTTATTGTAGTAGCTGTAGTGTTGTATATAGTTCGTAGTATTGTATATAGTTCGTAGTATTTTGTTAATAAAGGCATTCAAATTGAATGAAATTCGAAATATACCGTGTTCATACCACGTCTGCTTTGTTACTGAAAATTCAGGCTTCTTGTTTTATCCACAACGAAGTTATACGGGGTCGAAAATGACCTGAACTGCTTCGAGAAAAGGATGGTGCGACCCGGCCGTGCGGCTTTTTCGCTCGAGATAACTAACCTGGAGAATAATTCTTGTCAAATAATGTGTTGGTGGCGATAGTAAATGTATTATTGTAAAAGGTCACAAAATAGCCAAATGTAGGTCGAGTATGCGTTTGAAGGCTGAGCCGCAGGCGAGGATTTCAGTGATACAATACAGGTAATTGCCATTTCCGCCAAGGAATATATTATGCATTCCAAAAAACTGTAACTAAATAAAAATAGAATAACATTTACCTTTGTCGCTAAATATAATATATCAACACTTCAGTAAAAACTGCTTTATGTTTTCACCAGTTAAAAGTTTCATATATTTTTATGTTTTTTCTACTTTGCAGGAAACAGGTTTTCCATCGCTAACTTTGCTTCCAAACTTAGATCTGGTGGAGTGCAATCAACGTATATTTTGCTTTCAGAACCGTCAGAACCACAGACCTAGGATTTTTTCGCTACGCTAAGCCTATGGTCAGAACACATTTTAATTTATGTTTATTATAACAGAACGAGAAGAACTCTTTGCTTTACCGTATACTCGTTTTTACCGCCTGTGTCGAAATCTATGGCTATTTATATCAAGATCGCTGAAAGAGATCTTAATTCAAATTACACTCCAGCCCCAGCATACCTGCCATGAATTTCCGAGCAACATTTCCGGCGCGTTTTTGGTTCCAAATAGGTTTGATTTTTCTTTGTACCTAAATAAAAAAAAGATTCATCGCGTGCTTTTTTATTCAAAAGAAATTACAATATTTCCGCGCAATTTAAGAAAATATTATATTGCTTAAAAATGCTTGTAAAGTGGTAATTATTTTGATAGTCTTTTAATTGAACTGAGTTGACCTTTCTGCGCACCTAGAATAGGCATCATTAAAGTTATTCAGAATTTAATTACAGACCCACCAGCAAATTCCTTTGAATATCCGCATTAGTGTCAATTTTTCTTCCACAAGTAGTAAGGTGAAAAATTAATTCTTATTATACTAAGCTAGTTTTATTTAAATTACTCCCTTTGTTTGAATAAAGCACTACACCAGCGTTTTTCTGCAAAGACTGTACTGTTGGCAATGTTATGATAGCCTCAACGAGCATCTTAGCTACTTTTTTAGCCTTCAAGCTAAGAACGTAGCTAAGCTGCATCATTTCAGCACTTGCTATCCGCGCTATAATGGTTTCTGCCTTTATGCCAGCCTGTCCATCAGGGGCTGTAATACTGCCCGCACTGTGATGCCCAGGACCTGCGCTACGCTGCACTAAGCTCTGCTTTCTGCCATAATCATCGCTGCCAGCAACGCAGACTTTAGTGTCATTACAGACCACGAAAGTAAACTACCTCTAAAAAAATAAATTAACTTTACCCTTCTTCTCTCTTTACCTTCTTTTTCAAATCCCAAATACGGCGCGTGATATCGTGTTGACATGGTAAATAAACTATATATAACGCTCTAAATATACGCTATAACGCAAAAAAGTAAGTATAAAACCAATTGCAAAATTAGTCTTTGTTTGTAGTACAACGTAAGTTGAACTATAGGTGTCGCTCCATCCCAATACGATGGTTAAATAAAGAACGAGAGAAAAATTATAGTTATGAGTCATTGTCATGTTAGCTCAAGTGGTCAGAGCATAGCCTGGCTATAGGGGTGGATGGACGCGGGTTCAAATCCCGCACATTACTATATTTTTTTCTATCGTATAATTATAAATTTGTAAAGCTATAACGCAATCTATGCTCTATTATGCTCTAAACTGAAGGATTCGGTCGTACTCTGGCGTATATAGACTTCAAACAACACAATTGAATGGTCCAAAATCGGGGTTCAGAGTATGAACATTTACAGCTACGACTATTTTTCTGCAGTTTTCATCAAAATCGAGCTCCAGAGTCAATTGAACATTTTCACGCTACGAGTATTTTTCGTCTACACTATGATATATCTGACTTAGCTACGAAGGCTACATGGAAAACTGTGACTTGTAAAAATCTATTATAACTATTCTTTACATAAGGTTTACTTTAGCTTACATATTTCAAAACATTCATCATTAAATCATTAAAGTTACAGTAAAGATTTTTTTATTTCAAATTAATAAATTTCTCGAACGTCAGGTAAAAATGATGTTATCGAGCGTTAAGATTTAGTATGTACATTAATATAGTAACACAATCAAATCTTAGGTCTAATACCGAAGAAAACGTTCCCGGCATTCCAAGAATACCCCGAATACTTCACAACTGCCGCCCGCTTATGCCACCCTGGTACGGAAAATACCCAAATGCGGGAAAACCTTCTTTACGAAAAGGAAAGGCACTCCCCCTCACAGTTGAATTCCAATTCCATTGGCATTCCTAACATTCTTTAACTCTTTTTGTTCGTGGAAACCTGGTAGAGAAAATTCAAAGCGGGATGCCGGAAAAGCTTTTTTAAAGTCCAGAGCAAAAAAAAGTTAAAAAAGCTCCTCCTATATCAACCGTCGATGCGTGTGTGTGAGTAGGAAAAACTAAGCTCCGCCTTCACTTTTTCACACAAACATAGAAGGTGAAAGCTTTTGGCAGGGGTTGTTACACCTTCATTTATTTTATAAGTTCCTAGTGACGAAGAATTATATTTCTAGAAAGCCTTTCTAAGATTAAAATTTAATAGATAAAAAAGCGCTAAAAAGCTTGTTTTATTATTTCTACACCGTTGTGTTTCTCGCCTAGTAGTCCAGTCATTACGTCGGAAAAATCGGCTTCAAAAAGAAAGTGAACCGAGAAAGCCAAATTTTTGATATTACGTGGGGGGTGGCTAGAAAAGCTTAAGTTCAAATTGTCGACCAAAATAACCTTGTGCAATTTCCGCCATCTTGAAAAAACCCTTAAATTCAGTTTTTTCATCATAACTCGGTTCCCCGTTGAGATACGAAAATTTTTATGGAATACTTTTTTGTAGCTTTTTTCACGGTCTACAATTAAAGTCCTATACATTTTTCACGTATCGATCGTCGTTTTCGAGATATCGATCAAAAATATCGAAAATTTTTGGAGAATTTTTTTTATTTCGCTATTAACTTTTTTTTTATGGAAGATATCAAAAAATGTTTGAAATAAGACTTGTAGAGCGTGTCCAGACCTACAAATTCGTTTTTTTATTTTTCATTTCCGACAAAAATTACGACCTCCAGCGCGCCACAAAGTCGGCCCCAGCGCGCCCGACGCGTCTCCATGGCGCTCTATGGCGTCTCGCCATAGAGCGACCGTTAGAGTTTGGGCGTGGGTCAGGTATAAAAGACCCTTTTTTCGTATTCATGCCGGAACATCTGCTCCTTATTCGTAGCATTCCAGTCAGTTGTCTGGAGTATTTTGAAGCGAGCGTACATGTTTGAAAAATTGTGTGAAAATGGGTGATTGTTTTATTTGCAAAAAACCTCTGATTGACGATGTTTATGTGGCTAAAAAGAGAGCTGTTCAGACTCTCTTAGCGGCGAGCGTGAAAAGAGGACATGTGGAGCATGAACAAATGTTACAAAATATTGACTCAGTGAGTGTAAAATTATTCATGTAAAATTATTTTATCAATAAATTTCATGTATTTGATTTATAATTCGGCTGGTTTATGATTTTTTTTTGTATTGCAATAATTCCCTGAACCATTCTCCATCCATTTCAACGTGTGGATACAACCGAGCGAGCGGCTAAATGAAAACCGGGCACAGTTTTACTGACTTTGTGGCGCGCTGGAGGTCGTAATTTTTGTCGGAAATGAAAAATAAAAATACGAATTTGTAGGTCTGGACACGCTCTACTAGTCTTATTTCAAACATTTTTTGATATCTTCCATAAAAAAAAAGTTAATAGCGAAAAAAAAAAAATTCTCCAAAAATTTTCGATATTTTTGATCGATATCTCGAAAACGACGATCGATACGTGAAAAATGTATAGGACTTTAATTGTAGACCGTAAAAAAAGCTACAAAAAAGTATTCTATAAAAATTTTCGTATCTCAACGGGGAACCGAGTTATGATGAAAAAACTGAATTTAAGGGTTTTTTCAAGATGGCGGAAATTGCACAAGGTTATTTTGGTCGACAATTTGAACTTAAGCTTTTCTAGCCACCCCCCACGTAATATCAAAAATTTGGCTTTCTCGGTTCACTTTCTTTTCCAAATGTATATAATGACTGGACTATAGTGCTTTTGTCACTTCAAGCTCTTGTTCAGTGGGTATAAAAATAGTTCTGTCCACAATGCGCGAATATTGTATAAAATAATCCAAAGCATTTTTAAAAACTTTAATGTAACATATTCATAATATAGGTTTAATTTAAGGGTCAAGTCCGAATTTAATTTAGTTAAAGCATATTAAGTTTAATTTGCATCTTAATATTGCAAAGAAAAACCAATCGTGTACAATTATATTCCTTTGCAATGTTAGTTGTATAAGAGAGTGGAGACCCATGCCTCGTAAGAGATCTATACCAATGTGTAATTGGTCGGGACAATAATTGTTCTCTAAAATTTGTAGCGTAACTGCGATATCTCTTGAAAATCATGTATAGGTAAAAGAGGTACAAAATTTTAATACGCAGCATAGAACATAGAACTATGCTGCTGCTTTAACCTACGAATAAATATTTAATTCGTAGACTAACTAATCGCCAAAAGAGTCACCTACACGGTCTTAGATATGGCGATTAATAAACTTTAGGTTTAACGAAGTAATAGTTTTTTCATATACATGGGCTAGCCTAGGGCCTCTATCTCACCTGATAGTAGATGTTATTAAGGGTAACTAAGAATTACTGGCTCTCAAGCCAGATTACACAGTTAGGTGCTTGGTGACAGATTTTGCTACTTGAAAGGTTGCTAGCCAGGCGGACATTCGCAAAATGCCCTACCACCAAGTAAATATAGTAAAAGCTATACAGTGCAGTGTAATCCTAGTACATTGTTACGAGTAAAATGTCATAATTAAATGGGCACACAAATTTATAATTCATGTATCATGTTATTTCTTTACGCAAATATGTATAATTTTAAATTTGTCTATAGTAATCATAGGTTACGTAAAAAAATTAAAAAAAAACCGTAAAAGTCTAAAAAGAATTATTTTTTATCGCTGATTTTGTTTGTAACCTTTTTAAAAGCTTGTACTTGTAGATGTGGACTAACGATATTTTCGAGATTTCACTATGTTTTTATTAATACAATCATAACAAAATGTTGTTTGTCTTTTACTTGTTGTTCTTACCGACAACCAGTTTCAACCGTAGCAAGAAAGACCAAACTTTCAAAGCTTCCACATTCTGAATCTACTTTTCCATAGACATGATCGCCTGGTACAGTGGCGTCTAAAGTGTGACGTAACCGAATGAAGGGGAGCGTAACGTCACAATAACGTAACATTCCGCGTAGCTCTTAGAAACTATAACATAAACTATGGCGTTGGAATGGATAGACCCAGGGTGAATGGTAGATGTTATGCGTAGCTGTAAAACTGTGAAGTAACTGTTCTTATATCTGTGGAATAACGTAGACACTTTTCCTTTTCATTCTCTTTGATGTCATGCTGCCTTAGTCATTCCGCTACGAAATATGCAGAAAATTCCATGTTTTTGTGAAAAATAATGACACTGAAGCGTTTTTCATTTGTTTTCATTAACTGAAAAAATATTTCGAATTTATCCGCTTTTCCACTACTGTCTGAAGAAATGTTCTTATTTCAGTAACTTAGTGCTCTTTTGTTTTATTACTCCCTGGTAGGATGTTTTCACATTTGGAGAAAAAGACGCTGAAATAAGGAAAATAATTTAAGAGAATCAGAACATTATAGCTCCCGATTTCTTTTAGCGGTTTTAGAGTTCCAAACTAAAGAAAATTACGGATCTCGAAAGTCAAGGGTCGAAATTGGAAAAAAAATGAGGTTCCTGCTTAACAAATACGAATTTTAGGCATGTTTTAACCTTTTCATGAAGGATTCAATATGTTTTTAATGAAAATATTTATTGAATAATTTAGTCGAAATAAATTACTTGTTTTCGTATAAAATATTCTCCTAGACTCTCTCCTACGTATTACATGAACATGAACCAATAATATAGAGACAACCTATAAACAACACTAAAAATGTGTTTGAATTTCCCGCCATAAAAATCAGCGCTCGTCTTGAAACCGAAGATTGATATAGGTTTAGTGCATTAATCTATATATATATATAAAAATCAATTGCTGTTCGTTAGTCTCGCTAAAACTCGAGAACGGCTGAACGGATTTATCTTATCTTGGTCTTGAAATATTCGTGGAAGTCTAGGGAAGGTTTAAAAGGTGAGAAAGTTCGAATAATTGCCGGGAAAATCCTAAAAACAGCCCTTTTCATTTTCCCATATAAACGTTTTCTAAATAAAATGTAGAGTCAATTTAAACTTTATTGCTATTCAATAAAGTTCATATTAAATTATAATCACTCACTGTTGTCTAAGAAATGTAGGTGTGTTAACTTCAAAGATCCAATTTGCAATCTGTTAAAAAAAATAAAAAAATTCAAGCATATCTATCAAAATAGTCTTCGCGTGCGCGTTGGAGGATCTAATGTCGCGTTCCGAAACTCAATAAAAGTGATAATATCGCGAAGGCGACCAAATTGTATAGTCACAAAATTTAATAGATAATTAGTAATATTGATTTTTAATTTGGTAGGCTTTGCGAAACTTAATTTTAGCTAACTTTAGTTGTTAACATATCAGATTATTTTGTTTTATAACACATGATACATGGACTTTCCGGACTTTTCAACTAAAATTCACCCTGTATGGTCAATGGCAAGTGTTCCAAGTGATAACCAAGAGACCTGCTTGCTGAAACCATGACGGTAAATGATGGATACCAATTGTATCGTCGGTGATCAGTTGCGGACAATGGGCGATCGGTAGTTGTGAAGGTAAGAGGACAAAATGTTGATGTAGACAATAGTAGGATTGTGCCATACTCTCCAATATTGTCCAAAGCTTTTGAGACTCACATCAATGTGGAATATAACTCTGTGAAGTCGATAAAGTACATATGTAAATATGTTAACAAAGGTAGCGATATGGCTGTCTTCACTGTAACCAGTGCTAATGATGAAATATCACAGTACCAGATGGGTCGCTATGTAAGTAGCAACGAAGCAATTTGGCGTATCTTTTCGTTTGCGATCGATGAAAGACACCCTACAGTAGTCCATTTGGCAGTCCATTTAGAAAATGGTCTACGAGTTCATTTTAATGAATCAAACGTGACAGACAGAGCGGCACGTCCACCGTCGACAACATTAACAAGTTTCTTCACAGTCTGTCAAACTGATGATTTTGCTCGCACTTTGCTACATGCTGACATGCCACGCTATTACACAGGGAATGCATCTTCAAAATCGTTTCAGCGTCGAAAACAAGGAACACCAGTTGAAGGACATCCAAATGTCTTCAGACGCTCTGGGTCGCATCTACACAGTACATCCAAATAACGATGAATGTTATTATTTGCAGTTGTTGTTGGTGAGTGTTCGTGGTCCGACATCGTTTAAACAACTGAGAACAGTTAATGGACAGCTGTGTGCGACTTACCGTGAGGCAGGTCACTATTACATTTACTTGAGAACGATTCGCACTGGGATGATACGCTCAAGGATTCCGTAATATCTTCATCGCCGCAACAAATTCGTACATTGTTTGCGATTATCATATCGACATGTTTCCCCTCTAATCCAAAAGATTTGTGGGTTAAGTATAGAGATGACATGTCTGAGGATGTTTTGCATCGTGTGCGCCGTCAATCTTTGAAACCTACACAACAAATGACTGCAGAAATTTACAGTGAGAAAATTAACCATGATAGAAGATATGTGTTTATTGATGGTAAATAAAGTATTGTCATGTTTGGTAATGACAACACCAAATCGTCATATGCACGATGCATTAAACCACGAGTTGCAAAGAGAACAACAGTACGACATTGAAGCAATAGCCGAAACAGATCCTACAAATGTTCCACAATTAAATCAACAACAAAGAATTGCGTACAACACTTTCATAGAAGCTGTGAACAGTGGATCTGGTGGAATTTATTTCCTTGATGGTCCCGGAGGAACCGGAAAAACGTTCTGAATTCATTGCTTTTGGCGAGGATCAGATCGCGAAATGATGTTGCTCTAGCGTTGGCTTCATCTGGAATAGCTACGACTAATAGCTATGCTAGAATGCGGGTGAACACATTCTGCCTTGAAATTGCCATTAAACATGCAAATCACCGAAACACCAATTTGCAACATCGCCAAAAATAGCGCAATGGCCAAGTTAATAAAGGGATGCCAATTGATTGTTTGGGATGAATACTCAATGGCCCATAAGCGATCACTGGAGGCATTGGACAGAACGTTGAATGATCTTCGTGACAAACAAAACATTTTGTTGGGCCATGATTCTGTTGTCTGGTGATTTTCGTCAGACTCTTCCAGTTATTCCCCGTACAACTGTTGCTGATGAACTAAATGCATGCTTAAAATCATCGAATTTGTGGCAGTATGTAAAGACACTGCAATTAATAACTAATATGCGAGTATTTTTGCAATAAGATGAAACTGCAAATGTGTTTGCGAAGCAGTTGTTAGACATTGGAAATAATAAAGTTGCAGTGGACACCTCGACCGGATTCTTCACATGACCCACAGATTTCTGTCACATCACAGACTCAAAAGAGTGTCTCGACTGTGCAATGGAACAAGACTGGCTGTAAAAAGCTGATGAATAACGTCATTGAGGCAACAATCACATAAGGAAAATACAAAGGAGAGGATGTCTTGATCCGCGGATACCGATATTCCAACGGATTTACCATTCGATTTTAAACGCTTACAAATTTCAGTACGTCTGGCCTTTGCGATGACCATAAATATATTGCAAAGACAGTCGTTAGAAGTTTGCGGAATCAACTTGAAGTTTCCCTGTTTCGCGCATGGGCATACGTTGCGTGTTCGCGCGTTGGAAAACCATCTTCTTTGTCTTACGCACCACAAAACAAAACAAAAAATATAGTTTATGAGAAAGCTTTAAATTGATTAACAGACTGTATGCTTTTTTATTAAATACTGATTCGTTTTGTTTGTTTTAAGATAATTTTATACAAAAGTTAGGGTATTTTATTTATCGATTGAGGCAGTACGAAGTCTGCCGGGTCAGCTAGTCTCTTAATAAAATTAGCCGCATCTTTACTGTTCTCTTCATGACTTTCACGTATGCCATGAATTGTTTTT